>JAVRXN010000010.1:112611521-113889021 GCA_033556935.1 Timema podura
GGAAGATACACATGATAGAACTGATGGAAGGCTACAGAGAGGAAAGTGACAAGGAACTGTAGCGAGCCAAGAGTGTCCTGCTAGACCTACTGGTCTTCTTGTCGCCAGTAGGTCAACCCTGTCACTCATCCCAACTGAATAACCAAATGCCTTATGGAACACACATCATATAAATGTATATACACTAAAATTAAATAAAGACTAATTGAATGTGTACTATTTATAGAGGATAGGATTCCAAAAATTATTTTAGAGGCAAAATATCGAGACAAAAAAAATCAAAAATATAATTTTCAGATTATGTTTTTAAATATCTATCTTAAGGTGAGGTGCTAGTGAGCGCGAATTTAGTGCGCTTATTTTGCAGTTTTTATAGCATAAACATTTTTTGGCCAAAATAAATCAAATTTTTCTTCTATAGAAACATATAGTTTAGTTTTCTGCAATGGCTAATCTCAACAATTTTTGAATATCTGGCATGAGCACGGTGGCATTTGGTGACAAACTTTTCAAATCAAGAGAAAAAGTTGTCATTAAATTCCAGGACACCCTTAACAGATATTAAAGAACTGTTGAGATTAGCATGTGCAGAAAACTAAACTATATGTTTCTATAGAAGAAAAATTTGATTTATTTTGGCCAAAAATGTTTATGCTATAAAAATTGCAAAAATACTTTCCTAAACTCACGCTCACTAGCACCCCATCTTAAGCAAGTGAATCAATGAAACAAACTTAGATACATTTGTAATAACCATACATAAGGGTAATGATTGTATCACCAATGTGGAGGTTGGTAGGTCTTACGAAGAAGTTAAACCTTTTCTAACTATTTTAACGATGAATTAGAATACAAATCTTGCTACCAACAAATATCTGAAGTCAACTAGAAAACCGATATCAAAGTGACTCTTTCTCGTATTGGGGGAAATCTAATATGACTGCTTTTGAAAAATTTATTATTTTTTATTATTATTTAGCACCGCGTCTTACTACCCGTTTGGGTTATACGCTTAAATACTAATTACACTAATGGATTAGGAATTGGAAAGGTTGAATTTAGAGGAAGTGAACCCGCATTTGCGTGGAGAGGAGAGTGGAAAACCATTTAGGAAAAACCACCCCCAGTTCACCCGACCGAGATTCGAACCTCGATCTCCCGTCCTCGTGGTCTGGCTCAACACGACTGGCGCGTTAGCCAACTACGTCCACCGAGGACGGGTCTTATGAAAAAGTAAAGTATTTTCAAAGAGAGAATATTCAAACAAATAGTAACTATGTGTTTAGGACTAAAGATAAGCTTTTATTGTAATGAAAGTACTGGCTGCTAGAACATGGAACCAACTAATATAAATATCATGAGATAAATTGAAATATGAAGGAAATAAAACAGCAATCACCTCAATAAAAGAGATTAAATCAGCTCGTGGAAAAAAAACCTTAGTATATCCTATCGGCGGCCAAATCAAATCCTTTAGAATCATTCAGACATGCTACCAAAAAACTTAACCAGTCGACGAAAAATTGATTATTTTGTGTTTGGTACATCAGAGGTTCATTTAGAAAATATAATTTTAAATATATATCAAAACCCTAGTTTATAGTTGCCTTAATTTTTTTTTCTCAGCCAATCTATTTTTGGTGCAACGTCAAATACAACGTCAAATATTGCCAATCTAATTCTGAAAACAAAGGTCGTTTGAATCCATGCCATCAATTTGACAATAGCTACCGTGATAGTTATTTCACTATAGGGGGTTGAATTTTTCAATATATGAATTATTATTTTTTTTTAAAAAGGAAAGCTATTGTGCATAAAGATCAATTCATATACTAAATGGAAACGCGCAGTGGCTCTCTCCACATGCTACGGGCTTTTGTTGCCTGGCTTTTATCTTATCGATGAAAAGAATGTTCATTTCGCTTGCGCTATCATCAGTCCGCACGAATCCATACCATAAAGTGACATCAATGAAAGGGAATAGAAATATAATAGAACGGGTCGTTTGGTTTTATCAGTTCATTCGTAGGCGAGAAAATAAAAACTGCACAAATGAAGGTTGTGGCCTTTCATTTATTAAGACATAAGCTGAGGATACTCAGAATGCATTAGTATGATGGCTTCAGATTCACGATAGCCAACATAATAAAATCCGCACTGTTTATTAATTTACGTGTTAGATGAGTGTGCCTAAGAAAATCGATGGAGAAATAAATAATAGCAATCATTTTCTTCGTTCAAACTGTAAGAACGAGAATTTTAAACAAGGAAAGCTCTTAACCATTTATTACACACGAATACACTAACAAATCAAATTATATTTATGATAAAAAATACAAGAAGCCAATTAAATGTATCCTTTCTTATTTAAAATAGATATTTAATCTCTAAAAGTAGCAAAAGGTCTATATATTTTACTGTGAATCATAATTCATAGTAAAAGTTATCCCAACAAAAAGTTAGACTATATTAAAATATTTTTCAATAAAACTATTTTTCTCACAATTCAAACTATTCGTCATGTTATTTTTTTCAACTCCATCCTGTCTTCTACTTTCTCCAAGAATGATTATAATTTCTACTGTAATATTGACTACATTTAGTATCAATATTCAGACAAAATGATTGCTTGTTACGGCAAAAATGTGCAGGTGTCCAGCTACAAGCAGAACGTTTCATTCAACTCCCCAATGCGTTCAGCTAAAACCAGGCGAGGCGAAACTAGATAGTTTAATTAGCACATTCTAATCTTCCCTCCATCCGTCCAGTGATACCAACACCGTGTCATAATTAAACCTGACGCCATAGTCGATAAAAAAAATAATCACTTTGCACAAGTCTAGTCTGGCTGTCCCTAATTAGTTTAGAAAGACCAGACCAACCTGAAACCAACTTGGTATTATGTTGAGGCTAGTATCCACCCTCTGTAGATATTTTAATATCTTCTGTAGATAATTTCGTCACAAATTTGAGGAATGCTTCTTTCTAAGCGAATCAACCTCATTTAAATTTGTTTCACTGATATTTCGTTAAATGTTTAGACTTAGCGTGGATTAAATTAGACTAAATTAGCTAATTCTAATCTCAAGGTCTTCTATCGTTTTAAATTACTTTACTTTAGCCGGCGGGGACGGTGTCTAAAATCAAATGTCAAGCCTTTTTTTTTTCGCCGATGACGGGGAAGTTGGAGCCTCGAATCTAGGTTGGGTGAACATCGGGCGATTTTTTAAAATAGTTTCCCATTCCTCCCCCACTAAAATGCGGGTATATGCCATCTAGGTTCTACCTTCCTCAATACTTACCAAATTACCATAATTATTATTCATACGTCTAACGCGAAAGGTTAGTAAAACTTGGTGTGAGAATAAATACAATAAATCACTTTAACATTTTTAATTATTTTAGAAAAAAATCAGAGAATCCGTCACCCTAGCTCAGTTGTTAGCGTGTCTGTCTATTGAGCTAAGAGTCCCGGGTTCGATTCCCGGCATGACCGAAAAATGTATCGATGTGGTAGAGTGTAAAACCATTTTGGAAAAGCCACCCTCAATACAACCCGACCGAGATTTAAACCTTGATATCCCTGTCATGGGCAGTCTAGTCTAATGCGAGAATAGCGCATTAGACCACCTTTGTGGATTTATTATGTTAATTATTATGGTATTATGATTATGAAAGTGAATGTTTTGAGAGATCGTTTACGTTTTGGTTTCCAAGTTTATTTTATTTCCATTTATTTTATTTTGTTTTCCTGAACAATTGTAAAAGTTATAGGCTAAGTGCAAATATGCCAAAATGATCATTATCAAGTGCCAAAATGATCATAAAAAATATATATATTAAGAGATGGGAAAATATAGAGATAAAGGTTATTGACAACAAAAAATGTGATGGCCCTAGTGAGGAGCCAGTTGTTCCTAGACCGAGAAGTTCTTCCAGTTAAAAATTAAGAATTAACCTACAATTACACCAATCATTTGAGCATAGTGATAGTGAATATATAATAGTATAATTCTAGGTAATACACCATTGAACAAAATGTTGTCAGCTGTTGCAGTTTGTTGGGTTTGTGGTAGCATAATTTCAGTCACTTGAAGTAAAAACGTAGGCTTAGCTTCTGAGGTAATATTTTCTTGTGAAAACTTTTTAGATAGGCCTAGTAAAAAATAATTTATTTCATCAAATGTTTCAAGACCAACTAGTAACGCTAACAAAAATCTGTATGACCTGTGTTTCATCTATAGTCTTAGAGCAGTTGGCAAAGATCAAAAGGTGGCTGATATGTTTTGTAGTATCCCCAACTTTAAATTGTGAATTTCTGTATATTTAGTGTTTTTATATTTATGTTCCTTTTTCCAAAATCTATAATAGATAAAAGGGTGAAATTTTTACTGTAGCTTCTACATTAGAAATGAGGAATTGAAGATTAATTGATTATTACTAAAGATAAAAAGTATCTATCAAAATGTTGGTAAAAAAGTATATTTACAAAAAAGATATTTTTTTGTGAACAAAACAAAATTTTTGTATCGCCCTGTGTGTAAGATACCTTACTATAAAAACTTTCAAAAAATAATATCTGTAGTGCTTATAGATCCTGAAAAAAGTAACATGAAAATGTCTAAATTGATCTGGGTAAGATAGCACTGGTCGGGTCTCCTTAAATTATATGGTTCAGTCCCACGCACAGACTTACTTGCGCCTTAATCTAGACTATACGTATAACATGTAATTTAAGTGAAACTTTGTTATAAAGACATAATTACATTGTTACATTGTTATAAAGACATA
The DNA here is from genome assembly GCA_033556935.1 of Timema podura. NCBI lineage: Eukaryota > Metazoa > Arthropoda > Insecta > Phasmatodea > Timematidae > Timema > Timema podura. The sequence goes on from JAVRXN010000010.1 coordinate 112,616,313, forward strand.
GGTGACCTGGTGGTCTAGGGTAAGGTGTCAGACTTCTGTGCTAGGGTCCGGGGTTCAATCCTCGGTCCCGGCACAGATTTATCTGATTGCCAAACCCTTCCTTCACCTCTGACAAGACGTGTATTAATCACATCTTGTGAATGTGAAGAATGCCAGGCCTCCACCGTGGTTCGGATTCCACGTTAAACTGTAGGTCCTCCATGTCATCTCACAATCACCCTACCATTACACATTAGCGTAAGTGCGTATAACCCGGACGGGTAGTAAGACGCGGTGCTAATAATAATAATAATAATATAAAGACATAATGGGATAGAAAGGACATCATTTCTCACCAAAAAGCATACGTGAAATAATCTACACTCTTACATAAACATATTTTTTGCTCTGTGCATTTTCAAATCTACATTTCCCAACACTATAATTTAAAATATATTTTCCTTTAACTTGGAAAATATTGATTTTATAAAATATTCTTTCAAATAAAAATAGTTTAATTTTAAAAGTCTTACAATTTTGCAAAGATAAGTTGTTTCATAGTTGCGGAGTATGACCAAATTTGTAAATTTCCGGTTATGTAAAGAACCCTCAAAACGATTTTAAAGGGAAAAATTAGATGCATCTTTTTTTAAACTTATTTTAAACAGTGCTTAAGATATGACTTCTAATCAAAATCGTAAAATTTAGAAAACTGATTGTTTTCCTTTTTTCGCCCTTGACTACTACCCTTAATTTTGGGGTTAGATATCCAATTCCAAAAACCCCTCTGAGGGAACTTATGAAAACCCTAGTTTTAGCCCGATTGTTAAAATGGCTGCAGCTCTAATCCCAGTAACAAACAGACCACATGGTCGTGTGTACTGGAGGGGGTTTTACCTAAATGGTTTCCTACTTTCCTTCCACGCAAATGTGGGTACATGTTATATATTAAACTTTGATAATCCCTAAAGCCATTAGTAAAATTAGTACATAAGCGTATAACCCGAACGGGTATTAAAACGCGGTGGCTCTCACAGGTTGATGCTGGTGCATTTCTTTTAAGCTACCTTCCTTATCCTTTAAATCTTAAATTAGGTTATTATTATTATGTCTTATTTTAGGTATTTTTGTCTACTTACTGAACCGACAGATTAATTATCACAGAACACGGCCTAAAAACTAACTTAAATCTAGAACAGAAACATCACCCAGCCCCAGCCATTCATCACTGTGAAAGTGGAAACCAACAGTTCACGAATAATAAATCTTTAGACCATGCCTTGAATCGAACCTGGAACCACTGGCTCAGTAGGCAGACGGGCTCCCGACTGGGTTAAGATGTCGGACAAGTCTATGAAAATAATTGTGTTGAATGTTTAAATGAAAGTATACAGTAGACACAAAATATAAAGCTCCAAATAAAGTTTGTAGTCAAGCAACAAGTACTATTTAAAATCCAATTATAAACAGTGACACACCAAATTAAAGTTCTGAAAGAAGATTTAATTAACATTCCAGCATATTTTTATTTAAATTTATATTAAAAATTTGTTTGCTTTTTGAAGTGATTTAGAAAAATGTTGCTCTGTGTTTCACGTTTTTCGACTCCTGAAAGTATTAAGAAATAATTCAAAACTTTGTTTAAAAAAATGTATACGATTCGTTATTTTTAAAAATACGTATCTGTAGGAACACGGACTAAGGTTACAGTCTAATTTTGTCTGGCTTGCCAGTGACAGCGAGGTAGAGGATCGAATCCCAGTCGGGTGTACTAAATTTTTTCCCTAAATTGCTTCCCACTCTTTCACCACTCAATGCAGGTACAATTCCTATAAATTCTACCTTCATTCTTACCCCATTAGTGTAAATATTCTGGTAGCTAGGAAGCATGAAAAAAAATTGAATTGAGTGTAACCAAGTTCTTTTTTAACTTGGCCCTTTGGCATTTTGTCTGTCTGTCCAAATGTTTGCTCTGCAATAACTATAAAGTGCTTGGCCAATTTTATCAAAATTCTTTGAACATAGGCCTAACGATTTATGTACAGTACATAGTTTTCAATCTGATTATCCATTTCAATATGGTAGCAGCTGAAATGTTTTTCCGTTTAATAGCTTAATTAAAGTGATTTTAATTTGAAATTCTAAGAAATCAGTGAAGTACTTAAGGTGTATTCATTTAAATTCTGACCTAATTTGTGAGACTTACTTCTTAAGCCGCGTGACAATGGTTATTTTCTATGAGGATAATGTTACATTGAATTTAGTATTGATTAATTTTTTTCAATATAACTTGACCACCACGGGGAAATATAAACTTATAATCCGAGTATAAATTATGTAAGATATTTAAACTTGAAATCCAAATAGAAATTTAAAGACTGTAGTAACGATAATAACATGGAGGCAGGTCTACTGTTTAAAGAACTACTAGTAAGACTGTAGTAACGATAATAACATGGAGCTAGGTCTACTGTTCACAGAACTACTAGTAAGACTGTAGTAACGATAAGAACATGGATCGAGGTCTACTGTTCACAGAACTACTAGTAAGACTGTAGTAACGATAAGAACATGGAGGTGGTGAGGTCTGTTTGTATCCAATCAATTATGTGAATTTTATGGGGAGTTTCTCAGCTAACAAGCAAAAATAATATTTCTCAAGGACAAGAATCGCAGGGTCTACCTTTGTGCGCATGCTCCAAAACCAAAGAGCAAGTAATGATTTTGCCGGAACACATTCTTCTTACACGCTTCGGTACTTAATATTCCCACTTCCAGGCAAAGAAAAAAAGGGGTGTTTCTTGCAAAGTCAGGCAGACCATTCGGTCTTTTATATCATTTACCATTCAAGGTTAGAAAACTTTTCGTTGGCTCCTCAAGCGTATTAAACAAACTTGAACGAGATGTCATCTAAAGGAAATTAAAAGTTTACTTCATTAATAAGCTATGGATAGCTCGCTAACAAAATACAAAAATTAATTTAAAGACGTGATTTTTTTTTAATTCGTAAAACAAATAATGTAATTTAATAGGTACACTATTAAAGTGATCAATTCGAGTGCTATTGTCTGCAAGTAAAATATATTATAAATGAGTGGTATAATTTAATATTCATTTGCCTTTTTCTTAATATAAATTAAATGTAGTAAATTCGAAATTTTCTAAATAATAAAAGTATTGTGATCGTCAAAAAAAATTTAACTCGAGATTTTGATAAATAACGACGTTTAATGATCCCTTGAAATAAAACAAAAAAGTTTACTCAATGCCACCTGTCTGTTCGTCTGTCTGTCTACACCTCAGGCTAGAGCCGAAACTATTTTACCGATTGGGCTAAAACTTGGTATCTAGGGTCTACACAAGGTCCCACCCAAGGGGTTTTTGGAATTAAATATCTAATCTCAAGTTTAAGGGGCAAAGAGAGAGAAAAAAAATATTTTCTTCAAATTCGCTTTAACGATTTTGATTACATTTCATATTTAAACAAGGTTTATCATTATAAACGAGATGGAAAATTATTTTTTCAGAAAATGACGTTGAGGCTTAACATAGTGGAATTTTTCCAATTTTCATTATATTTTTGCAACTATTTGAGATAGGAAATAACTTATCATAGTAAAGTAGTAGTACTATTAAAGATAAAAATCTTTTATTTGAATTTTTTCTAACCCAATAAGTTCTGAGCTATAAGCAAATATATATGGTACTTTTTAATTCAGGTCTTTGAAAATTAATTTGATTCTTACGCTCTTTGGTGGATATAGATGTTTTTCTTTTCCCAATTTTTCTGTAACAGTGTTCCTAGTTCCTAATGACATAGAGTAAGTTACAGTGTATATTATTTCATTTATGATTTTTGATGTAGTGTTTATATAAAAATGTGTAGACCTATTATTTTGTTTCACAAATCTTACGAGTTTTTAGTAAATGTCTATTTTAAGGTAAAAGAGGAAGAAAGTCTGTGCGGTGCGCCGTACCATTTTATTTTAAAACTAATATTTACCCAAGTTTGTGCAACAATTAATAAAGGAGACTCATCTTATATAGTCTTTTTTCAGATTCAATTTGAAACCCAAATTCTTTGCACACTCAAACAAAACCTCCCAGTGAATATCAATCACGCAGAAATTGTTTGTTCCAGACTTGGGAGGCAATCATTCTCTCCCGACCAGTAGACTTGTTGAGATTTTTTACTCATAAGATACGGAAGCATTTCATCCTTTCTCTTAATAAATGTAGGTGCAGTTTCTTAAACTTAAGTTTTCTTGGTTTGGGTTTTTTTTTTTTTTTTTTTTTTTGCTCTGGACACGTCTTGTTACTCGTCCTGGAAATTCGAATAGTTAAACTAATCAAGTAGAGGAAGAGGAGGGGATACTAATTATGAGGTCTTACACTGAGATTTATGAGAAGGGAAACTAACTTCTTCCAAGACACTCTGGAGAAATTAAAATTATTGGCTCAGCTGAAAACAATTTTTTGAAAATGGTTTTCCAATTTTATCCTCTTACCTTTATTCATTATATTTATAATGTTTATGATACTAAATTAGCGTCTGATATAAACTTAACCTTAAGGTTCTACAGGCGTAAACAATTTTTTTTTTTTAATCTTGACTTATGGCTAGAAAATATTTTCCTTTAATAAATGTACTGGTATTTTAGACAGACTAATAAATTTATAAATTTGGATTATAAACAGTTTAATGATTAAATGGTTTATGATTTGATGCACGCCTTAGTTTGTCGTTATGTCTTATAGAAACAATTATAGACCAGTAAACCGTGAGTTTGCCAACACTTTTACGTTGATGCACATATCATGATCAAATTAATGTTCACGAAACGTAAGGAAACGTAATGTGGTTAGGATTTACTTGACAACCTAACAATTCAAGAGTTGTTCATTATTTTGGAACCCAATCATTTAAGTTTTATTAGGTTACAAGTACTTGCAATAGAAGCTTTACTGGATATACGAAATAAAGTGTAGCAAGAGGCTACGACATTTTAGAGTCGCGAGACGGGGGCAAACGAACTATACCGAATAATCCGTCTGCATACCATAGACAAACAAATAAAGTATGAAATAGCTGTGTTGACATTGCTCGCAAAATGATTGGCTGACTAGAACACTTAACGTAACAGAAACTGAAAGTTATCCCTTGGACAACTCTTACGCTGCCCGTTTCGGTGGCTGAGGGCTCTAACGAACTACTGTCGCAGTAAAGTAGAATGCCGATTACGGGGAGATCGAGGTTCGAATCTCGGTCGGGTGTACTAAAGGTGATTTCTCCCAAAATGGTTTTCCTTTCTCCTCCCATGCAAATACGGATACGCTTCCCCTAAATTATAACCTTCCTTATCCTTAAAACCATTAGTGTAGTTAGTACACAAGCGTATAGCACGAACGGGTAATAAGACGCGGTGCTTAAAAAAAAACTCTTACGTTAAGTGAACGTCACGTTAACATGTTAAGTACATCCTGATAGTTTCCATTTGAAAAAACACGAGGAGAACCGTTACGTTACGTGAACCTTAAGTAATAATAATAATAATATTTAGCACCGCGTCTTACTACACGTTCGGGTTATACGCTTAAGTACTAATTACTCTAATGGATTAGGAATTGTGAGGATTGAATTTGGAGGAAGTAAACCCGCATTTGCTTGGAAGGAGAGTGGAAAACCATTTAGGAAAAAACCCCCCTCAGTTCACCCGACCGAGATTCGAACCTCGATCTCCCCGTCCTCGGCGGTCGAGCTCAACACGACTAGCGCGTTAGCCAACTACGCCATCGAGGCGGGTGACAATGTGAACCTTAAGTGAACGTTAATTTGATTGTTATCTCAGCAAAGAAGATAAAGTGTAAGGTGGAACCCTAGTTCAAGACGCTGCTTTCATTTCACGTGTTAACTGTTATTTGACCCCATAGGAGCTGATATTCCTGAGGTCGACCTGAGCCATCTCAGTGACGAGGAAAGAGCGATGATACAAAGTGTTATGGCGAAAGCTCAGCAACTCGACGGAGACCCTCCCCACAAAAAGTAAGTTGGAGTATATTTAACATACACCTAAAAATTGGTACATATTTTATAGAGAAAATAGTGTTTTTTTTTTATATTATACCGCTAAAGTACATACATTCATACCTAATCACAAAGTTCCCTTACATGGTAGGTAAGAAACTGTGCATATAGCTCAAAAAAACAACTCCGTACTTATTTCATCCTTACTAACTTTCTCTACACTTCCCTATTCTTACTTCCTTCGTTTCAACAACATCCATACACCGAGCCATTCATGCTCTTTTATTCTTAAAATTCTTAATATTTCTCTCTTTCACACATTCGTCTACAACATTTAGTAACGTCTTACATGGCCTAACCCTTCCCTTTGATCCACACACTCTACCTTCATATATTTACTTCGTCACTAGATCCACATTCATCCTCTCCACATGCCCAAATAAACGTAAGGCACTTCTTTCACGTTGATCTATTGGATTCCCTTTCAAACCCCACTCCTTCAGATTCCCATTCATTACTGACTGTCTATACGAGTTTTTACACACACATTTCTTAGATATCTCATTCCAACCGCATTCTCCTTGCTCTTGTGTTTCTCCTGACAAACCCATGCTGCACATCCATGAAACAATGTGTGCGTTAACACAATTTGTCATCTTTGCCTCTGTCGCTATTAATTCGTTCTTTGCAATAGTCCACATACATCCATCTACTCACCGAGATGCATTCGGCTGTCTGTTGATTTCACCATCCATCCTTCCATTTTTACAGAATATTCTTCCCAGATATACAAAATCATTTACTTGTTCTAACAGTTTTCCATTTACGAATACCGAGTTTGGATGAAATTAGTTAAAATTACGTGCATCACGTACGAGTATACCTCAGTTTTAGCTTCTTTGGTGCTGACTGACAGCTCACAGCTGACTTCTGACGGCTTTGAAAAGCTACCAGACCAAATTATGTATCCCTACGCCGAACCATATGATCTGAAAAAAAACATGTCTTTAGCAGCTGTCACTTCTGACAGTCAAAATTTAGGTATATACCTAAATGTTGACTGTCAGAAGTCAGCTGTGAACTATCAATCAGCACCAAAGAAGCCATGGGGCTACTGTATTAATAGTCAAACAGGCTATTTGTAGTAAATTTACATTAATGAGATATGGATGGTAAAAGCGGAATTTGGATTAAGTATTTCCATATTGGCTTGGAGGGAGAGGGGTAAGCCACTTAGGAAATATGTATCGATACCACAGGGTGGGAGGATTATGTCCATATCTACCACATCATAAAACCAGAATATACACTACTGACGATGAGTCCACATGCTCACCCTTGAGTGTTTCTATACTCTACCACTGAGCTATAAAGTTTACAGTAAAACAAATCATATCCAGCCCTTATTCTATTTTCTAAAAATTCGTTTATCCTTACCAAACGGGACCGGAAAAGTTTCAGATTAGTGAAAATATGGATAGTCTGGAAATTGTATAAACATCTGAAATTGTAACAAATGTGTTTTTTTTTTATATATATAACTGTAAACAATGTTATCTAACAAAGAAATCTGTCAGTTTCGGTTTAGTCCTTGTCTTCTACACAAGCAGTAATATATATTACGTACCTGAGTTACATCAATCGTGGCCCAGTAGTAGAAAGACTATCCAGTACTAATGTACCGTTGTCCAGGAGATGCCCAAGTGTACTAATAGACGAGGCCGTAATGGCACATGAGTTTGTAAAATCTTTCGGACGCAGTTTCTCTTTTGATTCGTATTCATGGCACCTTAAACAATGTAAAAACACAGGTTTGCCACCAATTCTTGTGGTCAGGCTTCCCTTGTATCTCCATTGAAAATGGCAGATGGGCCAGGTATATTTGACGTCATTATTTAAGTAACCGCTCATCCTATTTCAATAATTATTTTTTTACCAAGAAGATCATAAAATATTCTTTAAAATTTGTTGCTATACATTTTTGGATATCTCCTCTCCTTATCCTGTAAAAATCCAAAAATCATTATGCTTAGTAAAAAACTAAATGTTTCATACTTCAAGTGAAATTACTCATTTCTTCACTAAATCTTTTTTCACTCAAAGAAACAGTGCCAAACTATTTCTAACACATTATTCAGTCATTTATTAATCTTACATGGTGGGGATATTAAAATAATCTTAATCTCTCCACCGGTTATTGTGGGCTAAAGCTTTTCTCACTGGAGCATTTGCTTTTTATTTGAAATAATGAAAACAATAAGTCTGTATGGTAATGAATGAGTACCTATGGATTGTTCAGTAAAGATGTCAAAGAATTACATCCATACACTTTACTCAATACAAATAATTATTATGATATCCATCAATCGAGACATAAACTGATACATTTTTACAGTTCTTCGGCAAAACAAAAACATAGTGGGATTCAGTTCAGTTATACTTTCTCACTATCTTACAGGTAGATAAAGTATTGTGATCGTCAAAAAAATCAAACGTAATATTTTGATGAATCTCGAAGTTTCATGACCCCCCGAAACCTAAAAAGTGGTTTTTGGATTTCTGTCTGTCTGCCTGCCTTTCTGTCTGTCTGTCTGTGCCTCGGACTAGAGCCTAAACTATTTCACCGATCGGGCTAAAACTTGGTATCTAGGGTTTTCATAGGGTTGCCCCGAGGGGTTTTTGGAATTGGATATCCAACCCTAAAATTAAGGGTAATTTCCTTAAGGGCTAAAAAAGAAAAAATCGATTTTATCAAAATCGGCTATAACGATTTTAATTAAATTTCATTTATAAGCTTTGATCAATATTACAAACCAAATGGCTACTCTCAACTTTTCGTCAAAATGACTTTAAGGGTTCCTGTCTGATGTGTAAATTCTAATTTTTAATTTTATTTCCCTAAGTTTTTGAGATATGAAATGACTTATCATTGCATACATGTGGATTTATTTTTAATAAATATCTTTTACTTGAAATATATTTTTATAAAACCAAAAGTTTTAAAGCTACACACAAATAAATATTTCTTTTAACTTTGCCAACACTTTAAGGTAAAGTATTACAACTGTCAAAAAAAAAAAATCTAGCCCGAGATGTTGTTGGATGTCAAAGTTTCATGACCCCCCGAACCCTAAAAAGTGGTTTTTGCAATGCCGTCTGTCTAACCCTAAAATTAATAGCAGTTTACTAAAGGGTGAAAAGAGAAAAATTCCATTTTCTCAAAATCGGCTATAACGATTCTATCTCTCTCATTTTAGACTCAATAGTCAATAATTACCTATTGAATTGGTCAAAATTTATAAAAGAGAGATTTAATAGCAATGCAATAACCATAAGGTATCCCCTAGTAAAATGACGAAAATTTTAACCGGAAGTCAAAATTTTAATACGAAGTGTTGACCCTTGTGGACTCAATATCGATATTTTGTATTGATCCAAATATAAAAATGAAGACGTTAAATCTTTAAAAATAAAATTATGAAATTTAAAACCATGAATAAAAAATGTTTTACCTATGTATGTCTAGCGCAATTTGTTCTCGGATTTGCTAGTGTATATTATATCATGAGTTTTGAGTAAATATTTCCATTTCTAAAAAATAGAGCGAGAAAGTTCGTGTGGAGTTCCGTACAATTTTTTTTTTTTTTGCAAGTGCAATTAAATGTCATACAATATTTCCTGCAATTACATGATGGAATTAGGTCATCAGGCACTGCTTTTCTGGTGAAATATCTTGGCCTAAGTTCATTAATCTGTTCTTCCTATCCAAAATCCTTTAAGATTAGTGGCTCGTAAAAAGGGCTGACAGAATTAATCCTAATGTATGCTTGGGCAAATGCTCGTAATCCATCTTGATTTAAAGCATCTGATGTGCATAGAATTTTATCTAATACTACCTGTATGGCTAGAGAACATGAGATTGAGATATAGCAGACATCGTCTGCAGTTTGTCCAGGTTTATTTATTTGTGTTAAATACAATTGCAGTTTTATTTACAATAAGTAACCACTCAGAATCGCTATTGTCTGTAGAACTCTGTGATGGAGGCATCTCCACATACGAATTAGAAAGGGGTGCTGTTTTCGGATGATGAAACTCCCTTAGAGTTCGACAGGAAAGTGATGTAGGATGTTGAACGTCTAGACCTCGAATCATCTCACTTGTTATTGTTTGAAGATTTACAATCTGGCTAAAGTCATTGCTTTCTTGGTACAATACCATTGTCATTAGATGTGTTTTATTGCCACTCAAGGTTTCTTCCACAAAATCTTTGTTGTCAATGGCGCCATGCAAGAAGAGAGATGGATTCTTTGTAACATTTGCTGGAAATGGAACATTTTGAGATTGATTTTCCCAGATTACTTTACGCTAAAGCTCTTCATCTATATCATGTAGGGCAGTATAATATGAAATGCAGTGACCTGATTTTAACATCATTGTAATGATGCTTTGATCGAGTAAGATGATGAACAGACTATGCCAAGGCTACATGCTTGGGAATACTCATGCCTCTAACAGAAAAATAAAAGTCAAGATACATGTATTTAACATGACGTAACTTGTTATCACTTAGTGTTTTCTCATTGGCAAACAAATGGTTCATGAAGAAGGCCCACAATGGTAGAAGCTCAAAGTTGTTTAATTTATTATCTACCATAATTTCGTCTTTGACACAGCCTTGTGTTGTGATATTTATTCTCTTAGCTGAATTTAAGTGTCTTTCAAGTTACTACGGAAATTATTTACTTATCTAATTCTTTCAGCCATTTGTCCCATAGGAATGTTACTCATCAAAACAACAGGTGATTTAGATCCATCCGATGGATGCGAAAATAATACCTTTTCACCAAAATTATCAATTAGAAGATATCTGGTAGCTCTGTTTTCAATACAATTGTCCTCTACTCCAGAAATGTCAACAATCAATTGGTCAAATAAGTTAGTTCAAAAGCCTTATTTTCGAATTCAGTCCCTATTTGTGTTAATAACTGATTTAATGATTATTGTAGAAGTTCACGAGGAATTGTCTGCGAGAGCCGTCCACTCTTGTTTCCTGAATTCCTCCAAATGTAACTGTAGTTTCCAAGGCATGGCTTATGGTGTCTTATTTCATTGTGTGAACAAATAGTCTCTTTCACACGTACATATTTTTTGTAAATACGCCATCAGCTTTAGTTCGAGCTACTTGTAGCAATTTCTCGGCTTCTGGCCGCTCAGATAAAAGAAATAATTTACCTTCTTGTTCCTAGTTTCTTTGTTTTTTTGCAAATAATACAAATGTATTTTTTCTCCATACCTTGAACATTTGTCTGACCAGAATAGCGACGATAACTTGAGGAAAAGGTCCATCGTCGTCATCACATTGTTCAGCACTGTCTAACTGTTTTTTTAATGTGATTTTTCTTCCTAAAATTTTTTCTTCGCTAACATGTAGCTTGCGAAACACAATTTGTGCCAAGATAATGATTGGTTTTGCTGATTCGGGTGAAAAATTTCAAAAAATCGTTTAGAAACACCTTAACGCCGTTCTGATGCATGCTGGATGGTTAAATATGTTTCTGCTTTAGGCTTAACTATTAGGTTTCCACCTCATTACAAAAAATACAAACATTAAAGTTATCTGAATGTTTCCTTTTCACCGGCACCACTGGAATAGACATATTAAATATTAATAGTAGGTCTGCCGTACGCACACACAGCAAGATATTAAATTACACATTTGGACATAACACTACTTGACGTGAACGCTAAATGGTGACTGATGCGCGCACATGGAGAAGCCCCACAGCTCAGTCATGGAAGGGGGTGGGGTTTCACTTCTGTCACAATAGATCGGAATCATAAAATTATTTTTGTTTACTTAACTCAGCTTAATTCGTTATTATTACTAGCGCAACTTAAACAAATATTCGCGCAACGTGAGTAATTCCGCTTGAGGTATGACACATTTATTTTTTTACCTAAAATTAACGATTTTTGCATTTTTACAGGATAACGAGAGGATATATCCAAAAATATATAATAACAAATTTTAAATAATATTTTATGATCTTCTTGGTAAAAAAATAATTATTGAAATAGGATGAGCGGTTACTGAAATAATGACGTCAATTAGACCTGACCCGTCCGCCATCTTTAATGGCGACGCAAGGGAAGCCTGACCACAAGAGTTGGTGGCAACCTGTGTTTTTACATTGTTTAAGGTGCCATGAATACGAATCAAAAGAGAAACTGCGTTCCGAAAGGTTTTCCGTACTCATGCGCCACCACGGCCTGCTCTATAATAGTACATAATTTCCATGGAGGCTCTTTCCATGTCCCGATGAGATGAGGTGATAGTGAGTATGAGGGTGTGGAACCAGTGGAAACACTTAGCCTAACTTAAGCCTAACCAACCAAACCCCAGGTGATCATTGGGTAGTACCCTTTCGGTTAAAAAAAATACCAAAATTACCAGCCGGAAATTGAACCCAGGGCCCCTAGACTCGTAGCCAAGTTCACTAACCACTATATCACGGGGCCAGTTTACTCAGGCATTGAGAGTTATAGAGATAGGGGGGGGTTGTTCCAAACAAGCTTCTTTTTCCTCGACTGGGAAATGAGCAGTAACCCTACCAACAAAAAAACTAGTGTCTAAACTTTTCAACACACAATCTTCAGACCATTGAATGGTCAACCAATTGTACTACATGGTAACATAAAATATAACATATATATATTACTGACAGGGGTCGACTAGAAGGTTCCAAGTGGTCCGAGACTACCCATATGACGGCCCCTAACGTACAGTACATTCATAAATACCAGTGAAGATATGTTTCAGTTTAAGCTGTAAAGCTGAGGTGAAGTGTTTGTATATTTTTAATATTAATGAATTTAATTCTGAGGCTATTGCAGCTCTAATCAACAATTACCTCACTAATTAGTACAATTAAAACATCAGTTTATACTTTTCTACCGACATAAGTATAAATATTCCTAAATTGTTAGCACGTTTAGATATCTGGGTGTCTATTTATGATAGATATTTTAATTTGTAAAATGATCCTCTACTCACTATTTGTGTAAATTACAAATATAGTCAGTCATTTTTTACTAAAAAAAATTGTTTTACTTTTGACTTAAGAAATAGTTTATAACCAACAACAAGAAACAACAAACGGAACGGTTTTACATTTAATGACATCGCATATCTTCACAATTAATGTATTATAGGCACCCTCAAAACCAGCCCATTGAAACTTTTGATTAAAATTTAATTTTGAACAATTATTTAGTATTAAATGGGTAGCTTCATTTTAGTTTAAAATAGTTTTCCTCAGTTCAAATCAAACCAACCCACCGCAAAATCAATACATATAAAATCTTTCCGAATCTTTCGAAAATCCGAAACACGAGTTTTACTGAATATTTAAAAGGTTTATTAATAATCTCAGTTATTATTCAGCTCTTTTGAAACATGTACCACTATTTGTGAAAGAGGTAAATACTTATTTTTCTTTATAGGGAAGCCGAATCTAGAATATATCACCAAGAGATCATCACCAGAAGAGAAATGGAATTTGGACCAAAACCTTGCCCAATTTGTCACACCAGAGAGGTAAGAAATTCTTAAACAACAAGGTTCAATTAACAAAGACTTTTCTTCATTATGTATGTAATATGTCAATACGATCCTTTTAAAAACAAGTTTTTAGGTGCCCAACCAAATTTACAAAATTGTTACTAATTTAATATTTCACCTCTTGCTGTCTTAACATATAACACTACTCACTATTGCTCCTCAACCAAAACAAATTGTTTTGTTGTATATCTGATTTTTTTACTTTGTTTAGCGTTCAATTTAAAAAAAAGTATCAATGATCATAAGCAAGTGTATTAATATACTAGCTGGTGTACACGTTCATAGCACAGGAAATCTATAAAGTAACTATTATTTTCAGTAGGTCACATAAAATTAACTACAGGGAAAAGTAACCAAATATTAAATTCAGCTTGAATATTAATCCATTATTGGTTTAAAATGTGTTACAAAACGCGAAAAGTAGGCTGACTAAAATGTAATGTCAAAATAGGAATATAATCTAAAAGCTTACATTTATTTTGAAGAATGAATTATAATTTCTCTATATGCAATATTTTAACTCTTTAAGAATCAAATAGCCAAAGCTATTATTTATGCCTTTTAGTGAGGAATTCTCCATCTAGATATCATATTCTGAAAATTGAAAAACATAAATAATAGCTTCGGCTATTTGATTCTTAAATATGCAATCCCTTACAATTATAATAACTGTACAAATGGCTGCAATAAGCCAACTACAGAGTCGAAGTTGGCTGCGTTATCTGATAGCTCGTGATCTTAATAAAATCACACATTTGTAGCCGACGATTTCCGCACGTCCATCATAGACTCTGCCTTAAAATATGATTGAAGAATGGCCCTGTGAACGGACGAATCCTGGACGATTCCTGGATAGCTCAGTGGTTAGAGCATTGGCGTACTAAGCCAATGTCCCGGGTTCGATTTCCGTATCTTGTTGAACACACCTTTTTCCTTATTGCTTTTCTATTTTTCATCCACGCAAATGCAGGTACACTTCCTCTATAGTCTAGTCTTGCTCATCCCTAACACATTAGCGTAATTAGTGCATATGCGTATGGCCCGATCGGGTAGTAAGACGCTGTGCTAAAAACAAACAAAAACACTTCATGGTTCATATCACTAAGGTTTTTAATTTCAAAAGAATTGTCATTGATGAATTGTAGCATTTCCTTGCGTGACATTTTCATCCTCTGCATCAAAAGTTACATATCCATTATTTAAACCAGCGTGCCAGAAGCAGTTCTGATTAGTGGTCATTGCCACACTCCTCCGTGTCTTGTTGGTAAAATATACAGGACGTTCGGAAACCCATGGACCAAACTGCACATATAGCTTGCTTGAACTAAAAGTAATACTACATCCCTATACACTTTCATCTGGAAAGCTATGTTAATACCACTAAATTGTGTCCAAAGTGTCGGCGTACAGCGCCAGGATAGCAAAGCTGTTCCAGCATTCGTGTACAGCAGGTTGCATAGGAGTTAGGCACGCGGCACTACACACCTCGACATCTTGGAGCACGACAGCAGAACATACCATAATTAATTAGCGGTCCTACATCATAGAAAGTGTTTACCATCATAACATGTGCAGTGCAGCGTGACTAACTCCTATGCAACTTGTTGTACACGCATGCTTGACAGCTTTGCTCTACCGGCGCTATACGCCGAAACTTTGGACACTATTTAATGGTATTAGCATAGGTTTCCAGATGTAAGTTTATAAGGTTGTTATATTACTTCTTGTCCAAACAAGCTATATGTGCAGTTCGGTCCATGGGTTTCCGAACAACCTGTATAGCATACAGCGAAGTAACCTGTCTTTGCTTTATTCAACAAAGGTGTGAAGACCGTAGGGTGAGTTGCAGTTGTTGTCTGCACTAAGCCTTATGTCCCCTTCCCAATACATAATTTCAGTTGCTTTATGTTCTACCAAAATAAGAACTATGGCAGAGAATCAATTATTTCAAATCATATGTTCAAACACCAATAAAGGTTTAGTTTCAAAGAGTTTGAATGACATTTTTCCTTGGATGTTTTAGTATTTAGGTTTTACTAAAATCGAAGTTTATGGCTAATAGTAAACGAAATTTTTAACATATGTTGAAATGTGGATCTGAACAAATCAATTATGTTTATTGTACCCGGATGTTCACTACATTCAAGTCCACTAACTCCAGAGTTGAGTTAATTATATAATAGTAAATTAAAATATCCAATAAGAGAAGCACACCCTTAAAATCCTTTGAGTAAGCAGGGGTTTTCCAAGTTTCAGCTTACTATTTTTCTTGGTTTTGAAGATACTCATGACCGTAGCGATACAAGTTTTAACCTTTATAAGCATTTTTAAAATAAAGTTTTGATTACATTCTTAATTTTAACTACTGACGACAAACATTGTGTTTATGATTTTTGCAGTGACTTTTTATTGATTACTTGTTTACTCCATTCGTTTTTATTACTATATTTTAGTTTTTAAATTTTTACATGCTGCTAAAGATTAGGAAAACTTTAACAGTGCCTCAGGATTGTACCTAAATGTATTCTAAAACTTCTTTTTTTCAGGTCAATGTAGGATCTAGTCAAGAATGCTCTGAGTGTCGTAGTTTGACATGTCCTAATTGTGGAGCATTAGTGTCTTCATCAGACAATAAGGTAATATGTTTATATAACTATACTATTTCGACAATAATTATTGGTTAGTAAAGGTTTAAACAAAAACATTTTTTTTAATCCTTGACTATTTTGAAAGTTATTTAGCTAGAATAATAAAAGTAAATTATTGCCACTTTATTTTTACCATTGTATATGCGTTTAAGGAAAGTTTGGCTAGACTAAATTTGAAATGAATTTGAAATAAATAGCATTCCAACTAATTCAGAATCTGGTTAAAAAATAAGATATGGTTGAAACCGGGCAATGGAAGTAAATAATTTACTTTAAAGTAAGTACTTTTATGGGCTCTCCATTTATCCTTTCAGTCATTCCTTGTTTGATTACAATATAATCTTATAATATACAATTCTTTAAAATAATGTAATAGTGGAATGTGTCAAGGTAAACTTGCTACTTTTTAGAGAAAACTAAATTTATTTACAAATTTAATTTTTAATTACAGAGAACCGAGTGGATGTGTAATATGTGCATGAAAAGGACGAATGTTTCTCCTGTTAGTTGGCAATCATCCCATCAACAGAACCAGTCAGCAGTCAAAAACATCTCACAACAACAGCAACAAGTACGTTTAAATATATACAATTACCTCCAACTTTACTTTCATTACAATAAGTTGTAATTACACTTAAATTAGAGTATTCATTTTGTCAAAAGAAAATTACGTTTGAAAAAGATATTTTATGTTGAAGCGGAGCCTTCCGATCGTGTAATTGAAACCAGCCTTGTTCCTTGTCGCCACAGGGATGGCAGTACCAGATTGGGCTCGGAAGTGCAAGAAGCCCAGTCTCCATGCTGGAGCTCGATTCTAATCGGGTAGGATGTGTTTGGTGTTGACCGTTGTTTCTAGGTGTTTCTGTGTCGTGGTGTTTCATTAAGAGCTGGTTGATTTATGTGACAGTTCAGACATCCGAAGACATTTTAATGCAGAACAATGACCAGGGATTACTTGTTGTAATATCCCACTTTCTTTTTTATTTTTGTCATTTTAGGCTTGGGACGCTCAGATGAGAGGCAAGGATCTGAGAAGGGAAGGAGAGCAGCAGCTCGACAGAGATCGTGAGTATCCTTGCTCAAGGCCTCTGGCGAACGGCATCTCCCAGCCCTCCAGTCCCAGTGGGAAACTTTCCCCATGCACACCGTCTACTCCGTCACCCACTCCCTCGCCTCTTTCGGACATGCTCACTCAGGACAACATCATCAGACACCCTGGGGTGGGATCCAGGGGGGGGCCACTGGGTGGGATGAACCTAGACGATGGGCGTGAGGGATCTGAGTGCTCTGAGGATGAAGAAGATGACGACGAGGAGGAAAGTGAACAGGATGAAGAAGAAGAAGGGAAAGAGGTTGTTGAGAGTGAAGAGGAGGAGCTAGCCCCAACGGTGGCTCCGGGTATCTCTTCAGGGCCAGGACAAACCAACGTAACCTCCTTCTACGACCACAGTCCTGGAGAAGTGTATACCATCCCGGAGGAGGAGGAAGAAGCTAGTAGCCCTATCGGAGGAGATGGTGTCACCAGTCTACGCCAGCATCGCCTGGCTGGAGGTGGGTGCCTGCCTGACTTGTAGTGAAGAGGCTTGGGCCAGCCTGCAGAACCTTCTAATTATTATAACATTCAAATTATTTATTTCACTATTTCCAATCATTTTTGGATATTAAATTTTATATATCAAGCTTCTTATTGATTAAACTAACTATAGTTTGTGTTTCAATAAATAAATAAATTTAAATGAAAAGTTTTATTTAACTTATACGTTGACGAGTACTGCAGGATGGCACCAAGAGCTTTTTTTTAGACCCTTGGGTGAGGTAGGGGCACCAACTTACAATAATTATGAATTTGGTATCAGAAAACAGATACTACGATTACTAAAATATATATTTTATATTACGATTCATAGATTTAATTTATGTTGGCATTTCATTAGCTTCCTACTTAAATATGTTTTAGAGATACTTTTAAAAATATCGACTCAGGTTCCAAAAGTCATGCAGCAAACGATAATTGAGGTGTGAAATACAATTTTTTCTGCACAATGATTATGCTAAGCGGAACCTTAGCTCTAATAATGTATTTAAATTAAGTCTAAACACATTTGACTATAATTTAAAGCCCTTTAATGACTAGACCCAACAAAAGGGCTCTATTTTGAATTAAATCACTTTGGATTTATTTATAGGATCGTTCCTATTTTAAGTATTTGTAAGTATTATAAATATTATTTAAAATTTTACGTTTCTAATACGTGCTACCCTTTATCTTCAAAACAAATGTAAGAGCCATATAAATAAACAATACACATTATTAGATGAATTTCTAAAGAAAGACTTGACATACACATTAATTTTAGATCATTTTAATTAATAATATGGATAATTTAAGTACTTTTATTGATTAACATGACTTATCTAAGCTACACGAATCAGTATACATACATCTATTAATCAAACCATTCTTTATAAATGAATAGATTCTGTTGACTACCCCCACCTCTAATTCAATTTTCAAACATTTGTCAGGGGTAGGGCCCCAGAGTGCTTTAGGATTGGGAGTTGGGGTGTTCAAGTCCCCCAAAACCCCTTTTGGTTAATTTTCCTCTACACCCTACACAAATAAGGTTCCGCCGTCACTGACCCAAATGACTCTTAAATCTGTGAGACACAGCGGTACTGAAAAGAGTGACCTTTGGCTGGGAAAAAAGGGGGGGGGGGGCAGAGGAGGTATGGGGGTTGGGAATGTTTGTGCCCTGGGTAGTAGGCCAGCTGGTTCTTCCAAGACCCTGACAACAGTCAGATTTAGATAAGAAAATCTTTTTTAACAGTTACAAAAGTTACTTAAATACTAATACTAAGCACCGCGTCTGACTACCTGTTCGGGTTATACGCCTAAGTACTTATTACGCTAATGGTTTAGGAATTGGGAAGGTTGAATAGAGAGGAAGTGAACCCACATTTGCTTTGAGGAGGAAGAGTGGAAAGCGATTTAGAAATAAACCACCCCCAGTTCACCCGAGAGAGATTTGAACCTCTATCTCCCCAGCCTTGGCAGTCTAGCCTAACACGAAACTAGCGTGTTAGCTAACTACACCACCGAAGAGGATAGTTACTTAAAACAATTTTCATATATTCATAAGCAAAGACATGCGATCTGCAGTAGTCATAGATATTAATACCTATAAATTAATACTAATAATATAGTAAAATGTTATCACTTTTGACCGCAAAAGAATGTTTTTATTTTCTTAAGATATCTTTCTATAAAAAAATAGTTTCGTTTACTGGAATTTGTAGTGTTAACTTAGAAAAAAAATTAGCATTTGGGATAAGTATACCAGCTTAACCTACAAAATAAATGGCTAGTTAACACAAGTCTACAGTACACTGCACTCTAAATTAGCGAAACTAAAATAATTCACAATTTACAAAGCTATAATTTTACCGGTTGTTCTCTATGGGTACGAAACATGGCCTCTTACCTTAAATGACGAAAATAAATTTAGGGTGTTCGAAAACAAGGTGCTTAGGAAGATATTTTGTCAAAAAATTGATGCATATAATGGGGATTGGAGGAGGCTACATAATGATGAGCTGCATACACTGTACTAATCGCCAGACATTGTTAGGGTAGTAAAATCTCACCAGTCATGCAGCGTGAATTGGAGTATCTAGAACCGCGTTCAAGGTATTGAATGGCAAACCCAATGGGAAAAGACCTCTGGGAAGACCCAGACGCAGATGGGGAAGTCATATTTAGATATACCTGGGAGAGATAGGGTGTAATGAGATAGACTGGTAGAATTAGCTCAAGATAGGGATAGGTGGCGTACTTTTATGAGTGCGGTAGTGAAATTTCGATTTCCTAATGCCATAGAGTAAGTATGTAAGTGTGTTTATGAAACATACCTATCTTCAGGTAGGTTCAAAGCCTTACTCTGGGGGGGGGGGGGGGGGGTTGGAGGTTCAAACCTCCCAGCACGCTGCCAATAAATTTGCCTTATTTATGGTTTAAACAAAACAATAAAATACGAATATATAGCTGGTCAGCACCATTATAATGTTGATGTACATTTAAAAAAATAGTTTGTGATTGTGTTCTTTAGTCAGACACCAAAGCTGGATAGACTGAGACAAAATGTTGACAAAGGAACTAGGAAGTATTAGTGAATATTGGGAGAACTGTGGAAGTGGGCAAGTCTTTGAGATTAGGAAACAACTAAACCTTTCAAGTTGAAACTATTCAAGAAAACGTCGTAAATGAGTTGTCAAAGAAAGAATTATTATTATTATTATTATTTATTATTATTATTATTATTATTATTATTATTATTATTATTATTATTATTATTATTATTATTATTATATATTTTATATTAACACTGCGTCTTACTACCCATTTAGGTTATACGCACTCCAAAGAAAGAAGAATCAGAGAGCGGGTATAGGCTAACGAGAAGGGGGGAGAGACGAGTAGCTAAATTCCTAACTGGACACAGTTTGCGAAAATATATACAGTGGCGGTTTTAGAACAGCCTGTCTGGAGATAAATGGATGTTATAAATACTGTGACCTGTGACTGCTTTTATTTGCAAGTTTAGTGTGTAGAGTAGACTAGTGTTAATTAGTTAGTCATCGTGAAGGTTAAACTGGTTTACGGATCTTGATCCTGGATGCTAACTTTTGTTTTCTAAGTTAGCACTATAAATTCTAGTAAAAAAAAAATCTACTTTCGTTTTAAGTAGGAAGGTCCCTTTATTAGAAAATAGAAAATAAAACAAATTTGTTAGTGGTATGAAATGATCATATTTTACAATATGATTAGTGTTGATTTATAGGTATTGATTACATCTCTCAATTGGGACTGCTGCAGATAACATGACTTGGCGTATGACTATAGAAACTTTATGTTACTTTTGTAACTTTCAAAACGTGATTCTATCTGAATTGACTATAGGCAGATCTTAGGAATAGTTGGGTTATTAATCAGACATAAACAGTCCCCCTCCGCCCTACTATTGGTCACCCTGTTCAATACATCTGTTGTGTTTCATGATATAAAAGTCAAATTCTTAAATGCACTTAGTTAAGTTGGAAATGTCTTTATTTCAATAGTGTACAATTTTAAATTGTGTGGGCAGGGGTGATTCAACCTTTTATACAGGCAAAAATTATTAAATCTATAGCTTTATTGGAGAAAGAAGAAATCATATCTAGAACTACAATGGCGGTGGGACCTTATTTTCTTAGAGGAGGAGGTGGGAGGGGTGAATAACTAAAAAGGCGTTTCGATAATAAGTTAAATATAAACCAATGTTGGCATTTGGTATGCCATATCAAATCTCACCTTCAATGTGTTTGCCAAATTGTTGGTTTTATTTTGCTTGTGGTCAGACTGATTGTTTCTTCTGTTGACAATGGGCATCATAATTTTCTCGTCATCTTTAACCTTAGACCTTAGAGACACGCAGGACTATCGATATTGTTTACCCCAGATAATTCCGATTGTTTGGGACAATCTGATGATATTTACGAGTCTTGTTATTTCAAATGGGTTTGGGAATCATTTACCGTGAAGCCTACCAAGTCATACTAAGCCCAATTTTCTTATGAAACGGCCAAATGATAGGACCACTTAAAAGGGAGTACTAGTCTTATGAGAATGTCTAAAACTAGAGAATACATATATTTCATGAGTGTGGAATGTGTGTGCTTTATAAACTTCTTATAATATTGTTGATATCAGTTCCAAGTCAGTTCAAATATTTATCCCAACACAAGAAAGGGCTGGCAAATACATATTTCTTTCAAATTAACTAAAAGTATATTGTGGTAATGGGTATGTAAGTTGGGCTAGATACTTCAAATCCAATATTAATCGATTTCCTCGTAAGGAAAAATTCAAGAAAATTAATTTGTTGGCTATGGGAAGTGAAGGAGTTCAGGTTAGAGTTTATTTTTATCTTGATCATTAGATCCGAGATAGTTTTTTTTTAAACGCTAGGTATTAGTCCAGAATATCTATGTCACTTGAGTTCCAAATAATGTGATTTTTGTTAAATCCAGAAGAGATGGAAAATTGCATCTGAGATGTAGTCCACGGCCTGTTTGAACACTATCTAGGAATATAGATAAAAGGGAAGGAGACCCAAAAAGTCAGTTTTGATTGCAATTTATACACTCATATAATACATACTATGGAAAGAAATAGATTAAGTGGCGTGATGGTCATGCCCCCTATATACCAAAATGGTTATCTCACTCCATGTAACCCCCCACCAAAGACAAAGAAATCTTTGTAGTAGGATAGCTAATTAGGGTAGGTAAACTCCGTTTAATTTAAAAGGAATCAGTACAACCTTAATGGATTACATTATGACTCTATCTTATAAGCTATACCATAGTGGTGTAACTCAAAGTAAGATTGCTACCTTACAGATTAGATGAAGGGAACATTATTGGTTCTTAATCTTACCATAGCATCGATTAAATACAGATCCAGGAAAATGTTCAATCACTTAACTCCATCACTACTCCTTTGGCGTTTCATAGCTGAATCTTTATATCATTGGTTATATAGAGACAGGAAAGCTCGGGGCAAAATGATATATATTATTTTTAGCCACCAAATATGAATTAAACTAATTTTTTTTCCTTAGTCCAAACTCTTGTAATTATTTAAAAAAATATACATAGCTTCAATAACCAAAAGAATAAATATGTTTGCCAAGTTTATTTGAAATCCGTTGAAATATGTTTTGTTATAAAAAAATATAAACTAAATTTGGATAGTCTTTTCAATATAAATAAATATTTTATTGCATTTCAATTTACTTTTTAGGCTTAGGATCATAGTAGAAGTAATCCAACACTGAACAGCGTGAATAAGTGCCTAATTATATTTTAGGTTAAGCTTTAAACATGACTGAAAGATACGAATATAAGTTGTAAGCTCTTTTCTCTAACGCAATAATACTCACTTAATCTAATAAATTGAAAATATCTCTATTGGACAACATTTCAACCAAAACAGACTAAATCCATAGCAACATTTGAAACGTAAATACATCTTTACAAACAATAGGACACTAACAACGCCGTCATTGATTGAACACGTCACTTATTAGTATAATACCAATCAACTGTTTGTCTAGGAAAGTAGTGTCAAAATCTTTGATCATAAGGGCCACATTGAACATTAAAAATTCTGAAAGGTGCCACAAAAAAAAATTGTCTTATCATCTTATGTAAAAAATATTCCAACTTAGTATATTATCATATATAAAAAAAGAAAGAGTAGTGTCCCTTTTTTTAAACCATGAAAATAACTATATTTTTTTACCAAATATTTGAAACCTTTTATCTGTAGCAATGGTGTTAATGTCGGATTTTAAATCTTATGTAAAAGTAATTTTTAGGATGTTTAATGAATAACCGAATTCTCTCGGATGTCTCTTACTTTTGTGTTATTTGCATTGCTCTGCTTCATACTTGTTTTTCAAAATGCATTGGTGTTTACATTCATGCCACTGAAGACATTATATCCATTAGCTGCATATATATGTTTATTTTCAACTGTCACCTTCAATCACCTGACGTAATCACACAAATCACATTCTATCTCAAAAAGCTATAAGTAGTGTGTAGTATTTTATAACATGTTGACTTTAAAGGATGATTAATTTCTAGAGCAGCAAATTTTCACCTTTAGTGGAGTAAGCTCAGCTCTATTATTGACCTATTACTCTGTAGGATGTGTACTAAATCCGTACGGGCAATGTACCACAAAATATTTGAAAGGCATTAAAAATCACCCAACGTTGTAAACATCTGTTAACCTCTTCCGCCATGTGAAATGGAATGAATTCTACACTAAACTTAAAATAATTTCGGAAATATTTATTTTAAAATACAACTATTGCATTTATTTTGTTCTTAAAAAAAATCAAATTAATACATACATTTTTTTTAGTAAGCGCAATACATAATTTTAGGTCTGTATGTATAATTCACTTGACTGCAAACGTAACTATAGTTAAAAAAGGAATTCTTCCTAAAGAAATTGTATATAAATGTTATATTAAGATATCATCCACTCCATGTTTAAGTAACATATATAAGCTGACTTTTTCATACTAGTCTAATAAAGTATTTCTTTGACTCACAGATCTCACAAGATTAATAAAAACTCACACAACTTGCCAAACACAGTATTTAAAAGCTATGTTCCCCCATCGCAATTTTTTGCTAAGCTCATAATGCATGGTGACATCCAAAAGCTTGATTATATTAATCCAGATGCGAACAGGCAGGTCAAGATGGTGCCCCTCCTATTCTCCACCTTTTTCATTTTCACCAGAGTTTTTCCACCTTGGCATGAATTCTTAGAGATGCAAAGTGGGGAAAGTTACCTCTAGACGAGGAGAAAGTACTGTATTTGGAATAATATATCAAGTGAATACCATGATGGATCAGCGAGACTTAACCTTCTGGGATGGCTGGCTGCCTGCCTGTTTTTCCGGCAGCGTGTTCAGGTAATGTGTTGTATTAGTCTCGTTATAGCAAATTTATATAAAATAATCGAAATAGATATACACGCGTGTTTTACTTGAGTTTTTTTTTGTATAAAGTGTTATTTTGATTAACAGTAGAGTATTTATGTAAAAATAAATAAATACAAATAGAAGAAAGGTATCGGATGGTCTTGAATGTTGTTATAACGAGGCTCAAATGTAGTAGGTTGTCTACTTTTCTGTCTTCCTTGCTCTGATTTTTATTCAAATACACTCTTTGCTCTTCCTCGCTATTTCTGCATTCCCTGTCTTTGATGTTGTTTCTCTATATATATATAGATCATTATGCTTTTTGCGATTAGTGTATTTTGTTACTTTTTAGATTTAAAGCAAATATTACTAGATATTACTTTCATATTGATGTTCACATTTTACCACACATTTCATGTGTAGGTTGATACTTAGCGCGTCACATTGCTTGATCTACATTATTATAAAATTTGCTATTTTATAATATGTTTACTGCAACAACATTACAAATAAGAGTATAGGGACACAATACTAATTGCAACATGTTATAGAATTATTCAAATTGCATTTTATCTTTTAAGTACTGCTTATACACAAATAAACGTGTATACATGCAATATTTAGAGGGAAATTTGCCTTTTATCCGAAAAGATTTTATTTTGCTTTAATGAAACCAATTAAAACATATACAAAATAATTACTATACAAAGTAAGCAAATTAACAAAATACATTTGTAAAGGAAGTAAAATATTTCAGAATACAACATTTGAAACGATGGTTAAACTACGATTATAAAATTTACTATGTCAAGAAGATGTAATCTACTTTGCAATTAAATGTATAAAATGATTGAATACATTTAACACTGTGTAAATAAATACATGTTAAAACACTCTTTGACCACCCACTTATCTAAAAAGCATTGTTGGTATAAGAATTGTATGTGTTTATAATCATCAGCAAGGAGAATAAATGTGATTTGCCAATTTTTAATGTGATTTTTTTTACTACGGTACATATTTTGATCGCAGTCAAAACACAGTTGTCCTAAATGATTCATAATTTCTAATTTATTTGTCATATAACATCGCTTCAGATAAATAGATGCTAGAATTAAGTTCATTGACTATGATGCCATGTTCTCATTATGCATTATAAATACTTTTTTAACTCACAAAAGAATTACACCGTATTTCTAAGATAAGAAAGCTAATCTTCTTTAGAGGTTTAGGTGTACTGTTCCACCTCAAGGCCATGTAAGTTTGAGGCACTGCAGGGCGCATTTAACAGTGGCTCAAGCTTTTAATAACTCAGGCAAAATAAAATCCCTAAACGCTTTAAAGTTTCGTGATAGCTAACAGATGACTGGTCTGGATTTTATCAGCCCAAACCACCTCCAACATCTCTTCATAATTAAATGTTATCTTAGATGATCTTAGTGTTGAAAATTATCGCCGAGACAAAATTACATCTGATAATTTTTCATCTTCAATTGAAAATAGAGGCATTATTAAACACCACCGTCTTCACTTGAAAGCATTATAAATTATAACCAGCCCCGTGGTGTAGTGGATACGAGCCTAGGGGTCACGGGTTTGATTCCCGGCTTATGCCTAGGGTATTATCCAGAAAGGGTAACTACCCCAACGGTCACCAGGGTTTTATTAATTAGGCTTAAGTTGGTTTAAGTATTTCTACTGATTCCACACCTTCATACTCACTATCACCATCACCTCATCTCATCGGACATGGAAAGACCTCCACTGAAAGGATGTACGATTAGTACATTTGGGACGTCCCCTGGCAACGGTACATTAGTACTGGATAATATTTCCACTACTGGGCTAAGATTGATTTATGTAGACCAAACACGCAATATTTAATATATTATGATCTATTAACTGTCGCAAATCAAAGAATCAAAGGAATTAAAAAAAAACTCTACTGGTTACATTTTGATATCTCGTTTAGTTTTAATGTATTTTATAGTAATATTATATTAGCACCTAAGTGCTCTTTTTAAGTAAAATCATTTTTAAAACATTAAAATAAATTTCCATCACCCTCTAAATAAATTAAATTTAAGAATAATATAGTGATCTTAGTTTTAATATTTTTGTTATATATTGGAAATACACTTCCGAAGAGCATTTGTCGACGTCTTTTTTTTTTACGAATACAACTTTGCTCAATACAACGCAAATGGGCGAAAAGTTTACTGAGGAAACTCAGTATATTTTATATAAACTAGAAAATAATTTCCCGAATGTTAATTTGAATAAATATGTACTGGACATGTTTTAAAATGTTTTATTAAAATTTGATCACCTTAACTTTGGAAAAGATTATTTGTAATCGTCTCAAAGCTTGGAACTAATTTTGTTAGCAGAAAACAAATTTAATCATATCGTAGGTGATGAAGTTTCGAGTGTGTATTCGAATGGATAAAAATTATACTACGCATCATCAGAATTTTCGTGAGGTTAGGGAAATATTGTTTTGGCCAATACAACTATTATTTTATTTTGAAAAACAAGGCCAAGAACATTTCAGATTACATCTTTGGAAATAACATGCTATTTATCTTTGTATACAAACTTGATAGTATACTTAGCTCGGATGAATGGGTGGTCAAACACATTTTTGATGTGTGTTAAATTGGAAAAATAACATATCGCCAAGTTAACAAAATTTAATTTAATGAAACGTGTTATTATTAACAATATTAATGGTCCTCTTTAGAATTTCAACTATGAATTGTGGAACAATAATTGAACCATGTGTCTTGACCAAAATAAGTATTATAATACTGATATGTTCAAAATTAAAACGGAATATTTATTGTTTTGCATGCGATAGCTACTGAACTAAAATTATATCTTTTACTGACGGTATTGCTAAACGATACCAAATTTAAATTGGCCGGTTTCTTGAACTAATTATGCACGTTTCATAGATAAATGGTGGAAAAACTCTGGTATGTTACTCTTTTCTTTGAAAAGGTGATTTGGTGCTTCCTAATTATTTTCAAACATTATACTTTACACATAGTACCAACATTACCAATTATACAAGTGATTGAAATACTAATGCTCTCCGCTGAGATTCCATGGCCACTTTGTGTGAACAAGAAGTGCCGTTATGGCTAGTATTTCTTTGCTTAGTAGTAGACACGCTTCCACTTTACTTCTACTAAATGTTCACCAAACTAGTTTTTTTTAACAAAGAATGAAATTATATAGGCCTAGCTATTTATGTTTAGTAAGCATCTCTTTTAAGGTGTAGATGTTAGGAACGCGATAACAGGCCAGTGTTTTTGCAGTTTTTGTAACAAAACATTATTTTTGGCCAAAAAAAAAATAATCAAATATGGCTTCAGTAGAAACTTAGAGTCTAACTTTCTTCACATGGTGATATCAACAGTTGTTGAATATCTGCCATTATCATAGCGGCATTGGATGACAAACTTTTTAAAAGAAGAGAAAAGGTTGTCATTAAATTCTAGAACATCCTTCACATGTATACAAGAACTATTGATATTACTATGTAAAGGAAATTAAACTCTATGTTTCTACTGAAACAATATTTTATTTATTTTGATCAAAAAAATGTTTTGCTATAAAAACTGAAAAAACGCTGAACTTTTCTCGGGTCCTCTACATCACCACCTTAAAACACCATTACACGCTTTGAGTTAATCATCAACTAAAGCTTAATAATGGACTTTTAACAGTCCTCAACTACATCACAATGCTCACAAACATCTGCCAGATACAGTAGATACTTTTTATTTAATGTTGATGTGTTTCACACTTAGTTGGACTCCCACTTTAACTAACAGTGAATAGTTGTACAATAATTCATAATTACCAAAAGAGCATTTTGATCTAACACAAGGGGAAGCACCAAATTTCCCATTTTACTTCAAATTTACTGTACAAATTCTTTTATGCTTTTTCTTCTTATTCTTTTTTTTTTAGCCTGGGATAGGTATCGGCAACCCACTCTCGCATTTCAAATAAGGTCTAGTACACAACCACTAAATACACTGTGCAGTGTTTTCCAGTGTAGACTAGGTACTAACTTTTTTTTATGTCTGATTGCTAACCACTACACAAATGTTACACACTGGAAGGACTCAAATTTTTAAAACAAGTGTGATTGCATAAGTATTATATTTTCTTTGTTGCACAAACATATTTTGATATCATCTAGATATAGTGATAGAATGAAAGTGGAAACCTTTGTTTATAAATATTTCTCAAATGAAAAAATTAATCTTGTTTCTAAATACTATTGTTTTTATCATATATGCTCTTGTTTGATCAAATTTAAAAACATTTGTTATTTGATATTGTTAAAGATAGTTTTAAACACGCATATATATATACACACACACACACACACACACATACATACATACATACATACATACATACATACATACATACATACATACATACATACATACATACATACATACATACATACATACATACATACATACATACATACATACATACATACATACATACATACATATACCCGCCTCGGTGGCGTAGTTGGCTAACGCGCTATTCGTGTTGAGCTCGACCGCCGAGGACGGGGAGA
This sequence comes from Timema podura, assembly GCA_033556935.1. Classification (NCBI taxonomy): domain Eukaryota; kingdom Metazoa; phylum Arthropoda; class Insecta; order Phasmatodea; family Timematidae; genus Timema; species Timema podura. The sequence continues at coordinate 112,645,744 of JAVRXN010000010.1, forward strand.
TCGAGGTTCGAATCTCGGTCGGGTGAACTGGGGGTGGTTTTTCCTAAATGGTTTTCCACTCTCCCTCCACGCAAATGCGGGTTCACTTCCTCTAAGTTCAACCCTCCCAATTCCCAATCCATTAGCGTAATTAGTACTTAAGCGTATAACCCGAACGGGTAGTAAGACGCGGTGCTTAAAAAAAAACATACATACATACACACATACATAATAACGCTGTTCCCTTATGGGGTAGGCAAGAAACTGTGCATATAGCTCAAAAAACAACTTTATACTTAATCCATCCTAACTAACTTTTTCCACACTTACCTATCCTTACATATTACCTTCGCTTCCTCAACATCCATTTACCGAGTAATAAATGTTTTTTTTATTCTTAAAACTCTTAATGTTTCCCTTTTTCAAACATTCGTTTACAACAGTTAACCACGTCTTACATGGCCTTCCCCTTCCTTTTGATCCACACACTTTACCTTTATATATTTGCTTCGTCACTCGATCCACACTCATCCTCTCAACATGCCGAAACCAACGTAAGACGCTTCTTTCACATTGACTAAATGAATTCCCTTTCAAACCGCACTCCTTCAGCCCCCATTCATTATTTTCTCTGTTATTACATACCTCACATACCTCATTCCAACCGAATTCACCTTGCTCTTGTGTTTCTCCTGACAAACCCATGCTTCATAGCTATACTTGTTGAAGTTAACAAACTTTTACATACTGCCAACTTTGCCTTTTTAGATAATACGTCTTCATTCACTAATTCACTAATTTCTACTTATTCCCTTTACTAACAAAATGCCCTAATATAAACTTCCTTAACATTTTCATTGCTATAAAACCAAGTCCTAGCATATTCATTGAAATTAAGGTTTTTAATAACAAAAAAACTTAATTTTAATTACGGGAGTATTTTATGTAGCAATTAAAATATTAGAGAAGATCCTCAATAATGATAAATTTAAAAAAAAGTTTGTTAGTCATAAGAATAAAAATAGTTTCACAACAAAAGAGTGAAAATGAGATACTGGGGAAAATACTCTTAGAAACAACAACTCTCCTCTAATTAAAGTTTCGGGGATTAATTTAGGTTTTAGAATTTATTGTATTATATATTTGTTACATCCCATAAAGGGAATTGGCCATTTCATTAATTAGGCAAATTTCTTCCCAGTCCATTTCACGGATTGGGTAAAACCCCGTCTAGTTCATGAATTGGCTAGCGATTGTGCTGTTTAGTTCATGGAATGGCTATTTCATGAACTTGGAAGCTTCAATCTTTACCTATTTCATGAATTGGACGAATTTTTGCCTGGTCCGTAAAATTGACAAGCGAAGAACAGGCTTGCTCTTTAAGTTAATTTAAATACTAATAGTTTTTGGAATGTACGTTAGGTAAAGTTAAGTTGGGTAAGTTCAATAGAATATATTTAAACTAATTTCAGTTAAGCTTGTAGTAGATAGTACAATAATTTCCGGTTAGTTAAATGAGCAAGAGTTAATACAATTCTTGCTTAGTTCTTGAAATTGTCAATAGAAGAGGCCAGTTCACGAAAATGGACAGAAATTAGACCAATTCGTGAAATGGGCAGTTTCACTATTGGGATATAATATAGACACATATAAAATATAATGGCGTACAGAATACCATTAGTTTCCTGTCTTTGTTTTAAATCTATTTTTAAATATTTAGAGATATTTCTATTCAGTTAATAAAAATCTATTAAATATATTTCTTTGTCTGACACTTCAGAAGGAGAAAAACCTAAATATTGTCGAGATGGTTTATTTATTTGCCCTTCTTTCAGCTACTGAGAAAATTGACATATTTTAAACCAATTGCCAAATAGATTTAAAAATTTAACACATTTTATTTTATGTTTTAAAATCAAATAATAAAACAAATTAATGATCTCCACCTATCAATGTTGGTATACATTTACTAAATAATATTTAGCACCGCGTCTTACTACCCGTTCGGGTTATACGCTTAAGTACTAATTACACTAATGGATTAGGAAATGGGAGGGTTGAATTTAGAGGAAGTGAACCCGCATTTGCGTGGAGGGAGAGTGGAAAACCATTTAGGAAAAACCACCCCCAGTTCACCCGACCGAGATTCGAACCTCGATCTCCCCGTCCTCGGCGGTCGAGCTCAACACGACTAGCGCGTTAGCCAACTACGCCACCGAGGCGGGTTACATTTACTAAAGTAATTAGAAAACACAGAGGGTAACTTTGAAACAAGTATTTAAATATTTAAATCTAAAAATGACAGAATTTGGACAGTAAATAGAACATATTCAGGCGAGTTCCATGAAAATGTTGTATTGTACTACCCGTAGAATGGGGTCACTCCGTACACATTTTGATAGATTTTTTTAACTGTTACCACATGACCTTTAATCCGAATACTTAGAAATAACTAACCAATGTTCATCCTAACCTTAACAAGTAGACCTGAATGCTAAAAATCAAGTATATAAACAAAATAACAATTTAAATTATTATTTTTAAATGTCTAGAGTCACCCCAGAACGAGGTGTAACTCCAGAAATCTAAACAGAAATTAGAATTTAGAAAAAGTACATATGCTTATTCAAGTTTTTAAAAATATCATTAATAATGTAACATAATATTTCGAATTCTAACTAGTCACAAATATAATATTTTCAAGTTTTTAAATAACAAAACACTAAATCATATCATCCTGTTTGTTGCAATCACTTACTACATAAATCAATTTTAAATTATGTAGTAAGCTCTGAATCAGTTTGAATACTAAGAAAAATGTGTATCCAAAGTGAGCCCCCATGGAATCGTGAGCTTAGGTACTGTATAGTGTATACGTTAAGGTTATCCCTGTATACATTAACGATATCCCTGTTTACATGAAGGATATCCCTGTATACATTAAAATACCTCTGTTTACATGAAGGATACCCTGTTTACATGAATTATACCCCTGTATTCATGAAAGATGTCTTTGTTTACATGAAGGATACCCCTGTTTACATTAAGGATACCCTTGTTTACATGAAGGATAATCCTGTATACATGAAGGATACCACTGTTTACATGAATAATAAACCTATACTAATGACGGATACAACAAATGATCAAAACGTTATTTATGTGTGAAGAAGAACAAAACTCTAAATATGATAGCACAATGGAATTTATTTGCAGAATTAACATCTAATGTAATTGTCGAAAACATGGAAAGGAGAAATTATACATAATTTTTAAAACAAGCTTGTGTACATATCCAGAACAATCAAACAAGGTTGGGACGAAGGTGGCCATAGGAAAAATATACCCTGATGTAATTATCGCAAATATTAAAAAGTTAATTTTAAATAACAGGCTTTAACAATGATTAAATACAGTGAAATCTCCCTTAACGGTCACCTCTGAATAGTGGACTCTTCTTTATATCGGACAGTTAAAGTTTGCCCGGCAAAATAGCATGGGCTCTTACGGCGAAACAACCTCCCAATAACGGACAGTTCGTGTTTCCCCGGCAAGATAACATGGGCTCTTACGGCGAAACAAACTCCCAATAACGGACTTTCTCAATAACGGAAACGGAAACTTCTAAAGATGCATATATATTTGTGTATAGCAGTCTCTAAACAGCGGGAAAAGGTGAAAAAATTACAATTTTTAGTTTGACTGTAGGACTGTTAAGAATCCCATTGTCTAGCGCGAAATGTGAGCATTCCTTCCTTCCCTCTAGGGAAAATTTCTAAAATAGCCTACATAGTAATGACTACGGTACTTTAAGGTCTTACCTCCCACCCCTTCCGAGCTATCATCGTGTTACATCAGTCATCGGTACTCGTGCCAACTGCCTACTGTTTATATTTAATTTTATTTGCAGTTTGTTCTGTGTATTATGCAATCTGTACAGTAAGCTACTTACAGTATTTATTCATTAGTCATAAATCCTGCATACATTATTGTATAGTGAAGTATTTAGATTGTTTTAGTTAATATTCAAAGTATATAGGTTCATATAGATTAAACTTTATTCAAGAAGTATGGTTTGAAAAAAATATATTTTTTCAAATAACGGACATATTTTTAATCCCCGAAGGTGTCCGCTATTAAGAGATTTCACTGTATGTGTTCTCAACACAACACCAAAAAAAAATGTACAAAAATATAATTGTGTAATGGAGTACAAACGACAATTAAGATCCTTATATTAAATAATAATAAACAAGAACTTTGATATGGATAAGATGGTCAAGCCCTAAAGCAGTGTTTCCCTACCTGGGTGATACGGTCCACCCCAACCAGGGGGCGTTTTTGTTTTCAGGGGTTTGGTAAATTGTAGGGAGTGGTAAATTGTAAGGGTGCGGTAGGGGGGAGTTTAGGTTTTAATGAAAATTACAGCAATAGTATTATGCTAATAATAACAGTTAGCAACGACAAAATAGTTAACAAATGTTCCTAAATTTATTTTCTATAAATTTTATAGTACGTTTAATTAATAATGTTTACAAGCATTTAACATCAATTATGTTTTAACGTGTATTTTATTCATAAGGATTATAAGTTATGCCACGGAAAAATGACATATTTATATTTAATTATACAATTTGAAATAATTAAATATGATTGTACAATGTAACATTTAAGGGTATTATCGCTGATTTCAGCCTGCATATTACATTTACCTTTGGGAAATAGGGGCAGCGGTGGGGGTAGGGTTGGGGTGGTAGCCATAATCCAAATTCTGAGAATTGGCTGTCAGGCCAGAAAAGGTTGGGAACCACTAGTTTAAAGCACTACCCAACCACAACTGATAGAATTTGATTCAAAACCCGGGGGGGGGGGGGGTCAAATTTCTTAGTATTCATGTGAGGCAAACACATATAGGGCAATTCATTAGGAAATTCCTTGAAGTGTTGTTGAAGGAAGTAATATTACTAAGCTCATGTTAAGAACTTGAAAAATCATCAAATAAAATAATTATACATTTCTTAATAATTTTTATGTTTTCTTACATGACAAATTTTTTTTTTTAGGGTTTTTGCAAACAACATGGTTAGGAATATATTTGGTCCAAAAAGAGATAAGGCTACTGAAAAGTGGATGAGGTTACATAATGATGAGTTACATACCCCGTACTCATCACGATACATTGTTAGGATAGTCAAGTCTCGTGGATTATGGTAGGCAGGATATGCAGCGCGAATGGAAGAATCTAGAACCTTGTTCAGGGTATTGATTGGTAAACCCATTGGGAAAAAACCATTGGTAAAACCTATACGCAGGTGGGATGATAATATTAGAATGGATCTGAAAGAGATAGGATGTAATGAGGTGGACTGGATAGAACTAGCTCAAGATAGGGATAGGGTGTAATGAGGTGGACTGGATAGATTAATGTGTTTAGTAATATGGGGTGGAAACATATTGTAGCATGTATCTCTCTTGAAAGAGAAATAAAAAGCAAACAAATTGTGATTTATAATTTTTCAAAGTGAAGTAAAGAGTAATCACAATGGTGTTTCTATCATTCTTCAAACATGAAGAGAAAGGCTAACGGATTCGGATCGCTCTTCAAAAGAGAATAGAAAGTTATACTGATATGAATCTGCTTCATTCTTTAAAAAAAAAGAAGGATTGAGATATATTTGTATCTGTGTATCTTTTCAACTGACAAAATTCTGAAAGTAAACTTTTGATAATTTTTTGTATTTGTCGAATTGTATTTTTAAATACATAATTTTTTGTTTAATATATTGGGGGGTGGCGGGGAGGGGTGGAGGGGAGCAGTGGTTGTTTAATTTAATTTTGAATACCTATATCAAACGTAATTATAATTCATAATATTCAACAATGAGCATACTTATATTCTATTCTTTGAAACAATTTACAGTAACAGGGGAAAAAATGATTATCATAATAATATATAAATTCAGTAGAATGTCAATTATTGAGTATCAAGTAAATTTAACGATACACTTTTTTTTAAACGTATTTTACTCAGGAAAATTTTATTTCAAAACTATCAAAACAATATATTCAATGAAAAAGTATTCCTCTTTGAGAATAAAGAGTGTGTTATTATGTTTTAAACAAGCATATACGGTTCATAATATACATGGAATATTTAAATTAATGTGTATCACAAACTGGCATGTGATGTTTATCCACAAGATCAGTCCTGATAACTGATTCTAATTCAATAAATGAAAGGTTGACATTTTGCAACCTAAAAAAATTATAAATGCATGAAAGGCTAGGTTTTGTTAGGTTGGGATATAGCTTGTTATAAAAGTATATTTTTACGATCACAAATATTTAAAAACATAACAAAAATCATAAATATTAAAAAATTGATTTTTCTTTTAACTCAAATTTTAAACAAACAACGTGTTGTAACGTAAACTGAGTATGCTATGTCAGAAGTCGGTAAAAAAAATCCTATCCACTGATACCTTATTCATCGCCGTAGGCTTTGTATTATTTGAGAAAAAGAGATGTTGACAACAGAAATAATACATAATACATAGGATAGGATAATAATAATACATAATACATAATACATAGGATAGGATATACCTAGTGCAATATACTATTTTATCATTAGCAAAGCTAACTAATGATAAAATAGTATATTGCACTAGGTATATCCTATGTATGTAGTTAGCTTACAAAGCCAACTAAGAAAAATTCGAATGAATGTGGGGATGTATGGAATGCGAGAAAAGGCCAGTCTTTCTGCTGTTTTTATAAAAAAAAACATTTGTTTGCCCAAAATAAATAAAATATTTCTCCAGTTTAAACATATAGTTTAATTTTCTTCACATGGTGATATCAACAGTTGTTGATTGTCTGTCATGAGCACATTAGCATTAGATGACAAACGTTTTAAATGAAGAGAGAAACTTGTCATTAAATTCCAGGACACTTTGACAGATATCAAAGAATATTGATATCACTATGTGAAGAAAATAAAATTCTATGTTTCTACTGAAATATATTTGATTTATTTTGATCAAAAAAAAGTGTTGATACAAAAATTAACAAAAACACTGACCTCTTCTCGCGTTCCCTACATCCCCACCTTAATATTTTATTTTTAATATATTTATAATGATTTGATATGACTAAATATGAAGCCCAGATACAAAGTGATTACTTTTTTAAATTAATAATCCTCTTCTGTTCCCTTCATCTAATAGAACATTACTACTTTTTTATGTTTAGATATATTAATCTATAAACAGAAATCAACTACCATACCCCCTATTTCTATATACACTCACTCACACACACACACACACACACACAATATTATAAACTATAGCTATAAAATGCATATTTTAGCAGAGGTTTCACAGTTCCAAAATTATTTTGTATTAACAAATAACAATTTCTGAAATTGTTAGCTCATTCTCCATTCACGATAAACCTGGTCACCGGTGAGAGAAAACACGTTTATCGAGGATAATTTAAAAATATATCCATAGAATTATCTAAGAGTGATTATTATATTATAATTGTTCATTTTATAGAAGGAAAATAATACTTATGCAATTACTTTTATTTTGTTAGTAATTTTACTAACAAATAAATCATATATTTTAAAATGTATTATTTTGAAAATGCTAGCAATAAGGAGTTTGAGCATCTGAACTTGTAAGTTTATAACGAATAAGGAAGCAATATCTAAACAAATCAATATTTCACTACACATATAATTACGAAGTTTTATGTAGTTGAATACATTATTTTATACTAAATGGAATAGTTAATCTATCCTCCATGCATTCAATAACTCATTAAATTTGTGTGTTTTTTAACTCTTTAAAATACCTAACTACTATCATAAGCTTTGAAGAGTTCATGTAAGTAACAAACACAATTATACATAACATAATTATAAATATAACAATTATAAACCTAAGAAAATATTAGTATTTGGTGTGTTTATATCCAAGCTTACCTACTAAGTATACACATTTTTAATGATATGTGTAAATTAGTTATACTAATAATGTATGAACAAATAGCTTAATTCAAACCGATAATTACATTTTGTATATTTTAATTTATATTTTCTTCTATAAAAACTAAATGCATTAAACATATTATCTAAGATAAAATATAACCATAATATAATTAATTCAGAATGTTTGTAATTAATATTTGATATTACATTTTAATGTAGCTATTTGTGAACAAGACCTGAGGTGTCAGTCAGCGTAGGGGTTATCCATGCTGGCTTTCATCTGAAAGACTAAAGTTCATTTTCTTATATACAAAATACTAATACAATACCAATAGTAAAACAGTAGTTCATTGTTGGAGATTTATTGTTATCTCACTGAGAAAAGAGTGAAAATTGAACGTTTGGTTTAGAGAGAAAGAGAGAATGGGTGGGAAAGAGAAATAAAGTTATGTATATGAAGGCCGAATTTTACGTAGGTATTCGTAAACTAAACTTTATCGAAAGAAGTATTCATAATCATAAATGTATTGAAGAATAACATCACGATTCTAATGAAACAATTGTATATGATGGATGATAAAACCGTAAAAAATATATTTTAAAAAATGTGAATAGTATTGTTGGATGGCTTGGTAGTAAAATTAATATAAATAATTATTTTTGTTTGCATTATTGGGTGAAGGGAATGACTTATTTTTCAGGTCAGGGAGGCTCATTAATACAAAATTTGGAAAACACTACATTAAAGGGATGAGATTATTTTTATTTTTATGAGTGCTTATAACTTAAAAATTTCCTCGGGTTTCAAAGATTTTACTCTTCTGAAAGCTAAAGTGAATAATTATTACTAAAAATATGAATTTTGGGAAACGGGAAGTGGGATTGCTGATGTGACTATTTGGGAAGCCATGGCACTTCTCTCCTTATTTTCGTGATGTGACTATTTGGGAAGCCATGGCATTCTCTCCTTATTAGTGATGTGACTATTTGGAAGCCATGGATTTCTCTCTTATTTTCGTGATGTGACTATTGGAAGCCATGCATTCTCTCTTTTTTCGTGATGTGACTATTTGGGAAGCCATGGCATTTCTCTCCTTATTTTCGTGATGTGACTATTTGGGAAGCCATGGCATTTTTCTCCTTATTTTCGTGATGTGACTATTTGGGAAGCCATGGAATTTTTCTCCTTCGTTTTTCATTTGATTACTCGATTGATGGTACAGATACTTATTTTATATACCGTTATCGTTCATTCATGTATATGGAAACTTGTTCGTGTGTGGTGATCAATGTTGAAATTCAGAGAAGAAAGACATTTTTCTTATACTGGCCTTTTTTGGCATTTGATATGTTTGGGAGGATTATGGTAAAGAATGACTGGGAGTCCATTTTTAGTTTTATTTAATTTCCATTTGACTGTATTCCTTGGGGGTTCTAAGTACATCGTGAATATATTGCTATTATCAAGCACAGGGACAACCAAAGTTTCAGTGAACTATGTCTGCAAGGAGGTACTTCATTGACTAGTTTGTTCACGACTAAAGCTGGATTTACAATATGGGCGTAGGTTCGTGATTTATTTGCTGAGGGAGACAAAGCTAGCAATGGAATTTGCTTCAGGCTTGATCTTTGATTGTGGGCTGTATATCTTCGAGTATTTCGTATTGAAATAACAAGCGAAATAGTCTAACCATAAGATTTTTTTGGCTACTGGCAAGTATAGTAAAAATGTATCTTGCAGTGGCTACACTATCATCGCCGCTCCTCAAATTATCACCAAATAAACATCCTACTTCTAGCTAACGTCACTCGTGATACACTGAATTGCAAGGTTTATGGCGTGCACCGGCCCCACGAACCTCCAAGCGACGAATCACGAATCAATGCATAATGTAGTTACCCCAGTTCGAACAAATAGTCGAATTACGAATTTACATTGAACTGTCGACGAATCGCAAACACGAATTACGTATCTAAAACCACGCATAGTCTAAACGCGACTAAAGAAATTGAGTTGACTTCTTGATCCCTGTTCTAAATTATTACATTTCTTGATGACCCTTCCATAGTGCAATCTATAATTGTTAACATATTTTAAGTAATAAGAAGACAAATAATATTAGGATTATGTATAAATAATATTCATCATAATAGATATCCTCATGTGATTAATATTCTTAATATAATTGATCTTTCTTATAACATTTTTCAATTTTCATCACCTTTTGAATAAGAATAATTAAAAGAAACCTATTTAATTATAAAATAATAAATTAAACTAATAATACAACACACTGTCAACCCCGTATAAGAGCAGTTAATCTTATATTCTAATTTGTAAAATTAGCTCTGGTGAAACTAAAATGAGAGAAAACCCAGCTGTATTGATTTAATTGAATATAACATTTGGCCCATTTTAAATAGTATTTAAAAACCTTCTGGAAGCACAATTTATTGAAATCATAATTCGTAATAGGTTTACTACCATTCACACTACCTGACTAAAAATATAGTTTAAACACAAGATCAAGGTGAATGTGGTTGGAATGAAATATCTAAGAAATGTATGTGGAAAATCTCGTGTAAGACAAATTCAGTAATGGATGAGTGATGAAGGAGTGCGGTTTGAAATAGAATAAAATAGGTCAATGTGGAAAGAAGCGTTCTACGTTGGATTGGCACCATGTTGAGAGGATGAGTGTGGATCGAGTGAAGACGCAAATATATGAAGGTAAGTGTATGGGTCAAAAGGAAGGCATACACCATGCAAGACGTGGCTTAATCTGGTAGACGAATGTGTGAGAAAGAGGAACATTAAAAGCTTTAAGAAAGAAATAATATGTATGACTCGAGTATGGATGTTGTTGAAGCGAAGGGAGTATGTAAGGATAGGGAAGTGTGGAGAAAGTTAGTGAGGATGGATTAAATACGGAGTTGTTTTTGAGCTATATGCACAGTTTCTTGCCTACCATGTAAGGGACGGCCTGATTATGTATGTGTGTGTTGTGTGGTGTGTGTGTGTATGTATGGCTTACAAACGAAACCTTGACACAGGAATGCAGCCGAATTTGTCCCGTGATATGCACAGGATCATTCATTCCTCTTAGTTTAAGGTAGAATCTATGATGGGCGTGTAAGATCATTGACTGGTTATCAGAAACACAGCTACTTGACACGGGATTGACATTTATACCACCATTTGTATAATATTTAATGGTAACAGTGGAAGTATAGGGGATAACATAATTAGTGTTGCTACCTCCCACTCCCATGAGCCTAACATGTCAGGATAGGCTTTATGGGATGAATAGGTAGTGGCAAATAATCGCGAGGTACGTTTACTTTGGTTTATTGAAATAGATTAACTAAGCTACTAGTGTACAACGTGATGTAGGATTTAGAAATAATTGATAGAGTTTGGTAAAAGGTACTTGTTCTGTCATGTCCCTACTCAACAATTCAGTGTCCTAACCTATCTTCAACGCAATAACCCTAGCTGATATCGAGCACCCGACCGTCCGGCGCTGTGTGTTATTAACAAACTCTTTGACTTCTTGGATGGGTTAGGGCATCCTTCGCTGTGCAAAATAGTTACTCAAACTGTAGGATATTCTCTCCACAAGATGGTTAGATTTGGTAGCTGATTATGTAGAGCACTTTGGACCAGCTCCACTAGCAACAGGCGTATTTCTGACCGACCCCCCCCCCCCCCCCCACTCTAAAAACTACAAACTCACTGTTATATTTCCAAAAAGGAGGGGTGTTACCGTAAGATACTAGTTTTGACACTGCTTAATGTTATGCTACTTGGCAAAACAACTGACCTAGTCTGAATACTCAACTTCTGAGTCAGGAGAGTTGAAAGTGTGGGTCACTCATTAGCTTATGTCATACTTGCATGCTCTAGATTTACTAAGGCTACAAGCTATGACATTAATTCATTTTATATCAAAATTTAGAGTTAAGAAGAAAAAACTAAAATTTCAATTTTTTATCCAATAATTATGGCAAAAGCTTGGTAATGGGGATTTATGGATGTGGAGAAGGCATATGATAGCGTGGATAGAAATAAAGTTTGGAAAGCGATGGAGGAGGATGAAGTGGAAAGAGGAGTTGTAATGAGAGTGAAAAGCATGTATGAGGATACCAGGAGCTGTGTTAAGATGGAAAGTGGAAGGACGGAGTGGCTCCAAATAAAAAATGGAATGAAGCAGGAGAGTGCCCTTTCACCATTACTATTCGTAATGGTAATGTAAATGGTTATGAACAAATTGGCAGGAAAACTCGGGGAGGAAAGATTAAAGCTATGATGTTTGCTGATGACTTGATTGTAGGGGGGAGAAGGAAGAGGAAGTACAAGAACAACTACAAGAATGGAATGAGGAAGTGAAAGAGTGTGAAATGAAATTTAGCGTGGAAAAGTGGGAAGTGATGGTAATTACAAGGAAGAGGGTAAGACATAATAAAGCTAGAAGGTTGACTGGAGTTGAACTGAGAAATGTACAGAACGTAAAATATCTTGGAAGCGTGATTGAGACGAAACGTGGAAGTAGAGAGGATTAAACGAGAATAGGACTGGGGACAAAGTTGTTCTATAGGTGCGTAAGAGACCTGCTATAGAGAAGAGAATTGTCTTTGAGGTGTAACGAAGTGGTGTACAGGATGTACTTTGCACCCATTGTCACACATGCAGCAGAAACATTCACAATGAATATAAGAGAGACTAGGAAAGTAGAGGACATGGGAATGAAGTTTGTGAGGAGCATGTTAGCTGTCACGAGGCGAAACAAGAAAAGGAATGAAGTTATCCGGGAAAGAGTGGGGGTACAAGGAGTACATGAGATATTAGAGGCAAGACTGAGATGGTATGGGCATGTAATGAGAATGGAAAAAGAGAGGATGCCAATGAAAATGTTGAAAATGAAGTAAGTAGGAAAAATACCGCAAGGGAGGCCAAGAAAGAGATGGGAAGAACAGAAAAGTGAAAGTATGCAAGTGAGAGGAGAAAAATGGAAGAAATTAAAGGAGGAAGAGTGATGGAAGGATAGAGGAAGATGGATGCATTTTACTAAATTGACCGAGCCATAGTCTGGAAACAGTTGATGATGATGATGATGATGATGATGATGATGATGATGATGATGATGATCCAAGAGAAATATCAACATAATATCCAAAGAGAAGCGTCAACTTTAAATCCAAAGAAATTTCACAAGACTACTAACTTCAACCAGCCCAACGCCGGGCACGTGTAGCTAGTAAATAAATAGGATTAATAGAAAAAATAATAACTAATTTGGTTATCAACTGATGGAAATTTTTCATTGTCTTAGCTGAACGTTGTTGTAGTTTGTTGTTGGGAATACTCTGATTATGTTGGTGGTGTGGCAGGAGTCAAAGTCTCTACTCTGTTTGTAAGCATGGAAAGAAACTGAATTCTGCGGATTTCTATGGTTGGTATTGAAACGATGATTGTTCACGGGAGTTCTCAAAGAGCCTATTGTGTGAGCCCAATGTTTTCAGCTTCACAAAAGATTAATGTAATTTTGTAAATCAAATTGTATGTGCTGCAACCAAAGTGGCCTTGATGTATTGTTTCTGATTGTTCTTCCTTTCGAATGTCATTCTGGGTTGGTTGGTTTTGTAGGTGTTGCAGCGTTGTTTCATACAAGGGTATAAGCCTTTTGTTGTGTGAACTGAAGTGAAATTGTGTCTGGTGTCAGACAGTTTTGGAAGTATTAGGAGGCTGTGAAGATTAGGGGAGCCATTTGAAAGAGACCCAAAGAGGAGAGATCAGATACAATTTTTTTTTCTTAAAATAATACACGATTAGCTACAAATATGATAAGTTATGTGTGACTGTGAAAATAAAAGAATTTAAAAATCAAGTGTGGATAGAGAAATGAAGAAATAAGCTTATTTGTTTCCTTCAAGCCCTTAACAAAATATATTTTCCGGTTGGATTCTTTCCTATCGCTTACATTATTTTACAGTGTTTCCATACGATCTTCACATACATCTAAATTAGTAGGCAACTATAAGTGTTTTATAATTTAATTACAACACTCAACTATATTTAATTTAATATAAAATGCACAACTAGGTCAATCATTGTATTTTCTTGATACTTGCTTTTTATTCGCTGAACGTTTGCATTCTGTCAAACTATGAGTCAGAATAGTGACAATTGACCGCAATAATTAAAAATGTTTGGACAAAATAAAATCCTATCTTGTCGTTGATAATTTACTAAATGACATTTTAAGTTTATTTCCTTCCATAACTATTCATCTTTATTTTAGAAATAAATTCATGTTTTTTTAGCAATTTTGACAATGACACAAAAGCAATAAAAAAGAGCTTAAAATAAATAATTATGTAAAAAAGTATCATTAATAATAAATATGTTAACATTACTTTTCATTTAATATTAAATTAATGTCCCTAACTAATATTTAGAATACCAAAATGATTCACAATTCAACTAAACAATTTATTGAATGCATGCGTGGGTTAACGGCATTTACGATTTTGAAATCAAGGTACCTATTGCTTTCATTGTTTACTATATATTTCGTGTACATTTTTTTACAAATTTGAATAAAGGGTTGCCGGTTTCTTCCCAGAAGAACACATTTCCTTTGTCAAGGAGGGTCAGAGGTGAGCCACCGTCATCGGTTTATCGTCACAACATAAGGTACGTTCAACCATTTAACTTAATATTTACTAATAAAAAATCAAATGATGGTAAAACCTTTGAGAAATAAGCCTATGTTAAAATAAATCTTTTAATAAAAAATGCTTTTAAGGTAATTAACTCAGAAGATAATTAAATTACTCTACTACTTTTCTGTAAAGAACACGAAAACAACTAAAAGTATGTCTGTATGTGTGTGTGTGTGTGTGTTCTCACATCATAACTTCAAGACCAAGAAAACTAAAACCCCGCATTTTTTTTATATTACATCAGTCCTTAATCAAAATTATATATTTATTAATGGAAATCTAATTTTTGCAAATAGCCTTATGATATTTAATTAAAAAATAAAATATTTATCTCAAGGGCCTAATTTATTATAATACAATAGGATCTGGCAAAATAGACATTGGTTAATTCGAAAAATTGGATAGTTCAAACCCCCATGATTCCCCTTGAAATTCCTATTTATATCAATACTAAAAAAAATTACATTTAATTTGAATTTTAGAAGGAAATATTTGGATGATTCGAAGTTTATTCATTACATTGTTAATTATTTTGAGTAACGATTTTTATTTCAATCGCCCCCCTATGCCAAGAATTTCAAATAGAGCTAGATATTGAAGTATATCAAAAGAGAAAGCACCAATAATAATGGGAAACCTGAGAAGATTCAATAAATCTCAACCAGACGTGAATTGTGGAAGACAATATTTTTAATGTAATCATTGAACTAGAAGATTTTATTTTTATTGCGTTAAGATAAGCAAACTACAATAAACCAGGATCACTAATTTTTTCCACCGTAATGTCATTTACGTGTAAAAACTGTTTTAATTCTGCAATGTTTGTATGTTAATTTTTCCAAGGTTAAAATTTGTGTTTAATTTTTCTTGTTTTTTTATATATGCACGTAATATGTGTATTTATATTTAATATATTTTGAAGTTATTGATTTGTTGTGTACCAACTATCTACATACTCATAAAAATTGTTAATTCGAATTTTGAATATTTCGAGATTTTACAGATATCCCTTGGACTTCAAACTAAAAAAAGTTCTACTGTAGCACTCTTGAATCATGATTTCTAATAAAGTTTATTTTTAAGGGGATACAGTATTTGAATTTTTTTAATGTGATTTTAATATCTTTTAATAAGAAATTCATCGTTCTTTTCTAAAATAATGATACCAAATTTAATGATTAAAAGTAAAATAATATTAATTCTTAGTTAAAATAAATTAAACACATACTCACTAATTTATTTGGCTATACGTTTATTTATTTAGCTTGGCATTTTAGCAAAGTTTTCACTTTATATTGGTCACACTTTTAAAATACTTTTGAAAGGCTGGTTAATGATAAATAGCTTATTGTTTGTTATTATTTAATGTTATTTATTATTATTATTATTTAATGTAATTGTTTGTTATTAATGCTTGTTACTAGGCCTAACAAATAATATTCAATAAAATGCCAAGATCATACAAAGTTTGGAAGAGAAGAAAATAAATGGTAATCAATATACTCTATTGAGAGTTTTTAATATTGTTAACATTGTTGCTATTTGTGAATCTGAAGGTGAACATCAACACCTAGTTTAGGTATTGAAATTGACAATAATTGTTTTAGGCCTAGATTTAGCCCTAACATATTTACCTCCAACACAGAAGAAGACAAAGAAAATCATAAACAGATTTTGTGTAACAAACTTTCAAGGAAGTAGTGGTGGAATGGAGGTTGCAAAAGCAGATAATATATTTTCAAGATCTGAGAAAGATATGGTGTGCGATATAAGCTGAGATGATATAAGATGGTGACTGAAAGGGATTTAAAAAAGTTGTTTGAAATAATCCTTATGGAGAAGATTTTGAAAAAGCTAAGCTGGAATGTGTAGGGCATGTCAGAAAAGAATGAGACCAAGATTGAGGAAACCAAAGAAGGATTTGGGAAGTGTTGTTTTGGAAGATGGAAAACACATTGGTGGAATAAGGAATGGACTTACAAAATGAAAAAAGATGTGTGAGCAACATTTTTTCACAAAGCGTACACAGACAACATGGTTTATGTAACATGACTTGGTGTTAATATAAAAAAATCTTTGGCATGAGAGAAAACAAACTGTCATCAAAATTCATTAGTTCCAGCTGTGTGTGTGAAAAAATCAAGCCCATTTCAAGGATCTCTCTACTCCAACTCTACTGTGTACAAATGTTTGCACGGTAGAACACAAAATTTCAATGGATCCTTAAATTCCATAATTTGTTCTAGGCCTAGGATTCAAAAAACAACATTCGTGGGCTATGAAAACCCAAAATCTGGTGTGTAGCCTACGATGCAGTACTTAGTTTCAATAACGGTCATCTAACAAAGCATTAGAAAATGGGAACTGAACCAGGTAGGCCTAGACCCCTATATTAACTGTGTCAATAAGGTTTTTGAAATTGACATAGACCGAATCAGAAAAGCCGAATATACTGTGGAAGAATATTTCAAGACAGCTCAAAAAACAAAAATAAATTTTAGAAGGAAGATTGTAGAAAAAGATGTTGATGACCCTGAAAATGTTCCTGGTCTGCATTAACAGGTGCAAACATTGCTTTATATAAGGTATTATTACTATTAAATATGTAGGCCTACTTGCAACTATTTCTTTTCTTTAAAACTATTCAATATAATGAGTGTAAACTTTAAACAGATGTTTATGACACTAAACAAACGAATATAGGCCTATCAAATATCGTCTATTTTACCAATTTTAAAGATCATGTACAAAAGCCTTTATATACTTTTCCATGGAGAAAATAAATGAAAGTATATATATAAGAAATGCGGTAGGCTGATTGTTTCACTCGCAAACGAAGATATCTAAGGAAGTAAAAAAGAAAAACCAGTTAAGGTCATTGAGAATCTTTCCTCCTCTGAGTCCGAGGAAGAAGTACAAGATGTGTGACAGAAGAAAATAAGGACGTAAGCTGGAGGATGATAGCGGTGAATGAGTTCATTGATGAGCTTTATCATGAGAGAAAGATGAGCGCGGGGTTTACCAATAGGTGAAATCGGAGGTTAACAACTTGTTGTTGATCATCGCGAACCTAGAGGGGCAGGTCCAGCAGCTGACGTTGGAGAATATAAGACTTAGGGAAGAAGAGAAGAAGAGCAGAGCAGGAGTTGAAGAAAGAAGACCAACGCTCGCCCAGATCGTCACCGCTGGGGCAACAGGTACGGTGCCAAGGTGAAGATGGTAACAGGAAGAAACAACGGCAAGTCATCTCAGAGGAAGTACAGGTATCAAGTAAGGTAATTAAGCAATATCCAGGATAAGATCGATTAATATTCGGCCAGCAGGGAAGATGGTTGTAATAGAGACTGAGGACAGGGAGGACACAGAAAAGATTAAAAAAAAGGGATCCAATTACTTGAGGGCCTCAAGTGTGAAGATCTGAGGAAGAGACGACCACTCGTTACTATATTTGACGTACCATTGGATATGACAGTGGAGGAACTGGGAGAGACAGTTTATAAACAAGACCTAGAGGGCAGTATCACCCAGAAGGAGTTTTTAGAGGATTTGAACCTAGGTTCAAAACAGGATTGAGCGAGAGACGGGTCACCAACCATGTGGTGGAGGTATCCGCAAGGGTCCGAATCTACTGGTTGCGGGCCGTGTCTACTTACGTTTCAATAGCGTCTCGGTGAAGGACTGCTTAGTCATTACGAGATGCAACAGATGCAGGGATTTAGGGCACAGGGTGAAATTCTACCCTAAAAAGTAGCCGGTATGTGGTCACTGTGGGAAGGTGGGACATGAAGTCAAGGAATGTAAGTTGAAAACTCAGACGTGTATACCATGTGGTAATAGAGGAAAAGATAAGTGTAAGCAACACCAGAGAGTGCTCCACATACCAACTGCTTTTAGATAGACAGATACAAAGTACAGACTATGACGAGTAAGGACATAAGTGCTCTAATGACGGTGCTACAGAAAATACTGAACAGATTAGATGAGATGGACGGGGACAGACACAATAGGGGAAGCAAAGGTAAGTCTGACAATAAAAATAAGAATTCCGTCTCAAGAAGGAGGAGGAATATGAGGAGAACAGAAAGGGATAGAGAAGGCAAATCGGAGGCGAAGATAAACACCCAACCGGAACAACAGGTAATGGAGAAGGTAGAGATAGAGATAGAGGAAGTAACTTCAACTTCAACTGTGGAAGAGTATAAGCGAAAGCTTTGGAACATCGAGAGGTGGAAGTTTTGGGAAAAAAAGGACCGGTTATAATATATGGGAGAGTTGTCGAAGCTCAGGAGGAACAAAAGGAAGAAACAGATAAAAAGCGGCACCAGTTGAAGCCACTGGAAGCGTCCATTGAGAGAGAGAAGACAGCGGACGGGGATGAGGGGAAGGCAGCGGAGAAAGAAGAAGAGAATAAGTTGGAGGAAATGGTAGATCCTGGTCAGATATACAATAACTTTGAGGAGACTTTACAGCTATCAAGGCTGGAAGAGCATCAAACCCTCCACCTGGCCATGAGAAAGTTAATTCTGTTGCTTTCGCCACCCGAGGCCTTGGACAGAATACAATTCAAGGCCATGAACCTACCTACGGAGGCGGGACAACTATTGGAAAGGATTCACAAAGTATTTGAAAGAAGGGACGAAAAGCTCGCTGTAGAGGAGATTTACGGCCATTTTGTAAAAGCAAATGGTCGCATAGCATTCGACTCAAAGGAAGCTTGGCCCAAATTTTATGTTTTTATGCATAACCCATAATAGCTATATTTGAAAAATTAAGGATTGGGCAGTTGGATGCTATGCGGAGTGCGACGGTAATGGATGAGATCAGGAAGGTAGTGGAGGACCTGCAGCTAGACATAGTCTGACTGCAGGAACCGTATAGTACCCGAGGTGGGAAGATACCACAGATGCTGGTGAATGCGAGAATAGTGGTATCTGGGAAGTCACCCATGGTGCAGCATCTAACGATCACAAGGGTTGATCAATTATGAAACGAGAGAGTCACTTGTGTTTAGGTAAGATCGAGAATAGGCACAGTCATTCTTGTCTATATATACTTCCAGTATAGAGAAGATATAGAACCATATTTAGGAATGTTGATGCAGTAGATGACGTATATGGAGGGACTCCTGTTATTTACTTAGCAGGTACGAATTCTAGGTCACCCCTGTGGTTCAGCGATGTGTGGAGGAGAGCGGATGGAAGAAAAGGAGGACATCGTGCCTATAAGAGGGGAGAGAAATTGGAGGAGATAATTGCGGCTAGAAAACTTATAGTGGCGAACCTACCAGGGAATCCACCAACATACCAAGGGAGAACTGGGGCGAGTTCCAACATACACGTGACATTTCAAAATCAAGAAGCTGGGGAAATGGTTGCTAGCTTGAAAGTGCTGGACGGAGTGACGATCAGTGACCATAATTTGATCAACTATGAAATAGAAATAGAAGGTAGAAGTCAAGATTAGATAGACATGGAGAAAAGGATAAGATACAATATAAAGAAGGCAAACTGGGACAGACTAAGGGGGCTGCTGGTGCTGCTACCTGAGGTGGCTGAAGGAGGAAATGTCAATATCGCCGCCAAAGAGTTTACCAGGTCAGTTCAGAGAGCTATGAGGGCATCCATCCCAATGGTGAAGGATGCATTGAATATAAACAATCGACCCTGGAACGAACGACTTGGTAGACTCCGAAAGGAGATTAGGGTAGCACGAAGGAGATATCAGAGGTCTAAAGATCCTGCTAGTCGTGGACTGCTCCTCAATGGGTATGGACGGAAAAAAGAAGAGTTTGAATCCACCCTGGTGACGGTAAAGAGAGAAAGCTGGGAACGATATGTGCAGGAGGAATTGAGAAGTAACGCATGGGGAATACCGTTCCAGATAGCTACAGGAAAGGTAAGGCCCCCAGCAATTATCTCGACACTAAGGAAGCTGGGGGGAGGATTTACATCAAACTGAGAAGAATCAGCGAGGCTGCTGATAGACACCCTACTTCCAGACGAAGACGGAGAAGACGATGAAGGACAAGTGATAGCTAGACAGGATATGACGAATAGTTACGACAATTATGAGATGACAGATTCAGTAACCTAGGACGAGGCAATAAGACTTGTGGCTGAAATGAAAAAGAAGAAGGCACCTGGACCAGATGGGATCAGGGTGGAGGTCCTTCAACAGATCAGCGAGCAGGTAGCGCCCTTCTTAGTTAGATTGATGAATGAGTGCGTGGCTCAGGGCCACGTACCAAAATATGGAAGTAAAGTGAGGTAATTTTCCTGAGTAAGGGAGAGGATACGGATCCTCAACTCCCGAAATCGTACAGACCGATATGTCTCTTAAATGTATGCGGGAAATTGCAAGAAAAGATCCTGTGCAATAGATTGCAAAAACATAGAGAGGCTGTGGGGATGCATCAACAGCAGTACGGTTTCAGGAGGGGCAGGTCTACGCAGGACGCAATATGTGAGGCCATGAGTCTTGTAGATAAGGCTAGAGATAAATACGTAATGGGATATTCGTGGACATTTCGGGAGAGTTTGACAACTTGTGGTGGCCGGCGCTATTCGGGAGGCTGAGAGAAATTAGATGTTCGGGGAACCTCTATAGGAGTTTATGAACTACTGTAGGGGATGATACGCGAACCTGAGATGTCCAGGAATTACAGTAAGCACAAAACTTACGAAAGGATGTCCCCAGGGGTCGGTCTGTGGGCCGATTTTTGGGACGTAGAACTCGAACCTGGTTTAGTGGAGATTGAGTCCCTCCCTGAAATGGCGGGGGTGATATCCTTTGCGGACGATATACTCATAATAGTTAAAGCAACATCTAGAAGAGAATTAGAAGCCAAGAGTGACGTAGTTCTCACTGGGCTGAACGCTTGGTGTAAAAAGGTAAAACTGAGTTTAGCTCCTGCAAAGACAACTTACGTGCTATTCAGGGGGGTACTTAAGAGAAACCCGAGGGTTAAGGTTGACAGACAGACGATAAGATGAAGCAAGGATACCAGATACCTGGGCGTGGTGCTGGATGAGAAGCGTGACTCCATGACGCACGTGGAGAACGCATGTGGAAAAGCTTTGAGAGCTATGAATAAGATCATCAACATAGGGCAGGGCAGATTTAAACTGTCTATGAGGCTGATCAGATTGTATCACCAGGCTTATGTTGGTCTCCATTGTGGGTTATGGAGCTGGCGCGTGGGCTCATCGGCGCAGACAGGTAAGAATCAGAAGGAAAATCAGAAGCCTTCAGAGAAGTATACTTTTGAGGCTATCTGGAGCGTACAAGACTGTTGCCACAGACGCTTTGTGTGTAGCCTTGAGTATCTGGCCCTTGGACTTAGAGGTGAAGAGGAGAGCGGAATTGTATTGGATAAGGAAGGGGGATATGGAGAAAGTGGCTAATCTTATGAGAGCAGGGATAGATAACAACGGGACTTCAGGTCAGGAAATATCTGGAAGAGGAGTGGCAAGACGAGTGGGAACGGAGCCAAACAGGTAGAAGAACGCATAAGATATTTCCAAGCGTTGCTGAACGGTTGGTAATGGAGTACCTGCAGCCCTCTCCAGGTTTAGTACATTTTTTTACAGGGCATGGTCCATATAAGGCCGCTCTCTTCGCTAGACGACTGATGGATACAGGAATTTGCAATTGTGGCAGGGAGGCGACGCCAGAACACGTCGTGCTGGAGTGCATTGAGACGTTTGAAGATAGAATGAACCTACAGATACCGTTGGAGGCGAGCACGGTTTATCACATACTGCGTGACGTGGACCGATGGAGTCTCCTGGATGTAATCGCGGATAACGTGTCTAAATACAAAGAGATAAGTACTTAACTGCAATGAAAAATAGAGGACAAAATAGAATGGTCAACTTAAGACAAGGGTATAGGACGGAGAGCGACAGTGACATGACAGTAGACAGTGACGTTTCAACAGATATGGATGACACATAACGGTACGACTTGAATAAGTCAATAGGTGTGACAAAGACAAACTGGACTATCGGCTGGCTGGGTAGAATGTGGTGGATATCTCCAGGCAAACCTGAGCCTAGCTGAGGGAAGGAGTGCTCTCTGGATTCCAGTAGTGTAAACTGCTGATGAACTGGAGGGCGCCTTGATACCAGCTAGAGAATCAAAGATAACAACATCTTCAGACGGGAGAATCAACCCCTCACCCATAGGGTCCAGCCCACTTGGCGACAAGTGTGTGATATTGGTCTGGAGCTGTCTGGCATCTGGTCCGTCCATCGATCCATCGGATGGCTGCTCTCAGTTCAGAAAATGGATCGGCGATAACAACCAAAAGACCCTGCAGCCAATTATAAGAAGGACTTGTTTTTAGGTTAAGTTAGTATTAAGCATTTTTATAAATCTTTAGGTTAAGTTAGTTTTAAGTCCATAGGTAGTGATATTGTGGGTAGTAAGTGGAGCGAAATCTCTTGTAGGGCGCCTCCCCAGGTGGCGGGGAGGGGGATGCCCGCCCCCGCTGGGGCTCTCACCGATCTGGGGACTATTAGATCCAGAGCGCGGTGGGACACCCAGTGGGGTAGGGTACCGGGGGCGTAATATGCCCGGGGTAGACCAAATAATAGGTTAGGTATAGGAAAGAAGGACAAATAGGACTTTTAGATTTAAGTGTATATTCTAAATTTATTATTGTATTTTAAAAAAATAGCTAAAAGAGGTAATGTTAATTCAAGATGTAGATCTAGGTCCCGAGCTACATGCTAATAATTGGGATACCGGATAAATAGTGTAAATAAATAAACGAAATAAATAAATATATATATTTAGCACTGCATCTTACTACCCGTTCGGGTTGTATGCCTAAGTATTAATTACACTATTGGCTTAGGGATTAGGAAGGTTTAATTAAGAGGAAGTGAACCCGCATTTGCATGTAAGGATAGCATAAAACCACCCTCAGTGCACCTGACCAGGATCAAACCCCGATCTCCCCCTTTCAGGCATTCTGGTCCAACATGAAAGTAGTGTGTTAGACCATGCGGCCACTGAAGCGGGTCGCAAGAATATTGGAAAACAAAATATTGTCATTGATTTGTATTTGAAGGGATGGGTCACTCCCCAATTATTAGGAAAAACAATGTACTATTCTTTTTTTATGTAAAATTAAGAATACTCCATTACATAATTTCAATAAAAGTTCATCAAGAATATTAGACCCCATAACACAATAAATTTATAATATTTATCAACAAAACCAGTTTTCAAAAAATGTTTTACTTTTTTATTGAACAAAATATGTTTTAATGCATCTGAGACTAGAGATTTAATTTGTGCTATTATTTTATCCTGGTTAAGAAAAACATTTTATCCCAAGGGTTGGCCTATGCAATAATTTATTATTTTAGGTCTTTGCATTGAAGATAAATAATTTGACCATAGAAGTTATTTAAATACATTGTCTAGCTATCGGTCAAATACTTGATAATTTATTGATGATACATTTATTTGAGTCATTGTTTTAGAAGCATTTATTTTCACAAGATGGCAAGAGAGATTCATTCCACATTTATATACTATCACACATTAGGCATAACATGAAATCCGTAATTTACTTTTCTAAATTTATTAAATTTGGCCAAACTATTTAATAGATATTAAGTGCAGTTTAACAATAATTAATAGACACATCATTAACTTATTATTAAATAACCTTTTAAAATATAACAATAGTTTCCTATTAAATGTGAGTCATATCCACATGTCTAATATTTAATGATTTTTGTTTTGAAACTCGGGCAAGTTCGGAATTATTGAAGGTTTGATGTATTAAATAAAAATGTGGTTTCATAGGGCTAATGGTTGTATGGGTGAGATTTGCAAGAATAACTAAATTTTATTTTATTTTGTATTTAAGTGATAATGCACTTTTTGATTTCTAAAAAATCTTGACACATTCACAGCCTACCATATATATAAAAATATTATATTTGTGTTATTTGATAGAACCAATAAGGAAATAGTCCACATTGGGGATGGAACTGGGATTCTTTAATTTTTTTTCTATGTCATATTATGAGAAATTTAATATTTTTGACCATGTATACAAATAAAAACAAAAGCAAGTTTCCAATGATAACTAAATTAATATTGCAATATAATTCTAAAAGTTATAGTTTTTTAAAAGAATGTGTTTGAAACAAGCCTAATTCTTGTAAATGAATAAGTAGGCTCTATTATTCTATTATTTTGATTAAAAACACTCTGTACATCTTCTAATTAAACTATCTAAAGTGGACTGTCACTCATTTCGATCAAAACTGGAAGCTATCCCAATGGCATCAAATATATTTAGGCGCATGATTATAGGTATTTTGGTGCACAATATTTATACTATCCCACACCTTAGTTCAATCGGTAGTGTGTCTGTCTACCGAGCTAAGGGTTCCAGGTTTGATTCTAGGCATGGCCGAAAAATTTATAATTGGTGAAATGTGGGTTTCCCCTTTATCATTGATGAATCAACGGTCAGGGGACTGGATGCTGTGACTGTCCTAGTCTTAAGTTAGATTATGAGGCATATGAAGCTATGACAAGCCTAGCAAGCCGGTAGTGGAAAATATATTACTTGAATCACATAGTGATCCAGGCCACAGGCTGGAAACAGGAATGGATGTAAAAAAAAGTATTATTCATACTAATGTTTATAACTAAAACTATACCAACCAATCTTAACCTAACCTTTCATGTCTGAATAAATTCAATTTTTGATGAAATATTGATTTTAAAATATTTTATGAGAGAGAAGGAATTGAAGTCAATCAAGATAGCCCAATACATTAGGAATTCATAGGACTGTGCATCAAAATAGTTGAATGCGGTTTGTGAGCATGTTCGAGAATATTGTATTGATCTCATGCAACATATTTAAGAATCTCGGAACTTAATGAAAAATAATGTTAAGTTTAGGTTTTGTTTGCTTGGGATAGTTTATAACAATAAAAATGTTAACTGTTACATATTAAAATACTTTTGGTGGCATGTTGTGACATTCTTTAGCATATTTACGTTCTGTATATTAACGTTCTTCTGTGAATTATATGAATTTTCATAATTTTTTAATCTAAGCTATATAGAATTATTTTACAATATTAATTTTATTGTCACTGAAAATTTGCTTCTGTTGTGTGCATAGATAGTCCAAATTATAAAATTTATAAATATATCACATAAAAAAAAAGAATCCCTTTCTCAGTGTGTACAGTTCCCACCAATAATACAGTCCGTTAGGGTTGTATGCAGTGAAAAAAAATTACTTATTTAATAAAGATTATCGCCAATTTATTAGATCACCTTTTTATTTTTAGTATGCATGAAATTTTTTTTATTTACTTCCTTTAGTTTAATGTGTGTTGAATTTGATACATTTCAGACCTGTGTAAATGAGACTTAAATATGTTGAATTTTATTATGTTTTTACTGTGTTATTTTCATGAACAGTTAAAAAAAACTCTGTTGTATGTAAAGTCTAAATGAAATATAGAATTATTGTGTTATCTTTATTAGTTAGTTCGGTAGTTTTAATGTTATAAATATATGTAATAATTTAAAATACACAAGATTTGCCAATTTGAAATACGTTGAATATGATACCTTTTGATATGTATTCATTCAAACAGCCTATTAATTCTGTTTGGTTAGTATGGTTTTGAGTAATAATGGTTAAATTATGTTCTTCTTTATTCACATATTGTGGATTTCCCTCGAATATATAAAATCTGTTCTCATATCCTGTCCCATCCACACCTGCACCCAAAAAGAAATAGTGATCAATGCAAAATAAAAATTTTCAACATAATTTATAAAATCTATTTTTATGCGTGTTGAACGTTAATTTTCAATTAATATGTTCATTAAATTGTTTGTACAGTAAGATACAATATATTAATTCTTAGTATATTTTTATTATCTTCTAATGATAACCATGCACTTATTTATACCATGAATATTCTTTTATAAATATGATGATATTGCACATTCATTTCAATAATTTCAAATCTATCATCATTAATGGTTTTATTATTAATATTGACTTTTTAATTACAGTATGTAAATCATTAACCATTTTAAAATTCATTTACGATCATTTCAAATGTGGATTTATCATTAAAAAAATTAAAAATTGTAAACATGTTTTATGCTTTAATAATTCTCAACATCATTGCTTAGCTATAAAAAATATACAAAATGTTATTGTACTAAAGTAGCAAAGCTATAAAATAAAAGATAATTCTAAGAACATATTGGAAACCAAAACATTTGTAAATAGATTGGTTAAGAATATGTTGATATTTGTTTTTACTTTCATCATATGATAATAATATTTGCTCGCTAATACATTAAACTAGGCTTGTATAGATAAACTACAAAACACACAATAAATCTCCTTAATACTGTTTTAAGGTATTTTGTTGGATCCTATTCACATGCTAAAATCATGGTTACCCAAAAAACAATAATATATTTAAAATAGTTATTTCACTAGCAAACTTATTACAGGTTGGTACATTTCGAAAGATAAGTTTTCTTTTAATAGCAATGAAATCTTAGGACATAGGCCTAACACTAGGCATAATATCTAAGTCATGCACTTTTAGAGATTGTAATGCCTTTCTTATGACTATTTTGGGGAAAATGATAGTTAAAAATCGCACAATAAAAATGTCTGTTTATGAAAATTGGGTAAGTATTAAGGGAATTCGAAAGCGGGTTATTTACAAGTGAACATGCTTTTATCAGGAAAAATGATCTTCATGAAATAAAATTAATTAACAATCTCATGTTACATATTTATGTGTGTGTTTTTACTAATACCCCATCTTTATGTATTTTTAAACTTTATAGTCATATTGTACAACACTACATGCTTATTATAAACATTCTTCTTATTCTATAGTAATACATTCTTCAATAGGTGATGGATGATCCTTTATTCTTTACCCTTAGGTTTTCCACTGCCCCTAATGGTAGTTGGTGGTGGTGTTTGGGCAGCCTTTCTACTTCTTTTCCTAAGTGGCTGTGGTGCATCTATGTCTTCATTGTCACCTTCTTTGTCTTCTATAACCAGATTAGCTTCTGCAGGTTTAAGGCATAAAAGATCTTTTGACTTGTCTGAACAGTATGGCCATATATTTTCGAACAAATATTTCTTCCGCTCATGTGACAAACCAGCTGGTGTTATTTCTTCAGGGAAATCTTGTAATTTTGACTAATCAGGATTTATTGTATTTGGAGTAGTAGGCCCATTGTATTCTTTGTGTCGTTATCAGATGTTAAAGTCACAACAAAAGAACATCACCTCAAAATTAATATTTGTTATTCGAATATCTGGAAGATGAGGTCCCATTTCCTAGCTATGACACAGGTTTATTAAAAATTCATTATTTTAATGCATTTACTGCAATCTATGGGTGTATTTTTGAAAAGTAAAGAATTGAAGTAGATTATAAATACTAACTTCCCTGGGAAGATAAGGTCCTTTTTCCTGTGCACGCTCGCTCGCATATGTATACACACCCACACACACATAATGCCTAGTTTTATCTCCTCATGGGATCCACTCAGTTTTCTTCACTTCTTCTTTGTGCAACATATGATTTTGTATTCTGAAATTGAGGCTACCTAAATATTTTCATTACTAATTCATTTGGCTCAAAAACCAATTCGAGAAGCCAATTACAAATTGGGATCGGTATGGTATCCACTATAATCAGCAGGAGCTAACGTGGGGCTAGCAACAGATGTAATCAATTCATGTAAAACTAATATAAATCCAGATTATCCTAGTCATGGATAAATGGTGTTTCTTCCAACGTTCATCCATACATGTTAGGGCTACTTCACTATGACTCATGCCAAAGGGCTCAACACCAAGATCACCTATCTTTTAAACAAAAGCTTTGCTTGCTGAAGCTTTGAAATTATCCTAACCTACACTATCGCCTCATGTGCTATGTAACTCTTAAATTACATTAGCAATCTCTTATTTAGCTGCCAGAATTTTTTGATTGCCCTCCAAATGAAGCTTTGGTAGAATCTTACATTTCACTGGAATGGTGAAAATAAAGCCATCAATAATGTCATTTTCTTATAGACAACACATTAAAGGAAGGTGGGAAGGAGGGAGGGGTTGGGCGGTGAGGGTGGTTTGAAGCACATAAACTCAACCTCATATGGCTGAAAGTCTATAAATTCAAGTTATATGAATATGACAACCTTATATTGAAAAAAATTAATAAAAACGCTAACAGGATTTAATAATTTATATTTGATGAGTTTTTGGTAAATTGGTGAAAATGATATATATGTTGCTTGAAAAATTTCAGAATTATTCACAATGTATATATATGACATTGGTGATGTTAGTAGTATACATTGTGAATAATTTTGAAATTTTGAAAAATATATATACGCCATTTATAATCTACATCTGAGATGTTTCCAAACTAATGAGGTATTAGCTCTCTTAATACTTAAGTATGCACACTCTATTTTCCCTGAGAAGTAGCGAGCTTATCTTTCTGTTTTCCTAATGGTTTGGCTTTTAAGATATGGCCACAGGGGAGCCCGTCAAGGTACAGCTGTAATGTTTTGCCGTAAGCGGAGTGTACATTTAACCTTTTGAAGCTCAATAAACATTACCAGAACAGTTTTATTTTAGGAAAATGTTATATAACCTTCCAATAAAGTGATAACATTTTTAGCAAGATAGATTTGGGGTTCTGTGAATGATAACTTTTCAATGTTCTAGTATTAAGGATGTGGATATTTTATTGTTGATTTGATTATTATACAACATTCTTGCATGAAGCCATCCCGTTTGATGGCTTTGTTGTATTGTGTAGTGGTGGATGAGAGGCTAAAGTGTTAGACTCAAATTGCATTTAACTGCCGTTTATGGAGAAGAACCTCATCCGGGTATATTGGGGTTTTTTTCATAGGGTTTTAACTGTGCTTTCCCCATTTTCTCCACGCTTATACGGGAGCATCTTTTTCAGCTACCCTTCTAATTTGTATTATTTAGATAACTTTGTTAATAACTTTTGTGTTAAATGTGGTCATAACAAAAGCAGCCCTTAAAAAATATAATAATTATGTGAAGCATAAATAGCCTAGTACATTATTATTTCCCCTGTTTCTTCTTGATATTTTTGTAGCCCTTAAAATGTACAATACTAAAACTAAACATTAAATTATGCTTCAGGTGCTAATGACCTTATTTGTGTTTTAAGCATCAGTGCTAACAATAATCAAGAAATATTAGACACATCCATCATTTAACTAAAATATTGTTTTTTGTTAAATACCAAGCACACATACTTTAAGGCAGAGATTCCCAACATTTTTCACTTTAGGACACGCTTAGTTGAAAACAATATTTTCACAGCACACTTGTATAAAATAAATGCTATAATATAATACATTTTTCTATTAAATTTATATAAAAAATTAAAATGATTATTATCGAGATGCAGTTGACAATAAGTGTATTCCTATATCGATGCTCTCATATAGTTATAGAGCAAATTTCTTGTTTACTTTAATTCTTCCTAAAACATTCTGACTGATGTCCTGAGACATTTCAGCAGCCTATTGTATTATTGGACAAAAAGCACTTTTGACATTTGCTCTTTAGATTCTTTTACAAGCATGGTTTCAACAATGATCTTACAGGCTGGCCCAATTATATTTTCACCATTGACATGTAGTTTAGTGTTTTTTCCTTTTTAGTTGCTGCCTTGTGTTGTAATTTTAAAAGACATTCAAAATAATATAATGATGGTTTTTGGAACTCATGGGAATGTTTGGTGGTTGGATGCTGCTTCATTTTGTTCAGAACAATTGTTTCAATGCTCAGGCATTCTCTACAAAAGATACAAATAGAAACTGGTTGGTCACAATCTTCATTCCAAGTGAAAGCGAAGGCTAAATACTATTGTTATATTGGATAGCACTTTAGGTGGCTTAAAACTGAAATTAGTATAAGATTTATCATGAGATGGTTTGTTACATTAAAAACTTGAGAAATTTTGGCGGCACACTTCCAAAATTTTGCGGCAGACATGTGAGAACCATTGCTTCAATGCATATGAAAACATTGTTACAAAACAGTTTAATTATATTTTAATGAATAAATCCAATACTTTATCAAGTTCATCCATTCATAAAAACTCTGAAAATGTTTAGATCCAAAGTTCAATGCCACTTTTTAGTGGCATACTATCCTTAAACAAATACTTAAAAATAATTTCAATGATTGTATTTGTATCTTATTGTAATTTATTTAATATATTTGTAATAGTCTTCAATTTTATTGTGTGTTTTGATATTCTATGCCATATCTTTTGAATGTGTTACACATATAATACTGGTTTCTTTCAGGCATGGGTATGGGCTCGTTAAGTTCCTTGATGGATGGAGATCGAATGTCCACCCGATCCCAACAGCCACAAGCACAGAAAGTCCCGTTACGATTGCAAAAGTCTTTAGATGGCCGTCCCGTTAAAGACAACGAGCCTTTAACCAGTAAGCTTATCTTTGGTTTAATGGTACCCACTCTTATTACGGTAATGGTTTAAAGTGTGAAGAAACTAGATTATGAATGGGAGGAATTTTACTGGGCCTTACAAGAACATTGAAAACTAACATGGCGAAAAAAAGTCCAAGAACAGCAAATTGACTTATTACTACCTTAAGCCCTAATTAAAAGTCACTGCTCCTGCATAGACCTATTACTACAGTACCAGATCACAGATTCCGAGCTACTTCCCCTGCATAGACCAATTACTACTAAATTGAGTATGCATAGCAACTGAGAATGTATATATATATATTCTTATTACGATTAGAAGGTGGATGCCTAGCCAATGCCTTTGCATGGACTTATTACTTTTAAACAATGCATGTCGAAGATGGATGCACCTAATAGACTTTATTTCTGTTATGTCATATGAGGCAGAGTGTACTAAGTGTTTAAATGTAGTCTATCCTGTTACACATAGCTTTTATATTATTTCTATTGGTATGTAGTTTATTGTACAGTCAGTTAAATTGGGCCCTGGCATGCCTTATACGAAAAATGCCCCAAACTATAAAGTTACCACACCCCTTTCGCCACAAGCTCTTCCATTTGGCCAACTTTTAAAATACTTTGGGATAGAGGGTGCGATTTTTCCTCAGTTCTAATTGAAAATCAGGTATGGGTCTGGTGGACTAGTTTGCTCAGCTTAAAAATAAATGGTGGAGCCACTGCTCTTGATCCATCTGACCTCTGGGTCAGGCTACAGCCTATTGTGCCAATAAAAAGGGAGAATATATATATATATTATATATATATATATTATATATATATATATATATATATATATAGTGTGTGACATATACCGAACACTTAGATAGTAATCATAACAATAATAATAAAGGGATTGAAAATCGCAATATTTTAGTTTTCTCTATTGAACTATATAATAATAATAATATTTAGCACCGCGTCTTACTACCTGTTTGGGTTATACACTTAAGTGCTATTGAACTAAAAATATCTACTATTTATTCTAAAATATAATAATAAAAATACACATATACCCACAGTAAGACATTATACACAAATAACCAAAACAACTTCAAGATATGTCTAATTTAATTTGTACTTAGTTCATGCACTTTATTTCATTTTATTTTTAGCACTGTGTCTTACTACCCTTTTGGGTTATACGCCTATGAATTAATTATGCTGATGGTTTTAGGGATTAGTAAGGTTATATTTAGAGGAAAAGTACCCGAATTTGTGTGGAAGGAGAAAAACCCATTTTGGAAAAACCACCCCTATCACAGCTGACCGAGATTCGAACCTTGATCTCCCCATCATTAGCAGTCTATTCTGTGAGAGTCAGACCACTCGGCCAACAAAGCTCGTTTAATGCTGATATTTCTTCTTGTACTCTCTTCTTATCCCCAAACATGACAAGTTCATATTATTCTCATAAGCTTGACATTAGCATCTACTTAAATAAGGTTACGGATTGACTCTACCAATCCTTAACAACATAATCATGTTAAAAAGCAAGTACGAATAATGAAGCCTTATTGTAATAACATAAATACTTACATCAGGTATTTTTTTTTATCCGTGATGTATTACAGTCATTGCCTGAAATCCACAATTTTTCTGTTCAAATAAGCTATTTAGATAATCAAATATAAAAAGTGGTGGTTGCGGACGATAATTCTATTTTATAATATTTAGTTCAGAAGTTCCCAAACTGTGTGTCGAGACGCCCTTGGGCGTCACCGGTCCTGGACCAAGGCGTCGCGACTATAAGGAAAAACTAAAACTTATCATATATAGTGAAATGCAACACACATTTTTTTTTATTATTTATTGTGAAATGCACTCCCTTCATATGAGTTCAGGATTATAATGTTCCTTGAAAATATTGGGTACAGGGGCATCACACGTAAAATATGTCATGTGAAGGGCGGCGCTGTCACAAAAAGTTTGGGATCCCCTGATTTAGCTACTTTCAGGAGCATTTGATTACATTTATGTACATCACAAAGACATTGATCTACATATGCATTAAAGATGAAAAATTTATTTTTCAAGAAAACTAAGATATCTATCTTTTGAAACGTTGCGTATTCATAAACTCCACAAGGCAAACAAGAGTGTATCTACCCAGGTTTGAGTGCCTTACTGTTTCTGTTACATCATACATGCTTACTATTATGGAAAAGGGGTAAACACGTTCACTTAAAATTTGCATTCATGTCTTCGTTAAGGAAAATAAATCATTTTTATACCTCATATTTAGATATTTGATTTTTTTTATATTTCAATATAAATATAATATTTCTACACAAATTGAGCACCATTAAATTATGTTAGCTCAAAATTTCCTTACATAATATGTGCTAACTAATAATAAATATTGTATTTTAAAGGAATGTAAAAGCACTATTTTGTATTGTAATAAGACTTATTTTCCTCATTAGGTGACGTATTAGGAAGAGGAAGAACACCAGAGTTTGGAAGATCAGTGCAAAGAGAAAGCATGTATATGGAAAATCAACACAGGTTAGACTTCAAGTGTAAATTATTATTTTCTAACTATTCTAGTAATTTTCTCCATTTGCTACATTTGCTTTTGTGTTAAAAAAACTTAAAAATTATTTTTTCGATAATTTTTTTCCACTTTCAGGTCAGGAGGAATGATGATGAAAGAAACTATCTCTAGAAGTGGAATGACCGGATTGGAGATTGATCAATCTCGATTACAGGTTTATTTAAATTATTATCATAGTCATAGTTTCATTCCTTATTAGAACCAGCAACTAAAAAAGGAGGAAACACAATCCTGTACAATTATATCTACTCCTATACTATTCCCAAACTGATATTAACTTAACTTAGGTACCTCGTATGAGACAATAATTTATAATAATTTGTCATTCTCATAATATATGCATCCTGTATTCCTATGGTTACAGACGAACTAGTATATTATCCAACAAAAAATCCAATCATTAATTATTTTATTATATATTTAAATGGAAATTGGTATAAATTGTTCTTTCTCTACCCAAAATATTTTTAAAACATAAGGAATAATTATTGGTAATGAAACCATGATAATAATCATTAATTAGGGCCTCACTGCACTCTTTAAAAAAATCGGATTATATTTTCTGGCATTATTTTATTATAATACTTAATCGGTTTCAAATTTGTAGCCTTTTCATTTTCATGGTAAAACCAGAATAGTTCAAATTCCCTTGTAAACATGGGTTGGATCACTGTGTCTTACTACCCCTTCAGGTAATATGCTTATATACTAAATACGCTAATAGTTTTAGGAATGAGGGATGAGGATGGTTATATTTATAGGAAGTCTACCCGCATTTGTGTGGGGGAAGAGTGGAAAACCATTTGGAAAAACCACTCTCAGTACATTTGACCAAAATTCGAACCTCTTTATTCTTGTCATCAGCAGTCTGGTCTACTGAAAAAATAGTGCCTTAGACCATGCGATCACCGTAAGGTGTAGTTTGGATTATTATTCACTATATTGAATTACTGGGGAAAAGCAATTGTTTACCTAATCAGCTGTGTGTTTTTTCCATGGTGAGCAAGAATCCTGTATTTTTGGAATAAAACTATAGACTGATTATGATTTCACTCAAAAAACAAAGATATTGTTAATCAGCCTTAAATATTAAAATTACCAAATATTTAATAGTCTACAAACACTTACAAACATGATTGTTTCTCATTCCTAAAATCCAAGTACCGTAGTTTAAATTCCATGTGTTGTCTTTACTTAAGTAGGTGGTATTTATGCTGATGTGTTTGGGCATGGAAGTTTGCTTTAGGTTACATAATATTTAGAAAAAAAATATTTTTGGATATCTGTGATGGCTATTTTACAAAGAGGAAGTCTTTTACCTGAAGTTGTCTTAGTAACCATTTTGTTACATTTTAATATGGGATGATGTTTATGAAGATCTATAGTAAAGGTTTGTGTAATCTACATTCCAATAAAATACTTGATTATTTACATCAGATTGATTACTATCAGGGCCCGGATTTTGGTGACATGTCATCTTTTTATTGATTCATCACATAAATTGCTCATCAGTAAAAAAAATCGGTTCATGATCACCTGGTTGTAAGAATATAATTGTATAGGTCACTTTCTGCTCATTTTTGGTCCTTTTGGAATCTAAGGTCATATTTTCTTGTAGTCATTTTTAGGAGTTCTAAAGGCATTTTTAAATCATTTTAAATAATACATGTTGAATATGTATATTTTTTAAATAATATCAATATATTTTTTATGAATTGATGTTTTTTTTTTCAACACACAGTTGTCAGAACGAGGAGATAATTTAGGCCATGAATTTTGTATCTACTTTGCATGGTTGGGTACAAAATACACATTCCTGGTGAGACACTACAATTAAGCTGTAAAGGTTTGCGTTGGGAGGGTAGCTATAATTTCTAAAGCAGGTATTTGTAAATAGATATTATATTCAACAGAATGCAAGAGCTTAGTTGTCAAAGGCTTGTCATTACCAATCTATATTTAAGTTAACATTTGTAGAGCACAGGTTTAATTTAGTCATGTGCATTTATTTCGACTCTTTGTTCATATTTTTAATTCATTTTTGGAAAATATTGGGTCTTTTTTAAAATTCTTAGGTCATTTTAAAGGTCATTTTTTGATAATTTTTAGGTCATCAAAATCAAGCCCCTGATTATTATATTGCTGCCCTCAGACCTCTCTACTACATTTTTAAGAGAAAATTTAGTTTTCTAAAGGTGAGTTATCAAATGGGATAAGATGCTGAATATAGCTGATAGACTGTCCTGTTATCACAAGGAGCTCTATGACTCTAGAAGACAGTTTGATGGGTATTTTTTTGTTTTTACAAAGGCAAAGCTAAACAATTATTATTATTAGTGTACAAAGTAAAGTATTTGTCTTCAGCAAAGGTTTATTATCATGAATATGTTTTCATAAGCTATAGATTAATTCAAAAGAACAGAAATACATAGTATTTTGTATTATATTTTAATAATATATATTGATTAATAAATGCATCAATAAATTGGTCAAAATTAGATTTAGTTTTAAACTATGATTTACAAATTATCAAAGCCTTTATGATTTGAAATACTCTTCTAAACACAATTGTTGTATCAAGATCGTATCTATATAACAAAAGAATTAAATTATATATATATATATTAACATTATCTTATATACATACACATCATATTGCTTGCACAAATATTTTTTCTAGTGTCTAACATTTATACTGCTAATAAATAATAAATGTCTTATGGTCATTCAGAAAACATTTGTGCAGAAAAAAAATCTTTTGTCCTTTCAATGTAATATAAATATTCAACTTTTTATACTCATCAAGTATGAGTGTGGACATTTGTCTTAATATGCACTGGCTATTGTGCTTGATATATTCTTACAACAGTGGACTCTGACCCGCAAATACACTATTTGAAAATTTTCCTCTTTTTTATATAGCTGGGATTCAAAGACAAACATCTGGAGACTCTAAGAAGTGGTAGTTTAGTGTTTAAGAGTGATGATGCTATAGCGTTCTTAGTTATGAAAGGTCCAAAGCATGAAACTAATTACATGATAGTTTGTGATATGATGTAGTTGATGAAATGCACAAGGCACATTTGACGAATCTTCAAGATTTTACCAGGCCACTCTAACTTTTTTTTTTAATAATTCATGTAACTCTCTCAAACACTAACATAATATTAATTATCTATATCACAAATGCTTTGTGAAAGGGGGATATAATCTCCAGGGAATGTCCTTAGGACACAGTCATACTTGAGATCTGGTCACAGTGACTAGGACTTCAGAACGTCAAGGAATGTTATTTACATAGGAGATCCATAATTACCCCGGTTTGCGACTAAGTTGCTGTAGCTAGGCTCTAGTCAAGTAGTATGGCCACCCTAATTTATAACAAGGCACTGCTTGCGGACATCCTTGTTGCAGCGACAAGGTCACAAGTATGGCCATAGTCTTATAGTGAGTCCAGAATCATTTGAGTCCTGCTTTCTTTCACACCACAAAAAATTTGAAATACATATTGACCAGGATCAAACCAGTTTCATCAAGGGGGTTGGTAATTACCTAATTATCAATGCCTCGATGCTCTCAAATCACCACAAAGTTTAAGACAAATATAATAAGAAAGATACAGTTATTATGTTTATTTTTCGAATGGCACATTTTTAATTGTTGTGATGTTTACAGTTTGTAGAGGCAAACTCGGAGTTGGGTGGTTCTAACTTCATGCACAGTGAAAGTCAACAACAGCAACAAACACCAGAACATCATCAACAGCAACAAATGCAACAGCAACAGCTACAACAGCAACAAGTACAGCAGCAACATATACAACAGCAACAAATACAACAACAGCAACAACAACTACAGCAGCAGCAACAATTCCATCAGGAACAAATGCAACAGCAACAATTACAACACCATTTTCAACAACAGCAACAACAAATGCAGCAACAAACACAGCAACAAACACAGCAACAAACACAACAACAAAATGCGCTACATCAACAACTGCAAAAAGAACAGAATACACAACAAAAACAACAGCAAAAGCAGCAGCAACATTTGCAGCAGCAGCAGTTACATCAGCAACATATCCAACAGCAGCAACAAATGCTCGAGCAAGAGCAGCAAGAGAGACTACATCAACAACTGCAAACAATTCAGCAACTGCAGAACAATGCTCAAAACGACAAATCCAAACCCAAATTTTTTGATCTTCAGGTTGGTGTACGTAATAATTCCAAATGCGCCGAACAAAAAACTCCAGGATCAATTTTTAAAACTAATCTAACCTTTATTAAATGGTTTAACACTTTTTTTAATCCTTTTGACTTGTTTATACTAAATTAATGTTTAGCAAAGTTTTGTATTCTTTTACATAGCCAGCACACTTACCTTGGTGATACTGGAGTAGAAATTGTTTAGATAGAACACTAAAAAAACACAAACACATTTTTAAGGACAAGCTTTCACTGTCACAGACAGCTTCCTCAGGTCAAGTGAGTAGACTGATGCTCTTGGTTGAACTGCAAGTTTGACTGTCCACAGCTGAGTGTTTTTCAGTTATGATATCACTGTATAGATGGCAGTACTTTGAATAAATAGATATATAGATAGATAGAAAAACTAAAAATTGAGTTATTAAATGTATTATTATTGTGACATTGAATGTAATAATAAGTGTGCTGGTAGGAAGGAGAGGAATTACCTAAGGTTGAGGTTAGGGGCTTGTCTGGATTTGATGATATATTGATGGGTCAGTTCCTATATCCTTAGTTGTGAAGGGTTGCATATTTCTTTGTTCAAAGATTTGACCACCCTAGTTGCATAGCAGTGATTTAAGTCCAGAATATGGGTTTCGGCATGTGGTGCTACAGGCTTATCTTTATTTTTCATTTTTCTGTCACGTCGATGACCATTCATTCTCTTTCAGAGTGTCTGTTGTGAGACCAATGTATTGTGCTGGGCACTGGTTGCATTCCAGTTGGTAGATGAGATTTTCAGAATTACAAGTATGGCGGCCTTTTATAGGATAATTTATTTTAGTTATGTTGCTGGAGAATGAATTTGTGTGTTTATGTATGGTGCCGGTTTTGCAGGGGGTGCGGTTGCAGGGAAATGAACCTGATATATGTTTGGGTTCGGGTTGAATTGTGGGGTCTGGCAGTTTGGGTTTTACAAGTAAGTTTCGTAGATTGGCTGGTTGTTTATAGGTTACTTTTGGAGGCTCCTTGAAGATATGTTGTGTAGTGGTAGAGGATTGCAGTATAGGGAAACCTGTTTTCAAAAGATTGTTGAGTTTGTGGAGTCCAGGGTGGTATGTAGTGACCAGAGGGATGATGATGTTTGTTCCTGTTGAGGTTGTGGGCCCGCTATTTTGAGCTGTGTCTGTTTGGCTACACACCAGTGCTTTGGGGTAGCCTCTGTTCATAAACGCATGTTGCGGTTTTTTATTGTATTGTAAAAGGTCATCGTGGTCGGAGAAAATTATTTTGGCTCTAATGGCTAGACTATGTGGGAGTTATCTCTTTGTGCTCATAGGGTGACAGCTGTCTACCAAGCAGCAAAGAAACCAACCAACAACAATACCTTCATATGACAGCTGCTACCCTATGAGCACAAAGAGACCACTCCCACATAGTCTAGCCATTAGAGCCAAAATAATGTTGTTTTCCGACCACGATGACCTTTTACAATACAATAAAAAACTGCAACATGCTTTTATGAACAGAGGCTACCCCAAAGCACTGGTGTGTAGTCAAATAGACAAAGTTCAAAATAGCGGGCCCACAACCTCAACAGGAACAAACAACATCATCCCTCTGGTCACTACATACCACCCTGGATTCCACAAACTCAGCAATCTTTTGAAAACAGGTTTCCCTATACTGCAATCCTCTACCACTACACAACATATCTTCAAGGAGCCTCCAAAAGTAACCTATAAACAACCAGCCAATCTACGAAACTTACTTGTAAAACCCAAACTGCCAGACCCCACAATTCAACCCGAACCCAAACATATATCAGGTTCATTTCCCTGCAACCGCACCCCCTGCAAAACCGGCACCATACATAAACCAACAAATTCATTCTCCCGCAACATAACTAAAATAAATTATCCTATAAAAGGCCGCCATACTTGTGATTCTGAAAACCTCATCTACCAACTGGAATGCAACCAGTGCCCAGCACAATACATTGGTCTCACAACAGACACTCTGAAAGAGAATGAATGGTCATCGACGTGACAGAAAAATGAAAAATAAAGATAAGCCTGTAGCACCACATGCCGAAACCCATATTCTGGACTTAAATCACTGCTAGCAACTAGGGTGGTCAAATCTTTGAACAAAGAAATATGCAACCCTTCACAACTAAGGATATAGGAACTGACCCATCAATATATCATCAAATCCAGACAAGCCCCTAACCTCAACCTTAGGTAATTCCTCTCCTTCCTACCAGCACACTTATTATTACATTCAATGTCACAATAATAATACATTTAATAACTCAATTTTTAGTTTTTTCTATCTATCTATATATCTATTTATTCAAAGTACTGCCATCTATACAGTGATATCATAACTGAAAAACACTCAGCTGTGGACAGTCAACCTTGCAGTTCAACCAAGAGCATCAGTCTACTCACTTGACCTGATGAAGCTGTCTGTGACAGTGAAAGCTTGTCCTTAAAAATGTGTTTGTGTTTTTATAGTGTTCTATCTAAACAATTTCTACTCCAGTATCACCAAGGTAAATGTACTGGCTATCCCTCCTAATCTAAACCATGATTTAGCCTAGTGCTATACTCCAAATAAGTATTCTTTTAAATGTAATTTTAATTACTAAAGTAAGATACAAGTTGTCTAGAATTATTCAAATTGGGATTCATTGATTAGAAATAAGGTGAACATTTCTCAAGAATATGTTTCATACAAAGCTTTGCTTTTTTATTTTATATTTAATTCTTTGTTTAATAGCTTTTATTTGAAATTATAGATTGTTAGAAGTTATATACCTGTATACATTTATGACAGTACATTTCAGTCAATAGTTTATGGGATTACTATTAATGCTATTTTATATGTACACTCTGTTTAACCCGAAAGGTAGCAGTCTTTTTATCTTGATGGATTACACTAAAGCCCTATCTTACAAGCTTAGTCATAGTGAAACCATTTGAGTAAGCTTGCCACCTTTCAGGATAACGAAAGGTACTATCTCTAAGACAAGTATATACACCACTGTTTAGTGATTTAAACAATTAATTGTCACACGTGGAAACTATTTTTGACAAGACTTTTTAAATCTTAGAAACTGGTCCTGGATTTTTCATCGGTCTAATTTTAGTTTTATATTTATGTTTTTATCATGGTCCTTTGTATTTCTACTGTTTTCATCTTAGTCTCAACTAGACCCTATTACTATTATTCACAGCACGTCTACAAGTAGCAATGTCGCATTCTAGAGAGTATATTTGAATGCTTTGTGTGTTTGTTTGATCATGTTAGTCCTTGAACCTATTAGCTATTTCTTTGTTGTCAAATCACACAACTTTAATATTCTATTTGGCAGATTAAGTTTAAAAAAACTTCCATATAGTTGTTATTTAACATACCATGTTAAATGGAATACAAAACTAGAAATTTAATTTGCGCATGACCTAGACATAATATTAACCTAACCTATATACTAATGGAGATAAACAGTTTTAAAACATGAAGGTGGGTTTAAAAGAAGTTTCACTTTTCATTGAAGAGTTTAACTTGGGAAACATAAATATGGAGCACCAAAGGATTGTTCACTTTAAACATAAATCGAAGGAAACAAATCACGTCATTTATCCGAGGCTCCTAGCCGTTTGGTGCTCCTTTC
Source organism: Timema podura (assembly GCA_033556935.1). Classification (NCBI taxonomy): domain Eukaryota; kingdom Metazoa; phylum Arthropoda; class Insecta; order Phasmatodea; family Timematidae; genus Timema; species Timema podura. The sequence goes on from JAVRXN010000010.1 coordinate 112,687,474, forward strand.
TCCCGCAGCAAACGTCCAATAAGAAGTCCCGTGCTGCTAGATTCGAGCCAGCTGATTGGTCCCCTGTGACTGATCTTTCACCAATCCTGGATGTGTCTCCGTCGCTAGAACGGGCAGAGCAAGAGCTGATGCAACGATTCCAGGTAAACCCTCTTCCCCTTTCAGAAAGGTCTACCTAGAGATAATCTAATAACAAACAGACGTCTTCAGAACAATCTCTTCAGATGCAGTGTTTCAGGTGATCCAAATACTTTCGTCAATGATGTTGATCAAATATGTGTTCATGGAGTTTGCTTTCCACTCAACAAGCAAAATGATATTTTAGAATAGAAATATTAGATTAGATTACTATATTAATATATTTTTATAGGCTGCATGCTACTCATACAGCACAAAAATATTAAAAGGTAATCTCTAAATAGCACGTCAGAGGTACACAAAATATTCGCAATGTTCAAAAATAATTTAAAAAATTGGGTAATTAATTCCCTCCCTCCGTCCTTAAACAATATATATAAATAGCTAGGTAGTGGAAATATTGAGCTTAGAACAACAGAGGAAAATCTCTTACATATCTAATAACTATATATATATATATATATATAATATTTGGCAATTTAAAGTGGGTTTTGGTTGAACTTATAATCATGCATAGCTCTTAACTAATAGTGAATAATACATAGAACATAAGGCACTAGAAGTTGAAATACATTAATTTCAATGATTCCTTTCTTAATTGAGACATAGTGAATAGTGTACAATGCAATTGATTTAACTTTAACTTAACTTTTTATGTGTCATACATGGAGTTGAGCATAGTCGACCCTAGGACTTGAGACATATCAGCAAATAAGAATGCAAAAAGAGGGTCTAGCCAATTAAAGGTCAATATACACAGAAGATGCTAAATATCTTTTGTTCACATTTGAAATGTTTTGTGGTAGCCATACTAGTTTGTTATTAATTAATTTTCATTATTTTAGTATCAACATTGACTATTATAAATATTATTGAAATTAAGTGTGAAGTGTTTAGTGTTTGATTCTGTTATTGAATTGAAGGTATACTCTAATATTCATGACAATAATAAAATCAGAACCAAATGAAAATCAAACTTGATTTAAAAGTACCATGCAGCCCCACAATCTAAATTAGGTTAATGTTTTGTTTCAAGTTAAGGTTTAATGACTTTTTTTTTTCGTTGAACCCTTATCTGGTAGAGCAACGAGGTTAGGCCAATATTTGTGAATAAAAAACATTCAATTTAAGTAAAGAATTTAATCACTAGGTTTAGTTACAAACCATGTATTTGTTTTAGTCAACCTCAGTGGTCATCAAGTAAAGTGCCCGCCTCAAGACCCAATGTTCATGGGTTCAAACCCAGCTGGGGTTGACGGATTTTTTTTCGAGCTATTAAAATCAATAGCACAATTTCCTTCTGAGGAAAAGTAAAGCCATCAGTCTCATGGTAATTGTGGCATGTAAAGAACCCTGGAAAGCATGTGAAAATACTTTTTACACTAACATTGGTAGGCCCTTTTGCTCTCACTTATAGAAATTGTCATGTGCTGATATAATCAGTCGGTTCAGAAAGTGCATGTTATATACCTCAAATAAAAAATAAAAAATAAAAATAAAATTAATAAATATATAATAATAATAATAATATATGTTTTTGGATTTGCACTGTATGCTATGCTCTATTAAATATAAGCTATGTGTATGCATGATTATAAACCAACCCTTAAAAATTACTATAACATAAATACATTATTAGAGTTAAATATTTTCACAATGTCTTAGAAATAGCAAACAATATAATTGTTAATCTCTTTAAAATTACCATATACCAAGGTCCCCAATTATTTTTGATGTAGGTCCATTTTAAAAACTCAACATAATTACGTGATCCAGCAAAACTTTAACAGTGAACCAAGTTGAAGCCCTATAGAACTATACTAATTCAAAAACGTTATTTTCTTTCCTTTTAGTTATTTTACTACTTTATTATTGTTGTCCTTCCATGTCTACTACCCGCCAACCATCTAAATAGCATAATTTCTTCTCTTCATCTCGTCAAGGTCTTTAAAAATCTCTCTGTGGTCCGGATACAGACCACGGTCCGTCATTTGGTGACCACTGCTATATACAATACATGTATTTAAAAGTTTTTTTTTAACACTGCTTCTTACTACTCATTCAGGTTGTATACACACCTATTTAAGAGTTAAATGTGCAAACAAAACCCTATCAATGCTCAGTAAAATATAATTAACTGAAAAGTTTTACAAAGCATACAGACTTTATAGACAAAAGAATACTACAAATTTAAATGTTTATGTCTTAAGATTGTTATAAAATAAATTTGTTTGAAAAGCTTTAAATTTGATCTCAAAATATAATATTTAAAATGAAATACCTATAGCGTTATATAACAATTAACAAATGTAAAATATTTGTGTCAGAAAATGTGGGAATACAGTGTCATTGAAATATTTAAACAATAGTCCAATATTATTTAGACATTATCAATGGCCACTATTTTAAAATGAATTTCCTGACAAAGAAATGTTTTTTATAAACATATTATATAACTTTACTATAATATAAACCAATATTCATAGATATTAATAAATTAGTATATTTATGTAATATATCAAAATGAAAATAAACATCTCCAGCAGACAATACTTTTATATTAAAACTACTTCTTTGGCAATGTTATTTCAAAGCAAAGTAAAGAGAAATATATTTATTTTTTGAAGTTATTTTACACTTAGTTATGTGAAATGAGTATGAATTAAAATGACATTAACATATAATAATTATGTTTTATATGACTTTAAAAAATATATTTAATTATCCAATACGAAACATTATAGTTATTAAAATGTCAAGATTTTAAAAATAACATGATTTTTTTTAATAATCCACACAATATGGCACATATGTTGGTCTAAATACATGTTTGACCTTCAACAAAATTATGTTAATTCTTATTATTTTTTAGCACCGCATCTTACCATCTATTTGGGTTACACCTTATGTACTTTACATCCATTACTGTTTCCAACTGTAGCCTGGGTCACTATTTTGTTCAAGTAATATATTTTCCATTAATGGCTTACTAGGCCTGTCATAGCTTCATATGCCTTATAATCTATCTAAAGAATAGGACAGGTACTACATCCAGTCCATGGCTGTTAATTTCAGCACAGTGAAAGGGTAGCCCCACATTTTACCACTGACAAATTTATCGGCCATGCTGGGAATCGACACGCTACTGACTGAGCTAAGGTGTCGGATACGCTTTTATACTTACTATGCCAATGGTTTTAGTAATCAGGAAGGTTTATAGTGTAGGAGCGAGACCATGCTCGATCCAGCCCTGAACAGTCACCAGACTTGGGACACCACTCATATCAAGGGGGTGGGGGACATTCCAAGGGTCGGGTGTAGGGCTAAACTGGACAGGTGTGACAAAGAGACAGTCGAGCAACGGGACTGAGAGTGTCAACACTAGAGTGCTTGTTTACACATTTTAATGACTTGTGCGACGAAATCAAGATATGTGTATATAACAAACGTATTAATAAGTACTAATTCTTTGTAATATTGTAGTTTAGAAATAAGAGTAGTAAATAAGAACGTAGCAATATTAAGGGAAATGTACCCATATTTGTGTGAAAGGGAGTGGAAAACCATTTTGGAAAAACCACCCTCGATACACCCGACTGAGATTTGAACCTCAATCTCCCCATTATTGGCAGTCTAGTCTACTAGGAGAGTTGCATGTTAGACCAATTGGATCTTCTAATGTGGGAAATTCTATCTGTTAATGTTAAATTCGAACTAAAGCTATTCAAGCCAATATCCTCTCAATGCTAAATTGACATCAAAGTTTGAACATTTTTTTAGAGTACCTGTAATTTAATTGTTTAAATTTTACTTAGTTTGTAATTTATGAGTATGAGATTACCAACAATTGGTGCTGTATGGGTTAAAGTTATTCTAAGAATTTATTTTAAAGTGAAAACCATGTACAGGTATTCTGTTTTCTGTACAAACCCTTTAGTTAGTAAATATGTTTGGTTATCAAATATTTTCATCTTGAAAAAACAAGGATACAAATAATAATTGAATCTATTAATTAAAAATAAGTATTTATCATTAGTTATAAGGTTGTAGTCCAAAATTTATATTATACACTAAAGAGACTTTACTATTTCTCAAATATCATGCTATTTTAGTTGTCTTTAAATGAGGGCGATTCATTTCTGTGTTTTTATTAAAACAAAAAGTGTTTTATTTGTATTGCGTGTATGTATTTATAATTATATACATAAGTGCATGCATGCATACATATACATAATTTTCTAAAATACATTTATTAAATTGGACAACTAGAGGACTATGAATATTAATTATTTGCTATATCTAATGATCAAACACTTTTGCATGTACAATTTTATGATCAACCAATCTATCATCACAAATAAGTTGTTAATTCCTATGGTGTAGCGTACGACATATGGTAGTGCATTCTTATGGCTTGTTTACATCATTAATCAAATAAGTGCAAATATCCTGATGATGTGTACGATAGGTTTTGTGAAGTAAAATAGGTTAAATTGTTTTAATACAAAATTATATATATATTAGGGGTGTCTTATTCATGGGTTGCATTATTCTTCTTATAAATATAAAACAAAATTCCAACAATTATATTGCATTAATAATTTTTTTGTTTTTGTTTTAAGAAAATTTTAAAATGTCAACCTTTTGAATAAATTGTTTAAATAGATTATCAATGTGATAGTCTTATATTGAAATGCTCAACACTGGTGCTACTAACAAATTAATTTAATGGGTATGGATGAGAAGGGTATTTAAAAGAAAATCAACTCATCAGCAATAGCGTGGGAGAATTCCTTATGGAAAACTTCCTTTAAAGCACCTGAACAGTATTCTAACCCTAAAATATTGGGTTAAAGGTGACCAAATGCAAAGCTAGTCTAACTCTCAAGTGATGAATCTTACTTATTGTTCTCTTTTATGTCTTACTACCTGTCCGGGTTGTATCCATATGTACTAATTACACTATACTGTTAGGGATGAAGAAGGCTAAATTTAGAGGAAGTGTGCATTTACTTGGAGGTAGAATAGAAAGCCTTATAGGTAAAACTACCCTCAGTGCACCTGAGCGAGAATAGAATACTGTTCTCCCCTTCATCACAGTCTAATCTTTTGTGAGCATGTTGCCTTAGTTAATTTAACCACCAAAGAGGGTTGTTGGATAAGGAACGGGCTTAAATTACGTAAGGCTTGGAGGGGGTGGGGTATTTCAGTATTTTCTTATGTTTTATTATAGGGGTAGAGGAGGTTCAGAACCCGTTTACTAAACAAGGATGAATCATAGTACAGTATCGAATATTATTGGTACAGTTGTACTGTACTGTAGTATTGTACGGTACAGTAACAGTAATATACATACAGTACAATATATTACATGTTAATATAATGGGGTGTATACAAATGTGTAATATACAGAAATGCAGTATAGTACTGTACATATAATATTATATTGATTCGAATAACACATTACTGAATTGGAAAACTAACAAACACATCACTTGTAGAAACAACACAGCACAATTGTTCCACTCGAGTTACACAAACAAACTGAGAAGTTATACAGTTGAATGACCTTGGATTGTGATGACTGGCACAAACAACTGTGTGCATGTGCACGTGTTGAGTTACACGGAATGTCGAGCTATCGAGTGTCGAGTTTTTGAGACTCTACACTATATTAATTATAAAATTTCACTTATATTTCATTTACTTAATGTTGTGTTACATTTAATTTTACTGCAATTATAGAATTTAAGTATTTTACAGTTTCATATTACTCGCTTTATTACCAATCCTTATGTCTAAAATTAATCAAACGATTAAAATAATCTAATTTACCAAATTGTAAAAAATTATGTTTGGGGGTGATTGAAAATCGTTAAAAAAAAGAGCCTTATGTAATTTAAGGACAGCCTCTAATATCATCATGACTTGGCACATAAGGTAAATAATGATTTTCATAAAGTTTAAACAAATAAACAAAAAAAGAGTGTTTAGTTATTATTTGTACTTTTTATTTTTGCATAGTAGAGTAATTCCAACATTAATAATTTAATTTTAGTTTAAGAATAACAATAAGAAAGATCTAACACTAGTAAAAATGTGCACTTCTCTTGCATCAGACTAGTGACTCAAAAGAAAATTAAGACTGAAAATGACCCAGTGGTTGACTAGGTATGTCCTAAATTGGCCTAAATCTAAATGTGATTTCAAAATCTATAAAATAACGACACACACCACACACACACACACACACACACACACACACACACACACACACACACACACACACACACACAGAAAGACCACATGATGATATTATTTGGGAATGTTCACATTGCATTTAAGAAAAAAAAATCACAATATCAAGTATTCCAGTGATTGCAAGCAATGGGAACATTTCCTATTTTAATGTATCTTATACATTATTAAATTATAACTTGATGCTTAAAATAGTTTAACACATCTACAAAAAAACATGTATATGTTTAAACACCATTTTAACTGATATCAGTTGTTTCATCATAAAATAAAACTATGATGATTTTAGGTTTTAAGTAAACACTATTATTATTATTATATTATTATTATTATTATTATTATTATTATTATTATCATCATCATCATCATCATCATCACTGCGTCTTACTACCCGTTCGAGTTGTACGCACTTACGCTAATGTGTAATGGTAGGGTGATTGTGAGATGAAATGGAGGACCTACAGTTTAACGTGGAATCCGAACCACGGTGGAGGCCTGGCATTCCTCACATTCACAAGTTGTGATTAATACACGTCTTGTCAGAGGTGAAGGAAGGGTTTGGTAATCAGACAAATCTGTGCTGGGACCGAGGATTGAACCCCAGACCCTCAGCACAGAACTATGACACCTTACCCCTAGACCACCAGGTCACCTAAGTAAACATTAATTATATTATAGGATTAATTGAAACTTTGTTGATAATGATTCCTTTTTTTTTTATTTCTGACATAGTTGAAAGAAGTTTGATGCATCTTAAAATATATTTATATTTACTTTTTTTTAATTTTCAATAATTCTACTTGTCATAGCTGATTAAATATAACTAAAATCATTCATATAAATTTAGTAAAATTTGAACATTATTTTAACACATTTCAAAATATAAAAATTATAATTTGCTCACAACTTTTTAATAATGCTAGAAAAGGTACAGAAATATTGAAAGGTTTAACTAAACTTCACACCACTTTTGGTGTCAAACATAAAACAAAATAGAATTTTCAGCAGTCATGCCAAAAGGAAAGTGGCTTTGCATATTTTATTTAATGGAAATATTGAAAAGAATTCATGAAGTCAGACTTTTTTATGATAATCACAATTATTTACCAATAAAACTGATATTACAACTCAGTGCAAATTAATAATTAACCATTTTGATTTTCATATGAAGCAGATAGGAATTCTTACTAAAAAATATTTCACCTCCTTACTTAAAAAAATATTTCACTTGAGATTTTAATTTGGATGTACATTATACATGCGCCTGACACTGAAGACTTTTATTGGCATGTCTGCTTGTCTGTATGCCTGTTTTTCTTTTTTTTATATATATGTTTGTCTGTCTGTATGTCTATGCACATCTCTAGCACTTGAGGGCAAATCTCAAAGTCGATTAACTGGGATATTAGATAGCGATTCGTTTCTACCATAATCCCATTGAAATGTGGGTTTTTTGAATTCTTTACTTCACATTAGTGAAATTGTGATCAATGAAATAGTTTTGTTTTTTTCATTTTTTAAATGATAGTTTAAAAAAAAGATTTTTTTTCCTCCAAATATGGTAAATTAGTTTCACTGGTCTCAATTCAACTTTTATTTAACTAAAGCTACAGGTTATCACACTATGATGCGACGTCTGGTTCGAACAGTATTGACTACCTCAGTTATGCGTTGTTTGTAGAGTGAGATTGTCTCTTAAGAGATTTAGCAGATCATATTCAAATTTGAAAGTTATGAATGTTTGTATCACAGATAGGTGTTCTTTTAAAATTAACAGTTTAAATATTAACAAAAACTGTACTTAAGCTCAGAAAAAAAAAATCAAGTGCTTAAAGTTTGACCAAATATCATTTATTTATTTAGAGGAAGGTAAAATAATAATATTACACAGATCATTAACCAATAATAACAGGATTTTATTCATAGCTTGCTATTCTTCTTGACACGCGCATTAAGATTTCAACAAAGTTTGTTCATGTTCCTTGCTAGTCACGCATCTTATTATCGATCCACGCCATATTGTTTTTGACTCAATACGCTTACTAAACTTTATTCAAGTAGTAATTATTGATCATAAAGCACTGTCCAAATGCACGTACAATCTTTGTGCGCCTCTTTCTCTTTGCAAAGCCGCTACTTGTTAGTAGCCGCTCTACACAAACATCATTCCTAGTGAAGTCTTAGGAGTTCTACACGTTCCATATAGTTCTCTGCTAAGACAAGATTCTCAGTAGCTATGTTATTTAAAAAATAAGATGTCACAATATGATCCTTGGTTCATTGCCAGCAGAGTTAGTGCAACACTAGTGTTTTTGCTATCAACTGGAAGGCCAAGGTTCATATTATGGTGAAGTTGTAATGGTTTTTCTATTAGTGAATGATTGCCCCACTTTCATCTTGAAAGTTTACAAGCCTACCTTATATGTTTCCACTGCAATGAAGTTTATAATATAGGACTGTTGTATAGTTAATTAAGATTAGACTGTTAGATGGTGATAAATGCATATGTCCAAATGTTGTTAAAGTAGAGTCCATTCACCACTGGAGAGGTGGTGATAGCTAGTAAAAGCTACCAAATCTACTTTCACATAGTCATTCGTCAAACCATATGATCTGCAAGACCATATGTTGAGCTGTTGTCATGTTTGGAAATCAAAACTTTCACATCTAACAATCTGTTTTTAATTATTTTTTTCACTTAAATGTTATTACATTATTGAAACAAACAAAAATAATGGTATGGATGTTTATTTTTGGTGGAAACGATGTTTGTGGTAGGCTTAGAAATTCTTTACAAATGAATGCTTTTAAAAAGCTGTGTTTACTTAATAAATCAAGATGGTGGTCCCAGACAAAAGGAGGTGAATTTATGACATCATACAAATCGTTTTGATTGTGTTCATGCACATCTGTTTATAAAGTCAAAAGACAAATATTTTGAAACATATATTTTGTATGGCTCTTTCTCTAAGATATTAAAACACATTCATTCATTTTTGTGGTCAGTTATAACAAGACACAATTGTGAATATAATACTTTTTAATTGATTATTTTATGTACAATAATACCTCTTGCTGTGACAACGTGAAACAAAAATCATAATGGTTTTATTAATCTAGTCTCTTCATTCGGCATAGGTCTCCCCAAAGCTTCTATTGGAAAGCTAAGCAAAATAAATACCTAAGATTTATCTACTATTGTAAGTTTATAAACAACTCCCAAAGTGATAAAACTTCATAAATGCTTCTTGATCAGAGAAAATATTACTTATTTCTCTTCCCCTATTGAGATTCGCTTCAATTTTTAGCAAATACTTTTTTTTTTCTAGTTGTTGTTGTCTTGCCTTTAAAATTCCCACCATTCTATCCCTACTCTGGGAATACTGCTATTACCCTCAATAACTCAATAAGTAGCTAGTCTTGACACAGTTATCAAATTGTATTTGTGCATAGCTAACACATTACCTAATTGGTATTACTTGTATGCATGCATATATGCATATAAATATATGGTTGTGTTGTAAACAATACTAAACCAAATATTTTCAAACTCTAAATGTTAGTTTATTAAATTTAATGCAATGTTTTGTGAAGGTTTGATTATTTTTTTATTCTTGGTAGCATTGTGTTTTTAACTCTTGCCAAGGGGTGTGGCACCTAAAGCTCTTTGGGAAGTTTTGGAGGGAAAAGGAAGTAGGGATATTAGTACTCAAGGTAAGATTTCTATGAAAGTTATTCGGGCATGTACATGCCCTGCTACCTGACTTAAAAACGTTTACCCACATAGGCCTTTATCAAGAAATATTTCATGTACAAAGAAATCAGAACACAGTTAATTACAGGTGAATTAAACAATAGAGCTAATATTTTTTTAAATGATAGTATTTTCATGAGAAATCTTGTGGTTTTTTCCATTTGGCCACTTGGACCTTTCTAAAAATTATTTTTATTTACTTTTAGCTTTGACTCTGAAGACAATGTTTTGTGTAACATATCCCCTCAAATTATCTAGTAGATATTTTGTTTCTATATAAGTTTTAGAATGGAAGGAGAAGAACTGATAAATATATCTTGTGTAGTGTGTCATTATAAATCTGACGTGATGTGTGAATAAAAATCACTAATTAACTAAACCATCAGCTATAGCTATTACAAGATGTAATAGGTAAGATACCTGCTTCAGTAGCCGTATGGTCTAAGGTGTGATGCTCATGTTAGGTTAGACTGCCGATGACAGGGAAATTGAGGTATGAACCCCGGTCGGGTGTACAGAGGGTGGTTTTCCCAAAATGGTTTTCAACTCTTCCTCCATACAAATGCGGGTACACTTCCTTTAAATTCAACCTTACTCTTCTCTAGCACATTAGCTTAATTAGTTCATATGCATATAGGCTAAACCATAGTAAGATGTGGTGCTAAAAAAAATTAAGATGATTGTGACAAAAATTTCAGTCTTCCCTTCTTCATAATATTATCTGCGCCACTGTCTTTCATTGGATTACAAAAAAGTCACTTATTCAGTAATCCATAGTGAAGTATTATTAGAAGTGTTTATTAATGCTTTTTATTGATAATATAGTATTACTAAGAAATCAATAACTATTTCTATATAGGTTAATCTTAGTGACTTCTAACCAATGTTTACAATAAAAATCTTCTACTAGCTATCAGTTATCACCACTCCCACGCTGGCTGGACTGTATATATGGCCCAATCAGGGGGTCAGTAGCAATGACAGCCCGGATGTTTACAGAAACCACTCCTGATGTCTTCTGTTGACCGTTTCGTGAGGGTTTTCCCCGGCCCCCAAGTGGAACTTTCTTCATTCAACTATATCAACCCTTGTGAAAAAAAGCCTCATTGGAGATAATACGAATCCAGTGGATGCATGTTCCATAGTGCAGTGCTCTAAATACAAAGACAGAAGGCGACTTGGGGACCAAAATCAAATGGGCCCATTATCTGCACCTCCTGGGGGGGGGGGGGGGGCATGTTTGAAGCTGCTACTCATGCACAATCTTCCAGACAGTGTGCAATGCAGTGAATGCTAGTAGATGGCACTTTGGCTACATGGTAGAGAGAACCTACTAATTAAAATTTGGGGTCCTCACACTTACTTAGCATCAAAGTCCTGTTTGTTAAGCACAAGATACCTGTCTCTCATAACTCCAGATGGATCTTTCTTGATACAGTCGCTGTGTTTTCCTCATACTCCCCCTCCCCAGCTTCCCACATTCACAAAATTCATGTCGGTGAGTTCCACACACATCTAATAGGTCCATATCAACAGTCAATTGACTAATGCAAACACTGAATTTGGAGGTGAGAGGTCCTGAAGGCTAAGTAAGATGACGGATGGGTGAGGAAGGTGATCAGCTGACCTGCACTGAAAATTACCTAATTTAATACACTTTTTTGTTACCCTTCAGCACCATATTGGGGTGCCACCGACCACTTTTTCCTGATGTTATTGTTGCTAGTCTTGGCCCCTGAAGTTTGTCAAAAATATTTTTACTAAAAAATTAATTTCAAATATATGTATTACACATTGGTTGCTTGTGGCCTTTTGCAAGGTCCAGTCAGGCCTGACGGGACTGTACTAGTAATTTGTTTCCTCTCATTCTTTGTATCACATTTGCCCTTTAAAGCCATTGAACAAACATTCGACCATTACCTAATTGTGGTGTGTGTGTGTTGTGGTGTTATGTGTGGTGTGTGTTGTGTGTTTTGTGTGTGTGTGTGTGTTTTGTGTGTGTTTGTGTGTGTGTGGTGTGTGTGTGTGTGTGGTGTGTTTGTGTGTGGTGTGTGTGGTGTGTGTGTGTGTGTGTTTTTTTTTTGAGGGGGGAAAAATGCGTTTACGCACAGCGTGTCGGACTCAACATGGTTTTTTTTTCTTTTTTCATTGGAACTTTCTTATAAAATCTGAACTAATTTGGTAAGACATCCTGATATACTCTGTTTACCCTGAAAGGTGAGCAGTCTTACCTTGTTGCTTCAAGCTGAGCCATAATGGCACCAGGCAAGGTAAGCTTACTTTCTTTCAAGGTAAACGAAAGATACATTCTAAATATTTGTTTTAAAAGTTTTTATTTTATACATCCTTATATTTGAATACTTTAGTTAACAAATACCATATTATTTTTTTTAGCAATTTTCAGCACTTGCAGATGAAAGCTTAGAATTGTAATTGTAATAAGATGTGAGTTGAAACAAAAAGCAATTGCAATCCTTTTCTAGTCTCGCTGATGATGCTTAGAAATGAAGCAATAAAGTGTCAGGCATATTTCCTGTTTCAGGAAGGTGGCATTATGGACCCAACCCGATCGATGCTGTCTCAAGCTCAGCAACAGCAACTACAGCAGCAGCATTTGCAGCAGGGGGCGCAGCAAGCATCTCAATCTGCAACTAAACCTTCTACTGGGACAATTAGTGGGATGTTAGCTGACTTCAGTCGAGCCCTTGGTAGGTTTACTTTCATAGTGAATGCTATATTGTTTTTATTTTCAAGGCACCACCATCTTTTTTTAATTTCAAATGTAAAGACAATTATACTACATTTTTGCAAATACCAAACCATAATTTTAATAGAAAATATTGAAAACTATTAAAGATTTGAAATTGAACATAAGATAATCAAAGTATTATTATTAAATACATTATAATAAGTTTAAACTTAAAAAAAACTGAAATCTTAAAAGAATAAAATTAATTAATCTCTAAAATAACGTTGACTTTAAAAGAGGTGTCAAAATTAATTGAAGTAAACAAGAAATAATATCAAACAATAACACTTAAATAACTTAGATATGTTATTGTTCTCAGGTTTGACAGAGATCAGAATTGATGAAGGGTAATCAGATGAAATAATACACTTAAAGGTTGTCACAAAAGATTGTTATAGGTCTATAGTGTTCTTAGAACAGAAAGGACACTTATATCCAGATGGAAGTCTATTTGTATAGCCATTTTGCCCATTTTCATTTAATTATTTTAATTCAATTTACCAAAACACACAGAGACACATATAGATGTGGGTCTCTTTAATCACATAACACTAATGTAAGGACAAGAATTATATTAATCTCTTATGCAAGAACATTTGTGTCAATTATCTTTCAGCAATAGGCTGAGGGTGTTATTCTTGGTAGTTAAATATTAATATAATTTATTTCAATATTTGTTTAATCTCCAAATTCGAATTTTTAACTGTATTGGGATTGAGAAAAATTGTAGTGTGATATAGTCCTACATTATCTTATATTATAACACAAGAAAAACTAGTTCTATCTGTTTAGATAGCTAAATTAAATCAATTTTCTTTATTTTTTAGGTTTGAGTAGTACATCACCTAGACCTTCTCCATCAGAAGACAAACCTGTCCCAGAACAACAATTACAACATCACCAACAGGGTCTTCAATCACACACAACAGTTTATCAACACGACATGCAGTTAGTACAACAACAAAAATTATCACAACAACAAATACAGCAGCAAAATCAGCAACTACACAAGCAAGCTTCACAACAGCAACAACAAATGCAGCAGATGCAGCAACAACAAAATCAACAACTTCAACAACAAAACCAACAACTTCAACAACAGCAGCTACAACAACAATTAATAATACAGGAACAACAGCTATATCAACAACATCTCCAGCAACAACAGGCTGGCTTGGTCACTGGTGGCAATATGATGAGTGAACACCATTCCTTATTTCCCCAACACTTAACTCCCCAGCAACAGCAAATGTACCAACAACATATGCAACTTCAGCATCAAGCTCAACATCTCAAGAAAATTCGACGCTCTTTGCCTCATTCGTCAACGGGGGTGACAGATCAAACATCTGCTCAAGTCCAGAATCAACTTCACAGCAACATATGCAACAACTTCGGCAACAGGTGCTATGAATTCAAACTCATATATAATTTGGCATTTATTTATACAAAACAATTTCTGAGATATCCTAATTTTATTTAGATTTGTTAAATTGATTTAATCTTAGTGTCCATTATGATATTTGTATATGTGTGATAACCACTTAATTAAATTAAAGTGCATGACCAACCAACAATATGCTTGCTTTTAGAGGTATGCATTGATCAAGTAAAAGAACATATGTTCTATATTATAGTATAGTAAAACTCTATTAATATTTTAAACTCATTGTTATTAAATTATTATTTCAGTTACAAAGGAAAGATCCCGTAACAAGCCAAGCGATGATGAACAGTCAAGCCGTTTCATCACATCTGGTAAATAATCAAGAACTTGCTCATATGATGAGTGGACAGTCCATCTCTTCCCACCTAGTAAACAATCAAGCTATGCTATCCGGCCAACCAATGGCAACGGCACACTTAATAAGTAGTCAAGGAATGCCAACACATCTTGGCAGTAGTCAGCCTGTCATGAGTGGAGCAGGGACAACTTCAATCATGCACCAACAATTGCCAGGAGGTAAGAACACATACAAAAACATTTCAGCCAATATGATTGATTTGGAATGGAAAAACTTTTAATACAAAGATTAACCCGTTTATTATGATTAAATATATTCTTCTACTCGAAAACCTATGAATCTATCAGCATTATTATGCTATTATTTATACAAATTATATAATAGTTCATCAGATCTCTCTCATCTCGATTATTCCTTTTAAAACAATTTTGTAATTTTAAGACATTTATGTGCTTTAAATTTGGCACACAACTATTAAGAGACACCACATGTTGGACATTGGTTTTTATCGGACATAATGTTTGGTTTTGAAACGCTTTTATATGAACAAGAATGCCAACTTTTTTTCTACTAGGTTTTTATAACTGAAAATTCTAACTAATCATAAAATGTAAATCATCACACTTATAATATTAAATTAAATACAATATAAATTGGAATTAAATCATTATTGTAGAAATAATTTTCAATAAACTAGGGTACCATTTACCATTTTTGATTCATCTAAATCATCTTTATATTATTAGAATTTTTTATAATATATTCATGAGAATTTGATGTATGAGTAATTAGTGTCAAGCAATCAAAACTCAAAACCTTATGAAGTTTTGTTTGATACTATAAGTGTACAGCAAAGACTACTAAGTAAATCAGAAGCTTACAAAATATAAGTTATTACTTTGCCCAAAATGGCATTATAAATATTAATCATTTTACAAACCAATATGCTTTGTTTATAATTAAGACAATATATAAATGTCAAACTCAGTACTAAAAATGCTCGAATCTATAGGTTCATGATCAAATTGATTGATAGTACAATACTGTTTTAGTTTTACATTATTATGTTAAAGATTTCATTGATGGTATAAGCTTACTGCATGATGCTGCCATCTAGTACTGGCAGAACTTTTGTTTTAACTAGGGGTGGACGGGATCCCGAACCCTCGGGAAAATGTCGGGAATTTAATCTATTCCCGTTGGTTGGGCGGTATTGGCCCTTTTCCAAAAAGCAGGCGGGAAACAAAACAAATGCTCCAAGAAACAAAACAAAGGGCGCATGGCGCTCATGTTCTAGCAGTTACTGTTGATTCATCACTGTTAATCTCTTTTGTAGACATCTTCTTCTTTGTTATTTAGCAAACTTGTTGGCTGGGATGGGGAGAGGGTTATTTTGCCACATCTTGTAGAGAGACAAGTTGGGAGGCGTGACTTATTGTGCTCTGTCTATTAACAGTGATTTGTTGGGTTCAGAAAGTGAAAGAGCTTGAAAGATTTAAAGAAGGCGATATATTCTTCTATCTTTTGGGGTGGGAAATGGGAGGAAGGGGGGAAAGGAAGTAGCTTGCCAAGGTCAACCATTTATGAGGGTTCAACGTGTCTGTTGTTGAGCCAGACAGGGAGTAGAGTATAAGGGGTGTCAAATCTAGAGAGAACATTTAAGAAAAGTAACTTTTAAACCTAGATAATATTTTACAGTTTCATACTTAGAGCAAATTGAAGAGGTGCCAAACATTATGTTTTGTAGTATTTTTTTCCCCTATGCAGATAATTAAATATAAAACACCATTTTCAAGAGAAATTAATTAATAAAAATAATTTCCATCAAAAATGTAATAGAATTAACTATTTTATTAATTGTATTATTTGATATTAGTTCAAAATTTTGCTATTTGATTTGATAAAAAAAATGCTATTCATGTAAACTTCTATTTATTCTATTATGTTATTTTTTATTGTTTTTATTACCTTTAGCAATTTTTTTTAGCACCGTTCTTTTTACCTATTACGCCTATGTACAAATTACTTTAGTGTTTTAGGAATGAGGAAGATTGAATTTAGAGGTTTACCTGCATTTGCATTGATAGAATGGGAAACCATTTAGGAAAAACCATTCTTAATACACCCGGCCAAATTCAAACTAAATATCCCAGTCATCGGTAGTCTAGTCTATTGTGAGAGTGGTGCCTTAGACCATGCAGCCACTGAAGCGGGCTTTAATATATTATAGCTTTAACAATCTTACATATTAATTTAGAAATCAACATATTTTAAATCTAAGGTTATTCTAAAGGATAATTTTAAAATTTCTCGTTCCCGTCCCAAATCCCGATATTTTGACTAATTTCCCGCCCTCTTCCCGTCACGAAATAAAAAAAGTTAATCCCGTTCATCCCTAGTTTTAACCAAATTAATTTTGTTTTCAGTGATCTTTGTTCAGTAATGTGGTATTTGATCTGGAATGAGTAAATGGCGTCATTTTGTACTGCAAATAATAACTCAATTTTTTTATTCAATTGCAATATCTATTATATACAACAAAATCAACAGTTATGGGCCCAGAACCTGCTATTTTTGGG
The DNA here is from genome assembly GCA_033556935.1 of Timema podura. Classification (NCBI taxonomy): domain Eukaryota; kingdom Metazoa; phylum Arthropoda; class Insecta; order Phasmatodea; family Timematidae; genus Timema; species Timema podura. The sequence continues at coordinate 112,704,697 of JAVRXN010000010.1, forward strand.
AAATTTTATTAAAATTTGGCTGTACAAGTGCAAGTTTACTGGTTTTTGTGTGGATTTGTTTGCCCAGTCAAACAAAGGAAGATTTTCAATGGACAGAAATATTTTGCGTTTGTGTGATCGTCGGACTACATCCTATGGTAATACACACTGCAGCACTTACTTTGCTTTTGTACTAAACATTGTAAGTACTAGGAGGTGGGCCTAATCTGTTTTCAGTTTAATATGTGAAATTGAATTTTTCCTAGCGATTGTAATGGCGATAGGTGCTAAAATAAAGTTTGAAAAGTTTGTAACACATTTAATTTGGCCAAGTGTAAGTGGCAAATAAATATGCCCTTCGAACAGTATGAAATGGTGACTATGATAGAGGGAGCAGAGTAGAATTTTCTGATTATGTCTGCTTATAGGGGAATTTTTCAAGCTTGATCACCCTTTAGGATATGGAAATTGGAACTTATATTGCAAAGATCATAAAGTTGTTTGCGAATATGAATACAGAACTTTTGTGACGAGGGTCACACAGCATTCTGGTTGAGCTGCATGGATAAATTTTGGTGATAGTTGGGCATGAATTCCAGGAATCCAGCAGCATTTGATAGTATCTTGATGAAAACAAATGCATGACAAACAGCCTTCTTGGAAAGCTGTGTACTATCAAAAAACGGCAACAGACAAATATTTCAGTCGCGGAATCAAGTGCTTTCGTGGCACATGTATTGGTATCTAGTCACTTGAAGAATAATTGTCAGAAGCTTAAGGCTGACAAGGATAAGTTGGTGGTGAGGGGCAGTTTAAACTCTTCGGGAACGCAGTGTAGGATGGCTGCAAGGGTTCCGCGTTCTTAGCAATCCGAAGCATGAGACAACGGATTCATGGGTATGCAACTCAGGAACATCGCATCACATGATTGCAAACAAGCAGTATTTTGCTAAATGCGTGAAATTTTCATCTTTAGTCGTCATATATTTGGCGACAAATAAGAGACAAATAATTACCTATGGTTCTGGTAGTTTAAATATTGAGATGCTGGTCCAAGGCAAGTAGACCCTTGGCTATTTGAAAAATGTCTGGTATGGCCCAGAAATCGACATACATCTCTCTTCAGTTAGGAGTGTGGCAGAGCGCCGTGTTCGTGTTAGTGTATTTAAGGAGCACCAACAAGCTACGTTTTGATGCACCAATCAAGTTGTAGAAGAAGAAAGTGTACAACAGAAGCGTACATAGTTAATATGTACATTGTGGTCTGCGAGAGCCAGCATAGGTAAACATGGAAACTTCATCAGAAACAATGCAGCTCTGGCACGAACGAATTGGGAATTAGGACAACAATATGTAGAGAAGGTGCTTGAGCAGATGAAAATGAAGATAAGCGTGGCAGAAACAGGCCAATTCTGTGATGGATGTGCCCAGGGCAATGCACACTAGAAGCCCTTCATGTCACAACCGGATTGATCAAAGGCTGTTGGTGAGCATATCAATGCTGGTGTCAACAAACTGATGTCGATGGAAGTTTTTATAGGTGCAATGTACTTATTGTGTTTTATGGACACTTACAGCAAGTGTTGTTGAATTTTTTTTCTCAGACGAAAGGATGAAGTTGCCAAGTGTCTACACTCTTTTCTGAATGAAATTACAACTGCTGGTCACATGGTAAAAATGTTTAGCTGTGGTGGGGGCAAGGCATCTAGTACTGAAATAACTTTTGTTTTAACCAAATTAATCTTGTTTTTATTGAACTTTGTTCAGTAATGTGGTATTTTCTCTGGAATGAGCCATTGGCGTCATTTTGCACTAAAAATAATAACTTAATTTTTTAGTCAAATACAATATATATTTATATATATGTATATACAACAAAATAAACAGATTTAATTTATCTTATTAAAGTGATGACAAGCATATAACCCCAATGGGTAGTAATATGCAGTGCTAAAAAAAAGTGCTGACGAATGACACAGCATGTCCCAGGCCAGTACCAAGAAGAGACAGAATATTATACATACTTTAATTACAAATATGAAACTATTGATAGCAAAATTATATTAAGTAATACTCATTCATTTTTCACAATGCTGGTTTGACTCTTTTATTGGCCACTGGTAAAATCAAGTACTCTTTCTTCTGATTTTTGTGATCTAAGTAAGACCATCCATTTTATTTTCTTAAATGATAGAGCAACATAAATTTACTATGTTTACTATGCTTTAATTAATTAATTTGCGATGAAGTGACCCCTTCATTTACCCCGTCTTGGTTTATCAAAATAATATCTAGTATATACGAATTAATGTTAGTTTTAATAGTTATTAGTCATGTCTTTCATTGAGGGCTGTATAATAAAGCAGACTCAAGACTTCAGTAAGTTTAAATCAACCAGAGACTAGTTTGGAAACTACCCTGTTGAAAACTGTGAAGATGTGTTCATTTCATGCACATCTCAACATGAAATTGTTTGAACATACTAGCATGTGCTTGTTTCATATTTTAGGAACCCCATTGGGTACTCCTCAAAGTACGCCCGTGGGCACACCTCGAGGTCCTCGGGACACAGGTGGAGATTCCTCTGACACAATGAGTGAAACAGATTCTCAGAAATCCCTCCGAATGAGACGAAAGCTACCAGCCATTCCTTCTGATCAAGAAGCCGCACCACTTCCATCCAGTAAGAAGCGTGAGCGTACAAAAACCCAGGCATCCCAGGAAAGGTTTAGGTGAGTTAAAATATTTACTTGTACAAACATTATATTTTATTCAATGTATGAGATATGTATTTTTAGGATTGTCAAACGTCCCATATTATATGGGATGTCCCGTATTTCACCTGCTTATCTTGGGTCCCGTATTAAACTCATATGGGACAATATAATGTTCTGTATTTGAAGTACACCATATAAATAAGTGCCAAATACCAAGTTTACGAAGGAACATGGTGTTGTCTTTCGGCTGTTTGTTGGTACTGCTATTCAATATTATTTTGTTTTAGGGTTTGGAAGATTGCACTCATGCCTATAGTCAGATTATGGAAGATATGGGTTTCAAGGTCATTTCAGCGTTGCCTATTGGTATGCTGCTTAGGAGACTTGTCAAGCAGACTGTTCTCACCCTCTGATAAGCTGACACCACTGAGCTATGATTGTAGGCATGAGGGGAGAGGGGTTTCCAATCCACCCCTAGTACAACCTTGAAAGAAACCACAATCAAATGACGACTAGTATAGCATGCTGCTATAACGTGTTCGGCAGCTGATGATAACACTAGATGCTTGTCGATCGTTCTCAGAAAATCTTCGTTTCAGAATGGAGAATCCCAAGTGATTTGCGTGGTTTTTAAAATTATTTTCTGATTGGTGAATCTATGGGGTGACATTTTCGTTCTTTGATTGGGTGGTTCTATAGGCAGAAGAAGTCGTGTAAGTCTGAAAACTGTTATCGTTGTTGCCAGTCGTCAGCACAGCGATGCTTATGTGAAGCAACTTGTTCACTATGCTGCCAACGTGATAGTGATGTATCACTGCTAGTGTTTTCACGTGTCTATTGTGTGCTATGTCTTGCATTTTCATAAGTTTTGGAGGTCGCAGCAGTTTGGTTATCAAGTGTCAACTCAAGGAGCAAAATTATTTATGAGCTACGAATAAGTAAGTGTGTGTGACCTTGTGTACAAATATTACCCTAATATGGGTGGCGAAACTGATGAAAGTGATTTTGACAGTGGCTCTGGCTTTGATGAATCAGGTACATGTAGACCTAAATAAACTTCGTCGTCAACTAACAAATAATTCTCAGTCAAAAAAATGACATCGAATGTGCGGTTCAGCAGGTAAGAGTAAGTAGAGGTTGACTAAATATAAAAGTTCCTGGGGAAAAAAATTATTGTTGGGCATGCAGCATTAAAAACAATTCCTACAAAGTGTTTTGAAACATTTGCCAGCAGTAATTTTCAGTAGGCCATGGTGATGAATTGGACTTGAAACAGCATGCAAGAACTGACTCCCATAAACGGAATATATTTTCAGCAGAATCAAGTAGGAATTTGGCTTCTTTTTTTTGTGAATATGGCAAACACTACTGAAAAAAATAAAGTTTCTACAGCAGAGGTTGCAGTTGCCAATAGCTTGATTCACACGCTCACCGAAAAATAGAAAGCAGAATCTGCGCAGTAATTCACACATTTTAAGTTGACCCATGATGCAGTTCAACACTTTAAAACAGCCGATTATCAACATATTTTATTTTCTAGTGGATAAACATGTATTTTAGATCATTGTCCCGATGTATGTTTACAAATTATAACGCTGTGCCGTGGCACAATCCAATACATCAATAAACACACTTTACATTAACGAGTTATTTCAAATCTCCTCACAACGGCCTACAGAACTGTCTGCTAGCTTCTGGCTCTAGAGCACATGCATCGACAAATGCTCATGTGCACTAATTTGAGAGGGTTGGTTCTGAGATTTGATTGGTTCTCCTGTGCCTAACATCTCGAGCAGAGCGGAAAAGTAGAGAATAGTTTAACTTCAGCAGAATAGCTGCGCCGATTAATCGGAAATCTTGTGATTGGCTTAGAGCGCGTCACATGACAACGTTTCTGTTCTGCGCTAGTTTTTCGGTGAACGTGTGAATCCACAGTATTACACTGTTAGACATTCTATTAGTTATAGTACGAACTGTGGTAATAAACTTATGCCTCAAATTTTCAGTGATTTAGAAATAACAAAATAGTTTTCATGTGGACGTACAAAACGTGAGTCAATTGTTTTGAATGTGTTGGTGAAAAAAAGTGTAGAAAACTGGATAAATAATATGAAAAAAGTTTGTTTTATTCTGTAGCCACAGATGCTTCCAATAAAGGAAATAAAAAATGTTTCATATATGCATCGGATACTTTAATTACCACGATGGAGTACAGAATAAATTGCTCCATTTTCTTGAAAACAATGATGAAAGTGCTGATGAAATCACGGATTGCATTTTAAATACTTTAAAAACTAATGATTTGGAACAAGAAATATTTCATCATACGCAGCTGATAATGCCAATGTTAACTATAGTAAAAGACATTCAGTGTTTACCATTCTTAAAAGCCACAATAATAAAATGGTAAAATCAAATTGTACAGTTCATATAATTCACAATTGTTGCAAACATACTTGTGATCAGTTGTATGTCGACATTGAAAATATAGTTTTAAAGATGCATAGTCATTTCTCAATATCAGCTAAAAGGAGGGCTGAATTAATGGAAATATGTGAGTTCACTAACACAGAGTGGCTGGAATTATTGCGGCATGTTCCAACAAGAGTCTTGTTTCTGACTCCCGCAACTGACAAAACTTTTAAAAATGTGGCCAGCTCTTACATTATATTTTAGATCCATTGAAGAGTGCCCAAAAGTGCTACAAAAAGTATTTTGTGAAGAGGATGGCAATATGTATAACACCACTATTCAAATTTAATTGTCATTCTTTCACAATGTTGGTATTGATTTTGATCAGACTGTTGCTGCCAGGGCCGTAACTAGAGGCTTGGAGCCCCCCCTTTTTTTATTTTTTTCCCTCCCACCTCTAAACCCTACATTCCCACTTTCTTTTAATAAGTTTTGTTAATGTGTGTTGTTGGATTAGAGAAAATTGCTCCCTCCTATCAATCATCACACCATTATGTGGAAAAAGTGCACCCCACACAGTGTTTTACACACTTACAAAACAAGTACGCCCAAGGACCTAACAAAGTGTTTGAAGAGTCTAGCCTAGATTCAAAAAATGGAGTAAAAGGTCGTCAATAATTAGTTTGGTAACTTCAATCTATACACTCACATCAAATGCTTACAGATACACACTTCTCTTTATTTCATTGAAAAACCTAACCTAATCATAAACAACAGGCAAAGAGACAGATGCGATGAATCGATGTACTTTGACCTCAAGACCTAATGATGTGCGATGAGTCGATTTGAAATACCCATCCTCCTAAACAAAAGGATGCAATGAACCGATCTTCGCCGGTGAAAATGGTAAGGTCGTGAGGTAAGTGAGAAAAGTGCGACCACACGACCTTGTTAAAATCATTTAGGTGAGACGGACAAGGTCATGTGGGTGCACTTTTCCCACCTATTAGTGTGATGATTCATGCGAGAGCACAGTTTTCCCTTTTTTCTGGGAAGGTACAGTTTTCCCGTGTGCAATTTTCCCGACACCGTGTTGTTAGTTATTAGATGTTTTTGATCTGTTCACATCCCTACCCACTGTGCCTCCTCGCAAGCTAACTCTCTCCTGTCCTTTCAATCCTTTATCATTACCAGCGACTCTTAGTCTCGTATAGCGAAAATTTTGACCGATTGGCAAGTAAAAACAATCTGAACGAAAGCAGACCAAAGCGTTAATCAAACTCATATCGTATCAATATATTTAACTCTAATAATTAGAGTTAAATATATTGATACGATATGAGTTTGATTAACGCTTTGGTCTGCTTTAGTTCAGAATATAAAAAAAAATCCTCTCTTGAGGGCCCCCTATGCTCGGGGGCCCTGGGACACTGCCACACTGCCCCAGTGGTAGTTACGGCCCTGGTTGCTGCAATGGAATCAGCTAATATAAGTGTAATTGAGATGCATAACATGCTTGTGTCATTCCGTACAAAAATAATTCAAAGAAAAGAAGACCGTTTTTTTGGGGTTTCAAGCATGTCAATTGATTAGAAAACTAATGACCCAGGAACAGAATAAAATATCTTCAGATATGATTAACTTTTACAGTACTGCTTTACTATACCTTGAAAAGAGTTACGAATTTTCTTCGGAAAATATATTTAATTAGCTGGAACCATTAAGTCTGTTGAACTAAATCCAATTTAGTGACTTAGAATCAATTGTCCAGTTAATTGATTTAGTGTCTGAGCTGAGTATGGATTCTATTTATGAAGAGTTTTTTTCTTTCAACTGATACAATTAAAGCTATAATTGCGCAAGCTGATCTGAAAGAAAAAACCTTAATGAGCGATGGTTTGCATTTTTTGACAAAGTAAATCTCTCTAAAGTACCAAATTTGCATCGTGTGATTTCATTTGTGCTTGGCATTCCAGCATCTAATGCTTTTGTGGAGCATATATTTTCCTTAATGAGTAACAATTGGACACAATGGTGAAACAGGTGTTCTGTAGAACTGATATGCAGTGAATTACAAGTGATAATAAACTACAGTTATTCTTGTCAGGAGTTTTATAACAACATTAAAAACGACATAAAATTCTTGAAAGACGTATCATCGAGTAAAAAGTATGACTTTCTGCAAAAGAAGTAACAAGTACCTGTTATATGTGGTGGGGGTGGATCATTGACAAAAATCATTTAACAAGATTTGATAGGTAAGAAAACTTACTATTTAACTATTCCTTTCTTTTATGTATGAAACTTTAATATACATAGTGATATTATGTATGTAGTTTAGAATTATTATGAATTCAATTAAAATTTTAATTGAATTTTTATTTTTATTTTTTTATTTAGGAAGTGTCACTTTTTAGTTTAAAAGTGCCCCCCCCCCCCCCCCCCCCCCGCATGTAAAAGTTCCGATTATTCAAATTTAATCATCAAAGCCTTAAAAGAACGTCTATTTTCTCCTTTTTAAATGCTATTTTCTTTTTAATTTTAGGGGGCACTTATATGAGATGCCCCCTATTCCCTCCTGTGGGCTTCGCCACCCAGAACCCCCACTACGATGTCTACACAGCATATTGTGAGAAAAATTTCCGGTTTCTAAATTGTCCCGTATTTCAATAAATAATATTTGGCAACCCTATGTATTTTGTGAATGTATTACATGCTATATCAAAATGTGCTAAGTTCCAATAACATATCTGCACATTTTCCATTAATTGTTGGATTAATTACTAAAATAAACTAATGGGGCTCACTAGTCACATCGGCAGCAGAATTCTAATTATGCTCGAGCAATCCATCTTGCATTTAGTCACTGAAGAGTTAAACAATATACTTTAATAGCCGTGATTAATAATCTTTACTCTGGTGTCATGGGATGGTTCTATTGGAAATCAAACGATCATGTATATTTAAGCTGGTTTAGGTTGACAACATCTGAAAAGGTGCAATGGCTATTTTTTGTCAGCGCTGACCAACACTCTTGTTCCTGGCACATTTCAACATGACAGCTACAAGCGTGTGACTATGGAGTGAGTGAACAATTCTATTGGGTAACATACCTCGCATAACAGCATGTAGTGCGGTCTTAACAAGGACATAATAGTGGTGACGAGGAGTGGAAACGATCTATGCATTTAAATTTGGGACAGTTATCTGAATTCGATGTAAACAACACAGCAGCATGGCCTGATTACACCAAGCGTTTGAGGTTTTTTCATGGCGAACGTTCTCACTAATAATATTGTGAAATGTGCCAAATTATTGACAATGTTCGTTACAGCAACATATGATTTGGCAGAACATCCCATGTTTTACAAGGAAGTGGATGAGGTAGAATTTTAGGAACTGTTGGAAACATTGGACAAACATTTTAAGCTGAAATTTAGCAAAGTGGTTGCAGACTTTCAATTTCACGGCCACACATAACAACCAGAAGAAACTGTAGTGGAATATGTAGCTAATCTACGCCGTCTCGCTTCCTGGTGTGGATTTGGGAAACTTCTAGAAACAATATATTGTACCCGTTTGTTTGCAGACAACGCGGTTAAGCAGTTTTTAAAATTGTAGGAAGACAATCTTGCTTTGGCTGATGCTATAAACATTGTATGCATGGCAGAAGCATTAAAATGAAACATCATGACCCTAGCAGGAGTAACGGACCATATGTGTGCTAACAAAGTAAGAAATCAAAGCTAACCTCAGGGCTATGAACCAAGAATCGATCAAGGAATATCCCATGATAGATGATCCCATTATTGTAGGCCTAATAATGGAACCAACATTGGTGCATACAAGTAGGCTCACCAACACGCCAGGCATGTCCTGTCACAGGTAGGGCTAAGGAGTTGGTAGGCTAAGCCTTCGACTCTGACTCCTCTACTTTTTCTACTGTTCGACTCTGACTCCGACTCCAACTCCGACCCCTTTATTATGGCAAATTACATTAATAATAAGTAATAAAAAATATGTACATTAAAAAATAGATGATATCACCCACCATGTGTAGAAAATTAAAATATATGTTTAGACTGTATTGCTCCAGTGGAAACTTTATATATTAATTCATAATAAAAAAATTACTATAGTAAAATCATTTGACTACAGTAAAATTATAACTGATTAATAAACATTAAAATGCTTAGTACTAATATGGTAATAAAAGACATCTCATCACCGCTGGATCATCAAATCAGTTCTCAGTTTGAATGAACTTAAAATATATATTTTTACTACAATTTATGGGTAAGTAAATTTCTTAAATTCCTATGAAAGTAAATATGCATTAATCTATGCATATAATAAATTTAAACTAATAACAGTCGCAATTGAAAACTATCCAATTCTGAATTTTCTCTTTTTGTTTGTATGCCATCAAAGTTTTGATAGTTAAGAATCATGATATTAAGATAGATCCTTGATTATGTCTATACCAGTAAGAATCGAGTTTGACACAGCCCTGGCCACAGTTGTGGTGAAGCCCATCACACAAAAGAGTACAACTTGGAGATGGCTCTACTCTTTTGTTGGTTATGTGGTCGAAAAGGGCACTTGAACTGAGCTTGACTGAAAGGGTGTAAACGAAATCCTAGGCACAACAAACAAAGGCATAGCCAACGGACACATCAACTAGGCCTGACCTAGAACCAAGCCTGACCTGTTCACGCTGGAGCTATCCACACCCAACACTAAACTGGAATTGCCAGATAATCATGCCCTGATGGTGATTTTTTTTATTATTATTTAAGGTATTTAATGTGCACTTTCTGAACCAGCGGATTATATCAGCACACGAGAATTTCTGTTATCGAGAGCAAAAAGGTCTACTAATTTGGCTAGGAAAGGTATTTTAACAAACCTTCCAAGGTTCTTTTACATGCCTCAATCAACATGTGACCAACGGCTTTATTTCTGCTCTGAAGAAAGTTGTACGGATTTTAATCATTCAAGAAAATTCCTTCCATCCCAGCTGGGTTTGAACCCATGAACATCGGGTCCTGAGGCTAGGACTTTAAACCCAAGACCACCAAGGTCGACCTGATAGTGAAGTGGACATGACTCCCCACACATTTGAAGTGTATGTTGGGACAGCATTCACCATAATGAGTGCAAAACAACACACACACACAACACACCACACACACACACAATATAAAATGTGGCTAGAAGAACGTTTACTCCATCAGTGCACAATGAATCTTAAAACGTGGGCATCCATGGAGTATTCCATGTATAATGGTTCTGGGAAGTCAAAGTTGGCTTTAAGGCTAAAACAGTAACTCCGTTGTTGGTGGTAGTAGAAGTCAAGGACCCAGGTGGCTTTGCCGGAATCGGTTTTCCCATATGGGGTTGGAAGTTACAGGAATACACTCACTTCAAGACTCGTTCATCATTGCAAATCTGGAGAAATAATACCCAGAGCTGGGTACAGAGGACCAAAAGTTAGCCTGGACCTAGACAGCTCGGGCCCCCCAAAATTTATGAAAGGCTACCCAGTATGGTTCATGCTGCAGAAATAAGTAAATGATGTGTTGAAGAGATTGGAGAAGCTACACTTTCTGGAACCAGTCGCCTTTTCTAAGTGGGCAACCCCAACGCTAATCATAAAAAAGTAGAGGTGGCAACCTCAGACTCTATGGTGTCTGCAAGGTGATGTTATACTGTTATCCAGATAAGTATCCATTGCCAACATCAATGAAGTATTTGCGAGTATATCACATGGGTCAATCTTCTCCAAACTAGACTTGTACCAAGCATATACACTAAAGGAGAGTATATGCCATAGAAGCAAACATTCTACCATAAACACAAACCATGGCCTTTACAATGTTCATCAATTTTCCTTCGTGAATGCCGCCCCAGAAATCTTTCAATGGTTAATGAAAGGGATACTGGCAGGTATTCAAGGTGAAGTCATTCTTTTGGACGGTACTTATTGCAGGTAAACATCAGAATGAGCATGATGAACGCCTGCATCAAGTGTTGCAACACCTTTGTATTACAGGGCTAAAACTCAAAAAGTCAAAATGTGTAGTCATTGCCACATCAGTGGATATTTTGGAGTTCCTGGTAGATACCACAAAAATACACCCCATGAGTGAACATTTCTATTGGGTAAGGTAACAACCCTCGAGTAACTATGTGTAGTGCGTTCATAACACGGACATACCTTTGATTCCTTAAAGGCTTATCAACAAGAACTATTAATAAAATGCAATGAAAACGATAATATAATTCCAGAGTTCTGAACACTTTGGGAAAATTGTCCGCTTAAAATAACTGTACACAAATTAACATTTTCTTGACAAAAAAAAAGTTTATTTACCATCTAGTAAAGTGGATAAAATAATATATATTTCAGCACTAAAAATACAATTAACAGCTATCAGTTTATAAATTTTACATATAAATCATTTATCAGTGTAGTAAGTGGGGATTTTTCCTCATCATTTCCTAATGACATTCTTTGACTGCCATGTCAAAATTATTTCTCTGCTACAAAAATATATCTTATCATAAAAGTTTCAAATTCTCTGCTACAAAATGATATATTATCATAAAAGTTTCAAATCAAGAATAACCACACTATGATGTATCTTTTTGTGCCCACCAAGAAATTGGTTCATGGCAAAGATTACAACATTTAATGCAGGATGTAAATTTAATTGATAATTTCTAACAGACAAACATGAATACATACACTCTGTGCATCTTTAAAGGTAGAAAACGTAACTTTTTATTCTGCTAAGGTAAAATGTATAAGATAGTGCCATAATGTAATCATTCAATTTAGGAGCTTACTCTCAGAGTACCTGGAGTGTACTGTTACATTCCGTATAGCCTGAAGGGTATCCTTCTTACCTTGGCTGATTACGCTATGGCCTTTTCTTATAAGCTATATCATAGTGGAACCAAGAAGGGTATGTATTTATCTTGGTGTAAATGAAGGATATATTATATACATATATATATATATATCTGTATATGGTAAATATTAAATATTAAAGATTTTTTTCTCTTCCACATTAAATCAAAACCAGTTATACAAGAGATTTTCTTAGTACTACTATACTCAACACAACAATGGTATCAAAATTTAATAAGAATGATTAAACTTATACTAAACAATATTTAACACTAAAGATTACTAACTAATTAATATGTTTTAGGACAATAAAAAAAATTGGATATATTTTAATTATAAAATCATATAAAAGTTTAACTGTCTGATAGTTTGTTGGCTTGAATGTTCAAAGTTTGATATTTGACAAAGAGCGTAAAGTATCTTGGTAGTGTGGTTGAGGCAAAAGGGGACAGCAGAGAAGAAATAGTGAGATGAGGGCAGCAGGTATAGGTTTTCTACAGGTATGTAAAAGCCCATTAGGGAAAAGAGAAGTGCCCCTGAGGTGTAAGGAAGTGTTGTATAGAGCATATTTCATACTCATAGTTATGTATTCAGTGGAAACTTGGACTTTGGATAAAAGAGAAACGAGGAAATTGGAGGCCATGGGAATGAAGTTTTTGAGGAGCATGCTAGCTGTCACCAGAAGAGATAGGATTAGGAATGAAGATGTACAGACAAGAGTTGGGTTACAGGGGGTACATGAGATAGCGAGGAAGCAAGGATAAGATGGCATGGGAACGTAATGAGGATGGAAGGGGAGAGGATTCCAAGAAGATTAATGGATATGAAGTATGTAGGGAAGAGACTGCAAGGGAGACCAAGGAAGAGATAGGAGGAACAGAGAGCAAGTGTGCAAGTGAGAGGAGGAGGGTGGAAGAGAGTGCAGGAGGAATAATGGTGGAAGGACAGAGGGGGATGGAGGCATTTTACTAAACAGACCTGGACACAGGCTGGAAACAGTTGATGATGATGATTCGACAGTTTAATAATAAAATTGACTACGATAGTTGACTTTCACAACTTTCAAGTATTTTTACATGGTTTTATGTTTTTAAAATACCCTTATTAGGTATGTGATTCTTCCTAAAGTTTATTGGACAAAGATTAGGTTTCATCGTTCTTTCGGAAACATTTTTGGCATAACAATGTCATCTCCATTTTGGAATGCTTTATTTATATTAGGGCATACATCATGAACTTGTAAAAATTCAGGTTGAAATGGTGTTGGATTCACTTATCATGATGATTAATATGTATTCAAAAATTTAAGGTCGATCTAATAGGAAAAATATACACATGAAAAAGGGAAAATGATGTATAAAAAAGGAACAGAGAAACAAAACCAAAGAAGGTCAGAATAAAATAGAAGATATTATTACCCTGAAGTGAGAGAGAGGGAGGTATACAAAGATAGATTTTAAACATTTAAAATAGATATAGCCTACCACAGGATTGGGAAATAAGCCCTGCTCGTCTGCCTGGTCTGGGCCTGGAATTCATTTATGTTAACATTAAATTATTTTAATGTATTTTGTTTTGTTATATTCAGCTACACAGAATTGTAAAAGTATACTACTTAGTTTGATTACTATTTTCTACCACTATGTTTTGTAAATGTTTGATTGGAAAAATACAATAAGAAGGTAAGTTTAAAAATAAGTGATAAAATATATATACAAAATTTATTTTAATTTTAACATATACTACATTAAATAAATAACTTAACTTTAAAATTGATTGTTAACTTAACAAATATTGAATAGTAAGAATATATTTATCTCACATATACTTGCATTGTGGACATTGTCATCATAGGGCCTACCACTGTTATCTCCTTGGGCACATTGTTCAGCGAGTAATACCAACATAAAATCGTTTAACAGGCTCAGCCTTAAAATATGAGTGAAGAATGACCCTGGGCACGGGACAAATCCTGGGTAGCTCAGTGGTTATAGCATTGGCGTACTAGCCAAAGGTCCTGGGTTTGATTTCCGTGTCCAGGTGTCATTTTTCAATTTTCAGAATTAACAAGGGTGTTTTAAAATAAACAAACCAGTGCATATCCACTAGTAATTATTACTAAAAAAATTTATCGTTAACGCCTTACAGCTGTTACATTGGAGACAGAAAATCATAACTGATATGCATGCGGTTGGCTTATAATACAGTACTATTGCTTGGTAGGTGTACATAGCAGTACTGTTTTGATTTGGCTGGAAACAGAAGCTGTGTCATGGGAGGTGTGCACAAGGCATAGCTACATGAGTTGCGTGTGCACTCATATAGGTGTGGCAATCAGTGATTAAAGGACACTGTGAGATTTTTTAGAGTTCGTGGAAGTGTTCCTTGTATGTGTTTATATCAGTGGTTAGTGTTCTTATTACTATACATGTTATACTTACCTTTTATGTATTCTTTAAACAAATTGTATGTGACTGTATACAATTTTAAAATATAAAACATATACTGAATTTATAATATAATCCATTTGACAGTCTATTTTCATTTGTTGTTCTTGCTTTGTAGCTTATATTCCATATCCAAAATAAAGTATTGGGTAGTAAAGATTTTAAAAATTCATTCCTTGTTTAACTTTTACTGTCCCCCTACAATTACTGTATTTGTATTGTATATAGCAATCAAACAGTGGGCATATTATATTAAAACAAAGTTAAATGTTCTGTGAAAATTAAAAAAAGGTAGGCAAACCTATACTGAAAATTAATTACACTCGATTCCATATTATACGCTTTTCTGCTATCCAGCCCAAAATGCCGCCACTTTAGGCCAAATAATCGTGACTCTAGTGTATTATCAAGAGATGGTTTTAATTTATGTGTGGTTGAAACTGGACAGTTAGGAATATTTTTTTAAAGTATTAAATATTTATTATAAGAAAAATGACATATTTACACATGTGAATGCTAAGATAGTATGATATTTAATAGTAATAGTTCGGTTTTGCTTTTAGTTCATATATTTTAAGTGAAATATGATTCTCAATGTTAATTTATTTCAAAATATGGAGATAGTTTTCAATATTTCCAGGTCTTTTGCGTCCTTGCGTCAAACCTCCTTGGATGGCCTGCTGCCACGTACTTCCAACTTGCTGCTGGCTCGTCCTAGCGCCAGTGAAACAAACCTCCGCAAGATAGCTCTAGGTGTGGATCCAGTCCCGCGGCCAGGATCTGCCTTAGGACTTCTTCAAGGTACCGAGATTAGATTCTATGTAATGTATAATTTTATATTTTAATTATTAGCTGAGAGCTTTTAGGGGGGGAGCAGGGTTGTCATTGTCCTTTAATAACAGAATGACAGCATATAACCCGAACAGGTAGCAAGACGCTGTGCTAAAAAAACAAAAAAAAACAACAGAATGCCACCTAAATATTCTCAATTGAAAATTTCAAATACTGTCTGGAAGCTTTTATTCCACCCAGTTATTTATCTTTTATAAATGAGCATTAAAATAGATGGACTTCATCCTAAAATTTAACTTCTGTGTAATATAACCATTTTTATTAAATTACAATAAAAATAGTTGTGAACTTTTTAAAGGTAATTTAAATAAACTGAGGCCAAATATTTTGTTGAAAATGGTTACAAATATAGTTTAAGAGGGTATTGAGCTAGTGGGTACAACCTTTAGCAGTAAATCTTGGAAAACTCAATTTTACCTTTTCTTCTCAGATTAAACTGTCTCAACTTGTGTGCATACATAGTTATCGTGCACCTCTATCTATAGATGCTCATCATGATTTACATTTAACATCTTTCAAAAAAGATACAAAGATTAAAAACGTTCCACTTGAATTTCCTAGAACTAAACAGGAGGTTCTATCATTACCTAGCTCACCCTTAGTGGAGCCCATTTCTAGACAATCATTTTAGGAATAGAATTTGTTGTTGAATATAAAATAGTTTTGAATAGTTGCCATGTGAAGTAGATGAGTATGTAGTCAATTTAGTGAGAAGAAAAAGTGTTTTCATTAATAAGTAATTTGGCGATGTTGATTGTTTCATTGATGCAGACATTTATTTGGGTATAAAGATTTGCTATAGTATCTAGAGACATACTTTTTAGTTGGCATTTAGTTTTATAGTTTTTAAATTGTTCCTTAAATTGTATTAACTTTTCACTTTGGGTAGATTTAAGATTGTTTTGTATATTTCTACAAAGTTATGGCTATTTTGTATACTGCTGCATTTTGATCATTTACAAGTGGCTTGATGGGAATGTTTGATGTGTTGATTTTAGGGAAAGAGGTGAGAATTGGGTTTAAGGATTTATGTTGACTAGTTTTAAAGTAGAGAGCTAACTGGTGCTGTATTCTTTAATTTACACTTAAGGGTTTTTTGAAAGTTGTTTGATGGATATTTTTAAATTCTTTGGTGTTATTATGTAAGAAGTCAAGCATTTTAAAAAGGGGTTTTTTGAAAGTTGTTTGATGGATCGTTTTAAATTCTTTAGTGTTGTTATGTAAGAAGTCAAGCGTTTTAAAAATTTAGTCTTAACGTTGTTAAATACTTTTGAGTTACATTTGCCGGATTTCACATTAATATTGTTGTTTTGTTGACTTTTAGATTTAATAAAACTTTAAAAGTTGGTGATCTTTATATTCTACATTTTTATTTTGTTAGTTTTGAATTATTTTTCATATTTGATTAACAATCAAGTTTCTGGTTTTATTTTACTTATCAAAAGGTATGTGTTTCATGGCAGATCCACTATATATTATAGGCGAGTTTACTTTGTTGGTATAATTTAACTGTTATGAAGGATGAGCTTATAGCCTGTGTTTAGTATTTTTAGTAATTCAATCTTTCTTTCATCATTCTTAGCTATAAGTCAAAGTCGAACATAGTATGTTCACATATTTATATACTTAGTTATTTAAATAATATTTTTTTGGCCAGTTTTTGTTAGAAAGAGTTTAACATTGTGTGAAGATATGAAACCACCATTGAAGAATGCATGCTCATAGTGCTTTGATCTGACAAATATGCCATGATACATAAACACTTTTTATAATGACATACCAGACATTCAGAAAATTACAAGACCACGACATTTAACTCATGAAATGTCTCAACTGTAACCAGAAATATGTGTACAAGACTTCAGATTTGTGTCATAATCGACCATGTCCTTCAGTTTCCTTCTAATTTAACACCATTTGATTGAGGATTCTTTAGTGCCAATGTTTATTTGGTATTTATGTACTATGTATCTGAACTATAGATACAATTTAATTTCATAAACCATAATATAGGCTTTCACCAATAGACTCTAATGTCAAGTGAAAATGACATTAATGAGTTTTGGTGAGTTAAAAAAAATTATTTAATCATAAATTAGTTTGAATCATTTTTAATAATAATAATAATAATAATAATAATAATAATAATAATAATAATAATAATAATAATAATAATAATAATAATAATAATAATAATAATAATAATAATAATAATAATAATAATAATAATAATAATAATAATAATAATAATAATAATAATGATAATAATAATGATAATGATAATGATGATAATGATAATAATGATAATAATAATAATAATAATAATAATAATAATAATAATAATAATAATAATAATAATAATAATAATAATAATAATAATAATAATAATAATAATAATAATAATAATAATAATAATAATAATAATAATAATAATAATAATAATAATAATAATAATAATAATAATAATAATAATAATAATAATAATAATAATAATAATAATAATAATAATAATAATAATAATAATAATAATAATAATAATAATAATAATAATAATATAATAGAATTATTTGTAACAATTTACTCTTACAGCTTCTAGTGTGGTTAGCAGTTCGGGTATGAGAACCACAACGACAAGCTTGGGACCAAGTGACCTTACTAGCACTATTTCTACGTCTATGCACTCTTCACCACTAGCTGACCTCGCATCTTGCCTTCCCCCAGATCTGCGCCACCTACTTGGCTCGACTGGGACCTCTGATACGTTTCCTTACGGTAAACAGGTAAGGAACACATCTTGGTCTAAACAAGATTATGAACATAGTCTTTTGTTTTTCTATAAGATATTGCTTTGGGCTATCGCAATTATATGTATATAAATTCTCTTTAATTAGCCTTAATTATATATTCTATAGCAAAAAGTCTGATCTATACAAACATTATTGCTGTGTGTGTGTGTGTGTGTATGTTAATTAAAAGAAATACAAAACCTTTGAACAGTAAAGAAACCAATCTAAGAGTAAATATGGATAATACTAAGTTGATGGCTGTTGTCTAAGCCCTGTATTACTAGAGGAGGGATTCATAGAGATCAACAACATGTGTTTAAAGAATTCTATTCAATTCAAATATTTAGCAGAGGAATTAAATTTAAGATGTAAAACATAATAATTCATGCAGGCTATTCTGGCTATTATTCAGTTTATAAGGTGTTGTCATCTCGTCTTTCTGTCTCAAAATTAACTGAGATTAATGTGATAATATATTATCCAAACTATTGTTCTTTCTCCATTTTCCTATTTGTTCACCCCCTTAGGTTCAAAATATTTCTCAGCACTTTTATTCCAAGAACTCATTAGCAATATAATAAATTTATAGTTTTTGAGAACAAAGTGATGATAAATATATGTGTACCTAAGAGGGATGAACAAAAGAGAATGAAGAAAGTTACATAATGAAGAACTTTATAACTTTCATGCATCCCCAAACATATTAAGAATAATCAAGGCGCAAAGACTGAGATGAGATGATCATGTGGCACGTATGGGTGATTACAGGCATGTACACGACATTTTATTTGGAAAACCTGAAGAAACAAGACCCCTGAGTAGACTGATTCGTTCATGGGAAAATAATGTGAAAATTTATTTTAAGCTGTTGGTGTCAAGTTAGGGATTATATGGTGGTGTCTCCGGATAGGATTGAATAGAGAGCTTATGTTCTGACGGCCATGAACTTTCCCAATTCCTTATGGAAGAGAGTTAGTTATCATGCATCATTTATGAGTAATAATTACACTATAAAATCAAGTTTAAATTAATGTGAATATTTTAAAAGCTTGTTGAAATCTACAAACCTTTCAAATAAAAATGAGTTTCAAAATATTCTAACAAGCTTAAGGTGCACACATGGCTTACTATGGACATTCTTTTGTTTGGTAGTTTATTTGTTCATTTGCTATATGATTTCGCTAAGTGAGTTTCCAAACTTCGACATAACTGTGATTTTATTGAATGTTAGTTGGTAAAAAAATATTATAAACTTACATTAAACTGCAGAGGTCATGGGAATAAAGTTTGTGAGGAGCATATTAGCTGTCACAAGGAGAAACAAGATTAGTAATGAAGTTTCAGCACACGCCACCAATCATAACCTCAACTTTGAGGACTGCTACACTGTCAAGGTGTTAAAATCATTCCACAAGACACAATGTAATATGTCTCAGTTAAGAAGATGGGAACTGGCACATCAATGGATCACAAAGTCTAGAAAATCACCTAAACTAAATATTCCCTAATTTCAACCCAGAGACTACACCAGCACCACCTACCATCCATAGAGTAATAGAGAATCATTCAAGGAATTTCAGCTCCACCAGAGAAGTTTTCATCCTTACTAATCAAGTTGGCATCACTGAAGACAACATCCTGTTCAGTCTAATTACTACTACTTCCTGAGGAAGATGCTGTAATAGCATCGAAATATTGAAGTGTGTGTGAATATGTGTCAGTGTTTTTACTTTAATTTGTGTTCTACCATTTTCCTAATATTCTATCATTTTATTTATTACTAAATAATGAAGTTATCTGGAAGAGAGTGGGGTTGCAGGGAGTACATGAGATAGTAAATGAAGCAAGAATTAGATGGTAGGGCATGTAATGAGGAAGAAAAAAGAGAGGATGCCAAGAAAATGTTGGCAATGAAGTATGTAGGAAAAAGACCGCAAAGGAGGCCAAAAAAGAGATGGGAAGAGAAGATAACAGAAAATTTTCAAGTGAGAGGAGAAGAATGGAATAAATTAAAGGAGGAAGAATGGTGGGATAATAGAGAAAGATGGAGGCATTTTACTAAAGTGACCTGGCCATAGGTTGGAAAACAGTTGATGATGATTATGATTATTATGATGATGATGACGATGATGATGATGTATCAACTGCATGGGTATTTAAAATAAAACACTCAAATAAGACCAATTTTTCATGCTTTGAAATAGATGAAATAACTGCTATTTTTAATGCATTAACATTTTTTGGGGCTATTTTTGAATGCAATTTGACTTAAATTTTTCTAAAATTTATTAAGACAAAATATAGTGCAAATAGTTTTACGTCATTATAGTTGAGAGATGTTGGATGTAAATGACATAACATAACCACAATCCATTTAACACCAATTAGATGTGCTTCGTATTGTATTTCGTACTCTTTCAGTAATTAATCCTTAGATGTCATAGCATACAATCAGACACCTTAGCTCAGTCGGTAACATGTCTATTTACTTAGCTATGGGTCCCTGGTTCGATTCCCGGTAAGGCCAAAAATTTATCACTGCTGAAATGTGGGTTTACCCTTTCATAGGGATAAATTAGGCCAGGGTTTGTATGTTGTGCCTGTCCTAGTCTTAAGTCAGATTATAAGGCATGATGCTACAACAGGCCTAGCAAGCTGGCAGTGGAAAATATATGGCTTTAATAAAAAACTGGCCCGGACCATAGGCTGAAAACAGTAATGGAGGTAGAGTAAATGTCATGGCATACCCTCATTACTGTAGTGATTAAATAATTTGTGCACCAGTACGCAGTGCTAGCAACTGTATTCTCATTTATATGCACATTATTATTACGGCCAGTTTTGTTTGGAAGCTATCCTCTTAGATAGGTCAAGCACATTTTGATTGTGGTTTGTTGTGTTTAACCCTGGCCTCTTGGGAAAGTCAAACACAGTATTAATCATGCAGATAGTCTGGATTAGCCCCATCCACCTTGGTAAGTTAGCTTCTCTATTATTTCTACCGGTCCTTATTAATCTCAACCTCCTGGGTATGTCAGGTACAATATTATTTGGACTCTTGGATAGACGATCAATCACGACACGCTTGTAATGAAGGTCCTTCATTTAAAGATGTGGTTTCAAATCTCCTCAAGTAGCCGGGAAGTGATTTACTAAACAGTACATTTAATAATTTTATTCATTAATCAATAGTAATAATTATGGAAAATGTAATAACTTTAGACACACTACCATGGAATCATGTTCAAACAAACGAATGGATTTTTTAGACTTATAAAACTTCTACTAGTTTTTATGCCTCTCTCTCTGACGGGTTGAATATAATATTAACCAACTTAACAAACCCTAACATTCAATTGATAAGCACATGTAATGTTTGCCTTTGTTTGTAAAAAATTAAATTTCTATCATAATGGTGGACAAAGTGAGAGTGAACTAAATTAATTATAGTTTTATTAAATGAATTATAAAATTTTGTGCGGAAATAGCCTTGTGCATATAGATACCAACCATGTCCAAGGTTTGACCTCGTAACTAATTAAAAGTAATTGAGAACACCAGTTTAACTGGAAACTGCCCCATCTTAAAATAAGGAAGATGCCACGGTTAAAGGTACCAAATCGATTGTTCTTGAGAAACATACTACCTACCTTGAGATAAACCTGTTAAAATTGTTGCGTAGATTATAGATAGCTTTCTATCCAATTTTTGCCACTGCTTGGTAGTTCGATTACATAGGTCCTGTTAAGTATTCAAGTACCCAAGGAACATTATTATACTGCCTATTTTAAAGTTAAACTTTTATGGTGGTATTCCTAAAGGTGTAAAATTTCTTAAACTATCTACTTGATAGTTGCCTTTTTACCGTTCAACCTTACAGTCAACACTGTTAACCCTTATGTAACAATGGACCTCCCCTTTTAAAATACTAAATACCTCCTCATTTATTTGTGCAACCTTGACATTTCCTGGACAGATGCCTCTTTGAAATATCAGTTGAGCTTAGCCTATTTCCAAATATTTCTTGAACTACCGAACCATGTGTCAATATTTCCTCTAACCTTCTATAATATTTTCTTTCAAGGTGTATTTTTTCAGTTTCCCATCACTCAACTTCATTAGCCAATTATTGTTATATTAAATAACCATGTTGAACTTTACCTGTGTGATTTTTATTGGCCAAAGAAACACTTTTTTACCTACTAATATCAACACAAACAACAAAAATACCTCTGAAAACATGAACAAGTCAATTTTATCTACACTTTATCTTTGGAATTTACATTGACATTTATTTTATAGTTTCTCCTTGCTTTTAAGTGCAAATGACATAGCTATGAATTAAAATGATTAAATAAATCACTTTTTTTTTCTTTTATAATTCTTATTTTTAATACATTTACGGGCAAGTTTGAAAGATTTACACGCCTCTTGAGTGTTTTCTCTATAATTTTACCAAATTTTAGCTGTCTATTTAATTGAGAAGTATGTACATACATACACCATTAGACTTTTATAAATATAAATAATAATAAAGCTTATCTTTAGTACTTCATTACAAACTATGTGCACATCTTTTGCTTAGTGAGACACTAACATTAGGCTTCATAATTTAGGTGCTGTAGGTAGGGAATTTTCAGACCCTTAATATTCACCTAAACTTTAATAAAATAAACTCATATAGCAAAGTGGTAGTTATTTTCTCTATACAGTGGTTCATTATACAACTCAATTTTGTAAGTTATGTATAACATGGAGGTTGTGGTCCAGGACATTGAAAGGGATTATTTGTTGGTCGTGACTCGGTTTTAAACAGTGAATAAGTGTTAAGAAATTAGTTAGAGGATTTTACAAGGGAACATTGAAGGTTCCAAGTTAAATCCCTCACCATAAATAACAGCAAGATTACCAAATGGTTAATTTCCATGTCAAAAAAATTTGCAAATAACCGAACTAGGGAATGCCTTATCAGACTAAATGACATACGCAAATTACTAATTGTAGACCTGTTCAATAACTATTGTGAGTTATTTATTAAATGAATACTACTTCTCACTAACAAATGCACATTATTTATAATTTATCATTGACAGTTATGATATTAAAGATAATATTTGATGAGACACATAAGGACCTAATGGTTTGTAGGGATCTGCGAACATGATGATGATGATGATTATGATTATGAGTTATTTAATATAATTGTGTACCATAGAATACTCCTATAAATGTTGATTTATTATAGTTATATAATAGTAACTGTACAGCTAAAATTAAAGATTTTTTTTTCAACAGTACTTAACATTTTAAAATTTTATTTCTTACTTTGCATTAAATGAATAGTATAGTAAAGAAAACGGGAAAAGATGGTAATAGTGATTATATCATTGGTTTGGTCTGCTTTTAGCTACCTAATTACATGCGCTCCCTCAAAGAACAGTTACGAGACGAAATCAAAACATCTAACGCAGATCGCAGACGACTTCTTAGCATTACTGACAAAGAACGAGAAGCACGGCTTCGCAGAGAACGAGAGAAGTTCGAGACTCTTCGGGACCCACTAAAACGGTAAAATTATATTTATATTTTTTTATATATATTTGATAATTAATGTCGATAAAATAAGTAGCTGATAGACTGGTTTCTAAGCACAAAGGATTTTGTCTCTTTATGTGAATTATTATTATTATTTTTTTTTTTTTCAATTTAAATAAATATTGAATTCATCCCCAAATGGGAGATTGAGGAGTGTGTCACCTCTAAGAGGAGTTTTAGTGTTCAAAATTCTCAAGCTGAGTAGTAATACAGTCTATCAAAATAGTATTAGGCTAGTAGACTATTATGATTGACTCACGTATAAGGTGCAGGATAAAATAAAATGAAGCTAAAATTATATTTGTTTTAAAATTACCGATTACATTTCTGTAATACTTTATCTAGTAAATTAACTTTTAAATCATTTTTAAAGAATATATAGACTAGAAAGTTTTGGAGCTTGACTCCTACTCAGATTTATCTAACACAATATTTATATTACAATGGCGCGATAGAAAATTTTTGACATCAAAAGAAATCATTTGACCTTAGTTGAACTCATAAAGCCCCTAGATGAGAAAGCTCTGAGCAGACTCGCATAGTTTTTCACAAATTTCTTCAAGTGGTAGATTTGTACCAGGCTGCCTCCATGGCCTTAGCCGCATTATCTTTGGCAGGTCTTTGCATAAATGACTTCAACTGATCTAGATGAGATATTTATGGACAAATAATATGGATAAATTTTGATTTCAACAAGTTTAATATCAAAATGTTTACATTTTAAAACAATTTTAGAAGTATACCCTGGCAATAAACTTTGCATTTGTAATTCGTTGTGTTACTGAGAGACCTGTTTGAAAGATCATTCGTGAATTTTATGGAGCACTTTTTACCAGACACCTTAGGTTATAGGTACTTGGCGGAACTTATACACTGTCAAAGGTGCAAATATTGTGTTGCAATACACAACACCTTATGAATACCTTTAAAATATATATATATATATATATACCACCGCGTCTTATTTCCCATTCAAGTTATACACTATTAGATATTGTAATTTTACCACCACTATATAACATATTGAATAAAATCAAATATGACTATAACAATCTACAAAAATAATAAATTCGACATTAATTTTCAAATATAAACTTTAGAGTAAATATAATTTTGAAAGTATGGTAATATGGTAATATGGTAATAGTAAAGTAATTGATTTCATCAAGAGAATGACATAAATGGAAGAGCTATCATTATTGTTAATCAATGAATATAATTAAATTTAAATTTATTTTAATAATCATGAAAGATAAATAGATTAATGAATCCAATGCCATTGGTTTAAAAAAAAAGTTCACAGAACATTAAAAAAAAAAATTATGTTTGCTACTTCAATCTTCCCTTAATACTATACAAATTTGTATTGTTAAGTCATGTAAAATACACACACACTCCAATGTCTTTGTCTAGGATTTATGTAATTTCTCAACATTCTTTCTCATGTTCAGTTCTTCTCAAACTATTGCACTATATTACACTTCACACATTGTTGAATTTTCGGAGATGTTCCTTTATCATTAGAAGAAACACATTGAAAACACACAAACAAACAAGGATAGGCTATAGAACTACATGTTTCTATAATGATTTGAAATATGTAACAGCCAACCTGAAAGGATAGTTAGGTTAGGCCTTCTAATGATAAAGGAACATCTCTGAAAATTCAACAATGTGTGAAGTGTAATATAGTGCAATAGTTTGAGAAGAAATGAAAAGAGAAGTGTGTTTTTATATATAGGCCTAACCTAACTATGCTTTCAGGTTGGCTTCCTTCACTATCATTTACTTTACATTATTGTACAGTGTTTCTACTTTCTACACTGTCTTACTATACATTTCCAAGCCATTAGGCACAAATTCAATTTACTAACATTATAAGGTGTATTATGTTTGGAAGAAGATACAGGAACAGTAATTAGAAACATATAAAAGGAATTAACACAATATGGCTTTTACAATGAAAAGAAGAACACAATTCACACTTTACATTGCTGCCACTGGACAAAGATGGTAATGGCTGCCTCTTGAAGAAAATCGGTATTTTCCACCCAACTTAGGTTTCATTTTATTGGAACTCATCAGGGGGATGTGATACATGCAATGCGACTTCCTAAAAGAGAAAATCAAGAGACACAAAAGGGAGAAAAATAAGGTGTTAAACCTATACATGTTTGCCTTACAATTCTAGATGTTATACAAGTTGAGTTTCCACCTCAAACTTTGGTCAAATCATTTAAATAGCCCGCTTTAATCTCATCTCTTCTTAAATGATTGATGATAATCTCTAGGAGGAGAATTCTTTGGAAACCACATCTAAAAATTATTCTACTTGTATATGACATGTTTTTGTATATCTACTAAAATATGCAAAACTTTGAGGCTTCATAATTTTGCCACATTGGCGCTTAATGCGCTCTCACCAGCACCATCAACAGCTAAATATGGTGCATATAAAGCTTGTAAAGTAGTAACCTGTATGCAGGAATAGTGTATTTCAAAACATTGTTAAAGGAAGACACATGTAACTTTATCTGCAGTATTGTCATTGAACATAATCAATCATTATATCTTGAAAAGTTAACTAGTAATATAAAAATATATTTATTCAACATTATTTTCAGCAAATGACCAAATATATCAATTTTCCCTCAGTAAAAAAAAGGTTGGATGATTTAAAATCTGTAGGTAAATTCATTTTTGTTTCTAGTGTTGCCTTTAAGTTACGATTCACATTCTCTAATGTACTTGCCACCACATCCTGCAATTATTATTGAATTGTAACACTCTTTAGTACATCATTACTTCAAGATAAATGAAATGAAATACGCTTACCTCTCAATTTTTTTGAAATGCAAATGTTTCATTTTGAAGATAATGTATTAATACTACCTTACATTAGGAAATCATGAAGAATTTGTTTAGAATCATTTTATATTTTTAATTCTAAGCATACTTGTATATAATTGTTTGTTTATGGATATAAATACACATCAGTATTTTAATAATTAAGTAGTCACTTTAATATACATTAGTTTTTTATCATTGATAAAAGTGATCTTTATTTCATTAAAGAATATTATTGGAAAGCTTACTGAACAGCAAACTAAAAACGTGTAATAAATACGGCACACAGACATTGTACACTCAGGCCAATAATATCTGAGAGGCACACAAATTATTCCCAATATATTATATAAGTACCAATATGATTTTTATAGGGATAAATACATATTACCAGCCAATTCAGCTTTCTTGGATAATAGTTTTTCAGAGTTGTTAAGTCTTCAATATAATATTTATATGCTATTTTTTGTTTTTAATTTTTATAAGATAATTTTTTTTTGTCCTTATATTTATGAAAAAGCTCACAAAATGATAGAAGTTACCAATATTTATGTGTGAACAAAATATTTTATCAATATTTTTTGAAAAACATAATTCTGTATTTAATAATAAATAGGGTATAACCAATATTATCAGGAAAAACTCTTAATCATAATTTTACTGAAGCAAAAGGTTTATTCAAGTAAATAGAATGTATAAAAATACATAAAATACACTACTTTGTAATTCCTAAAATGAAAAATCACCATCATCATAGAGATTTTACAGCACATTAATTATTCAGTTAAGCAGATCTAAAACTTTGGTAAAGAATTTAGTTTAGGCCTAGTGAAGTTCAGTAAACTGTGAAATATATTTCAATGTAAAGATTTGCAATAACAGGAATTACTTCTAGTGAGAATATGGTAATGCGCTAAGAAAATATTTAAATAACTCATTTCTGGCCAGTGGCTTTGCCATGCCTACAAACATTATCGATATTATTATATAATATCTGTTCAAACAGTCAAATATGTGATGATTGATGATTCACACATTTTATTGTCTATTCATTAGCTCAATAACATGTTGTTAGCATTATTACTTAGAAAATAAAGCAATATATCGATAACATCATCAGGAAACTATGATTATTTAGTTTCAAATTATTTACCACATTAATCCAGAGGATAAGCAAAAGATAACATTCTTAAAAGCTTTGATTTAGATTTAATTTTTTTTTAATAATATTTAATGGATGAATCATAGAGTCTACCACCTATAAATTATCAGGTTATTAATTATTTATGGATGTAATAGATTGTATTTATCATGATAATTAAAGATAATTTCAGAACTTAAACCTTCTATTTACTTCTTATCATAGTAAACTAATCATCGGGGTTTATAATCAATGTTCTTTTTACTATCTATCACTTGATACACTTGGGGATACTAGTGCATAGGCCTTCCTGGGCCCAAAGTGTTCATATATTTAATACTGCACCTCTATCTGAAATCTCCACTCTAATTGAAAACAAATTTTCTGGAGGCTCTAAAGCTTGATTCACTATTTGCCAAAACTAGAGAGCAGAATCTGTTTGAGTGTCATAACAATTTACTCGCTATCAGAAATGATACTTTGCAAAACAATCTAGAAATAGATGATTACCACCATGTTTTATTTTCTATTGGATAGACAGATCTTTAAGAATAATATTACAATAGATTTTTAAAATTTATTTTTTTGTGTTGTGAAACAAATCTAAACAGAACAAGAACGACACACATGCTTCCAATTTAATGAGTCATTTCAAATAATTTCACAATAGATGCAACTTTCTGCTACTATCTTGCTATGATATGCTCATTTAGTTTAAGCGCATGCACACTGATTGCATCAGTTAGTTTGAGCACATGCACTGATTGAGTTGGTTGATTTAAGTGAATGCGCATTGATAATTAATTGGTTTTGAAATTTGATTGGGTCTTCCAGGCTGATATTTTTGCAGGCAAAAAGGAAAGCCAAAGGTATTTCAAATCACAAAGAGCTGACATCTTAAACGAGGCTGAAATCTGGGGATTAGATTAAAGTTAGTCATGAGATTATATTTCTGCTTTGCTCTTTTATTTCAGTGAAATTGGAATCCACAGTAAGATGTGGTAGCCAACACATAAGAGCACATTGTTCTATGTGAAACCTTACTCACTGAACTATGATTCATTATCATCATCATTATATTATCATCATCATCATCATCATCATCATCATCATCATCATCATCAACTGTTTCCTACCTGTGGCTGGGTCAGTTTAGTAAAATAATTACATCTTCCTCTATCCTTCCTCCACTCATTCTCCTCTAATTACTTCCATTTTTCTCCTCTCACTTTTCTGCTCCTCCCATCTCTTTCTTGGCCTCTCTTGTGGTCTTTTTCCTACATACTTCATTTCCATCATTATCTTTGACATACTCTCCTTTTCCATTTTCATAACATGCCCATACCATCTCAGTCTTGCTTCCTCCACTATCTCATGTATTCCCTGTACCCTTAATCTTTCTTAGATAACTTCATTTCTAATCTTGTTTCTCCTCGTGCTCCTCACAAACTTCATTCCCATGGCCTCCACTTTCCTAGTCCTCTCTTACATTTATAGTCCATTTCACTGCTGAATGTGTGACAGTGGGTACAAAGTATGCCTGTATGACACTTCCTTACACTTCGAGGGCATTCTATTCTCCATAGCAGGTCTTACACACTTGTAGAACAACTCTCCCTGCTGTCCTCTTCTCATTAAATCCTCTCTACTCCTACTTTCATCTCACTCACGCTTCCAAGATATTTTACACTCTGTAGGTCTTCTCCATCCAACTTTATAGCTTTATTAGGCCTTACCCTCTTCCTTGTCATTACCATCACTTCACACTTTGCCATGCTAAATTTAATTCCACACTCTTTCACTTCATCATTCCATTCTTGTAGTCAAATATTCATCTAC
Organism: Timema podura; assembly: GCA_033556935.1. Classification (NCBI taxonomy): domain Eukaryota; kingdom Metazoa; phylum Arthropoda; class Insecta; order Phasmatodea; family Timematidae; genus Timema; species Timema podura. Next base: position 112,734,228 of record JAVRXN010000010.1, read on the forward strand.
AATATTTAGCCACGTCTTACATGGCCTACTCCTTCCTTTTGATCCATACACTTTACCTTCATATATTTGTTTTGTCACTTGATCCATACTCATCCTCTCAATATGCCCAAACCACCGTAAGACACTTGTTTCACACTGACCTAGTGGAGTCCCTTTCAAGCCACACTCCTTCAGCACCGATTCATTACTGACTCTGTCCATACGAGTTTTTCCACATAAATTTCTTAGATATCTCATTCCAACTGCATTCACCATACTCTTTGTGTTTTTCATGACAAACCCACACTTCACATCTGTAAAACAACGTTGGTCTTAACACACTTTTATATACTGCCATCTTTGGCTCTTTTGATGATACTTATATTAAAAGACTTGGTTTATAATAGTTTATTAAATCCCCTAAGTGATAAATGATAACTTTTGTTCAGTATAATTGAAGTGTATCCTCACATAACCTAAGAAACAGGAGTCATTTCCAACTTAATTCCAACTTAAATTCATTAACACATACTAATTACACACACAACACAATCAACATATCTTAACACGATTTCTCTATTGGGAGCAAGCCACCAAATGAACATATAACAGTAGTCTATTTCATTGTTCATTGAAGCCATTATGAATGCATTACATAGTTGTTCTGCCATTACTTTCAAACCCTTTTCTATGGGATCATGATGGCATCTCTGGTGTGTAAGACTTAGATACTCTACAGCGAAGATTTGGCATACCATAGAGTGGGTTGCTCCAGTTATCCTGAATGAACCATTGTTATAAAACATGATTCCCTTAGTCAAAGAAAATTATTTCATCCAAGCACTGTGTTTTACTACCTGTTTGGTTTATACGTTCAAAGCAAATTATTTCACACATACACAACTTTCTTAGTTTTGTAATTATTTTGAAGTTCCTATGCTTTTTCAACTAGCCTAACTATCCATTAATATATGCCACTGGAAACTTATCAAATTTGAAATAATATTAGTAGATCTAAAAACATTCCTAGAAAATTCTAATTTCATACACCAACTCCTCTTTTAGATGTAAGGTTGAGATCTTGAAACTACATTAGGACGATAATATGAAGTTTTACAAGCTTGTTATTGAAATTAATCAGGTCTACTTTTAGCCATTCAAAAGCCTAACTTACATTATTCTTTGGCGTGTTCAATATGGGCGAGGAAAAGAATAATTAAGATATCCAATATTTACAATTTAGTGACTTGCATAAAATGAATGTGATTATTGAAAATCACACACAAATTTATAGAACCAATTATGGCTTTAGACCCTCTATAGCTTGGTCGTGCCACTCACAAATAACTAGCAAAAGATACAATCCTGGTAATTCTTTTTAGCACCGCGTTTTACTATCCGATTGAGCTATACACCTATCCTGGTAATTAGTTTGAAAAAATATTAGTATCCAAATTCAATTTTTGATGGTATTTTTTTGGAATCACTCTTTAATAAAAATTGATCTTATGCATATAAGATTTACTAAGCATGTTTTAGACTAAGTATTACATCACCAATACTAATTCCTGAAATAGTTAAATTATCTAGTACTCTTTAAAATGTTTACATTTTAGTAGCCTGGAAAAAATTTAGGATAAACTAATATTTTATAAATTGGAGATTGCTATGTAAAAGTTCCTCTATTAAGTACAATAGATGCCAAGCAAAAATACATACGTTTAACATAACTTAGATATCAATATTAATCATATTTATAATTTTATGCATTTTACTTGCATTAGGAACTCGAAAGTTCATTGCCACACTTACAAAAGTACGCCACTTATCCCTATCTTGATCTAGTTCTATCCAGTCCGCCTTATTACACCTTATATCTATCTTGAGCTAGTTATTTCCAGTCCACTTCATTACACCCTATCCCTATTTTAGTTAGTTCTCTCCAGTCCACCTCATTACACCCTATCCCTTACTTGAGCTATTACTATCTAGTCCACCTCATTACATCCTATCCCTATCTTGAGCTAGTTCTATCCAGTCCACCTCACTACATCCTATCCCTATCTTGAGCTAATTCTATCCAGTCCACCTCATTACACGCTCTCTCCCTCACGTCCATTCTAACGCTATCCTCCCATCTGCATCTAGGTTTTCCCAAGAGTTTTTCCCATTAGGTTTGCCTTGCATGCAGTTCTGGTTTCTTCCGTTCACACTGCATGTCCTCCTGCCCACCGCATCCTGGAGATTTGATTATCATAATCAATATCTGCTAATGAGTAACTCATATAACTCATCCTTTTAAGCCTCCTCCATTCTCTATTATCCTCATCCTTTTTTTGTACCAAATAATTTCCTAAGTACTTTGTTTTCAGAAACCTTCAATTTATTTTCATCATGAAAGGTAATATAGTATTTGTGACACACGCCGTTAAGTTCCTCCAGAGTTAACCCCAATTGGTGGGCTTATCATGAACTATTCCTTAGTATGGTTAGGCATTTTTATTATTATTATTATTATTATTATTATTATTATTATTATTATATTATTATTATTATTATTTTATTATTATTATTATCAAGTATTTTGTATATTGTTTTTAATTGGTTATTCTGGATCTTAGACTCGGGTCTCAAGGAGTCCCAGGCCCAGCACAATGATAACAATGGTCCCCCCTCTCCCCCTCGTGGCAGCCTGGGTAAAATACCATATTCTTTGTTAGTTATAGCAAACTCATATAGGTATTGTTGTAACTTATCTGATTTATGATTTTTATAAATTATATTTAGATGTATAGGCAGGGTGCCAACATATTATCAAAATCCTTCTTGCAGATTTGACTAGCTATCAGTAGCATTCATGACCAAAATTCTTAGGCAAGCTATAAGGGGGAGTTTGGGGGACTTTGCCATACAAGTTTAAAATAGAGGTTATCCCCTGGAAATTTTTTGAATATTATATAATTCAAGAAGCTATTTGGAAGTTTTTTTTTATGATAAGTGGTTGTGCTTCTATTTTGTGATTTAAATAAGGCACACAGAATTTTTACTGTGCATGCCAAAGAGTATATCGGCGCATCCCACCCCAGTTCTACCCCTCCCCCCTAGAGCTGACAATTTTTTTAATTAAATATACATAAAAAAACATTAAAATGTTTTGATTTAAATGTAAATCAACTATATTGTGTGTTAATTACATATGTTAAATATACATACAAATTGTAATTAATAAAATATTTTTTAAATTTCCACATATATTGCAACCTGCAGCATATATTTGGTGTATTTGATTATTTTCAGATATTAAATGCAATTTGTTTTCTGAACTGCACTCATTTAGCCAAGAATGCTTTGAATAAATGTTTTTATGAAAATGATTAATAAAGCCATCCTTTTTTTTCTTGATATTTAACTCAGGAATGAATCTTCCAATATCCACTATTTTGAAGAATTCTTCAAAACTTCTCCCAGCAAAAGATGTGAACTACAATAATGCTCTTGCACTTATTACTATAGCCGCTCACTCCACTCACTCTACTTATTGTGTTATTATGTACATAATAAAACATAAAATTGTGTTTGTTAGCTTTCACTGACACAGACGTCACAACAAAATGACCTGTTGTAACAAATTCCACAAAAGATATGTAGGCACAGGGCAGTAATTTATAATTTTTTGGTACCTAAAATCGCCCTAAATCCTATTCCAATCCCCTTAAACTTCTACTATTATCATAAATTTTATATTTAAAGGGGAATATAGGGGTATACAAGGGTATCAGTGACTTCGGTTCTAGTCGTCACCCTTCGGGCATAGAGCTTTAGTTGTTGAAAAGTTGTAACTTTGTTGCTTGCATTCTTACCTGAACCCCGCGGTTCTTCCCCTTCTCGCCCCTCCTAACTATGATGACACAAATAAGAACTACACAAGCTAGAGCTATGGAATGAAAGCTGGAAAAATAGAGACTTTCAACTACCATACAATGGACTAGTGCATGTCTTGCATGCATGTTACGTTCACTGTCATGTGCGAGGGGAAAAAAAAGTCAAACACATTGAGGCTTGAATTAAATTTAAATGATTACCAGGAGAATATATTTGCAATCATTAAATAAAATAAAATAGCTAGTAGTGGCACTGCTTGCCTTTATTTAAAGATATGTGGCTATCTTATTATTATTAGCACCGCATCTTACTGCCCGTTCAGGTACTATCTATGTTGTTATGGTTTCTAGTGACATGGCTAAACAACGCTATTTTACATTATCTTTGGTGCTATCTCTGGAAACCCTTGATCAAATAACCTCAGGTTTGAGTCCCTTATTTTACCCTTGTATCACCGGTGGTATAGGTTATATTTGTCCCTTTTAGAAATTAGTATAGTTTGATGTCAAAACCTATTGGTACAGTCACATTATAGGATTGAAATGTAAACTTAACTTCTATAAATAACTCATAGGTATAGTCAATGAAATGAATATAGTCATTTCCATGTTTATATATAAACACACACTAGTGGATCATTGCAGTGATATCTGCAGATTATCGCGCTAAAATGTATTCATAACTTTTTATTGGGAACAGTTTTGTAGATTAATGCCTCACTTGATCTTTTAGTTAAAGGTTTACTTGTCGAAAGTTATAAATTCTCCATAGGTTTTGTGCTTTCATCATTTAATTTTCCCCATCAATGCACGATAATAACTTTGAAACTACCCCTCCTCCAGCTCTCTATTATCTATCTCTACTCTAACATTGTTGCAGTTCTTAGAAAATGACATTAAAAACAAAAATATTTTATTTACTGATACACATACATACACAAATCGGGGTTTCCATAGTGATGAGCCACTCCGCAAAAAGCAGAAAAACTCGAGATTCACTTTAAAAATCTGGTTTCTTTTGGAAGCTTCTATTTTTGCTAACACCCTGTACTCCTACCTTTAATATTAGTAGTTTCTCAAAATTGGTTCAACCGTTTTCTCGTAATTTAAATAACCGTAAATGGGCTTATTAAATTACATGAAAGCTACACACACGCTTTTATGACTTTACATACGCAGGACATATTTCACTGACAAATTAATCATGCTCATTCACACACTTTTATTCCATATCCTTCCCTAAGATTCCATCTCACTCATTTATACTAAAGTGGTAAAATTAGACAGAGTGGTCTTGATTGAATCCGAAAATAATTTACATTTTGAATTGACTTGTATTACTGATGACATTTAGGGCATTTTTGTTTAAGCATTAGAAATATAATAATAGATTGCTGTCCCCCTAGTCTTCAAGATGTGTTAGTTCATTGAACTAGAGTAAAGCAAGCAATGTATTCTTTGTCCTAATAATTATATTATTTTTAAATGATTTATAAAGAATATAGGAGGAAAGTGGGGCGAGTGCTATGTGCAGTATATTTTTGTCCTATTCATAAGGCTTTTCAAGGTTCTGAATAGTAGTCGATTAGTAGTTTACAGCGGTGTATATTATGAAAGGCTTTCTGTGATATAATTATTAAGTATTCATAAATTGAACATGTTATAAAATTAACTTGAACACTATAACTATAAATGCACTAGAGGTGCATGGGTCAGAAATAAACATGTTGAGAGCTTCGATCTTCCATACCATAACTTGTAGGGGCAAAGCTTGATAAAGTTAGTTTCACAGAGCATTTACATTTGTAATTACTGTGAATTAAATCCCAGCTATAAAACACGAATAGATATTCATTAATTTGAAACAGATTGTATATTTCAAAACTCGATAATCGATGGTTTCTTTGTATTTACATCCAACTAAAAAGGAAGATTACAAGTTTACAGAAGCTAAATGGGTAAAAAACTTTTAGGGATCGTTGCTCCACCTTTTATGTTTAGTTATGTAAAATACTTGTTACATGTTAAATTATACATAAAATATGTACATAGAAAATGTAATGGCAAATTTACTTGTATTTAAAATGCGATTCTTAAGACGTTTCATAAAACTAAAGTTATTTAATTGTCAAATCGCTACTTTATTTAATTGATTAATTATACATTAAAAGTTTAGTGATTCAATTTTTTATATCTATAGCTTGGACATGCAGAGGAAATTAACATCTCCAGTGATGAACCGCTCACGAAAAATCCGTGGTCATCGTAGGCAAATGTCGGACCCCAAGATTCATCCCCCCTTTTCTCCAATAAAAGAAGATGGCGATTCGGAAACTGATTATGATAGGGTAAGCCAAAATTTAAGAAAATCAAACTAAACTATTTAAAAGATATATATATATATATATATATAAATCGGTTATCCTCTTTAAATAAATAATAAAAAATGGAAAAAAAAGTGGTGAATAAGTAAGATTTTTTTTTTGATATTACTACCTTTTAAGGATAGGAAAGGAGTTCCAAATTGACACATTTGGCGTCATTTATCTGAGATGATTTATACCACTCATTAATTTAAATCCGAGATGATGAATTTGTGCGACAAAAATAAAGCCCTACATCATTGTTACCTCTTATCGATCGAACATACGTTCAAGAACATACAGGCACACACAACACTCATCAATAAAGCCTACTTGAATATTGACATATAAGGGGCATTGCAAAAATAATATAAATAAATAATACAATAATTATTCTTGTCAACTGATTTTTTACTCATGCTTGTTCTTGCATGATTTTTAAAAAGATGTGTATATTGTAAATGTTTCTAGGGTTTCATGGGATTTCTACACCCTTCGCTAAAACCACCTTACAAGGCATATGAGTATGAGTGCATTGATGACATGGGACGACGCGCAGAATGGGACCCTTCACAGTCATATCTGGCCTTCTCCTACGCAGCTGCAGGTGGTGCCCTGCGGGAAACAGCGATAAATAGTGTACTGGATGACGACCGCTACCTCTCCAGTTCAAGGTAACCAGCTCTAGGAGCTGTACAACAGAAAACATAGCTTTGCATTATCTTCAAAAAATATCAAACTATAATATATAAATAACATACGAGTTTAATTTTGAAATTGTTAGACTAGTGTAATTATTCATTAGGTATTCCCTGCGGCGGTCGAGTGATGGGCTGGGTGGAATAGATACGAGGCGTCGGCATGACTCTCGCAAGCATCGCAAGCCTCGCTCATGGCACCCTTCCCCATATGGCAGTGACGACGACGATGACCAATTAACACGAGAGGAGAAGAAAGCTAAGATCAAGGCAGAGATCGCGCGCCGACGACAGCAAATTGAGGAGAACGCTCGCCTGCATGAAGAGCTCCTACGGCTAGCCAGACTGAGGGAGAGCGCGGAGCTGGGATTCACGCCCCATCCGACGCAAGATTTGGGGCGTAGTGGGGGTTACGGAACTTCTAGTGTACTCAAGTCCATAGACGAAATCCTTCTCTCTGGACGAGGAGGCAGTGGCCTTCATCTTGACTATCGGGGCCACTCGCCAAGGCGGACTGAAGAAGATCGCTCCATGGATCGAATCGCTTCCACCTTTCGCACGGATGATTACACGTCTGGTGTGTATGAGCGCCTATCTGATTTCTCTCCATTGACAGACTTTACCCCGCATGCCATGCCACTTCTGCCAGACATGCCGACGCGATCTCGAAAACTCCTTGAGGACCTTGGGAGTTCTCCGATCACAGAGTCAGTACTCGCCATTCCACAGAAAGGCAAGTATGGGTCCAGACTCTACGCAAAATAAAATTCGATTCAAGCAGGGTGTTGTGAATTTATGTATGCATAATGGCTTTTGGGTCTCGGTTGTGCTCTATCAGTATTCCTTCTCTCCAAATATGGTTCTTTAGTGTAGTTTGTTTGCAACGGACCCCATCTAATGTTTCAAGAGCCAAGAACAATGAGTCGTCGAGTGTTGACCGATATAGAAACGCACATTTGCACATTTTCACAAGTTATTAATTGTTACCAGTTTCACAAATCTTAGGGCATCATTTCAACCCCAATTTTACATAAGGCTTTCACCTATTCTATGATGATGGATTTAATAAGTATTGTCTGTGACGCGCCATGAGAGATTTGGCATAGCTAGCGAATTTCAGCAAGAGTTAAAACGTTGCAGCTTGCTCCGTATTTGTAGGCCGATGAAGACTGTGCCTTAATGGTGACTCGGCTGACGTTATGTGACGATGTGTGACGATGTGATACGTGACACAAAGCCCTGCACTGCCCCTCCTGCATGCCACACTGCTTCTCAGTCTGTACTGTACTCTGCATGTACCTACTATACGTTATTAAATTTGTTGAAGAGTGAGCGGGCGAGTTTTTATTATCCTCATATCGCACCAAAACATGGTTTCCTCTTTCCTGCCATTTCTTTTTTCCACACGTATTGATGTTGGCTTTCTTTAGTATTCAAATAATGTACGTTGGCTTATGTGATGAAAGTTGTCCTTGAAAAAACATATGTATTGGGAATAATTGCTCTGATGTTTTAATGTATGTTATTTCACAAAATGTTGTGGTTATGTACTGTGGTTTTGTATCAGTGTAGACTTTAGTTTGTATTTTCACCGCCTAGCACAAACCAAAGAAGTTTAAACAAAAATAACATATTTATTATTTTATTATGAATGAATAAAATTAACTTGTATAAAATATACTCTTATGACAACTCTAATTTGCATAGTCTGGTACCTTTATTACGGATATGTCTGACACTGGATAATTATTTAAAATAAAATAGTTTAGTTGACTAAATATGTTGAAATACAATGACATTTATTTACTACAACACACAAACAAAATTTTATCACCATGTATATAAAAATCAGTTTTTTTTTTCTTAAATGTTGTATAAAATCTCTTTCAAATAAGTCAAAGGGACTTTTAAAAAAACAGTTGATACAAAATGAAACTCTGTGAAACTACTATGTCAGCCTAAACATTAGAAATGCAACATGCTTCTACTTCATATTTAAACCTTGCATAACAAAATATATTTTTTCGGGCAGTTGCCTCTAAGCAGTTGTAAAATATTTCTATTCCCGGGTATTAACTTTGATTCCTTTGTAATGGAAATATAAACTTTTGTGATTTTGTTGTATCGCATCGGCATGTTTGGTCCTTGTTTTCTCTTCTACTGTCTATCTCTTCCTGTGATATATGCCAAATGTCTACAAAGTCTATGCTAATGAATGCAGTGTTGAGAATATAAAATATTTTTCGTCCATTTGTTCTATCGCAAAATTTTCCTTCACCTTAATGATTGGAGTGACAATGTAGTTTGCTATGCAGTTGGAGCATGTTAGCAGAAACTTATAAGTAAACAGTGAGCTGGCAACTTATTTAAATATATGAATTAAACAATCTTTTTTCTAAATTGCGTTATCTTGATGTGTTACTAAGCAATAATTATGTAATTTAGTAAAATGTTAGAAAATTTACCAGTTAATAAATCATTATAAAATGATTGTGTCTATAAAACATCGACGACTGGGTGTTCTTCTCCCTTGAAAACCAAATCAAACTTTGGGGGTGACTGATTTTTACATATACCATATATGAAAAATACCAGCAAACACAATGCTACATAGTTTGCTAGTTTTAAACAAATTAAAGAGTACCGGTATTTCAATATAAGCAAAAATCAGATTATTATATTCAACGAAGTTACATTTTCTCTACCGACTTCAATGAATGGCAAAAGTCCTAAAATATTTTAATAAACAAAGAACTATTGCTATCATATATATTATGAACAAAATATATTTTACATTTATACATTAATAATTGATGTAGCAACAATAACTGTCATACACAATTGATAAAATACGAATATACCCACATAGTAAGCACATTTTTTAAATGTGTCAGAATGGCATCTCTCATTAGCATCCTGGAATGTAAGAATGAATATGTGGAATGTCAATAAAATCAAGATTTGAGATATTTTTAGAATGTTGCTATAGTGTGTCTTTGAGACTTCTCATTTACTCATTATAACAATGACACACAGTACAAATATGAATATATTTTTACCAATTATTACAAAGTTAGGACATAAACTTTGTTTACCTAAGATATCAATCTTACCTTGACTGATTAACTATGGCTCTATATCAAATAGAAACCATGCAAGGTAAGTTAGCTACCTAAAAGGATAAACAGAGAGTGATTTATCCCTGGCATGAATGAAATCACCATAAATAAATAGTCTGAAATTTTTAAGTAATTGCAATATTGCTGGGATTCATTTTTAACGTATTCTCAGGATAATTTATTGTTCTATGTCCTCTGGATATCCCAGTTTTCTCACATGTGTCTTGAAATATATGAAATCTGAGATAATATAATATTTACTTTTTATTAAGGTGCATCAATAAAACTTGCATTGTTATATGTTCTGGGCCTGTTCTATTATTCCAAATATATCTCAGAACATTTCCTTTATAGGATTATATTCATGGGATACTTTACAGAGTAGACATTGCAGGCCAATTATTTTTCACTGAATTTTCTTTAGGTTAAATTAACTATACAACAGTGGAAAGGATTTTTATTTCACAAAGCTGGAATTTGTAGAATTGCATAAATACACTAAAACATTATGCATAAATAGATAAACTATCATATAAATCATCACTAGTCTAGTTATTTTATCAACAATTATTACCTGCTCTGGTGGCTACATGGTCTAAGGCGCTACTTTTGCTAAAGACCAGACTACCGGACAGGGATATTGTGGTTCAATCCCAGTCAGGTGTACTGAGGGTTGTTTTTTCTTAAATGGTTTCCCACACATACACACACACACACACACACACACACTTCCATGCAAATGTGGGTACACTTCCTCTAAAATGCAATCCTTTTATCCCTAAACCATTAGCGTAATTAGTACATAAGCGTATAACCCGAAAGTGTAGTAAGACGCGGTGCTAAAAATAAAAAAATAAAAAATAGCGTATGGTATAGTACATACAAGGGATTCTGAGATTTCTTTGACCACTAGACACCATCTCTTAATTTGAGTTATCGCTATAATTTGACAATGCGATGATGTACTCTTAAAGTGTTCTCAAGTCATTCTGTAATGAGTCCAAATAGTTAAGGTGTGATGTAAGGGAATGTGAGAAAGGGTCAGGTTTTTACAGTTTTCATAGCAAACAATTTGCTTTGGCAAAATAAATCAAATATTGCTCCAGCAGAAACAGAATTTAATTTTCTACACATAATAATCCGAACAATTCTTGAATATCGGTAATTAGCGTAATAGCATTTGATGAGAAACCTTTTAAATGAAGATAAAAAGTCATAATCAAATATAGGACACCCTTGACAGATATTCAAGAACTGTTAAGGTCACCATGTGAAGAAAATTAAACTCTATATTTTTATTTTATTAATTTTTCCAAAAAATTGTTTGGTTATAAAAAAGCAAAAATACAGCGTTTAACTCGCAACCCCTACCATATCATCAGTGGGCCACCTGAATGGGGAACGGGTAGGGTAAACGAAGGATTTTGGCTTCCCTGCTCCCTTCACCAAGTCCTCAAATAATTATAATAAAAACTTAAACAACAAGTAATAGAACTAAAATAATGTGCAATGAAATGAGTCTAATGTATAGGCTACATTAAGGCTTATGACTTGATATCCAAAAGATGTGCCACTATGCACATTAAAAGAACCCTTAAAATTTCCAATTGGAAAAGCACAAAGCTAATAGCTTCGATGAAATGTACTCAAGGCAACAGTAAGATAAAATTTTAATTCATTCTCCCTGATTTATGTTTAAAAATATTATAAGTTAATCTAAAAAAAAAGAAAATGTCATCAAAACAATTATTATTCTATAGTTTGAAATAAGACTGCTTTTTTAAACATTTTATACATTTTCTTATGCTTTTTTAATGAACCATAGAATAGTGTATACATTTAGCATACCTATTACAAAATAAAAAAAAAGTTATTCACAGAACTTATACTATGTAAATAGTTGCCCTAAATAGCATAAAGATAACTCCAAATAGCTTTTGAAGTAATTAGATATTAATAAGTTTTTTAGACTCCGATGGTTAGGGAGCTGTGCTTTTTGGCTCCTCCTTTCCCCCAAAAAAAGTTTTTTGTTTGCACCACCAGATCCCATTATTAACTAAAGTAAATTGAATAATTATTAGTTTTCTAGCTAGGTACGCTAAGTCCAGGGAAATTTTTTTAGAAATGTTTGCGAGATATTTATAATGTGTCAGTGAAACAACTTCAAGTGGTTCCGAAATTATTATCAATATTTTATTACTGAATTGTATGGCACGGTTCAAGAACTTACTCTAGAGGTGCTGATATTCAGGATCCCTTAGAAGCTGACATGGATTATGTGTATGTGTATGTGTATAGCCCGAACTGGTAGTGAAGTGTGTTGACAAAAATAATAATTTTAATCTAATCTAAATTCCCTTTATTAGAGAGCTGACCAACTGTTACAAGATCTACAACAGGCCAGCAATGAAGCATACATAATAATGAAACATGTAAGAATAATTACTAAAGAAAAAGTAATAACTAAATAATGATTTTAAAATTTAAATCGAGGCTACAAAAAAATATAATTACAGTGAAGAACCATAAATAAAAAGAATAAATACTGTCACTTTCTAACTAAAACTTCACGAAGAAAAATTGTGAAGAACATAAAACTAAGCATATTAATGATATGAAGTTCCTTAAGTAATTATGTGAGTTAAGCTATACTTTTGTGATAAAAGTCAAATTCGGGAGTTTTTGCTATGGTCAATGTTCAAGAGGGCTGAGCTTGTAAGAGTTACTGAGAAAAAAAAATTATTTTGAGAAACTCGAAAAGGGACATGAAAAACTACATGTTCAAGGGCATACTTACAACAAAGGTTTCTAGTGAACATATTAAAAACAAAAAGGGCAACACAGTAAAGTCTACATGAGAAGAGAGTTTGGAGCTCTAAAAGGTTTCAAATTTATCATAGTCATAATAAACCCGGGAAAGAATATATCATAGCAAGCAGAAAAAAATTTACATTGAACGTTTTCTAATCTGAGAGAGTCAGTTAAGGTAATGGAATTTCAATCAACATTATAGCGGCCTGAGATAGAAAACAACTTGCGCAAACCCACATTCTTCTACTGCACAGGGTGAGAATCAGTCTATGATCAGTGCTTGCATGGGCTGTCCGGAAGCACTTGCTACACTAGCTAGACAAAAATAGACAAAAATATAAGCTGTTACAAATTGTGTATTTTAATATGATTTTGTTGAAACTTTAAATCACTTGTGTGTAAATTTTATAATTTTTGTGTACTCAGATAGTGTAGGTCATATAGTAGAACTAACAAGAACCTATATAACAGCAGCATCATCTTCCAAAAGTGTTTCTGGACGTCCTTTGAGAGGACAGGTTAGGAAAATTGTATTTAATATACCTGATCACTTGAGAAACTAGAAAGAACAGTTTAATCTAAAATACAATGTAGTTGAATGTACGACTAAAGCTGTGTCTTTAAGTAGAATAAAAACAATTTTAAGGGAAGGTAAATATTTCCTTGTTTCTAAAAGGACACCTGACCTTTTCTACTCCGAAAGTAAAGTGTAAGGAGTGTAGTAAAAGAATATTTACAGATGATTTCACGAAAGCATCAATTCGTAAAAAAGTCCACAAATTTTATATCGTAAGAAAAACTGTGCTGACACTTAAGAAATTTCAAACAGCTCTTAAAAGTGATGATATAATAGATTGCAGCCGAGAATATTTGCGAAAAACAATAAAAAGCTCAGCCTTTAAGTGGAAAAAATTTCAATAAAAAAAACTTTTGACTGAGAGCCCTGAATAGTGGCATGGAGAGCCAGGAACTTATGTGAAATTTGTGAACTTAGGAGTAATGGAAGGAACATTATATATGTTGATGTAACCTATGTTAATGCCTGTCATAATGTAAAATCATGCTGGCAGTCTGAAAAAAGTTGTGTGAAAGATTGTTTCAAGAATACACTGCAGAAGAATGGAAAAAGTACTGTGACCATGTTCACAAAATTGAGGACGATTATAGGCAAAAGGATGCATTCGTTGTCGGATGAAGTGATAGAAATATTTGTAATAATTAATGAAGAAGAAAGTTTAGATCATAGAGAGAGTGAGTCTTCCACCTGTGAAATGCTAGAATTGGAGAGGAGTTCTTCAGACTAGTGTAGTCACGCCTTTCTGTTTATGCACTGTGCCAGCCAACTTCTTGGAAGAGGGGGTGAGTTTATGTCGAACCAAAGCATAGAACAGGCATGAAATACAGTCAACTTTCTTAAATGAGGAGGTAAAAAATATAATAAGTCCAAGTAATTTCAATGAGTGAGAAATATTATCAACATGATAGTGAAAGTATGATTTGTTGTGCAGGGAAACACCTTGATTATTAATATTAAGGGAGTGAACTTTGTTATTATTCACCATTTTATAAGTACAAAATATAGGATTAGTTTTCCTAGTAAAAGATTTGGATTAGGTCATGTCATTTTGTAAATCTATACAATCTGCAATTGAGTTGATAAATTTTCAAAAATGTGTTAATCATCCACAAAGAGTAAATAACCAGATGAGTTTACCAATATCATCATTACACACATTAAAGAGAAGAGGACCTAAATTAGAACCTTGGGTGTACCATAATGAGCTAAAAATGTATTATAGGTGTGTGAATCTATTATAATAGCAAACTATAAATTATGCAAATAGCTGTTAAACCAATTTACAGAGTAGTGAGATAGGCCAAAATCACAAAGTTTAAAGTGATTAATACTATGTTGATATAAGTCGAAAGCCTTACTTTTATCACAATAAATAGAATTAATTTGGTCCTGAGTATAAACAACTAAATCTGTGACAGTAAGTTTATTTTTAACAAAGCCGTGTTGGTTGTCCAAGAGTTTGTTTTTTAGGTTATGAAAAGTATGCTCATGGATTATTTTCTCGAATACTTTGGAGAAATTATTCAAAGAGAAATAGGTCAATAGTTACAAATATTTGTTTTTACAACTTTTTTATAAATATGTATGACAACAGATTGTTTCCATCTTGGCAAAAAAGTTTCATTTGACAGGTTAATATTGAAAATATAAACTAACATTGGACTGAGAATTTTGGCACAGCCTTTAACGATAAAGCTTGGAGTTCCATCTATACCAGCACATCTATATGAACTCCAATTATAATAGCAATAGCGACATGCGCGGCTGTATTGAGGCATGGCTAATAGGATACATTAGTTTCAATAACAGGGCAGGGCATTACAGGTAAGGTGGAACCAACTATACATGGAATGAAAGTAGGTCCCAAACTCATTTGCAATTAATAAATGAGATATTATAATCTTGCCATTCATTGTTTGACGAAGATACTCTATTCACACAATTATTTTTTTTCAATTTCCAAAAACTCTTGGGTTTGCTTTTGAGACTTCTATTGAGTTAATTCAAATGGCTATATCTATAGTTAAAGCTGTTTGTACTAATTTATGAAGGTGTTAAAAATGTGATTAAAAGCCACTATTGTTTGTTTTCTTAAACTCTTTGAAGAATTGATTTTTGCCTTTATAGTATTTAAGCGTAGAAGAAAACTAATTTGGAAATCTGGAGGAATTTTGAATACTAATTTGAGTAATATGCGTTTTAATTTTTCTTCAGACTAATTTGGTAAAATTAGCTTTATCAATGGCATCATAATGTTGAATAAACACAAAACCAACCAACAGTGGCCAAATCATTGTAAAGATTGAAATAATCACCACGTGCGTAATCAATATATGTGGTTGGTGTGGCATTATTTCTAAAAGCAATGGGTACATCTAATATAAGTAGTAAATACGGCTGAAATATATCAATATTTACTAGTGATTTAGACCAAAGGGTGGAAATGGGGGAGGGGGGGGGGAGTCTATGGGGTTAGTGTTATTATTATCATCAGTTCTGTTAAATTGTTTTAATCCTATGGTATTAGTTGATGCAAGAAGTTAAGTAGCTTTAAATTTTATGTAGTAATAAGATATATTTTGAACATGATAATATTCCTAATCAATTTTAGGGCAGTTAAAATCGCCTAGAAGTATTAGTCAAAATGGATAGTTGTCCAAAGTACCTTCAAGAAATTTGAAACCGGTACAAAATATTTAGACTGTTGTTTGGGGAGCAAGATACAAGTTCCCAATTAACAGTGGTTATCAAGGACTTAAGATTTCAATCCAGACACGTTCCATATTATTTTCTAGATCAGTTATTCTGACTAAACCAGAAATAATTAACAGGAGATATTAGAGCACCACTACCTCTTGAGACAGTAGCTCCATCATATAACCTATCAGATCTATAAACATTATAGTAAAGAGGAAAGTCATTTGTATTTTAATAATCACAAGAAAGCCAATTTTCAACCAAACATATGTATGAAAAACTTTCTTTGGGTGTCCTTTGACAAGCAGTTTGCTAGTTGGGTATTGTTCTGAAAAAAATAGTACCACTATATCTTATTTTAGTATTTTATTTTGAAATTATCAGATTGTTATGGGTAAAACAAATGAATTAGTAAAATGTACATATTATATGAATGTCGATAGTGTTTACAAATTTGCCATTTATGTAATTTCGATCAAATTTAATGTACCTCCCATTTACCCTAAAAGACTTAACTTGACTGATTACACTATCGCTCTATCTTATGACCTACCCCATTGTGGAAACATGGTGAAACAACCTTGATTGGTTCCATTTTGGTGTAGGTCATAAGATTGGGCCATAGTAAAATTATCCTCAGGATAGAGCAAGTGAATGTCTCACATGTCCAAAAATGTGATTAAATTTTATTATTACCTACTTTCAAACCAGAGTATAAGTATTCTAGCATATCCTGTTGGAAGATATAAAAAAAAACTCAAGTATTGTGTCTATAATTTTCACATATATTATGGTTGAGTTTATTAAATTCTGTTTCTTAAGGATTCTAGATACTAGGGATAGTGTTTTAAAAACACATTATTTAGGATGAGATGTGTTTACACCCTACAATGTCAAATTGACCATAATTTGTACAATAAATTTACCACACAGCAAAAAGGAATTTAGATAATGCAATTGTATGGTCAAATGGCCTTAAGGTGAACGTGTGATGACTTAGAAAATAAATGTAAATGGATTTTGTAGATAGTGGGAATTAATAGCCACATACAACATATTTTAAAAGTTTGCACACCATATATTTAGGCAACCTGTCGAACCTATAAGCAAGCCAGAAATCATGAGTGTAGCCAATCCACAGCCCAGAATATTGTTCCCAGACCTTGAAGTGGATGTTCTCCCATCCTTGAACCTCGCTCTTGGACCATCAATTTGCCACTCTCCCATCTGATATTCTGGAAACACTTGAATCCTTTAAATAAGGCCGTATGTTAGAATTTGCTCTTGTCCTTCCCTATGAGCATTGTTTTTGGGGCGTCATTTGACTGTTCTTCCACATAATATAAAGGAAATCTTCTAATCTTAATATCCAGTCATATACTAGAAATGGATCCAGTCCTCACGGCTTAAAATCACTCTTGAACCATCAAGTAACCACTCTCCCTATGATATATGCGATCTTGGAATCTGTAAAGTGGTTCATACCTAGTATTATCTGAATTACTAGCTATCATGACAGCTATTGATTATAACTGCTGCGAGGACAGTAAATAAGAGAATGGGTACTGTCTTATTTTTCAAAATTATTTTGAGAATGAACGAATGCACAGAAGAAATGTGTTGAAATAAAATGGTACATTTAAAAGCAAACTTTGGCTGTATCCAAATAATATCGAGGATCCTAAAAATGATCCTTGAGTCATAGACATGATGATGATGATGATTTCACACTCACCACACACTTCCAAATGATGACTGCATCATACTATTTGAACAGCGATGAGGCTTGCTACTTCTTTGGGACTGCAGTGCTACTACTCACAAAATATTCTAAAAACTATATTAAATGTCATCAATTAAAAACTAAAGCGGCATTTAAAATCGGCACCATTTTAAAGAGAGTGTTTGTGTTGACCATTTTCCCATTTTTTATTCAAAAATTAAAGCATGCCGAGAAACAATGTTTTACTTTTGGTGATAATAGATGACATGCGTAGCTTGATTAATCAACTTTTTGGAATAATAAACTTCTTAATATAATAAAACGTGTCTGTTTAGCAACTTGTATAATTTAAAATAGTAGCTACGTGAAATTCTTATCTCTAGCAGACAAAAAGAGAATAATAAAACAGTTTCCATTCAAATACTGCACTAAAGATGTGCTGACAATGTATTACTTCTGTTCTTGGAATCAAAGGTGTGTGATGGATGCATCGGCATCCTTGATCACAATTCAGATGGATTTACATTTATCTACATCCTTAACAATCCAACTGGCAAGGGAAGATGTCAAGCCAATGATTCATAAGTAGAGAGTTCGAATATAGCCCAGGTTGAGCAGAAAAATAAAATCGAAATGGCTTTGTTTATAAAAGTGATATGACTTTTATGGTAAAGCTTTGCGTTTGTTATTTTATATTTTCAAACGAAATAAACAATTAAAAGTATGTATGAATTTCCCATCGATGTCTTCAGAGACCAACAGAGATTTCACGATACGAAGCATGGACACTACTAAAAAACTAATACTGGGTGGAATTGCCGTGGAGGACCCATGATGGAGGTAAGCACAGATGTAATGTTCTTACTAATTAATAAATGTTTCAAATGTATGAGTTATTAGTAGTAACTACATGTTATATGCCATAATAAATCCATTATTTTGGAAAAATATTTATAGAGGATATATTTATAGGTATAGAAATTGGCATTAATAAACATTATTTCTAAGCATATGGAGTAAAGCTGTAAGTTTGTCACGCACCTAACTGTTGTAAACATTAACGCTTTTAATTGAAGCTTTCTTTTTAATTCCTTTAAGAAATAACATAATATATTCAGAGAGTTTAATGGGCAGAACATTTACATTTCTTAGCACTTGGATTAACAAGGGCATGTAATGACTAAAAAATATCTACAATATTTTATTGTAGCTAAGGTAGTGAGCACTTATATTAAACGTACATGTTAGTTCATAAGTAGGTCTATTTCATTTATAAGTGTATAGTAATTGAACTAGTGTAAATATCTTACAATATATAGTATATATAAATCGAAATATAGCTACCAAACTAAACAGTATGCTCAAAATCATATTATTTTGTCACTTCTTGAGATTTATTAGCTAGATCAATCTACAGTTGCAATGTCAATGGTTGGTATAAATTTATATACAATTCCTAATGCATGAAAAACTTAACTAGATCTATACATTCATTTAAATGTTTTTTCCTGCTATTTTGTTTTTAAAGCTTTTATTCTTTTCCCCTTCCTAAAGGTACAAAAAGAAATACCAAGAATAACCCTGAAAAGAGATTGTTAAAAAAACTTAAGAATAATTGAGTTTATAGTGTGGCCAAGAGAAAATATGGGTCTTAAGTTGCTGGGACTCATTATATTTATAATAAGAATACCTAATGGTTCCCATAAGTGCATTTTCACACAGTCCATTAAGAATGATAAAAATTTGCCCTTTATGCTTCTGGCTATATCAAAACTTTTAACAGGTAAGTTGATTATGTTTATGTTATCAAGTTTATAAAATAATTACAATTATTACTTGATAAATACTTACAAATATAGAACAGGTCTAAATGATAAATTGATAATCAATTTGACACCCCCTGCTACACTATTAAACAACTGATATATAAGTTATACATAAAATAGAAGTGTTTGTGGCCTCACTATGGGTTATCATTACATAATATTTTTGATATCAGTAATGCGACAACTCTTAGGAAAGGCTACTGGAAAAATACACTTATGTGGCAAAGAAACTATTCAAATAACCAAATGAAATACATCACCTACAAAACCTTTGTACTCTAGTTACCCTAATTTTCTAGAAATCTTTACAAAAACTGCAATAACTAAAACACATACCATTTCAATTAATTTATCTGTATTGTTTACCCTTGTTATTACAATGAAATTGATGGTAGCTTCCAGGATTTTTATGTACTATAAGTTGATGGGAAACATTAAGTTCTATATTTTAGCGGAGAAAAAAATATGTTCTATATTTTAGTGGAGAAAAAATATACTAAACAGTTGCTAGTAAAACACACACCAAAGACTCGTGAGGACATTGTGGCACATTGCTTCTATCCTTGGATCCAAGTATGTGGGAGGGGTGCATCAGCAGGCATCTTTTGTGATGATTCGAACAGATCTATACTTTTTTCATCCTCACCGATACAACTGACAAGGGTACATGGCAAGGCAATGCTGTATGAGTAGATAATTCATTTACAACCCTTGTATGTTAAGATTATACTACAGATGAATAAAAATATGAACAACCAACCAGTGATATCTGTAGCATAACATATTTCTGTAATAAGTTTAGATAATTTATGTTGTAATAAATTTATAGTGTCACATATGTATTGCTTATTTTCATGTTCTTTCAATGTATTAGAAACTCTCCAATTTCAACGGTGATGCTGCACTGTATCTGTCCTATATTAGGCTCTTTTTCTTTGTCGTGGTACAATGTTTCGATATTTTTATCACTTTATCACACAAACAAGAATACGAAAAATCAAATAACACTAAGATTTTATTACAAAATGCTCAGTTGGATCAAAAAGTGCACATTAAATACCTATAATAATAATAATGAGAAAAATAATATTTTATAATATATGTTAGATCGAAGAATTGCATTAATGCAATAGTAAATTATAATTTTTGAAAGCCTTTAACCTGAGCTTGGTGGAAAAATAACTCTGGTTAAATTTACTTGTCACAACTATAACTTTTTTAGAAATTTTGTTTAGTAAATAAAATTATAAAATTTCTTATATAATTTTTAAAACTTTAATGTGTGTAGATAAATGTGCTATGAACGACTAAGTATAAAGTCTTAAGTAGACAATTAAATTGGTTAGTAAGTTCATATAATGTGAAAACATATAAATATTTATACAAACAACTAATTAATATAACTATATAAATGTTTTGTTTTAGGAAAAGGAAATAATTAGCAATTTTATCTGAGAATTACAGCCTGAAGATCAAATGTAATAAATGCATTTGGCCTTCATCATGACTATGGTTTTAACACCCTAGATAGCACCAAATAAATCCTCTCAACTCAAAATTATACATTAATTGAAGGGATAAACAACTAGATTCCAAAAATTAAATTAATTTAGACAAAAAGTTCCACTTAATATAATGTGAGGTAATCAATGACTGAGCAAACAAATATTTGGAATATTTTGAGCTATCGGCTGGAATTCTAGATTGTACAATTTTATTGCTGTAAAATTATCTACAATAACAGATAAGGAGTTATTTCTGTAAACAAATAAACGATGTTAAAGTTACTACAGGCTTACAAGGAGTTTAAAAATATTCAAAGACGATTTGAATACTATCTTGTGAAATAGTCATACTAGATATTAAATATTGCCACTCCAGAGAGCGATTGATTTAAAAATAATTCTTAAATTTAAATAAAAATAATAATAAATGCACTAAATGTGTATAACATATCTTGTAAATTTATTAAATAGTTTTTAAAAAAATATTTGCTGCTCTCTTGTATTTGAGTTAAATATATAATGTGTTGCATTGAATGTTTTCTAGATAATTCTATAAAATGATTAAGGTGGTCATAATAATAGCTTTTGGCTCTAGTAAAAATCATCAGCAAAAAAAAAAAACATCGTCAAATATAAAAAAATAGTTAATTAATTCCATTCTCATTTTGTGGTCTAAATAAATGTCTATAACTTTGGTATTCACTTAAGAAACGTGTTTGAAACATTTAAAAAGATGAAATTAATTTGAAGAGAATAGTAAACACTCATAAAAGTAAGTTCAGGTTGTAAAAACATTTTCATATGATTAATTTGGCAACTTTTCTTAGTGATTTATTACTATATTTATATATTAATAAGACATACCTATACACCTGATTTAACATGGATGTTTTTAAATCAGGGAAAAAGTGCAAATACTGTAAAGGCCGCAAAAAAATCCAGATTTAATTATTTCTAACCATCCAATCTAGATGTTTTAATTTTTCTAGAGGTCCAAAGTAAGTTAGTGAAATTTGATTTCACTAAAACAAAACTTAAAAACAGTATAATAACTGGATAGAAATTTGTGGGAAAAACTTTCAATCTGTTTCTGTATACCATTGCAAAAGAGAAAAATAAACTTTTTGGTTTTTAATTTTTTCTTAAACATATATAAGGCTATTTTTTTAAAACTGTAGCTTTTTTATGTGAAATTTTTAAGATAAATCAATGTCTGTCATATTTAATGTAATAAACATGTTACTAAAAGGTTTACATACTATCATAAATAAGTTCAAAATAATTAACTATAGGAACTAAGTTCCAAAATTCCTAGATAATTCCAGTTATTTTATTTGGCAAAAATTATCTAGTTTTCTAACAAACGTTGTTTGATACTCCCAGTTTATTCAAATGTAGGGTCTATCTAGTGATTAGTCCTGAGTTCAGTTCCTGACATAGTCTAAAATTCATCACATTGTATTTGGCCGGCCGCTGTTGATAAGGAAGGGATTAATATTTCACCAGGGTGCAGTAGGAATTCTTTTCACGTCATATCACCATGCTAATCGAGTTTACATAATCTTAACTCTCTCCTTTATAACAACCCCATTATATTGTCTTTAATAACCCTTGTATCAAATATGTATATTCCATCATTTCCCTTATTTTATATAGTAATAATATTGATCGTAGTATCAATATTAAGCTATTATTGATAATTAATTGATAATGATGTATGTAGTTTAAATTATGACAGGATGTTATTAAAATCAGTGATTGTTTATTAAAATGCTTTTAGTGCAATCAACAATTTCTTGAAACTTTTTATTCATTATGATACAAACAATAACCCATGTTATTAATTCACAATTTTTTTTATAAAAGTACTACATTAAATTAACAATGCCACAGTTTTGGGTCTGCCGGATGCTAACACAGGACCCTTAGGCAGACACGTGACCGACTGAGCTCAGATGTAAGATTGTTCATACCAACTTTGAGGGAATAAATTATCTCTCTTTGTTTTAAATAAGATGATGTAAAATAACAGTTTATATAGGTGTATAACCAATATAATTAATAAGGCATAGATCGTAAGTTCATCATTCAAGATATAATTATTTTTTTTAAATATAATCATCAAGCTTTTAATATAATGGTTATTTTGTTTGATTTTAAAGTAAACAGACATGCAAATGAATACACTTAAATAGATTACATAAAATCCTTAGTAAAACATAAACAAATTTGCTTCAGATTACTTCAAGTGTAATTTATAATTTGTTTTTGCAGTTGCCAAATTAAAGTAATCGAACTATGCTCTGCTAGCAGACATATTCATATGTCTATGAAACTTAAACAATGATTCCATATAAATAGTGTCTGCATAACATGACTCTTACATTTTGTTAGGAATTGAAGGGTTCATTGATGTATTGATGTTTTTTAATACAATGTCCTACATCTGTATTTGGAGTTACCTCCCTTAATTTCTTCCATAACTTTAGTCTCTACAAAAAGATATAATTTAAGTCACAGATTGCCTATACATAAATATCTGAAATTCTAACAACAATAAGAAGCTTTACAATGCTTATGGAAATTGAACTATTAATGTTGTAGTGTACAATATTATTAATAGTTCAATTTCTATTAATATTGATTTGATTGAAATAAATGATAGGACAGTTTATCATTACTTGCTGGATTGACATATTTATTATTGGGTTTGTAACCACTACATGTCCCACAACCATTAACTGCACTCTGCTATCAAACAAGTTGAGGCTAGCTTTTGACTTGAAAATGTATATTTTTTCATATTATGTTTTATAAACTTCATAGTTAAAATCCACTAATTCCATTTATTGTACACACTCATGAAGTCAATGACTTTATATTTAATTACAATCTGTCCTATACCATTTAATGAAATGAACCATGCCCTATAATGTGTTGTTTTGGGTCAAAATATATATTTGTAAAAAAAAAAGTTTTTATATATATTTATGGTTCAGTATTGTTGCTAGACTTTAAACATATTTTAAGTTAGATAAATGAGATAAACTATTCATAGAACTGATGCAATATGGGTGTGCTTTGCATAATATTTTAGTAAAGAAATCTATGTTTGACTGGATTCTGAAAAATACTGGCCGTGTTGGCTTATACTCAGCTATTGGTGTAGACCAGAGGTCCCCAACCTTTTTGTACCTTAAGAGCACATTCAAAACTAACGGTAGTGCGGCGGGCACCAATCACTTTTCAACTAAATTTATAGCCGAACATAATTCATAATGCAAATAACACATACACAAATACATATTATTAAAAGAAATTATGAATTTAAAATTTAAAAGAATATTTTTTAAATTCGCAAATAAAATAACGCAAATGGTACACACGCAAAGTTAGTCCAGAACCAGATAAAACAATTGAAACAATTTTCACCAAACTAAAAGTCAATGTCAATAAATAAAAATAAATACTGCTTTATTTACGATTTTAACAAGACCAAAATAAATACACAAGGAAATATTTAACTACTCACCAGCATTTTGGTGCTTAGGTACATTTTTAAAATATATATTTATACTGTGTTTATTCAGGCAACGAAGCTTGGTAGACCCATGTCAAGATATTTACAAAGGAAATATGAAGTATTATCATGGTATTAGTGAGTAGAATGATAGTTCTAGTAATAAAGTACACTTTGAAAATGAGCCGGCAAAGAAAGAGGAATGAGAGGGAGGGATTGGAAAGAGGGGGGCCAACTTCTTGAGAACAGCATACCTGGAGATAAGCACAAACTTGATTTTTGTCAGAAAAATGACAGATTAAAATTATTAGTCTAGAACTTTTCAGTTGTGGTCAAAAAGTGGTGGGCAGCCACAAAAGGCTCGGCGGGCGCCCGCGGGCATAAGGTTGGGAATACCTGGTGTAGACTTTCTTGAGATAAAAAAAATATTGTTGTATCAGACAAGAATGATTTATCAAGATGGCAGGCTTGTTGCATTAAATACACCAAAGCTTTATTTAGCATTGTGAATGATTCCAAATGAGTGATTCTTGACTTTGACTAATGGTTTACCAAATTTGTTAAAAAACCGATTTTAAAACACCTTTTAAATAATCTTAACACATATTTAAAACTGTATTCTAATTTTAATCTTAATTATTTTGAGTGACACTTCTAATAACAACATAATAATTTTTAATAAGATAAACTCAATACATTGTTAATGATTTTCAAACATGATGAAACATATTTTTTTCAAAATTTTGAATTATCTTGGCTTGTGTCTTGTAGTTAAACAGGAACACAATAGCATCTCAGTAAGAGGATTTATTTTTTTAATTGTAATAAGAACATCCTTCCGATCCCAAGAATTGAATAAAAGTTCCAGAGGACTGTGAGGAAAACATACAGCTCCTTTCAACCAAACAATTCCATTCAAAGTTATGTCTTTAATTCTCACAAGCAAATTTAGTGTTTATGTTTATCATGAGTTTTAATTGCCTACATAAGCTTACTTTAGCCAGTACCTCTCATCGAAGAAAATTACAAACACATATCTGCTCAAATTTTGTGAATCTCAATACATTAGGGATTTTTTCTTTTAATTTATATCACACTGAGAAGGTAAAAAAAAAAAAGAGAGAAAAATAAAGATATAAATGGCTGCCTGGGATACCCAGGATAAAAAAAAAGCATAAAACCGTTGCACATCCATTAAAATAAAGTTTTTAAGGAAATAATTAGTAAGTTTTTATAAGTGCAAAACAACTTGGTTAATTTTTAGTAAATGCTTTCTTAAAACAGAGTCATTACTTGTAGTTTAACTCTATAACCATGCCTTGTTTTCTGGATTCATTTAACTTGGCATTCCATTTTTTTCCCCTAAGATGTCTTGAGGTACTTAAATTTCTTGTGTGTGTGTGTGTGTGTGGGGTGTGTGTGTGTGTGTGTGTGTGTGTGTTGTGTGTGTGTGCGCGTGTGTGTTTGCATGTATGTGTGCATGTGTGCGTGCATGCATGATCAGAAAAATAAAGTCTTAAATTTTACTGCCCTACATTTATTGGAAGGTATTTTTAGAAAAAAGTTATGCTTTTATGATTTAATGTGTAGATTAAAAATTACAGAATTCTATACAAAAAATCATTTTTCTCGAATTGGCTCTATGTGTACTTTTGTTGTTTTCCTCGACACCCTCCAATTACAATGATAACAGCTATAATAACAGCTAATTTAGGATTTTACTGCCCATAACTATATTTGAGGTATCCATTCATATTAAAATTAATATTAATAGAAATAGTATTAACTTATTATTGTTTCATCTAATATGTTTCATTAACTGAACCTAAATTTTACTTCAAAATTAAAATGTGTGTATATATGCTGTCAAAAAATATTTTTGATCTATATAATATACAAAAAAGTGTTGTAAGATATGTTTGAAGTCTATGTAAATTAATCCTAAAATGTAATATACATATTAAATTGCTGCTTGCTTATGTAGTTCACGATAGACTGCGTATTATATTTTTGTATGTAGTCAAAGCAGGTCGCGTTGTCACGCTTTATCCATATGCTTGCACTACGCACGTCACTATCAAAAGTCACAGGTCAAGTGAAACTATAAACCCTATTATGGTAATATACTAAATTATAGTTTCCACAAAATTACAAATTATTTCCCTTTGTTCCCCAACTCAATATTGGGAAACTAATGAAATCTAGTATAAAGATTATTAATGAATTATTTATTTTTCCTTGAAAATACCTTGTTTAAATAGTTACGTTCTTTATAGCTATATCTAAAGTCTTAAGGGAAATATATTCACAATACTGTTGGAATCTTAGTAACTGATAAAATTGGAAAATATATCAATCATAATGATAGAATTTAGAATGAGGGAGGAATTTATTTCATTAGTTTACCTGTGTTTGTGTCATCCATAAGTCACAATGGCCATTTTAATTCTCAAGGGTCTTTGCCAAATCACCTCATAAATGTTGGCACGGTGAAAGTTTCCCATTACTTCTCGAATCCTTGAATTCGAACCATTAATGCACAAGTTTCTTTACATGATTTCGATGAAATTTTTTGCTCCAAATTTTCAGTTTTCTGTTAACACACCTTTATAAAAAAACATAGTCAGTGGAAAGGGCATGCCAATAAGTTTCTTCTATGGTGTTTTAAAGTGATAAATATTATGAACAATTAATGGATTGTAGGGACAAAGGAATAAGTTGAAAAGTCAAAGTGAAAGTCATTTAGCAAATCCATAATTTCAAATTGTGCACAGGCATTCATGTGTAACATGTACACTCCATTTACTCTTAAACCGAGCCACCCTAATTGGGAAGGCCATATGGGCTTTATGGGCCTCACTTAAGAGGAGGCTTCTTAGGAGCTTAGATACTAAACATAAACGCAAAAGTGAGAGAACTGTATGTACTATTAGACACAAAGAAACTGATCCAACCATTGTGAGACAATAAACAATCAGGCTTGAAAATACTAGGTCCCTTCACTTATGAGAACAAAGATTCAGACTTCAGTAACTCCAGGTGCACATACATAAATAAAAACAACAATATTAACATTGAAATTTTTTTTTTTTGGTACAAAGAGACTGTTAGTCTGTTAGTTTACTGGATATTTTCCTTTAGCTTTTTCGATTATTTAACTAGTTCATTAAACTCTAAACCACACTCTCAAATTTAGCGTTTCACAATCTATACAAATTTACTCTACAAAGAGAAGAGAGACCTCCAAATTCCTTAAGATGGCCTTACTCCAAAAGGTAACATATTACCTTGACCATATGGACCTAACTTATAAGATTCACTAAAGTGTAACTCGTCAAGGTAAGCTGGCTGCCTTCGAGGGTAAACGGTGTGTACATTTCCTTTACAGCTTTTGGTCAAAATATCTACAATATATCCTCCTGGAAACCCTAGAAAGAATCCAACACATCTATAATGCGAGCCTACAATCTGACATCATGTTGTACTATTATTACACATTCATAGTAACTAAGTCATTTATTTGCACAAATAAAGCCACATACCGAATATGCAAACTAATCAACTATTTATTAATGTAATCAAAACCAAATTTGTCTATTTGGACTTTATTTGGCTTGTTGGCTTGCTCTCTGCACTGCACTATGATACAGGTACCCTTATATTTTTCTCTTCGTCGCTTACTTAATAGAAGTTTTAATCAAAGTTCCAAGCTCCTGTCTAAGTCACAAAGAGATCTAAGCTAGTACCATATGTTGAACACGGCCAGAATAAACAAGGAATAGTACGGTATGGAGGGATCAAAAATAACCAGCCTTCTTATCAGGGTGAGTAATATGTGTAAACTACTTTCAGTTCACTTATAGCTTTAGAATTAAGGACAAATTTCTACCCTGGTTGAGGAATACAGGGTTAAGGCTACTCCAAATTTTGAATCAATGTATTTTCAAAAAGTGTCTTAGATCTATTTATTTTTCCAAATTAGCCAGTAAGTTTTAGGTAGATTTATATTAAAGAGTTATAATGAAATTGCATTTTTATTTTTGCGAGCATACTGATAAATCTAACTATAATTTCCTTAGAGGGGACATTAAAATCATATGTGGACATTTTTTAAGCCTTAAAGTTAATTACTTTAGCCATTTCTGTGTGTTTATCTATGGGTGTGTGTACCTGCCCCTAGTAATTTCTAAGATAGTTGACATTTCTCAATTGAATTTGGACACACATGTTCTCCTACTAAGATACCTTCATGTTTATTTGTAATTATTATTATTATTATTATTATTATTTCCTCCCACCAATTTTAGAACCAAAAGTGCTATTTTTATTTTTTTGCACTATTAAAGGAACAATATTTTTAGAATTTTTCAAAAAGGTCTCACATCTATGCTTAGAGAACAAGAAAATTTCATTAACCATAAACAATTGACAGTTGCATAAAATATTTGAAACTAAAAGAAATTGATGTCCAAATTCGGTAAAGAAATTCAAAAATAAAATCATCATATGTAAACAAAATTGTATTAAAAGTATGCTATATATAATTGTATACTGTAGGCCTATATACATATTGTACACTATATATATAATTATATACTGTAGGCCCTTATACATAATATACACTTTATATAAATATATATATTACATTTTTTGGTACCATACACAATAATATTTTAAATCATTGCTGCTTTGAGCAATATTAACCTAGGCATGATTTAAAAAGAAATTAAAATAAAGGGTAAAACAAAGCATCAACCATAGAATAGATAAATTGATAACACTTGTGAAAATATGCAAATAAATAATGAAATTTGAATTGTAACCCAATATTTGAAAAGTTTGTTTGTGGCAAGCAAGAATTGTGTAAAATAATTAGTTTCAAAACATCTTGACAAAGCTGGGTGTATAGCCTACTAATAACTCATTTAGACACAATACCAATATTATTTCTCTTAGGGTAATTTAAACCAGGCATAATGTGTCCTTAATATCAAAATTATTGCTTTTATCATATGTTGTTTTCTTCTTCCTCTCAACTGCCGAATGTTTGTCATCCATTCCCTCTTGAGGATTTCCTCCATGCCATCTCTCCACATCTTCCCTCCAGGCTTCCATCTCCAACACTGCACAGCAACTTTTTCTCCTTCCATCCTCCCAACATGTCCTAACCATCTCAGCTGGGCAGCCTCTAATTTCTTCAATACTGGTATCATTCCTGCTTTCTGTCAGATATGTTCATTTATAACTCTATATCTCCTCGTCTTTCCCACCATGACTCGTAGAGGTCTCATCTCTACCGCCTGTATTCTGCTCCTGTCCTTTGTTGTCAAAGCACAGCATTCTGCTCCATACATTAAGGTGGTTGTCAAAATTGTATTTATGATTACTTTCTTTGTCTTTTCAGGAACATATTTGTCTTTTAACAAAGAGTATAGTGCCCGTACATTTTTATCAAATTTAATCAATCTTTCATTTATGTCATTGACATTTACTCCCTTAGCTGACACTACGCATCCGAGATATTTAAATTTTCAACCTTTTTTGACTCTCATTCCATTAATCTGAACATTTGTCTCTTTCTCCCTCCTGCCCGCCTGCATTAGCTCTGTCTTTATTACTATGTTCGTCCTCATTCCAGCTGCTTCAAAACATGAGTTCCACTCACATAATGTCGTCTATATGCCCTCTTTGCTGAAATTCCAGTATGAAATATTGTCTGCATACGCCATTATCTGTCCTGGCTCTTTAACATTTACTCTTTCATAAACTTCATGACTATACAGTTCATTAACACTATAAAGAGCAACAGAGAAAAAACACTTCCTTGTTTCACTCCTGAAACTACCTTGAACCAATTATCATTTCTATAACTAGTTTGCACACTACCTGAATTTAACTTTTATGTGTTAATATTTTTATTGCACCCAATGATATCTTATAATATCTGGACAGAAGCTTCTGGACCAAATTTTAAAGCTGTTGTATGCATACTATTGTGTAAAAGAGAAAAGCTCTGAGGTTTTCTTTCTTTCTCAAACACATCCAAGGCTATATGGTATTTTAACATTATATGCGATTCTATGAAGTGGCGAGACCAGGGATGGTTTGGGGTTTTAAAACAAACATACCCATTCGCTTTTCTGGAATCTGAGAATAAAGACTGTAAGTAAACGTATCAGACAATCGTACATACCTTATAATTAAGAAGATTATTTTTTTTAGCACTGTGTCCTACTACCTGTTCAGGCTATACCATATTTACTAATTATACAAATGAGTTAGGTGTGAGGAAGGTTGAATTTAAAGGAAGTGTACCCCCATTTGCATGAGTGGAAAACAATTTTGAAAAAAAAACTATCTCAGTACACCCAACTGGGATTTGAACCCCAATCTCCTTGTTATTGGCAGTATAGTCTAACATAAGAGTGACACTTAGACCATGTGGCTCACAGAAGCAGGTTGGTCCATTATTGCTTGGAACAAAATTTCCACGAATCTGCAATCAGTAAACCACCCCTTAGTAAGTTTTACTCAGAAAAATAAACATGCTATTTTTTGTACTCATATGAAACACAATTCAGATAAAAATTTTGAACACAATTATTAATAATGTAATTTTTAAAGGCTTACAATTTAAAAAAATTAGTCATCAGTAAACTAGCCTTAAATAGTTTCTTCAAAAAACACACATAGGGTGCTATTTTTATGAAAAAAAATTCTGAAATATTAATATATAAAAATATTGAAGAGCGTCCTCTAAATATGTTCCAAATTCAGAGTTTTCTGTCAAACACTTCGATTGAATAATGTATTCAGACACACAACTTGTTCATTATTTAATCCCGTTTACTGAAATGAAACCATTCACTTCTTACTTAGGAGCATAATAAGTTTTCAGGATTGCAATGAGGAATTTATGTAACAGCTAAATCTCTGAAATTATCATATACTTCTGAACCAATAGCCATAATTAACAATGCTACAATTGTTTTAGAGATTGTATGTAAGAGTAGAATGTTTCAATCATGTTTCTCAATTTTCCCATGAATG
Organism: Timema podura; assembly: GCA_033556935.1. Lineage (NCBI taxonomy): Eukaryota > Metazoa > Arthropoda > Insecta > Phasmatodea > Timematidae > Timema > Timema podura. The sequence continues at coordinate 112,765,977 of JAVRXN010000010.1, forward strand.
TCAATTTTATTTTTCTTCCACGACTAACGTGTTACACATTATCAAATCATAGTACTCTGAAGTAGTCAACCGAAATAGCTTGGCTTATTACCAGAAGCCACTATCCATCTCTCACCTATTCCAACTGCTACATTTATAATTTCTACATAGTAGCCTACTGTAGTGTCTTAAAATATAGCAGTTTTTATTTTTAAAGATTATCATAAGGCATAGGGACATGTAATGTAAGAACGATGAGAAGGGCTGGGAAACTGGAAAATTTTAAAATGGAAATGGAAAGGTTTGGTGTGAACATTGCGGGTTTAAGTGAAGTCTGGTGGAAATATCAAGGTAAAATAGTGTCTGGAAATTATGCAATGTTCTATTCAGGTGGAAAGAGTGCGGAAAAAGGAGTGGCAATAGTGATGAAAAATGAAGTGTTGAAAACAATGCTATGCAAAGCAATGTGTCATAGTGATAGATTAATGTTTGTAAAATTAAACACTGAACCAGTGGATATTTTTGTAGTACATGTGTACAAGCCAACAACCAACCACGATGATGTCGAGGTAGAAGAAACATACTATGAAATTGAAGTAATTATTCGACATGAGGGAAGAGGGAATGTGAACAGCATCATCATGGGCGATTGGAAGTGTGGTCGGAGAAGGATGGGAGCAGAAGATCATGGGGCCACATGGATGAGGAAGAGAAACAACAGTGGTAGATGCTCTTCAAATTCTGCCAGCAGAATAACCTAGTGTGAAAAACACCTAGTTCAAGAAACGGAAGACAAAACTATACACATGGAAGAGCTCAGGAGACATCAACAGGTAACAACTAGACTACATCCTTGTCAAACAGTGATTAAGAATTGGATTGAAAGATGTGAAGACATTGCCATGTGCCCACATCAATTCAGAACACCCCTACTGGTGGCGTCCATTGAAACAAGACTAAATAGGATCAAAAAGATGACCAAGAGAAAACCGAGATGGAACCTAGAAATATTAAGAAGCGAGAGTTACATGTGAGAAATTCAAGAGAACAAAAGTTAATTGAGGTGACAGAAGAGAGTATAAGTGCTGAAGGGTAATGGAATAGTATTAAGAATATTTTTTGAAGGTGCTAAATTACAATGTTGGAAGAGTGAAGAGGACTGCATGAAAGCCCTAGGTAGCAACAGAAATGCTTCAGAAAAGGAAAGAAAGAAGGAAATGGAAAAGTAGAAACTTGGACTTTCAGGAAGATGGGAAAGGGAACTTTGAAATATGAAATGTCAACATAGAAGAATGTATTAGATAAAACAACGAGTTAATGAGAAAAACAAAACGAGGAAAGAGTGATGAGATGAGATTATCAAACTACAAAGAAAAGGTATGATGTCATGTACCAGAAGTCAAAGTAACTGGGAGGGAATGTAATGGAAACAAAGGTGTGGGAACATTAGGAACAGAAAACCCCAAAGGTCAGATGTTGATGGATCATAAAGAGGTTCTTACTATTTGGGAAAGACATAAAGAAAAACTGTACAGCAAGGAAAATCGACTAGGGAACCTGGAGATTGAAGCAGAAGACAAGGTAGAGGAAGACAAAAAAAGGACACACCATTTAAAAGAGTGAAGTGGAGAGAGCCATTAAGGATATGCGAAGAAGAAAAGCCGCTGGAGATAACATACCATATGACCTTCTGAAGGAACTAGAAAACAACGGATTAATGGTTCTGATAAAAAATTTAAATAGGATCTACGAAACATGAGAATGGCCGAAGGACTTTCTAGACGTAACCATGGTGACTCTAAAGAAAACAAAACAAGCCAAGAAATGAATTGACCACAGTACCATCTGCCTCATCTCTCATGATGGAAGATAGTGGCAAGAATACTCCACAGGCGACTGGAACAGAAAACAGAAAGTGTGATTGAAGAAGACCTATTTGGATTCAGAAAAGGAACCAGAGGTGCCATTGGGATGCTGAGATTAGTTTCAGAGAGACCGCTGTAAATCTAAGGAAGAGGTCTACATTGGTTTTATCGACTGCTAAACGGCATTCAATAGAATGAAGTGGAAAAAGCTGATGGAAATACTCAAGAAGATTGGCATCAACTGGAGGGACTGACGGCTGATTGCAAACCTGTACCTGGGACCGCGAGTGAAGGTGAGGCTGAATGATGGAAAGACCAACAGCATAGAGATATGAAGAGTAGTGAAGCAGGGATGCTGTTTATCACCCAAACTGTTCGACTTGAATGGAGAGTGGCTGGTCAGGGAAGCCCTGCAGATACGTGACAATTTTAGCATGGGAGGATACATTATCAACACAGTAAAATAGGCAGATGATCTAGCATTGATGGTAAAAAATTAAGAAGAGTTGCGGGAAATGATGGACTGGCCGGTGGAGATAAGGAGAAAATATGGCATGGAGATCAACATTGAGAAGTCTAAAGGGATGGCGAATTCAAAAAATGAAGTGCTGCTGAAAATCAAAAGTGGAAACCAGGAGTTGGAAAACATAGAGCAGTTCAAGTACCTGGGAAGTATGCTAACAAAAGATTCCTACTGCACCAAGGAAATTAGGTCGAGGATCGCCATGACCAAGGAAGCTTTCAACAAAACGAGGTTACAGCTGACCATCAAATTGAGTTTGGAACAGAGGACGAAAGTGAGGAAATGCTATACTTGGAGTAGAAACTTGGACTTTCAGGAAGATGGGAAAGAAATACTATGGGAACTTTGAAATATGGTGCTGGAGAAGACATGAGAAAATCAGGTGGACAGAGAGAGTGTCAAATGAACAAGTACTAAGAAGAGTGGGTGAGAAGAGTACTATTTTGGATGTGATTCTTTGGTACAAAGCAAACTAGATCAAACACATCTTTAGGAGGAACTGTCTTCTGCACGACATCATAAAAGGCAAGGTTGAGGGAAAGAGGAGCTTAGGAAAAAGGAGGATTAGAATATTGGATGACTTGGAGGAAAGAAGAAAATTATGTGAGCTCATAGTCTAACTTCATTAATAAACGGAATGGACCTGTCATAAGACAAACTACAATAATAATAATAATAATCATAAGGCATCTAGAAACACACATAAATAAATGGTACAGATCTCCGCACGGACTTTGTCACTCCATTGTTTGAAAATGGAGATATTTACTTAAAAAAGGGTCAACACTTCGTATTGAAATTTCGACTCTGGTTAATATTTTTAACATTTTATTAGAGGTTGCACGTTTTATGGTTATTGCATTGCTATTAAATTCCTCACGTATAAATTTAGACCAATAAAAAAGATAAATATTGACTATTGATATAGATAGATTATTGCTGCACAAACATTTCCCCTTAATGGTTAAAGGAAGAAGAACATAAACATTTTGAGAGACTTACTTATTTACTTAATCTATGGCATTAGAGACTTATTACATTAAACTGAAATAGTACACTGTACAACTAAAGCTCACAAAATTGTATTAATATATTTGCCAATATCTGAGAAACTATTAGTTTTATAGAGCTATATTTTAAATAAAAGTTTTTATTTCTAATAGTCGGTACTACAATTTTGCAATGTTAGGTTATTTAGTAACTCAAATAGTTGCGAAAATACGGAAAATTTCCGCTTCTGTAAAGTACCTTAAAAGTAATTTTCATGAGAAAATAAAAATAGCCATTTTATTTATAATATTAATCAATTCTCATATTCGAATTTTAATCTAAATCATTGGAGCCGATTTTGAAAAAAAATTGATTTTTCTCTTTTCACCTTTTATTAAACTACTCTTAATTTTAGGGTTAAACAGACACACAGACGGCATTGCAAAAACTACTCTTTAGGGTTTGTGGGGTCATCACACGTCGACATCCATCAACATCTCGGGTTAGATTTTTCTTATGGTCGCAATACTTATCTTTAGTGTTAAAAAAGTTAAAAAAAAACACATATATTTGCATATAGCTTGAAAATGATTGGTTTTATAAAAATATGTTTCGAATAAAAAAAAATTATTATAAATAGTCTTACATATTTGCAATTATAATTAATTTTATATCTCTAAGATTTACGAAGATATGATAAAAAAAATTAGAATGTTCTCATCAGACCAGAATCCTTAAAGTCATTTTGACGAAAAATTAAGGGTAGCCATTTTGTTTGTAATATCGATCAATGCTTGGAAACTAATTTTAATCAAAATCGTTAGAGCTGATTTTGATAAGATTTATTTTTTCTATTTTCACCCTTCATTAAACTACCCTTAATTTTAGGGTTAGATATCCAATTCCAAAAACCCCTCGGGACAACCCTATAAAAAAAACCTAGATACCAAGTCTTAGCCCAATCAGTAAAATAGTTTAGGCTCTCTACTCCGAGGTCCAGACAGATGGACAGAGAGACAGAAAGACGGAAATGCAAAAACAATTTTTTCGAATCTCGAGTTAGATTTTTTTTACGATCACAATACTTTCTATACCTGTAAGGTGGCAAGAAAGTAAAAATATGACTTAAAATATATTTAGAAGTGTGTCAAAGGTAGACCGAAGTTTTAAAAACTAGCACATACTAACTGGTTTAAGCAAAACTTATCTATTCCTTAAGACACCAATGATATATAGTATGTTCAATTTGTTCTTTCAGCCAGAAAACAAATATAAAAAGGGTTGTTAAAATTTTAAAATTGTAAAGCAAAATGTTTGTAATTTAAAAGTTAAAAAGCATCTAGATATTCACAAAAATCTAACCAACACATAAAATAGTATTATTATTTAAACATAAGAGTTTGAATGCAATTTTTGAAAATTTGCTTAAAGCTAGTCAACATTTAAGAAAACAACCTTTTAATTTATTGGCCTAATTCATAAATTTCCCTAATACAAGATTCATGCTTTAATAATGTTTTCTTGTAGCTCATATTAACTACGGTAATGGTGTTCACATTTAAAAAAAAGTTGAAACACCAAAACTCTATGTCTAAATGTTCCATAAAATATCCATGGGACTCATAAACATTGTCACACTTTAAAAATAAATGGTACGGAACTCCGCACGGACTTTCTCACTCTCTTGTTTAAAAATGGAGATGGAGATATTTACTCAAAACTCGTAATATATGCAAAACGAAATAATATACACTCGCAAACACAAGCATAAATTGCACTATACTTATTTAAAACCTTTTTTTGAGTCCCAGTTTTAAATTTTATAATTTTATTTTTAAAGACTTAATGTCCTCATTTGTATGTTTGGACCAATAAAAAGATCGATATTGGGTCCACAAGGGTCAACACTTCGTATTAAAATTTCGACTTCCGGTTAAAATTTTCAACATTTTATTAGGTGTTGCACATCTTCAGGTCATTGCATTGCTATTAAATTCCTCATTTATAAATTTGACCAATAAAAAATTTAAATATTGACTATTGAGTCTAAAATGGAGACAGATCAATGTTGTACAAACATTTCTCCTAAGTGGTTTAAGAAACAATAACAATAACATTTTGAAAGACTTACTTATATTTATTAATTAAACTATGGCATTGGAGAATTATTGCATTAAAATTTAAGTATTATCTCTTTACAACTAAAGCTCACAAAATTTTATTAATATATTTGCTAATATCTCAGAAACTGTTGGTTTTATAAAAATTTATTTCATATAAAAAATTTTTGCACTGATAAGTTATTTAGTATCTCAAATAGTTGCAAAGATACGGAAATTTCAGCTTATGTAAAGTACCCTAAAAGTCATTTTCATGGGAAAATGAAAATAGCCAGTTTATTTATATTCCTAAGCAATGCCTAGAACAAATTTTAATCTTAATCGTTTGAGCCTCTTTTGAGAAGATTGATTTTTTCTCTTTTCGCCCTTTATTAAACTACTTTAATTTTAAGTTTAAACACAGAGACAGACGGCATTGCAAAGGCCACTTTTTAGATATATATTTACGTATAGCTTGAAAGTTATTAGTTTTATAAAAATAGGTTTCGAATAAAATATCTGTATTATAAATAGATCTACATATTTGTAATGATAAGTAATTTCCTATCTCAAATAGTTTCGGAGATATGATAAAAAAGGAGAATTTACGCATCAGACCGGAGCCCTTAAAGTCATTTTGCTGAAATATTGAGAGGAGCCATTTTGTTTGGAATATTTATAAATGTTTTGAAATGAAATTTAATCAAATTCGTTAGAGCCTATTTTGAGAAAATCAAATTTTTCTCTTTTTACCTTCAGTAAACTACCCTTAATTTTAGGGTTAGATATCCAATTCCAAAAACCCCTCGGGGCAACCATGTTAAAATCCTAGATACCAAGCTTTATCTCGATTGGTAAAATAGTTTAGGCTCTAGTCCGAGTTACAGACATACAGAAATTCAAAAACAACTTTTTTGAATTCGTGGGAGGGTCATGAAACGTCAAGAATCATCAAAATATCAAGTTCGATTGTTTTGACGATCACAATACTTTCTCTACCTGTAAGATAGCGAGAAAGTAAAAAGGGATACATTACCATACAGTTGAAACTCTCTAGACCAGCACTGTTGAGTTATTTACAATTTAAATAAAGACATACCAACATTTATTTAACCATAGTACATTTCTTTATACTTAAGCTGATAAAAGAGCATACATCTGAGTAATGAATCTTGATATGGTAACCATCTAAACTAACAGTGAATATGAGATCAAAAACACGCGACTGACTATTAAAAGTTTTATGATGCTACTTCTTGCAGAACAACTCATATGCGCATGCGCCACTATAGTACATGGCCAGTGATGGCTCAGCAACCACATGTGTCACAGTATTATTACATAACTAAATAATATATTCAACAAGCACCCTTGGAACCTGACAAGTACCAGACCACAGAATTTGTCTTCTAAGAACTCTTTATATAGGTAAACCTAATGCCTAAGCACTAGGCTTGCCATGTCACTCTACATACTTATCGCTATGTCATACAAGGTAAAATAAAGCTTAAAACAAGTAATAATACACCACATTTTACAGCTCTTGGTCACTTGGAAGATATAACTAAGGGATCAAATAGAGCCAGAATACAAGCCAATACAAGAATGTATAACCAAAACACTCTGCTGCAGATGTAAACAACTTTGGTGCCTTTGTACTGCTAATAACACCGTCCTGGTGGCCGTCCCTCAATTTAATGGCCGTAGATTTAAAACGCGCTGGACCCCAGAATTTCAGACTAAAGAGTTTCAACTCTACTAATTAATGTTGAAATTACAATGCTTTTTTTTTTGTATAGTTAATCGGGAGAGAGCCAAATATTTGAATAAAAATAAATAATGGCGTTCAACCAAACTTGGTGCACATGTAATAATGTTGGATATTGTTCTCATATACTTATTTATATTATTGGACACTATTGACCTATCTAGGAGGACAATCTTTTTTTTTAATCTCTATAATATTCTTTTAAGGCATCATTCTATGAAGTTATTAAAATATGCCTTTGTGTGGTTCTAATTATTAGTTTTTCAGATTCAAAAGACAGATTAAAAAAAAATGAAGCACATAGATTCTTAGTGATTATACTAGCCCCTGTATAAATCTATTTTTGACTGCCTACCACCCGAATCAGTGGATTTATGGTCTAAGGTGTCATTCTTGCAATAGGCTGGATTGCTGGTGATGGGGGGATGGAGATTCAAATACCTGTCAGGTCTACTTAGTGTTTTTTTTTCATTTGTTTCCCACTCTCCCTAATCCCTAAACATAAATGCATGTACATTATAAAACCTATCTTACCCCGTTAGTGTAAATAATCGGATAGCTAGGACAAGTACTAATATGCTGTGTTCTAAAAAAAAAAGTTGACTATTGAGGTGCATTAATATCTTTTTCTATCGGAACCAGTATAGAACCTCGGAGAGACAATATAATTAAATTTTGTAGGCGCCTATAGTTTATTAATATATAGTTAAAATCTTTTTAAATATGATTTTTATCTAATATTATTGCTAATGCCTTGGCTAATGTAGTTTTCAAACAGGATTAATCACTTTGCTAGTTTGAATGTAGTTGTCTAAAGTGAAGATTTTTTTTAAATATTAAATTTACAGCCCTTGCAGGGGAATACTAGTGCAGTTAACCCTTATAATTTTTTTCTCCTAATGCTAAGTTGAATCACTAAATAGAAAAATAGCTCTATATCATTTATGTGACTGAACAATAAGATTTGTTGTCATCCTCTTCTATGCTCATGAATGGGTAGTAATTCTTTAAGAGTTCTAATCAGACCATTCTAGAACCTCGTCATGATGAAGAAGGTTATAATATGTGGATTGAAGATGGGCGGTTTCACATTTTCTTGCCGCTTGATTCAGGCAAGCAGCGTTACTACGACAAGATGAAGCAGAACTCGTTGCAGCCTTTTACCTATGACTCCAGAAGCAACCAAGAGAGCTCGAGAAGATCTCAAACAATACAACATGTCACTCAAAGCCAAGAGGAAAAGCAGAAGGAAGAACGAAATAAGGGAGCTCAAGTAAGACCGTAAGCATAATCTAATCATTAAGACTCATAGTGTTAAAGTTATTTGGAGATACTTTTAGTGACATGAAATTTGTTTTCTTTCCTTTTATTCAGTGTTGATGAACATCTTATAGCTGGGATTATGCTACTAGGACACTTTTGCTCAATACTTCGGTTGAGTGGAAAGAAATATATGGACATAAGCTCAATTATTTTTATTGTTATTAACATATAAAACAATCTACATGAATTTAACTATGTCATTATTTTTGGGATGGGTTAACCTTACACAGGTTTTCACTTAAAGGATCTACATGATGCTAAGTATTTTTAATTTCTAGATGTACATATTGGTTTGTTATAATATTGGCCAAATAAAAAAGTAATTTTTTATTGCAAAATAAAATGTTAATATAGTACGAGTGACTATATAAATAGTTTGTTTTTAAAAAATTAAGATCAACTATGAAAACTTAAATTTAAATTCTAGTTCAAAAATAATTTTCTCCACAGTGAAATTTTAATTTCAATGACCTAAGACTCTCAATTGAAGTCCAATATATATTTGATTGGGATAAAAGGAAACCAGTACATTGTTCGATTAAACCAGTTTCTGTAATATTTGTGTATAGACACAGCATATTGTTAAAATAAATGTTTTGTTTAAATTTTCACAAGTTTTATCTTCTTTTTTTTTTTTTAACAAATATCACAGTATAATGAAATTTTAGGAATTTGTTGGTTGGATTTAATTAACTTTAGTAACAAGTATGAACCAAAATTATATAACAATCCAATTACTGTGAATATAAACAAAAAAATACTAACTATAACATAAAAAGAACAGAAATATCTAAACGACATAAATAAAAAAAGATAATGTAATGTCTTATACTTCAAAAACAAATATGAACATTGATAAAATTGTGATGTACCATTTAAGTTTCTATAAATAAGCCATATTTTCAAAGCTGTGACAATATCTTTTCAGGACTTGTGTAAGTGAAATTAATCTTTAATGAATCCATTTAATTTAATTAAAAGCTTTTAAATTGCTGTTATTGGCTTTGAATGTTGGATGTCATGTTCATAGAGTAAGTGATGGTAAAGTCACATAGTTAATCTCTTACACACTTTTGCTCATAATGTTGTTTTAAGCATGTGTGTGCATGTACTTAAAACAGATCCAAACAGTCTAACATTACCAATCATAAAAAAAAAGCTGTGTAACTGACCACCTATTTCTTTTCTAACAAGAAGAACTAAACTGTAGTAAACTTTTTATTGCATTACCTAATTTTTCCTGACATAGTCATTTTGAACAATTAATGAAAAGCAATTAACATTAACAAAAATTTAATATAATCAACTACCCATGTAGAAAAATCATATCTGGACAGAACTGGGGAAGATCTGGGGCAAATCTGGCATTCCCAGATCTGGCCAATTCCAGTTCTGGGCTAGATCTGGCATTTTTCCACCTGTGTAAACTAAGGTTTGCAAATAAATAGTAAGCCAAGAAGGTTCTAGCTTTATAATTATTCATTTATTTTTGTTTGAAGGTGTGGGAACTAATTCAAGAGTTTGTAATGTTGTAAATTTTATAGGACATCGCTCAACAAACTACATCAAACACCGTTCATCATGTGAGACGTCTACTATTGAAACGTGACCCCAATGACAGATCAGTTGGGGGTAAGAACCAGTTTTGATTACTTTCTATCTGTTCTTTTTTTTATTATTGTATTAAAACATAAAGCTACATGCCTACTAAACCAATTCATTGGACATAAGACCTTCTTCACCTAATAATGAAATATATAAATGTAATACTTTAGGTAAATAAAGTTTTGGAGAGTTATTAGAAAGAAAGTGTTTAGAAAGATATTTGGCTCTTATTGAGATGAATAAACAGGAGATTGGAGAAAGCTACATGTTACATGTGGTATATGTGGAATGTATGAGTGGTGACAGATGTGTACAAAAAATTTTAATTTGGAAACCCAAAGACACAAGACATGTTGGTAGGCCGAGATGTCGTAGGGAGAATAATGTGAAAATGGATTGGAAGGAGGTTGAGTGTAAGGTTAGGGATTGGATGGAGGTGTCTCAGGATATGGTTTAATGGTGGGCTTATGTTATGGTGTCATTTAACTTTCGAGTTACTTTAGGCAGGAGAGTAAGTTAAAATAAAGTGGCGGGGAAGGTATATTCAATATATCCAGTTGGTAAGGTAGGTGAGACGATGGTAAAGGCTTATTTCAAATTACTACAAAATTTAGAGTGAAATATTTTATTTTCACATGCATTTTTTTAAATTTCTGATCAAATTTTCCAGGTAATGGACTCGGAATGAGAGTCATTGGAGGCAAAGAAATACCAAATTCGGGAGGTAAACTTGGCACTTATGTTACTCGTATCTACCAAGGAGGTGTTGCTGACAAACTTGGAGTCATCAAAGAAGGTTGGTAGAATGTTGAGGAAGAAATAACAAGACTTGCCTTCCAACCTATTCTTTTATCACAAATAGTCTATTTTGGTATCGAATATTTTAAAATATTTCAGTCAACACTTTTTTACCAATTCACTAATTTAAAAAAATACATTGCTTGTCTTATGCATAGATGTATATTGTGTACTACTGATTGTTGACTGAAGCATGGATGGATACCATTGATTGCTTGACTGATACATGGATATATAGTACATTTTATTATTAACTGATACATGGATATTTAGTACTAATGATTGTTGACTGACACAAGGAAGTATACCACCGATTGCTTGACTGATTCATGGATATATTTTGCTACTGATTGTTTGTTGACTTATTCATGGATTTATATTACCATTGATCACATGTCTGATGTATGGATCTATATTACTACTAATTGTAGACTGATGCAAGGATATATACCACTGACTGATTGACTGATGCATGGGCAGGGAGTCAAACAGGAACCGATAACCGAAATTAACATCTATTTTTAAGGAGCCAGAACCCTAAAAACACTATTCTGAAGAATTTGAATCAGAACCGTTAATTAATTTTGGGTTCATAAAGGTTCTATAAGGTTCTTAAAGGTTCCTAGTTTTACAGAATTGTAAATAATTTTGACATGTTGCACACATTTTTTTCTTCCCCCTTAGTTTAATTTTGAAATGTTGTGTTTTCCACTTTCACAGTAAGTTCTGAAAGGGCTTAATATATTTTAGTTTATTACTTTGTTTTGAAAACCACTTTTCTAAGGTGATTAGAAAAGAGTTAGTGAGCTCTTAGCAAAGCACACTAATGTTAAATTCCAGAGGAATGTTGTGACTGTCACATTGTTCTCTGTTTTCTCAATTTAATGTTTAATCTAGGTGTTTAGGAAGATGTATTTAGCTTTGATAGACAGCAGATAATACCACATTCCTTGGAAGTTGAAATACAGAAATCATATCTTTTGGACACACAGTCTAAGCCTATCGTACTTAGTACTTCTAAGTGAAAACTGGTAATCTGGTGGTTGGTTGAACAGCTTATAATAGCGGTAAAAGAGAGATGGAGGGTGGCAAAACGCAAACTTTAAATTCTTTCACGCAAGTTTAAATTAGGAAGTTGCTCAGTTAATGTGTTCCTTGTGTACAGTGCGGAGGTGATTATTTTTGTTTCTCAGTAAGTGGTTTAAATAAAATTATTGATGGGTTGCGTTAAAGAAACTCAGTTCGGAAGTTTTTTGACCATGAGATTGACTGTGACAGATCAAGATGCAAATTAGAGGGATACACTATTGTTATTAAGGTTGCTATAATATTTTTTTTAACCTAGCAATACTTTTGATCCAAAGTGTTATTTCCAAAGTGGTTCTCCAATCTCCTTCCACGCAAATGCGGATACACTTCCTCTCTATATATAAAAATATAACCTTCCTCATTCATTAAAAAAACATTATCAAATTACTACATTGACATAGCCCGAATTGATATTAAGACTCTGTGCTAAAAAAAAAATTAAATTTAAAGAACCAGAACACTATCAGGAACCAAAAAGAACCGGAACCAGAACCAATACAAATTTCGGTTCAACTCCCTGTGCATGGGTGTGTACTAGTGATTGCTTGACGTACTGGACTTATGGATCTATATTACTACTGATTGTCGACTGAATCATGGATATATACTATCACTGATTGCTTGTCTGATGCATGGATGTATAGTCCTACTGATTGTTTGACTGATTTATGGATGTATATTCATAAGCCTACTGATTGTTGATTGATGCATGGATGTATTCCACTAATTGGTAGGCTAATGGATAGATGTATAGTCGAACTCAGTGGTCTTAAGGGTAAAGTTCTCACTCAGGACCCGATGTTCGTGGGTTCAAACCAAGCTAGGGTCAACGGATTTTTCTTGAACGATAAAGTCTGCTGCACAACTTCCTTTGAAGGGAAAGTAAAGCCGTTAGTCTTATGTTTATCGTGGCATGTAAAAGAACCCTGGAAGTTATGTGAAAATACCTTCCCCGGCAAAATTGGTAGGACCTTTTGCTATTGCTCATAGAAATTCTTGTGTGCTGATATAATCACAATTCAGAAAGTACACGATAAATACCAATATTATTAATAATAATATATGTAACCCGCCTCGGTGGCGTAGTTGGCTAACGCGCTAGTCGTGTTGAGATCTACCGCCGAGGACGGGGAGATCGAGGTTCGAATCTCAGTAGGGTGAACTGAGGGTGGTTTTTCCTAAATGGTTTTCCACTCTCCCTCCCGCAAATGCGGGTTCACTTCCTCTAAATTCAACCCTCCCAATTCCTCGTCCATTAGCGTAATTAGTACTTAAGCGTATAACCCGAACAGGTAGTAAGACGCGGTGCTAAATATAATAATATATGTATAGTAGTACTGATTTTTGACTGATGCATGGAATTATAGTACTACTGATTGTTGACCGCTATATGGATGTAAAATATTACTGATTGTTGATTGATGTATATTACACCTGATTGCTTGTATAATGCATGAATGAAACTGAAAATTCCTTATCATCAGAACAGAAGCGCTTTGACTCAAATATGTTTATATTTTCTGTATTCCTACCTATGAATTTTGTCATTATAATTTAACTAGATTGTATTTCGATTTATTTTTTTGCTACCTATTAAACCCATCTTACTGTTTTATATCTATTTATATAATGCTTGGATCGAAACCTATAGCTTCAACATCATACAATTTCTTGTTGCAGGAGATCGTTTGTTGGAGTGGAATGGTGTTTCTCTAACTGGAAAAACGTTTGAAGAAGTTCAGAGGGTTGTATCACTATCTGAAGGCAAGATTGATATAGTAGTTGAAAGGTAGTTACAAATTCAAACGAAACCAAATTTTCTTAGTAAACTTTTTTTTTTACTTTTAAATAGATTTGGTAATAAACCATAGCAATTAAATAAATGTGAGATCTTAAACAATTTTTTTAAAAAAGGCCTCAGCTAAAAGCAATTAACTATGTTTTTTCTTAGTCTTTATGAATGCAATATGCATTTGATATTATAATGGTAAAATAATACACGTTTATTTAAAATAAATGTTGGAGATTTATAAGCCCTTAATCTTCAAACAATATTTCCAAGTCTCTGCCACTTAGAAATGCATTTTTAATTTCACCCATTTTGCATTTTATATTTCACATTAATTTTGTCTATATTTAAATTATATTTGTAGTTTTTATAGTGATAAAACTTAGTAATTTAATTAAACCTTTATTGGTTGGGTAAAAAGATTGTTTTAGGCCTTCCAAAATATAAACAGTAATAAAATAAATAGTATTATCAGTAGGAATGGTAGTAGTGGAGTATTCAGGGCCGCCCAAAGGATTAAGGGGCCCGGGGCAACAGGATTTTGAGACCTCTTTCATACAAAATCATTAATTTAATTTAGCTCTTTTTAATTAGATAATACTAAGCCATCTTAATTATAAAAAAGTTTCCTTTTATTACTAAACTATTTTCTTAGCACCACATCTTACAACCATTTGGGTTATATGCCAACTATATTATTATTTTCAGTGAAATACTTAGATGAGTTCATACTCACATCACTTGAGAACAATTTTACTAGCCTTCATTGAGGCAAGTTCATCAATAATATCCTCAACGGCACAGATTTATCTGATTGCCAAACCCTTCCTTCACCTCTGACAAGATGTGTATTAATCACAACTTGTGAATGTGAGGAATGCCAGGCCTCCACCGTGGTTCGGATCCCACGTTAAACTGTAAGTCCTCCATTTCATCTCACAATCACCCTACCATTACACATTAGCATAAGTGCGTATAACCCGAACGGGTAGTAAGACGCGGTGCTAATAATAATAATAATTAATAATATCCTCAAAACTTATTTCCTTCACAAAATCATGTTCAATGCTGAAACTTAGCAAATAGTTTAGTTAGTCTATCCTCGCTGTTGGCTGAACGTAAGCAGGTTTTAATCAAAGATGGTTTATTGAAAGCATGTTCTCCCAATGCTACTGACACAGGTAATGCTAATAAAAACCTTAAACAAATGTAAATTTGTTTATAAACTATTTATAAACCCTTTTCAAATAAAAAACCAAGCAGTTAAAGTGCAGAGTTAAGATTTCCACCCACACACAAGTTTTATTATTTCCGTATTTTGTAAAAAAAAAACTTTTCTTCTTTAAGGACTTTTTTGAAGGTCCTTAGGATAAGCTGCCTTTAAAGCTTCAGCATGAGTAGCTATAGCTGAAGTGTCAACATTATCGGCTGGGTTAAACAGAGGTGAGAATAATATTTATAGATCTGCCATTCTTTAATCCGGGTTATGTAAATCGGACAAGAGCAGATCTAATGTAGGAATAAACTTCTGCACTTTTAATCAATACGCTGGAGAATCAAAGTCAGCATCTCCTCTGCCATCATGGAATCCTCGTTTCTTATGAATTCTTGAGAATTTCTTCAATTTTGGTTTGACTCCAAAGTTTGAAGTGACTTCTTTTGCTTCTGTAAGCAGACTTGGTCATGATTCTTTCAAGAACTGAATCTCTTCCACTTGGATCGTCATTTTTTGTGTTCCTTCTTCCATTGTTAGCTTAGAACTGTGAAGGACTCTGTTTCTATCATAAAGGCACTGCAACACCTTGTACCATATTGTGATTAGAAGGATGAATTCAAACAACTGAAGGCATTCATTTAGACCCGATACATTTGCTTGGTTCTCAGGAGCTAAGTAAATCTGCTCTTCAGTCCTAATCAAAGAATCTACCAAATCTGTACTTTTTTGTCAGAGGATGAAGAACGTGAAACCCTCGCACTCCACCTAGTTTTTGATACAGAGTGAAGTGAGAGATTTGCTGTGTTTTGTAGAATTTTCTATCATTAAGAGCTAACAGCGAATACATTGTAGAGTTTTTGGACATTGCCTCTACACTGGTTTCCATAGTGTTGGCACCAAAAGATTTAACGTATGTACACTGTTTGAGGACTGCCCTAATTTAATGCTATAATATTTTAAAATTTTTTTCGCCTCCAAATGTTTCTCCTCCCTCCCTTCCCCACAATTTTGTCCTGGCTACAGCCCTAAGTTTGGGGTCGACTTGTATATATTCTAACCTTATTACACTTCACTTGATCCTTCCAACAATTTACTAATCCCACAGTATAAAAATAAAATTATTATACTTACACAAACAAGCCTTGCCACCTGACACACAACATAGCATTATAACGTTTTTAGCAGCCCTTGTCCGCTGAGACTGGCAGACCCAATATATCCCTCCGCTACCCTTTACTTAGTATTGGAAGTAATAATAATGCAGTTTAGCGTTAATCTTTCACTTCCTCTTTAATTGCCGCTAACTAGTGCTGTTGGACTAATGTAGTAAGATAACCAACCATCTAGGGTTAGTAAAATAATAGTGTAATAAAACAAATGCTTTTACTGCTCTAAAACAAAGATGTTTGGGTGATTTGCCCCCCTCCCCCCACCAAGTAGGGGCCTGAGGCAAACTAACCAGTCTGCGTCCCCGCCCCACCACCCTCTGGGCGGCCTTGGGAGTACTAATAGCAGTAATAAGTAGTATTATTACTGATAAATATGTCTTATGAAAATAAATATATCAATGCACATAAATATCTGTAAGTAAACAATGTGTTATTGTAATGTCCTAGTGGAAAACCTTCTACTTCACTTGAACTGTCCTGCACTAGTTTGAAATCTCTAGATAAATCAAACTATGACAAAATAGACTACAATGGAAACAAAAGGATGCTATCATTTGAAGAAACACTAAGTAAGTATGTCACATTTTTAGCTTTCATCCATTTCATAGGTCTACTTTAAAAGAGGGAGATAAAAGCATTAGGAATGCCAGGCCTCCACCGTGGTTCGGATTCCACGTTAAACTGTAGGTCCTCCATTTCATCTCACAATCACCCTACCATTACACATTAGCGTAAGTGCGTATAACCCGAACGGGTAGTAAGACGCGGTGCTAATAATAATAATAATAATAATAATAATAATAAAAGCATTAATGGTTTCATTAGACCACAACTAACTACATCAAGCTGTGTTCTGATCAAAATCTTTAATGCGTGTATTCATTTTTATTTTACTTCATGTATACTGGTTCATTGTTAGCTATGTGTTTTCTAAAAAATTTCGTATTTGTTTTCGATCAAGCTTGAAGATTTTCACATAGTCTGGTTTGTTGTTAGATGAGAAACACTCCGACGAAATCAAGAAACATATTAGGGACTGTGGCATTAGAACAAGTTCTTCAGAGGAAAGGGAAGAATTTGAAGCACAAACATTAGATACAGCTGAGCTACATAAAGTAAGACAAAAAATTTCAAATTACTCCTAAGCAAAAATGCTTTGTACAATGTGGATTAGTTTTGAAATACTTTGTTTGATTTTGGATTGTTTGGATTACCTCTAATCGAAAAGACCTGGAATACATTCATGTTAGGTTATATGTTAATATAGATATCCCATTTGGTACGTCAAATGAATATATAGTCAACAGAACAGTGTTGAATTGTTATATCCGTTCCTTCATCAAAGCTTGTTACTGATTAATTTGATGTTGAATCAATTTACTCTGAAAAGTAGCAGGCTTACTTTGATCTATCACATTACCACACTATCCACTATAAGCACAATAGTCGAATTGAGCAAGGTAGGTTTGTTACCTTTCAGGGTAATAGAAGGGTACAGTACTTTTGTATAAAAGTGTCAAATAGCTTATACTAAAACTAGAATCTGATCCAGATTGTCGTCATTATCATTATCATAATCATCGTGGAACCCCTCCAGCTTGCTGGGTAGGGTGTTTACGAATAAGCTTTCACCAACACTGTCTGTCCAGGAACATTTCTCTTTCCATCACTCTTCTCTAAGTCTTTCTTTATCTGGTCCACCCACATTTTTTACCAATTCATTAATTTTTAAAAAATACATTGATTGCCTTATGCGTATATTGTGTACTACTGATTGTTGACTGAAGCATGGATGGATACCATTGAATGCTTGACTGATACATGGATATATAGTACATTTTATTATTAACTGATACATGGATATTTAGTACTAATGATTGTTGACTGACACAAGGAAGTATATCACCAATTGCTTGACTGACTCATGGATGTATGTTGCTACTGATTGTTTGTTGACTTATTCATGGATTTATATTACCATTGATCGCATGTTTGATGTATGGATCTATATTACTACTAATTGTAGACTGATGCAAGGATATATACCACTGACTGATTGACTGATGCATGGGCAGGGAGTCAAACAGGAACCGATAACCGAAATTAACACCTATTTTTAAGGAGCCAGAAGCCTAAAAACACTATTCTGAAGAATTTGAATCAGAACCGTTAAATAATTTTGGATTCATAAAGGTTCTAAAAGGTTCTTAAATGTTCCTAGTTTTACAGAATTGTATATAATTTTGACATGTTGCACACATTTTTTTCTTCCCCCTTAGTTTAATTTTGAAATGTTGTGTTTTCCACTTTCACAGTAAGTTCTGAAAGGGCTTAATATATTTTAGTTTACTACTTTGTTTTGAAAACCACTTTTCTAAGGTGATTAGAAAAGAGTTAGTGAGCTCTTAGCAAAGCACACTAATGTTAAATTCCAGAGGAATGTCGCGACTGTCACATTGTTCTCTGTTTTCTCAATTTAATGTTTAATCTAGGTGTTTAGGAAGATGTATTTAGCTTTGATAGACAGCAGATAATACCACATTCCTTGGAAGTTGAAATACAGAAATCATCTCTTTAGGACAAGCAGTCTAAGCCTATTGTACTTAGTACTTCTAAGTGAAAACTGGTAATCTGGTGGTTGGTTGAACAGCTTATAATAGCGGGAAAAGGGAGATGGAAGGTCCCGATTGTAGTATTTTGAATTATAAAAAATATAAATTAATAAAGCATACAATCAACCATTTTTTATAGTAAGTGTATTACATAATACCACTATACATAGTATTATCACATGAGAGACTGGGGATATGTACACATGCAAGATTTATCACCTATGTATTTCCAAGCATTGAAATTATACCTGAAAATGTATCTCATTTTCATGGATGCAGCACAATCTAACCTAACATCTGGCAAGCTATTCTGAAAAGAAACACTCTAACCTTGCATTCAGTAATATTTGAGTAGCTCAAAATAATAAAACTCAGCCTGGCCTGGCCTAGCCTTGTAAATAAAAATTAACTAACTAATAGTCCAAGTTCACGATTTGTCCCTTGCTAAATTATATGCAAGTACATTATAAAGATTGCATATAGTTTTGAGAGCCTCGTCAATTTAGCATATGATGTTTCTCTTCTGAAAAAAAAAAATATTTTTCTCAGCTCTTGGGTGAACTGTATGTAACAAACTATGTTATTTTTAAGTAGTAAGTGCCTGCTGCATCGTACACACACTCTCCCAATTTAACTATACACAGCAAAAATACTCACGCTTACATAGTTATATAGGACGATCGGCCTAATTTATTATGTGGGGAACATGGTAGCAAGAATATTCAACAGGTGACTGGAATAGAAAACAGAAAGTGTGATGGAAGAAGACCAATTTGGATTCGGAAAAGGAATCAAGAGATTCCATCAGGATGATGAGAATAATTTCAGAGAGAGTGCTAGAAGTCAAGGAAGAAATCTACATTAGTTTCATCAACTGGAAAAATGCACTCGAGTGAAGTGAAAAGAAAGTGATGGAAATATTCAAGAAGATTGGCATCGACTGGAGGGACAGAAGGTTGATTGCAAACCTGTACCAGGGACAGCGAGTGAAGGTGAGGCTGAATGATGGTGAGACCAACAGTGTAGAAATAGAAAAAGGAGGGAGATAGGGATGCTGTTTGTCACCCAGGCAGTTCAACTTGTATGAAGAGTGACTAGTGAGGGAAACCCTGAAGGTATGTGGCAATTTCAGGATAGGAGAATGCATCATCAACACAGTAAAAGAGGTAAATGATCTAGCATTGTCGGCAAATAATATTAAGAAGAGTTGCAGGAAATGATGGACCAGCTGGTGGAGATAATGTAGAAGATATAGCATGTAGATCAACATAAAGAAGTCAAAAAAGTGATGGGGATTTCAAAAAATTAAGAGCCGCTAAAAATCAAAATTTGAAACCAGGAGTTGGAAAGCATAGAGCAGTTCAAGTACCTATGGGATCTCTTCTGACAAAGAATGCTTATAGCACTAAGAAAATCAGGTCAAGGATCACCATGACAAAAAATTGCCAAGGCCAAGGAATCTTTCAACAAGAAGAGGTTACTGCTGACCAGCAAGTTAAGTTTGTAACTGAGGAAGAAACTGATGAAATACTATATTTGGAGCATATGGAGATATGGAGCAGAAACTTGGACTCATAGGAAGAATGAGAATAATTAATTTGAGAGCTGTGAAATGTGGTGGGGGAGATTACTTGAGAAGATGAGGTGGACAGACAGGGTGACAAATGAAGTACTAAGAAGAGCGGGTGAGAAGAGAACCATTTTGGATGTGATTCTTTGGTACAAAACTAACTGGATTGGATACATCATCAGGAGGAACTGTCTTCTGCACGACGTCATAGAAGGCAAGGTTGAGGGAAAAAGGAGCTTAGAAAGCAGGGGGATTCTAGTATTAGATGACTTGAAGGAAAGAAGAAAATTCTAGGAGCTAATGGAGGCATAGGACAGGGCGCTTTGGCGGTCTAAGTTCACTGACAAAAGGAATTGACCTGTTGTAGACAAAACGCATAATATAATAATAATAATAATAATAATAATAATAATATAATAATAATAATAATAATAATAATGATAATAATAATAATGATGATAATAATAATAATGATGATAATATAAATAATAATAATTAAAGTAAAACAACTACAACAATTTAACAACCATGTAGAGACCGATCCAATATTAAAAGTGTACATATGCAACCAAAAATAGGTGTCATTACATAATTGTGTAATCAGCTTTACAGTTTATCACAGTTTCAGACCCGCCTCGGTGGCGTAGTTGGCTAACGCGCTAGTCGTGTTGAGATCTACCGCCGAGGACGGGGAGATCGAGGTTCGAATCTCGGTCGGGTGAACTGGGGGTGGTTTTTCCTAAATAGTTTTCCACTCTCCCTCCACGCAAATGCGGGTTCACTTCCTCTAAATTCAACCCTCCCAATTCCTAATCCATTAGCGTAATTAGTACTTAAGCGTATAACCCGAACGGGTAGTAAGACGCTGTGCTAAATTTAAAAAAAAATCACAGTTTCAGAGTTACAACCAGAGAACTGCTGCATTGGGTTAATAATTTATTTAGCACTTGGATCTCTGATACTTAATGAACATGTTTGTGGACCAATTCATTGATGTGTGAAATCTTATGCTTATGTGTTAAGTCAAACTAATATTTACCTATCTTTTACTTATATAAATATCATCCATTACTTTGGTGCTTAAAACTCATGCAAACTACAAAAATGTATAGCACTCATTTCAATAATATTATGTATATAGGTACTATTCTTAATTCAATGCCTAAGAAATTATCCATAGTCATATAAAGGTAGCTTGTACAAAAAATTTGTTGTGAACATATTTTTGTTTACAGGGTGAGATCCAGCTGCAAGTTTGCTATGACAAAAATGCTCAGATACTGTATGTGATTGTAAAGAAGGCAAGAAACTTAAAGTGTGTTGAAGGTGTCCCACCAGATTCTTTAGTGAATGTTTACCTTCTGCCAGAAAGAATGTAAGCAAGATAGAAAAGATATAAACAAAATAAATAAATATATATTTTATATTAGGAATAAGTAGGACTGATAAAATTATCTTGGAACTAGTTAGTAGGTAGGTATAATTTTTTTTTCTTTGTGTATTAGAAGATATTCCTATCTATTATTAATATAATCCCCTATGCAGTTTTGGAGTATTTTAGCAGTAGGCCTACATTTAAGTTATATAAATTAACCAATCATATGTTATATAAAATCTACCTAAATTGTCTTTATTGTTTACAAAAAATCTAAATGTATTTTTTGCCCTCTAGCCTGGTCAGAACTACCTATATGATACACTCGATCTAAATTTATAACCATGTCAATCGTGTAATCTAGCTTATAGGCACAATGTGTAATGTATGTGGCGCTGGTAGTGGCAGAATTTTGAAACACCTACATGAAGGTAATTGCTGAAACACATAACTAATCATAGCTTATTGATGTTCCAAACATGTTTAAACTTTGTTTAATTATATTAATTTTGATTCACGTAATCATGTAAAAAGTGTCACAATATGAAATAAGAGTTGTTGTATTGTGGGATGTTCAAATAGATTTAAAAACACTAATAGAGACAAGTTGTTTACATCTCGCTTGATGTCAAGGAATGTAAAACTCAGAATCTTCAAAACAATAATTTTACTGGTTGTTCTCTATGGGTGTGAAACATAATTAATATCCTTACAAGACAAAAAAAAATTAGTGTATTTTAAAACAAGGTGCTTAGAAAGATATTTGGTCCAAAAAGGGATGAGGCTACTGGGGATTGGAGGATGTTATGTAAAGATGAGTTATATAACCTGTACTCATCACAAGACAGTGTTAATATAATCAAGTCTCATAGATTACGGTGGGCGGGACATGCAGTGCAAATGTGAGAATCTAGAACCATGTTCAGAGTAATGACTGGCAAACCCAATAGTAAGGTTATTTGGAATAGAGGCACTAGGCTAAATCATGGTTTAAATAAGGAGGGATAGCCAGTACACTTACCTTGGTGATACTGGAGTAGAAATTGTTTAGATAGAACACTAAAAAAACACACAAACACATTTTTAAGGAGGACAAGCTTTCACTGTCACAGACTGCTTCTTCAGGTCAAGAGAGTAGACAACCAAGAGCATCAGTCTACTCTCTTGACCTGATGAAGCAGTCTGTGACAGTGAAAGCTTGTCCTTAAAAATGTGTTTGTGTGTTTTTTAGTGTTCTATCTAAACAATTTCTACTCCAGTATCACCAAGGTAAGTGTGCTGGCTATCCCTCCTAATTTAAACACAATAGTAAGAGACCATTGGGAATACTTAGACGCAGATGCGAGGATAGCATTAGAATGGACCTGAAAGAGATAGGGTGTAATGAGGGGGACTGGATAGAACTAGCTCAAGATAGGGATAAGGTGTAACGAGGTGGATTGGATAGAACTAGCTCAAGATCGGCATAGGTGGTGTACTTTTGTGCGGCAATGAACTTTCGAGTTCCTAATGCCAGAGAGTAAGTAAGAACGACATAACATGTGACAATTTTCTGGATAAGTATGGGATGAACAAAAATGAAACAAGTGGGTTTAAATAGGCAATGGATCTAATTTAGTAAATTTGTTACTATCTATATTTATCCTGACTCTCAAATATGAGTAATGTCAAGAACTAGGTTAAGAAACCATTCCATTTCAATAGTTTTAGGCTATATTTGTAAACTAAACTAAACTCGACACACACAAACTTCGTAGTTCCTAAAGGATGTGTCCTAGTCATTATAACACTTTGATAATTAGTCTTTGTACCTTGTATTTTTGATAAACTAATGCTTAGTTTAGCTTGGATTTTATTACTGCCAATTTATAAATCTTTCTATTATGGGCCAAATGAGAAATAATAAAAGTAAATTTGTCATTTCATACAGCATATGCAAGATCTTGTCATGGCTTTCTAAACTAAATATAATAATTATAGGACAATTATGTAATGGTGGAACAGTAATAAAAAATACACAACCCTAAAATGTAACAATTCCCAGCATAACCTAGATTTTGTTGACATTTTGAAGAATAAATTATAGGTTAATTGTAATGAATTAACTTGTAGTTATAAAATAATGATTAAATATAATGATTTAATACAGGCTAACACATTTTCTAGTGTTTGTTATGTGTTGAAAAAATAGTAAACACTTTTAACACTATAAGGTGTTAAACCAACACACATCTGCCTTAAAATTTTGATTTTATTTAACTTGAATTTCCATCTTGCATTTCAGTTAATTTGGTTACAGGACTTGCTTTAAAAATCCTAATCCTATTTCTAATCACTAAAAATATTAGTTAGATTTGTGAACAATTTTTTACATAATATAAAATTATATATTTTTCAGAAATGAACAGCAACGGCGCACCCAAGTGCTTACTAGAACATGTGACCCCGAGTGGAATGAAACATTGGTTTATGAAAACGTTTCTCAGGATCAACTAATATCTCAGTTTTTAGAATTAACAGTGTGGAATTATGCTGAGTCCACCACTATCAAATTTCTTGGAGGAATACTGATTGACTTAACAGGTGTGAACTTAAGAGTTATCTTTGGTTGAGTGAGTATGAGATTCTTAATCATAATCGATTTTTTTTAAAAAGTTCTATGTCTGTCTCTTACTACCCATGGTTAAATGCATTTAATTACAGGTTGGAAATAGGACCATAGAATTGAGAGGAATTGTAGCTATATTTATGTGGAGAGTGGTAAACCATTTAATAAAAAGTACCCTTTCTACACATAGCTGGGATTCCAACCCTTGCCCCAAACCCTGTAATCGGCAAACCATACTAAATGCTTATATACTCCCAAATGACAAAGTGGTGCACAAAAATGGTAGCAGAGAAACTTCAGTAGTTCAAGTACATCTAAAAAACTACTGATGATGTTCCTTAGTTTATTTTTTAAATTCTTCAGCTATCAGAGTAGCTGATAAGTAGATGGATCATGAATGTTGTTCTTGGACTAATTAACTGATTCAATATATTCTGAATTGAAAATGACACTGGACACGGAATCGAACCGGACTTGCTTAGTACGCAATGCTCGGGTTCGATTCCGTGTCCCGGTGTCATTTAATTTCAGATATGATATCTAGTGGAGTGATCCCACTAATAAGCATAAATAATAGCTCTGGCTATTAAATTTTTGATATCATATAGTTTGAAAATGTCAAAATTAGTTAGTGAACAAAAGCAGAGAAAGATTGATTACACACATTGGTTGTTCGTTTTGGCACTGCATCTTACTACCCATTCGGTTATACTCCTATCTACTAATTACACAACTGTATTAGGTATTAGGAAGGTTGAATTGTAGGAAATGTACCCGCATTTGCATGGAAGGAGAGTGAAAAACCATACAGGAAAAACTACCCTCAATACACCTGACCATGATCAAACCCCGACCTCCACATCGTTGGAAGTCTAGTTTATTGCGAGAGTATTGCCTTAGATTATGCAGCCACCAAAGGGGGTCACATTTGTAGTTGCAATGGAACTTTCTCATTGGTATTTTTAGAAGTATTTTTAATCATTATCTAACCTTACACCCTCACTCCCAAAAGTGATGGACTAGCTTGAACTGTGACTATATTTTAATTGAAGCTAAATTCATTTGTAGATCCCAACGTAGTTACTGAAGAGGCCAGATGGTATGCCTTACAAGATGGTCCAACTCTGCAAAAGTCTATGAGCAACTCTGGCTCAGGTAAATATGTATTTGGTGTATTTAATACAGATATAGGCCCTAATGATTAATGCTTGGAAGGTCCATATTACAGAGAACACTGGAACACTTAAAATACATACCGTATATACACAAGCACCATGCCAAAGAGTTAACTATAAGTCTAAGTTTGAGTTGGGTGTACGTGCCTAGAAAATTTTACAAAGTATGTATAGATTTACCCTTTTCCTAGTTAGTACAATTTCTGGCACAATAGCTAGGTATTTAATACAGTATTTAATGTTCTGAAATAGCCCCGTGTATCTGAAGGTGTATGTTAAATATCTTAGTATTAATATTACTATGTAGTATTAATATTAGCCCATGCTTACAGAGAAAACATTTCTTTGTGGACTTATAAAAGAGGTAATTGGCATTAACACCGAAGAGAGTTTACTATAAATATAGTTAATAAATACTACTAGGGTATATCATAGGCTCAGTTCAAAAAATACCACCCTATGCAAGATGTTTGTGATAGAATGGTAGGTTCTGCATTTACTTTTGTAATATATATATATATAGTGTGTGTATATATATATCTATATATATATATATCTATATATATATATATATATATATAGATATATATATATAGAATATATATATATATAGATATATATATATATATATCTATATATATATATCTATATATATATATCTATATATATATATATATATATATATATACACACACAGACACATAAATTACTCTACTAGAGTAAGGATTTAGAGGAAATCTACTCGCATTTGTGTGGAGGAAGATTGGGAAATCGCTTAGAAAATAGCACCTTCAGCGCACCCGGCCATGATTAAACCCTGATCTCCATTCTGTTATTAGCTGTATAGTATATTGTGAAAGTGATGCCTTATATTATTGACCACAGAAGCTGGTTTCAATTTGTTTGTTTTTTTGTTTTTCAACGTATATTAAATAAATACTTTTTGTGTCCACTACATAGAAGTTGGATACAGTTATGCTAAATAAACCAAATATAAATTAATTAAATATAAACTATGTTTCATTATATTTTATTTTAATAAATTCTCATTTTTGTTTAACTTCCTTGGGACATGAGCTAAACTAATAGTAAAAAGTGGGTTGTTATGGCAAAATGTTTGGGAAATACTGAAATAAAATGTAAAGAATTATATTAAATAAATTTATAAAATTTACATAATAAAATAGTAGTATTATAGTAATGCCAGTTCCACACAATGTGTCAAATGTCTTCCAATGCTGAACGCTAACGTTGTATTCAACATTGGCAGCAAATGAGCTGCTTAGGGACGTTTGCCAATTGTCCCTTCTAGACCGTGCCAACAATCATTGTACAATGTTCCTCCCACATGGTGGCCAGTTGTGTGGATTCAATCATGGAGGACGATACTGTGGCTGCTGCAGTAGTCCTCATTGTTAATACTGGCAGGACACAATTCAGTGCACTGTGGCGGGAGAAACATTACAATGTTGGACCCTCCCTTTGGCGGGGTCAAAATTATCGACAACAACCCGAACATCATCACATGCCAACATTGGAAGCAGGGTACTTGATGCATGCCAGCCATCTATCCTCCACACGATGCGTTCAACCATCAAGTGTCCAGCATTGGAAGGCATTTGATGCATCGTTTAGAGCTGGCTTTAGAATGACTTATTGAGAGTACTAGTATATTTAATTCAATACCTACTATTGTTAACTCACAAAATTAATTTATATGACAAATATTAATTCAATTTAAAACATAGGTATATTATTTTGTATCATACATTATTAAGTAGTATATTTTTTCATGTTTGTTTAATTTTATTCTAACTTATACTAATTATTAAAGTCTGCTTTTTTGAAAAAGGATTTTTTGTATCTGTAGCATTATTGAACTGTGCCATCAATAATTTGTAACAAGACTAAATGAACATCTTCCAGAGATAGATTCAAATGAAACCTACATTGTAGAGATATGGAAGAGTAGTAACTATAATACAGAAACTTCATCTCCCTTTATTTATGCTGCAGTGGTATGTGGAATGTTGCCAGGTGAAGCCAGGCTTGATGAGAATATTTAAATATGGACTGCAACCAAACAAACAAAAAAATTGCTATAACAAAGTAAAATTAAAACCAATATTTTAAAATATCTTATATCAATGTAACTAGTTTGCTATGGGTCAAAGTTCGATAATGGAATAATTTGCAATCCACTTAAAAAAAATTGTCCCCTTTGTGATTTTTTTTCTTTCAAAGTATGTTAAATAGTAAATACAAAAATACCACCCTCTGCGATCATTAACATCACAACATTTTATTTATTTATTTACATTGTGACACAAAAATTTCAGTTAGCAACATAATGACGGTCCCGTGTTTTCTCAAGCTCATTTAAGTATTTATTTGTGTTGATATTAAAAGAAAGATTACACTAGTCTGCATTTTTTAATTTTTTCTCAGATGATTTCTCAAAAGTTGGTGTTCTTGAATCTATTTTTCATGCTGATTCTAGAAATGACTTCCATTTTTACTTTCTCTCTATCTTACAGGTAGAGAAAGTATTGTGATCGTCAAAAAAATCGAACTCGAGATTTTGATGAATTTTGACGTTTCATGACTTCCTGAATCCGAAAAAGTGGTTTTTGAATTTCCGTCTGTCTGTCTGTCTGTCTGTCTGTACCTCCAACTAGAGCCTAAACTATTTTACCGATTGAGCTGAAACTTGATATCTAGGGTTTTGATAGGGTTGCCCCGAGGGGTTTTTGGAATTGGATATCTACCCCTAAAATTAAGGGTAGTTTACTGAAGGGAAAAAAAGAAAAAGTCGATTTTCTCAAAAACGGCTCTAACGATTTTGATTAAATTTCATTTATGAACATTAATAAATATTCCAAACAAAATGGCTACTCTCAATATTTCGGCAAAATCGCTTTAAGGGCTCCAGTCTGATGCGTAAATTAACATTTTTTATAATAGCTCCGAAACTATTTGAGATATGAAATTACTTAGCATTACTAATAAGTATATATATTTATAATACAAATATTTTATTCGAAACATATTTTTATAAAATCAATAACTTTCAATATATACGCAATTATATATATATTTTTAACTTTTTGGACATTAAAGCTTAAGTATTGCGACCGTAAGAAAAACTAACCTGAAATGTTGATGGATGTCGACGTCTCATGACCCCCCGAACCCTTAAAAATAGTCTTTGCAATGCCGTCTGTCTGTGTGTCTATTAAAACTTAAAATTAAGGGTAGTTTACTGAAGGGCAAAAAGAGAAAAAGTCGATTTTCTCAAAATCGGCTCCAACGATTTTGATTAAATTTCATTTATAAACATTAATAAATATTCCAAACAAAATGGCTACCCTCAATATTTCGGCAAAATGGCTTTAAGGGCTCCGGTCTGATGCGTCAATTAACTTTATTTTAAATAGCTCCGAAACTATTTGAGATATGAAATTACTTAGCATTACAAATATGTATATATATTTATAATACAGATATTTTATCCGAAACATATTTTTATAAAATCAATAACTTTCAATCTATACGCAATTATATGAATTTTTTTAACTTTTTGGACATTAAAGTTTAAGTATTGCGACCGTAAAAAAAAACTAACCTGAAATGTTGATGGATGTCGACGTCTCATGACCCCCCGAACCCTAAAAAATAGTATTTGCAATGCCGTCTGTCTGTGTGTCTATATAAACTTAAAATTAAGGGTAGTTTACTGAAGGGCGAAAAGAGAAAAATTTGGTTTTCTCAAAATCTGCTAAAACGATTTTGATTAAAATTCGTATCTAGGCGTTGATTAAGATTATAAATAAACTGGCTATTTTCATTTTCCTATGAAAATGATTTTTAGGGTACATTACAGAAGCGTTAATTTCCGTATCTCCACAACTATTGGAGAAACTAAACAACTTATCATTGCAAAATTGTAGGACTATTAGAAATAAAAAACTTTTATTTGACATATATTTTTATAAAAACAGCAGTTTCTGAGATATTTGCAAATATATTAATACAATTTTGTGAGCTTTAGTTGTGAACATATACTACTTAAGTCTTAACGCAATAATACTCCAATGCCATAGAGTAATTAAATATAAGTAAGTATCTAAAAAAAAGTATGTTATTTTTCCTTAAATCTCTTAGGAGAAATGTTTGCATAGCAATGATCTATCTCCATTTTAGACTCAATAGTCAATATTTACATTTTTTATTGGTCAAAATGTATAAATGAATAATTAAATATCAATGCGATGACTTGAAGATCTGCAACACCTTTTAAAATGTTAAAATTTTAACCAGAAATCGAAATTTTAATACGAAGTGTTGACCCTTGTGGAAGACATTAAACTGTTTGAAATGCTCTTAGGTGGACAAAGATGCGTGTTCTTATGTGGAGTGGTGATAATACAATGTACATTATTCCGTTCAGAAATCTTAGGAGTTTATAGAAAGAGAGAGAAAGTCTGTGCGGTGCGCCGTACAATTTATTTTCTATCACGTCAGGTTTTTACACAAATTAAGTGGTTGTGTTTTCAAGATTTTTAGCTAGTTTAAGCACAAATATATTCAAACACAAGACTTTTTTTTTTACAAACACATTTTTTAAATATTGTAGGAACCTGTCCTAATACTGTAAAGAACTATCCTAATACTTTCGTGACTATTCTGTAACAAAAAATAGTAGCCAGTGTTCCATTAATTTTCAAACTTTCTATTTTTTTTGACTTCCTTGCAGATCCTCCATTTCAACCCCACTTCTTGAAGTTTTCCAACATTGTTTTAACAATGTTCCTGTAATTTGGATCTTTGTTATTCCCTAGAAAGTTTTCGATATCAGATTGGAAGGCGGTCCATGCGTCTATTTCTTTCTCATTCATCGTTTTCTCAAAATCCTCGTCCTTCATCAGTTTGCGGATTTGTGGACCAACAAAAACTCCAGCTTTTGATTTTTCTTGTGTGATGAAGGGAAATTTCATAGAAAGGTACTTGAACCACTGCCCATCTTGTGGTAGAACCCTTACAAACTGCATCATCAAGTCTAGTTTGATGTGTAGTGGTGGAAGCAAGAGTTTTGGGGGTCTACAAGCGGTTCATGCAATATGTTTTTAGTTCCAGGCACATAATTCCTCCTCTCTGGCCAAACTCTTAACTTACACTCCAATGCCTTTGCTTTGCCCGATGGTCCCATTAACATAGAAAGCAAGGCAGTTTCATGTACCCAACTTGTTGTCCTAATAGAATTCCTATAACTTTGAAGTTACCATAGATTAGCCATTTGTGTTTCGCATACTTGATACTTGTTAACATTACCTTCATGTTCTCGAATATCTCTTTCATTTCAACTGAATGGGCCATAGGAATAGACCCATACACGTTCCCATTGTGTAGTAACACGCCTTTGAGACTCCTCATGGATGAGCCAATAAAAAGTCTACACTGATTAGGATCATGTTCAATGCCATAGAAGTTCATTAACTCGTTTGTGTTATTGCAGTAAACCAAGGAATCGTTCTTTGAAAATAAAGGAACCAGTTCTTGTCCTCTGTGTCTGTACCATGAAAAATGTGTTCCTGGTGCCAGAAGATTCTTACTTTTAAGCCGGGAGCAAAGTAGTTCTGCAGATTCCTTAGGAAAATTCAGATCACGTACTAGATCATTAAGTTCGCTCTGCAAGAAACTTTGTGGAGTAAAGTCATCTTCAGGCTTGTAGACAACATCATTATTGGCTTCAGAGATTACATCACGTTCACTTTCAACATCATCTTCTGCCATGTTCTCTAAAACAGCTGGAGAAAGAGGGGCAGGTGGGTCTTCCCCATGGGGAACTGGCCTAATGGCTGAAGGAATGCTTGGATACACAATTTGCTTCTTATTTTTTGAATTACACCCCTGAACATTAACCAAACAGAAGTAACAGTCATTAAGGTGGTATTTAGGCTCCCTCCACACCATAGGAATTGCAAACGACATGCATGTCTTCTTAACTTTTGCCCATAACCTTAACCTCTCAACACAATAGCGGTAAACTGTCTGTCACCAATGCCTTATCCGGGTCACCAAGCTTCACTTAAAATAAGCATAGTAAACTTTCTTCACAAAGTCTGTTATGTCCGTTCTTTGTTTAAGCACAAATGTAAAAAAAAAATTGAATTGGTCACACACTTCCGTGTAGACATTGTAAGACTACAACTACAACTGCAATCACAATAGGGAAATAAACTGAGAACATCGTTGGAAATGCAAACACAATACGAAATACATTGAGAACATATCTGGAAATGCAAGCGTCTGAGAGTAACAACACTTCCAAGGTCAGACAAGGACACCTAGCAGCAGCAGTTGTGGCAACCTAAAGGCTTACAGGTCTATGTTGCGAAATTTCCGTCAAACAATACGCATTACCTACTGGCACATATAATGTTCTCAGCGATAAATGTTGGAAGTCAACTTTGGTCCATTGTGAAAAAACTGTACGTGATAGAAGAAAATTAAGAACAGTTTTGGAATCGGCATCAAAAAGTTGTCCAAAAACACATATTAGTTTCCAATCATCTGATATCATGCTGACTAGTGTTATCATTTAATAATTATTTATTTGGGCAACATTGTTAAAAAAAAGTTAAGAAATATATCAAATTAACAAAAAAATAGGTGACCTGGTGGTCTAGGGGTAAGGTGTCAAGACTTCTGTGCTGGGGGTACGGGGTTCAATCCTCGGTCCCGGCACAGATTTATCTGATTGCCAAACCCTTCCTTCACCTCTGACAAGACGTGTATTAATCACAACTTGTGAATGTGAGGAATGCCAGGCCTCCACTGTGGTTAGGATCCCACGTTAAACTGTAGGTCTTCCATTTCATCTCACAATCACCCTACCATTGCACATTAGCGTGTGTGTAGCCCGAATGGGTAGTAAGACGCGGTGCTAATAATAATAACTAAACAAATAATTATTTTAATATTTCAAGGTCAAAATTGTGGTATATGTATCCAAGCAAATCATTATATTTAATATCATAACTATTTTATTATAAATATGTATAAACGCTAGCTACACTTTAAATCATTGTTTTTAGCATGGCGTCTTACTGCCCCTTCGGATTATGCACTTCTTTGTATATTAGTTTTATCCTCGTACATTGTTTTCTATTTGAATAGTGGATGAATAGGTATATCGACAATCACTATTCATAAGGGACTGTTGTTACATGGTAGGGACCGTAGGGATCTCAGATTAATAGGCTATTTTATTTTCTCCTAGAGCTGTAGTGTGTCCCTAATCATCGTCATCATCATCATCAACATAATCTGTTTCCAGCCTGTGGCCGGGTCAGTTATTAGCTGATTGTTTGGTTAAGGATTTTATTTGTATTTTCTGGTAAAAAATATTAAATTAAATGCCATAAATAACAAAAACAGCCTGCAAGTAAACCAATGAAAGGATACAAACATGGTGGAAGAGTACTTCTCCTCTACCATACGCATGATGCTTGCACACACAGCCCAATGGACACTGGAAGCAGCCAAGTTATCATGTGGAGATGGTAAAAGTGTGATCTAGTGACCAAATTACCTGGTAAAGTGATGAAATACCAGGAATTGGGGATACTATAGTTGAAAGGACCTTCTTCATTTCTTGTCAAAAATTTCCACTAACTCAACGTTTTAACAAATTTGCTTGAATTAATCCACAAACTGGGAAGAGTTCACGATGTATTTTCCCTGGGAAACAAGCAAGTCTGCAATTCTCTTGAGTACAACACCTTTGACATTAGCAGGAAACTGTCAAAAATGCAATAATTCAGTGTTTGTGTAAAGTGTATTCCCTTTTGTCTTGATAATGGCAACAATTGCAAAATATTACTGTGTGTGTGTGTGTGTGTGCGTGTGCGTGTGCATGCGCGCGCGTGTGCATGCTATTTTTACTATAGAAGACAGAAGAAAGAAAGAAGATGTCACCTTTCTGAATTGTATTCTTCCCACATTTTTCCTCTTTCCCTACATGATATTTCTTCATTAAATTTACACTTGTTGGTTTATTTTCCCCTTTTCTTTATTTTTATCAATTTCTATTATAAAATTATTTAGTCACTGGGCAACCCCATTTTTTTAATTAATCTGATTCTTTACCAAAATCATAAATAATTAATGTTTTTTTAGCTTTATAATAAATATTAGAAAATATTTAATCTAAATACTAAAAAACTTCTAACAAACAGGTATATATTAATAATAATTTATCACTTAAGTACAGATTTTGTCTCAATATCCTATTTTGACTCATATACAGGATAATTAGTTTGAATGATTTTATTTATTTCTTTAAACATGTACTTTGTTTATTACCCTATGGTTTTGCTTGTAAGATATTGTGATAATGCCATCAATCTATGTGAGCCTGCCTAAATGGAGTTGACATTAAGATGAGATACAGACAAATATATAAACCCATCTCTAATTTTTGATGTTTTTGTGTGTTTTTTATATTGTGTGTTTGTGTGGTTATGGTTAAACTTTACTTTAAATTTCCTTATATTATTTAAGTACAACTTGAACTTATAATAATATAGTTGCTTGGGAGTTGGCTATTCTTTCTACATCACTGCAACACTCACTAAATTTCAATTTATCTCAAAAGAATTTTTAGCTAAACAACTTTTAATTTATAGTTAATTTAAATAGAGTAGAGTCTCGGAAACTCGACATTCCGTGTAACTCAACACGCGCACAGTTGTTGACACCAGTCATCACAATCTAAGGTCATTCAACTGTAAAACCTCTCAGTTTGTTTGTATAACTCGAGTGGAACAGTTGTGCTGTGATTTTTTTATAAGTACTGTGTTTGTTAGTTTTCCAATTCAGTAACATGTTATTCAAATCAATACAATATTATATGTACAGTACTATACTGCATTTCTGTGTATTACACGTATGTATTTACACCATTATATTAACACGTAATATATTGTACTGTACGTATATTACTGTTACTGTACCGTACAATACTACAGTACAGTCCAACTGTACCTATAATATTCAATACTGTACTGTGATTCATCCTTGTTTAGTAAACATGACATAGTAAACATGCATTTTATGTAAGTTCATTTGTAAAACTCGATATTTCAATAACTTGACAGCATCTAAGTCCACATTAGGTCGTGTTTCCGAGAGACTACTGTACTTACATTTTTGGAGGGTTACATTTTATCACAGAAGTGCCAGTGTTTCAGGAGTGATTCTATAAAAACAAAAAAGTTACGATTACCAATATTAATTAACAATTAATAAAACGATTTTAGAGTTTTAAAAAATATATTGGATATAATGCTAATCTTACGTTATTTATCGTACCTATTTAAAAATTCTTTATTTGCAAATAATAAGCATTATTATTTTATTTAAAGTAATATATAGTTGGGATAAATATGTAATTACAGCCATAAGTAGTTAGCCTAAATCCGCAAAGTGGAGTAAGTTGGAATGTGAAAGATTACAGGAAGTGTAAGTAGCACTCAATGGTTTTTGCCGACTACATTTTGACTTTCGACACACTGAGTGAATTTCAATTTACCTACCTATGGTCATATTGACTCTTATGTTACCCTTTGTGTGAAGGCCTATAAAGATGGTATATATTAGGGTTCTGCAAGCTTAAGTTTTTGATTCGAGTCTATCTCGAGCAAGTATTGAGCCGAGTCAAGCTTGGGTTGAATAAATATAGAATTTTAAAACTTAATTAAGTAAATAAAAAACAAATATGTTATAAAATTATTGTTTTAATTTTTTTTTAATGAAAATAAGACCCAAATTTTTTTAAATTATAAATCTAAACTTACTTATTTTTTAATTATAAGAAAAAAAGCCTAGTAGATTATATGATTAAATTTTAAATATACTGTAATAGTAACCGAAAATTTATTTAGGATTTAATTTAATGTTCCTAAGTAAAGTTAGAAAAAAAAATTGTGAAAACATGTTTTTTGTGAATATTTAGTTAAATTAAATATATATATATTTCCTGCCCAACTGGAGTGCAGCTGTTCATCTGGTTTAGGCCTCTTGCCAGAGAAAGAAATTATAGCATTAAGTATTTTTAAGGTGTACATAGTACATTTTTGCATTAAAGTGTACTTGATTCCATCTTACACTAGGCTTTTTTTTTTAATCTCTACAGGTAGATAGATACCTTTCTATATCTTCTTTTATCTAAACCTCATACTCTCTTCCTTTTATTACCAAAACCAGTTTATCCAGTTAATGACTTTGAAATTTCAATGGCCAGCTGCTGCACATAATAATACCCTCTTTGTTAGATTCTTCTTTCCACTCCCAAACCCTCAAATTTCATCAGAACAAAACACATCCCAACAAGTAGAGATGAAAGTAAACAGTACATAGCAAAGATATTACTTGTTTCAAGGAGCTTAAAATTGCACGCCCATAAGTCATTTTGAGCCCAAGATTGTGTATTTATTTAAAGCTCAACGAAGCTCTAAATTCGATTATTTGCAGATCCCTATTATATAATTATGTGAAGTAGTATAGTTGTAATTTACCCTCCATGGCATTGTGCCTTCCATTTAGAGCATGAGTGATCTATCTAATACTATATAAAGCAGTTTGTCATTTAATTTTTCAGTATCCCTAACTTACTAGATGGTGTTGTGATTGATGGCAGAGACGTAGTTTGTTGTTATTTTGGTGGTGTAGCGTTTTGTTTGCCTTTTAAATTATTATTGATTGTTGAAAATATTGTATAAATTACAAACATAGCCATAGGACTACCATATTGCTACACATTTGGAGGCATGCTGGATAATGCAAGTTTTACCATGTATTACTAAACCAAAGCTTGGTAAAATCCGATATGCCATATTATTCGAGGGATATGTTTATTATATTTATGAAATGATACTAAAATCCAATAACTGTCCTAAGTATTTGGCATTAAAAGGAAAATAATTTTCAAATAATCACTATACTTACTGTAATAGATGTTTCTTAATATCACATAAGTACAAACTGTATGGACTATACTACTAAACTAATTGTAAATAACTGAACCAACGAAAGGAAATAATTGAAGGAAATAGATGAAAAAAATAACACTGCCCTGTCAAAAGTTTACCTTATAATAATAAGCAATGCAGTTGATTTAAATATGATTATGTGTTAGGAGAAATAAGCAAGTAAATCTGTAGCTTCATGGTTCTTTGACCAAGTAATTACTAGTACCCTTTCAATGATTGAAAGTGATATTTTTTTAAGCTAGTTATATTGATAGAAAATTACAATTTTAGTCGAGTTTCTAGATACTAGATGTAGGTAGATTAACAAAGTAGTTACATAATTGGACCAGCTAGCTCCATGAACTATAATTGGAGGTGGGCAGTAACAGTTTTTAAAGAATATTAAAAGAAGGTTTATTTCGTTTTATATTTATAAAAAAAAAATTACATGATAGATTTTTGCCACTAACTACTGTTAGGCATCAAATTATATATGTAAATGTACGATATGAGTTTTTGCTTTGCAATTTGCTGAAGTAAATAATGCATGCATGAATATGTGCCAAATTTACAGCTTTTTGTCTAGGGAATCGTCCCTACTCCTCCCTACTATCAATATTCAAGGTTAATTTTTCCCCTTGTCTCTCACCAGTAATTTCCGGTTCCTTTAATATTGACGTGGAAACAAAGTATTTTCAATTGGGACAACTTTCCATGTATATTCGGTAAAGTTTGGACAGGTTTCACTTATTTTCCTTTAATTTATCATATTGTGAAAAAAAAATTTTTTTTAGCATATTGTTGCCTGTTCAAGTTATACGCATATTTACTAATTATGGTAGTGAGTTAAGGATGGGGAAGGTTGAATTTGGAGGAAGTGTATCCGCATTTTCATGGAAGGAGAGTTGGGGAAACCATTTTAGGAAAACAACCCTCAGTATACCCAACCGAGGTTCGAACCCTGATCTTCCTGTTATTGGCAGTCTAATCTATTACAATAGAGATGCCTTAGACCATGTGGCCACCGAAGCAGGTAGCCAATAGTAGATTCATATTGAGAGTGTAAAACTTAATAGGCAATAGGCTACCAGTCACACATTTTAAAGTTTATGCTGCACAAGAGGCTTAGTGTTTAATGTAAATATCAGGAGAGATTATATATATTATATATACAAGAAATTGACTTCTAATGTACACATTTTGGACTGCATGTTCTAATATAGATTTACATGTTAGATATTTTATGTTAAATATTTACTACCTTGAGAGTATTTCTGTATAATAAATGTACAAACTAGTAAAAGAAAACTACACACCTTTTAGCATCATAATACCACCCTACATCTTTGCCATTGATTACAGCCCTAAACACACTTAGTAATGTGGCCAACTTAACAAGTAAAGTTACATTTTATTATTGTTTTAGCTAGAAGGCCATAGAATGTTATAAGCTCCTGCATTATTATTCTCTCCCATACTTAGTGTTAATTTAGGGTGTATTATTGATTTCATGTTTTCGTTCAGTGAACATAAAAGTGAAAAATGTGTGTGAAATTGTACCAGTCTGCCCCACTGCTATCATCCAGGGGAATCATCTCGGTTTCCAAGGTTGTCGTGGAGCAATTTGCTCCATTTTATAACGTCTAGCATGCTCGTTCACTTCACCCTTACTTCGTGTAGTCATCAGTAAGTTTAAATGTCCTCCTTGATGTTGTAGCTTATGGCTTTTTGATTTAAACAACATTTTTATTCGTGTTTATTTTATGTCTTCTTAATGTGTATTTTCTCATTTTTCTATTTCCTCATAAGCCTCTCTAAATAGTATTTAATGTTTAACCAGCATGGTGTTTCTTAATACCAGTTCATAATACATGAAATTTAATTGTACTCTTCTAAATCGCTAAATACATTTGTCGTCATCTGACAAAACCTCAAACGCATTTAACATGTGGGTTCCTGTAAAAGCACGTCTAAAATCTCTTCCAACATGTGTATAGAAAGGGTGTTTTTAGAAGATGTCTTGGTATTGGTTAATAGTTCAAGTTTCACTTAATCTTTGCGCAGGAATAATGTTAACCAACTCAATTTTGTCGGGTGGGGGAACACTAACTTTCCCTTATTATGTAGCTTAGAGTTCCCATTGAAATGCCAAAATATTCTTGAACAATTAAATTTGTACGTTGTGACGTTTAACAGGGTTGTTGAGGTTTCCTCTATTATTATTATTATTATTATTATTATTATTTTTTATTATCATCATCATAATCATCATTATTATCATCATCATCACCATACCCTCACTTTAAAGTGCTTGAAACACTTTTCTTGGTTGAAAAGTGTAGCAAGGGGATGAATAATGGCTGCATCAAGGAGGGAGTTATCTTCTGGGCTAAATTTCTACCTTGGAAGATAAAATTATACTAGAGAGTTAAATATATAACATAAATTATAGTAAAAGACAGTTATTTGATATTTATTGCAGTTACAGACAAATTGTTGAATAGGGGTGTCGTGTCATGGGTCCCACCTCAACATCATCTTTCTTACTGTTAACACATCAGCTTTGGTTCTTGTGGTGGTGCTACCATTGAGGTCTTAGGACACATTGATATGACATCACAAATACAGGGCCCTAGTGGAGGTGGGAGCATGGACAGAGTCCAGTGTGTATAATATAAATAAGTATTTCATAAAGTCTGGTTTTGAGCATGTTTCAGCTTACAAAATATACACAATGTTGCTAATGGGATGCATTTTTTTAATTGTGTGTGTGTATATATTGGTTGGTAATGCAGTTATTGTATTCAAAATGGTGTATCATTAACCGTGTTTAGTTAATTTTTAAATTTAATATTTCATTCATAATGCAAATATTTTATTTATGCATATTTGTTTACATCATTTTACACAATTTTGAGATTTTTTTCTTTGAATGAATCTACACACTGCTTTTGACATATTATTTTGGAATTAATTTATCAACACAACATTTATTGCTTGCTCACATACATACTGTGTATGTATCTAATGTGTTTTATATTCTGTATTATATGACTTTTTTATTTTTCACACACACTTGAATGATTTTTGAAAAATTGTTTCCTGAGTCAGAATATAATTTCACATTAAAATATAAATAGGTATGTATACATTTTCATAAGCACAATGTTAAAGATGAGTAAGGGCTGAAGGATTTACACTCAAGTTTATTAAACTGGATACTTAAAAGAAGAAAATTGATTAATTTTGTATGTTTTTTGTTAATATCATGCATAACAAAACCACTTACAAAAGTTTATAATAAATATGTTACCTTCAATATAATATCCATAGAATAGTAATTTGAAACATGAATCCAGAGGCTAGAATCACAATGAGAACTACTATAGAAATTTAATGTGTTTCTTGTAAGGTTTCTTTCAAACAAATTTGAGCAAATTTGGTATTTTACTACAAAAGATATTAGTGCTGACAAGATATAAATAATGATGGATAGGCTGAACTAAAGAAATTCAATGTCCTCTTTCCTTAAAAAATAAATAATTAATAGCCTATTTTAAAAAACCGAAAGCCTACATTCATCATTTTAAAAATGTGCAAAACCCTCATAATTAATTGTATTTTGTTACCAAAAAAAATGAATATAAAATAAATTGGACAATATCCAATGCAAAATATAACTGAAAATTAAACAATTATATTTGCACATGGAACTAAATTAAAGTGACTACTCTTCATCTAAGATTACCAATAGCAATACTCCACACACTTTATAAAAATTTTAATGTCATTATCAAAATCAATGCTGATACATTAAAGGCATTCTCATATTTATACACACAGTTGTGTATTCACTCCTTATATTACAAGCGTTGTTTTTCATCGTGCACTATCATTTAAAGCCATACTGGTATATCCCAAATAGTGCTCATCAATTTCAACACCTATCTAAAAAAAATCAATATTTTAACCAGCCGTTTCAACTCAGCATTACTACCTAGAGTAGTTTCAATGGTCCTAGCTTAAACCATATAGGTGAAATACTTACTGTTCAAATACAATTATTTCATTACATTATTACAACAATTTATGTCGTAAACAAATTTTCTTAGGTCCAATTATAATTCTACAATAATATTTAACATTGAGGAACTATGTATCAAAATAATTCAATAACCTAAATGTAAAAAATCTCTTTCCAATTTTTTGTATTCCTTAGATCTTGAATGATTACTCAAAAGTGAAAAGGAATGTTAAAATTTTCTTTAACTTTATTCATTTTAATATTCTATATAGACATTTAATATAAAACTGCATCTTTTAACATAACGTGTGTAATGACTCATCAACAATGTGTTATATGTTTTTGTTTTCAGGAATGTTTTCTAAGAGGAACACACCATCCAGATGCTGAATAAATAATATTATTTAGTCTAATCATAATAAGGCTAATCATAGTTTATATTTCATACAAAGTATCAGACTAACATGACAAGTTATTATATAAGACTGTTCTAATAAATCCCAGGTTTATAATGAAGTAAAACTTTAAACATTTTGATTTTCCCAAAGTTTGAGACAGATATTTTGTTCTAATTTGATGTAATTTATTAATAAAATCAAGCCTTAACATTTTTTGTATATTTTTCTTTAATCGTTTTAACTTCATACAAGCACTATATCCCGTTAGCCAAATGTTATGTTAAAAAAAAGCATTAACCTGGTTCCAACATTTTATACACTGATTGACATGTTGTGCCAAACTTAGATGATCTATCTCCCTATTTTATATTTGTTCTACTTTTGTCCATATAATGTACATTGTGTCTGTTTTAAAATCTATCATGAAAATATCGGATTCTAAACGTACAGAATGAATTGTGGTATTTAGATGGTCAGAAAGAAATAGGAAAATAGGAATCAATTTGATAAACTCAAATTGTTTTACAATTAATGTTAAAATGTTGCCAGGATTTGATGTGGTACAAAGGTGGTTGTCCGCTTTCATCATTTGAGATCAGTCCCAAATTCAATTACTTATTGAAATCAATAACAAGGGATCATGGTTTAAATTAGGAATGATAACTAAGTGATGCTGGATAAGAAATTGTTAAGATTAAACACCATTAAACACAAAATTTTAAGACAACCTTTCTATGTCATGAGCGGCTTCTTCAGGTTCAGAGAGTAAACTGTTATACACTGAACCTGAAAAAGCTATCTGTGGCAGTGAAAAATTATCTTTAAAAGTGTTTTTTCCCCCTAATGGTGTTTTTATACCTAACACTTTTATTCCAGTATCATTCTTAAGTGTAAATGTTTGGTAAATTATGGCACAAGATGGCAGACCATATAGTGTTTTATTTGCTAAATCAGAATGATAATCTTTAAATTATGTGTTTTTTTGTGCAAAGGTATTTTTACAGGAGCTTTAACACTGCAAGCAATTGGAACCACACGTATACTTAAATTCAAATCACTGCTACCAGCCTGATTTCTTAACTCAATCTTCATTCTCAACAAAATTAGAAACTTATTTTCTTTTAAAAGTTGTGTCACACCATATATGTAAATTATTTGATGCTTATAAACATGGCGGGGGATAAATACAAATCCTTGTATCCTACTTTCTTACGCAGCATTTAAATTGTGTGGATGAATTAATTTTATAGTTCCTCACAGATGCAGGTAAAGATAAGAAAAGAAGGATCAGGATTATCTCTTAAAATAAAAACCCGCCTCGGTGGTATAGTTGGCTAACACGCTAGTCATGTTGAGCTCGACCGCCGAGGACGGGGAGATCGAGGTTCGAATCTCGGTCGGGTGAACTGGGGGTGGTTTTTCCTAAATGGTTTTCCACTCTCCCTCCACACAAATGCGGGTTCACTTCCTCTAAATCCAACCTCCCCAATTCCTCATCCATTAGCGTAATTAGTACTTAAGCGTATAACCCGAACGGGTAGTAAGACGCGGTGCTAAATATTATATAATCTTAAAATAAACTTTTTTAATTATTTCTAGATACTTGGGCTTGAGACATACTGATTACAGGTAATCCAAGCCACCAGTAGCGCAACAAACATGCTTAAAACTAGAACTGTTGGCCACTGGATTGCCAGTGTTAGCCCAGCATAAGACCTATTTATTAAACTTTCATTAAGCCAGCCATCACAAAAACCAGTACTAACTAATCATCATGACTAGCCCGGTGTAATTTAAGCCTTTTAGTGCCACGCCGATTCCAGAATTTGCGCACCAAGAGTGCCCCAACTATTGCCTCATTTTTGTAAGGGTTTGCAAGAAAATTCGCCAAACCTTTATTTATAAAGCGATTATTTAGATTTTTCTCTCATTTTAATCTGCATGTACTGTTCCTTAATAATGATAAATTAATACAATCTAATTAAAATTAAAGCTACTTAACATATTTAAAAAATATATTATACATTTCACTATTCTTTTGTTGTAGTGTATTTAATTTTATACAAGAAAATAAAGTTTTGAATATGATTATAATTAGGAATACAGTTTTTTTTATCCTACATTATTATTTTTTACCCGTTATTGCTGACCCTACAGCAAGAGTTATAATATTGCTTAACTCATGAATAAATATTTAGGCCTAAACATAATGAATGCGTTTTTCAAAAAACCTTTTATAATGAATAATTTTGTTTTACATATTATATAAATTTATAACGTTATTATGCCTATTTACTTACATTGGTAAATAAATCTTTTCATTCACATGACATAACATGAAAATCAAATAGTATATTTTTCTAAAGTTGGAACAATTTAAACCGTGTATTTGAAAACTGTTTACAAAACCATTTACAT
Organism: Timema podura; assembly: GCA_033556935.1. Lineage (NCBI taxonomy): Eukaryota > Metazoa > Arthropoda > Insecta > Phasmatodea > Timematidae > Timema > Timema podura. Next base: position 112,809,403 of record JAVRXN010000010.1, read on the forward strand.
CAGTATGAATGTTAGCCACACTTAAGTTTTTCCGTGCAGCTTGTATGTAAACCAGCGTTAAACTTAGCACATTTGAGTATGTGACCGTCCGCCATTGTAAATGTTCTTAACTTCCAGTTCCAATAACAACTATTTACAGTTGATTTTTGCTGCCAACCTTATATAAAATAATAGAGGGAAATGTTCTCTTTCCAGTGATATATGACATTACTACACTATCTATCAGGTAAAGCGAGAACTAGCGTGAATCTAGAGAGCCGACCTTATCAGCTCTGGCCCTTTTAACGATAGTAGGTGGAGGTGATCAGATCGGATCGTGGCAGTTTTAGAGATAGAAGGCGGAGCCGATCAGATCGCCTCATGGAACTAAGAGGGTTAAACAGAAATGGCTTAATACTAATTTCACACTAAGCTACCAATGATTGGTCAACCCTAGTCTCAGTGAAAGAGGTTCTGTATGTAATCTACTTAAGTCCCATTCCCTTCAAGCATATTGACAAGTTACAAGAAGTTATCATACCTATCATCATTGAGGTCCCATTCGCTTTAAACCATCTTTACAGGTAACCACTATAATGCTATATTGTTAACTCTACAGTTAAATAGAACCTTAGTCATTCATCCTGTTTGTTATTTTTATATATAACTTTCAGCACCGTATCTTAATAACCATTTAGGTTATAATCAAATATTATAAATATAATTAATAATAAAAAGAGGGATTGGAATATTCCAAGGTTTTGGACATTTAAACCACTTAAACATCATATTACTGTCAAAGTGTAGGCCTATGTGTATAAGATTATATGCCAAAATTAATCCTAAATAAAATAACAAAGAAAAATGTTGTATAAATATTTACTTTAAAAGTCCCAATCACCTGCAACGCAACAGCTCACAATTAATTGGCTAATAACAAGGAGGTTGAATTTTGAATTTCAGCTAGGCCCATTGAGGGGTGGTTTCCCCATCCTACCTCCTGTCCAAGATAATGTGGGTATATTTCATCCAAACTACACTCCTTGTCACACTACCCCATACCTCAAGCTGTTAAATAATCCATGGGTATCAATATTTTACACTAAAGTTATTTAGAATAGAGCACTTGGCTAAATCATGGTTTAAATTAAGAGGGATAGCAGTACAATTACCTTGGTGATATTAGAGTAAACATTGTTTAGATAGAACACTAAAAAATACACACATTTTTAAGGACAAGCTTTCACTGTCACAGACAACTTCATCAGATCAAGAAAGTAGACTAATGCTCTTGGTTGAACTGCAAGGTTGACTGTCCACAGCTGATTGTTTTTCAGTTAAGATATCACTGTATAGATGGCAGCACTTTGAATAAACAGATATATAGATAGAAAAACTAAAAATTGTGTTATATAGCATATTTTATTATTGTGACATTAAATGTAATAATAAGTGTGCTGGTAGGAAACAGAGGAATTACCTAAAGTTGAGGTTAGGGGCTTGTGTGGATTTGGTGATATATTGATGGGCCAGTTCCCATATCCTTAGTTGTGAAGGGTTGCATATTTCTTTGTTTGGAGATTTTACCACCTTGGTTGTGTAACAGTGATTAAAGTCCAGATTATGGGTTTCGGCATGTGATGCTTCAGGCTTATTTTTATTTTTGTGTCATGTCGATGACCATTCATTTTCTTTCTTAGTGTTTCTGTTCTGAGACCAATGTATTGTGCTTGGCACTGGTTGCATTCCAGTTGGTAGATGAGGTTTTCAGAATCACAAGTATGGCAGCCTTTTATAGGATAATTTATTTTAGTTATGTTGCTGGAGAATGAATTTGTTGGTTTATATATGGTGCCGGTTTTGCAGGGGGAGCGGTTGCAGGGAAATGAACCTGATATATGTTTGGGTTCAGGTTGAATAGTGGGGTCTGGCAGTTTAGGTTTTACAAGTAAGTTAAGTAGATTGTCTGGTTGTTTATAGGCTACTTTTGGAGGCTCCTTGAAGATTTTTTTTTGTACTGGAGGAGGATTGCAGTATGGGGAAACCTGTTCTCAAGAGTGTTGAGTTTGTGGAGTCCAGGGTGGTATATAGTGACCAGAGGGATTATGTTGTTCCTGTTGATGTTGTGGGCCCGCTATTTTGAGCTCTGTCTATTTGACTACACACCAGTGTTTTGGGGTAGCCTCTATTCATAAAAGTATGTTGCAGTTTCTTATTGTATTGTAAAAGGTCATCGTGGTTGGAGAAAATTCTTTTGGCTCTAATGGCTAGGCTATGTGGGAGTGGTCTCTTTGTGGTCATAGGTTAGCAGCTGTCATAATGAAGGTATTGTTGCTGGTTGGTTTCTTTGGTGTGCACAGTTGTTTTCTGGTGTTCTATCTATATCTAACAAGGGACAGAATGAAAAGATGTAATTAAAGGGATAAGCAACATTATGTTTCGTTCTTTATGGACTTGGAAACCACAACGTGTAAAACAATACACACCTAGAACTTCCAATCAGGGTTAGGCCATGACTTCAAAAGGTTGGGTGAGTATAGTTTAACAATTAGATAAAATATCCCCAATTATATCAAACATAATTATCAGTGCACAGTCATCATTTCTTAGACAACATATCTCCACCAGACAATAGGTCAGCTCAACTAGACTTGGACTAGCCACTGCTGATCCAGAAGACAAACTTTGGACCTCTAGAATATGCCAATCAACTTGCAGGCACCATCTCCATAATGGCAATGCATAGTGACCGTGGATTTTTCTACACAACCTCACTATATTAGTAAATCTGGATACAATATGGCATGATTTATAATACAATCCAAATTCACCAATGGTCTAAAAATTAATACCATATCCTGCTGCCAACTTGGAGAAGAGTCCCCCAATACAAACGACCAAGGAGATTGCCAATTTATATTCTTTAACACTAATGTCATAACACAAACTATTGTGTGTCAAACAGAATACTCAGCCCCTAAAACATGTCCTCCCCTTAAATTTAACCATACTAAAATAATCAGCAATCAATTTGTAATTCGGTCAAGATAAATTGATTTTCTGCTTTCATTTTAGCATCCTAACATTCTCTCACACACATACACACTGTGTAGTTCGTCGAGAGTGAACTTTAAATAGGAAAGGAAGGTGAGGATAGATTTGTGCAGAATTCATTGGCATATAATCCGTCGACAAGTCGAGTGTGCACAATGCAGAGCAGGTTATTTATATTATGACATGATGTATTAGAAAGTATTGCATTTTTTTAATATGAGTATTTTTAATTTTGTGTGTATAATGATTGTAAAATAGTATAGAAGAATAACCATACAGCACCCGAGCATTTTTTTATAATGAATATGTGCAGGTGTTAAATTTTGAAAATACAACGCAGTGTTCACATTTTTATTCAATTTAAGTTAAAAAAGTCCTTTTTTTTATCACCGCTTCTTATTATTTGCCCAGGTTATAAACATGTTAATGTCTGTCAAATATAATATTTGTATGCAAGCAAAAGAAAAAATTGTACCAAATATAAGATTTTTTTTCTGTTTAGCTAAGTAAACTTTTATATTCTTGTATTAATGTTTTTTAGTAATCTAGCTTTGGTAGTCGATTGGTCTAAGGGTTTGAACCTCGTTTGGATGAACTAAGGGGAGTAGCATACACAGGATTGTTAAGTAAGGGGGGCTCAAGGGAGATATCCCCCCCCCCCCAACTGCCGGAGGGAAATTTTATTTACTATTATATACACCTAGATGCTTGTTTGGAAGGTTTTTTATTGATATTTGTTAACTTGATAATTTATATTTTTACTATTATAAATGTGATAATCTAACAAAATAATAAATAAATTGGTCTTGATTAAAGTTTTCTTAACCAGTAAATAGCCCAACTGTCACAAAAATCACTGATTATTTATAATAGGTAAATGTGCATAGAAAAGATAAAAACTGTTGGAGTGTTGTAAACAATAATCTTACGAAGAAACGCTGGCACTGAAAGAGAGGTAACAGGTTTAATCCTACTGACCAAAGAATAATAATATTTACAGAGCATGAAGATATCCCACTTCCATTCAATGAAAGATAGTCCACTCCTATGAAATAAATTCATTTGATGATGATATATAAACTATTTCTGATCACCTGGTATTTTCTTTGCTCGTTTAACTGGTCATAACCCCCTCCCCCTTCCTCACCCCACATTTTATTTTTCTCTTCAGATCTGTGTGGATCTCAGGGCATCCCCAAATTATGGTAGGGGAAGCTCGAGCCCCCTCAAGCCCACCCGTGGCTATGCTACTGACTAGGGGTATTTTTCCCAAATGATTTCCCATTCTCTTCAAACACAAATGCAGGTACATTTCCTCTAAATTCTTCCTCATTCCTACTACAATCGTGAAACTAACCTCTATGTGGTTGACAATGGATAATAAGATGTGGAGAGAAAAAATATTTATTTATGCTAAAATTTATTATTGTTGAACAAAGAGAATCTCTATAAGGAAAACCTCTTTTCCCTTTATGAGATAATTGTATTATATTTTGAAGAAGGTATAGGAAAGGTGGATATAAACATATAAAAGGGACTAACACAATGTGGCTTTTACAATGAAAAGAAGAACATAGTTCACACTTTACAATGCTGCCAATGGACAAAGAGGTAATGATTGCCTCTTGAAGAAAATTGATAATTACTGCCCAATCCCTCGACATAGGTTTCATTCTATCAGAACTCATCAGGGAGGAGTGTCAAACGTGCAACACAACTTCCTAAAAGAGGAAACCAAAAAACACAAAAGGGAGAAAATGGAAAATTGTAAAGAATGATAGGACACATCCTATCTATGTGTCTTATTATTCTTTACAATTGTATCAGGCTGACTTGGTAAAAAAAAATACACATAATAAAGTAAATGAGGCGATACTTAAAATATTATTGGTATCGTTTTAAAAATAAAAGGCTATTTTAAAACCAATAAATATGTTAAGTGATATTCTATGCATATATATAACTTATTGAATGATGACATCAGTAGTTGTGGCTGGTGAATAGAGCAATTATTTTTCTGACTCAATACAGATAACATGAATTATTACAAGTGAGCTAATTTATGCATTTACCAACCAAAATATTACCCTTTACATTTGGACTACATCAGAATTCTAAAGTAAAATGTTTTATAACAACTTTTTGTATTTTAATTTTATTTTTATTAATAAGTACCTACCTTGGACAGTAGGTTGAAATACTATAACAGTAGCTGACAAACAAATATATTGATCAAATTAGAATGATAAAATATCTTTCAAACTGAATTTTACTCAATCTTACTGCCATGATAACACTCTTTTGTAAGCGTATAGGCCTGAATATACAACATGTTGATACAGTTCTTGATATTAAATATGTGGTATAAGTATAGCTACACACAGGCTACAATGTTTTATGCAACAAAAGTATACAAATTAATGTGCAGCATAGCTATATGTAAAAATAATATACAATAATTACAAAAAAAAAACTGTAAATGCACAAGATTAAAGTTCTGTATGTGAAAAGTTTAAGTAAACATACTTTTGTAGTTAGTAAGATTCATTTACACGGATAACACAACAACAAAAATAAATATTATCAAATCATAAAATGATAACATATTTTTAAATTATTATATTATAACTATCCTATATCACATTGCATTTAAGTATCCTGTAAATATATACCATTATATATAACACTTCCCTTTATGAATTTAAGGTCTTGGTCAGTTCAAATTCAATTATGTGAAACAGATGTGTCATTATTTTGTCTCTAATCAATATTTTTGGCATTTTTTTTCGTGCAAAATAAGCTGGCCCAAGCCATTCGAATATGGGGGATGGAGAATATTAAAAGTTATAGCTATGATATAAAATCTTTAACATATTACAAAGTAAAATGCCAGGGGATTAAAGAGGTCAGTATGGTGGATGAGTAAAAATCTTTCAAATACTTGTATCTCAACACTTTATATTGTCATTCAAAATTATTAAATTTAGTTTAATATTTATAATCAAAGCACTTAGCTAAAATGGGATTTTAAAGAACTTTTATAACATTGAAATTAGTCGCAAGAGACACAAATTCAGAATACGTATTTTAGGTTTGAAAGTAGACTAAAGCTTAGAACAGGGGCGCTGGCATATTTAACACAAGCAGGTTCACGAGTCTGATATACTTTTAGATTATTAACAAAAATAAGTACTGTTTAGGCTGATATTGTGCTAATTGGTAACTATACAAATGCAATGTAAGTATATGTAGAATGCATATTCAATTTATATTTTAAAAAAAAGCTAAAAAGACTTTTTTTAAAAAAAAATTACCAACTAGAACTATCCTCAGACTTCATCTGAAAATTCCTACAATATTTTACCAACTTCTGGGGGAGATAATATTCCAGAGTGGGTACAAATTCATTATTTTTCTGTTTTCATAAGTACGTGCACCTTTTAAACCAATTTTTTATTTCAGCATATACCTAATGAACTCAATTATTTCTAAGGAATACAAAACACTTAAAACTCAGACTGTAAATTCACTAATCATAACTTTATAGCCCTTCCAGGAATCAAACCCATAACCCTGGCTTCAATAGGTCAACTAAAAACAAAAGATGGAAATAAAAGTTTGACTGTAATAGACTAAACAATGGAATGATTGTTCAATAATAATTTTTATAAATAAAAAAACTTGTGTTACTTGAGTTGGCAGCTTAACAATGAGATTATTTCAAATAGCTTAAACAAATATAAAATTGAGGTACTTCATATGCAATGCACTCGCTCAGGGATTAAAATACATTAGAACTTAAATAAATTGAATCATATTACCATGTGGCTAAATTTACAAAAATTGCTTTTATAGCAAACAAAATATTTCATTCATCTTAATTTTACATTTGTTAAGTGAGAAACATAACATACATTTTATCTAAGGTTAGACCAATGCCGATCCCTAATGTGATCATTGGCCAATTATGGCACAATAAGCTAAGTCGATGATTGGCATTTGGTTCACAAATTCTTAGACCCAATCTTTTGTTAACATACGCCGCACACAGCAAGTGCTGGTGACTTGTCATTGTTAAGAGCTTGGTAGACAGTCATGTCCTTTGCTCTGTTGTTAGGAGGGTGTGGCTGCTTGTGTACTCTAAAGCCTAATATGCAATTGGAAACATTTTCCCAGAAACATTGTTTGCAAACTGTTTGAAAACATTTTTTTGTGTTTTTATTAATGGCACATAAAAAGAGACTTCATGTTCATCACATTGACATAATCAATTTAATTTTTAAGTTATTTCTTATTCAAATAGCAAGAAAAAGTTTTAAGTTATTTAAAACAATTTATTTTTGAATATTTTTGAATTAAGAATAAAAATTTAAAAAAAATAGATTGAATATTAAATTTTGCTTCAGACCCACATTCATACCCAATGGATAATTATTGACCCAGGTCATAATTTGTATATGGATTGTTGTATAAGCTAATTGTTAGCACCTTATTTATGAATAATAGAGATGGGCTAAACAAGTTGGAGTGATTTTTTTTTTTCTTTTTAAAATGTTAAGGGCATAAATCGGTTAAATTAATTTTAAGGTTTTCATTTAAACTTGTACAAGCAAAACTACTTTAATGAACAAACTAAAAATGACACAGGTGAACACTTATTTTTAATATAATTAATTTATATTATCTTTGAAACATTTTAAATTAAATAAATCAAACGATTGGCATCAATGATTGACCTGACCAGCAACAAATAACCGCTATCAGCATGATCGGCAAAATAGTTGATTGGTCCAACCCTAATTTTGATTATATATCTGGCTAATATAATCAAGAATCTGTGTTAATCAGTTAAACAAACCTTAGATAGGCTGTAAAACAAACTCTCAAGCTCAACCTTTGGTAGAATCCTACATGTTACCTTAGACTCCAAATCATATATTCACCATGGTTTAATAGTAAAATAGTATTATTTAAAATGAGTAAGATGAACATGTATACAACTGGTGACATTTATAAGCTACTATCTTGGTCATATCAATGCTGCCATTTAGGGTCAATAGGCATTATCTAGCTGGTCTTAAAGGTCTATCACTTCTGATTTTAGTTTGCATTAAACAACTACTAAGCCAACTGTGATTAGTGAAGGGTAGTGTTTTGATTACAGTAATGAGTGTAATCTCTGTGTTTTAAAAGATGTGTATCAGTCAACATTAGGTAAGAAAGTAAAGTAGATCTTCATATTATTCTTTTTGATAACATGGCTTTAGTCCCAAGAAATCAGAAATGAATCCCAAATCTTGTGTTGCTAAATAAACAAAAATATTATATAGAAAAATGACCAATGAAATAAATTTTCAACTAGTTTTTTTTTCTATTCGTTCATAAAATTGATAAATGAAATAGAGTGAATTAAGTTGAGTTTGCACGTAATTACTTCAGAGTTATAATATGTGTTATGAGCATAATAGTTTATTTTATAATTGTTTCAAGTGGTAAAATTATCAAGTTAAGCGTGTTATGTCCCATTCCAAATGGTGAATTTAATCCACATTTGTATGTTGACAGTTAACTAAGTAAGCTCGCTACTGTCTTTTATAATCATTACTGAGAACAGAACAGAAAATATAATAAAAGTGTGTGATCTGAAATTTCAGGCTGGCCATTTAAATAAAACTTAAGAATAAAATTCCAATATGATTCCCAGTTTTATGGAACAAAAAAATTTGCCCAATTTTTAAATTATTTTAGTTTGTTTGTGAAATTTCTAATAAATGTTTTCACAACAAAATATTTAGTAAGTCATATGCTGATGCCACAAAATTTCAGTATTTGAGCAGCTTGTTTTAAACTTTGTGGTTCTGATGTTACTGAACAAATGCCTGTAGTAGCATTCCTGCCATATAGTAATTTAAAATGTTCAAATTCGATTTTTTTTAAATTGCTTTCTTTAATTTTTTGTTGAGAATTAGGTTCTGCAACCCTCGTGGGACTGAGAGTTAAGTTTCTCCTCCTAACCTCTTCCAAAAAATGTATAAGCACCCACAGCAAGAATCAAATGGAAATAGCAGTGGCAATTGATTGTGAAAGACGAAGATGCAAGCAAAGAGCTTTCTGATACTGTTGATTTTTTTTAGTATCAAGTCTTACTACCCATTCAGACTATATGCATATGTACTAATTTAGCTAATGTGCTAAGTATGTGGATGGTTGAATTTAGAGGAAGAGTAATCCATTTGTGTGGAAGGAGAGTGGAAAACCATTTAGGAAAGGCCACCCTTAGTACACTCAACTGGAATTAGAACCCTGATTTCCCCGTCATCAGCAGTTTATCTATTGTCAGAGTGGCGGCTGCTATTACGAGTGATGTCATTGATATTTCTAAAACAATAGGGATGCTATACATGGCACTACAGAAATTGGAAGAATATAAGCACAAGAATGTTTAGATTTGTTCATGGCTTCAATAGTTTTCTTATGTTTTATGTCCACGCGTGTAGTTGCATAGGCTACATGTGCAAAGAGGATTAAATTTTTATTTAACAATGGGCAAAATTTAAGTATTTACACCAAAAAAAAACCAAGAGAACAATATTCAAGCATCATTCCTGATTTTCATGATGGGTGGCCACTGTGAATTTATGTGAAACAGGTTTGACTGAAATTGCTATTTAAATTTTTAAATAGATATAAAAATAAATAATAATTAAAATAAGTAATGTATTTGTCAAGTGAACAAACACTATAAATGTTTAGTTTAATCAGTATGGTTTTCCAGTGACAGGGAGGGTATAGTTAGTGTTTTTTTTCCTAAATGGTTTTGCTCCTCCACACAAATACAGGTACATATCCTATAAATTCTTCCTACCTCATCCTTTAACATGTTACCGTAGTTATTCATATAATCTGAATAGGTATAGAGATGTGATGGAATTTTTTTGTTTTGTGAAGTGAGATTTATAGAAATTATTTTGTTATCACTTGACAAATAAACTTATTTGTAAATAATGCATACAGTTAACTAGACATGTGGTGGTAAAAAAATAATTATCTTATATTATGAGAATATTTTTTTAAATAATCAAACCCAGTTTGTTGGGGACCTACATGTAGATCTCACAAAATTATTAAAAATTTCCCCTACCAGATAACTATAAATATTGACTAAAATGTTACATATTGATTGTGTACCTGGCACCCTTAGAATAATATTATTAAAATTGTATTTTACTACCACCAGGAACATTCATGCCATAACTACAGTTAGCTATGTTAGGTGTTGAAATTAGATTCCATAAGAGAGTTAATGACATACATTACTAGTTTCAAATTGAATAAATACATTAATTTATACAGTTTCTTTTTCTACGTCAAAAGTGTCTTTGGTTGTTATATTTTACTCCTACGGTTTGGGAGGTATCAATAAACATTATCTAATTGGACCCAATACCTCTGAAATGAATTATTTTATTTTAAATACCGGTATTATTTTATTTGCACCAAAGTCCTTCTAGGAAAATCTATTTATGGTATTGGGACCAACATGTTAAGTGCTAAGAATTCCAATTTAAGATTCCTTGTATATAGGACTTGTGTTGTGTAGACCCTATTAAGTAATGTACTTTTTAAAATTATCCACACTATTTTTATTTGAGAACCATTGCATTTGACTTTTGATAAAACTTTATATATGGTTGGATGATCAATGGCCTGTGAATAAATGTTTAAATAAAATCTAGACTCCTTTATATGTCAGAGATGAACATATTTATTAATACAGTAGAGCGTCGAAAATCCGGACGTCAAAAATCCGGAGCGTCGCAAATCCGGATCGCCGGTGAGAGCAGGTCAAGTCTTGTACAAAAAACAATTAAGGACTTTTTTACCCAGTAAGTTTCCATTAATTACTGTAGATTCTTGTGCTTTTTTATTTCTAAAAAGTATTGTAGGGTTACTAATCTAAATTACATAATGTACATGTTCTTATTCAATATACTTTATTAAAATATTTTGTGTACTGTATTTTTTGAACCTTTCAGCCTCCGTTTTGCAATACAGTAGACTCCCGAGCGCCATGTATACTCTAGTCAATACAATACGTATGTATACAGTTATTGAAAGCACATTTGAAAATCCGGACAATTCAGTAATCCGGATGGGTCCCGGTCCCGATCGATCCGGATTAACGACGTTCCACTGTAATCCCATAAAATATGGATACTTTATGCTAGAGATCTACCATATCTTTCACCTACTAGTGATGTAGCAGACAAGGTTCCATATTAGCTTATTCCTAACATATACGCTCCAACCGTTTTCAATGAGCTTATAACTTAATAAAACAGAATGTGAAGTTTATACAAGATTTTGTTTTCCTTCAGTGGCTTGGAATGTTGGCATCCACTGTTAACAAAGGTAATGGTTAAAAATTATAGAAAATATTTTATTTTAATGAGAAAATAAATTGATACAATGTGAATGTACACTGTACTCACTCCTGGAAATCAAAAAATAGAATCAAAGTTCATTAGCTACCAAGACATATACACTTTATCAATTACAAAGCAAGGTGTTGTGAGAAGGTTAATATAAAACACAGATATAAAACCAAAAGTGACTATTTGGAAGTATAGCCTCAATATTTATTGAAAACTAGAGATTCATTTAGGGACATAACCATTGAACATACAACTCTTAATCTTCCTAGATGGACCGGATTCGAATAATTTCAGTGTTAAATGAGAAAAGGAGATTATTTTGATTAGAGTTCAGTGAGACATCTTTAAAAAAAAGAAAGTTAAATTCCAGTCAGTTACTGTCATGAATATCAACAAACAGGTTGAAAATAATTTTAATTACTGGAATGTACATATGGAGGAAACCAAATTTCCATTGAATTGAACTCGGGACCTTTGGCTTAGTGCAACAATGTTCTACCATTGAGCTATCCAGGATTCATCAAGGATTCGATTCCCGTACACAGGTGTCATTTTTCAACTAATTTAAATTAAATTAAATGTGGTCTCCTCTGCACGGACATCCCCGTAATTACAATGATTTACACCATGTGTGTTGATATTAATCGAAATTCACTTTAATACAATCTTGTATTGTATACTTGGAAGCATAAAGCCCTCCCGCGTCACAGATGGCTGTGGTATCTGTTATCTTGCAATATCAATTTAACGCTCATATGTAGCTGATGATTTCTGCACATCCATCACAGACTCAGCCTTAAACTATGAGTGAAGCTTGGCCCTGAGCACGAGACAACTCTTGGATAGCTCAGTGGTAGAGCTTTGGCATGCTAATCCAAGGGTCCGAGGTTTGATTCCTGTGTCCAGGTGTCATTTGATAAATAATTTAAATTAATTTAGCAAATGTTAAGATAATGCTAGCAAAAGTTAGAAATTATTTCTCAGAATTTAATAATAGGTTCTTAAATAACTATATATTTTCTTAAGAATTAAATTTTACCCCGAGAGGATATTAATAAGATAGGTGCTCAAATACAAGGTACAATACCATTTTGAGTTTGTTGGTGCAATTAATTAACGATAACCATTATAGTTTTCCTTGTTAATTTTAAAGTGAGTACAAACGTTAGCTATGTTAAATTTTTTAAATACTGTACTGACCCGAAAATAAGCCATCTCTGAATACCACACCCTAAACATCTGATCACTTTGATAGGAAAAAAAAAGTTATTTGTGTCCGAAAATTAATCTACTTTACAGTATTCAAATACACATCATTTCCTTTAGCTTTCCAACTGTTCATAGAATGTATATGTCTTATTACTAAGATTTTAATTTTTTTGCTAAATCTTAATTTTGGCCCAGATCTAATGAGGTGATTATAAACTACTTTGATATAACTACATGCATGCAGTCCTCAAAAGTACAACATTTGTTATGTATTATCCAAGAGTGTGATTATAGTCACACTAAGGTTTTATAAAGGATATTTTTGGGGGGAAAGTGCTGCTTATTTTCGGGTCAATAAGGTAAAACAAAACGTTTGTTGAACTTAGCAACTAAATAACTTTCTTATGAACACTATCACTAATGAGACTCAATATATTCACAAATAATTTATAGCAAATTAAAAAAATAAGTATTTATGTTGACCTTTTAAAGTATGTATAAAAAATTATATAAATGAATAAACACAGCCAAACATACAAGCGGAATAATGCTTGTTTACACCACGACATGAATGAGTAGGTGGGAAAACCCCAATGAATTAGGACTAGTATAACCTCACTAGTTAATTTGTTTCATTTTCACATGTTTTCTCCTCAAGATCTGTTTCCCAAACATTTGTATCATTTGAGGTTATGTTTTGTTCTTGAGAAGGTACACTCTGTGGTAAATGTGGAATTGGATAAGGAGCTGGCCCAACAACGCTTAGTACAACTGGTAGAAAGACTACACCATGGAACAAACCATAAAGCACAACCAGTAAAAAGATCTGCAACATGAAAAGTGAAACAAAGAATAATATTATGTGCAGTGATGCCTTCATTGTTCGTAGTCTATTCGTATAAAAACATTACCATTCAAAGAGACTAAGCATGAGTTGCCATAAAATAAAAGAACTGTTAAATTTGATTACTTTTCCATAATTTTAAATATGTCATTAATAAACATGTCATTTGTAAACGGGTCAAAATAATTTAATCTATGCCGAAGCATTATCAAATTGGATCCCTACATAATTTATAAAGGGGTCCAAGAGGCAAGGGGTAGGTCATATAAAAGCTGCTTGTGCATATGAACAACCATAGAGCCACTAATTTAAAGACATAGAGTACACAGAAAAATAATCTGTAGTTCAACGAAAATTGTATCATTTCATATAATATCTTCGTACTGAAGGTGTTATCATCTTAATAAGCCATGTGCAACATCAAGTCTTATTTACTTAATATTGTTATAGATAGTGTTCAATCACAGGGCATTATCACGATTACAATCCATACCGCTTTAATTATTGCTCGATCATGGGGCAAATATCAGCTAATTAAACAGTAATCATTTTAATTGGCGCTCGATCACGGGGCTATAAATACTAATATTAAATCATAGCACTATAATTGGATCCCAATCGCGGGACAATTATATCACAAATAAACCAAAGCATTTTAACATATTCAAAACAAAACTTCTTTGGTTATTTTCACCTAACCAGCACTGTGTCTTTTCAAAACAGATCCCACAAGCTGCGCTATATGTATGCGCAACGTAAGATGGCTCAAGATGAGAGATGAAAAAATTGCCCGGCCAGCAATCAGAAAAAACATAGCGCAGCATATCTAAGCTTAGCTTAGCTTTCTGTGTGAACCAACGCATTTAAATACGTGGTCCCTATTTTTCCAAACAGTTGGCAGAGCAAATCTTAGCTTAGCTTAGCTTAGCATTCTGTGTGTACCGTCCTTGAATTGTATTTATTATTAAACTACACAGACAATATTTTTTTTTAAATCCGACACCTTAGCTCAGTCAGTGACGTGTCTGTTTACTAAACTAAGGTTTCCGGGTTCGATTCCCGGCATGGCTGAAAAATTTATCATTGGTGAAATGTGGGTTTAACCTAAATTAACGGCCGGGGACTGGATGTTGTGCCTGTTCTAGTTTTAATTCAAACTATAAGGCATATGAAGCAACGACAGGCCTAGCAAGACCATAGTGGAAAATCTATGGCTTGAATATAGAAGTGACCCACAGGCTGGAAACAGTAATGGATGTAAAAAAAAAAGCAAATCTTAACTTATTTGTACCAACCATGACCAATAAATAAAAATCATAAATATGTTAGAAATATACCAACCTTAAAAAATGATGAAAAAATGTATGATTGTGAGAAGGCGAGCACAGATAATGCCAAGAGAGTAGATATTCCTCCGCTGACAATGGCAGAACCCATGTCTGTAACCACTTTTAGAGCTCTATTATTGTTAGAACCATTACAAGTGAGGAAATTGTGGCCAACATGAGCAGCATAGTCAACACAGAGACCAGATGCTAGTTCTAAGCCAATGCAAGACACAATGTCTATAGTAAGTCCCCAGTAAAACATCATTCCGGCAACATTAACCTAAAAAACAAAATTAAATTATTAAGTAGCAATAAAAAATCAGTGTTTTGGTTACCGTTCTACCTCTATTGAATAATAGATGTGGCCTGTCAAGTTGAGAAATTAAGCCCTTATTTTTTTTAATACTTTCAGCATCAATATTATTGATTTATTTTCATTGTTAGGAATTGGTAGGTTAGTTTGGAATAAATGCAACCACATATGATTGGAGTCTAGGAAAACCACAGTAATATATCACATGTAAAAACAAACACCCCCAGTCGATCAGGTTGAGATTAGAGCTTCTATGTTTCCATCATCGGAAATCTACTCTATTGTGAGCTCGACATGTTACACCGGTATTTCATAAGTCACAAAATTGTCAACACAACTTTTATGAATTAACTTACCAAATAGCTATATGTGCTTAAATTTAATTTGTTTTAATTTGTTCGAATTAAATTTGTTTTTTATTTAATTTTAGACCTACCAACGATTTTTTTTTACTAAGCTTAAGTTTTGTTTTTTATAGAGCCAAACGGGAAAATAAGGCTCTACCATGCAATTTTGGATCAGAGGTTATATATATAAATAATAACTCCATGTAATTTTTGCAAAATTATACATAAGTAGCATACTAAAACATTAAGTCAGAGTAATAGATCCATGAATTTTACCATCTGGGTAGCAGGATATAGGTCTAGATCCCAGACAAGTTGTATTAAAAGATTGGTGAGTTATGTATTTTATACTGTGTTTAAATAGAATATTTATAGAAAATTTATAATATAACTTTAAAATTATTAAATCTAAAAATGCATCCTTTAATCAAACTAAAATATGCACACACAAAAAAGTGAGTGAGGGGGAAAATGTCCACTCAAGTTTTAAATGTAAGAAAAGAAAAAAAGCCTCAATTCATAACATATATTTTGCATTCAAGACTTTCTTAAGAAACCAAACTATATTGTGATAAAATGGTAACCTCAAGGCAAAATTAATTATTTGACATGTGGCTAGTGCCAATTCATCTGTAACACACTCAAGTAAAAATCATATAATTTATCTCTTTCTATGGTCCAAATAAAACAAGTCAATAGCTGCGGATAAAAAGATAACACAGAGAGTCAACCTAAACTTACTTGGACAACCTATATTTTTATTTATTTGAGGTGTTAAATGTGCACTTTATGAACCATCTAATTATTTCAGCACACAAGAATTTCTATGAGCAAGAGTGAAAGGGCCTACAAATTTTGCCAGGAAAGGTATTTTCACATATATTACATGGTTCTTTTGCATACCACAATAGAAATGGGACCAAGGAAAATTCGTCAGCCCGGCTGGGTTTGAACCCACGAACATCAGGTCCTGAGGCGAGCACTTAACACCAAAACCACCGAAGTCAATTTGGACAACATAAACTAACCTCTATGTATATATAGTTAAGTTGGTTAAGTGCTCATCTCAGGACCCAGTATTTGTGGGTTCAAACCCTGCCGGGGTTGACGGATTTTCTTTGAGTGATAAAAATCTGTATTGTATATATATATATATATAAATTCTTAAAATATGAATAGTTTATATCACATTTATTAAACTAGAACAGACAAAATAGTTTGCATAGCAAAAAGAACTTCAAGGATGAAGATTTGTGGAAGTATTAAATCATATCAAAATTTCACTAATTTGAAAAAATTGCTCAAAATTGCACACACCTTCAATGTATCAAATACAAAATATAACACATGAAAAACTAGTATATTCCGTTTGTACTTACCAGAGTTAGTAGCACACAGATGAAAATGAGAAAACAAGTTACAAAGTTAGCAATCATAAATGTTGTACAAATCATCACACAAAGACATGCTAGCATTAGGTTCCTATAAACTTCTGTGTCAATCACCTAGAACACAAAATACCAAAATTACACAGTATTTCCATATCTTATTTATTATCACAACATTATGTGAATATTTTTTGTGCGCCAATTCTTTACTACCCTTTCAGTCAAGCCGCATATTCACATTAATGGAATAGGGATTAATAAGGTAAAATTTTAGAGTAAGTGTACCCACATTTGGATGTAGGGCGTGAGAAAAACCATTCAGGGAAATATAATCTTAGGTACCAGGATTCGAAGTCTCAACTTGGCATTAGAGGCAATCCAGTCCAAACACAAGAAAGATGTGTTAGACCATGCGGCAGCCAATGTGTTGTTCTTCCCCTTGTTTCAATGTGTATTTAATTATATTAGTTCTTGCTAGCTAATTCAAGCATAGTAAATGTACATTGACAAAACACATTTTAAAAGTGCTAAGTCTTATGAAATAATTTTTTTCTAACAACACTTACCTCATCTGTAACCCAGTTTGCAAAGATTTTTCCCCACACAAAAGCAAAGTGATCACCAGTGGTAAAGTTTGCTTCTCGTACAATTTGTTTTACTCTGTTCATTGCTGGCAGTGTTTCTTGAGGCCCATGGAAAAGCTTAAACTTGAAATCAAAACTAGAAACCTAAAAAGATACGTATAAATAATACATGTAGTTTCTGTTTTGTGTGCAACCATGAATATCATTTAAATTAAATAAACTTTTGAGAAAAATGCCAATCACATACGTGTTAAACATATATATATATGTATATATAGATTGGTGTGGTGTGGGTGTGTGTTTGCATGTGCATGTTCATGTATAAGTATGAGGTTGAAACAACTTGTAAATAATTGCTTGCAAGGGACTCTTAATATTGTCTTGCACAAAATATCTCAGTTGTTTATTAACCGTAGATATGTTAAAATCATATAGTGAGTAAAACTAGTATATTGGTCAATAAGTTAAAACTGAGTTAAAGAGAGAATATGGTTTTGTGCATTCAAACATTTCACAAGTGCATTCTCATATAAAGTGAATCTAAAAGAGATCACGTCTTAGCTCCCCAAGTTAATAGTTAGGCACAAAATATTTGTGATCAGCCCCGTCAGTTAGGGGTGTATTGAAATGAATCATCTTCAGTACTGTATTTAAATGTACAAACCCAAACACACAAAGCCAATTCACCTCCATTAGACATGATTTTAATTCTTTATCTTGGACAAGAGAAAACAAAAAATATCAAGTAAATAAAGTAGGAAATTATAAAGACTAGGCAAACCAATTATTAGAAAAGCCTTTTTAAATATGTCAGTGTTTTTAAGGAATTAAAACCCATGCAGTAAATAACCACTTGCAATATCAATGTTTTTAATCTACTTACCTTAATAGGGGGTGCTGGGTAACCACACTGTAGCTCTCCTTCAAATCGAAAGTTTTTTTGAAATTTTGCTCCACTAGGACTGAACAAATATTTTGAAATGTAGTTACTAAATTCGATATCTGAAAGCACTGTGGTGGCAACATCTGTAATAAGAAGAAAAATATATAGGTTAAATGAGAAATGTGAAGATGACAAAAGAGCAATGGTCAGAATTATTTTATTGATGCTTGTAAGCTAACGCGCATTTTACATTTTCGACATTTATTCAACAAAATCCTTAAAACACATCAAAAATATAAACACAAGGACCAAGACAGATAAATATTTTCCTATGAAAATTTTAAATTTTTGTATAATATTCCATTACTCAAATCAGCAATAAGTTACATTGTAATTGAGTTAGGTGGGCTGTTTGCAAGCAGCACCAAATCAAGTTAATTGGGTCAAAGAACTAAATGGGGAAAATATTCTCCCTCAGGATCAGGGACTAATTTTGATAACATGTCATCTCTTATTCTGGTACATCACAGACAATGCACATGTGTATAAAAACTGGTAGTGAAACATTTTTTTAAACTTTTTTTGTCATTTTGGATTTTTTTTGATGTATTTTATTGTTTTGTGTCAATTTTAGTAATTCATGTTGAATAGGTTGAATTCATGTTAAATACTATCGATATTTTATAAATGTATGAATATTTATGTTGAATAAGTATATTTTTAAAAAACTTTGATAATTTATAAATGCATGCATACTCAAACATAATTTAGGCGATGAACTTGGCATCCTTTTTGCCTGTATGGTTGTAAAATACACTACAGTTAAACTGGAAAGGGTTTCATTTGGAGGGACTAGCTATTAATTTTGAAGTAGATATTTGTAAATCAATAATATATTTAGTAGAATAAAAGAGCTTAGTTGTTAAAGGCGCTTCATTGCATGTATATTTTTAGATTCATTTGTAAAACGCGTGTTTGATTTAGTTATGCTTTCATTAGAAAATTGTGTTCATATTTTTAGGTTTTTTTTTATTTGAAGTAATTTTTCAGAATTTTTAGGTCATTCTATAGTTAATTCTTTGATGATAAAAGTCTGAGCCCTGCTCATGATATTCATAAAATGAATACAGTGAGTATCTAACATGGTCATGGTTTGCCATACTACATTCATTTTTAATCAGCTTTATTGGGTTCAACTAGAAAGATATTGGTTTATTAAGTCAAGTCTCAAATTACAGTGATATGACTACAATCCCCTATGCCCTTAGACAAAATAATGTTGAGTTGAATTTTGTGTAATGTTGTTTAAATCTGTGTGACAGGTGTACACTCAGTTTATCTGGACAGACTATACTATGGCCCTATCTATAAGATGCACCATGATGGAATCATGCAACATAAACTTGCTACCTTTCAAGATAGCTGATGGGTGCATGCTTGGATGCTAGCAGAAACGTGTTTCTAAGGTAAAAAGAAGAATTGCAGTGGACCATTACCAAACTATTTCACTCAAACTGAAACATCTAACTGCTAATTCACCTTTTCTATAACTAGTTGTTCATTTATCTGACAAGACTGCGACTACTATTAGCTTGCCCCATCTTACTATGTTTTAATTACACAGTTATTGGCAATATGTAATTGACCGACATATTACAAGTATATATTAATTCATCAATTTGGTTGCATTTCTATATGTAATTTAAATTAGATTTTTTTACTATTTTCTAAAAGTAAATAATTATTGAAATGTTCTAAAATACAAAATATATACCCACGACTAATTAACATGAAAAATAATATTAATATATATAATATAATATATTAGAAGGACAGCACTTGAGACCCCCACACTAAATAAACCAAGACCAAAATCCCATGATAGACCCCCTTTATAATGAATATATTTATTCCTTCAGATCAGATAGTTAAGCAGAGTTGAAAATCTAAATTATTAAAAATTGTTTAGAATCAAATAGCCAAAGCTATTATTTATGCTTTTAGTGAGGATTACTACATCTAGATATCATATTCTAAAAATTAAAAAATGACACCTGGACATGGGAATCGAAAACCCGGGACCTTCGGCTAGTACGCCAATGCTCTAACCACTGAGCTATCCAGGATTCGTCCCATGCCCAGGGTCATTCTTCCTCATATTTTAAGGCAGAGCCTATGATGGACGTGCGGAAATCGTCGGCTACAAGTGTGTGATTATATTAATATCACGAGCTATCAAATAATGCAGCCATCTTCGACTCAGTAGTTGGCTTATTGCAGTCATTTGTACAATTATTATAATTGTACAGGATTGCATATTAAGAATCAAATAGCCAAAGCTATTATTTATTCTTATTACTCCATCTAGATATCATATTCTGAAAATTGAAAAATGAAACCTGGACACGAGAATCGAACCCGGGACCTTTGGCTTAGTACACCAATGCTCTAACCACTGAGCTATCCAAGATTCATCCCGTGCCCAAGGGCATTTTTCCCTCATATTTTAAGGCAGAGCTTATGATGGACGTGCGGAAATCGTCGGCTACAAGTGTGTGATTAGATTAATATCACGAGCTATCAGATAACGCAGCCATCTTCGACTCGGTAGTTGGCTTATTGCAGCCATTTGTACAATTATTATAGTTTGATTTATATTTGATTCTTAATATGCAATCCATTACAATTATAATAATTGTACATGTGACAGCAATAAGCCAACTACCGAGTCGAAGATGGCTGCTTTATCTGATAGCTTGTGATCTTGATAAAATCACAAATTTGTAGCTGACGATTTCCGCACATTTATCATAGGCTCTGCCTTAAAATATGAGTGAAGAATGACCCTGGGCACGGGACGAATCCTGGATAGCTCAGTGGTTAGAGCATTGGCGTACTAAGCCAAAAGTCCCAGGTTCGATTCCCGTGTCCAGGTGTCATTTTTCAATTTTCAAAAATTGTTTAGCTAATCTTCTTTAAATCTTACTTTAAAGAATGAAATTGTTGAGTTTGTTAATTCAATACATTATGTAACATGTGCAAACAAGCATTATAATTTGTATTCATATAAAGATTCATCATATTTATTTATCCTATAAGGATTAAAGAAGATCTAAATGAAAGTCAAATAGTACATTAGTTTAGTATAAAAGACCCTTTTAAAAGTAAATCTAGGCTACTTTTATCTTTACCAAGAGCTTTGGATTGTATTTAAAAACTAGTATAAAATGTAATTTGGTGTCCTAAGACCTAAAGGATACCTCTAAAAAAGTGATTGTATATACACCTAGATAAATACATAGTTGTTTGGAATTGTATATTTACACTAAGTTGTATTTTTATTTTGGTTTAAATAGAATGATGGAGATGAAGTATATAGGAAATAGAGAGCAAGGGAGACAAGAAAGAGATGGGAGGAGCAGAAAACATAAAGTGTGCAGGTGAGAGAAGAAGAATGGAAGTTATTAAAGGAGAAAGAATAGTGGAATGGCTTTGGTGGCCGCACGGTCTAAAGCATCAATCTTGTGTTAGACTAGACTGCCGATGACAGGGAGATCAGAGTTTGAAACCAGTTTGATGTCCCAAGGGTAGTTTTCCAAAATGGTTTTCCACCCTCCTCTATTAAAATTCTGGTACACTTCATCTAAATTCAACCTTCCTAATCCCTAACTCATTAGTGTAATTAGTGCATATGTGTATAACCTGAATAGGTAGTAAGACGCAGTGCTATTAAAAAAAAAAGTCGGAGCATAGGGTAAGAGGGAGGCATTTTACAAAGGGACCCAGCCACCGACTGGAAACATTTTATGATGATTATTATTTAGGTTTAAAACCCATAATTAGTTTTTTTTTAATTTTTGCCATGGTTTTTTATGACAAGTGTTTTTCTTTGGATATAATTTTCATATAAATGCTTGTCCATTTATTCAAAACTCCAGTTAAAGTTTTAAAATCTAAATAACAGCAATTAGCTTTTTTTAACAATAATCGTTGATTAACAATACTGTAGAAAATTTACACTAAAGACTAATATCAATACAACTAGCTTTTTAAAAACACATAAAGGTGTGCCATTTTCCTAAAAATGGTTAATAAAACTTAATTCAAATAAAGGACTCTTTAGTAGAGTAAAAATTAATAGCATTAAAAAAAACCTCTGAGTGCAGATGGTCTGGAGTGAAGCCTAGCCTCTTAAACGATAACAAGCAATACTAGGGTTACACTATCTGTCGGGCAGACCCTGCCAATCACTCTTTGTTTGACAGGGATTACCAGGTAATAGTTTGTTGCATCTTTAAGGGCACACTTCACTTTCACATTTAATTTGATTAAAACTTAATTTGAAAAAGATTTTTAAAACTGACACCCTATACACTAATATTCTGTTTATTAGGTGATGTTGAAATATGTTACCTCTGTCTCTGATAACATAAAATATTACAGAAATTAAATAGGTACTTGATTACTAAACAGGAATATCTTTTTTTTTTTTAAATAACCCATTATATTTGCTTTGTATAGTATTTTACTTATAGGTAATATTAAATCAAACACTGATGCAAAAACAATTTCCAATATTTTATTATATGTAGCAAACTATGTCAATAAAGTGTTAAAATGGCATACTAGTGCTGAAATAGAGCGCCAATCAATTGGTACCATAGTAGCAAGTACATAAATATCTCTCAAGACCAAAATAACATTTATAATGAATAAGTAAAAAATGACCAACCTGTATTGAAGTGTCTTTTCAAGTAGTATCTAAAACCAGAATACCATTCTTCTACATCTTTGAGAATGTTTGATTCTTGTTTGAATTGTAATATAACATTGTGAATGTTTTGTAGCTCTGCACTGTAATTAAGTTTCCCCATGTACACACTGGCGTCTTTACCTAAATCAGGATAAAATTTTGATCTCTCCACTATAAATTTGTACAAGTGACTATCGTCTGGCAAAAACCACATTGGATCGAATTCTTGTTTGAGTTGAATTAGTCCTATTGTACTGACAATTCCAAATCCCAATGTTAAAAGCACTATACAAATCTGTGGAAAAAAATATATATATCATTAACTTTTATTGTAATAAATAAAAAAATATATATGTGTGCAAACAAATATATACAGTGTAGAAACCTTCACACATGTGACTCAGGGGCAAACCCACAAGGCGGGGGGAGAAATCCCACCCCCCCCCCCCAAATGATCAGGAGGTAGACGAAAGAATTGGAATCCAGCCGAAATCAACACATCTGAGCGGATCAAAGGAAAAGGCAGCATGAAAAGAGCCAAGGCAAACGGACAAGAATTTATAATACATCAAGAAAATTCAGATTGAGGTGTTGCAAAGATTGTTGAGCATAACTGGCGGTGTCATTGTTGAGTATAATCAAGACATGGCTGAGGACAACTATGGTGGAAAGCAGACTTGTTGACTTGGCTCTTTTATGTGTCCACGTTATATCATTTTAGACCAACAAGTAAATGAGCGGTTTGCCAAAACTAGCAAACATAGAATGGTCATGTAGCCTAAATTAAAGAATTATTATAAAAATGTTATTATAAATAATGATTTGTTTTTTTCATATTTCCACTTGTTTCCAGGAGTCCAGGATAGCCTTAAAACGCCACTTTTGAGGGTTAAATTTTTAAGAATTCCCCAGACAGGAATTCCTCCCCCTCGCCCCAATTGATCCCTGGATCCGCCCCTGATTTTACTAACCCAATTAAAATGGGGAAATCTGTGTTGACTTCCAAAACGCTCACCTCCAACATAAAACCATATTCAACAATTCAAACAAGATTATACTTCAAATGAGTAAATCTGAACAGGAATCATTAACACTTAATAGAAAAAGGTAGAAAATAAAAATACAAATAAATTGATACCAATATTAAATCAGCTAATAAATGTTACTTTCAACTAACTTTAAATAATCATACCTTGCCTGGAAGAGTGAGGATTACATTGGAGAAAAGAGCATGGAAAAAGCTTTTTGAACATTCTCTCTGACTGAGGCGACATGGTTTGTGGTTTTGGTGTTTATAGCATATCACGATTCCATTGTATGATTTTTGAATACGCCTCTCATCTAATACTAAGCATGCTACAAATAAAGTAGCTTGGAACACAAAGGTGACAAAAACACCCACAGCTGCATACAAGCAGAATGATTGAAGTGATGGCAAAATCTGAAATTAGAAAAAATCTAAATACAACACTACACATATTTAGAAACTTTGAAATTGTAAATTTGGATGAAACCTACCTAGGAGATATTTTTCAGTGCACTTGATAGTTGAGATGAATTTAACAAATGAATAAAAGTGTTTCTGGGATAGTCACATCAGGCTGGAGCCTTCCCATGAGATATTTATCAATGTATTTGATTGTTTAAGATTAGATAAATTAATAAAAATAAAAATAATTGTATTTTAGTAGGGGGTGTAGTTTTTACAGAACCCCATGAAGAAATAAAGAAATTTATAAAGCTTACCGTGAAGGCGCCCACCAAAAATGCGATGACATCAGTCATTGAGGTAACAGTTATTGAGCTTCCAGCATACTGCATTGTTAAGGCAATTTTTTCTGGAAGTATCAACTTTTTCTCAGTAGAAGTCAGGTTTTTCCAGCAAGCCATAATAACAAATACGTCATCCACACCTATGCCCATCAATAAAAATGGTAGAGCTGTGTGTACTGGCCCATAAGGTATTCCAAGAAGGGAACAGATTCCACAAGCAACTACAAATGCCATACCAACTGATAACAATCCAATAACGCCAAGAAAAAACTGAAAAAGAAATTGATTATTTAATTAATGTTATTAATAAAATACATTTTATAATGTGTTATCATCAAAACAAAATTGATTAAAAGAATTTAAGTTTTCTCAACTTGCAGTAAGGTTTGGGAAAGTTTTTTTTTTTTTTTGCAATAGAATATACTTTTTGTGGTATTACTTGGCTGAAGATTTACTCTCAACTATCCTAGACATACCATTAAATGTGTTATCAAAATGTTGTTACATAAAGTATTTTAGAGCTTCCCATCATATTGACTTTTAGCATTGGCTTAACAAAATAACAATCTTTGTTAAACATAATGTGTATTTGAAAAGGCGTATTTTGAAACTGAGAATTATAATTTCTGGAAGGTATTATTAATTATAGTTGAATCTAGATTTTATTTAAATTTTTACTTTCTCTCGAGACCTCTGAGAGAAAGTATTAGGATTGTCAAAAGATTTGAAATTGAGAATTTGATGTCGACGTTTCATGACCCCCCTGAAACAAAAAAAAAGTGTTTTTTCACGATGCCATCTGTTTGTACCTCAGGCTAGAGCCGAAACTATTTTATAGATTGGGCTATAGCTTTGTATCTGAGGTGTTCATAAGGTCTCCGAGGGTTTTTGGAATTATATGTCTAACGCTAAATTTAAATGTAGTTTACTGAAGGCTACAAAGAGTAAAAAAAAATTATCTGGAACTGTGCTCTTACGAATTTGATTAAATGTTAAAGCAAGACACTATTTATTATTATAAACAACATGCCAGTTCTCATTTTCTCATGAAAATTATTTTGAGTGTATTTTACATGGGGGAAATTTTTCAGTTTCATCATTTCTCTGCAATTATTTAAGATATGAATTATCTTATCATTGTAAAGATAGTAGTACTATTAAAGATAAAATTCTTTTATTTGATATATATTTTTATAAAACCAATAGTTTCTGAGCTATAATCAAATATAAATACTTTTTTAATCAGGTCTTTGAAACGAATTTGATTCTTAAGCTCTTTGGTGAACAAAGATATTTCTCATTTTTCAATTTTTCTGTAACAGTGTTCCTACTAGTTTCTAATGCCAGAGAGTAAGTAATTAACAGTGTATATTATTTAATTTATCAACTTTGGTGTAATGTTTTTACAACAATGTAGAGACCTAATATTTTATTTCAAAAATCTTACGAGTTTTTAGTAAATGTATATTTTAAGATAAAAGTGAAAGAAACTCTGTGCGTTGCCCAGTACCATTTATTCAATAAATAATACCTGCCAGAGTATTATTAAAATTAAATGTTTGCAAAGAGAATCATAACCGACATGGTGTTTGAATTCGTTGTTTCCTGCTTCGGTGGTCAAATGGCTTCACGTGTCATTCTCGCAAATCTTTGTTGGGTTTACTGAGGGTGGTTTTCCCTAATATTATCCCTCCAGTAACCTTTGTCTTTCAGTATTTACATTCAAATTTCAATTAGTTTGTTAAAATCTGTTGTTTGGCGTTTTTGTTATATAGGTCACGCACCAGATGACTACAAAGGGCATCTTTCAAAGATATTTCAAACTTACATGTAGCTACCAAATATTTAACAGTAACCTAATAATCAGTTAAGGTTTCCTGTCTTTAAAATACTCTATTACATTTAAAATCCATCAGTATCACACATTTCTTGGGCTTTAAATGGTTTATTACTGTATTTACTAATGCTTACTCCCGTTTATTAATTTTACTCCTTAAATAGTTTGACGCCCTTTGAGCCTAAAACAGAATTTTTTTAACCCTATTATCCTTAAGCACCGTTTCTTTCTTTTATAAAAGGTTTTAAACCTGGTAAAAGAGGGTGAAATAGTCTCAAAAATATGATTTCAATAATATAACAAATGGCACACTTTTAAATATTATAGTCTGTAAAGAAGTGCCACTCAAGTGAATTGATGTGTCCCGTCCTAGTCCCAAATGTGTTGTTCTTGGTTGTTTTAGGTACACTAATGGGCTCTGAATCCCATGGCAAATAAATTATACACAACTTGGGCATTGAATATTATAGAGGTGCTATAAAACACGCACAAATGTCATCAACAGAGCTGGAAATGTTCAGTAACTCATGCTGACAACCTACACAATTTGAAATTTAATATCAGACACTATTTCTACATGCAAATATGCAACTTGTTATGATCATGTGCCAACTGTCATGCCACACATCAATTTACAGATATATTAAGTTGTGTTTTGTTAGGTACTTAACAAGCAAGTGATAATAGTACAAGACTGATGGATCTTCAATACTACACTACACCATACTTGCATTTGAGAAACCTCTATTTTAAAAGCATGTGCATTAATATTATAGACTCTTGAGGTGCATTCATAAGAATTTTAGTAGATGTATAAATCATATTTCACTTGAACCAAACATTACAATGAAGTAAGGTTTTCTAACTTAACACATAAGAAATATTTTATTTTCCTACTAATTAGGAATGTCGTAATTTTTCATAAAATTAAAATGTATTAAGAGCACAAAGATTTGGATTGAACAAAATAACTATAACTTAAGGTATTTTCCATTGACATTTAAGGCAAATCGTTTGCTAACTAAGATTTAAATTAATTCTTACTTAGCTTATAAGCTATTTGGAATAGAGCAATAGGCTAAATCATGGTTTAAATTAGGAGGGATAGCCGGCACACTTACCTTGGTGATACTGGAGTAGAAATTGTTTGGAGAAAACACTAAAAAACACAAACATTTTTAAGGAGGACAAGCTTTCACTGTCACAGACAGCTTCATTGGGTCAAGAGAGTAGAGTGATGCTCTTGGTTGAGCTGCAAAGTTGACTGTCCATAGACAGTCTTTCAGTTATGATATCACTGTATAGATGGCAGTACTTTGAATAAATAGATATATAGATAGATAGAAAAATTAAAAATTGTGTTATATACTGTATTATTATTATTGTGACATTGAATTAATAATAAGTGTGCTGGTAGGAAGGAGAGGAATTACCTTAGGTTGAGGTTAGGAGCTTGTATGGATTTGGTTAAATAGTGATGGGCCAGTTCCCATATCCTTAGTAACCATTAACTTATAAGCTAAAACCGGATTTTTTAATTTAAGTATAGATCTGGGGTCCTAGAGCATTACCAGGTTCTAACTTCAAACAAATTAGTACTGTGTATATTGAATTTTCTGGATAAAATATTTGTCTTTGACAAAGCTTGTATTATTATAGTTTGAAATATTAAGAATAACAATAATAATAATAAAATATTACCATATGTGTACTTTATGCTATAAAACAACAACAATTTGCTCACCCGGAATTCGACCATATTGAATTTGGATACAATGATTTGAACATAGATGAACATCATTATAATTCCAAAAATAAGTTTGTCAACATCTTGGAACATCACTGATGAACTTATATCACCATAGCTGAAATATAAAGTTTTAATTTTGCAATGTGCATTTGAAATTTATATTAGTTTAGTAGTAAAAAAATATGTTTCTACTTTGAAAGATATTATAAAGCAAATTAAGTGCCAATTTAACAATTTTTTTTTTAATTTTCAAAAGTTGTAGCTTGATCTTTGAAAAATTGTAAAACCATATTACATTTGGAATCTTGTGTATTGGATATACTTTAAGCAAACTAAAAAAACTTTTCTTTTAATTTACACTAATGAGTCAAAATTTCTATGCTACTGTGCACACCTGGATAAGTAGTACTGAAATACTTTGTTTGAAGCCCTATTTGGACCAGTCATATCCTGCATGAAAATGCTAAACTTCTAGTCTGCATATGAGATTAAAAGTGGACACACTCAATGGATGTAGATCGGCACCAAGATATTGTTCTCAAATATAAAAATACCTTTCATTCTCACCAAATATTACCAGCCTGTGGCTGGGTAGTTTAGTGAACCGCCTTCTTCTTCCTATTTACTTGCCCCATTTTTCTCCTCTCACCTGCCACTTTAGACCTTTAGACATATATATAATATTTATGTGAAGTCAATTCACAGTAAGGCTAGCCAGACTGAAGAGTAAGGCTTTTAGCCCTCCCAATATACTGCATTATTGATCCAGTATTAATTTTTACAATAACTACACAGTACACCTGCCTGTTATGACGCCAGCTGTTATATCTGGAATTCGGATATATTGTGGGTCTTTCTTCATCCCCGTAGCTTTGAATGGAAATCCAAGAAACGTATGAATGTTGCTGATGCAAACCTTGCACTGCAGGAGGATTTACCAATCGAATGAACCAGTCTTAACGAACAATACAGTCAAAAGCAGAGTTTCTCAGAAATCCTATGGAACTATATCCATTGTTAAAGCAAAAGTGATGTTTACTGGGTAAAGTAATTAAGGCCTATTATGAGTTGTTTGGTCATGTAATGGTCTCCTCTCCTTCCATGCTCTTTCAATGATAGGCGGGGTTTGATAATCTCCTTCAAGTTCACTAATCACTACAACCTTAGTTTGAGTTTATAATATAAGAAACGTACTTGGATGGATAACTACTTAAATTGATTGGAACAACTTCTTTGGTCAATTAAACAAGATAGAATAATAACAATAACATGAAGATAATTTATTCAAGGAAAAACTAATTTATCATGAATTAAGTCAAATAAAACAAATACAATAACATTTCTAAAAAATCATCATTGAGATTGTTAAATAGTAATGTTCTGAAATTAACTGGCCAAAAACAAGGAAATAGTATAAATCTGTGCTGATGCAATATTTAAAGTAGTAAAAGATTGCAGGATTAGCTGATAAGTAGAAGAATAGTGTAAAATAGCAATGACAAGATAAGAGTTATTAATACTCTACACCATTAAAAACTCTTTAAAGATTTATGAATGCTTGAAATAAGTATTATAGGTTATTTGAAGGGTATTACTATAGAAATAATCATAGATAAATTAGTATTTCAACAATAATGAACTTATTAGTTGAATAGTTAATATACTAGTAAATAGTTTGAAAATGAGTTGACTAGGAAGACATGTTCTGCAATGTTTAAAATATTTAGACATTGACAGTAGAAAGACGATTAATAAAAAGGTTAAAATAGTTGACTAGGTTGTTATTCAGGTACCTTACACATGTAATAAACAAATAACAGTATAAAATATAACATGAAACATATTAAAATAAAGTTAAAACATAACAAGTAACCTCTTCCAATTATTAAAATGAGTGTAAATAATGTGATAGTACAAACTTGTATATGAGTCAAATAATTATAAAATTAGACTGTATTAATTATCGAGACAAGATTAGTTATGGAGATTTAATGGAACTCAACAGATGTATGTCATCCAGGTTATACTTTTATTTAGTTATCATATGTTAAAAATACAGGTTAATATAAATAAGTACAATTGATTACTATGAAATTTTTGATGTTTTGAAAATTTAAAAATAAAGTAACGTTCCTTATCTGTGTGTTTTAATTCCTCTACTTATATAGTTGCTAATATGGCTGGGTGAGGACATGTTTCAGCGATTACGCCATCATCAGGTCTGAGACAAACCAATGCAAAAATAGTAAATATTCAGGTTATAATAAAGAAACAAATTAACAGAATGAGATAAAATCAAACTAGCAATATGAGAATACAAAGAGATATTACCCGAAAAACTGAAGTAAGAAAGGTAATCGAGTTGTAAAAATCAAAAGAGAATGGAAGTTATATATATAAAGTTTAATACCATGAAAAACCCCCAAACTATCAAG
Organism: Timema podura; assembly: GCA_033556935.1. Classification (NCBI taxonomy): domain Eukaryota; kingdom Metazoa; phylum Arthropoda; class Insecta; order Phasmatodea; family Timematidae; genus Timema; species Timema podura. The sequence continues at coordinate 112,840,315 of JAVRXN010000010.1, forward strand.
CTTACCTTCAAAATCGGAATAGGATGGATGTTATTCCCGATGTTAACAAGTGCAATAGATGTACGCAGTAAATTGTTAATTATATAACCTTTGTGATGAATGTTTCTAGAAAAGACTAAGTGACCAAAGTAAAACTTTACCAAAAATTTTTACATTGGTCACTTAGTCTTTCCTAGAATATTCATCACAAAGGTTATATAACTAACAATTTACTGGAAGTAAATCTATTGCACTGTGTTAACAGTGTTGAGTTGTAAAAATCAAAAGAAAATGGAAGTTAGATTTATACAAAGTTAAATACCATGAAAAACACCCAAACTATCAAGCTTACCTTCAAAATGGGACTAGGACTATCAACTTCCCAATGTTAGCACAGTGCAAGAAATTTACGTCCAGTAAATTGTTAATTATATTACCTTTGTGATGAATATTCTAGAAAAGACTAAGTGACCAACGTAAAACTTTCCCAAAAATTTGTACATTGGTCACTTAAGTATTTTTTTAGAACATTCATCACAAAGGTTATATAATTAACTATTTACTGGACATAAATCTATTGCACTGTGTTAACATCGGGAATTACATCCTAGTCCCATTTTGAAGGTAAGCTTGATAGTTTGGGTGTTTATTCAAGTATGTAACTTTGTATATATCTAACTTCCATTCTCTTTTGAGTTTTACAACTCTATTATCTTTTTTACTTCAGTTTTTTGGGTAATGTCTCTTTGTATCTTCATAATGCTAGTTTGATATTTTTATCTCATTCTGTTAATTTGTTACTTTACCATAACTTTATATTTACTATTTTTGCATTGGTTTTGTCTCAGACCTGATGATGGCGTAATCGCCGAAACATGTCACCCAGCCAGATTAGCAACTATATAAGGAGAGGAATTAAAACCAAACAGATTAGGAACATTACTTTATTTTTAAATTTTCAAAGAATCAAAAATGTTCCCTTTTTGTTACACTTCTTTCATAGTAATCAATTGTACTTATTTATATTAACCTGTATTTTTAACATATGATGAGTAAAAATATAAACTGGATGACACACATTTGTTGAGTTCCATTAAATCTCCATAACTAATCTTGTCTCGATAATTAACACAGTCTAATTTTATAATTATTTGACTCAAATACAAGTTTGTACCATCAGATTATTTACACTCATTTTAATAATTGGAAGAAATTAATTGTTATGTTTTAACTTTATTTTAATATGTTTCATGTTATATTTTATACTTGTTAATTGGTGTGATTAATATAACAGGATAGCAGTAAAATAACAAGATGTATAATGAATTTGATATAATGTCACAGCACATTAATTCCAACAGTACAAAAAGTAACAAGAGATTAAACAAACAAGATGGTGGTTATTTTATATTAAAAAGAAGAAGTGTTACCACACATAAACGATAACTTTTACCTTAACATACAATAATTAACTTTATGCCTACACTTAAGATATGGTAAATTGACCATTTTTGTTAACACCCCTCCTCAATTTATTATTACACAATCTCATTGATACAGTTAACTCATTCCTAAATTTCTTCTGTGTCTGACAAAAGGCTAATTGTTAATCCTTTGGTGAGTACATCAGCCTTCTGATCTCTAGATGGAATATATCTGACAGCAATTACCTTGTTTTCACATAGATCCTTCACAAACTTTACTTAATATCTGTGCTTAAGTCGTTTTTGTTCCCAGTTCCCTAGGGCACATATGCAAGACTGATTATCCTCAAACATGGTCACAGGTTTACTAACCCCAATGTCTAGTTCTTCAAATAACTGCATGAGCCAGAGAAGCTATGAGGTAGCTGTCGCCAGAGAAGCTATGAGGTAGCTGTCGCCAGAGAAGCTATGAGTAGCTGTCGCCAAAGCTACAAATTCAGACTCTGTTGTGGATAATGAAACAGTAGGTTGTTTCCTGGTTGCCCAGCAAATAGCATCTCCATACATTTCAAATATATAGCCTGGTATAGACTTCCTATCAGGTCGATTTGCAAAATCTGCATCGACATACCCATAGAGTGACAATACTGTTTCTTTTGAACCAGAATCCCCAACTTAATGTTCCCTTCAGATACCTCAGAGCTCTCTTCAGATCCACCCAATGCACTTCAGTTGCATTTGATTGGAACTGACTGTAGAAATTTACAGCTGCACAGATATCTGGTCTGGTGGTTAAGCATGCATTAATTAAGACTGCCAATTAATTCCCTATAAGGTTTTACACCAATAATCAAATCCTTTGTGACATCTTGATTTTGTTGCAACTCTAGAGGTGTTTGAACTGGTTTACAATGCTCCATCTGAAATTTGGTAAATAATTTTGTCAAATAGCTAGCCTGACTCAAATACATTGTCTGTCCTCTCCGTTCTATCTTTAAGCCCAAAAAATACTTAACATTCTTTAAGTCTCGCATATTAAATTCAGTCATGAATTTCTCTTTTAGTTCTTCAAGCTTATCTCTAGAACTACTAACAATTATAAAGTCATCAACATAAAGTAGCAGATACACAACATTCCTATCTTTCCGATACACATACAGACACTTATAAGCCTGACATTGTTTGAAACCAAGGAACTTCACATACACATCAAATCTGAAATGCCATTCTTTTGGTGCTTGTTTTAGGCCATATAATGTTTTCTTTAACTTGAGAACCATTCCTTTTGCGACATCTACTCCCTCAGGTCGATACATTAAGATTTCTTCCTTTACAACCCCATGCAAAAAAGCATTTTAACCTCCAAATGATGGATGTGTAATCCATCATGTTAAGCTAGACACAACAGAATTCTTACAGTAGTAAGCCTAGCAACAGGAGCATAAGTATTATTATAGTCAAATCCTTTCGATTGTGCACACCCCTTAACTACTAACCTCGCTTTGTATCTATATAAACTTCCATCTTGATCCTGTTTCAATGTAAACAACCATCTATTATAGATAATTCTTTTCCCTTCTGGTTTTATGACCTCTTTCCATGTCTCACTTTCCAATAGTGAGTTTATTTCCTCATTAACTGCTCTCATCCAGGAATCTTTGTCACTACTATCTTACAACTCTGCCATGCTTTGTGGCACCCCTTCACAGAATGAAATTGCATTTAATGCAATATTTACATCCTCTACTGAGGACATAGGAACCAACCCTTCTGGTTTCCCCTGCTCCTCTGGTTCTTTCAATGAATCCACATATCCACCCCTTACTACTACTAAATCTTCACTTTCCTTAACCTTTCCAGCTCAAGATACTTTCTTTAATTTGCCCACAACATAATCCCCTAAATACTCAGGAACCTTCTTGACCCTTCGTCTACTGTATTCCTCATCTTCCTGACCTTGTTTCTTAAAACTTAATTCCTCAAAGCCTCCTAGTTCTTCCTGTTCCCCTCCTGAATCTATGTTTCTTCTTTCTTCTACATGTGATTCTTCAGTTTCTACATTTTTCCATTCATGATCCCACATCCCTTCCTCAAACTTGGTTCTAGTCTCGTCAAACTTGACACTGCTTGCCACAATAATTTTTTTCAATTCTGAACACCACAAACTATATCCATTATCGCAATACCCTAGCATGATACACTTTCGACCATGCGAGTCGAACTTGGCCATTTCTCTGATTTTTTACTTTGTGAGCATATGCTATGCACCCAAATACCCTCAGTTTTCCTAGATTAGGCTTACTTCCATACCACAATTCAGCTGGTAGTTTCCCATTTGGTAATGCTACAGTGGGACGCCTATTTATAAGGTATACAGCAGTCAAAGCCGCTTCAAGCCAAAATGTCTTACTTAGCTTAGAACCTAGCAACATACGCATTGCCTTGTCCAGAATGGTGCGATTCAAATGTTCCGCCACACCATTTTGTTCAGGGACTCTTGGAATCGTTAGCTCATACTTTATTCCTTTTTCTACAAAGAAATCGTTTACATCCTGATTAACATATTCTTGCCCATTGTCACATCTAAAGCTACCAATTTTTTCGGAAAATCTAGCTGTAGCCATAGCTTCATAAAATTGTATGTAGTACAATACTTCATTTTTTTATTTAAGACCAAATCCTACAGTAAAATGAGTATAATCATCAATTAAGGTTAGAATATAATTGTTTCCATCATAGGTACTAGGTGAAATTGGACCACACAGATCATTATGAATTCTTTCCGATGGTCTCCTTGCCCTTACTCTAGTGTGATTATGTGAACCTGCAGTTTGTTTTCCTTCCATACAGATTCCACACAGTTCCTTACTCCCTTCCTTAATTTCCCCAATTTCATCCACTACCTTTGACAACTTATACAGGTTCTGATTCTTTATATGGCCTAGTCTAGCATGCCACAACTTAGCATTATTTTCAATTCTACATGCATTAACCTCATCACAAGAATTTACCATAGTCACCAACATTTTGTACAGATTGCCTTCTCTATTTCCTACTCCAACTACATTACCCCCCTTTAAAACAGTACATTTTCCATTCTCAAACACACACTTATACCCTTTGATTTCTAACTTTGGTACTGAGATTAAGTTATGCTTCAAGTTTTCTACCAGTAACACATCCTTAATAGAAAGTTTTCTGAGCTTACCATTCAGTTGAATTTGTGCATATACATCACATATTTCCTTTGCCTCTAGAACACTTTTGATTTAGCAACTCCTATCGCCATTGGTTTATCTAGTGTCCTCCAATTCACTACAGGAATATCCTTCATTGCAAGATGATCAGTGACTCCCGAGTCGAGAACCCACATATCACTTTTACCTTGATCCCATTGTGTCACATTACACATTCACTGACACTAGAAAACTATATGCAAGCATTTTTTATTTATCGGCTTCATCTTGAACAAGGTGTGCATTTCTTGATAGATTTGTACCTCCTCTTGGTCCCCTTCCGTACATACCTCCACCTGGCCTCCAGCACTCATGTCTCTTGTGCCCGTGAATTCCACAATTGTGACACTTGAAGGGGTACCTGCCCTTCTGACGTGCATTTACAGGCAATCCACTGTTTCCTGGCTTAGTGCCAGTCACTACCTCTTGCCTGGCTTCCCAGAAGGCCATTGGTTGAACCCCTGGACGAGTTCTCCCTCCTTTACTTTCATTCCAAGCAATCTCTTTCTCATCAATTCTCTGTCTAACAAACTCCAAAGACATCTTATCAGCCCCAAGCGTTTGCAGACCTGATACTACTACTTCCAACTCATCAGGCATGGTCAATAGGAACTTTATTACAATTCCTTCTTCATCCAACAGCTCACCTGCAGTCTTCAATTCCCGGACCAGTTTATTAAACTTTAGACAGTATTCACTTAACATTTCAACAGATTGCCTATATCTCATAGTAATCAGTTTCTTATTCAATACCATCCTACTGGTTGTCCCTTTCATTTTGAATCTCTTCTGTTAACCTATCCAAACCTCGTAAGCTGTGATTTTGCCCTTCACATGTTCCAGCTGGCTATCTTGAATTCCCTGAGCAATAAAACTTTTTGCATATTTTATCTGTTTGCTTGATCTCCAACCATGTATTTTCCTTTGTTACTTTAACATCTTTGTTATCTTCCTCCGCGTGAGTAAATGGGAGCTGCCATTCCATCAGTGACTTCCCTAAATAAGCCAATACATCCTTCTTGTCCAGAAACACTTCCATTCTGAACTTCCAATCATCGTAATTATTTCAATCAAATAGTGGTATTCTGTACTTATCTTCCTCCATTTCAATGCTTGCTATAGATTGGATAGCAAGTGTTAATCTAGCCTCTCTTCCATGCTTCCCTCCTCAAATTCACTATTCCATCCACCATTTTTCCCTGCCCGTTATTTCTACTGGGCCCATAACCTGTTATTTGGCATGATCAATATAACAGGATAGTAGTAAATTAAATAACAAGATGTAGATTGAATTTGATATAATTTCACACCACATTAATTCCAACAGTACAAAAAGGAACAAGAGAGGAAAAAACAAGATGCTGGTTATTTTATATTAAAAAGAAAAACAGTATTACCACACATAAACAATAACTTATACCTTAACATACAATAATTATCTTTATGCCTACATTTCAGATATGGTAAATTGATCGTTTTTGTTAACAATACTGTTATTTGTTTATTACATGTGTAAGGTACTTGAATAACAACCTAGTCAACTATTTTAATCTTTTTATTAATCTTCTTTCTACTGTCAATGTCTAATTATTTTAAACATTGCAGAACATGTCTTATTTGTCAACTTATTTTCAAACTATTTACTAGTATATTTATTTATTCAACTAATAAGTTCATTATTGTTGACATACTAATTTACCTATTATTATTTGTATAGTAATACCCTTCATATAACCTATAATCCTTATTTCAAGCATTCATAAAAACTTTTAGTCTTTTAACGGTGTAGAGTATTAATAATTCCCATCTTGTTGTTGCCATTTTACACTATTATTTTGCTTATCAGCTAATTCTATGATCTGTTACTACTTTAAATATTGCATCAGCAAAGATTTATATATATATATATGTAATATATATATATATATACATATATATATATATATATTTTTTTTTTGCCAATTAATTTCAGAACATTACTATTTAACAATCTCAATGATGATTTTTTAGAAATGTTATTGTACTTTCTTTATTTGACTTAATCCATGATAAATTAGTTTTTCCTTGAGTAAATTATCTCCATGTAAAAAACAGTAAAGGTGTGAGTGATAAAAGAATTCAGTACCTAACTTTTTTTATAAGCCGTGTTGATGGATATTCCAAGAGTATTGGCTAATGTAGGCTTGAGATTCTGCAACAACACCTCATGGTATCATTCATCAAACAAAGGCTGGTTGTGGATATGGACATGGATGACATTATTGATTAGTGGTACCCTTCAGCCGGCATATGGCATTGTAGGTAATTGATAACGTAAGTTTTTCAAAGAATAATATTGTTAAGTAAAACATTGATTCTTTCTTGTTTTTAATGTATTATAATTAATTTAAAAACATCAAATAGAATGGGGGGAGCGATGTACATTGATTCCGCCCCCTTCATCTTCCAAATGGCAACCTCATCAGCAACACCCTATAAACGCCTAAGGTGAAAAGATTTTACTATATTGCCAGTGCTACAAAAGAAAGAGTTTGGGTAACTGCATCATCTGTCATAGTATGGCTGTCTTGCTGTGTCTTGCCGTGTTATAACCGCGGAGCAGTGTAATATAAAATTGGAGCAGGCTTCTTAGTAAATATTATCTTGCAATTAATAGAAAGTCTTCATGAGAACTTCTAAGGTGTATATATGATTTATGTATAAAGAAATTCTGCTTAAAATAGGTGCCCAGACAATGTTCTAGGTGTGCTGCAGTGTTTATTCCTTGTATTTAGTTTTTGATAAGACAAACTAGACTTCAAGGCATAGATAATGTGTTTGACTCTGACCTGAGAAACCACTCTTCAATACTCTTAATGAGATCAATATAGCAAGCCAGGTTGTAAGCAGACATGCAGAGGATCATGCTGAACATGCTGAGGAATGATGAACAATCTGATTGGCACAACACCCAGCATGTAACAGAATCAAGAAAATAAATATCATCAAATAGAAGTGTCATTTAATTACAAACCCCAAGGTGTCTCCAAATGGCAATTTCCTTATTGATTCTTCCCCCAATAGTACTACCCTTAAAAGTCTTACAGGATGACCACATAATTTCAAAAATAAATTCCCTGATCCAGAAATCCAAATTTCCCTGACAAAACCCCATATAGAGATTTATAACACTGTAAAAAATCTAAACACTCAATTTGTGAGAATTATTTTTGAGATGCAATCAAAAATAAATATAAGTTACATATATTTTGATAAAAACAGTGTTTAAATAGAATGCAATTAAGCCAAATACACAATTTTACCTGATCGATTACAAAATTTACCAACATTTCCCTGATTTTCCTTGCAGTTTTAAATTCACTGACCTTTCCAGGTTTTCACTGAATGTGGCCACCCTAATTTATTAATCATTTTAAGATCAGTCAAACATCATATAAATATTTCTTGGCAACACTAGATGGTGGTAGGTCCACTTTACCAAAAGTGTCTCAATCACTTCACTCTTTCAGCTCACTCATATGAGAACTTGTCTTTTATTTAACTATGCATCTTACTACCCATTCGGGTAATACACTGAGAACTTGTTAAACAAAATGTAACTTAAACTAAGATACTTGATTTAACTTCACATATTTTATTCGTTTTTGCAGAAGTGAGGTATAAAACAGATCACAAGATATATTATAGTGCTTCAATAGTTATTTTCACTTTTTTGAAGGTTAACATTAGAGGTCACAATTTATACTTTTAACTATTGTGATATATTTCTTAAATATCAATTTTGATAAAGAGATTCTTCAACCAAAGTCTTTAAAAACAAGCCTATTATATCCCAGCATAGTCAATAATGTATGTATGGATCTTGTTATTAAAAGCCATATTTGGCCTAAACAAGATAACTTATGCATAAAGCCCGAACGATAGTAAGACTTGGTGTTAAAAGAAACGAGAACACTTACTCAAGTCAAGTAAAGAACATCTATTCAACTCACTAAAAAACGGCAATGTTTATTCAATGCTAAATGATAGTAAAATTGGGTCAAGTCATGTGAATTTAACCAAAGTCTTGGAACTAGGAATTGAGGATTTAAAAATAAGTTTGATTATGAGTATTCTTTTTTAATTATTATAAATAAAGGTATTTAACAGGAGCTTTCTAAACCAAATTATTATAGCAGCACATAGCTTAAAAGCTAACTTAAATTTAGAAAACACCCTTGGCCGTTAATTTATCACGGTAAAAGTGGAAACTCCGTTTCATCAATAAAATATTTTTCAAATGTGTCAGTAACCAAAATCAGAACAATTCATATGTATCAAAAACTGATCAATTATGGTGCAGGGTCAGTCCTGATCAGCTACTACATTATAGACTCAATACACTAAAACTAGTGAAAGATGGCCCTGGCTACCAGACAAACCAGGATGACTAAGTGGTAGAGCATTGGCGCACAAAGCCAACAGTCCCGGGTTTGATTCTCATATCCAGGTTGTCATTTTTACTTAAATAGAAAATCAAAACACTTAGCTCTGTAGGATAATGCACTATCAACTGAGTCAGCTAAAAAAGTTTTCATTAAAAGTAAAAATAATTTAGTAAGATACAGCATGCAAACCAGCCAAGCAATATTACTAGCATGATAAGACGTCAATACATTGTAAATTAAACTCGTCATTTGCAGTGAAAACAATGTTAGTATACCATAGCAGTTTTAATTATCAACTATTGATATTATACATATATTTTTACCTGCGGCCAGCTTCATAGAATATTTTCATCTCTTTATCATCATAAGAAATGTCTGCCATAACTTTAAGAAACATTTTCTCCCAAGCCAATATTGGTCCTGTGGCCTGGAATAGATAATTGCGTTATATTAGTAATTCAATAAAATAGCAAAAAATGTGGCATGAAAATAGCACAAAAAACCAGCCAGTCAAAATATGTTTAATGGCAGATAGATAAGTTTATGTATTTGCATTTCTAAGTATTTTAATAAAGTTGAGTAAAGAGTTATTTTTATACTAGCATAACATTCATAAAAATAATTTGTGAGTGATAAAGAAATTATAAACTTACTTAACAGCACTCAGATATGTGCAGAAAACTCTAAATGCAGGTGCACTTCATCTAAATTAAACCTTCCTAATCCTTAACACATTAGTGCTATTCGTACATAGGTGTATAATGCAAACGAGTAGTAAGACACAATGCAAAAAAAAATCAGGTCATGTTGTATAGGACTACAACTCTCCTTAAAATATGCTAAGTATTTATTTAAATCAAAATATTTCTTATGTATTAGATAAATAAATAATGATTGAAGACATAAGCTTTAGAATCCCCCCCCTGTTGCAAAGAACAGTATAATTATTTAATTATTTAAACAAGCCCGCATCAGTGGGCATGTGTGCTAAGGCATCCAACCATGTTTGGTCTGGTTTAGCTTGATATATGATGGGGAAATTGGGGTTTAAATCCTGACCAGGTAAACCAAGAGGGTTTTTTTACTAAATGGTTATACATTCTCTCTCTACACAAATGCAGACCGTACATCTCCTCTAAGCTATACCTCCCTCCTCCTAGCCCACACAAGTATATGTGGTGCACAAAAAGTAAAAATAAATAAACATGATTGGCTTTTATATAAAATATTGGTTTCAATTCAACAGCTGTAATCGGAAGAAAAAATTATTTGAAATTTCCAAAAGTGTACATGTAAATTATTTAGGTTTGTTTAAATGTTATTAATATTTTGCTTGGTTTAAGAAAGAGCTGTTATGCATATGATTAAAGACATTGTGGGATATAACCTAATGGTGAGGTTCAGACCAGTTTTTATTTTCATTTATACATTTAACACCACGGTTTTGATAAATTATTCTAAGAAGGGATGAGGGTAGTTTATTTAATCTAAATCTCAAATATATTGAAATTGATTGGTTTTTCAACCTACTTCTTGGTTTTGCTCATCTTTGAGAGTAAAAATTTACCAAAATAATAGATTCACTTTTTAATTCTTTCTGTTAAATGCTTTAACCCAATTGTTTTGTTTTTCTCCAGCCCATCACATACAAGGAAAGTTGTAAAATGTTCCTTTCTTTGTGTTTTTATATAAATTTTAACATTCTACAGTACAACTCTTATATTTTATTCTGAACTTTTTAATTGACTCATTGTTTCAAAATTGATAAAATAAAACAAGGTTTAAGTATGTATGGAACATTAATAAGCTGCACTTAGCTGTGTGTATGAGCAATGGCCTCACATTTGTGTTTCAAATTCTGCTACTGCCAGTGCAGTATGCATCAATTTACAGCTCCTGTAGGCGCCAAGTGATTCGAGAGAAATATTTGCTCCAGTAAAATCCATTTTAAGCCATTGCTCTGCCACTAAAAACTACAGGATTATTAAGCTTGGTTATATTATTAACACAAATATGATTCTTAAGTATTATATTTAGGAGGCGGATTTTTTCCCTAAAAACATTTTTTATTCCTCTATCTTAAAATGTAGGCTTTTGACTTTTGAGGTTTAAGTTTATTTTAGGTTATTGTGAAGGTAATGTTGTTATGTGTTATCTGCGGATGACCGACCAAGCTTACTCGTACCAAGTGAGCCACTGCGGGCGAGCCAATAACCCAACCCAGGATAGCGCCACTGGAGCTTAGGAGAAATTTATGTTAAATATATATTATTTTTTGTAAATAATAATTATATTAAGATCCCAACGTTCTTCAAACTGTTATGTATTATATCTTGTATTTTCATCTCATGTTAGGTGTTTAGTTTAGAGTGTAAGAATTTATACTTACCTGTTCTTTTTTATGTTTTATTTATTAACTTTCAAGGATAGTGAAAGGTGATCCTTGTATAAATGGATTTTTCGATTGATGTACTATTGGGATGATTATGATGATGAGAAGGAATACTACTTGTATTATTTTTTTGAAAACATTAGCCCTGCAGTTCGGGAATATAAAACGAAACCATTCTTTTTCTATTTCTATTCCCTTGATTACGCTGAGGTAGCGCATCTTGCCGGCTGCCTCAATTTCCCGCTTTCTAAGGTAGCGCCCTTGGCAGACTGCCTTAGCTTCCCACCCATCTGACAGCACCTCTGGACAACAAACTTATCAAGATCAACTCTTCATGATTCATTCAAGGGAAGAAGGAAAAGAGGAGGGAAGAAGACGGCGAACCCTATGGATGCAGGCTACTCTACAAAGGCCAACTCCCTTTTCCCCCTCCCCTCATCCCTTCATTTTGTCCTTTCCCTCAATATGCCCGACCTCCAGCCCCAGTCTCCAGCCACCCCTCTGGCCCCAGACAACTACCCTCCAACAAATTCCTGGTCCCAGATGAACTGGGACTTCGCAGACATCTTCATACAAGACCCCTCTTCCTCAGACGAAGAGCCTACTCCACACAAACACCCACATGCCCAATAGACTATACCTCTCCCACTAACTATCCCCCACCCCTCCTCCATCCACCCTCCCAGCCATAACTGGACTGGCCACATTCACAACAGACCAAGAAGACCAACATCCCTCACTACACCCCTTCACAACAACTTATCAGAAAACTCCCGAAAACCAACAGACACCCCATAGATATATAGCAATGTGATAATTTTATGTTGGCTATAATAAATGCCTATTTGGGTATGTTAGTGCCTGTAGATGAGATTCTAAAAATGCCTTGTACACCCAGTAAGTATTGCATTTCCTCGTCCACTGGCACCTCAAAGATAAGCGGTATCCCCTTTTGTCTCAACTGCTGGTGCCCTTTCCAGCTCACTTCTTAGGCTAACCAGCTCTCTTCCAATAGTGTACCTGCCATTATAAAATGAAGCCAAATGTATATTCCACGAGGGTGTTTGTAGAAGATAGAAACACTCGCTGGCTCCAGTGGTCTGATATAGTCATAAAAGACTGGCAACAAAGATTTTCTTCTTCCTAGAGTAGAGTTAGTTCAGTCAGTAGTTGTGTATTTTGGATTATAGTTGTTGGTTAGATGTGCATAATTATTTAATATTATTTATTTAAAATGCAGTGATATGAGTGACCTTGAAGTTTATTGAAATAAATTGAAAATGCTTAAAGATAAATTGTGTTGAAGTACATTATTTATGCAGTGGATTTTGGGACCCTTGCTTGAGCAATCACATATTTAAAGTTGAGGAATTTGCCTCTTATGGAAGCTCTGAGCATCATGTTGAGAATAGAAGGAAACCTGAAGCAGGCTCCTGGCTCGGTTGGCACAGCCATCGTCGACAAACTTCGAGTATTGCAGCAAAAATCTAACTGAAGTGATGGCAAGTAATGCAGACTTTCTAGAAGGACGAAACTACATCCCTCCCTGAAGTCGAGCTTAATTCAAGTGAGCTAGTGTGTCTGAAGTTTTGATTGATGACTTCATATTAAGCTGAGAGAGGATTCTTGCAGTATAATAACATTTTTTCAGACAACAGAACTAAATTTACAAATGAAAATCTTTAGTAGTATTTGGTATTAACTGTAGAAGTAATAAGTGTGGGTTTATAAAAAAATAAATAATAAATAAAATGGGTTTTATTGAATATTTTTGTGCCAGTTTTTACTTTTTAATGCCTATTCATGTGTCTATTTTACTTTTTAATGCTTATTCATGTGCCTGTTTACTTTAAATACTATTCATTTGCCTTTTTACTTTAAATACTTATTCATTTGCCTATTTTTACTTTAAATACTTATTCATTTGCCTATTTTTACTTTAAATACCAATTTATGTTCCTATTTTGTTAGTTTTTAGTGCCTATTTGCCTGCCTTTTTTGCCTTTTCAATGCCTATAAATCTTTCTCATAGTTATACTAGATATAGGAATTTTTAACCAGGACAAAAATAAGTAAGAGTAAGTCATCGCTTACTCTTACAGACAAACAATTTATTAAATTGGATTAATTTTTTTTTGTTCACTTCATCTGAGGAGTGAACACTTATTTTTCCTTAACACATCTTACTACCCAATCAGATTATACAATTTATAAATTATATATATATATATATATATATATATATATATATAATATATATATATATATATATATATAACGCTAATGTGTTAGGGTGAGAAAGGTTTAGTTTAGAGGAAGTGTACCCACATTTGCATATGGCGTGGAAACTTACCCTAAGTTTGCTTGAATGAGATTTGAACTGTCGTTATTATTAGAGTATTTAATGATGATGAACATCATTATCACGATCCCTGCACCACTTTTATTTCACTGGGCCATTCATCAAGATCATGGCAACTCAGATGCCTACCACCTGTTGAGATTATTACTGAACCATTTGTAAAAATTGGGCAAAAACAGTGCTAAATGGAAGCATTGCTTACACAATGATTCAGTTAGGGAGATACTCAATACAATCATCAATTACCTAATTCAATTAGAAAAAGGTTTATTAACACTTTGCCTGCTGAACCTTTATATACCATTCTTATCAGTCTGGCAGGCTCTTTTTCATAAAAACATGCACATTTTCTAAATCTTACCAATAAAGGTATTTTATTAGTATAAAATTGGTACTTTTATGAAATTTTTCTCTGTAATTTATTCTTTAATATTATGTATTACTCAAATTACTTATATTCTTATAAATAATTTACTAGATTTATTCAAAGACACTTTGTTTTTTTAAGTTTTTCACAAACAAAAATGTTCTGTTTACTTTGAAATTTAGAAAAATAACCAAACTAATAGATTTAGTTTGTTTACAAAATTTCTACCTTATATGACATTCATAAACATGGATGATGTGAATGAAACAAACAAGAAATAACAATAATAATTTGTGACAAATAAAACCAAATAAAATTTACTCTTGAACAAACCCGATTCATTTTCCGATGCAAAATTGGGATCCAATAATTCTGATACATCAAAACATTCAACACTTTCATTTAAATAATCTCATATTTTTTCAGAAGTTAAATGTTCCATAATCTAGTCACTTTACTAATAAAATAAATATTTAATACAGTTTAAAAATATAATGCTGCAAACACAATTTCACTCACGAAGTAAACAAAACAAATCTCTAAACCATAGATTTTAAACTTAACTGACAACACGCCTAAGATAATAGAGCAAAGAGATTGTATTTTTAAAAAGCAGTGTGATCTATTAGCAAAAGTATACACTAGAATAACTAAATAAACCGTCCCTAATAACGTACTGTAGTAATATTACGACGGATACCATTAAGAAGCATGGAAAAGTAGCCATAGTAATATTATGCCACCCGCAAAAATCCCAAGTCTCCAAACGTCGTAATATTATGATGTTATCAGGCTAAGTGTTAAATAATTAAGTAATGATCAGGTTGTTGCAAAACAAGCAAACTCTGCTTAACAAATGTAGCTTATAACACAATGATGAATTCCCATCAAGGTGTGAGAGTGATATAACACATGTTATAAAAACAAGACTCTAATAGAACTTCTCACACTCTGGTTAGTTGGGTTGCACTCCACACAACACACTATATTAGCACTCCGACCGGAGTTCAAACCTGGCTCATCAACGAACTCAACACTACAGTGCTCCTTCAATCGATGGCCAAACACAAGTCCCCTCCATCTGGCTCAAAAGAAAAACTCCAAGCTGACCATGGTCACGCACAATCCACCACACATTAACAAAACATTCCCCTCAAAGGCCAAGGATCAACTCATGTCAAGGGAAATAATCCTGTAACACTATCTTAGAGACAAAGTTCCCAGAGAACTGTTATGAGAAGGCACGGGAAAATGCATGTGTGAATCAGGAGAGAGAAAAAAGAGATAAACTCTTCTCAATAGGTGGTGGTGGGGTGGTGGTGGTGGTGGTGGGGGTGTGGTGGTGGTGTGGTGGTGGTGGTGGTGGTGGTGTGGTGGTGTGGTGTGGTGGTGGTGGTGGTGGTGGTGTGGTGGTGGTGGTGGTGGGGGTGGTGGTGGTGGTGGTGGGTGGTGTGGTGGGGTGGTGGTGTGGTGTGGTTTTCAACTGTTTGACAAAGGGGGTATGTGTACATGTTGGGCAATCCATTGGGGATCTTATATTCCATGCAGACGAGTGAAGTGTGGCTCTTTCTGCTGAAGCAAAAATACATTATTTACAGGACATAGGCCCAAGGAATGATGTTGACCATCTTCTGCACCAGCCCTTACTATAATCTACTGTTGAAGGGTAAAATGCCTGTTTAACACTTCCAACACCATACTGAACAAAATCTTGCATACAGCATCAGAATCAAGTGCAAACTAACTGGATAATCTTTTGAAGTTAAGTTTCCAATTTCATTTCACATTTTGCTGGAGGTATAGTACAGTTCAGATAACAAAAACTAGTTTGATTTTCCATGGCTCTCTGTCAGATGACGATTTTCTAGATTCATGTGTGTTCAGTGTAAAAATATGAGAGCAAAATGAAGAAGGATCATAGTAGTTATGGTATCAAAAGATATAAAATGTGTTGTTATCTCAAATACATAAATACATCTAGAGTTCAGATTGAAAATCATGTATTTCAAATAAATAAATAATGTCTATTTTTGTAGCTTTTCAGTATTTTTGTTGTTTGTTGATTCTTTAGTTGTTGTTTGGTGTTGAATTAATTATATAGCTTTCTTTGATATATTAAACAAATAATTTAATCTTGTGTTATAATGATATAGCCAAATATATTTTATCATTAGTATTAGTAGGTCTACGTACCTATTTTTCATCAAAATTATTTTACATCTAATTAATTTAAATGCTACATAAATTAAAATAAACAATAAATAATTATTATAAGAAATACATTTAATCCAGTAATAATTATTTTATTTAATATCAATGTTTCTAAATGACTAATTGTCTATCTAAGATTAGTGCATTATATAATGATTACGAAAGGAAAATAAACAAACCCAATCAGCTGTACCAGCATCATTGCCAGATTCCTCCATGTTAACAGCCGAAAAATTTACATGAACTATGAAAAACATCATTATCGATGAAGCAGACAGAATGTAGCCTGTCTCGTTTCTCTTGATTCCTCCAAGGAGATGAGTGTAGCTCATTGGATGGCCAAACACTGGGCTGAAAAAAGTGTACAACTCCTAAGTTCCTAGCGTCAATCAGTGAAAGAGAAATAGGGATTTAGGAAAAGTGTATGTTTATTTAGTTATTAAATACTAAGCAATGAATGGTGACAATAGTGCCACTATTACTACCTGACAGGGCTATCTACATATTTACACTAATGAGTTAAGTAGAATTGTCAGGAAATATACCATATTTGTGTGGAAGCAGAATAGGAAACTATTTAGGAAAGATCTCTCCCAGTATTCTCGACCAGTATTCAAGCCAAGATCTTCCCGTCACTGGTAACGCAGTCTAACATGAGAATGACATGTGACTACCGATACAGGTATCCTTTGTTATTATTTTAGTATTTAACATCATGGTCACAAACAAATTAATCTAATCTAAGGATTAAGGATGAAGAAACTGTTGGCAAGAGGAAATGCACTAGCAATCCCCTCGAGAAGAAGGGAAAAAAATTGTTAAAATAACAAATGTATCCAGACGGGTTTCAAAATAAGTCAAATTTGAATTCTTGTATCAATAGTGTAAATCGTTAAGCTACACCACCAATTTTGCCACTCCATAAATCATGTATTATTATTATTACTATTATTACGTCTTACACCCATTCGGGTTATACACACTTATGCTAATGTGTAATGGTAGGGTGATTGTGAGATGAAATGGAGGACTTACAGTTTAACGTGGGATCCGAACCACGGTGGAGGCCTGGCATTCCTCACATTCACAAGTTGTGATTAATACATGTCTTGTCAGAGGTGAAGGAAGGTTTGGCAATCAGATAAATCTGTGTCCGGACCGAGGATTGAACCCTGGACCCCCAGCACATAAGTCCGACATTTTACCCCTAGACCACCAGGCACGCATAAATCATGTAATGCTGGTGAGAGGGGGGGAGGGTCTAATGTCTACATGATGTTACATGGGGGGGAGGTCTAATGTCTACATGATGTTACATGGGGGAGGGTCAATGTTACATGATGTACATGGGGGGGAGGGTGGGTACATCAAAATGTTATGTAACACAGATATTATACATAAATTCTAATGTTGAAAAAATAATAGTAATGTTCATGTTTTCACCATTAAGAAACATTATCTATATAACTTCCAATGTTGAGCCCCTCTTATGTAACAAAAGATTTCCTTTGAAATAAAGACATTCACACTTGATGTGAAAAGTTACATAGCAAAAGGTGGAAAGGGGGGGGGGGGTAGGAGGGGTTCAGGCTATAATGTCTACATGGTGTTACATGGGGAGGGGGAAGGTCAAAAAAGTTAAGAAAAAAGTCTTATGTGGTTTATGGATAGCCCCTAAGAACTAGTGTCACTTCCCTAATTTATACTTTATTATTTATTATTAATAAGGAAAGAGTGAATATAAGTAAGAAGAACTGCACTTTTATTTATCTAGAGGGAAATCAGAAAAAAAAATTTTGTTGAAACAACACATATGGATCGAGTTCACATGATAAAAAAATAATGTAGTTATAATATATATTAAACTATACCTGTCAGTTGTGATGTTTAATGCACTTAGGATGTCTTCTTTTGTTATCTTTTTAAGTACCTCTGGGTCATATTCCCAAAACTCCAATAAACTTCTTTCAAGGCAGGCAGTTCTTAGGTTGTTTACAATAGCGCAGTAAATATCTTCACTTAAAATAACACTTGGGTCAAACTCAAGATCTGGTTCAGATTGATCAAAAAAATCTTCATTTCCCAATTGATCAAATGGGTTTGTTTGATTATCATTTATTTGCCGTTTTTTCCGCTTTAATGTAAAATCTATAACTGGTATTCTGTAAAAAACCAAAACAACATTTTGCTAATATTTTTCTTACTAAGATTATACAGGGAATCTTTTAAATGAAAATTCAATATGAGGGGTGAAAATATATATTTATAGATCTATTGTTGCTATAGTAAACAAGAAACATTTAGTGTGAACCATAGTTGCAGCAACTACAGCAATGTCTTCACCACCTAAATGAATTTGAGACGCAGTATAATGTCCATTTTCAAAGCTAGGCTAAATGATTGTCTGCTTTTCTTTGCAACCGGAGTAGTAGCTGAATTAAACGGATGTTCAGACACGATTTACGGACATTATGGATTCCCGCCAAATAGGCTATCTGACATTGTGCATTTAAGTCAGAGACTTTTCACTTGACACCACCTAGGGCCAAACGGCGAATTGTATGGTTGAACTCCTTGGGACCACAGTAGGGAACAAACCCCCTGTCACAGGATTCCTATAGCCCCCATGGCCACATTCTCTGAGCGGAGCCATACATGCAAGCACACTCAGAGTACATTTTGGGGTCACTAACCTCTACTAGTCAGCGATCCCCGTCATTATTAGGTAGCATGGAAAAGGCCCCCCTACCCCCACCTTTTATGACCCTTGGCAGGAGGAGTTGATCTCTCCATGCGTGACCACCAGCATCACAGGAGGAGGAATTGTGTACGGTTTCCCGAGATATTGACCCTGAGGTGCCCAGTGGGGATCTCGTGGCGGATCCTAACCAGTGTGGTGAATGGGGGACCCCACCATTTCAGATCAAACAAAAAAATAGTTTAGTGAAACTAAAAATCTGTGAGGACACACAAATAAATAAGATAATGAACCACACACGCACCTGAACTTAAGAGAGGGTAATGATATTCACAACGCTACACCTGCCAATTATTGGAAAGGGAGGTAGAGGGATACATGGCCTGCATGACTCATTGCATCAACCAGGTCGGTTAGGCGGTTGGCACATTGTTCAAGCTTGGTGCGCGATTCGATAAGCTGAAAAACGTTGTAGGCAGTTGAGGACAGCGTTAAGTAAAAGAAAATCCTCAGAGACTATTAACAAAGTTATGATCAAACAATATTCTGCTGGGCAATGTTATAGAAGCAATTACTTTAGCCAAAAACTTTTTTTTTCAAGGATGGAGACAAAAATGTAAGAGATGAATGATTTTTGCCATTCATTACAAATGTTATAGTACTATTACCTGTTTTTTCATTAGTTTAGTACAAATATAAAATAGAAACAGATAAGCAAAGTACTGTTCTGTTGCAGCTCCAGTAGCCTTGCTCCAAATGAGAGTAATCAAATGAATACCCCTCTTCCCCCCTTTACCCCTCCAAAGGGGAGAAAATACTTACCTAAAACAAACATCCTCCCAAGAAACTTCAGAGTTGGAAATATTAACAACACGTTGATGAATTTCCCCCAACTGAAAAAAAAACCCGTTTCTTAATAGCATTCGTCATTTTATAAAAAGCACTATAAACATATTTTGTAAAATTACAATGAGAAAGAGGTACAAAACTATACATATAGAAAGATTATAAATAACTAATTCCAATATAGTAATA
This sequence comes from Timema podura, assembly GCA_033556935.1. Taxonomy (NCBI): domain Eukaryota; kingdom Metazoa; phylum Arthropoda; class Insecta; order Phasmatodea; family Timematidae; genus Timema; species Timema podura. Next base: position 112,860,446 of record JAVRXN010000010.1, read on the forward strand.
TTTAGATAAATACTTTATTATCAATGCAACATCACTAAGAATAGTTAGGAAATTTTACAGTAATTCAGTTATAATTTGAACAGATTAAATTTGATCTAATTAAAGAAACTATGTAATATATGTGCAATATATGAAAAAGTCATAAAATATGAGTAGTATTTTAAGTAATAAGTTATGTATGAAAACGTTGTCAAGACAAAATACAAATATATATGCCTAGGAAAATTAAGAAGAACAATTACAAGTTAAAATTATAACAACTAAAATAATACATTATTACCCGCTTTGGTGGCCTCATGATCTAACACGCTAATCTTGTGATAAACTAGACTGTCGATGACGGGAAGATTGAGGTTTGAATCTCATTCGGGTGTACGGAGGATGGTTTTTCCAAAATGGCTTTCCACTCTCCCTCCAAGCACATGTGGGTATATTTTCTATAAATATAACCTTTCTAATCCCTAAAACTATCAGCGTAATTAGTACATAAGCGTATTACACTAACAGGTAGTAAGATGTGGTGATTTTATATATATATACATATATATATACACATATATATACATATATATATATACATATATATATATATAGTATTTAGCGAATTTAAATTATTAAATGTAAAGTTATAGTTAGTAAAATGTGTGACTATATTGTACACAATTTTGACCATTCTATATAAGTCAAAGTTGAATTATGCTGGAAAATGTTTAACTGAAATAAAAAGGTGAAGTAAATGTATTAAGATCCAAGAAATTGAAATTAGAGATTATGAATTATTGAGAATTATTGTTTACTAAGCTGAGTTTTGATCCATTGTTCCTTGATATTAGCTGATTTCGTTGCACAATTATTTTTGAGTAGTTTCAATGCTCACCAGCATGAACTTCATGAAATTATTATATAAAATTTAGCTTAGTGAATTATAAGTGAATTATATTCTCCTGATTATTCTTATCATCACGTTACATTTTAATATATTAAGATTTTCTTCAATAATAATTATAATACTTAGTACCGCGTTTTAAAACCCATTGGGGTTATACAGTACTAATTATGCTAATGGGTTAGGAATTGGGAAGGTTGACTATAGAGGAAGTGAACCTGCTTTTGCGTGGAGGAAGTGTGGAAAAACATTTAGGAAAAACCACCCCCGGTTCACACGACCGAGATTCGAACCTAAATCTCCCTGTCCTCAGCAGTCTAGCTAAACACGAAACTAGCACATTAGCTAACTACATCACCAAGGCGGGTAAGATTTTCTTCAAAAACTACAAAGTAAATTAATAACATAATTGAAAAGTAGTTTCTTTAGTCCAATTTTTTATTCTTAAACTGATGCTGAGATAAATAAAAGGTGATTCACTCAGGACTGAATACCTGTATTGTGGTAGATGTAGCTTTTTTAACTTTATAAGAATGTAAAGTTTTAGGTTATATTTAGATTTGTAAAGGTCCTGATGCTATTAAATTGTTTAGTTGTTTAGTAGTTTGGTCCTGAATGAATCACCTTTTATAACTCCATGAGTATGATAATTTTTCTACCTGATTTTAAAAACAGTTTAAAATAGAATCACATGTGGGTGATGATGGGCTAAGGTTTTTTGTGAGTCACTTTTAACATTCAAAGTGAATAAAGATAGAAATCTTGATGAACAATATATTTGTATGGAAATGTGTCAAGTTGAGATTTGTGTATTAGTCAGCTTTTTTTTAATTACATATTTTAATGTAATGTTAGAGACTCACTGAAACTTATTGCGTGAGGTTGGCGAGACTGGTGACTACAGGACAGTCAGTGCGTGAGATGGCGGTGGGTAGACGTGAATAAGGCGTGTGCGAGTTAAGGTCGTGAAAAGGGGTTGTGTTCGTACATGTGCGTAGCACAAGTTATGTTGGATCACCAAGTGTAAAATAACTAGGCCATTTGTGGGTATAACAAATCAGAAGTGGGATGAACACAAAAAAATAATATATCAATTGCTTCGTTAAACGCGTAACCGGTATCACTTGTGCTTAATGGCGTAAAACACCTGACGCGTTATCTAAGTTTGTGATAAACGATTGTAAACTTCATTAAAGTATATGTCTTGAATTTAAATAGTAATATTAACGGGTTGCAATTGCAAAAAAATATATAATAATAATAATAAACAAATTGTCATGGATGATGAGCGATAAAATAAGACTTGAAAACGTGGGTACGCCGTGGTCGCCATCTTGCTAGCGTGGAAAACATTTAAATAATTTATATATATGTATCTTGAGTTACGAGTGTTTGAAAATGAACAAATTGTGATTTAATTTCCAATAGCCCTTCAAAAATCAAATAAAAAAATGCAACAGCAAGACCAAAACGATTTGGAGGAAGGAGCTATAAGCCATGAGGAGGTAGTGGCAGAACATCAGACGGACTTGGTTATGTCTATGCAGGATGTTCTGAACCTAATTTTGGAAAGTAACTGCCAGCGTGATCAAACTCTTTTTGAAATGATGAGATCGCAACAACAGCAAATACCAGAACCAACTTATAATATAATGCCTGACTTAGCGAAAACCATCCCCTATTTTGATGGCGAGTCATCAGGAATGAACGCGTCTGAGTGGCTACAAATAATCAACACCACGGCAGAACTCCATAAATGGCAGAATCCATTCAAGTTAGAATCTGCTAGGACTCACCTCATAGGTGCAGCTCAACATTGGTATCGATCCCGTCTATCAGAAATAGTCAGTTGGGACCAATTCGAACGCCAATTTCGACGGACCTTTGTGGGAACTTTAAGCCTCCCAGAAAAATTTGATCAAATGAAGAACCGTGTGCAAGACAAAAATGAAAACACGCATTTTTATTTTCACGATAAAGTGCGGCTATGTAAGGCCCTGGGATTAGAGTTCACAGACACTAAGAAACAACTTGCAATTGGCCTGTGGTCACGTGAATTAAGTACTCTCGTCATGAGCAAACACCATGAGGACCTGGATGACCTCCTTCATGACATAAGGGATTTCGAAGAAGTGAATGCACAGCGATCAAAACGTGTTACAGATCGTCCTGGGAAACAGATTTCGTGGAGATCAAATGAGCAACCTAGGCTTGGCCTACAAACCGGAAGTGACATGACCAGCTCACAAGAGACTAGTCAAGCAAGAGGCCGACCATCTAGAAGTGAAATAAAGCATGAGCGGCCAGATTCAGTGTATTATCAAAATGAAAAACGGGAGCCACGTTGTTTTAATTGACAAAAATATGGACATATTTCTAGAGACTGCTCGGAGACAAGAAGACCTATAAAATGTTTAGCTTGTGGCCAAGAGGGCCATACCAGGCGTTTCTGTACTAATCGAAACAGGCAAGTGGAAGAACATATTCAAATCACTAGCACCGAGAAGAACATAACTGCAGATTTGGAGAAATACCTGAAAGAAGTTAAGATAGGACCTGTATCATTTATGTCGTTGATAGACACAGGCAGTTCATGTTGCACAATACAAGCCACAGCAGCCATAAAGTCTGGATTGCCAATTCAACCTTGTAAAAAGAGTTTACATGGGTTTGGGAACACAGAAAATGTGATCACTTCATTGGGTAGAATAGTTTCGGATATATCTATGGATAGTGCAGTAGGGGGTGATGTGGAGATGCTGGTTGTCCCAGACAATGCACAAAGTATTGAGGTCATCATCGGAAGGACTTGGACAGAACTGCCAAGTGTGGCATTTGTTAAGTTAGGAGAACATTTAGTTGTCGGAAATGCCGACGAAGATCCCTTCAAGAAATTAAATCTACCAATATTGACAAAGGATAAACCAATAAAACTGCGGACACTATCAGCCAACAAATTGCAAGGGAATAGCATTAATTTTGTTCAAGTCGTGTCAAATGTACCTCGAGACGGCCAGCTAATGTTTGGTGGCGCTGTTTATAAGCCAGATGAGAACGGGGAGTTCTCCATACAAATCATAAATACAAGTACTGAAGAGAGGTACATGAAGAAAAATGTCAATGTGGGTCGTGGTGAATTAGTGAACATAGTGGATGTTGACCTATATAGGCCTACACAACATATCAATGACAATGGCTCAACACGTAAGATTATCGGGAGAGAAGACCTCCTTATTGATGATTGTGCTAACGAACAAGACATAATCTCATTAGTGAATTTGGTGAATGAGTTTAGTGATTGTTTTGCTTCCAACCTGTCAGAGTTAGGATGTACTGACTTGACCAAAATGAACATAGTTGAGGCCCCTGGCAGCAAACCGGTTGCATGCAAACCGTATCGAACGAACATACAAGAAAAGGAAGCTATCAGAGAAATAGTCAAGGAATGGAAGGATCACGGCATTGTGACGGAAACTAAGTCGCCGTATGCGAGTCCGGTGCTACTGGTAAGAAAGAAAACCGGAGAAAATAGACTGGTTGTTGATTATCGACGGCTAAACCAACAAACCATAAGGGATAGATATCCATTACCCCACATTGACGACCAATTTGAACAACTTTCTGGTAGCAAGGTGTTCACAGTACTTGACTTAGCCCACGGATATTTACAAATTCCTTTGACTGAGGAGGCGAAGGAGAAGACTGCATTCGTTACACCAGAGGAAACAGGTCAATTTGAAAGAATGGTATTTGGTTTGACTAATGGACCAGCCGAGTTCCAGCGTGTGATGAACCGTGCATTAGGTGGATTACGAAATACAATAGCGATGTGCTACTTGGACGACATCCTAATCCCCGCAAAACATTGGCCAGAAATGCTAGATAGATTAAGACTGGTCCTCGAAGCCTTGAGACGGGCTCACCTTACATGCAAGCTAAGCAAATGCGAGTTTGGGAAGAAGACCATTGAGTACTTGGGGTTTGTGATTAGAGAAGGCACCATACAACCCGGGGCACGTAAGTTATTGGCAATCAGCGAGTTTCCCAAGCCCAATTCTGTCCATGAGGTAAGAAGGTTTCTAGGGCTCACTGGATTCTTCAGACGGTTCACACCTCGCTATGCCGAAAGAGCTGAACCACTCAGTCGCTTATTAAGGAAAGATTGTCAGTATATGTGGGACGAAGAGCAGAATAAGGCATTTGAAGACCTCAGGACTACTCTCATCCAGGAGCCTGTGCTTAAGCTTTACGATCCTAATGCAGTCACTGAACTACACACAGATGCAAGTGCTCAGGGGTTGGCTGAAATGCTCCTACAAGAAGGTGTAGATGCTCGTATGCACTTAACATACTGTGTGAGCAAGAAAACTACGGATGTGGAAGCTAATTACCATTCAAGCAAACTTGAATTAATGGCTATAGTGTGGTCCATGGACCGCTTGAGACAATTCTTGCTAGGCATTAAATTTACAGTGGTGACTGATTGTCAAGCATTAGTTTACATGAATGGAAAGCGAACGACCAACCCACAGATTGCTAGGTGGTACAATTTGATACAGGAATATGACTTTGAGGTAAAACATAGACCAGCTGAGAAGATGGCCCACGTGGATGCCATGAGCCGTGCACCAGTGAGCTGTGAACAAGATACTATGGCAGAAGTGATTAGTGATAGGTGTGAGGTGTTTTTAACCCTATCTGTTGAGGATCAAGTACTAGCAATGCAATATAGTGATCCAGAATTAAGGGATATTATGCGCATACTTAAATTGCCCCAACAACACAGAAATAAAGCTGAGCATAACAAGGTAGTTGATTTGGAACTTGTAAATGGGAAAGTGTGCAAAATTGAGAAACATAATCAGCAGACATCCAAACTTTTTGTTATCCCTAAAGTGATGAGAAAAAGTCTTACTGTTAAATTTCATGACTTGTCTGGACACTTCGCAGTTGACCGTACTGTTGCTAAGATAAAAGAAAACTATTGGTTTCCTGGCATGAAACGATATGTTAAGCATCATATAGCTCACTGCTTTGAGTGCCTCTTGAGTAAGGTCCCAGGGGGACGAAAAGCTGGGCTGCTTAACCCAATACCTCCAGGCACTCGTCCTTTTCAAATAGTGCACATCGATCATTTAGGACCTTTTCCACGAAGCTCAAAGGGTAATTGTGAACTACTTGTAATCGTGGATAACCTGACAAAATCTGTGCATCTCTATGCAGTGCGTGATACATCCACCAAAAGTGTATTGAAGTGCCTTGATCTTTTTTTTGATGAGCGTGGTCTACCTGAGAAAATAATCAGTGACCGAGGAACGTGTTTCACTTCACATATATTTGAAGAATTTTGTGTTTCACGTGGAATATATCATGTACTAAACTCTGCCAGGCACCCCCAAGCCAATGGGCAGGTAGAACGAGTGAACCGAACCTTGACACCAATGATATCGGTGTCATCCCAGCGAGCAGACTTAAAGGACTGGGATAAGAATTTGAAGAAGATTCAACGTGACCTCAACACTGCTATCAACAAGACGACGGGGATATCACCCTTTGAGGCACTTCACGGGTATCGACCTCGGCACCACGATGGGGCACTTAGGAGTCTCACCGACGTACCTGGAAACAGCACGTACCAACCGCCCGCAGAAATACAGGAAACAGTACGCAACAAAATCATGGCAGAACAGCTCCACCAGAAGGCATATTTTGATAAGAGAAGGTATACTCATCCAAGTTTTGACATTGGAGAAGTGGTGATGATGCGACGTTCACCAGTGTATACTGGCGAACCAACAAAGGGGCAGTCAAAGTACAGAGGTCCTCTTGTGGTGTTGAAAGTGTTCCCAGATGGCAACACTTATCGAGTTAGTCAATTGACAGGAGATGTTAAACAGAAGCACTATGCCACCACTGCGCACGTTTCTCAACTCAAGTCATGGGGTAATAAAGACAAGATTGATGATGGTGAACCTGTGAGTGATGAGTCAGAAGTTGATAGGGCAATTGGAGCGGAGCTGAAGACAACCAAACCTGATAGCAGTCCTGTGACATCTTCAGACAGTTCTGATGTTGATGAAACTGGAAGAGACCATGACAACCCACGGACTCGACCTATTCGAGAAAGGCGTCGGCCCAAGTACCTAAAGGATTTTGTCACCGGAGTGTTGTGATTAGTATGACATTGTGTGCCAATGTCTATACATTGTATATATCATCATCTAGTAATAAGATAGTTTAAGGATTAATTGACAGTGTATTTGTAAATTACATGTGTGAACAGACTTCATCGAGGACGATGAGTGCTACAGGATGGCCGAGTGTTAGAGACTCACTGAAACTTATTGCGTGAGGTTGGCGAGACTGGTGACTACAGGACAGTCAGTGCGTGAGATGGCGGTGGGTAGACGTGAATAAGGCGTGTGCGAGTTAAGGTCGTGAAAAGGGGTTGTGTTCGTACATGTGCGTAGCACAAGTTATGTTGGATCACCAAGTGTAAAATAACTAGGCCATTTGTGGGTATAACAGTAATCAATATCTATCTTGCTTATACGTATTTACACTGAGCATAGCTTTTAGCAATGGAGACTTTAATACTGAAAGTCTGCATTGCAAACATATCTGGCGAATAATAAAATATTTCAAGACATAATAGTTTGCCAGATAAATGATTTTAAGTTTAGTTTATTGCCAGTTAGGGCTATTTTACATATCAACAGTATCACAAAGTTTGGCTAGCAATTTTTTTTTAACTGTTCTAACAAATTTTTGTAGATGTTTTTGGACTTCAACATACACTTTGTCAATCCTTCAAAACTTAAATATTATAAAATTACTTCAACTGCAGGTGAGTGGGAATTTATATTCTTAAAATAACTGTAACTGTAGTTTCACAAATGTAACAGGTGATGGAAGCCCGCTTCAGTGGCTGAACGTTCTAAGGTGTCACTCTCGTGTTATACTGGCCTGCTGGTGATGGGGAGATTGAGGTTCGATTCTTGGTCGGGTCTATTGGGGGTGTTTTTTCCTAAATCATTTCCCACTCTCCTTCCACGCAAATGTGGGTATATTACCTCTAAAATACATTCGTCCTCATCCTTATCCCATTAGTAGAGCCCCATAAAAATTGTTTTATTTTTAGTTAAATTTTGTTTTTTAAATCTCACTTTTCGGTGTTATTTCGTGTTTATTCAAAATTACATGTTATCTGAAGTGTTTAAGTATTATTTACATATTGAGACAATGTATACAAAATTAAAATTTATTATTGAAACCTTATATATTTGCTTTAAAATTCTTTGTCAAGTTTGTCCGCATATTTCACAATGATGTAGCCTAAAGTTAGCTTACACTACAACAAAATACTAATCTAATTACAGCATGGTCAAAATTTCTTCTTATTTTCGTGTTTATTTAAAGATTTTTTTATAAAAGTGGTGTTATTTCGTTTTATAGGAGGATTTCATTTAACAAGACGATTTTGTTTTATTTAGCTTTTCAAAAACATTGTAAATCATATCTAAAAACTATCAAAGGAAAAAGTACTTGATTCCATTTTTGTATGACACTTTTCACTTTATCGCGAATATATCTCACTATTTTTACAGAGATCTACCCATTAGAGTAATTATCATATATGTATAAAACTTGTCCTGGTAGTAAGACGTGGTGATAAAAGAAAAGTTGATGGGAATTTAGATTTAAAAATGTGCTGTTGTGACAGTTTCTCACTTCATAACTTCCAGAAAAATAATTTTCTCTATATGTAATGAAGAAACCATAAACACAATTTAAAGTACCGGTACCTAATAAATGCACATTAAGTCGTGTTATCTACATGTCACATTTTCAAGAAGAATTTTTTTTTATATATATTATTTCACTACCAGTCTACCATCCCCTTCTTCACAATTAAAGATCAGTCACACCTGTGAAATTTCACCATGTGAGGAATATTTTTTGTTTTGTTTGTTTGTTTAGCATCGTGTCTTACTACCAGTTTGGGTTGTACGCATAAGTACTAATTACGCTCATGTGTTAGGGATTAGGAAGGTTGAATTTAGAAGAAATGTATCTGCATTAGAATCGAAAGAGAGTGGGAAACCATTTAAGGAAACCCAACCTTGGTACACCCGACCGGGATTGAGCCATGTCCTCTCTTGTCATTAGTAATCTGGTCTATTGGGAGAGCAGCGCTTTAAACCATGTGGCCACCTAAGCGGGTGAGGAATACTTACCAAATTGTAATTCTAACATCAACTAGATGCGGAGAAATAAATTGTATATTGATACTCATCTAAAATAATAATTAGGCACGTACAGTATGCCTTGCATGCTGACGCCTCACCAGTGACATATATGCTAATCGAACAACAGTCCAATTTTCACTAGAAGTGTATTTTAGAAAATACTAACAACAATATACCTATGGTAATTATATAATTTTAATTATTCTTTTTTCTATTCCGATTTCTTTAGGACTAATATTTGTAATTTGGATTTACAAATTTATTCAAATATAAATTAGCAATGTCCAAGAAGCTTCCCCATAAAGTATTCTATATTTGAGCATTTTAATGCTATCAATTTGCTATTACTAATTAATAGGAATGTACAAATAGGGTTCTTTATTGAATCGAATATCAAAATTTTGAACAAATCTATTCTGTCTGGGTCGCCTCCCTGTCTGGCTATCTAACAACAGACTGACAGGCGTACTCAAATGGTTAACCTTGCAATACTACCCCCCACCCTTTTCCACTTCATTTTCACGCACCATAAAATATGGTAGAGTTGCTATTTCTATCCTTCTCTAAAGGTTTCATTGCAAGTACTTTAACTTGTAGAATGAGCACGAGTCACGTGGCTCCCAACTGTTTGTCTATCCACCAGTGTTATAATATCTTCTCCCACTAGTTCCAACCCTGAGGCAGGCCACAGCCTCTTGCTTTCTGCTAACACCGGTATTCCCCCCTCCCCTCCTATTAATATTTAGCACCGCGTCTTACTACCCGTTCGGGTTATACGCTTAAGTACTAATTACTCTAATGGATTAGGAATTGGGAGGGTTGAATTTTAGAGGAAGTGAACCCGCATTTGCGTGGAGGGAGAGTGGAAAACCATTTAGGAAAAACCACCCCAGTTCACCCGACCGAGATTCGAACCTCGATCTCCCCGTCCTCGGCGGTCGAGCTCAACACGACTAGCGCGTTAGCCAACTACGCCACCGAGGCGGGTTCCCCTCCTATTGAACAAAGGACAAGAATATTTTTAACTCTGAGTCACCAGATTATCTAGCTACTTGTGTAGTAAACATACTGGTCTGGACGACTTTCAAGAGATTTATAACACTACTATTCGATCTTGCTATTCGAAGTTTCAAATCTAATAGTTGGCCATTATCTATTTGAAAATATTCAAAATGTTGAATATTCGCACACCCCTAATAATTAATAAAGATTACCGGCAGCCATTTATAAAGGAGCTGGAGTTGGACAGTAGAAAAATAGAGGAATCTGAGCCGAAGGCTTGGCGTACTGACTCCACAGCTGTGGGTGTTGATAATATCTACATCAAAAGTGACTGCATGATACATGATGTATTCATGAAAGTATATCTAAGAACTTTAATAGCTGCCTATAAAAATTTTATTTTAATTTCATCCCTCATTTATAAGTTCATACCTGCTGAAGCACATGGGGTGTAAGTACATCTGGTGCAGTCACCAGAACAGCTTGAGTGCGAATTCCTTCTCCAAACTGTGTTATGAGCCATTCAGTATCGTGTGAAAAGTCTGAGTTGGGCGGTATCCACAACTTCAATGGATGTTTCTCTTGGTAGAAGCGCAAAAGGCCCAGACTACTTACTAACGAAAGAACCACACAGCCCAGAATGGTCCACCAAGGATGGCATGCAATAATGTAACCATATCTGAAATAAAATATAAAAGGGAAAAAAAAAATTAATGTTTATTTAGTCAAACTACTGACAGAGGCTATAAACGTCAAGAAAATATGCATTTAGACAGCATGAAGAATTATATTAGCACCGCGTCTTACTACTTATTCAGGTTATATGCGTGTATAATAATTGGGCTGATGGTTTTAGGAATTATGAAGGTTATATTTACCCAGTTCAGTGGCCACATGGTCTAAGGCGCTAATCTTGCAGTAGACTAGACCACCGATGACAGAGATTGAGGTTCAAATGTCAGTCGGGTGTACCGAGGATAGTTTTTACAAGATAGTTTTCCACTCTCCCTCCACAGAAATGGGGGTACACTTCCTATAACTTAAATAAAACCTTCATAATCCCTAAAATATTAGCGTAATATTAGTACATAAATGTATAACTCAAACGGGTTGTAAGACGCAGTGCTAAGGTTATATTTAAAAGAGCCCGCATTTGCATAGATGGAAAGTTTAGAACCATTTTGGAAAAACCACCCCACTATACTAGACCAAAATTTGAACCTCGACCTTTCTGTTCTTGGCAATCTAGTCTACTGCGAAAGTGACGCCTCAGACCATGCGGCCAGCGAAGCGTGTCCTGTATTATTTTAACTATAATTTAGACAACATAGGAAGTATCTTTAGAACATATAAACTATATATATGCTATAGGATAAATACATTTATTTTAGAGTCAATGTTGGCAACTAGCCTATATATAAATTGACACCGTGACACGTGAAACACATGAAAGCTGTAGGACATTAATTTATCAAGCATATTGTGAAATATGAAAACATTTATTTTCATTTAAAAGTTATTTGAGGAAGTGCATGTTCTGAACTTACTGATTATATCGACACGTGATAATTTCTACAAGCAAGAGCAAAAGAGCCTACCAATTTTGCCAGGAAAGGTATTTTCAAATATCGTTCGCAAATGATAGGGGATCAACAGCTTTACTTCCCCTATGAAGGAAATTGTACCATGGATTTTTATCGCTCAAGAAAAATCTGTCGACCCCCACCTGGGTTTGAACCCACAGGCAATGGATCCTGAGGCGAGCCTTTTACCCTAAGACCGCTGAGGTCAACAAATGAAAATAGATTTAATAACTTTGTTAGTTATAAGATGTATTTTGATCATCTTGTTATTGCCACAGTGCTTGCAGTTGTTTTTTAGCACTGCATCTTACTACCCGTTTGGGTTGTATACGTATTTACTAAAAATAATTGTTAGGAATGAGGAAGATCAAATTTTGAGGAAGTGTATCCACATATGTGTGGAGGTAAAGTGCCACTTAGGAATAACCCCTCTCAGTTTGCTACATCTGACAAGGATTCAAACTCAAATCCTCCCCGTCAACAATAGTCCAGTCTATTGCAAAAGTTGTGCCTTCAACAATCAGACAACCAAAGCAGGTTAACCTATTGTTGTGACCATGATTTCACAGCACCAATTTTATTTGAATAAAATTCTGAGATGGCAAATGTATTTTATAAAGTGATTTTTTCTTTTCCTGGGATTGCACTATCCAGAGTATATTTTAAATCATAAAAATTGTCTTATAAAAGATTAGGAAAAAAGAGTATCTGGGTTTTTATCCTAGCATATGTATATTATTATATTATTATTAGCAGCGCCGCATTTTACTACCCATTCGGGTTATACGCACTTACGCTAATGTGTTGGGTGATTGTGAGATGAAATGGAGGACCTACAGTTTAACATGGAATCCGAACCACGGTGGAGACCTGGCATTCCTCACATTCACAAGTTGTGATTAATACACGTCTTATCAGAGGTGAAGGAAGGGTTTGGCAATCAGATAAATCTGTGCGGGACTGAGGATTGAACCCCGGACCCTCAGCACAGAGGTCTGACACCTTACCCTAGACCACCAGATCACCCCATATGTGTAGTAAAATGTATTTTATTTTTACAGCCAACATCTGAATAGGGAAGGGGCTGCAACCTGAAGTTCGACCAATAATCCTATCTTAGAAAATTAACATTTCAGTATGGTAAACACAATTTTAAATCAATATTTAAACGTGTTAAAGGAATGTGGGAAGGGTATGATACAAAAGTTATGAAGATGCTTGCTGATCACATATCAACATGATGCAGAGAAATATGAAAGACAGTTTAAGTGAATTTTGTGGTAGGCCTATAAAAACTATTGTATAAGTTTGAAAAAAACGAATGCACTATAACTTATAACTAAATAGGCCAACAAATATTTTGAAGAATACTATATTCGGAAACATGTTTTTTTTTAAATAGCCTTGATTTTTAGTAGGAGGTAGAGGGGTTAAGGAGAAATAGCATATCCTATTTGATCAACAAAAAGAGCACTCTACAATACTGTTTGTGTTATTTTATTGAAATGATATTATGCATCAAAAGTGACAGATGTTGATCACATGACTTGACATGTGAATATGGCCTATAGTCCAAGGAAATTGTTTGTTACTTTTGGAAGTGTCAAAAGCTTTTTATCATAGCCTATAAATCTAACTCTAGTCATACCAGCTAGTGCACATATCATTTCGTGAAATGAGACAGTCCGCCTGAATAGACAAATAACTGGTGTGACTAAAGCTAGTGGTGATAGATGATTTTAAATTGTTTTTGTGATTCTTTATTATGAAGCATCAAATCGGGAGCATGAATAAAATTCAAACAATTCCGCCGTGAACAACACTCAGCATCTGTCAAACACGGGCTTTTCTCCTCAATTTACCACAATTTCATCATATATTATTAAAAGCACACTTAATTTGGCCAATCAGAACCACTGACCTGTAGAAACATTTTTCTATAGTTCTTACTATTGTAGTGCTAATTCGCTGGCATATAGAAAATTGCGTATATTTATTGTTATCCATCGTTTCTGAATACATTAGTACATTTTCTGTCTGTATAATTTATATAATCTGAACCAGGCAGGATTAAAGATAAATCGATACACAAAAAATCTTAGTGATTCAGCAATAACAAGCCCGGTGAGAAGCGGAGGAAGTTTGTGCGGGATGGGCGACTATAGTCGATTAATCGATTATTTTGTTGGGACTAAACAATAATTTCTACAAATTCTCAGGCTCGCGATGCATCGAGTGAATCGATTAACTTTTCCATAATTATTTAATAATCGAATTGAATAATCGGTTTTAAAACATTTATATTAATAAAAAACCACACAAATTGATGAATTGCATAGATATCATAAAATTATTTATTATTATCATTTTAACATGATCTTTTAATACAGGTATAAAATTTGTCATGCAAAATTTATATAAATACCGAAGACTTATAACTTAAATGATATTCCAATGCATACCAAAATAATGTATTGTCAAAATTTGTTAGTGATAATTATATAAAAATACTAATCATAAAAATTAACTTGTAATAGTAAAGCTTAAGAGTAATTTCATTTCGCATTAGGAGAATGTAAAGAATTTCCTTAATAAATATATAAGAACTAATGTTTTCAAAAATAAAATGATAACTCAGTGTTTTGGCTGTTGTAATGTTGTATTCAGAATATCAAAATTATATACGACAAGTGAAAAAACAAAATTGACACAAGAGCGTTGTAAAGGAACATTGTAAAGGAACTTCAACATTATCATGTAGACAAGTGAAAACGTTATTTAGTTTTATTTTTTCATATATTTGATATATAAAGAAGGGCTTGTGATTGTAAGCCATTTGATTTCAATATTTTAACGCCAAAGCATCTATAATAATCATTGTGAAACGGTTTACTAGCCCTTCTTCCTATCGGCCAAGCCTGGAAATATTAGCCTATCAGCGTAATAAGTGTACAATAACAGGGGCGGACAAGATGTTTCCAGGCAGCCCTTAACATACATTCATAAATACCACTAAAGCTAATTTTCACTTATATTCTGGGCACCCTCAGACTAACTCACTGGAACCTTTTATTACATTCAATAAAAACAATCATTTAGAGTTAATTTGAAAGCTTTATTTTAGTTCAAAATAATTGTCATAGCCCATATCAAACTAGCCCAACGGGATATCCTCCCGTATCCTGGTGGCCCAGTTCACCAGTTATGGTAGCCCGTATCAAACTGGCCCCCCAGGATATTGTCCAGTGTTCTGGTGGTCCAGTCTATGGTCCATCACTGCAATAAATACCACTTTATCTCACTGGCGTGTTCTGAGAATATTAATAGCTATGCTGTACTCTAAAAGCTGCAGGGACGATTCGGAGGTCAAAGACTTTTAACCATCGTTGGCCAAGAAGGTCAAGAGATGCTTCCCCTGGAAATATTTTAACATGGGTACGTCTAGTTTAGAGCAATGGATCTCAAAAATTTATGTTTTTTTCGTACTGACATTCTATCTTAGGAAACTTCGCACCTCTTAACTCCCCTTGTCACTCTTTTTTTACTTATTTTTATCTTTGTTTCAATATCCCCCTTTACAGCCTATTACATATTCTGACTTCATAAAAGTACACCAGAACTATGCTCAAAACACACCAAAATGTGAAACTACCTATTATTTTCATCAACTCAAATTTTAATGGAATATCAAAATACAGCACACTGCAGTTCATCGCAATATCTAAATAATCTGAGAGTTCAGTAAAACTGTCAAGGCTAAGAGTTATGAGCACACTCCTGCTGTATTAGAGTGACATACACTATTAAATTGGTTGAGTGTAATTAAAAGTACACACAGGTAGCATTTTCATTTATTTGCACTCTTTCAACCGACTTTTAAATTAACTTAAATCTAGAACAGACACAACACCCAGCCCCCCAGCCGTTAATTCATCACCGTTCGAAGGGAAATCCAAATTTTACCAATAATATTTTTTTAGGTCATGCCGGAAATCAAAACTGGAACCCTTAGCTCAATGGGCAGGCAAACTGCCGACTGAGCTAAGGTGTCGGACTCGCAGATAGCAATACGCAATATATATATATATATATATATAAAGAGTAAAATGAAGTATTACATGGATCGAGCGTCTATCAGAACTTGGTGGCAGGAATAACGTGGATTGTCCAACTCACGTTGCAATAATAATTGTGTGCCTAAAACTATCTATTAAATCCCAATTATACTTCAGAAGCTATTTAGATCCGTAAACTATGATAACAGCAACAAAGGGGAGATTTTTTCCTATCGGGCCTATTTCTCTATCGCTACGTCATTGGTTTATTGCTAAGACATTTATATCTGAAAATAAATTTTATTTTCCCTTTTTTTGTTCAATCATTTTGAAACTGTGAAATTACACTCCTAACTTTTGGGATTACTTGATGTATAATTACATACATTCACAATAACCAATAATTAGATAATGTATGCCGCAAAAAATTATAAACAATAACCAAAAGGACAAGGTTAAAACTATATAAACACTTCATACAAAAAAAACAAAAACACTGTCTTGCTACTACAGTTAAATTAGCCCCTCATTCCCCACCCTCCCATCCCTACTTCACCAGTGTATACTCTATAATGGTGGTAAATATGCTTGCCAGATACATAATGATACATGTGCCTAGAATGCAGAAATATAATCAAATGTGTATTTAATTATTGATTAGTTTAAAGCTTGTTATTTATACGATTATTTCACATATATTATTTTTATTTATTTTATTTTATTTTACTTGAGCTATACTAGCCTAGTAAATAACCATTGTGATCTTGATTCTTGAATATTTGTTCAACACTTGGCACACTGTTTTGCTTGCGATAAGTATTCAGCAGGCCCTGGGTTGTAAACACTCTAGTTCATTGGCCAATGTTTGTTGGCGAGGGGCAAGGTGGAGTGTTGCAGCTCCATAGACATTGGTCAAGGTCATTAGAACTTCTCTAGCTTTGCCTGCTGTTTTCAAGCAGCAGGTCCTAACCTTCATAAGCTGGGTAGGTAGAAGACCCTTTTGGAGGAATAATTACTTAAAACACAATATTCTTGAATTATGAACAAATATTAGTTTACAAATTAATAATATAGAGATACATTCATTATACATGTATATTTATTCACAATTTAAACATTACTATTTACACAGTTTGCACAGACAACATTGAATTTAGAAACTAGTCTATATAATCATGGGTATGCGGTGCAGGACTAGAATACCCAGAGACTACGGCACTGCTTAATCTGAATATCTGTTGTATCTATGAAAAAGATTGCTCGATTATAATTTGGACCTACTTCTCCACTTTGAATGATCCGGAATGTTTGTTTAATTTTTAAATTTAAATTTACTCCTATTGATCCTTCGCTCGATGGCAAGATCCCTCCCCAAATAATATTAGTTCTTTGTGAAAAATGTTATTTTTTGTCTAAGAATAGTACACGCTTTTTACCCTTGAAGGAATCAGTCTTACTTTGATGGATAACACTATGTCATTAACTTCAAAGCTATACTAGAGTGGATTAATGCAAAGTAAGCTTGCTACCTTGCAGGATAAACGAAGGTTACTTGACTTTAGTTCTCGTACACAATTTTAGGTAGAAGTTCTCTTACACTGATTAATTGGTTCCAATATCAACGGGAGTGGGGAAATTATCCCAAAATGTCAGATGGGCCTAGTAACACCAATTAAATTCCAGTGTCCCGTCGTAGAGGAACACAGTGACTTGTTTAGAGTGGGTGAATATCTTGCAGACAACAATAATAAAATTTACCTAAAGGTACAAAATGTTCTCAAAAATAACGTTCTCAAAATATTTTGATTTGAGAATCTACCCAATCCTAGGGCCAGATATTGGAATCGAGTGAGGGTAAAGTAGCGAAGAAATGGTTGTAACGTTACAAGGGTGCAATGTTAAATCTAAACCCCATCCCTATCGATATTGCTGAACAGTCATACTACCCGCTCCAAGAAACGTCAGTAAATAGTTAATTCACCTACATTAGTAAGCTTCTCTATTGTAGTTCCTGATAGAACCAAGCCATAATAAAAACAATATCTTTATTTATTATCCCCCTTTCTACTTCTACAAGTAATTCTGTTGGCGTACGTACCCTCTGGATATGTTGGCCTGGACAACCAAGAAACCTAGCTGGCTGCAAAACGTCCTAAATCGGCGAGTGGGGCAACCTTGCTGAGTGCACCCGCACTAGATGCGAATACCGGACCGACACGAAAGTAACTGGCGAGCGCATTTGTTCTAATCACGAGCCAGGTGAAGATGACGTAGCTGACCTCTTCCGGATATCTCTACAAGCCTCTGACGTCACTGACCAATCAATCAGAGAAAATTCAAAATACGATACAAGAAACCGTTGGCTGGCGCGGCGCGACCAACCAGAGACCTTCACGCTGGATTACCCAAGAATATGGCGTGATTACCACCCCCTTCACGTCACCGACCAAGTAGTGAACTTTCCCCCCTTTTGTGCTACGCAGTTAGATCACTATATAACGTGTGTCTTTGTAAAATAACCTGGTCTTTTTGAATCCGTCACCATGAGGGCCGGACCTCTATATATTTCATCAACCAAGGACTTTTGAACTCTGTATATTATATCAACCAACAACTTTTGAACCAGCCAGCGTCGAGATGGATCTCCACTACCATATAGTGAAACTTCAAAACTCGTCACCATATTTGACGGACGGTGCTAATTGTTACATATCGTCTGGAGACGATATCTTGGGACAATGGACTCTGTGAAAGGGAAGTTATCACACAATGTAAATATTCGTCGATTGGATTTTGGGAACTTTAACATTTGAACTTAATGGCATTATTTGGATATTTATGGGGTTATATGATGATAGTGTTGGTGTTATGTAGTCGTGTTAGATTGTTAAAGGAGTTAACGAATCTATTATATTGCTTATTTGGTTTACCATTGTATTCAAATAATTTTCTAAAGTAAATTGGAATGTTCATTGTTTATTCCCAAACGTTCATCAATCTCAAGTCAATAGTTTAAATTAGTTCGAGTTCGATTGATGACGATTAAAATAGTCCCGCGTGAGTTATCATTAGGTTTGTTATGGGTAACTCACGTGTTATGTAACGTCATTTGTAAAGTTTATTGTATACAGTAGAGCGTCGGAAATCCGGACGTCAAAAATCCGGAGCGTCGCAAATCCGGATCGGCGGTGAGAGCAGGTCAAGTCTTGTACAAAAAACAATTAAGGACTATTTTAACCAGTAAGTTTCCATTAATTACTGTAGATTCTTGTGGGTTTTTTCCTAAAAAGTATTGTAGGGTTACTAATCTAAATTACATAATGTACATGTTCTTATTCAATATACTTTATTAAAATATTTTATGTACTGTATTTTTCGAAGCCTTCAGCCTCTATTTTGCAATACAGTAGACTCCCGAGCGTCATGTATCCTCTAGTTAATACATTACGTATGTATACAGTTATTGAAAGCACATTTGAAAATCCGGACAATTCAGTAATCCGGATGGGTCCCGGTCCTGATCGATCCGGATTAACGACGCTCCACTGTACTTGTTTAGAGTACTGGTGTATTTTCTGTTTACATAACGTTAGATTCTTTATTTACATTAACTGTAAAACTGTGGGGGTCACTATTTAATATAACTAAATAAAGTTTTTATGTTTATCCAGTCCATATTGTTAGGACACTTTCGTAACCATTTATATTGGCTCATAAAGCCTTTTACAACTGATAGTATTATTATTTATTTTGTTTATTCTGAAAGAATGTTTTCCAGCGATCAATGTTTACCATGTTTGCTTCTAGGATGGTCAAGGCCACCTTATTTATTGTCTGCTGTTTTGATTACATTAAATTACTATTTACTCTTAATTCTCTCTGCACTTGCTTTCTTATTTATTATTTCATGTCCTTTAGATTATGCCCTTTCTTCCTCGTAATATTTTTTACTGTGGCCTACTACTACGAGGTAGATAGAGAGGGTGTAACATGGTCTGCAAAGGGATATTGGACCTATGTATTAAAAAGAAGTTGGTCTTCCAACCTCATGGAGGGAGAGTAGATCACTGAATCAGAAGCCTAGATGAGTCACGAATTTCGCCTTCCTCGTCAGCCGAAGATAAATAAGAGAAGGTGAATTTTTTTTTCTCAGACTCTTCTGGGACTACCTGGTCCAGAGAAAGGTAGAGGGGTCCTTTGTCGCCCTTGATTGAAGCCTTTACTGGGTTGAACGTAAAATTGTATTACTCGGGAAATAACCCCATCCTCCAATACTTATTATCCATTTAAGTCTCCCTTTAATTAAAGATCCCGTCCTATGGTGTCATCTGCTTTTTAGGGCCTCCCTAAGCTTTGACTTGAGGATCTTCTCCATCCATTCCCTATGTCTCAGTGGTTTGAAAGTCTTCCTTGCCTGGGTAGGTTACAACCTCTAGTCCTACTGTCACCCTTAAATCTCGAGTTCCGCGTCCCCCTGTTCACCTACTTGGCCCGTTTGGTAGTAGAAAATTGTTTCCATGTCAACACCTTTCTGTAAAATTCTAGATCAGAGCTTTAAGTTAATTTCTTTAAAAAAACAGAAAACGATCCATCCAGGTGACTTTTTCGTAACCGTGATGCCCTGGGAAGGTATCTTCAGTCACGTCGGATACAATCTTATACTACCCTTTCCCTAGTGAGGATAAGCGTGGGGAAGGATGTTAGGTATTACGAGATTTAAATCTAGAATCGCCACTGGAGGACATTAACGTGAAATTATCCTAGTGAGGTTATCATATTTGGTGGGTGACCCATCTACGGTTAAGGGAGCTGAATCGTAGTCTGGAAAACCCATTTCCTCTTTTCTATAGGAAGTTGTTGGACGTTCCGAGGTCATCAAGCTTTCCAAAGAGACCACACTGTGCTATTTAAAAATATATGTTGAGCCGTATCACCGTGATGGTTCCTCAGTGCCATAAATGTCAGAACTATTGTAACTCCACCTCAATAATTTGTGTTTCGTTGCCCACGTGTGGGGATAGCCACTAGAATATGGACTGCCAAATACTGTTAAAATTTCTTGTCGTTATGTGTATCAACTAACTCGGGACCCATAATTCACATCTCTAACTCAGAGATTTTGTCCTAGGAGGGCTTCCTATCTGAAAGGTAGGGAACAAGTCACTCTGTATTCATGTCCTACTATGACGCTTAGTACTTCCAGTCGACCTGGCACTCATCCTTTTACACATATGTGCCTTTCCCCAGATTTTATTCACTGTACTCCCCTCTTTTGGCACTCTTACCGGATTCCCAGCTTTTTCTCCTTGCTACCAGTCTTCCACCTCACCCCATTCTGAGGCGTTAACAGAGTCCAATAGAAACTTTAGCAGTAATTTTAGGCACGGACACTAAACTTGTTACAAATTTTAATATTTCATTGGACTTCACAGAATGAACAAACTATCGATATCAGTAAATCAGGGTAGTTGTTTGATTTTTTTTTACTTAAAAATACACGTCATCTAAACCTAATAATTATGTTAAGTTATAAAATAGCTTTACCTTGCATCTAGAATTGTTTGATATATGACGTCATTTTGACGAAGAAAGCCGAAACCATATGGGTATATGATCACATCATTTAATTTCCAATCAAGTGTACCTTGGGCCATGCGTGTGTGCCTTTATGTAGTGATTTTTGCTGAAGACCTACTTCGAACTTAATAAAAAATAGGAGTGGTTTCGTAAGAAATCCTCACATTGGAATATCTATGGATACCCAACAGGTACGTCTTCCTTTTATTAAAGTTTAGTAAGGAAATCTCTATTCCTAATATTTATCCATCAATGACTACCTGCCATAAGTAATAATATTTTAGTTTTAAAAAGAAAAAAAAACCCAACTAAAAACACATACATAACCCATTTTCTTAGATAAAGTTTAGCTAAATAGATATAATGCGTAGTTGAAAATCCTAACTGCCTTTCTTCTTTAAATTTAGGTTAACATTTTCATAAAAGTTTTAGCTTAACTCTCACGGGCGCAAGCTTGAAAGTAAGATTAGGGCGCGTCTCTCATGACAATCTCCTGACATTTGATATGCTTGTATGATAAACACGGGTGTCGTAGATCAAATTTAACCACTTATGTTCCTTAAGTTAGATAAGTTCCACTGTCATTATAAACACTATAAAAGACTCTAATTTATTTAGGCCTAGGCCTAGTTTATTTGTGCATTTATAGGCCTGCCCATTAGGCAATTATATTTGATTCAGGGGCTAGTACCCATCATATAGAGCATCAAATCTTAACGAGGTTTTTTGGGGACCTCGAAAAATAGTTAAAAATTGTATTTGCTTATTAGGCCTATTGAAGTTAATTATTTTAAAGACAGATTTTAGCTTCAAAATAAATTAGTCCAGAACCAAATAATGTAATGATGGTTTCTGTAAAAGTTATAAGTTTGATAAAAGCAAATGCTCTTAATTAGACTATTTTCTGCTCTTTGTGAAGAAGTTGGTGCCGGCCATACATCACTACTACTTCACACAGAAATTAGATTGTTGTCCTAAGGGAGAATTCTTGATTATTTATTAGATTAAAAACGGAAGTGAAAATTTTCTTAAATGATAAAATATCCAGTTTGGCCATTTATTTCAATAGTAGGAGTCTGATTACAAAACTTTCATATTTGGCAGATATTATCTCCATTCTAAATCAGCTAAATTTACCATTCCAACATTTTTACAATGAAAGTTAAAATAGAAGCAATGAAAATTCATATCCAGATGGATTCAAAGAATAGAAATACATGTTTTTGAAATGTTTCTAAACTATTCGTAAATGATTTTAAAAACAATTTTACATTTGATAAACAGCATATAAATTCTTTAATTAAATGTCATCTCCAGGAATTAATGGAAACGTTCGACAAATATTTTCCAAATAATGAACTTGATAGCAGAAAATTGTGGATTCAAGATCACTAATAACTGCAAAAATACCAATTTATCATTTACAGATAACCCGCCTCAGTGGCTTAGTTAGCTAACGCGCCAGTCATGTTGAGCTCGACTGCCGAGGACGGGGAGATGGAGGTTCGAATCTCGGTCGGGTGAACTGAGGGGGGTTTATCCTAAATGGTTTTCCACTCTCCCTCCATACAAATGCGGGTTCACTTTCTCTAAATTCAACCCTCCCAATTCCTAACCCATTAGTGTAATTAGTACTAACGCGTATAACCCGAACAGATAGTAAGACACGGTGCTAAGTATTATATTATTATCATTTACGGATGAGGACACACTGCTCGAATTAACAAAGGATTTAAGTCTGAGCTCTATTTTCAAGAAGAAAAATTTGGCCCAATTTTGGATACATATCTACCATGGCCGTTTAAAATTTGCTGCCCTTTGTTTCTACTTATTTATGTGAAAAGGGATTTTCCACATTTGTAAACATTAAAACGAAGCATTGAAATTGACTCTGTATCAACTCCTGCATGTTAGTAGCATTAAGAAATACAATCAAAACCAGAATAGACAAATTAGTGGAAAGTGTTCAACAGCAGAAGTCACATTAAATACATTTAGGTAACTTTAGAATAATTCATAATGATTATTATGTTAGTAAAACTAGGGGGCCACAATTAATAAAAGGTTAAGAATCATTTATATAGACCATATAAGATTTTATTAAATAGTTTTAAAGTAAAATATCAATATTTTATTATTATTATTTTTTAAATAAATTAATATGCTGAGGTGATTAATACATCAATGATAATAATAACAAAATAAAATAATTTGGCTCACGTCAAGGAATATTGGTTGGGTATATTGTACATAACAACAACCCTCTAACAACAAATCTTATGAAATTATATCTAGACTATACATAATGTTTTAAACAAACAATTCATACATATATATTATTACTTGGATGAACCACCTCAGTGGCATAGTTAGCTAACACACTAGTTTCGTTTTGAGCTAGACTGCTGAGGACGGGGAGATCAAGGTTCAAATCTCATCTAGGTGAACTGAGGGTGGTTTTTCCTAAATGGTTTTCACTCTTCCTCCACACAAATGTGAGTTCACTTCCTCTATATTCAACTCAACCTTCCCAATTTCCATTAGTGTTATTAGTACTCCAGTACATATCTTGAATAGTTATTAAGACATGGTGCTAAGTATTATTAATTACCTGAATAACGAAACCTATTTCAATTAATATTGATACCATAAGTTAGTCCTAACTTATTTAAAACCTTCACAAAATAATAAGTTGATGTCTAATATATTGAAACACCAGGAACTAAGTAGGAGCACAGATCACAATAAAATTTCATAAATTTTAATGTTTCTGTGTGATTATATAAACTTATATAATAGTCATTTCATTGTCTTCTGGTTACTTCTCAAAAAATGCTCTTCAGTAACTTGATCATATTATTCCCCTTTAAGAAAATCAAGGGGAGCTTACAAGCACAGCCATAAGAGTTAAAGCTGATAGTATTATACTTATTGACGTGAATACGTCTTTAAATTTGCTACCATACGGGGGAAATCCAAAAAAACCTAATGATAACAAAATTGGGGGATACAGTTTGGTGTTGTAGTTTCGAATCTTTCCTCTACATCCAAAATTAAATTATACCACTGGATAGCTAAAGGATCAAAGAATTCATTACGATAAGCGAGAACAGTGACGCATCACACGCGATGGAGGGGGAAGCGCCGCCATTTTGAGGTTATTTTGCTGCATATCGAGATTTGCAATTAGTATAACTTTTGACTCGGAGAAGCTACGATGTTCGTTTAAATTTTAATCGTCAGCTGTCGTCAAAATCTATCGATTGTATATAAAACATTAGTTTAAAGTAGTGACAGTGAATATAATAACCCGTTACATAAACGTATTCACATACAACACACGGCCGTGTCCATGACACAGCCACACCCCATTATTTTTTTTTTTCAAAAATTAGTTTAAATAGTATCAAATAAAACCCTATTCAAATTTGATTTTTAGGCCTCTCATTTAAGCCAGGGGTCCCCAAACTATGACCCGCAGGCCAAATCCAGCCCACAGAATTTGTTTATCCAGCTCGCAGACGCTTTGAAAACATTTAAAAAAATGATGAATACTAAAATTATGGCTTAATGCAATATATAAACTCCGGGCTAGCCAAGTTCCATAAAGTGTATTTTGAGCGGAGGGTCCTGTCCGAGGTACGTTTCTGATTTGAGGAGGGAGGGGTTAATTATGTTGGCTGCACAGCTTACATTTTACTCATGTTTAACTATGGTTATAAGATATGCAATTATTGAAAGGAGATCTAGAACAAAATGTTACATTATATATATATAGGGGGCCTATACTATACATACACTACATTATACATTATATATATCATTATATTATATATTTTATATATATATAATGTAGCCCTCTTCTTAGTAAGTGTGGGAGCCACTGATTTAAGCTGTCCATTTAGAAGTGCTGTACAATATTGAAGAACTTTGGCTGGTGGAATGGGCCATAGTATACCTCAGTTTTATCTTCTGTGGTGCTGACTGACAGCTCACAGCTGACTTCTGACGGCTTTGAAAAGCTACCAGACCGAATTATGTATCCCTACGCCGAACCATATGATCTACAAAAACCATGTGTTTATCAGTTGTCACTTCTGACAGTCAAAATTTAGGTATATACCTAACTGTTGACTGTCAGAAGTCAGCTGTGAACTGTCAGTCAGCACCAAAGAAGATAAAACTGAGGTATAAAATGTCAGATGTTAGAATGAAAGCATCCGATCATATTTGTAATTATAATTAGACAATGAACTTGACTGGCATTTTGTTTAAGTTTATAAGTTATTTTATCTTGGTTGAGGATTTTAGTATTATGTTAAGTGAATATTGCTTAGGGCCTAATCAATTTCAGGGAAATTAAAATAGCTTGTTAATAAATTTTTATCCTATAGTTAGATACTAGTATAATTTAAATTTTTTAAATCATGTTTCTTCACTAAACTCAAGTTGCTATGTTTTGCGGTTTCAAGTCCAGAAAAACTCAAAAATTAATTACATCAGGGAAGGGGGAAAATCTAACAAAATTATATTATCTCTATAGGCCTTACAAAAAGCCTTATTCTCACTCCAAATGAACCACAAACTTAAACTTACAAGATTTGTATAGTGCTTCTAAATAACGTTTGTTTACAAAAATGATTCTATTGAAATAAGCACTGTTTAATGTAGGTCCCATCAGTAGACTGGACTGCCAATGACAGGCAGGGTTCAAATCCTGGTTGGGTGGATTGAGGGTGTTTTTTCTTAAATGGTTTTAAACCCCTCCTGCACACAAATGTGGATAAACTTCCTCTAAACTCAACTTTCCTTGTCCCTAATACATTAGTTTAATTAGTACGTGTGTGTGTATAGTATTATTTTGAAACAAAATGGTACATAATTTTTCTTAAGTATAACAGGGACTAATTTTTTTCCACTGATTCTTAGAACCCGTTCGGACTATGCCCATACGTTAATTATGCTGTTGGAATAGAGATGAGTAAAGTAGAATTTTAGGGGAAATGCACT
This sequence comes from Timema podura, assembly GCA_033556935.1. Lineage (NCBI taxonomy): Eukaryota > Metazoa > Arthropoda > Insecta > Phasmatodea > Timematidae > Timema > Timema podura. Next base: position 112,886,808 of record JAVRXN010000010.1, read on the forward strand.
TGCATTAGCATAGAGTGAGAGTCGAAAACCATTTAGTAAGAAGACCCTCAGAACACCCAATTGGGATTCAAACCCCTATCTACTTGCTACTGTCAATCCTGTCTAACTTAAAATTGAAGTGTTTGTTAAACCATGTAACCACGAATTTAATATTTTTGTAGTAAAATAATGTTTGTGCCAGACCACCCCCTTTCATTCTTGCAATGATTAAGCTTTGGTGGCCACATGGTCTAAGACACTACTCTTGGAGTAGATTAGATTGCCGAAGATGGGGAGATCAGGGCTCGATCCCCATCGAGTGTACTGAGGTTGATTTTCCCTAAATGATTTTTCCACTTTCCCTGTATGCAAATGTGGGTACACTTAATCTAAATTCAACCTTTCTGATCCCTAACACATTAGTATAATTAGTAAATCGGTGTATTACCCAAACGGGTAGTAAGACGTGATGCTAAAAAAAAGTTAGAGGATGATACAATCAATATCTTTCCTGGTCCACCCCTGACAACACCACCACTGCTTTGGTTGATTATATGAAAAGACAAAACTTACTTACTATCAGTTAAATAAAATTATTTCACAATGATCTGTAATTCATTTTATGATCTTTGAAGTTCATTTGTTTTATTATTATCCATGATTATTTCTCTCTTAGTAATTTAATAATTTTATTTAAAAATTAGGCACTTCTTTAACCATCATCTCTATATAGGCCCTACACTGTTTTAAAATAGCCATCTATTTAATATTTTTTCACGCTCACCGGGAGTATTTGCATTAACTATTATAAGAATACCTATCCAACACCTTAGCTCAGCCAGTAGCATGTCTCTTTACTGAGGTAAGGGTCCCGGGTTCGATTCTTGGCATGGCTGAAACATTTATCATTGGTAAAATGTGGGCTTACCCTTTCACATTGATTAATTAACGGCTGGGGACTGGATGTTGTTTCTGTCCTAGTCTTAAGTTAGATTATAGGGCACATGAAGCTACAACAGGCCTAGCAAGCCGGTAGTGGAAAATTTATGGATTGAATAAAAAACTAGCCCAGGCCACATGCTGGAAACAATTATTATTAGCACCGCGTCTTACTACCCGTTCGGATGGATGTAAAATTATAAGCATACCTACATGTACTGATAGACATTTTTATCTCTCTATAAATACTTTTTGTTGTTGTTTCAGCCAATCCAACCAGCCATGGGTGCAAAATTTGGTGTGTTCAAAGAACCTCGTGGTGTAATGCGAATATTGCAGTTTGTAAGTAGTCCTATATACCTTTCACCAAACCTAATTTTCCCTATATTGTAGAACATCTTATAATTTTAAACACAATTTCAGAGTGGTCACAAACCTGGAAAACGGGAAAACCTGTAATAGTCGGAGCATTTGAAAGCTAAGAAAGAATCAGGGTAAAGTCAGGTAATTTGGCCTACCATATCCATGTCATAATATAAATACAGAGAGCAAATTGAGGATATGGAATTTATTCACCTGGTACCTGTGAACATGAACACTGGCGTTTCAAGTAAAATGGCTGAATTGGCTAATTATGGTTCAACGAGGGATTATGGAAAAACCGTTTATTTTTTCATGCAACTCATTGTTATCTACTATTTCCTTATCTGTCTTTAAAGGGATGTGTTGTTACAATGTAATGTGTATTTAGTGTGTGTGTTTTTTTTATCTGGCTAGGGTTAATGTTTATGTCCTTTTGCAGGTTTCACAATTTTTGTTTCACTTTCTGAAGTTCTCCTGACAACTTAAGTTTTGAAGAGGTTTTCTCTAAAGGTGGCTGTCTCTCTTTATCTAATAGTTGATTGAGTTTACATTTTAATTCATCTACTATTGTTAAAGGGACGTCTGCGCAAATAGCAATTTCATATTGTAATTATTTGTCTTTATATTTTCTATTTGGGTTTAAATCCTTAGCTACTTTAGTATTTGTTTAGTGTTTTGTGTCTCAATATTGGTCCAATTCACATTGATTTGAACAATTGTTTGTCGAATTTTAACTAATTTCATTTAAATTTATTAAATTTCTTCTTTGTGATTGGAAAGTCATAAAACAAAAGGCTCTTTGCAGACTTTCTCCTAGTGCAAAATATCTATATTACAAGTACTGTCTTACCTTAGGGAGACCAAAACAAAATGACATTAAGTTCAATTTAAAGCCATCTATACCATGTATGGTATATAAAACAACCCTTTATTACTCTCACAATGAGTCACAAAAATATTACAGCGCTAGTCATTCCCACACACTTCTGCCATTCACATTACTGTGGGTATTTTACAGTTATTTCATACTTCAGACATGCTAGATCATGTGTTCCTCCGAATTCAACAGATATATTCTGATCATTTTAAGTTGGCTCTCACATGCTCCAGTGCTGCTACTCTTACACTAGACTAAACTGCAGAAGGTGGGGCAATCGGGGTTCAATCCTAGTCAGGTGTACTGAGTCATTTTCCACTCTCCATGCAAATGCGGATACACCTCTAAAAGTCAACATTCCCAATCCCTAACACATAAGGTAGTTAGTACATAGGTGTATAACTCAAAAGGGTAGTAAGACACGGTGCTAAAGAAAATTACTCTTATCTTAGTTTAAAAAAATTTAGATAAAAGCATTCTTTATAAGTTTATGAAATGTTAACTTTTTTTTTTAGATATTTTCAATTTGTGCATTTGCCACAACTACTGGTTTCACAAGTTTTGTTTTACTGAATATCACTTGTGGGTCCTCGGAAGTTGGCGTCAATCTGGAATACTCTTATCCATTCAGGTAACTTTGCATTATTTTTTTATTTTAATATTGTTATAAAAATAAACTAAATGGGTGTTAGTGACCAATCATTTTTTATTTCACCTTAGTGCAGTAGGCCTATATTTATTGTATCAAAATTAAAGCTATAAATAATTATAAAATGAGATTTTTTACCTTCTTTCCATCAATTATTTTTTTTTTGTCTTTGTAGGTTGGATCATGTTCAACAGCAAAAACAATGCTCTGCTAATGAGTCTGAACCACTTACCTTTCACTTAGTCGGAGACTTTTCTTCTGATGCTCAGTTTTTTTGTGGCAACTGGTGTTTTGTCATTAATTTACAGTTTTTTAATTGGAATCGTTTATGTTTTATTTGATGCCAAATATCAAAGCAATGAGCTTTTGCCCTTAACAGTAAGTACATTTTTTTATGACATTTAAATTTAGATTGTTTATATACACGTTTAACTTGAAAGGTCATGCCTTAACAAATTACACTATGGCTCTTCTTATAAGCTATACCTAGTGGAATAATGCAAGATAAGATTGCAATCTTTCAGGTTAAACAAACAATACATCCAGAGCTATTTTACCTTTTGAAAGTCAATGTGGTTTGAAATTATAAATACATTTCAGTTTTCCATTAACATATTAAATAGTTTTTATATTTTAAGAAGGTATTGAGGTAATTTAGTATAAAATTAATTGTAATAATCCAACTTCAAATACAAAGTTTGCCACATTGTGGCTTTAATACTATAATGTCTTCCCCTTTCATGAAAATGAATACAAAAACACCACAGAAGATATTGAGAGTTTACATTCCTGAACCTCGACACTAGTAATTTGAAATTTTTTTATCTTGTTTGAAATAATAGCTTATTTATCAATCCTGGATCAAATCAAAAGTGCTGTTTTAGAACTTATTAATGCTTAAAATTATTGATTACAATTTTGGTGATAATTATTGTCAACAACTTCACCTAACCCAAATCTTGAAAAGTCTTCCTTCATCCTCCATGATTAATTTGAAAGATGTTTGACTATTTCTTTGGTTTCTCTGATGATTGGCATAGATTTTTTTAAACTCCTTTAAAGATGTCTTGAAAAAATAGCAAATCACTAATATTTACTATCATTTATTTATCCAAGAAGATAGCTGGCTATGAGTTTTTTTGGTTTTATGTCATCTCCAAGAACAGACCAGAAGCTGCGGTGGAAATTAGGAAAGCAGATTGGGAAGGATACCAAAAAGTAGATTCAAATTCACACTGGATAGCACCCGGAGTAGGGAGCTATGGCAGATTTGTCGGTATGAATGCGCTTGCAAAGGTTATAGGAAAGAATACACCCCTGGATAAAATAAGGAAGCAGAAGATTTATACAGGGAATACAAAAAACATGTATTATGACCCTGGAAGACAGGATTTTACAGGCCTTTGGAGAAGCACATAAAGAAAGATGGGTGGAAACTACAGAAAATTTGGAGTTCACTAATAGTAGCAGAAAAGCATTGTCTCTTCTTCGAAAACTAGGAGCAGCAATGCCTACCCCCAATGACATACCTTAAATAAAACATTCCCTGATGGCCTCACACATAAAGGAATGCAAAGAAAATGTACCGAGTGAACCTGTTTTTGAAAAAGAAATAGTCAACTCTAGGATTATTATTATTACTTAGCACCACGTCTTACTACCCGTTCGGGTTATACGCTTAAGTACTAATTACGCTAATGGATTAGGAATTGGGAAGGTTGAATTTAGAGGAAGTGAACCCGCATTTGCGTGGAGGGAGAGTGGAAAACCGTTTAGGAAAAACCACCCCCAGTTCACCCAACCTAGATTCGAACCTCGATCTCCTTGTCCTCTGCAGTCGGGCTCAACATGACTAGCATGTTAGCCAACTACGCCACTGAGGCGGGTCAACTATAGGACCATACCAAAGGAGACCCAAGTCTGTTTTCACCCTTCAAAGCGGAAGAGCCAGATAAAGTAATTAAATCCCTCAAAATCAGGAAAGTGGTTGAGCTGGATGGAATATTCCCTGAGTTCATTAAAATCTGGTTCCAAGGGTTCGGAAATGGCTAACTACAACTTTATAATGCTATATTACACACCGGAAGATCTCAACAATTAAAAATAGCAAAACTATTGCTATCCTTAAACCAGGGAAACCTAATAACGACCCAATGCGTTACCATCCACCCGCACTACTGAGTGTGTGCCACAAGAGACTGGAAAGACTTGTATAATAAAATATACCATGTTATTGATAGTATAACTCCTCAACATCGGGCTGGCTTTAGGGAGAAAAGAAGCTGCTGCGAGCAAGTATTGGCCCTAACATCATTTATTAAAGCAGGCTTCTAAAAGAAACTGAAAACATCAGCCGCTTTCATTGATCTGTCTGGCTCGAAGAACTAAATGTTTAAATTAAAGAATAACATTTCTTCCCCCAAAATCATTACAAGATTAGAGGATATGCCTAAGAATCTATATTTTAAAGTTACTCTCAGGGAAGCAACAAGTGAATCTTATATCAGCAAAAAACGGTCTCCCACTAGGGTCAGTCTTAGCCCCACTTAAATGAGATTCCTGCCACGAAGTCTGCGAAATTTACCTACACCGAAGACTTAGCAATAGCTTTCCTGAGCAAGACTTTTGAAGAAGGATAACAGACACTCACCAACGACCTTGGGAAATTAGACCAATATTATAATAAGTGACCCGCCTCGGTGGCGTAGTTGGCAAACGCGCTAGTCGTGTTGAGCCAGACTGCCGAGGACGGGGAGATCGAGGTTCTAATCTCGGTCGGGTGAGCTGGGGGTGGTTTTTTCTAAATGGTTTTCCACTCTCCCTCCACACAAATGCGGGTTCACTCCCTCTAAATTCAACCTTCCCAATTCCTAATCCATTAGCGTAATTAGTACTTAAGCGTATAACCCGAATGGGTAGTAAGACGCGGTGCTAAATAATAATAATAATAATAATATAATAAGTGGAAACTATGCCCAAACCCCAGTAAAATGGAAGTCAAATCATTCCATTTGAGTAACCACTTTGCAAATAAAGAGCTAAACACTATGTACCACAGAGGGAAACTAAGACATAACCAAAACCACAGATATCTTAGGATGATACTCAACAGATCCTTAGCATACAAGAAACATCTTGAAATAACAGGACAGAAACTCAAAACAAGAAACAACATATTGAGAAAATTGGCCGGTACCAACTGGGGAGCCTGTGGAAACACCTTTAAAACTACAGCGCAATAGCTTGTCTGCTGAATATTGTTGTCCTGTGTGTAGTAGAAGTAACCACTTCAATAAAGTTGATGTCCATTTGAACGAAGCCATGAGGATAGTGTCTGGAACTCTCAAATCAACACCAATACCCGGCTCCCAGTACTTGCCAACATAGGACCTCCAGATCTCCGACGACAACAAGCAGTACGTGAATGGGAGAAACTAACAAGCCCATCATTCTCAAAAAAAACCTACAATTCATGATACCCTGAACAACCTTCCACGCGTCACAGTAAAATCTAGAACAACAATATGGCAGAATATTCACCAACACCCGCCAGAGGCATTTGACTTGAAAGAAGAATGGAGAAATCAATGGTCATCCTAGCATGACCAAGAATCATCAGATCAACTAGATTCAACAAACCCACCTCCAGGCATGAACCTACCACGGAAAATATGGAGTAGGGTGCTGCTTATTTGACCCCCAAAAAAATATTTTTTAAATTTTTTGAGTAGGCATTTTGTTATTGTGTTCTTATTAATGAGAAAGTATTTTTATATAATTTTTAGATAAGTCTTAGGGGTCCAGGCCTTGAAATTTGAGAATTTTTTTTAAAAAAGAGCACAAATTAGTTTTACATATATATTTCTTGGATGTATATAAAATTTACTTATTTTTGTTTATTGATATTTATATATGTTTAACAAACATAGGCCTACATGAATAAAACAACATACTTAAACATTGTTTAAAATAAACATTAATATTAGGATAACAAAGTACGTCTTCTCATTTTAGGGCATTTATGTCTGGATTGTGTCACCATTAACAACCACCGTTTTTATTCTTCAATTGAGTTATGTAATTTTTTGTATTTCTCCATCAATGCTACCCCTCGTTCTGTAATATTGTTAACAAACATAATTGAGTGAACAATTTTTCTACTTGTCTTATCTTCTTCCCAAATTATACATTCTTCCATAGAAAAACTGATGGAATGAATACCTGTTATCCGGAAAATCTTAGAGGGTTGCAATATACAAAATCTTCTATATTTTTCTTACCAACAAGATCAGGATCCATACATATATGTTTTAGTGGAGACTCCATTCCTTCATTGTTCAAGGCATCCAACATCTTCCGCTTTGTCAGAGTTGAAACTTCTTAGTTTAAAAAAAAGTGAACACAACCAGCTTCTCTGAAAGGTGGTCAATAAACTTCATGGCAACTATAGACAACACTTGATTTACTGTAATTTTTTTTTAGAACTTTCAGGAGCTGCAGAGCTTTTCTATGTGCAAAAAACTTTCGAGGCTGCTTGGAACCAGAGTTGTATGTAAACTTTTACTGTGAAAATGCAAATGTCACAAATTCCCTCCTCATCTCTCTTCGTCAGCTTAAAATGATCTCTGAACAAATACACCTTTAAAGAATAAATTGCTTTTACCTTCCATATAGCATGATGAAGTCCAGCAGGTGCTCTTAAAGATATCCCCTTTTCAGGGACACCTCCTAGGAATATAATAGTAGTCATCTAGAGGTTGGAACTTTTCAAGTTGCTTCTGGGAAAAAGAGATGTCACTGGTAATATTTTTGGCTTTACTTAGGGTAAAAGCATCAGAAGCGACAGTTTTAAACTCAGTATATTCAATAGTGTTTCAGGCGTTTTTAAATCTTTTGAACAATAATATCTCTGGACCAGTTGACCTCCCAAGCGCATTAACAGCTATTGCATCCATGATACGAGGACGACAGGCCAACCATATCATTTATTTTTCCATCTATTGTCCCAAAAGAATACATGCCTTGTTCATTGTTCCAATATTTACTACTGTAGTGTCGAATTTCATAAATTTTAATTTAAAAAACTTATGAAGATGCTGACTGACTCTTCTGTAGCAGAAACAAGTTTTGGAACAGCGAAAAGTTGATCAACACTTACCTGATACCACATTTGGAAAGCGATGCACGTTTTCATGTCCGGTTGTATCTTATACCTTTTGCCATCCCAGTGAATAGTGACCTCTGGCTTAAATACACTCCTCAAAGACTTCACAATCTTCTGTCAACACATTATACATTAACAATAGATAGACGAGTTGTTAATATTGTATTGTGAAGTCGTCATTACGACAGCTGCTTTTCTATAACTTAATTTTGAATGATAAAAACTAACAGCCAAATCATCATCAAGAAGTTTCTTCCTCCCAAGCTTTTTTTAGAGGTGATTCATAGGTTGAGGGACCTTGATCAGCAGAAGCACATTTATTAGATAAATCAATCTCTTCACTCGAAGAAGAAGAAGATGATAATGGATTTGGAAGATCGCTCATTGATTGATTTAATAATCTCCTCCTCTTACTTGTGCTTGCATTCTCTTTACATGATCTTTTATCATTTCAACTTCAAATTCCTTTTTGGTGAGTACTATTTTACATATGTTTCAAATCTTGCCAGAACGTCCTTTTTCTTGTTGAGTAAGAATTAATTTTTTGTCTTTCTGAATACGAATAGTTCTTGGAACATCAGCTTGGGTGATATCAAAAAGATCCTCCGGTTTCTTCTACCATTATTCTCCTGGTTCAAACTCTTCTGAACATTTAGCTTTACTTTATAAGTTTATACCTTCACTTGCATGCAACTAAATGTTGTAACAAACACAAAACAAAACTTAAACATAAGTCACTTGACTACTTAAAGATAACAACATAGACTCGTTTACATATAAATAGAAACTCAAACCTACAAATGCAACAACTAGATAGCTTGAGTGGGATATTGGGAGAGTCTGGCTTGTAGCATCGAAGCTACAATATAAAACTTACTGGTGGCCAACCAATGCTGTATGGAAAGGGAAGGTGGAAAGTGAAAGAGAGGGCTTAAGGGAGTGGAGGTGGGATGGGGGGTAGTCCTCTGTAGAGGAAATTGTGGTGTAAAACTAATAAAAAAAGTCATGGCTCAGGCTCTCACAATATCTATTAGATGGATCACTTCAAGTTAAAATGACCCATTTTTACAAAACTTTGATGTGTAGTAGCGACCTCTAAAATTCGATTGAATCTAATAAAATTTCAACTATACCCATTTTTCAACAAGGAGAATAAAATAGCAGCATGCCCCAATTATATTTTAAAAGTTGAATTTTAAGCAGCACCCTAATATGGAGTCTTCTAAACAGAATTACTACGGATCACGCTAGAAGTAAATTAGAGCTACATAAATAGGGAATGGCTGATATCTCCCAATGTGACTGCGGGCCTTTGGAACAGTCATCGTATCACATTATATATTACTGTTCAATCAGAAAATTTGAAGGAACCAAGAAGGACTTTATTGATGCCACACCTGCAGCCATCAATTTGCTGCGTTTGTTGAACATTCAACTATGAATTTATCCATTGTGAAAATACGTACCTACGATCTCTCATAATTTGGTTAATCTTCTTTTTATGCTTGTACCATACTATGACTATATATTTTATCTTGTAAATAATTAATTGTATCAAGGTTTTGCAGATCTAAGACATACGTTAAATAAATAAATAAATCTCCAATGTTGAACTGATCAGACCGATATGACTCACAAGATGAGAAAAGCTTTCATAATTGGTGAATTCTTGAAATAATGTTTCATCCTCAGAAGTACTTGACATATTTTAAATTATATTTTATGTAAAATAAAAGTCCTAATCCATTTATAATTTCATCATAGTTATTCCTAAACTTGTCGTGTTGTTTTGTTTTTTTGTTCATATTACAAAAAGCTTGTATAATCCTTTAATGATTATTGTGATAGATGTAATCTCATCATCATTTTCAAAAGTTGTCTGTGAAAATTAAATGATTTTTTAGGACTTCATTTTGACCGTAACATTGTCAGTATTCTGGCTCTCTGGAAGTGCTGCTTGGGCTAACGGACTGACAGGATTGAAAGGAACAACCAGTTCAATTATTTCTTCAAAACAATGTTTAGATATATGTAAATCCGCTAAAGTTGGAAGTGTATCTGGCCTTAACATATCAATTGTAAGTATTTCAAATATATTCAATATTATAACTTTTAAACTAATTGATGGACTTAAAATCAAATTGAATGAAAAATATACAAGCTCTCACAGGAGTAGGTCTACTCCGCGCTTATTAACTTTTTTTTAATCTTATCCATGGACATTAATTTAATATCGTGGCCTCCACAACATTTTAAAATTCTGATCATGTTTAATCTCACAATCTATAGAAGATTTTATGTTAAACCATTTGCAAGTGTTTAATTTTTCCTGGTGGTGTGAACTTTTGTAAAAAAAAAATTCAATTTAGATTTTATGTTGAAACTTTTCTTCAAACTTGAAATTGACATTAATTTTTTGCTATGGATTTGTATAGAAAATAAATCACTTCACTATTCAACAGGACATACTAATTGTGAACAAATACGGGATTTATTTTTTACAGCATACCCCAACTGCTATGATAAGTTTCAGTTTTCTAGGTTTATTGTTTTATGGTAACTTGCAATTATTGGGGGTTTTCTCAGGATATAAACAAAGTTTAAACTTTCTATGTTTCTTGGTTTTTGATTTATTCATGTCAATGGTCATGAGGGTTATGTTGTCAAGCTCTTAGTATATTTAAAATAAAAACATATTCCCGATCTCTAAAGGTTTTCTTAAGTTGGCAAGCTTATGCAAAGTTTAATATATCTGTTTTATTGTATTTGAACTAACCAAACTAGTGGTCAGGCCATCCAAGCAAACCTGATACCAGGTCACTAAAGTCACTTTTTTCGTTCAAGTAATTAATGGCAGTTTATTTTATATCTCATCTATGGTGAGCAAGTAATCTAGCATTTTGGCAGCGTTCAGGAATATTTAAGGATATCAGGGATTAAAAGAGAAGAGGAGGCCTAAGTAGATAAAACCCATCAAAATATGTAGGTACTGCCTTGATGGGGGAAGGGAAACAGGGTGTAGCTGCTACCAGGCTAGTGTCAAGTTCACCAGCAGTTGAACACCATTTTTTAAAAAATTATTTTATCTGATAATTAATTACATGATCCAAAAAGCTTTAGCTTGCTTATACGATTATGGATATCTAATAATGAAATTTTACGTTAGTTTAAAATATTGAAAGACATTACAAACATTTTATCATGAAATAAAAGTAAAACAAAATCAAAGCAAAAAATTAACAAAATATAGTTATAACCAAGCAAAACTATTTAGTGCCTACAGTATTATTTTAGCCAGTAAATAATTTATTTTTAAAAATAAACTATGGCTTTATTATATAATGCTGCCCACCATTTTTATATACATTATTGATTCATGCAAGTCACTTTACTCACTTCTAATCACTTTTTACCACAAGTTGATTTTATTTTTTTAAAGTTTTAGGCTTTTCTCACTCTATGAAAGAGCATAATTTACTAACAATTAGAAATGAATGAAACTCGGGTACAAATATTAAAATCCATTCTATACTTACATATAGTGTGTGTGTCTGTGTGTGTGCATGTGCATGTTACCATCAAAGTGAATTTCAACTATGTGCTTCATAAATTACCCAGAAATGGGCATTTAGCTAAATCTTATCAGTTATCACTGTTTTATTCTAATGAAATAACCACAAACTGTATTATAAATTCAATTGCAACAATTGCCAGAGTAACTTTTTTAAGATATTTAAAAAAATATAGGTTAATCAATAAAGAGGAAGCTTTTACAACTTAAGGTGATAATATAGGAGACTAGAGTTTTTATAGCAAAATCTTTCTTGGTCAAAATAAATAAATATTTCTTCAGTATAAATGTAGAGCTTAATTTTCATCACATGGTGAAATCAACAGTTGTTGAATATCTGTTAAGGATGTCCTGGAATTTAATGACAACTTTTTCTCCTAATTTAAAAAGTTTGTAGTCTAATGCCGCTATGCTCTTGACAAATTTTCAACACCTGTTGATATCACCATGTGAAGAAAATTAAACTACGTTTGTACAAAAACAATTTTATTTATTTTGGCCAAAAAAAGTTTGATACAAAAACTGCAAAAAAACACTGGTTTTTTCTTGAGTTTGCTACACTCCTAACTTAAGAATAAAAATCATGGAAAGAAGCAGGCATTTCACATAATGTAATTCAGCTGAAAACTTCACATAATGTAATTCAGCTGAAAACTTCACATATCCTTCTCTGAGTAAATCTATGATACCTTACCTATTTTCCATATAAATGCAAATTTTGAATGAAGCTTTATCCACCTCCTCAAGTAGAATACCTCAGAAGACCCAGAACATATTAAATGCTTCTATTGGCAACAAATGATGTTATACAGGTATGGATGGGCTCTTCAAATCCTCAAGTGTATTTGGGATTAGAGGATTCAAAATATCATATTTGAGATTAAAAAAAAGTGTTATTTAATTTATTAAAACCATGATTTTATATATATATATATATATATAGAGAGAGAGAGAGAGAGAGAGAGAGAGAGCGCGCTTTAGTTTATTGTTGGGGAATTTCTCGTTAACTGAATGAAAAATAATTCTATTTGTGAAACATTTTACCAAATAAATTTAATTATCATTATATTTCTTCTAAATCATAATATGCTTTAGCAATTTATCATAAACAACTTTAGTGAAATGAAGAAACTCATTGGTAGTAAAAACATTTTAATCTCAAATAATATCTAACAGTAATTTCTAAATTTATCTTCTATTATGAATCCTAGTGGTATATAAAGTAAGTTATTTTTATCTATACATATATTATATATATATAATATATATATATATATTATATACTTTATATATAATATATATAATATATATTATATATATAATATATATATATATATATATATATATTATATATATTATATACTTTATATATAATATATATAATATATATATTATATATAAAGTAAATTTTACACACATACAGGCACACAGGGAGCACAATAAATAGTGTTGTGCTATAACAGCACAAAATAAACTAACAAAAAAATTTAAACTTGTAATATGTCAAAGAAGGTGGGGAAAACTACACAAAAGTATTGTGATCAGACAAACAAAAGTAATACTATAAACTGTTTGGTGATTGCAGATGCTTGGCTTCTTGAACTTCTTCTTGTGGGCATCAGATCTCTGGTTTTTGTACAAAGAAACATCATGGTTTAAGTTGAAACAAGGATCTAGTGGGATGGACAGTGCTGCTTGACTGCATTTTATTATTTAATCGATTATAGAAGATGAACTGAAATGAGTCATTCATTTTTTCATAACAGGCAGCACGGATGTGTATAATATTACTTATTTTAGTGGTTTTTTTTTGTGATGTGTCGCATAGTGCTTCAGTTTTGTGTGCTATGACTTCAAGGCTAGAGCTCACCCATATCAATCTTAAGGCCATTTAATTGGATCGGCACATAATGTAATAAACTTAATTTTTGAAATTATTATCTTTTATGTCCGTATTGCTGCCACGACTGACAAGTTACAAATTGAGATAATCACAAGTTTATTTGTATGGTTATAATAATATTTTGCTTATTTAACTTGTGCTCAGTAATAATAGTGTATAAGACATGTAACCTCTACCATATATAGAAAGTATGATTGTTTTATAATTTATAGTTCTTGAGTTTTCAGATTAACAAACATTTTTATATCTACACTTTTTTATCAATACTTTATTTAACAAAAAAAAAGTGTTTTAAATGCTAGGAAAATTAGCTTAATATTCTATAATAAGAAAGTGTAGAAACACTGTCTTACTATACATTTCCAAGACATTAGGAAATAATTCATTTTATTATTTTTTCAAATTATATACTATAGTTAAACAGTGTGTTCAGCATAGTAAAATTATGTTCACTTTATTTTATATATTTTTCTTTGCTTCCCTAATGTAATAGTCTTACTAATGGAGAAGAAATATTTGTCTAAAATTATAATGCAATATGTTATGTGAATTAATTAGCACAATAAACAAAACTCTAGTTACAATTTAATTCATTTTCTAACAAAAGAAAGATTACCCGATTTCTTGTATTAAATATACTGTGATTAATTTTATGCTAACTATTCTGTCTAAAGTAGTGATAAATAAAACTAGAACTAAGACAGTATTTAAGTTTGTGTGGATAAAGTTATCATGTTTGAGTTTTCACATTTTTAAATGTGTAATAAGTTCTCAAACATGGGTGACCTGGCAGTCTAGGGCTAAGGTGTCAGACTTCTGTGCTGGGGGTCTGGGGTTCAATCCTTGGTCCCGGCACGGATTTATCTGATTGCCAAACCCTTCCTTCACCTCTGATAAGATGTGTATTAATAACAACTTGTGAATGTGTGGAATGCCAGGCCTCCACCGTGGTTCGGATTCCACGTTAAACTGTAGGTCCTCCATTTCGTCTCACAATCACCCTACCATTACACATTAGCGTAAGTGCGTATAACCCGAACGGGCAGTAAGACGTGTTGCTAAGTATTATTATTATTAATATTATCACTACTACTACTACTACTACTACTACTACTACTACTACTACCACCACCACCACAACACCACCACCACCACCACTACTATTACTTGTGTGTATGTGAAAGAAATGACAAGAATAACTCAAATTTATTTTTGAAAAAAAAACAACTTAAGACCAATACCACCTTCCGTTTATGCTTGGTGGCATTTTGAAATATACTTATTTGTTTGTGTATTTAATAGGCTGGACTTTGTTGCAGTTACCGAGACTGTCAAATATTTAAAAATATATTTTGTGTATAACAACTTCTAAAAAATTTATCTGTTTTTTGTGGGAGGCATGATTAATAAAATAATCAGTAAAATAATCAGTTTTCAAATAAGTGGATGTAAAGCATTCATGGAATTTCCTAGTTGGACACAGTTAACCAGAAATATTATTCAACGTGCATCGATAGGCATGCAAACGAAACATCTACCTTGTTTCGTCTGGTTTGCCAGTGACTGGGAGGTTGAGACTAGAATCCCAGCTGGGTATACTGAGAATGAATGATTTCCCAATCTCACTTCAAGTATAATTTCTCTAAATTATTCCTTCATCACTGCATCATCACTGCATTATTAGTGTAAATTAGGATAGCCTTACCAATAGTAAAACGTAGTGCCAAAAAAAAAGTAATTTGCAGTGGTGTATTGTTAGAATATTAATAAGTATAGTGCACTTGAGTAGTTATGGAAGAATTCGGGGTCGAAGACCCTCAACCTCCGGTGGCTAGGAGGGTCCAAGGATATCTAAATAATATTTGAACATTGGTGTCTGTAAAACAGTGCTTCTGAAAGTGTTATGGTCTGGATCCATACTAACTTAAGAAATTTCAACGTAATACTTGTCCAATCCCTTTTGTTCCATAGATTGTGTTTTTATCTGCTAGATACATCCCATGCTAGTAGTGTTTATCTGCTAGACAAAAGTAGCATGGGGTGTGTCTTTATCTGCTAGACAAAACTAGCATGGGGTGTGTCTTTATCTGCTAGATGAAACTAGCATGGGGTGTGTCTTTATCTGCTAGATGAAACTAGCAAGGGGTGTGTCTTTATCTGCTAGATGAAACTAGCAAGGGGTGTGTCTTTATCTGCTAGATGAAACTAGCAAGGGGTGTGTCTTTATCTGCTAGACGAAACTAGCATGGGGTGTGTCTTTATCTGCTAGACAAAAGTAGCATGGGGTGTGTCTTTATCTGCTAGATGAAACTAGCATGGTGTGTGTCTTTATCTGCTAGATGAAACTAGCAAGGGGTGTGTCTTTATCTGCTAGATGAAACTAGCATGGTGTGTGTCTTTATCTGCTAGATGAAACTAGCATGGTGTGTGTCTTTATCTGTTAGATGAAACTAGCATGGGGTGTGTCTTTATCTGCTAGACAAAAGTAGCATGGGGTGTGTCTTTATCTGCTAGACAAAAGTAGCATGGGGTGTGTCTTTATCTGCTAGATGAAACTAGCATGGTGTGTGTCTTTATCTGCTAGATGAAACTAGCAAGGGGTGTGTCTTTATCTGCTAGACAAAAGTAGCATGGGGTGTGTCTTTATCTGTTAGACAAAAGTAGCATGGGGTGTGTCTTTATCTGCTAGATGAAACTAGCATGGTGTGTGTCTTTATCTGCTAGATGAAACTAGCAAGGGGTGTGTCTTTATCTGCTAGATGAAACTAGCATGGTGTGTGTCTTTATCTGCTAGACAAAAGTAGCATGGGGTGTGTCTTTATCTGTTAGATGAAACTAGCAAGGGGTGTGTCTTTATCTGCTAGACAAAAGTAGCATGGTGTGTGTCTTTATCTGCTAGATGAAACTAGCATGGGGTGTGTCTTTATCTGCTAGATGAAACTAGCATGGTGTGTGTCTTTATATTGCTAGATGAAACTAGCAAGGGGTGTGTCTTTATCTGCTAGACAAAAGTAGCATGGGGTGTGTCTTTATCTGCTAGACAAAAGTAGCATGGGGTGTGTCTTTATCTGCTAGATGAAACTAGCATGGGGTGTGTCTTTATCTGCTAGATGAAACTAGCATGGTGTGTGTCTTTATCTGCTAGATGAAACTAGCATGGTGTGTGTCTTAATCTGCTAGATGAAACTAGCAAGGGGTGTGTCTTTATCTGCTAGATGAAACTAGCAAGGGGTGTCTCTTTATCTGCTAGATGAAACTAGCATGGGGTGTGTCTTTATCTGTTGGACAAAACTAGCATAGGGTGTGTCTTTGTCTGTTGGACAAAACTAGCATAGGGTGTGTCTTTATCTGCTAGACACTACTAGCATGGGACGTGTCTTATCTGATATGTCATTGATACTCAAACTTTTCACCTATAGCAGACAACTTCTAAGCATTCAATGGACACGCGGACTACATTAGTTAGTATACTACCCAATACCTCACCGAAGCCAGAAATTCTTTATCAAGCTATAAAAGACCTAATTTTTTTAACCTTTTTTTCTTAAGCACATTTTACATGTAATGCTACTTGTGGTGCGAAGTTTTGTTGGCTTGGTGTACTTAGCCTGTCAAGCTTGTATTCATTAGCTCTATCACAGAATATTTATTTTCTCACTATGGTCCTGACTTTGGACCGGGGTTTGAAAACCATTGGCTCAGGCCAGGGGTTCTTAACCTATGAGTTGCCATAGCCCCCCCAAAATTATTTAAATTAAAAAAAGTCAATTAAAGCACTTAATTTTAAATTAGAATTCTTTTCGCAACCATAGTTTTACAAACAATAGTAAAAATATTATACTTTGTGTAGATTGAAGAATACTGGTAGCAATTGTTTTTAGTGAATAGGGAAGAGGTTCGTTGATACATTACTCTTCACTACTAGTCGATTGGCCCACTCCTCCCCAACCCGATGACTCACCGGCTTGGCACAGCTGTATTCATTTCAGTTGTCTACCTACGCTGTAGTAATAAACACAGTTCACCATTGTTGTGCTTCTTGCTAGTGTGTGAAAAATTAAACCACTGTGGTTTTGGTTTGTGATATTTTGTCAGTATTGAACTTTAATTTATTAGGGTACCAAACAGATGTTTGTTTTTTTTGTAATTTTGTGATTTATATAGCCCCCAAATATGAGCCATCAGTATAAAAACAATTTATTAAAGTTGGGTTTCACATTTCTCACGGATCAAGGAACATTAAAGCTACAGTGTCATCTATGATGAAGTACTCAGCAATGAGTCACTAAAGCAGAACAAGCTAAAGAGCCACCCTGAAACTAAGCATATTTAGTACTTTAGTTACTAAAGAACAGAGTTTCTTTGAAAGAAAAGAACAGCAGCTGAAGCGACATCATATTGACACTGGAAATAAGGCTGTTTATTCTGTCCAACAAGCCACTCTTGCTTCTTACCATGGGGCTTGGTGAATTGCAAAACAGACGAAACCACATACATTTGGAGAGGATTTAGTAAAACCGGCAGCAATAGACATGGTTCACATGATCTGTGGTGATGAATATGTAAAGAAAAATCAAACAAATACCACTGTCATATGATACTATTTGTAAACAGATCCATGATATATCAATTGATATTAAAAGACAAGCGATTTCATTCATCAAAACTAATAAACAGTTTAGTCTACAACTGGATGAAACAACTGATGTAAGTGACGACGCTCAACTCTTAGCCTACATACGCTATGCTGGACTTACCGAAATGAAAGAATTTTTGTTTTGCTGTTCACTTACCACATCTACTACAGGAGAAGACATTTTTTATTTAATGAATTCATTTTTTATTTAATGAATTCATTTTTAAAAAAGAAGGTTTGTCTTTGAATCATTGTCACAGCATATGTACTGACGGCACACCAGCAATGCTTGGGGTATACCAGGGCTTCTGTGCAGGAGTAAAGGAAGTTAATCTGCAGGTAAAATAGTTTTTCTTCATAGGAAAAATCTTGCTTCTAAGAAGCTGTCAAGAGGATTTGGATATTGCTCTGAAAGAGATTGTTTGGCTCGTTGATTTTATAAAAGCAAGGTCACTTAACAACAAGATATTTAGTCAGATGTGCTTAGAAATGGGCTTCGAGTACACCCATTTGTTGTATCATTCTGAGGTCAGGTGGTTATCTCGAGGAAATGTACTTCAAAGAGTTGTATCCCTACTCAAGGAGATAGGAATATTTTTATCTGTTAAGAATCATCCTTAGGTTTCCTGGTTCTCTAATGAAAAGTGGATATTAAATTTAGCCTATCTTTCAGATATATTTGCAGAACTTAATAAGTTGAGCTCATTTAAATTCAAAGTGTATCACAATTTCCAAAAAAAAATTGAGTCACTATGTCACTTTTGGATAAAACTGAAAAAAGAAAAACCTATTCTAGGGAATGAAGTTATAAAACTGTTCCCTGCCATGGTTCACCAAGTTGATTGTTTGTTGATTTTGTGTTTTGGCTAAAAAGGGTTAAGAATTCCTGGGTTGGACAGTACTAGGATTATAAATTGTAGACTTGTCCACAAAAAGGGTTTGGATGTTTATTCAAGAAATATTTGCTATTCCCAGACACTTTTTATTAACAATTTGTTGGCCTACTCATTATCAGCATCAACTCTTTACAGTCTGTGGCCAGGTCAGTTTAGTAAAATGCCTCCATCTTCCTCTATTCTTCCTCCTTTAATTACTTCCATTCTTCTCTCACTTGAGCACTTTCTGTTACTCTTTTGTTCTGCCCTACTAATAATCAAATTAATTATAAGACAAGTAAATAACAATTTGATAAAATGGAAGTCCATGTTAATATAAATTATAAATAACCTGTAATGGTGGTTATGCAGATCGTTTTGCTCTGTATTACTTGCTATGCTTGATAAGATTTACTGTAATATCATTATCAAAATATTACAGGCTTTGAATTTAGTACATAAAAGAGACTGAAAAACAGATAAATGTGCTGACCAAGAAGATTGGGTCTTTAGTTCAAACCTCGATTGGGTGCACACAGCGCTGTCGCACTGTTCCAATGCTGGGAAAATGTTTGAAAGTCGAAAATTTTGTGGAGAGTCATGCTCTTGAGTTGATAAATTCTAGAATCACCATTGTAAAAATTATTTACTGCAGACTTGTACAGACAAATTTTAAATTTCCCAACTTTTGATCCCCCCCTTCAAAAGTTTCCAGCTTCATATCTCACTAAAGAGTGAACAGAACCTTCTAGAGTAGATTGTATAGAAGGCCTAGTTAATTAAGTTGGCTAGTAGCACCGTTGTCACTCCCTATTAGTATTAAGCCTACTACTACAACTAGCCTACTAGACACTAGTAGTAGCCTTAAGAAGTTTAGGGAATGTTCCAAGTTGATCACTTGATAAAGCCTGGGGTTTTTATGAGCCGAAACTTGCTAATTTTCCTACACACAGTGTTGGAAAAGTCCAACACCTTTGCTCAATCGGTAGTGGGTAGTTACTAAACTAAGAGTCCCAGTTTCGATTCCTCTCTAGGCCAAAAAATGTATCATTGGTAAAATGAAGTTTCCCCTTTCACAGTGATTAATTAGTGTCTTGGGGGGGGGGGGACTGGATGTCTGTTCTAAATTTAAGTTAGTTTATAAGTTGTGTATTGATATAATAGTCAGTCTAGAAAGAGCATGTTAAACACCTCTAATAAATGAAAAATAATGGTGAATGTCAAAACAAATAACACTTGTAACTTTAAAAATCCATCATTTACAAATAACTTTAAAAATACAGTTGCCTAAAACCTTGATTCAAGGTCCAATAATTACCTCAACTTTTATAATTTTCTCGTAGGTAAAACCCCCTGTTAACTGGGAGCTATTCCATACCCCCAGACTTTCCAGTGTTCTCAACGTTGCCCTTGTTACTAGGGATTTTTTCTAATTTTAAAGTGCCTAAAGTTGGATAAATCACTGTCTCACCCCATAATTGCTTAAGATCGTTTAGCATATTGTGTTAATTTTTACAAACCAGCTTTGGTGGTCGCATGGTCTAACATGCTACTCTTGCATTAGACTTGACTTTCTAGCAGGGGATCATTGAGGGAGTGGGGATTGGCAACGGTCTTGGACAAATTGTTTAGCAATTTACTTATGACCAGTAACAGAATAAGATTGATAGACTAAACCTTTCTTTCAAAATTCGGATTTCTTAATTATTTTTTTTTTATCATAACACAATACAAAAATTTAGTCTTTTTGAGGCTAAACAATTATTTTAGTTCTTCACATGACTGATTATAATATAACCCATGCACGGTAAGTGTCCATGGTAGACAATACATTTCGTTATCTGTGTATTGTGTATCCTGTGCAATGAGGCAACATAATTTTTTATAGTTATGGAGACTGGTGTGTTGGATTTTTTCCGTTTTCATGCATTATTTCATTAACTTTGTATTGTATACTCTCTACTTTGAGGCAAAGTAATTTGTTTATAGTTATATAGACCCTGGCGTGTTTGATTTTTTTTCTGTTCATATTTATTGTGTAAAAACGATAGAAGTTTGCAATGGCCTGAAACAGTGTCATTAAAACCTATTTTGAAATCTCAGAACTCATTTATGTAAGTGAAGGTTAATAATTGAAAATATTGAGAGAAAAATGAAGAGGACTACAACTGCAACTAGTGTGAATCACTTTGTTCAAAAATGGCTTCTATTTTAAGAAAATCAAAGCGAATTTGGAAGGTAAGTAAAACATCTCCACCACAGTATGTTAGATATTAGTAAATTTCATACTAAAAAAGTATATAAAAAGGTTTCAAAGAATAAAGAGTGATTCAAAGTTTTTGAAACACACAACGTTCTCCTGTCTTTGAATAAGTACCCACACGTTTTAAAGAGCTTTGAGTATTGTTAGCTTTTTTGAATATCATTGTGTAGTTGACATTAATTTGCTTCAGTTATTATTTCATGCAATAAATATTTTACGGGCTATATTACATTTTCTCTAGTTGTATTTTAAGTTTATAGTGAAATATGTGTAAGGGGCTGTAAGCTCTAATCGCATATCTTCTTACCATTCAACCTAAATTCAAGATATTGGGAAGATTTATTTAACTTGGGGAGTAATGATAATTTGTGTATCGTAATTGTGTACTTCTTTTACGTTCTCATATAAAGAGAAAGTATTGTAATAGTGAACATTTTCAACCTCGAAATCATTATGAGTTCTTGATATTCTCTGGCCACATATCTTTCTTTCCTTCGGGTTACAGCCGAAATGATTTAATGGATTTTTTAGAAACTTGGTATCTAGGTGCTACTTAAGGAAATTTTTTTATTTTCAGTATAGCTCTCAAATTTTTACAAGCGACTGGTTTTTAAAATTTTAAAATTGTTCGAAAATGCAACTAAGTAAAGAAATTTAAATTCCTAACAATTCTGTAGGTACCTAAATTTAACCAACTAGAGAAAATAAATTAGCGTATAACTTGAACAGGTAGCAAGATGTTGTAATTTTATATATATATATATAAGATATGTATATTTATATATATATATGTATATATGTGTATATATATATATATGTATATATGTATATGTATTGAAGTTTTTATTCATCATCTTTCAGATCCTACAGTCTCAAATGTCCAACCTGTACCTTTTCAAATTGAACATGAAGATATTACATCTGTTGAAAAGCCCCATCAACCTTCAGATGTCCAACATGTACCTTTTCAAATTGAACATTAATATTACGTCTGTTGAAAAGCCCCATCCACCTTCAGATGTCCAACATGTACCTTTTAAAAGTGAACAAGTAATATTGCTTCGGTTGAAAAGCCCCACCCACCTTCAGATGTCCAACTTGTACCTTTTAAAAGTGAACAAGAAGATATTGCTTCGGTTGAAAAGCCCCACTAACCTTAAAATGTTATACCATAGAATAAAAGTGGAAGAAACCAAAATATCATCGTTGGCTTCATTTTAATATAAGGTGTGAAAAAGTGTTTTGCTTATTTTGTGTGCAGGCTCTGAAGACAAAACTTGTTGATTATGAATCAAATCATTACACGATGCTGGCTTCAGAAAAATACAATAATTAGAAGAAAAAATCTCATAAGTTTAAAAAAGCATGAAGTTTTGCCACATCACAAAGAATCAATAATGGAGTGGAATGCAATAAAAAATGGTACACTGCACAGCAAGCAATGACCAGGCTAAAAACCATGTTGCTTGAAAAGCGTTGTTTTTAGCATGTTACATGTCAGGAATTAGTATTTAAGGTTCAACACAGCGATGAAGGAAATTTCATTCAGCTCCTCCACTTGAGGTCAAATGACATTCAAGCACTTGACATTTTTTGAGGCAGGAAAAAATCGTTCACTTCATCTGATATCCAAAATAAAATTGTAAAAATCATTTTTCCTTATATTCTTCGCATTGTGGTTGAAATAATAACAAAGAAAAGATAGCTTGCTCTAATAGGGGTTTAAACAAATGAAACTAGTGGCATAGGAGCAAGTGTCAATATCCGAACTGTATATCATGACACATTCAATATTGATGAAGTTTTCATTGGAGTATACAAAACATCATCAATGACTGGAGAAGCATTGTTAAATTTAATCAAAGATGCGCTGTCCCTTCTCGGTTTGGCTTTAGACTATTTATAAGGACACTGCTAAGATGGTGGCTACAATATGCCTGATGTAAGAATTGAAATGAAAATGAAAATACTACCAGAACATTCATTAGTATTATGTATTAAATGCGCAGCTAATGCTCTTAATTTGGCATAACAAGACTCATCCAAATCAATTCCTTTGATTCGGGACTGTTTGTAGTGGGTAAATGATATTGGAGTAGTTGCCAAAGATTCTCCCAAGGGGTCTGTAGTGTTAACCCAAACTTCTAAAAAGCACAAGTGCTACACCACGCCCATTGTGTCCAACTCATTGGTCTGTGGGAGAAGCGTCATTAGCTGGTGTTCTAAACTTGTATCCAGCTGTAGTAGATTTTCTAGACACTCAAAAGACTCAAAAGGAGTGTGTTTTTTGAAGTACATCTGTCCTACAGTGTTTTCATTGGCCGAAAATCTCGGTAGATACTATTCTACAAAGTAAAACTTAAACCATTGTAGGTGCAAAAATAAAAAATATGTAAATGTGGTGCTACACTGTAAAAATAAAGAGATCAGATACTGCATTTGATAATATATGGGATGAGGTTGAAAAAAAAAAGTGAAATAATAGACCTTTCAGAACCAAGAGCGAAAACCTTCAGGAAGGTTACAACAGTACCTAAATCCTGCTTCTAGTCACGATTTTGAATCAGCTTAAACATACTACAGAAAAATGTATTATGAGTTTCTAGACAGCATTATGAGTGAAATAGAATATGGGTTTGAACAGCTGGGATTCGAAAAATACCTTCAGCTAGAAGAGAATTTGCTGATATGTTCATCCCATGATGCTGGAGCTATCTCAAATACTATCTTTGAATTTGGAATTGTGAGGCAAAGCTTAAAAGAGAAAAGGAGTTTATCGAGCAATGAATTCAAACTCCAAACAATGTTGAAGATGTTGTAAATACATTCAAAAAAATTCACCCTGAAACAAAAAAAAAATTTCTTTAGTTGTGCATCCCCAAATGATTATTATTGGTGGTCCCCGCTAAATTTTCAATAACTGAAAAATCATTTTCAATGCTACGCATAGTAAATACATACCTCCGAACAACTTTATTACAAAAACGTTTAAATCATAATTATGTATGTTATAAACATTTACCCAGAATTATTTGATAATGTTAACAGTGAAAATAATGAATGAATTTATTAGCACTAATTCTTTCTGGTCAAGTGTTTAGAATCGTGGTTTAACTTTTATATCTGTACGCACCACACTGACTCTTGTGTGTTGAGTGATACCCGTATCTACAAATTGCATTGTTCTATCTTAATCGAACAATTTTTTGGAAAATAATCTCAAACCATCAATAGTATTTTGTCTAACTAATAAATCCTATACCATAGGTACTTTTTTTAAAAAAAAGTATAGTGTTCTCCCTGTCATTGCCTCCTTCCCTCTATTTGTTTTTACTCAACTGAGCTGTACCTGTACATAACGTCATTTTAACACCTTTGTGCTAATAGTTGATCTAGCGATTTTCTCAACTCACTGACCTTTGCACTCTAGTTAATTTGATGATTATTTCTAGTGTACAATTTATGGTAATCGCCGTACACTACGGTTGACTTTAAAATCACCTATCATTATAAGTTGTCTCCTCGAGTTGTATGTTTTTTGATAATAAAAATATAACTCTCTTGTTACCTCCTCAACTATTATTTCTGATTGGGCTGGGGCAAAGGGGGGTTACAATGTGTGTGTATTGAAAATTATAATTTAGGGAACCTAACGCAAATAGTAGAATTCACTTCAATTTAGTAATAATAAAAGGCCCCAAATTCTAAAGTTAAGATTTAAAGTAGGCAGTGGTTGCATGGTCTAATTCTCTACTCTCATGCTACTGTGGATTCACACCTTCACCGGAAAAAAATGCAGAACAGAAACGGGTTCATGTAACGAGCTCTAAGCTAATCACAAGATTCCCGCCTCATTGGTGTGAGCTGTTATGCTAAAGTCGTAGATAAGGAAGGTAAATTTCAACTCATATTTACTTGTCCGTTCTGCCCAATAGGTTCAGCACAGGAGAGCCAATCGAATTACAAACTTAACCATTTCAAATCAGTACCCATGCAAATTTGAAAACACATCCACTCTACAGTTTACAGCAAAAAGCAAGCAGACAGCTTCATTGGTCGTTGTGAGGATATTTTAAATAACCCGTTAATGAAAAGCATGTGTATCAATGTATTAGGTTGTTCCACGAAACTGCTTTATAACTTCCGTTCTAAATGGATGTTTATCCTACCAAAATATATATGTGATAATGTTCTGGTACGAAATAAAGTCTTAAAGATTTGGATTATTTCTAAATTCAGGGTTTAGTAGATACCGTAATTCCTATATGCCTATAACCTAAATTATCATTTGAACATAAGACTTCTACACAAAGTATGTCATTCAAACAAATGTAATACAGTTTTTAGCTAAATTATTTCATTATAGTATCGAACTTTCAACATAATATGGTTTCTGATAGCAATATACAAGATATGAGCAAACTTTAAAAAAAATTGTAATATAATAATACTTTCTACAAGCCTATAACCAAAGTGATAAGTTGAATATATGGCATCTACACAAAGTTCATTCAAACAAATGTAATAAGGTTTTAAGATACTACCTCATTCATTAAATTTATCAAACTTTCAATATAATATGGTTTCTGAAATCAATATGCAAGCTAGTAATCCACTTTAAATATAAGTTTAGTCTTGGCAGACTGTAAACAACATTGATGATAACTACATATTTTAATATTTTAAAGATTTGATTAATATTTTGTTATACCCCTCTCTCCAATCCTTTCCTTACGACCATCGATAACTTAAAGGTAGAGGGAGGGTGCAATCTACATAGAATATACAAAGGACATGAAATGCAAGATTTAAATAATAATACCATAAATGGTTTATTCAAAGTAATAAACAATTAGCAAAGAAGAATTCAATTAATTACATGGTCTCAATAATCGTACTGAGTTCAGTGGAAAATAATGTTAGAAATAAACAGTTATTAGTGTAGTTCCTTAGCCAGAACTTCTCTACTGTTAGACATATCAAACAATCAGATGGGCTAGTCTTTATGAGACAAACTACCCACAGTGTTCAAACGAATACAAGTAAACAAATAATAAACCAGTTAATAAATTTGTAAGCTTTATATAAGATCCTTATGGGCCTTAATATACGGTTTCAAACGTGTCTGCACTGAATCACTTAAGGCAGACTTCAAACAAATTAAATAATAAATATATAAAGAATATTAGACATTTTTAAAATACGCGAGAGTTTGGCTAACAGACTTTAGTCAAACCCCCGTGGGACTACCTGACCTAACTTACAGTTTAGAAACTTCCATCTATTCGTGAAATTAAAGTTAACAATATCACAATAAACAAAGTCTAGTGAAAACATTTAAACTACGATCAAAAATATAAAATTAATCATTAATTAATTTTATCAGTTAAACAATTTACGACTCGAAGTTAAATTTTATAAGTGTTCATTATCACAAAAGAAATCAAAACATTTTATTTACAACATTATTTCAGAATGAAATAATGATAAACTTCATCACAAAAATATATCAAAGTTATTATAAATTAAAGATCAAAACTAAACAGCTGTCTCAAGCGCCCAAGTGGCGACATACATTATATATTTTACTATTTGGCGAAGAAAATAAATACGGCATAAAAAAAGTTAAAGTTTTGAATAATTAAGTTCATAGTATACGTTGCCATTGTTAAAGTTTGTAGTTTATCACGTGATGATCCTGTTCCTATAACTATATTCCTCCGTCCAGTGTTGGTTGAGTAGTCAATTTAATAATGCGCTCACAGGACTTTAAATAGGGGTTTTTCACAGCATGGAAACAAGGTGGGGGGTGTTGAACAATTCCTTCTAGAAGGAATCGAACATGACGTGGATTGTTGATATTGTTGTCCCATTTTTCATTTTAGAACAGCGATTCTTCAATCGGACGTCATTTCTGTAGTTGTGGAACTATCCACCAGGGTGCAGAATGGTAGAATTCTGTAGAACGTGGATAGTATTGCTTGGCGTGGCTTCAGTATCTATTTGATTTAGTCGGTGTTGACTTCGGTGAAGGAGTCTTTGTTACTACCCTGTGTAGCTCGTCGTTGTCTACACACGATAGATTTGGTGAGTTTAGATTCCAATGTATTCCATAGTTCGATTGAATTGATTTTATTGATTTGAATTGTCTATAACGTTGTTTCAATTTACAGGAACTACAATAGTGAAGAGTACTATTGTAGGGTTTAGAATATTATTGAATATTATTTGGGGCGGGTGGTATGATTCTTCGGCGAGTTGAGTATGAAGTTTAGCATGGGGGCAAGTTCAAATGTAACTCATTGTTACAATTTGTACAGTATTACCTGTAAAACTGAATTGTATATCCTTTAATGTAAATGTTTCTTCAGAAAAGTGAGATAATACTTCACTATTTTCAAACAATAGCACTTTTATTCATCTGATATAGGTTTTCGTATAAGAACATTGAAATAAACCGTTAAATCTGTCCCCCCTCCCCCCTTAGTGTAGCAGACGATAAACTTGAGCGTCATGCTTTTGTTCTTGGCAATGTGTATGTGTATGTCCATCCAGTTATATTATAGAGAGCAATGGCTCACGTCGCCTCAAGCCTGTCTCATCTGCTCTTAATTTGCGTTTGCTGCACTTTTTAGGATAGAACTGTTCCTCAAAGTCGACGCGAACAAAACTACTATATATTAGAGATGGGCAGAATGGCTCACTCTTGGGAACGGCTTAAAGTAATTCAGTTCAGTGAAATGAGCTTTTCATTTTTATCGTTCAGTCGTTCGCGAACGAATACTTGTTTTGCAGCTCATCGTTCGTGACCGACCTGATATCGGCTAGTGGATCATCGTTCGTGACCGACCTGATACCGGCAAGTGGCTCAACGTTCGCGACCGATCTACGGCTTTCAGTCTGTTACCGGTACCATTTGGAGAAACATATAATGTAAATGATCTATTCCCTTCGCATCATAGGCCTGCTTTCAGGGAGAAGTTTTTAAAGTTTATTAAATTAATTATTGTATTATTTATGCTCATGAATCAAATCTAAAACTTATTAAAGCTAACTTTATTTATTATGATTAATTACCTAATTTATTAAGTACCGTAGTATAATTTGTATTTAAATGCACATTTGTTTAAAAAAATAAAATGCCACTAAGAAAAAGTAAACTTTGGGATCACTTTTCCGAAATTGAAGACAAAAAAGCCAAATGTGGGTATTGTTGACAATTCGTCAGTTTAGCTTGTGGTTCTACCGGTAACTTAATGAGACACCTTAAAGCTCCTCGCACACCGGCATAGTATCGTAGCAGTATCGTAGCAGTACGGTGCCAGTATGGTAGCAGTATGGTATCGTATTGCCGCGACGGTCGCGCACACCGGCATCGTAGATACGTGGTATACCCCATGAGCTTGTTTCCCCCACCACACCCTACCGTTCTCCTTCGCTCCCTGATGTTTTCCCCCAACACACCCTACAGCTCTCCTCCCTCTGAGTGCAGCGCAGAGAGAATAAGCGAGTGTATTGTTGTGGTTCTGTTTCTTATAATGAGTGATACCTTGTCTTCTTCCTCTGATGAGGACATTGTGGTAGCGGCTATGTTGCTGGAGCCAGAGAAAAAGAAGTGGATACATGATATAAATAAGAAAATAAAATAAAATGGATCTCCAATGTCGTAAATCACTTTGTACTCTTGTACGACAATAATAAGCTCTTCTTCAAAATTGCACATTTCACAGCTTTACTCGAATACAAAACAACAACAATACCGCCTCACCAAGAGTGTAGACTTGAGGGGAAGAGAGGAGGGAGTGTTTGAGAGGGTGTAGTGGGGGTAGGCAACGGCCGCCATGACAGTAGCGTACGTGTCTGTCCGCTTTCAAAGCGGAATAGAAAACCACGCACCGTACTGCTACGCTACTATGCTGCTACCATGGTGCTACGATGGTTGTCGGTGTGCGCAGCTCCATTGCAAAGCATGGCAAGCGAAAAACATACGATACTGCTACGATACCGTTCTGCTACGCTACTAGGCCGGTGTGCGAGGTCCTTAAAGCCAAACACCCTACTTTTAGAAGTGAGTTTCCTCATAGGTCAGTACCATCAGTTGATCAAGCCACATTAAACTTAGTTAGCAAACTGTCGACGATGTAGATATTAATAGTGATTGTTTTAAAATATTTGAGTTTCTAAGGAAGCATTTTCCTAAACTCTAACCCGCCTCAGTGGCGTAGTTGGCTAACGCGCTAGTCGTGTTAAGCTCAACCACCGAGGACGGGGAGATCGAGGTTCGAATCTCGGTCGGGTGAACTGGGGGTGGTTTTTTCCTAAATGGTTTTCCACTCTCCCTCCACGCAAATGCGGGTTCACTTCCTCTAAATTCAACCTTCCCAATTCCTAATCCATTAGAGTAATTAGTACTTAAGCGTATAACCCGAACGGGTAGTAAGACGCGGTGCTAAATATTATTATCCTAAACTCTAGAGACCATCTCCACCTGTGAGGACAATCTTGCTTATTGTTTGGCTTTATTCACGGGGGGGGGGGGGGGGACGCAGAGGAGGTAGTTTTGCTGAACAAGGAGGGGAAACTTCTTTCGGCCGAAGAGTTTTCCGATTATCTTGCGTCGTTCAATTCGAACTAGTTCATATTCATAAGGTGAACTAGTTCGACTCGTTCACTTTGAGGAGCCGTTCAATTTCAACCGGTCGTTCGCGAACGACACATCTCTACGTATATCGGTGAGGTCATATATGAGAAGCTATTATTATTATTGTTATATTTATTATTATGTCATGCTTATGTAAACACAAGGCCTTGATTTATTTTCCTTGATTAAAAAAACAACCTTTAGTTCTTATATATACAATTGTACACGCATGCCTCAAACTTCCATTAATTGGATTGAAATCAAGTGATAACTTAACACGTTATATACAAGACTCGAGGCAATTTTTTCTGTTACTGAAAACTTATGTTTATTAGAAACCCATACAATGATGAACTAGTAATTTTATATACGTAAAACTACTAATGAGCTCTAGTGACATAATAGAAGATAGGTAAGTGTCAAAGACTACCAAAATTATATAATCGTCATCATTTTTCCAACCAATGGCGGGTCCAGTTTAGTAAAATACAGGGTAGTGAACGTTCATACTATCTTTTGAGAAAATGAATTATAGAAAAACAGAACTTCAAGGCGTTATGAAATACATAAAATAAAAAGTCAGTCATTAAAATATTTTAATTTCTTGGTTAATTTTTTTTTGGCACCATGTATGTACTAATCACAGTAATGAGTTAAGGATGAGGAAGGTTGAGTTTAGAGGAAGTGTACCCCATTTGCATAGATAGAGAGAGAGAGAGAGGGGAAAACCACCCACAGTACCCTGGACTGGGATTCAAACCCCTAGCCCTGTCGACTGTGCAGTCAAGTCTTTTGTGAGAGTGACACCTTAGACCAATTGGCCACCGAACGAGGTAATTAAAGAATTAATGTGTATTTGAATACACATTACAACTTTGCATGGATAAAACTAGTCTCTTAACATGTTACTCCATCCAAAATGTTGTTTTGATTGAATTTTAATAGACTTGGAAGGTTAGGTTAAGATTGTTTTATTGCTTTAGCCTATTGATTATAAACACATTGAGCTTGCCACGAAAAAAAGAAATATGCTAAAGGTGAGGTAGCTGTAGAATTATGCATCTTGCGATATCTTGTAATAGGTTAGTCAATCAAAAGACAGCGTAAATATTCTTGACTCTGCCTCCATCTTCCTCCATATCATTTTTGCTGTCCTGACTCATCCGCCAGCAACCCAAGGCTTCCAGACCTCCGTACTGGAACACAACTGATCAGGCCCTTTTCCAAGCATGTTGTCTTAGGCCCTGACCAGTCTCCTGTCTCTCATTTGCAACTGACCAGACTTCCGGTAGGGTTCAACCCAACTTCTACCAGGCTGTTCAGGCCTCGAGGCACACCACACGGAGAAGAGAAATCAGGATTGAGAAGGAGAGGCTAAGCTGGACCCACTGGGAGTTTCCTTGTGCCCCATTACCATAATGTTGACATCAAATTATCACCCACCTCAGTGGTGTAGTTGGCTAATGCACTAGTTTTTTGTTGAGCTAGACTGCCAAGGACAGGGAGATAGAGGTTTCAATCTCGCTCGGGTGAACTGGGTGGTTTTTCTTAAATGATTTTCCGGTCTCCCTCCACACACAATGCAAGTTCACTCCCTATAAATTCAACCTTCCCAATTCCTAACCCATTAGCATAATTAGTACTTAAGCGTATAATCCGAACAGGTTGTAAGACGCGGTGCTAACTATTATTATCAAATTATCTAATATTAGTAACCTTGGCATTCATCATGGGTAAAGCTTTTGGAATATTGCCTTATAACCACATAAACATTTCCAAACTGTGTTCTTAATCATACTAAACAAATATAGCTACTTGACCTATTATTATTATTATCTAACTAGCGAGATAATTAGAATAGGTGGTAGTAAGGATATAATCAAGAATTTTAATCATTTTATAATGTTTATTAAATTCATTTAATTACATTGTCACTCGTCCAGGCTTTATTTTTAATATATATCTCGATTTTTTACCATTTAAAGAGAAACATCTGTTATTTTATAAGATTATTTTGTTATTCACTTAAATTTGGATTTCTTGCTCAGATGCGCTCATCCATGTACATAGACTTAAATACAGAGTGAAACTGATAGGCCTGTTCTTAGACCAGTCAGATGCTCAACCAATGAAGCTTAATGAAGCTCAAGGCAATGTCTAAAGCTATGAAGTAAGCCATGATTACATCTTCATGGCTATTATTTTTACCATGATGTATTTAATCGATATTTAATACTTAGACTTTTTTTTTCTGATTCTGCACACACACATTAGGATTTTGAATAACACTAGGCTTATGACATTGACAAAAATGGGCTTTGTCTACAAACTCATATTTTTGGAAAGCTATGTTTATACAATAAAAATACTACAAAACAACACGATTACAATCAAAGAACACATTTTGGCACAGGTTAAATCATGATTAGGCCTACAAATATTTATGTTCTTTAAAATGAAAATTACACATGGATAGCTCAGTGGTTGAGCATTGGCGTACTAAGCCAAAGGTCTCGGGTTTGATTCTTGTGTCCAGTTGTCATTTTTCAATTTAAATATATTATTTAGATGCGGGTATAGCCGTAATTAACAAATATAATAGCTTGGGTATTTAATTCATCACTACTAAAAGTTTTTTTTTTTTGTTTATACTGATATTACTCAATTTGTGAAAAGAGCAATAAAATACTTTAACTGCATATTCTCACCATATTCTTTCATATTGCCTTGGAGCCTTGAATGTCTATGTGAATCATCATCTTTTTTCTTAATATATTTAATTTTGCGATTGTTTGGCACCTATTATTCTATTCCATTCTTCACTACGCTAAGTCGTTCTCTTCATTTCCTTGTAGCTCCTAACATCAACATCCATTATAACCTGCTTTATATATTACAATCTTGGTCGTCCTTTCCCATCTATTCCCTTTTATAATTTTTCCAAGATATTGGCCAACATTTCGTTTATATATAAATGATTTTTTCTTCTCCAAGATATTGACCAAAATTTCATTTTTATATATGTTTAATTTTTTCCAAGATGTTGACCAAAATTTCATTTCTATAAATATGGCACCATGTTTAAAGTCTAGCTCATTAGCGTAATTAGTACATATGCATATAACCTGAACAGGTAGGTTAACCTGGGATGGCTTAAAATGTAATTATTAACTTAACAACAAATTATTATGATTTTGTTGAACACGTGTGTTAGTGTATTGTTGGATTTTAAGTTGTCGGCAATGTAGGCATATCACACGGACATATCAAGATCATGTTCGAAGTTAGTACAAATTATCACATGGTCATAATTGGCAGGCTATTCGAATAATACACACCTTTCAGTTAACATTAAGACTTTTTTGTTTCCTGTATTAGCTGACAGCCAGTTAGCAAGCTGCCAAGTTAAAAAAAAAAGTCACAGCTCTGATATTACTGAAGTTAAACTAGGCTTACCATTACATTAATCATGCATACATAATTTTTAAATCAAAAATACCTTTTATATATCAAACATATTTTTTATATTTAAAATTATACTTAAGGGCACATTAAAATACAATCTAAAGATATTTTAACATTGTTGTTATTGTTTTATTGCATTAATCCATTAAACTCACCACCATATTTATTTTCTCTCACTTGTAGAGAAGTATTATGACCGTCAAAAAAATCAAATCTGAGATTTAGATGGGTGTTGATGTTTCATGACCCCCTGAAACAGAAATATTGGTTTTTGCGATTCTGATTCTCTGGTCTTTGATGTCTGTGGTCTCGGCATAGAGCTGAAACTGTTTTGCCAATCAGCTGAAACTTGGTAACCATCTAAGGTTTTCATAGGCTTCCCCAGAGGGAGTTTTGGAATTAGACCCTAGATATCTAACTCTAAAACTAAGGGTAGTTTACTCAAAGGCGAAAAGAGAAAAGTTCAATTTATCGAAATAAACTCTCAAAATGTTTTTTTTAGAATTCTTATTGAGTCACTGTTCAACATTACAAACAAAATGGTGCACCTCATTTTACTGAGAAAATTACTTGGAGGGTACTTTACAATAGCGTAAGGCCCCAATTTTGATCATATCTTCGCAATCCATTGAGATAGGAAATAATTTATAGGCCTAGTTGTAAAGTTGTAAGACTTAGAAATAAAAAACTTCTTTTGAAATATATTTTATAAAACCAATAGTTTCAGAGTTATAAGTAAATCATTTTTAGATTGAGGTCTTGGAAATCGAAAGTTTACTGTTATGCTCAATGGTGAACAGAGATGTTCCTTTTTTCTCACTCTTCGGTTTAATGTGATATTTTTTTTCTATTATGTTTCTGCAACAATGTATATTAGTTCACTTCACATATTTTATGAGTTTTAACTATGTATCTTCATTTTTAGGTAAAGGAGCGAGAAAGTCTGTGCCAAACCATTTATTTTTAAAGTTTGTTGATTTTGTAAAATAGCTTATGTGACAACTAGGGCTGGCAACAGCTGGCTCAATGTACAAGCATGTCAATGTCGTTACTTGATTCTGACCTGAGAGGTCCAATCATGTCTGGTTGCATTATGATAGTTTCCCCCATAGAAGTGTATTTTGATCTCTTATTTATTTAGCACCGCATCTTACTACCTGTTTGGGTTATACACTTTGATCTCTTAAACATATTTTGGTACACTACCTGATAAATACCATCCTTGCCATTAATTACCATCATATTAATTGCATTAGTAGTAAAAAATATTATTGAATATTATTCTTGTGCATATCTTTGTGTATATACAAACTGTTTCTATTGTTACAGATTAGGCTCTGGTAAACTTGTCAAATGACAGAACAACAGATTTCACAAGTTATGGACAGTTTAGAAGTGGAAGATGATGTTAGTATATTTATTTTAATATTCCTTTTAAGATATGTATATCTGTATACAGATGATGATTATGATAATGAGGATGATGGCTGCTGATAAA
Source organism: Timema podura (assembly GCA_033556935.1). Classification (NCBI taxonomy): domain Eukaryota; kingdom Metazoa; phylum Arthropoda; class Insecta; order Phasmatodea; family Timematidae; genus Timema; species Timema podura. The sequence goes on from JAVRXN010000010.1 coordinate 112,921,631, forward strand.
TATTGTTATGATGATTATACTCATCATCATCATCATAAATCAACATCATCATCAACATCAACAACATCAACAACTGTTTCCAGCCTGTGGCCAGCTCAATTTAGTAAAAGGCTTCCTCTTTCCTTGCACCATTCGTCTTCCTTTATTTGCTTTCATCCATTTCCTCTCACTTGCTTTTATCGACTCCTACCATCTCCTTCATAGTCTCCTTTGTGGTCTTTTTCCTACATCCTTCATCTCCATCATATTTTTTGGGATTTTTCCTTCTCCATCTTCAGTACATGACCATACCATCTCACTCATCATTGTTTCCTCTACTATCACATGAAAGATAGACTACAAATGAGAACGGAGCCAACCTAAAAGAGAAGCAATAATTATTCTCCAGGGGCTGGGTCAGTATACTACACCACATTTGGTTTTTATAAGTGTCTGGTTTTTGGCATGAGATATATTTAAAACAAAACTTATTTCTGTGATGATAAATTTTACTTTAATTAAATGCATTGTATGCTTGTCTTCTTCAACATATCCGGACTGGTGAATAGTCATGCTGGAAATCAAAATCAGCACCTTTAGTTCAGTAGACATACACACTTCCGACTGAACAAAGGTGTCGGGCAAACACTATTTAAATTATTAGGCCTACAGTACATATATAAAAACAACATTTTAAATTGTTGGTTGTCATTTTCCTTTTTAAAATCACTCTTTGAAATACCCCTATATCTGTACCCATTTGCTCTTGCAGTGTCTTTTTAGAATAAAACATGTCTTTGTGCATGTTCTTGTTTCAGTTTGAAGATGCATGTGAGTCTCAACCCATGTAAGTATGAGACTTTGTTGCATTATTGTTTGTTTGGAATGTGGTAATAAGTCATGCATGATTGGTTTGCTAAGATTTGTCCTATTGATGCTGTACAAATTTGGTGTAAGGGAAGTTTGACTGTATGTTAAGAAAATGTATTAAAACTTTCATGTAAATTCTCTTATGTTAAAAATGACAACTGAAACACGGGAATCGAACCTGGTACCTTTGGCTTTGCCTACCAATAAAGAGGAATCATCTTAGTTTGTCTCGTATCCAGGGCCTTTTATCAATAGTTGTTGTGTTGAGTCTAATGGTTATAGCTGTGAATCGAATATTAAGAAATGTTTATGCAAGATAATTATTAACTATTACTGATTTCGCTGACCGCATAGTCTAAGGTGTCACTTTTGCAATAGACTGGATTGAGGATGATGACACTATCTGGGTTCAAATCCTTGTCGAGTGGACTGAGGTTTTTTCCCGCTAAATGGTTGTACACTCTCCATCCACACAAATGCAGTTACACTTCCTCTAAATTAAACTTTTCTCATTACTAATACAAAGCGTAATTAGTATGAATACGTATAATCTGAACAGGTAGTAATTTTTTTTTATTAAACTACCTACTCAATAAAAACTGTTTAGCTATTTTTGGGCTTAACTAACTACACATTCTTGATTACCTAAAAATTGCAGTTTCTTATTTTAGAACTAGTAAATTACATTAATTCATGAATTTCAACGACTTCCGTTAAACATACTCTTATTCTCTGATATCCTATATTTCAATAAAATGGACCACATACAACATACATTAATGCATTCATAAAAAATACATGTCTGTTTCCCTTGACATGATTTTTTTTAAATGCATACAAAGTCAATTTATGTTTTGCTTTCAAGAACTTCTTTGAAATTCAACTCAGCTTAGTTTTCTGAACTATTTAGTTTACTCATAAAAATGATTAAAAACATTTCTTTTTTTACTATTGCTATAGGCCCTACTTGTGTCAACCATCTTGAGAATTTGATTTTTTATCATCCTTGGGGTTTGAACCACATGGTGAACAAATATTTCAATAACATAACCCTATTGGTACTTGGGAATGAAAGCACAAGCATGAATGGAATTACGTTAGTTGATAATAGCTTGCAACCATGTATTATGCCTGACTATCAACCAAATGTGTTTTTGTAGTCTTAAAAGCAAATGTATTCAAGAACAAATCTTTTCATACTAAATGCTTTAAAAACATTTAGCTTTAAAACTCTGCATGAAAAATATACATTTTTTAGATAATTATCATACTTATCCTGTTGAACCCGACCAAGGTACTAGCTTTGATCTTATCACTGACTATCCAAAATATTGTGAGCTTAACACCTTAACCTACAAGGCCATTGGTAAAAAACCAGTGCTTGATTTACAAATCTACTGAAAGTAGCTAGTTACATCTTGTGTTAGTGTTAATGAAAAATTTAACATTTAGTTAATAGCAAGGGCGGATCCAGATCATTTTTATAGGGGGGTCATAGCTATAAATAACATAATTACTTACAATGTTATATTTAAGTTTAAAGCCATTTAATAGTTTTTCATTCATATTTGATATTATGTGTGTTTCAAACCGTGGTCATGCTCTCCATTTTTTTTAAAAATCAGATAGTTTTTATAAACTATTTGGAGTGGTCCTCCTTCAACAATTTTTTGAAAAATGGTTTATTCTAAAAGCTATGAGTAGTCTTCGCCTTGATTTTTTTAAAAAAATTAGATTCTTTTATAAGCCATTTAAAGTGTTCCTCACCCAAAAATTTTTGAAATTTGGATGACCACTTGAAGCTATTTAGAGTGTTCCTCACCTTAAATTCTTAAGTAATTAGATACCTGTTTGAAGTGGTCTTCCACTGACAAAATTTTGAAATTTGAACTATTTCAGAAAATAGGTTATTTAGGGTTGTCCTCACCTGAAAATTCTTCAAAATGACATGTGTCTAGAAGCTATTTGGAGTTGTTCTCCCCTAGACATTTATGAAATTTGGTTGACCTTGGAAGTTATTTAGAGCTTTCCTCTCCTGACCTTTTCTGCCAGTTAAATGCCTCTAGTCTAGTAGTTATTTGAAGCGGTCTTCTCTGGCAAATTTTTTTACAAAAGAATGCATCCAGAAGTCATTTGGAGTTGGATTTAAGGCCATCTTTCAGCTTCATATTAGATAATATCAGAGGATATGAAATATATCTGGGGGATGGCAGGGGTATTTATTCCAGGGAGGGGCAAATTATTTCCAGGGGGCAGATTCCCCCACAGTTCCACCACTTCTGCTTTCCACACATATTATATATTCTGTATTCGTGGGTGAACTGCTCGTAGGCAATTATTAGTCTTTTTGATATGTGACTATCTACCATCACTATATGGAACAATGTTCGTTACTCGCTAAGAACAACAAATATTCATACATGAAAATGAATATTTTTTACACACTTGCGTGAGTCATATAGAAAATTAAATAATCGTGGACAAATAACACACTTGTGAACCCGGCTTAAGAGGTGTCCGCTCGTAAGAATATAAAAAATTGTATAATGTATCTATGTTGTATTTTCTTTTTAAAATTTTAACTTTCATCTTTTTTATATTAATTTTATAACTTTCACAGGGGTTCAACTGACCCTTTGACCCCCCCCCCCACTGAATTCGCGCTTAGTTAAGAGCAATTCTAGATAGCTGAGTGGCAAAGAATAGGTGCATTAAGTCTAAGATCCCAGGTTTGATTCTTGTGTCCAGGTTTCATTTTCCAACTATATTTAAATGAATACCAAGTTAATAACTATGCCCCACACTAAGTGATAATATCAATGTATATTGTTTAAAGGGCTTAGCTAGATTCATCAAAGGGTGGTTTGGGGCTTGCAGCCATTGATTTGGTTGCAAGTGGGAATTGAGGCCGATAAGAGATTTGATAGCGGGTATTGTGAACAAAACCCGTCCTTGTCTCATTTCCTGTATGTGCTGGGGACTATGTTTTTTTTTTACTAGGTTAACTTATACACACAATTATGTTTATGACAGTCGCAAACTCCACAACAACATTTTTTCTGGCTTTAAACACCACATAAAAAGGCTTGGCCACAAACCCTTTGACCACAAGTGAGTCCCACTTAGCTGTCAAAGTCAGCATGCCTTCTTTTTGGGTATAGACTGTAAACTGTATCGGTTGAAAGTGACTTGAAATATTTATAGGATTAAAAAAAAGTTTGCCATAAGTTTGAAAAAAAAAAGACTTTCCTATCCTATTTCTATGAAACTAAGCATATATATTATTAGTACACTAATGAATCATAAAAATAACATTAATTTGTTTTTGCATAACATAGTTCTACTAACTAGGCCTTGAGTGTTAAATTTTGAAAACCTTTTATTTTTACCCAAATCTATCATGCTTTGTAAACTTTAATATTTCCAAAGAAACATAATAAATGAAGGCAAATCTACAATGATGAATGGTGAATGATCAGAGGAGCTGATATATGATTTGACTTAGAATTAATATATTATTGTTAGTGTTATTTTTATTTAGGCCTTTAAGGTACATTGTTACAAGAGCTATTAGCAAATTGCTTATGCTAATGATGTATTTTTCCTTATTCTATATTTTTATCCATGTTTGACTGGGGTTTGTCTAATCACGAAGCTATTGAGATAAACATATTAGTTTAGTGATAAATATCTCATAAGAAACACTAAGCTCTTAATCCCATTCACAGGCAACCACTGTCTTGTTAGCATAATAGAAAATGACAACTTTAGAAACTAATGAGTTGTTGAGATGTCTCAAAAATCAGAGAGCTCATAGCCCATTGTGACTAGGCTTTTGAGAGATGCTTATTTCATAGTCATTGACTCCCATTCATGGCCATCTAATCAACATTTACATGCCAAATAAATACAAAAGCTGTAAATTATAAACAGAATACTCAAATAATTAGATATTTATAGAATATTCATTGACCAGCATTTTGCTGACATCTATTTATTGCCTTCTAACGTCCATCAAGAAAAACAAGTTTATCAAGTTATTATTTAGTACCAGTGCAGCTATGCTACTAATCAGTTTGTGAATACAGTTCTTTATAAATTAATTCCACTTATAATATATAGTACAATGCATCTACTTCATCTGGGATACACACTTAGTGGTTGTTTAATTGGATGATTCTTATAAAGGTCAAATCAGTTATAAATGCAAAGGCATCATTAATTACTGTCTTGTCAAGCTTGCGTAATGAGTCAAATGAGTTTAATTAGATTTAAGTGTCTTTAAATTATGATAATGCTCTTTTCGTGGTCCTTAGTAAATCAATTATTGAAATCTCTCTTCAGTTTGTCTTTGTATGGGGTTGTGTGTAAATCATTGTATAACATTTAAAATGTCTTCTTCAAGCTCTGACAGTGATCCTCTAGATATTTTGGAAGTTAATGGGTTAAATTTGGTTGAACTGGAAGATGATTATTGCTATAATGCTAGTGATGATGAAAAAAATGGTGCTGATGAAAACAGAAATGAGGAGGGTGAAGAGGATTTATTTTTAGAGTTTATATCTGAAGAATTTTCTCGGTGTGTATTTTTAGTTTTTATATCTCTTACTTGTAGTTAAAATATAATTGAATGTTAATACAATGGTGACATTTAAACATGACTTGAAATATTTGACAACCATCTAAATTATAAACACTTAACTTGTTTTCATTTGTCATTGTGGGATAATGGTGATTAATGTTATCTCAATACTGGTGAAATTAACTGGGCACTTTAATACCATTTAATTAAGGAACATTGGTTTTATAAAAATATATTTAAAAAAATAATTTTTTTTCCATTAGTCCTACATATCTTCTTATTTTTAAAAACATTTTTCTTTTATCCAGGAGACTTAATGTTTATTAATATAATGTTGTTACTCTTGTCAAATTGACTAGTACTTGTTTTCATTGAAAAGTTAAGTCATTTTAAGTGCATTGTTATTTTGATCTGAGTAACATATACATGTCATGTTACAAAAGAAATTTTATTGTCATTATGATATCTATATGCAAACTGTTAGGAAAGTAACCAATTAAACTTATTTTGATTAAGCTTAACTGTATGGTTATCGGGAGGGAGAAATTAACACACAATGTTTATATTTCAAGATAATTGTTAGTAGATCATTTAGGAAGGATCATGAGTATATTTCATGTGGCAATGAACTTACATTTTACTTAACTCAAGACAGTTAAGTCGAGCAGTTCTATAATAGTTGTTACCTGCATAAAAAAGTTGGAAAAATACATGTCTAAATATAAACATTAAATACATTCTTTTAATTTAAAATACTGCTTTTACATAAGCAACAAACAATAAATAACTGTCCAGCAAATGAAAAAATCTTTTATTTTATTTAAAAAATGTTATTGAGACATTGATAAAACCATATTAAATTTTTTATTATAACCCTAATTGCTAAGAAAACCCTTTTGATTGATTTTTAAGGCCCACTTTCATGGTCAGGCTTAGTTTGCCTCAAATGTGATGCTATACTAAATACAAGATGACACCTACCTAAACCAGAATGGATCGGACCAATTTCATAGTTAGACTTAGGGCCAGTTTCATAGTCAGATTTAGTACGCCTAAAGTGCGAGTCGATACTAAATACAAGACATCACCTACCTGAAAATGAATGGAATGGGCCAGTTTCATATGCGAAACTGGCCCATTCCATTTTGTTCTAGGTAGGTGTCGTCCTGTATTTAGTATCAACTCGCACTTTAGGCGTACTAAATCTGACTATGAAACTGGCCCTTAGTACACCTCAAGTGTGGTGCTATACTAAATACGAGACGACACCTCCCTAGACCAGAATGGAATGGGACAGTTTCATAGTCAGACTTAGCACACCTTAAGTACAGCGCTATACTGAATACAAAACAACACTTACCTAGACCAGAATGGAATATGTTCAACTTAAGGTAAGTTTCATCTTGTATTAAGTATATTGCTGCACTTGATGCAAACTAAGTCTGACTATGAAACAGGGACTTAGTAGAATCATCTAGTGTTTCAAAAAAATCCGCCTAGTCTACTAAATTGCATTATTAATAAATCACTCTTACTTACATCACTAATATTATATGCCCCACATTTTGGTGGCTACATGAACAGTGTAAAACCTTGCAACTATCATTATTATTAGTGCTTCATTTATTCGTTTTCTATGTCAAAAGTGGCTGGTATTATGTACTTGATTTTCAATTACTTTGGTAAATATTATATTTAAATGTATATTACCACACACATGCGGATAAATTACCTCTTAAATGCTTCCTTCCCCATTCCTACTCCGTTAGAATAATGCATATAACTTCAACAGGTAATGAGACATGGTGATAAAAAAAATCCTGTCTAATTGTACTGATACCCCCCCCCCCCCCAATTATTTTCCACTCTCCCACCACTCGAATGTAGGTTTATTTCTTTTTAACTTTACCCGTTCATTCCTACTCCATTAGTGTTACCATAAAGACATTAAGATGCAATACACAATAAAAGTTTTAATAACTATTTTAGCTACACAATATGCAAAAATAATTAAATTAAACTTTATTTGAGGAAGAGAATGTGAGTGCATTGATTTTGGCTAAAAATGAAATAAAAACAAATAAGTAAATATTAGTAAATTTTGTGGATGAAAAAGTGGCAACTTCACTTTGATGGACAGGTATTTTATAAATATTAGTTTAAATCATTATGTCATTTCCAATATATACCTTGAATGTTGTGGCGTCCTTAAGCTTTATTTATTGGCCACCCATCTTTGAAAGAGACTGGTTCGGGTGTGACATAAAAAGTACAAGGATATATAGTTAACTATAAACTTGATCCCACACCCTAATAACCACACTTTTGATAAAAGACAGTATAAACAAGGATGATAATGATAAATAGGTTACACAATAGTTTTTCTTTTAGCACCGCGTCTTCTATCAGTTCGGGTTGTACGCTTAAGTACTAATTACACTAGTAGTTTTATGGCTTAGGAAGGTTACATTTATAGGAAGTGCACCCACACTTGCTTGAAGGGAGAATGTAAAACCATTCCATTTGGGGGGGGGGGGGGGAAACCTCATCACACCCGACCGAGATTCTAACCTCGATCTCCCTGTCATTGGCAGTCTAGTTTACTGTGAAAGTAGCGCGTTAGGCGGCTACCGAAGCGGGTCTACAATACATTTATTTTTAAAACTACTACTCAATAATAATAAAAAAACCTCTCATAGCCCAGCTGGAAATGTATACACTCCGTTAACCCTTAAAGGTAGCAGTCATTAAATGACGGATCCTATTATGGGCTAGCTGATAAGCTACACCATAGTGGCAATTTATAAGGTAATCTTGCTACCTTTAGGGATAAATGGAATGAACATTAAACTTCCTGACTAAAGAAATGTATTTATTTATTTAATTTCAATGACAACTTCTTCACTAAATCTAGAATAGTTTTTTAGTTTTATCAAATGTAAATATTTTAAGGGTAAACTTACAGTATTGGTGAACTTATGTTTATTTTTAGACCCTTCTCCATGGACTTGGATGTGGCCATGGAAGAGGCAAGGGCAGCGGTTAACTTCTTCTTCAACAACAAATTTGATGAAGCAAGAGCCATCTTGAAACCATGGTAAGTTCAAAACACTTCAGCAACTACTGCATTTCTATTAATCCCTACATTCTTATGGGAATTCTTGTAATCTAGTGAACTGTCACCGAAATATTAAATTTAAATATTTTTTTTACTAGCTTTAAATGCCATTTTGTTTTTACTATATCACATTTTCACCCCAATACATTTATTCAATGATTGTATTTAAATTAACCTTTATCATTTACATGCTAAAATTAGCCATTCAAACCAATTCATCAATTAAAAAAATATGATTATAAAATATGAGGGGCTTAGAGACATTAGCCATTAAAAATCAGTTTTGAAAAGGGTAGATACATCACATTAAAGGGACTACCCCAATGAACAGTAACAAAATGCGGCCAGCCGCTGGATTAGAACACTTGAAACTTGAACCATTCTTAGTAGATGAGTAACCCGCCATTTGAATTTTTACCTTCTCATACAAAGAAAAGTTATTGTAATCATGAAAATTTTCAACCTCTAGATTATGATGAAGCTTTTCGTTTTATGTACTCACACACCCAAAAAGTGGACTTTACAATTCTCTCTGTCTTGTCTGTCTGTACATCTTTTCTGTACATCCGTCTTGTCTGTATGTCCCTGGACATATATACAAAATGGTTTCATGAATTTAGTTCAAACATGATATTTAAATGTTATATGTCTATACCTGGGGCTATTTTCTCTTATTTTGACCATAGCCCTTAAATTAAAGATAATTTACTGATGAGTAATTTTTGAAAATTTCAAATTTTCTTTAATGGTTCTAATTATTTTGATTAAAATGGCTATTTAGGGAGTGTTTGAGCTGACAAATAAGATTATAACCGGCTTCGGTGGCCGCATGCTCTACGGTGTCACTCTTGCACTATACTAGAATGTTGATGGCGGAGAAGTCAAGGCTCGATTCCAGTTGGGTGTATTAAGGGTGGTTTTCCCTAAACTGTTTATACTCTCCCTCCTGCAAATGTAGGTACACTTCCTCCAAATGAAACCTTCCTCATCCCTAGCCCATTAATGTAATTAGTACATAAATATATAACACAAATGGGCAGTGAGATAGAGTGATAACAAAAATTGCTCTATTTACTGAATCTCTACAGGTAAGAATTTCATTAATACAATCATGATTTTTTTTCAGACACGCACACACGCGCGCGCGCGCACACACACACACACACACACACACACACACACACACACACACACACACACACCACATACACATACACATACACACACACAACACCTCACTGTGCTTTATCCGAATCCGAGTTATATCGGACAACACTATATCAGTCTTATACTGTGTTATTCACAAAGATAACCTCAAACTAGCTGTAATAGGCTATTGCTTAGTTAAAAAATCCTTTAAAAAGTCTCAAGTCACAGAAGCTAGATTAGATTCTAAAATCATATTTTTAATTGGTAAAGAAACACTTTTAAAAAACAAAGACACAGTTGCACTAAAATTATGTATTTGAAAGAACGCACACTATTACAAAATAGAAAACATAATAGGTCACTAATACTGTTTACTTAATATTACTTAATATTATACTTAGTCGCTTAATATTGGGTTCAATGTTTGTCAACAGCAATTTGCAAGTTTCCCTTCAAATGTTCATCAGTCAGACAGGAATGACTTCTTGATTTGATCTATTTCATCAAAGAAAATGACTGTTCACATGAGTAGATGCTTCCAAACAATGTTATTGTTTTAAGGCATGCTTTTTAAATGCTTCCTTCCACTTCTTAAGTCAAGTAATTTTTTATAAAAATCCAGTAGATAAACTTCTGAAAATTTTGCCTTCATTTCAAAGTTACATTGAAGATCATTTAGCTCCATCTAGAAATTGATGGGCACTATCTTACATCAGTGGGGAACGATAGAGCTAACACATCAAATGATTTCTCAAGATTCCTCACATCTTCAAATTGATGTTTTAACTCATTTTGAAGATTCTCTACAAATGATGTATATTTAGTGAAGTTGAGTTATTCTTTAGAACTTGCAGCAAAACTGTTTTTTGGTTGGAAAACTCACCATTTGCCTTAGGTATGACTGCCATAATGCCATTTTAACCTTAAACAACCTTTTTAAGTAAAACAGGCTGGATATCATATAATTTTTACTTTCTCGCTATCTTACAGGTAGAGAAAGTATTGTGATTGTAAAAAAAATCGAATCAAGATTTTGATGAATGTAGACGTTTCATGCCCCCGAAATCCAAAAAAGTGGTTTTTGAATTTCCGTTTGTCTGTTGGCTATACCTCGGACTAGAGCTTAAACTATTTAACTGATCGGGCTAAAACTTGGTATATAGGGTTTCCATAGGGCTGCCCCGAGGGATTTTCGGAATTTGATATCCAACCATAAAATTAAAGTTAGTTTACTGAAGGGCAAATAAAGAAAAAATCGAATTTCTCAAAATCGGCTCTAACAATTTTGGTTAAATTTCATTTGTAAGCATTTATCAATATTATAAACAAAAGGGCTACTCTAAATATTTCGGCAAAATTACTTTAAGGGTTCTGGTCAGATGCATAAATTCTCATTTTTTATCATATCTCCGAAACTATTTGAGATATGAAATTACTTATCATTGCAAATATGTAGATTTATTTATAGTACAAATCTTTTTATTTGAAATATATAATTAAAATGCTGAAACTTTTAACTGGAAGTCAAAATTTTAATACGAAGTAGTGACCCACGGGAACCCAATATAATTTTTTTTATTGGTCCAAATATACAAATGAAGACATTAATTCCTTAAAAATAGAATTATAAGATTTAAAACCATGAGTCAAAAATTGTTTTATTTATGTATAGCACAATTTGTTCTCGGTTCGCTAGTGTATATTATATTACAAATTTTGGGTAAATATCTCCATTTTTAAACAATCGAGCGATAAAGTCCTTGCGATGTTCCGTACAATTTATTTTCTTGAAGCTTGGTATTTAGTTCGTAAGATGTTGGTCATGTCACCTATAAAGATACTTCACATACATCATTGCTCCCAAAGTCTTCTACCAGATTATCATCACAACTTTTTAAAGAAATAACTAAACTACCTCTTGATGCAGATTATACATTTGTTTCAGCATTTTCCCAGCTTAGCTAACAAACTTGTGTAAAATAAACAACATTGTGTACTGTTAATGAGTGAGTCCAATGGAATGAAGAAAATTTATTACTTTGAAAACTTTTTTCATTTCTTGCTCCATATTAACGGTTTTTGCACAAAGGTTTCCTTGGGGGGAAATATAATGCCATGTACTGATATTATTGTCTCTGGTTTTGTTGAATGGTTAAAAATCCTTTGCTTCCTTCCCATCATGGATGTTGAATAAAATACCATATAATAATTTTAAGTTCAAATTATACTTTTCCAAATTTTCTTCGCTTCACGATAAATGTTTGAGAATTTGGATGATCTTTCATAGTAATTAACACCAGCAATTCCTCTGTTATGTTAACATTTTCATCAATACTATGGATAAAAATTGATATATGTGCAGTGTCAGTGACATCTATGCTTTAACCAATAGCCAATGAAAAGGAATTGAATTCTAATATATTTTCCTCCAATGTCTTTCCATTGTGTATGTCTTGATTATCTTACTAAATATTTTGATGCAACAAAACTCACTTTGACTGCAATTTTGTGAGCCATCGGTCACTTTTCAGAAAAGGTTTTGTTGGTTTGTTGATCTACTTTGCAATTCTTTTACCTTATCCTTTCTCATTTGTTCAGTCCACTTATTATATTTGTCAGCATGTTTTGTATTGTAATACTTTTCATGTTGTACTCTTTCATTAGATTCATGGTTTCGTTTAAATTAACCATGTGCTTTGCTGTTATATTCTATAAAAATTAACTATCATTCTATGGCTCCTGAAACACACGGCACTCATTCGCTTTACACTTTTTTATAGACATCATAAAATGTTACAAAATAAATCATTTGTGCTAAGCTGAACAGGTCTACAATCATTAATAACAGTAGTGCGAAGTTTGTGCGTTTCAGCATTGATGATGATCCAACATTATGGGAATTACAGCTAAAGCTCACACAAACTAGAAAGTTGTCTGGCATGTACTGCGCAGACCACGTTTGTCCCCCTACTATCACCACCTAACCTGGACAGTGCAGTGCGGTACAATCTGCTGTCATGAAAACTGACTCATTTGTGTTTTGTACTTAAAATTATTTAGGCTTTGCCTAGTGTGGAATATGCACTCGTACTATTCCTTTATATATCAATAATATAAAGAAATTGAATCCACAACAAATCAACAGCTGATGCAAAACAAAAAAATGTTATGTTCTGGATAGATTTGTGAACACAATTTTAAATTATGTCAACATTTCGTGGGCCTCATAGAGTGGGGTTAATGGCTGCATGCGGGCTGTGGGTTGTGCACATCTGCTTTAAAGACATGTGTGAATAATAGGTTATGGTCTCTATATTACTTTGCCCCATTTTTCTCTTTTAGCTCACAACTTTACTAGTGTAAACACAGATCTTCTCTTGGCCAACTAATTCATGTCCTTTTACTTATGTTTCACTGCAGAATAATAACAGTATTTAAAGTGAATTACCTTTCTTTTTTTAGGGCAGACACTAGCATGTATCATGCTGTTGGTCACAGTGTTTTTCTCTTTCTTGAAGCAATGCTAACATTCGAAGCTGTAAGTACATTTATTTTTTGTTGCATCCTAGTGATATTCTAGAGGAAAATTATTTCTTAAAATGAATGAAGACATTTAAATTTGGCATAATTTATGTGTTTTTTTTTAAACCAGTCCAAAGTGACTGACACATTCAGGAAAATGATACATAAAAGAATGATCAATTAAAGTTTCACTGAACTTCTTTATAAGATATAGAAAATTTCCTTTTTAAAACTATTTAAATGAATAAAATGTCACTTGCTTTTTTATTTTAGCAACATATTGAAGCAGCCTCTGAAGCACTGAGACAGTGTGTTGCAGTTTGTAACAAATATCGCAAAAAAAATACGATCACTGAATCTCTTGGGAAAATAGTGAAAAAAGCTAATTATGACAATTATTCACCAGGTAAATAACTAACTATATTTAAACATTTAAAAAAAAGTGTGTAAATCAAATTTATAAAATATTCTTCAAAATGTATTATTTTATTTCAATGAGAGGGGGGAATGTTCATTTCTGATATCAAATCATATTCAATAATTAAATAACTGGAGTAAATGCTTATTTGTAAATTAACCATGAACAAAGTTTGCATTTTGTTTCAGTCAATGTGGGAAATAGAGTAAGCAAGACATTGTCTTTCAGATGTTTAGCCCATCACAATTATTAACTACTAATACATTATTTCAAAATATAATTGATACCAAAAAGAAATCAAAGGATTCCAACAGGCCCTTTTTTCTTAACCCAAATTTTGAGTTTTATTAATGGGGGGAATGAAATTTAATATTAGCTCTTCTCAATAATTTTTTTAAGCACATTTGTGGAACTTTGAGACTATGCTTGGAAAAGGGCTCTAGATTTATCCTCTCTCTTAACAAATACACTAATTTGTTGAAAGGCTCACAACAGAACATTTTAATATTTGAAAATTTATTTTCTGCTTAATGAGTCAAAGTTGTTAGTTTTCTACTAAACATTGTCACTACAGAGCCATTTTGGAAGAGAGATAAAGAAGAAAGAATGATAAACATTTCTCTCTGTTTTATGCGCAATTTACTATTACTCTTTTGCATTGGTTGTTACCTCTCTTCAGACACAGAGAACAGAAAAGAGAAAATTGGATTCCATTAATTGGTTCTTATATTTTTCACCACATCACTTACTTTTGGGTTTTTACAACATCACATTAATAATTTAATAAAAGGTTGAATGTAGAGGAAGTTTACCTGCATTTGTGTGGAGGGAGAGTGGAGAACCATTTAGGGATAAACACCCTGAGTACACCCAACTGGAATTCGAACCTCAATCTTCCTGTCTTCTGCAGTCCAATCTACTATGAGAGTGGCGCCTTAGACCATGCAACCACCTAAATAGGCTTTAGGAGCACTATAGGTGGTCAGCTCTGTCTGGCTTAGGAAAACTCTATTAAAATGTTATTTATTATCTATTTTTGGGGACAAAATGTTTTTTCTTACCATTTAGCTGCTATAATAGTTTTTTTTTTCATAATTGATAAAATCCTAACTATGGTTGTTTAATTTAGTAATAATCTCCTCAGAGAGAAGGGGGTGGGGGTGGAGGCCCGCTTCTCTCTCCCCCATTTAATATAGTTTACCATGATGCATTTTTAATTTCCTCAATTTGTACTGGCCAGACTTACCAGGTCACACAATCTATACACTTACTTGGTTTCAGCTAATGTTGGTAGGCCTAATTGTTTTATTAGGTAGTGGGAAATTTGGTATGATGGTTCATGAAAATATTTATTATAAAAATGTCTCTAGAGCCTCTAAGATTGAGTTAACAGAGGATATGTGTGTGGGATGAAGTTTTTACCATAGGCCTACTACTATCAACTAGTGTACTACAGTCTAGTAAAATTTGAGGAGGGTCTTTTTTGGCTCTATTTATATAAATATACTAAATATATCTCTAATTAAATAAAAATACATAACTATTAAAATATAAGCCTATCCTTAAAATAAAATTTTTCTTGTAAAATCCTCCATTCTCCATTTTCACCCTAGTAAACCCCTTGGTGATAGTTTCTCCTCTGGTTGATGGTAGCATATGAAAATAAAAGATTCAAGGGGAATTTCTATTTTACATTTTTTCAATAGGCGTACATTGAATATAGTCTAATTAATCTAAAAATCGTATGTTGTTAACTTTCATTTTAATGAGGCTAGTAAGAACATTCAGTACGATTTCAGGGGGAAATTTTGTTGATGTCAATGTCCCTAATATATTTAAAGAAATCCCGCCCTAGATATTACTACTTTCACCCCAATTATCAAATTATTTAAACAATTGCTATTAATCAAACTTCTTCACTATATACAATAAACACATTCTCTGTACTATTCTAACTTGATATTTGAAGGCAGAGAGGTAAAAGATTAACATTTCACGAACCTTCACCCTCCCCCCCCTCCCCCTTTATACCACTCTCTGTAGACTGGTCCACTACATAAATGGGGAAAATACTTTAATGTTATTTTTTTGTATTTAACTTAGACTTCCTGGCTGTACAAATTCTCACTTCTCAGTACTCCCCCTCTTAAGAAATTTTACTGTCACTCAAAGCTAAATACACCTTCTTAAACTTTTGACTTAAGAGTAAAATGATAAAAACCTACAAATTTTTACAATCATTCCTCATTAATACTCATTGCTAAGTGCTCATTGAAACTTTAAAACCCTTTTTTGAAAATAAATACATCATAACTTGACAAAAAAAATTCTGAGAAAAGGAAAGATAGAGTATTTCTCAGTAAAATTAATTTAAAGTATGCCATGAAATACAATTAAAAAAAATTAAATGCTTAGAACCTCAAAGACTGATAAGAACCATTATAAACCAAATTTAAATCAATTCCAATTTTGGTTCTAGCTCTTAAGCAAATTTTTTTTATCGTTTCTGTTCTGGTTCCTTAAAATTAAGGTTAATTTTGGTTATTGGTTCTGGTTTCGATTTAACTCCCTGAATATAACTTAACATTGCTTAGAGACCTGCTTCAGTGGTCGAGTGGTACAAGGCGTCTCTCTCGCTCATGTTGGATTGGTCTGCTGATGACGGGGAGATTGGGGTTTGAATCATGGTCGGGTCAACTGAACGTGGGTTTTCCCTAAATAGTTTCCCATTCTCCTTCCACACAAATATGGGTAAATTATCTATAAAAATTTTCTTTCCTCATTCCTACTCCATTAGACTAATTTATCTAAAATATGTATAACCTGAACAGGTAGTAAGACACAGTGAGTGAATAAATTTAAAAAAATAATTCTTAGGGTACACATATTTGCACTTTGTAGCTTGCCCTTAATGCACTGCAAAGTCATGTGGCACAACCACACAACTACATCTCTTAATTCTTTTGATACTGTGTACTATTTACTACTACCTAAACTTTACTGCAGACAGTTGAATTTAATTGCTGTTTTTAGTCATAATAACTTAAGGCCCACTAAATTATTTTTTCTATTCTATTTGAGGTACTTATATCCATTTTCCACAATTAAGTAAGTAGACTCTAAAATGCATTTGTCTTAAATACGAGTAGCTTACTACCTTCTCATTGTCGACAGTGGGCTCTAAAAGAAGACATCACTACAGAACAAGACAATTATGAGAATAGATTGTTTCTTAAATATTACTCGTGTTGCCTACAATACCACTAAGATACTGTATTTAAATATGTTCCCCAACCATCTCTGAATATTGTGGCCTGACATCAATTGATACATTCTTGCTGACTAAGGCCTAAGCTTAAGCTGCCATTAGACCTAAAATCAAATCAAGGGATTTGCACAAAATTCTAAAATTTACTACAAATTAATATACCTTCATTTTAAGGGGTATCCTGTTGTAAATTAAATAAACTCTGTATCCGGCTTGTGTGTGTGTGTGTGTCTGGCCATTTTGCTGTTACTAACGTTGCCTAATAATTTGTTACTAAGTTTTTGTTATTCTGATTGTAGTTAACAAACTTTCATTATTTACACTTTTCTCTTCATTATTAACCCTCCAGGACACGCGTAGCGAAGTGTGAGTCCGCAAAATCGTAGTATTGTTGTCATCCGCTAGTAAAACCGATTTGAGAGCTTTGTTGTCTTCCCCTATTTCCTTTCTGAAGATCATGCCAGGATCCGAGATTGATTCGTGTTAGTCTGCTATTATCAGTGATACTTTGTTTTATCCCATGAACTGTTACTCCACGCACGTGCATTTGACATTTCTTTATTAGGACTGTGAATCCGCACGTGTGAATTTACACTTCAGGTAAGTTTTATTATTTTTATTGCATTATTTATTATTTTTGAAGTTAATTTTTATTCTTAAAAGATTTTAACTCGTATTTTCAAAAACTACCGATAATGAAGCGAAAATTACCGCCTCAAAAAGTAGGAGCTTTGATTAAGTTCCATACATTTACCATGAATGGGTTTTGTATGCAGTGTATGCATGTGTTTGTTCATATGTGCACGCATGCACACACACATACATGTGTGTCTGTGAGTGAGTGTGCATGCTTTGTGTGTGTGTTTGGTTTTGTTAGTGCTTTCTCTCTTGTAAACTTTTAGTTACAAGAAAATGTCCAGGCCCAATGACAAAGTTATACTACACTGACTTGACAAATACGAATTCGATGCGTCTGATGATAGCAAGAAAGATGAAATTGAAGATATAGAGCGCTCTGAAGTTTAGAAACGCAAAATTATCATGTTTATAATGAAATGAAATCAGCGTTTGAGAGCCCAGCCGCAGAAATTTCAGCCAGAAGTCAGACTAGTTGAAGAGGGAGCTTGAGAAAGATGTTATTTTTGTGACCGAAAAAAAAAGGGCCGACCCAATTCAAGTGCAAGTGTAAAGGTTGCGATGGTGACCTGGTGGTCTAGGGGTAAGGTGTCAGACTTATGTGCTGAGGGTCCGGGGTTCAATCCTCGGTCCTGGCATAGATTTATCTGATTGCCAAACCCTTCCTTCACCTCTGACAAGATGTGTATTAATCACAACTTGTGAATGTGAGGAATGCCAGGCCTCCACCGTGGTTCGGATTCCACGTTAAACTGTAGGTCCTCCATTTCATCTCACAATCACCCTACCATTACACATTAGCGTAAGTGCGTATAACCCGAATGGGTAGTAAGACGCGGTGCTAATAATAAATAATAATAATGTAAAGGCTGTGACAAGTATGTATGTTTGGGACACGCTGTTTCTTAGTGTGCTCTGAATCTGACAGCAAAATGCAAACTATGCACCTAAATGAAAATCATTTTGCCACTGACTAGGTAAATGGCATGTTAACTTAGCAAAGAATTTAACTAGTTTGTTTATCTTTGCAATTTTATTTTAATTTCAATTATAAATCTTTTTTTCATTGATTTTTTATTCTTTTTGTATTGAATTTTATGTATGATTCATAATTAAAGCTATAAGTTAGTTAATTGTAAAAATTGTATTATGGCTATTAGTTATGGGAAACATTGGATAAAAAAAATACAAACAAATTAAAAGGGATTTTTTTAATGTGTATAGTAATTTTAATTTAAAATAAAGTTTCTTAAATGTTTAAAAGTACTAATAACTTTGCGAAATCCAACCAAAAACTACAGCTAAGACAGTAGCGGATTCAGAGTCCGTACCTGTGTAAAACCATTGTAAGTGTCAACGCGTTTAACGAAGGGTTAAGACTAGAACTAGTTGCTGCAAGTGTCATCTCACCAATATACCAAGGATTATGGCACCGTTTATCATATCAAAAGTAGCAATCTAATATTCAGCATGGTTGGTCTATCTTAAATTAGATTGTCAATGTATCTAGTATAGTTAGTTATATATAAAATTGTATCACAAGGCCCTAGATAGCTGTAATACACAGATAACAGTGAGAACCATTAGCTAACAATAAATTGTGATTCAACACTAGACCATTAAACTGACTCGTACAAAATGCTTAGCACAGAGTCTAATAGTTCAACTGTTTTGTTACTAAATTATCATATAAGAAATAAAATATATCACTTCAATTTTGTTGTAAAATATGGTAAATGCATTTTCTATTAAAATTAAACTTTATTTAATCATATTGAAGAAATTACCATTAATATAGCTCTGGCTATTTACTCTTAATATTTATTTAATCAGTCACTTATAAACTAGAAACAATTACTATCCAGTTTATTGTATAATTAAATATAATACAATAGAATAAGTAGCTCATTGCAGGCAGTTGTATGAAAATTCTGGTCGTAATCTGGAACAACTAGCCAGTAGGATTCATGTTAAAGATCTCATGTAGATCTAAACAATTTGTTTCATAATGTTTATGAATATTTAACTTATGTAAGATTTGAATTATTACAGTAATGTAATGAAAAACTTTACTGATAATATTTTAATTTATTAGTATGTGTCACATACATGTTCAAAAGAACATTGGTATTTTTCATTACAAACTATCACCCCATTCAATGAAATTTATTAATTTTTGCTATCTTGATTTAAGGTACCGGTAGTTTAAATTTTTTTAACTACATTGAATATCTCCTCAAGCAAATTCATGCATTGATTGCATTCTATTGGGAAACATTGTCACTAATTTTTTTTTCCACGCGATCAATCTTCCTCCAAATATATGACAAATTTTTGCAAAGCTGCATTGTTGATGTTGCCAGTGTTAAGCTACATAGTTGGGTTTTTGTGTTCCTAATATCTATTAGTATTTCGTACAAAGCATTTTTAGTAGGAAAAGCTTTATTTTTTATTACATTAATATTTTGTGTGTGAACAGCTGTGGAGTTTTTATATTTTTGTGCACTATTTTATAACTAGTTTGTTAAATATCAACATTTAGTATTATACCTAAATGTGTGTTGTTTTATATCCCAGAATATGTGTATAGTAAAACCTTGGATTGTGAGCATAATTCGTTTCGTAAACGTGTTCGTAACAAAGCACTTTTATATCAAAGCGAATTTCCCCCATAAGAAATAATGGAAACTCAGATGATTCGTTCCACAACCCAAAAATATTTAATCTGAAAATGATTAATTCCTTTTTATTTTCGTTATTTAAATGTAACTGTACTGTAATCAAATTTATTAATTAAATTTAATCGTGGCTAGTGTGAGGTAGACGAGAGAGATGAGAGGAGGAGGTGGGTTATAGTTTAGGTCGACTTTCACTGTCACTAACGGAATCGCTGCTATATGTTGGCTCACTGGAATATTTTTCTTTTTGTGCGACTTTAACAAAGAACCTATCCAATGACACTGCTCGGCAGACAAAGCATAACCATAGTACTACTCGTATTGCAAGATATCGCTTGTTTATCAAGTTAAAATTTATTGAAAATTTTTGCTCGTCTTACAAAAAACTCGCAGACCAAGCTACTCGCAATCCAAGGTTTTACTGTACTAAGTAAACTAAGTTGTATACACAAAAGCTTGAAAATGTATTAAGGAAATTAAATTTCCCTAAAGTAAATTTCATAATTGGGGCAAAAGCTATGTTTATAACATAGGCTGCACTCAGTGTCCGTTTTTTTTTTTTTTTTGCCTATTACTTTTAACCATGTCATATGGTTACTAATAGAGGAATTCCAAGTAAACCCTTCCCCTTTCACCTCTTAACAACTTAAAGCTAGGAAATTTGGCAACAGTTAACTGAGAGAGCGAAGATTAAGCTTTCATGTACAAGGCCTGCATTTGCCTCAGAGCTGATATTCATTGTAGTTTGTTTCCACCAATAGTTATTGTATTTAAAAATTATTAAATATGTCTAGTCTGAGACAGCATTTAGTGGCTGTAAGTGGCAAAGTGATGTAATTTTTAGTAGCAGAGATCATATGTATAAAACATCTTTGTATCTTAGGTTTTTTTTTCTTCTAAACAACATAAGCTAGTCCAAATTATTATAGCGAGAGGTGTGCAGTCGTAGCATTGTTTCATATTGGGACTTGAATATTTTTTCTCAAAAGTCTATTGTAGTGTGTCTTTGAGAAAAGTATTCAATGAAAGCAAACTTCTTGAGTAAAACAAAACACTCTTGTCTTTATGCATTTGGTCATCATATTGCTGTCAATTTTGGTACAGGTCTTCAGTGCAAAGTTCCTGTAATGATAATCAAATATGCAATGGTAGTAAATGCATCCTTTTGTAAGTTAACCAGTAAATATTTTTCAAAGTATATGTCACTGTTCATAGTACTGAACAAATAGGTAATTTATCCACAATCCGTTTTAAATGTCAATAGTATATTCACAATTTTACCCAAATGAGTTTAAAATCTTATATTTTAGTATGTATATGATTATTGTTAGTGTATTTTTTCCTGTGTTGTTGAGATTATAGACTTCCCTATCCCCCCTACTTTTCCTTAACTTTACCTTAATCTTGGAGGCAAAAAGGACTACATGGAACATCATAGGCCTTCTATGTTGTGTAGTCATAGTTTAGTGGACTTAGATTTCCGGCCAAGTGTCAGGCACCTTCCCACCAAGTGTCGATGGTGCGGTTTTGGCACTGCCATTTTTTATTTAGTCGTGAGTAGAGACTTGATAGTGGTGTTCGTTTAGTGTGAAATTCTATGAACTCTAACATGAAAGAATCCCCAAGCTCCCACATCCTTTGTAACTGACATAGCAAGTTAATACCTACACCAATGGGACAAGTCAAGTGGAGGTGAGTTGCCTCAACCCATTCCGATTCCACTTTCCTACAGTCCAATTTGTTTCAGTGTTTATAACACTGGTAGGTTTTATAGTTTTTTCATTAATGCGACTTAATGCTACACTTATTTTAGATTAATAGGAAAATAGATTTATTGTTTTAAAGCTCATTAGCTAAGTGTTGATAAACAGTAAACTCTTGTAATTAGTTCATTAGTTTCAACCAAAATTACTATAATATTGCATCTCTATAAGGAAAACCTCTTTTCGCTTTATGAGATAATTGTATTATATTTGGAAGAAGGTATAGTAAAGGTGGATAGAAACATATAAAAGGGACGAACACAACGGCTTTTACAATGAAAAGAACACAGATCACACAGTCCAATGGTAACAATGTAAAGTGTGAACTGTGTTCTTCTTTTCATTGTAAAAGTCATATTGTGTTCGTCCCTTTTATATGTTTCTATCCACCTTTCCTATACCTTCTTCCAAATATAATATTGGTAGTATTGATATTTTTACTGGCTATTATATCAATGATATCTTAATTAATCTAAATAATAATAACTTAGATAAGTCGAAAGTGTGTCTACCTACTGAGCTAAGGGTTCCGGGTTCGATACCCGGCATGGGCAAAAATTTATCATTGATGAAAATATGGGTTTACCCTTTCACATTGATAAATTAACGGCCGGGGACTGAATGCTGTGCCTATCCTAGTCTTAAGTTAGCTTATAAGGCATATGAATCTTCGACAGGCCTGTAAGCCGGCAGTGGAAAATGACTTGAATAAAAAACTGACCCAGTCCATAGGCTGGAAACAGTATTGGATGTTAATAATAACAATAATAATGAAGCACTCTGGTTGTTTAGAATCTTAATGGGCAGTAAGATGCTTTACCAAAAAAAGCAATTTTGGAAGCCAACAATAAAACAATTATTAGTGAACTGTATAATCTATATGCGAGTCATGCGTGTGTGTGTGTGTGTGTGTGTGTGTGTGTGTGTGTGTATATATATATATGAATCGTCGTCACTCATTGTAGATTATCAAATGAGAAAGGGTTCATGATCCAAACAGATTCCATGCAAAGATCATTAATGTATGAGAAGTAACCCTCAAAATTTGTACTTAGGACTTCCAAATGGTTCTTGACTTCTTGAAGTGTTTACTCAGGCAATGTTTTACCATCTCTAATAAAGATATCACCAGAGAGTGGAAAGTTCACAATATTTATATTTTCAACACACTGAATCGAAATAGGTCATATCCTCATAATTGCTTCAAGCTTTCCCCTGGATTTAATAATATCCACATTCTTACCCTTCATTGAAACATTCAAATAATCGAGGAGATTGAAAATATTGGCCAAATATCCCAGGTTAGCAAAAAAATGTTCGTCTTCAAAATAGTTTGCAAGAGGGGATTGTTGATTCTTGAGAAATATAAAAATGTAATCCCAAAGTTCCACTACATGTACGAAAACATGGCTATGACTTAGCCAATGGAACGCTATTTGGTACATTAAAACGAAATTAGTACAGGACTTATAGAATTTGACCCGGACAAGATTAACAACAAAATGAAACCTATTGGAATGTATTCAGTATATGTCCCTCTACGTTCTCTGAAAATTCCCAACTTTTCCCATCCTGAGAAAATCCGCCATCTTGGAAAAACCTTCGCGATTGTAAGGTTTCACTTAAAATTAAATATCTCGAGAAGCATTAGTCATACAGAGACCTAATTTATGTCAACGTGTCCCTATTGAACTCCTCTATAGTATAAAAATATACACTATGGTAATTTATGTTAATGAGTAGCCTAAATAATAGTATATATAGTAAAAAAGAGACGTGTTATATCTGATGTTATACCATTTTTTATTTTGCGGCGTTATTTGTGTTCTTATGAAACTTTTACCTGGAATAAAAGTTGTAGAGCATACAATGTTATATCGAAATCATATATATTGTCTATATGTTAAAAAACAACGCTTACACCGAGCCCGAGTGTCAGCCATGTCCCCACGAGGTGGCACAGAACGGACATGAAGTGCGGTGCCAGCTACATAACAGCAGCCTGTCAGTTCATAATACACTTTATTTAAATGCTGTTATGTGATGTAGCTGAACATATATTTAAATTTATTGCTCCAATATATTCCACACTTACTTCAATAATCTTCTAACTGAAATAAAATAAGAGCCATCTGCGCTTCATATTCAGAATAAAACCTGTTGTTACCTAGAAAGGTTCTGAGTGAATAACTATAGAATAAAATGTACATTTTTTTATAACTCAATCACAATTATTTTCATTAATACAATATTAATTGCAACTATAATACAAAAATAATACTTTGCTATTTAATATAAATGATAATTTATGTCTTTCAAATCAGGGAAATGTTGTCTTGATGCGCCGTTCATGGTCCAAATTCTGTATATAAAAAAAATCTAAGTTAATTTTTTCTTATTTCAAAGTAAATTGTGACTAATTAACACTTTGCTGGTTTTGTTTATGTAAGAATTGGGTTTTTTCCCCTATAGTATTGAGTTTTTTCTATTGTTATGTTCGACATCAACACCACATAATTAATTAATTTTATGTTCGACATCAACACCACATAATTAATTAATTTAAGATAAACTAAAATACTAAAATATTAAGGAATGTTTTATTATACCTTTTAAAAATCTCTCCATGTTTTAATTAAAAGTACCCGCCTCGGTGGCGTAGTTGGCTAACGCGCCAGTCGTGTTGAGCTCGACCGCAGAGGACGGGGAGATTGAGGTTCGAATCTTGGTCGGTTGAACTGGGGGGAGGGGTTCCTAAATGGTTTTCCACTCTCCCTCCACGCAAGTGCGGGTTCACTTGCTCTAAATTCAACCCTCCCAATTCCTAATCCATTAGCATAATTAGTACTTAAGCGTATAACCCAAATGGGTAGTAAGACGCGGTGCTAAATATTATTATTATTTAATTAAAAGTGTTTATCTGGAGCCAGATTGTCCTTGTTAATTTCGCTTTCTTCTATGGGCTGTAAATGTTTGGTGCAACCATAACCAGAACAATTTCACTAGTTCCTTATATTGTTCATGTCGTTGCCACATACATTTATGCAACAAGTGCCCTCCGTCAATATTATACTATAAGTAAGTGCAGATGTTATCGGGCAAACAATTTGATGGTCGGCAGTAGCTCTCTAACCCGCCTCGGTGGCGTAGTTGGCTAACGCGCCAGTCGTGTTGAGTCAGACCACAGAGGACGGTGAGATCGAGGTTCGAATCTCGGTCGGGTGAACTGGGGGAGGTTTTTCCTAAATGGTTTTCCACTCTCCCTCCACGCAAATGCGGGTTCACTTCCTCTAAATCCAACCTTCCCATTTCCTAATCCATTAGTTTAGTTAGTACTTAAGCGTATAACCCGAACGGGTAGTAAGACGCGGTGCTAAAAAAAAAAAAAGTAGCTCTCTAGTATAGGAATCCCTGTTGCCTTCCTAGATCCTTTTCTCATTTAGCAATCTTTGAAGAAGGCTTGTGGCCACACTTCAAGTTCAAATTAGAGATTTGCTTCTAACTCTTCGTTAGATCTAATCACACACACCATTTCACAGCTTTATCTCAGGGAGATTCTCCAATCCAAACACCAAACATAGACTCATATTTTTGCTATCCAAACATTTGAAGTCTAAGGGAGTTAAAGTTCTCCAAGTGGAAACAGATGCTGGCACACTGATTTTTTCTAATGGAATCAAAGAGGCAGGGTATGGAAATACATCAGTGATTGTAGGAGAAGATACTGACTTACTAGTTATTTTTATTTCAATAGCTGGATCAAACACGTTCATGTTAATACCAAAAAATATTCAGTAGTAAATTATTGATGCTTTGGGTGAAATTAAAAACTACTTACTATTCATACATGCATTCACGAGATGTGACAGCACATCCATTATATACGCCATGGGTAAACTAAAAGTCTTTGATAAAATGAAATTTGATAAAAATATACAGATAGAAGTGGTCTTATTTTATCACAGTTTATTGCCATCTCAAGATATTACCAAAGCTGGAGAAGCATTTATGTGTGTGGTGTATGGCGGGAAACGTACAGATACGTTCAATGAGTTGCAATATAAAATGTACGTGAAGAATATTGCCAAACGACGAATATACACCGAGTTCAAACTAGAATCACTTCCTCCAAATTCAGACGCGGCAAGACAACACACATTCTGTGTTTACCTACAAGTACAACTATGGAGACATATGAAACTGGATCCACTGGAGTGTGGATTGAAAACAAATAATGACCAATTTAAACCTATTCCAACCTTACAAGAACTAGCACCACAACATTTTTTGTGTCTACTGTCTTGCAACTGTAAAAAGGATGTGAATGTTTAAGAAATAGCCTGAAATGTTCCAACATGTGCAGTTATTGTTCTGGTTGTGGTTGCAACAAACGTTTACAACCCATAGAAGAAAGCGAAATTAACACAGACAATCTGGGGCCAGACAAACACTTTTGATTAAAACATGGAAAAATTTTTAACAGGTATAATAAAACATTCCTTAATCTTTTAGTTTATCGGTGACCTGGTGGTCTAGGGGTAAGGTATCAGACTTCTGTGTTGAGGGTCCGGGGTTCAATCCTCAGTCCCGGCACAGATTTATCTGATTGCCAAACCCTTCCTTCACCTCTGACAAGACGTGTATTAATCACAACTTGTGAATGTGAGGAATGCCAGGCCTCCACCGTGGTTCGGATTCCACGTTAAACTGTAGGTCCTCCATTTCATCTCACAATCACCCTACCATTGCACATTAGCGTAAGTGCGTATAACCCGAACGGGTAGTAAGACGCGGTGCTAATAATAATAATAATAATTTTAGTTTATCTTAAATTAATTAAGTAGTGTTGATGTCGAACATAACAATAGAAAAAAATCAATATTAGGCCTATAGGAGAAAAAACCCAATTCTTACATAAACAAAACCAGCAAAGTGTTAATTAGTCACAATTTACTTTGAAATAAGAAAAAATTAACTTAGATTTTTTTTTACAGAATTTGGACCATGAACGGCGCATCAAGACAACATTTCCCTGATTTGAAAGACATAAATTATCATTTATATTAAATAGCAAAGTATTATTTTTGTATTATAGTTGCAATTAATATTGTATTAATGAAAATAATTGTGATTGAGTTATAAAAAAATGTACATTTTATTCTATAGTTATTCACTCAGAACCTTTCTAGGTAACAACAGGTTTTATTCTGAATATGAAGCGCAGATGGCTCTTATTTTATTTCAGTTAGAAGATTATTGAAGTAAGTGTGGAATATATTGGAGCAATAAATTTAAATATATATTCAGCTACATCACATAACGGCATTTAAATAAAGTGCATTATGAACTGACAGGCTGCTGTTAGGCAGCCGGCGCCGCACATCGTGCCCGCTTCGCGTCACCCGGTGGGAACTTGGCTGATGTTCGGGCTCGGTGTAAGCTTTGTTTTTAACATATAGACAATTAACATATATGATTTCGATACGGTATCATACGCTCTACAACTTTTATGCCAGGTAATAATTTCATATGAGCACAAATAACGCTGCAAAATAAAAAAATTGTAAAATTTTAGCTATAACAAGTCTCTTTTTTACTATATATACTATTATTTAGGCTACTCATTAACATAAATCACCATAGTGTATATATTTATACTATAGAGGAGTTCAATAGGGACACGTTGACATAAATTAGGCCTCTGTATGACTAATGTTTCTTGAGATATTTAATTTTAAGTGAAACCTTACAATCGCGGTGGGTTTTCCCTGAGTGGGAAAAGTTGGAAATTTTCAGAGAATGTATAGGGACATATATTGAATACATTCCAATAGGTTTAATTTTGTTATTAATCTTGTCTAGGTTCAGGCTTATTTTTATTAACTGTCCTGTTCTAAATGTTCCACTCCAATCTCATCACAGAATGTTTGAAATAGCTGATGATTTAATACATGTCCACGAATAATGTTTACTGTTTACACAACTTTCCCCATTACTTCTTTAAGTTTCTTTGGCAATATTTTGGACGCCAAGCTTGTGATATAAAACAATGTGTGATCAACATATGTGGAGCGTTTTATTTCACTAGAGCAACAAATCCAGAGTTATTGCCAATCATGGCAAGAGTCCCATCTGTGCAAATAGACCTGATCAAATTCCTTGCTAACTCGTGGCGATCAAAGAATACTTAGATCAACCTCAACACGTCGGATGCTTTGGTTGTTGTAAGTCGTTCACTCCTCCTCTATGTTCTTTCCATGAAAATAGTGTATAAAAACGAGCAATTAATTATGGTTTAAAACATCAGTTGATTCATCGAGCTTTATACTGATTTTCTCAGGATTGTTTTTAATTTTGTTAACAACTTGGGTTACTATGTCCATACTCATGTCTTTAATTCTTTGGCACACAGTATCATTGGATAAGGACACCAAACTCAATTGCTTAGCAACATCCTCTTCTAGCACAATTTTAGCCATCTCCGCACAGGGCTTCACTAGGCCTTCTTCGATTGTGTGGGGCTTCTTTTTTTTGGCAATTCTGAACAAAGTCTTGTAGGAGGCTTCCAACTTTCTCTGGAGGAGCAAACCCATATGATGAAAGAGTTCCTTTCTGATCATGACAAATTCTTTTCAACTCTAAATCATCAATCTAAGTACCAACATGATTATCGTGCTTGGCTTAAATATCTTCTCTCACTCCTGATGCTTCAAATTCCCATTGCTCATTAGCATGTGACAAATCATGCATTGGAATCTTTCACTTTCATCTTGTTCTGTCACACAGGTGAAGCCAAAACCAACATATTCATCATTCCACTTCCATTTTTTAACAGACTACATTTTGCAACAAATATGTGGAAAAATAATAAATAAAAATTAATAAAAGCAAAATATAAATTTCAATTTTTTATAAAAAATAATGTTTTTAAAAAGTAACCTTATCTGAAAAATATACCTTTTATGTACAAATTAATCTTGGCTGGAATAAATAATATTTTTATGATAAAAGTTTTGTAGTCCGCTGATGGTAGGGCTTAAGTCGCACCTAGTCACTCCTTATACACTTTGTAATTTGGCAATCCAGTACACAACGCTAGTGAAAGTTGAACACTTGCCGAGCATGGTCCCGAGACAAGTCCGTAGCCAGCCAATAATTTCAGGGGGGGTTTGGTGGGCCCATCCCCCAATTGACGGAGGCTAGAAAAAGTTCTAAATAAAAAACTGTTCTAGAAGCTATCTGAAGTGTTTTTTATGGCAACACTACCCCCAACTATCGGAGGCTAGGACAAATTCTAATTATTAAACAGATCTAGAATCTCTCTTAAGTGCTTTTTTATTGGTACCATAACCTCATAAATGCGGAGGCTATAGGAAAAATCTCTATATCTAAACAACTTTAGAAGCTATTTAAAGTGTTCTTATGGTAACATGACCCCCTGACTGCTGGAGGCTAGGAAAATTTTATATATTTAAACACCTCTAGATGCTCTCTAAACTTTTTTTATAGCAGTATAGCTGTTGAAGTTAAGGAAAAATTATAAATATTAAACACCTCTAGAAGCTCTCTGAAGTGTCTTTTATGGCACCATAACACCCTAACTGCCGAGGGCTGGGAAAATGTCTAAATATTAAACACCTCTAGAAGTTATTTGAAGTGTTTTTATGGCAACATAACCCCCTAACCACCGCTCTCTGAAGTGCTTTTTATGGTAACACAGCCCTCTAATTTGTACTTGTACCTTAATTTTGATATTGTTTGAACCATAAATAAAGCCATATATATTTTGTTCATAAAATTTCGGGGGGGATTTGAACCTCGAAACCCCCCCTGACTACGGCCTTGTCCCGAGACACAACTGCCATATTACCCCCCCCCCCCCCCCCCTCAGCTTACAACAACCATTCTCTCTCACGGACCACATTCTTAAGATGACAGTTGTCACTCTCAATCTCTTCCTGCTAGCTGGCTACACGTTGTTTTGGAACTGTGTCTCTTCGCTCATCACAATTGTTTATTTCATAATACACATCGCATGCTGTCAGTATTGAGTGATCTTATCGCTGACTGGTTAGCTGTCTCTCCTCCTAAATCCATATTGAAATGTTAGTAGTTTAGTCTAGTATAACAACTTTTTTCTAAATTGTTCAGAAATCGAATCCCAAAACCCCGTTATTTGGTTCCCAGACCCCAATGAATATGGATACTCCCGGTTAAGAATCCATGGTCTAAGGTGTTATTGAAATTTGATGAAATGGTTTTATTTTGACGTATTATATTTGACTCATTAGTTAACTTTTACATTATTATTATTATTATTATTATTATTATTATTATTATTATTATTATTATATACTATTATTACTATTATTACTATTATTACTATTATTATATTATTATTATTATTATTATTATTATTATTATTATTATTATTATTATTATCACCGCATCTTACTACCCGTTCGGGTTGTACGCACTTACGCTAATGTGTAGTGGTAGGGTGATTGTGAGATGAAATGGAGGACCTACAGTTTAACGTGGAATCCAAACCACGGTGGAGGCCTGACACTCCACACATTCACAAGTTGTGATTAACAAACGTTTTGTCAGAGGTGAAGGAAGGGTTTGGCAATCAGATAAATCTGTGCCGGGCCCGAGGATTGAACCCCAGACCCCAGCACAGAAGTCTGACACCTTACCTCTAGACCGCCGGGTCACCAACTTTTACATTAACTGACCCAATATCCTCTAATAAAATTAAACATCATAAAGACTATAAGTTTGATAAGTACTTAGGGATACAGAGTTTACGGAATATAGGGATGAATTTTTTAGGCAGGCATAATTGAAGAAACTAGGTCTTAATTTCAAGATATTCACATATTTTATAGTACACTTTAGTGTCATTAAGCTATTAGACAGTTAAGATTTATATCAACCTTAAAGTAGAAAAATCTCTATTTATTATGGTTATTTTATTTGTTTCCCTACATAATAATTAGATTTTTTTTCAAATATTAAAAAATTATTGACAAAAAATTATAGTCATTACTATTGATTTTGATTTGGTGTAATTTGTCTCACCATAGACTTACACATATATGAAATAATGAATATCCTATGTTAATAAACAAATGTATGTTTTGTGCTAAAATGTTTTTCTACTTCTCTATTTTGATATATTAAATAAACTATAAAGCTTTGTCATATGAGTTTTTTTATTGTAATTGCTGTTATTTTTATTTTATTTATCACACATAATATTTTTAAAACATTCGTATTTTATCACAAAGATACAAGTCCTAGCTTTAAATTGATATATTAGTTAAATAAATAGCTTGATTATCTTACTAAATTTAATCTCAATTACTAAGAGATTTTGTAGTATTGAGTAAACGTGACACAAATACTTGTGAAAGATGGCCATGGATACGATACATACCAGGATGGCCCAGTGGTAGAGCATTGACTGGCATGCAAAGTCAAAGGTCCCAGGTTCAATTCCCATGTCCAGGTTGTCATTTTTTTTTACTTAATTGTATGACACTAAACAAACAACTTTATACTTTTGTTTAAAGGTTTAAACTTCATGAACTTTCTTGTATTGTTTAACTCTTTCCTTCTTCTCAGATACCTCCAGTTTTCTGTGTATGTGTGCTGTGTTTATTACACATGGCTAGATGTCATTTGTAAAATGTTATACCTGATAATGTGTATTTGCCAGGTATAATGTTCAATCTATATAGGAGTTCAGCTTAGATCTTATTTCTACAGTTATTGAAATGACAAACAGCATCCATCTAGTTTTTGTTGAAAATTACTAACATTTAAAATATTCATAGATGCATGAACATATTTTATAGATGCTGTTGCAAGTTGTAACTCAAACTACAGCAACCGCATATCTGCGAATCCACATAACTTTAATCATTGTATGTTTAGCACCTACTGTGATGGAATTTGACAGAATTGATAGAAAAATTAAGATTGAATATAACAGTAACAAGGAATAATTAGTAGGTACAAACTTCTGTACATATTACACCATAAAAGGTAATTATTTTCTGATCAGTTTGATTACATTAATAATTAAAACACACTTTATAAAGTTTTTCTTTTCCAGAGGAGATTCATGCAGAGCTGTGTTATGCTGAAGCATTGCTATTAAAATCAATGTTAACTTTTATAGAAGATGAAACCCTTGTAAGTTTCATTAAGGCTGGTCTGAAGATACGAATGTGCTACAATTCATATAAGTAAGTTTGTAAGTGCAGGATCTAATTAAAAAATTTTAGCCTTAATCTTATAGTCTTCAGATATCAAAAGTTTATTAAAAAATATAGTAGTTTACGTCTGTCACTCATTTACTAAACTACTGATCATATAACAATAATTAAATTTGTTTGAGATTTGTCTCGACTTGAATTATTGTAATCTAGATAAAAGGAAGATTAGTAATTCATGAACCCTCAGCTAAGTAGTATACCGGGTTGACTACAATCAAGGATAAATATAGAAAACCTGAAAATTTTGGGGTAATTAAAGTTGTCAGGAAATTTTGGGAAATATCAGAAATTTTTAATTGATCAGGAAAAATTATATAGTTGGCTATCTTGGCACGATGAAAAATACCCTTTTTATTTAAGTATATGTTTATATATTTTTTGCGTATAACCAGAACGGGTAGTAAGATGCGGTGCTAATAATAATATATATTTTTGAATGCATTCTTAAAACATCTTTCGACTAATGCATTTTTTTTTTAATTTTTGCTAAATTTTATATGGGTTGTAGAAAAAAAAGGTTGGGTTTTTGGACCAGGAAAATGTCATGGATTTTTTTTCTAAAATTTTGTGGCCAACCTGTATACTCTTTTCAAATTGTATCTGTTCTTTTTTTTAACATAAATTGGTCTCAGAATGCGTAGATCCCATAATTAGTGAAAGTTTGACTAAAAATGTAAATTAAGAAATGAAAATCCCATGTACTCCCTACCCCCCATGAATTTTCCCATCCAGATACCCTTGATCGAAACACTTAATACTATGCTTTAATTATATTTACAAGATATATATACTTTGTTGCTTTAGAGCTATAAATAAAAGGTCATTTTTTAATTTCCCTCGGTGATATTTCACCATCTATAGAACAAGTATCAATATTCATATTGAATACTTAACACTGCTACCAGCGTATAACGCGAACAGGTAGTATGACATGGTGCTAAAAAATAAAATAAACACCTGCGACCGCTAGACAAGTCTAAATCATAAATACAGTTTTTCCTTCACCATACAAGCCATATAATTTTACTTCAACTTATACTAAAACAATGACTCTGGCTGGTTAGGGATGGAAAACTATAAGAATATGCATAAAATTTACCTCAATTCACCCTATCATGGTTTGAATATTGACTTATTTCAATGACTACCAAATGTGTTTCAAATCCTCCTAAGTCCCCTGATCACTGATATGGGTTGTAAGTTATCTTATTATTAATTTATTATTGTATTTCTCTGCCATCCAAATTGGCTAACGACTATATAAAAATGTCATAATCACTCATTTTTAAATACTGGCTGTTAAAAAAATTACAGAATATCAAATTTGAAAAAAAAAAAAAAAAAAAAAAAAAAAAAAGCAGATCACACAGAATCTGTTTTTGTACTGTAATTGCAGTATACTTCTCGATAGCTATTTTCAACATGCTATATATCTAACTAAAAGAAACAGGATGATGAGGCAGGTGATTTTTATTGGAGTAGTCTGGAATTGTAGAATGAAATGATACATTGTGAAATAAGCACCCCAATTGCATTTATCTCGGATTCAACCTCTGGCCTCCCACTCCAAATGCAACCTGCTAGTTTGAATTTAATTTACGTATACGAAATATGTTAATGTTTAATGAGTGAACAACCCCAAGCAATTCTAGATGTCACCACAATCTATAGAGATATTATTCATATCAATTATTGAGTAACCCACACTCTCAAATGCTTGGTGATCATTCTTGCCTGCTCACCTGAAGAAGGTGACTAATTATAGAGTGTAACATAACCAAATATTAGCTCAATAAATGATTCCTCAATTACTACATAAAATCACTAACATTAGAGTTTACTGGATGGGTTAGTTTTAATTAATGTTTGGTTTATGATAATTATATTTGTTGGTTATTTGTAAACATGAAAGTGATGAAGTCACAAATTGTGCTTTTGGTTATGTCTTCTGAATGAATGGGGTTCTCCCCCCCCCTCTAACCCCCTCATTTTATGGGTTGCATACCATTTAAGTTGTCAAAAGTGTGAAATATAACCTTCATCTAAGTTGTCAAAAGTGTGAAATGTAACCTTCATCAAAAATTTATTTTAAAACACTTATCTAAACTCTGAAAAAAAAAAGTTTATTACAAGTCCCAATATGTAACCAAGTGCTCCTTTTATTAATATCATTATTTTATTTATTATCTTTGTATAATATACATTATTAAATAAACCTTTGTTACAGTAGTTGACTTCATGGTCTAATTTCAGAGAATGCATGACCATATTAAACTCCAGACGATGGCAAAATGAAAACCACAAAGTTCATTTTGAAAGCGGAGTTCGAATGGGGATTGGTGCCTTTAATTTGGTAAGTGATCTAATTTTGATATAATGACTAGAATTATTCTTAAAATAGTTTGGATAAAGAGACAAAGGGGTACTTTTCATTCAATTATGAACCTACCAAATACACTTATGGTGCTGAGTTGATGTTTAAATCTTTCTAGATGATCTCATTGCTTCCTGCTCGAGCAATCAGGTTGCTGGAATTCATTGGTTTTTCTGGAAGTAAAGTAAGTATTATTTACTGTATTTTTGCTTTGTTGTCATTATTATCTGACACCAGCTCAGTCACTAGTATGTCTGTATTGAGCTAAGGGTCCCGGGTTCGATTCTTGGTGTGGCTGAAAATTTTTATCATTGGTGAAATGTGGGTTAACCCCTTCACAATAATGAATTAACGGCTGGGGACTGGGTGTTGTGCCTGTCCTAGTCTTAAGTTAGATTATAAGACATATGAAGCTACGACAGGCCTAGCTAGCCGGTAATGGAAACTCTATGGCTTGAATTAAAACCTGACCCAGGCCATAGGCTGGAAACGGTAATGGATGGAAAGTAAAGTTTAAAAAATTGCGACACTATTAATTGAGTTATGTAAAACCACCTCGCCTTGTGAAGGGGATGATATTTACAATATAAAAATTTTTTTCTTTCAAATATGCCTTGTGTTTATAGTAATATAATTTACTTTTAAAATTAAAACACTACTATTCCTAAAACTAAATCACTACTATTCCTAAAACTATATTAATTCAATAATGACCAAACAAAAATATCTGTATTTTCTAAATTGTCTTATTACTGTGTTCTTACTATAGTTTGTGGCAAGAAATACATAAATTAATTTCCCACATGAAAAGACTAAACTCCTGTTAACTAAGCTTCTAGAGTCATCCAGTTTTTGAAATTTTCCCATGACGTGCCTTTCAGTTGAGCCCTGTTCCACATCCATATAATTCCCTACTTTACCACTTCTACCATCGGGGCCAAATAAATAATAATGGCTATTAAAAAAAATATTGTCTTAAAAAAAATTGTTGTTATTAACAATCTCTTGACTAGGTGTTGCTCAATCATAACGTTTTAACATTAAACCAAGTTAAAGGGCTTGGGTTTTAACAACACATTGTAACACATGCATCTATTTACACTTTGAGCTCTGTTTACTAAGAATTTGCTAACCTTTTCATCAAACATCTGTATACAGTTGAAACATTAAGTATTGTATACATACTTTGTATTAGAAATGAGCTTTGGTAAATGCTAATCATATCCTAAATAAATGTCTATTTTTTTCCATTTCAGCAAGTTGGCCTGAAAGAGCTAGAAACTGGCTATAAACTAAATCGCAGCATTCGACAAATTCTCTGTGTGATGACACTTCTCTCATACCATTTAATTGTTGTACATATTTTAAGTCACATGGAAGGAAATTTGGAATTTTGTGATGAAATTCTCAGAAGTCAACTTCAGGTAAAATAAAATTTTAAATCACATGTATGTGTATATCTTTAGTAATCTTATCTTAAATAAATAGTTCCACAGTACTCACACCTTGTTTTGCCCAATAAAATATACTCTCATCACATTATACATTTGACATGTTTTATCATTTCATATATACATAATAGTACAAGCTTTTCTAGCTTTGTGTAAAGAAAGATGTTTTAAGTCATTTAATTAAGCTACCTGCGTATAACCTGAATAGGTAGTGAGATGCTGTGGCTAGAAAAAATAAAATTAAGCTACCCGCATCGATTACCATGCAGACTAATTGTCAGACTCATTTAGTCTAGCTAGCCAGTGACAAGAATTTTGGTGTTTGACTATCGATCAGGTGTTCTTAAAGTTGTTTTCCTAAATGTTTTACCAATATATCTTTCCATGCAAATGGGGTTACATTTACTCGGAATTTGACCTTCTTCATCCCTATCGCACTAGCGTGAATAAAATATGTTCAGCCCAGACAGTTGTAAGATGTGAGTGAGAAAAATATTTGTAACTATGATTCAAACCTGTATATTTCATAGGTGAACCAAACTAAACTTACTTACTCTACTGCTACTGGACCTACACTATTAAAATGTCAGAAAAATAAGAACATTTCTTTATAACTCTTGTATTAGACTGACCTGCTGAAGATAGGGAGATTGGTGTTTGAATCCCAGTCGGGTCTACTGAGGGTGGTTTTGCCTAAATGGTTTCCCACTCTCCTTCCATGCAAATGTGATTAGATTACCTTTAAAATGCTTTCTTCCTCATCACTACCCAATTAGAGTAATTATCATGCTTATAACTTGAAAAGGTAGTAAGACACGGTGATAAAAATAACTAAATATTTTTCTTGGTATAGGTCAGTTACTGGTAACGGCAGAATTAAAACAAAAATTGTTAATTGCTATTATTATTCTAATGTGTCAATTTACTTGAAATTATGTAACACACAGGTAATCCCTTCAGTAATAATATTAGCTAATTTTGATATAATATACAAAGGCCATTTACAAATATTACAAATCTTACTACCCGTTCGTTCGGGTTATACACTCTTACTCTAATGTGCAATGGTTGGGTGATTGTGAGATGAAATGGAGGACCTACAGTTTAATGTGGAATCCGAACCACGGTGGAGGCCTGGCATTCCTCACATTCAAAGGTTGTGATTAATACACATCTTGTCAGAGGTGAAGGAAGGGTTTGGCAATCGAATAAATATGTGCCGGGACCGAGGATTGAACCCCGGACCTCCAGCACAGAAGTCTGACACCTTACCCATAGACCACCAGGTCACCTCTCATTTACAAATATAAACCATGAGTAAAATATGTATATAGAAATATAAGGTAAATTTTTTTGTTCACATATAAGTATACATTGAAGTAACATCAATTAATTTAGCTAGCAAATTTATTGAA
This sequence comes from Timema podura, assembly GCA_033556935.1. Taxonomy (NCBI): domain Eukaryota; kingdom Metazoa; phylum Arthropoda; class Insecta; order Phasmatodea; family Timematidae; genus Timema; species Timema podura. The sequence goes on from JAVRXN010000010.1 coordinate 112,959,140, forward strand.
AAATATTTATTTTTTAAATACATACCACTGAGCAATTCCAGCAAAAAAAAAATTAACTACCAATACACATAAAACTATAAATGGTACTCTCAATTATTTTTATTTTCTAAACCAGAGGGTGTGACTGGAAAGATAACATTTTACAATGAGACACTTTGTATGAGCCTTAAATCTAAGGGGAAAGAGAATATTGAAATTATCTGTTTTTGTGGCCGCCTGGTTTAAGGCGTCACTCACGTATTGGGCTTGACTGCCAATAACAAGGAGATTGGAGTTTGCGTCTCATTCAGGTGTTTAGAGAGTGATTATTCTAAAATTGTTTCCTACTCTCACTCAATACAAATGCGGGTACACTTCCTTTAAATTCAACCTTCACCATCCATAATTTATTAGTATAATTAGTAGATATGTGTATAACCTGAACAGTTAATAAGAATATGTGGTGCTAAGAAAAATATACTGAAATTGAATAAGGTTATTTGAGAGCCGCCTGAAGTTGTTTTGTGATAAATGGCTAAGCATTTGAAATCATGTGTTATTATTAGCTAAAACATTTTATGACCATTTAAAATGCAAACATACATAGTTTTATTGCGTATATTATTGATCTCAAAAACTTAACTTCATAAATAGATAATATGGGCTTGAATCAACTTTGCTGACATATTAAAGTAAATTATTTTGACGAGAAAAAGGTTCTCTTAGATAGTGTTGTGAAAATATACTGTTATTTTATCATTCTTATTTTTATATACTTTCAAAGTTTTTTTAATATAGAGTGACTCATCTGTTTAGATGTACCCTGATGGTGTATGGTTCCTGTTCTTCAAAGGTCGGCTAGAGTTTATGAAAGGAAACATAGAAGACTCAATCAACTGGTATGTTCGTTCATGGAAATCACAAGACATGTGGCCACAATTTCATCATTTGTGCTTCTGGGAACTCATGTGGACAAATAGGTATGAATAAAAAATAATTCCCAAATATATAATTTGTCTTTAATTATATTAATATGTAGTTCATGATTGGACATACTTTATTTAAGCTAAGTCTACACGGTTTTACTAATGATTTTGGGTAAAGGGTTGATTTTTAAATAAATCAAGTTGTGCTAGTAAAGAATAAATGGTACAGTGCACCTCATATTTTCTCACTCTTTTATCTAAATTGAAAGACATTTACTTAAAATTCATAAGATATGTGAAACAAAATAATATACATTGTTTCAAAAACATAATTGAAAAATGATCCCATTCTACCAAAGATCATGAATTAATTTTTTTACACTTTTACAGACACATTGATAAAAGAGGAACATATCTACCCACCCAAAGAGCATAGACCTAACATTCAATTCCCTATTTATAAAAAAATTCTATAAAAAAATTAAATTTTTGTTTCCGGCTCAGAAACTACTGGTTTTATAAAAAATGTATTATTAATAAAAGATTTTTTATTTTCCTACAGTCCTACATTTTTTCAATTGCACCGGATTGCTTGCACTGTAATCTGTGATCGTATTTTGTTTGCATTTTATATTGATTATTATGCTAAGCACTGGTTGTTTTAGCATCATTACTATTTTTATTTCTTCACACTTCTTTTGTAGGTTATTATTTTTCATAAATTTCATATTTTGTTTTACTCTCTTTTTACATGAAATTTGCTGAACATTTCTCAGCTTTTTTCATGTATTCTGTGGCAGTGTTAATTACTTATGTTTTTATCTTCTTTAGACATTCTATAAAAAATTGGCTTTTCCTATATTTTTATTACATTTTATTTATTTTCATGCATTTATTCTTGTGTGTTCAGCAAAGAAACTGGAAAAGCTGTTAGGTGAAACACAAGATATCACTGCAATAGGTGCCAAGTTGTTTTGTGTGTTGCACCCCTGATTTGAATTGTTTCATTCAAAAAATAATAATTTTTTAATTAGTAATAACATTTTGTGTTTGTTACTTTGAGTTTTTATTAATGTTTAATATTAACTTTAGCCTTTACTGACATACTTTATTAATTACACTGTGCTTATTACAAAAAAATTATATTGGTTCAATTTTTACTTTTTTCCAAAACATACATATATTATAGGATGTAAGTATCATTATTATATCATATTTACTTTGTTATTAGAAAAATCACAACCTATGCTAAAAATGGCCAGCATTTCTTTTATGGACCATGTATTTTCTGTCAGTATTGAAAGTGATAAAGTGAGTAAACTTATTTATTGGTGTTTCAGTGTGAAGTGTGAATGGAGAGAAGCTAGTACTTATGCAAGTCGTCTTCTCGAAGAGAGTCGATGGTCAAGGACGATTTACAGTTACCAAAGAGCTGCATTTCTCTCAATGTTGGGTGATGATATTGAAGAGGAAGAAAAGACTGAAATTGGGAATTTAATGAGGTAGTTAATGCCTAGAATATATTCATTTAATGCTTTAGTAATATATAAAATTATATTTAACTCCTTCATTGGCCGCATAATCTATGGTATCACCCTATAATAGTCTAGACTGCCGATGACAGGGAGATCGAGTTTCGATCCCGGTCTGGTGTGTTAAAGGGGATTTTTCATTCACTCTCCTCACAAATGTGGGCACTCTTCCTCTAAATTTAATCTTACTCGTCCAATTAACCTAACCAATCTAAAAAAAATGAGATTTGACTATTAATAAATTTAGCTGTTGATTATGTGTAGTTGAGCTGACATATAGTGGTAAAAAACATTAAATATAAAACAGGTTAGTCAAGCTTAAAAACCAAGTATTTCTCCTTGCCATCCTGTTCTTATGAGATATTTTCATTTCAAACTCTTAGTTTCTTGCAGTAAAAATTGCTATTCTCATACATACCTAGTCATTTGTATGAAAAACCTTTACAGTTTTGATTAAAAATTAATTAGTTAAGAAATAAAGGAGTTGGTGCATATTATATATTTAATTGAATAAATATGGAATCAGAAAATCATATAATCATAGCTGCTTGATATAGTTTGATAAATAATATATTTGCATTGATTGCCTTTGATCATTCTCATACTATCTTTAAATTTACAGAAATTCTTCAAAATGGAAACAACGCATTGCAGGAAAATCTCTACCCATGGAAAAATTTGCCATCAAAAAGGCATCTCGATTTTTTAGTCAAGGAAATTATTTATTGCTGCCAGCTCTTGAACTATTATATGTATGGAACTTGTTCAAAGTATTGGGAAAGAAAAAGCAACTAGTGTACAACGTATATAAAATTATTGAGAAAGCCTTACTAGATTTAAATGAGCAAGAAGGTTTGTTAATTTTATTATAAATAAGTAATAAGTCAAATTATAGAATACATACTCTTGTAACAATATCATTTTAGTATTTGATTACATCTATATTTATTTATGTAACACAAGATTCTTTGATAACTCAGATATATTATACACACACACACACACATATGTATATATATCCTACTACTTATCAATTTAAATTATATCACATATCAATTACATTTTCACAACCCATTGAAATATGAAAAGGAAGAAATGTGATAATATGAATGTTAAAAATAATCTTATATTAAGAAATTAGCTTTTTGATATTTAAATTGAGCCTATCAAGCTGTAAAATTGGTTCATAAAATATATTAAAATGGTGTATAAAAGGTTAAAATTTGTACAAAAAACAAGTCACATTAATATAAATAGCTCTTTGACCAAGAACTTTAAACCCGCTTCAATGGCAGTATGCTCTATGGCGTCACACTCACAATAGGCGAGAATGCAGATGACAGGGAAATCAGGGTTTGAATCCTGTTTAGATGTATTGAGGGTGGCTTTCCCTATATGGTTTTCCACTCTCCCTATGTTAAAAATAATAAATATGGACTAGATGGTTGTTTCCTTCCATATTTTTTTCTGATTTAGTTCCAAATCTATGCTTGCAAAATTGTCATCCAATCACCTATTTTATTCTAATTGTTAAATATGTTCAAGAAGAATGTTACTATCTCAATGTCAAAAATTATGTTTTAGTAACTAAATCCTACTCGCAAGAATAATAAAATCATTCTTTTAAAATTAGTGCAAATACAATCGCTATCTATCTGAATTGTAAGCATTGAACTTAGCCTCACCATATTTTGAGATAGTTTATTGTCATTACACTAGAAAGTGTATGTAGTATTTGTTTGACATGCAATGGCTCTGTTTAATGTACAAATCTATATTGTCTGTTTAGGCGTTCTACTCATATTTATGAATTAAACAGAAACCTATACTTACCCTTTATCATGTTTCTCATTGTTTTTCTTCATTTCCATTATAGTTATAATTGTAACCCATGTGTTTGGTTTGGTTTTATCTTCTATAATTGATTCATTTTCTCTCATTATATTGTAGTTTTAATACACATCATTTTTGGTCGTTATTTTTATTTTGTCACTTAAATGATTGGCATATCAAAAATAAAAAGTATAGCAAAGAATTTTACACCTTTTTTCTACATGTAATCAGTGTTTCTAATTTTACCACCTTCTCCTCTGCTCTCATTCCTTTTCTCATTACCTACTTTCGGCAAGATCAGTATTGTGGGTGGGTTGCACGCTTTACTTTGATCCAATAAGTTGAAATTTGTTTGGTTTAAAGTTTGCTCAGGCTCATCATTAGTGGTTTGACAATACATCTACATACAAATGCTGATACATTTCCTCTTAGTTTCCTCCTTATCTCCACTTTAAAATTATGCTGTAAATATCTTGTTAATCATATTAGTAAAACTAGAAACACTAGGCTTAAAAGTTTTTTTTTTCCCCCAGAGAAAACTGAGTATGATGCTGACAACAGGGGGCTAGTATTGCTTCTTAAAGGTGTGAGTCTTCGCCATATGCATAGTCCCTTACAAGCTGAAGAATGTCTAAAAACAGTTATATCTTTGGAGAAAAAACTAAAAGAAGATAATTACTTGGTCCCGTATGCTCTAGTAGAGCTGGCATTTATCTACAAAGAGCAAGGAAACGTTTCCAAGGCATCTCAAATATTAGAGGAAGCAAAGTAAGTACTAAAGCACAAATTCTTGGGAGCATAATTTAAGTCAAAATAAACTATAAATCCTGAACTAATTTTAAGATTAGCATTTTGGGAGTAGAGCAAAAAAAAATAATTTCATAAAAATAAATTAACTTAAATCTATGGATTAAGACTTACTATAAAAATTACTGAAAGTAAGTTGCGGAAGATCAAGTGTTGCTCTACCAGTTTTAACAATCTCACTTTTAAAAGCATAGTCTTAAAAAGATTTCACTAATAATTTATTAACTACACATTCCTCGTTACCCACACACATATTGAAAATATAAATCTATATTAAGTTATAATAAGATGATAAATAAAATAAAATGTAAAAACTAACACCTTAATAAAACAAATTATGGCCCATACGAGACCCGCCAGTAAACACAACTAAAGTTTAATTAACACTTCGCATGCTCCAACATTGACAATAGGTTGATATTTACGGTTATTCTTTCATTCCATGACAGTGACAGGCAATTTAAACTTTGTTTTTATTCTACCTCTACTGATTGTATAGGGGACATATAAGACGATCTTGCCCCTTAGCCTCTTTCCCTCCCTTTCAACCCTCATGCCATTTGAAGGCCTTGGAGGCATTGTTGAGATTGCTTTTAGTAAGCTATTCTACTATTGTGGAGAAGACAACCCCACATACACACTTGAAAAATAAACAAGCTTAAATAAAGAGGATGGTAAAATATATTATCTTTAGGATTTAAAAAATATTTAAGTTATTTTAATTTATCTAATAGAATAATAATTATTTCGCTGAAAGTAGGCAAGCAGTGCTTTCAATGCTTACATGGACCGACCGCCAATGCTGTCCAATATCAGTTGTAAAATGGTGGAGCTAGTGGAAACATCAAACATTGAGGTGCCTAGTGTGATCAGATTTATGCGACTAAAAGGCACAACACCAGCTGAAATTCATCACCAACTTGTTGAAATGTATGGTGGTAACTTCATGTCATGGTAACAGGTTTTGGGTTTGGTACACTGCCTTTGATAATGGCAGGATAGATGTTCAAGATGAACAGTCACATTCAATTTAAATGTATTGCAAACTAACTTAACATTTCAGTGGGTACTGTGCACATCATCGTTCATGAGCAACTGGGGTACCTAACCAATTTGTTGATGTTCACAAATCCAGTACAATGGGATTTTCTCTCATTCACTAGACGTGTTACCATGCAGTGAGAGTGCAGTTCCTTCAGAGCATTATTACAATCGATAAAATGTGGGTGCATCATGTGACACGAGTCTAAGAAAGCAATCATCACATAGATACATCCATAGTTCCCCACCTTTAAAGAAATTAAAAACTATATAATCAGCAAAGAAGATCATGGCGACAGTCTTTTGGTACCACAAGGCACGCTTGTTGATTTCTTCACCCAGGGAGGTACAGTGAATGCTGACCACTATTATGACACATCTCGCTTATCCAGGGTGGTTGGGGCAAAAATTGCCCTGCTAAGTAAAAGATTAAAAAAATCTGCAGAAAAAGTCTTAAAAACCTTGGGGGAAAAAATTCGGAGAAAACTAAAACTAAAAATTAACCTACATACCTACTCTTTTATTTAAAATAAAACGGTAAAAAGTTTGTTTTTTTCTTTTTGTTCATGGTCTTTATCTGTTTTTTTCTTTTTGTTCATGGTCTTTATCTGTGCATACAGCTTCAGAAACTGGGATTCTCTCAGCCCTCTGCTGGCTAAACCATGAAAGCATTGCTTTGTCCAAATCATTTTATATTGACGTCTTCATAGTTTTCTGACAGACATGCCACTCGCTATCAAAAAAATTCAGCAAACTTTTTTTTTTAATATCACGCACCGTTTCCTCACCAACATTAAACTAATTCCTTAATGACTTAACCCTAGCCCTTTTTTTATTTTTGTAATTATTTTAAGTTTTTGTTCTTTAGAAAGAACAACTCGGCATGTTTATTAAAATATTAAATAATATTTCGAAATACTACTGTAAAGTGAAAATAGGCCAAATTATTTATGAATTGACCAATATGCATTTTAATACATGAATCTCTAATTACTAATGTTATATTTGGTTAATATAAAATTATCGAAATTCTATATCTTTATAATTTATTTAGCTTGGTATTCTCAAAGTAATGTAAATACAGTAAATTTTTTTTACATGTATGTAGCTTGTAGCTGTTACATTTTAAAAGTATGCCTTAGTAATTACTCATTCATGCTTGTTTATCTTTCCAGAAAGAATTATACTGGATATTCATTGGAGTCACGCCTTCACTTCAAAATTCACTCATTTCAAGCTGAATTAGACGAAGAAAAAAAATTGGTTTCAGGTGAAGCTATTTCCTCAGTCTGAAAGCATATAGAGGTGTTTTTCTCCTTTCTTTTTCTCGTAGGTGACATTCCTCCTTTTTTTCTCCTAGTAATATCACATTTTAAAAACAATTGTCATACAATATGTAAGGCTGACTATTTTGATATATATATATTTAGTTGTTACATGATATGTACTTATAACATGTATATCAACTGTCATTTAACTTAGATGGAATACAAATAAATACACACATGCAATAGTGCAAAGTATTGGCTTATAAAAAAAACCTAAATACAACCATGACAAGATTTTTTTTTAATTCACTGGGAAAAAAACTCTAATATTTAATTGAATCAATGATTTTGTCATAACAAAAAATCCCCAGTTCCTTTTGGTTCAAATACTTTTTGGAGTCTTCCAATGAGTGCAAAGTACCAGGGGTTAAAGTCCGCTCTCTTTGAAATATACCAAAGCACTAATAATTCAGGATTAGTACCTAAAAAGATGCCAGCGTACAGAATGTATATTAAATAAACAAACCACTTTGGTTGTATTCATAAGCTTACGGGGAGTATTGTTATGTCATTTATTTTATTTTGTGTGTGTGTTTTTCAATCAAGTTTATCATACATTGTTTCAATAAAGCTTCGTTTTACACAGATGTGCTATAGTTCTTAGTTATATAATATAGCACGATGGATTTATGGAATAGCTTAACCCACTTCTGCACTTAGCATTTTGGTGGTTAGACTTATCCTGTGTTTTTCTCCCATAACTTTAGACTCCTATTCTATTTAGTGTATTTTTAGCGGTTTTTTTATACCATCATTAGTCCAGGCCTGTACTTCTAATACTAAATTTTTTTTTATCAAAGTTAACATCTTTAATTTATTCCAGTTCATAGACTGCAAAGGCCCACAAGTACTATTTATTATATTTATTTAAATGGAACAAAAGCTTTAATATGTTTGCCAAGGTTAATATGTGCATATTTGTGATCTTGGTTAACTTTATTTGTATATTTTATATAATACTTGATAGCTAAATTAGATACCTAATTTTTCTCACAGTTAAATTTAATAAAATGGTTCGTTTAGACACTACATTTATTTTTAGTTTACTTAATGTTATCTACAAATTGTAAAATGAAGCATGAATGTACAATTTAAAGTATGTAAGTCTCATAAAGACTGAAAAAAGAAAAGCAGTTACATAAATTTTGAATTGGAGCAGGGTTTATTTTATTATATTTATTATTATTACTATTCCGTGGATGCTATTCAGATCCTATATACGATGAATTTTTTCCTCAAGCCCTTATTATGTGAAATAATTCTGATTAATTTGTAAACTAATGTTAAAATTGTTTTTTTCCCTAATCGGGTGGATTGATTCATATGTATTGCAATGAAAGGTGAATGATGTCCACAGGAATTGAGTACGTAACCTTGACCTATTTGCACTAATTCTCAACCACATTAGGGTAACTGGTTAAAGTATCGGCCACTCAGAGCTATCCATAATTATTATTATTATTAGCACCGCGTCTTACTACCCGTTCGGGTTATACGCACTTACGCTAATGTGTAATGGTAGGGTGATTGAGAGATGAAATGGAGGACCTACAGTTTAACGTGGAATCCGAACCACGGTGGAGGCCTGGCATTCCTCACATTCACAAGTTGTGATTAATACACGGCTTGTCAGAGGTAAAGGAAGGGTTTGGCAATCAGATAAATCTGTGCCGGGACCGAGGTTTGAACCCCGGACCCTCAGCACAGAAGTCTGACACCTTACCCCTAGACCACCAGGTCACCCTATCCATCCATAATCACAGACATTGGTTTAATGTTACAAAATTACCAGTTACCATAGTGCACCTCAACCAAATACATCTATTGGAGTAAAGCTAGATGTTAACCTGTGTCTAGTATTGAGCCGCACTTCAGGAACACTAAATCTAACTATGAAACTGGTCCTTAATCATTTTCCAACAGCTAGTGAAAAGTGGCTATTGATACAAGACAAACCAGGATGGCCTGGTGATAGAGCAATGGTTTGCAAAGCCAAAAGTCATGATCTCAATTCCCTGATTCAGGTCATTTTTCACTAATTTGAATTAGGTAAATTTTGTTTGATTAGAAACTAAACTTGAATTAGCCACAATGAATCGACTTCTACTTGTATTTCCTATGTATATTATTGTGATTATTATATTAAATTATTGTTAATTATTCTTTACTTCTTTGTAAATGATTTTATAAAATTAACCTATATAAATGTTTACTTGGTTGAAGTTTCACCAAGATGTCTCTGACTGTGTCATTTATTATGTGTGTTTAGTTTATCTACTTACAATATTTATTTTTGATGATTTTGAACTAAAACAATGTAGAAGAATCAAAATAATATATGTGGTTAAAATTGTTTTTATTTTATTATCTATCAAAGAAATATTTGAAAAGATAACCCATTTACCCTGAAGTCCTTTTCACTTCAGATTACTCTGTTTCAGCATGTATTGAATATAAAAATATGTTTTATAGTTTATTTAATAGCCTTTGTTTCTTAAATGGGTATTATCTTGGTTCAAAGCTATCTTTAACACAACAAATTTAATTAATGTAAAAAAGAAATTAAATTACAAGTGAATCGAGGCTTCTTAAAATATTCTTGTGTAAATTGGCAGAATATCTGTATATGGTCAATTCAAATATGGTTAAATTGTATATAATAACCTTGACTTTATTTTAAACTAAAATTTAAGACTTTACATTTTCTAAAAATGAACATATATTTTTTAATGCTACACAAATTTGTGATAACTATTAAAAAAAAAGTACAAACTGTTCTTAATCAAGGGTGTCTTTGGAGAGTTTGGTTCAGGAAATTTGTCGATTATTACTATATATTTGAATAGCTGAGCATGTAAATTTTAAGTTGAAATTATAAAAACAAATTTTTCAGAGAGTTGATGTATTTTTCTTGATTTCACCACTCCTTCATAGAATTTGCCTAAATGTCTTGACAGAAATATTTTAACACGAGACTTGTAATATCTATTAACATTTTACATGAATGCCTTGTAATATAGCTCCTGAAATTTTCAATTTTATATAAGTGATGTGTATAGGAAAACGATTCATTCAAAGTTTTAGTGAGTGCTTTTAATATCTAACAAAACTTTTTAATTCGTTTAGTTAAAAGGTGTTGCAGTAATTACAGTAGACAATCTTCATTATTCATTAAATCACAGTTTTGAAAATAAAATAGATATAAAATAATCACTAGATAAAGACAATTTAGTTTTTAGCAAATTAAAGTACCTCTTCTTATTTTACCATATGATGTACATTAGAGAAACTGTACCTGAATTTGGCTAAATGTGGATACACTTTCTCATTTGTGTAAATATGCAACTGTCTGGACGGATATTAGAAAGCTTAACACACAATTATTTGAAATATAAATTATTTTTGATTTGCGTCATACTACCCAACTGGTCCTTTCGCAATGGTGTTGAGAGGAGATTATAAGAATAATGTATCGTCATAAAGGAAAAAACATTCTCCGTACATATGGCTAGGATTCGAATGCCAATTGACAACCTCGCCAACAAAACAAATTGGATGAACTTGGCGAGAATAAGACAAGGCAACCTTCCTTATCTTTCCAGTATATGTGGCTTTAGTGAAACATATACTCTTATTTGACGGCAGTGTCCAAGGGCTAGAGATGGAGGTGAGGTGTCATCATTTTGGTTTTAAAAGAGGAAGAAACGTTGGTTAAAATGACCACTATATTTGCCCTTAGTTGAGCATATCAGCGCAAAAATCTATTATGCAAAGTGATGTTTAAAAACTATGATCACCATGAGAGTGCATCAAGCTATTTTAAAAACCCTACCTCCTAAAGGCAAAAATCTAATATCTAATGGCTTATAACTAGTCCATCATTGATTTGAAATATATTTAAAACCTTAGAGAAGTATGATAAAAAAACTGTTATATAAAAATATAATTTTTATGTGTAGTTGCAAATATTTAAGTTTAGAAAGTATCCAGTAGATCGTATCGAAATATTTACACATTTATCTATAGCAAGTTATTAAGTAAAATATAATTAATAAGTTTGAAAAAATTTATGCATCTCATTTCATCAGGTTTTTTTAGCACTGCCTCTTACCTCCAGTTTGGGTTATACGCTTTTGTACTAATTACACTAATGATTTTTGGGATTAGGGAGGTTATATTTAAAGGAAGTGTACCTGCATTTTATGGAGAGAGAGTGAAAAAACATGCTGGAAAAACCACCCTCAGTACACCCTACTGAGATTCAAACCTCGATTTCCACATCATCAGCATCAGCAGTCTAGTATTCTACTACAAGAGTAGCATGTTAGACCATGTGGCCAATGAAGTGGGTGATTTCATCAGTTAAAACAGCTTTTAAAGGGAAAAGAAAATTAAAAAAAAATTGAAATCGAAACACACTTAGAATAAATTTTTTTGCAGATTTTTTTTTTTTTTCCAAAAACATTCCGATATAGTATATAAGTAATGGCCAGGTTGTTTCTCCATCCCCTCTTAAAGCGGGTGCATTTCCACTAATAAACCCTTCGCATCCCTCCCTATCCATTAATAACTGGTGAAAAAAAATGTGAAAAAATGTCATATAAAGATATAGTCATAATGTGATGTTGCAAACAAAGAGTTGTAAATTCAAAATAAATCAGTTCCTTAAAGTATTTTTCACAATTTAATTTACCGCCTGTAATTTAACAATGGAGCACCCACACACACACCAAATTAAATAAAAATCAAGATTTAAAATCACATCAACAATATGGTAATGAAAAATGTTAATCCAAATAAATCCTCCACCGGCATACAATATATTATGTGTAATAGTTTATTTATCCTATAACCAGTTTAAAAACCTTTTGACTTCCTTGATCTATTTTTATTTCTCTGGCTTAAATTGGCAATGTCGTTCTATGGAAACTCTTAAGAACAATTTTTGCATACGAATAGGTGAATATGCAGATAGCCTGAATGTGCAGTAAGATGTGCAGCACTAAAAAAAAGAAAAAAGTAAATTAATGTTTTTTAAATATATAAAAGATAAAGATAGTTTAATTAGGTGAAAATGCAATGAATTTATGATTTTTAAATTTCTTGAGCAATTTATCTTTACATCATTGATAGAATATGTAGGTAAAGTCCTGATAGAATAGGTAAATCAAGTTTATCATCAAAGCATTTGTTTGAATTTAATTATTTAGTTCAATGAACAATTCTTAAAATAAATAAAGATTTAAATTTTATTGGAATAAAATGAATGACTTAAAAAAAACTATCAGTAAGTATTGTTTGTGAGAAACTATTAAATCTTTTTGAATTCATATATATTGGTTAAATGACACACTGGCTCAAATTTTATTATTCTCTTTTTAATCACAAAAACGAAAATAGCTTTTATTAAAAAAAAAGTTAGTACCAGAATTATTGTCTTTAGTAACTAAAGTATAAATTTTTAAATAAAGATCAAAATTACAAACAGCAAACTCCCAAAAAGGAGGTGACAACAGTTATTAACAAAAATGTAATAACTTTTCTTTTTATGTATAATGATAGAGCTGACAATCTCACACATCCATCATAACCTGTCTTAAAGTAATGATCAATGTATGACTCTGAACAAAGGATAGTTCTGAGGTAAGCTCATTGGCACACTTAGCTAAATAAGATATAAAGATTGATCCCTATGTTCAGTTGTAGTTTATAAATAATTACTTGGATTATGTTTAAGAACGTCGACAGCCCGGTTGATTAGTAAGACAAAGTCCACATAAAATTTTTTTTAAACATATATTAATTTCAATATATATTGAGTTCAATTACACTAAACAAAAACTGTTTATGTGGGAACATGTACTAAAACACTTCCTGAAATCTAGACAAGCCAAAAACTTCAGCAGAAATTATTTTTAACTTACTTCCTGCTTCACTTCTCATATAACTATTTAAAGATACTATGTGTTTTTACAATGTGTTTTGCTAGATTTTATAGACCAATGAACCTACACAAGTACAAGATAAGATAACATTATTTAAATTATTATCATTTCCAATAGTAGGCCTATAACAACCATAAATAATTAATTTTAACAATGTTCATATTTATTTGGTAAGGATTAATAAATGATGAAATTAAATCTTCTTTGCTATTCTTTTATTCCCTTCTCCTTATTTTGAGCCTTTGTCTTCTATTACAACATGTTTCTGTGTTATATGTTACACCATCTTCAAGTCTTATTTATGACAATGATTTATTTTTAATACATGTTATGGAAGGTTTGTGAAACTTTTAAGTATTATTATGTAGATCCCACAAAAAGTTTCTTACATAATAATACTTCAAAATTTCACAAACCTTCTGATAATATATGTTTAAAATAAATCATCATTATCATAAATAATAAGATCTGAAGATTGTGTAACATATAACACCGAACTATGTTGTCATAGAAGACTAAGGCTCAAATAAGGATAAGGGAATAAAAGAATAACAAAGATGATTTAATTTTATCATAAATAATTATTTTACAAGATTTGGGTACTACTATGCTGAGTATTACTGATTAGAGAAATTAAAATATGTAAAAGTATATTTGAACTAAATACAACTAAATAAACTACTTTCCTAAATGTTGGCTCACAATCTAGGTCAAATTTGTTAACATCTGTTGGTTTAACTTTTCTACTTAAGTCCTTTTGTTAAGATTTTACCAACATTTAACGATAACAAATATTTTATCCCTATTATTTTAATATTTTCGAGATATTATTCAAACTTCTAATTTATGTCTAGTGTTAAAATGCAAAATATTGAAAGAATTATCAAACAAATTGTGAAATTTGGATGTAAAGAGGAATTCATTCAAAACTAAATGATAAAGGTAAAAGAAGAAAATCAAAGAAATCAAATTAAATTTATTTACTATTTCACCCTTAAAGCAGTTTATACATCTCCGTTTAGTTAAAAGCGTAATGATATAAGAATCCTGAACATGAATTATAGTGTGCTTAAAAAATATATATAATGAAAAAGTGGTTATCCCCGTTTACTAAATGGCAAATTAATGTAGTGATATAAGTGTTAGAATTAATCGATACACTTGCTAGGAATTAACTAAATATTTAGTGATGCTGTCCTCAAAGTTGACTTTGTGTAGCAAGTATGGCAAAAACAGGGGAATTTTTTTTTAACTCCAGCATAATTTTAGACAAAGTACTCATATTATTCTAATCAATCAAGTCCAGTGTAAAAAAAAAAATGTGACACCATTAATACACACATGCTAACGTTTATAAGTGAAGTTTAAGATTGATTATTTTTAAGTTCTAAACATGTCTCCTAAGAAATAATAGCAAATATAAACCAGAGATGAACTGTCTGTAAGCGTGCAAGTTTGGATGAGAGCTATCTGATCAAAATTTCCAAGGCACAAGTTTCTGTAAACATATATGCACATATTTATTTGGAATGGATTGGAAATTTGAACAAAAAAATGTCAAATCACTATGAATATTTATTCACTAAAATTAAAAGACATTGATTGCAAATAAGTGCCTAAAGTGAATTTTTATAGGCATATAAACAAATTGTATTTTTAGATTAAAATAACTTGTTTAATTTTTTTATAGGCACAAAACATTAAGACGTTAACATTAATACACGAGTTTAGCATTAATACATCATATGTCATGATTAGTAGGCTGCTGCTCTTAAGTACTATGCCTAATTGACGGCCATGGCTTCATTTTATATTTTAATTATATAATTGTAGATAAGGCTGTGAAATGAAACTGGTGATAATATCCTAACTCATTAACACAAGGGTTTAATTATAACATACTAGATCATTATGAAATTTGCAAAAGGAACTGAATATTGTTATTTATAAGAGAATAAAAAAATTAATTGAAGCCAAACTCTACAAAAATCATAGTATCAACAAATAATGTTTCTTAATAAAATTCTACATTGAATATGCACAAAGTTTTAATATATTCATTTCATTAACAACCAACACCATTTAACATTTAAAAAAATAAAAAATACTTTAAACAAATTAACTCATTAACACAAAAGGCATAATTGTAATAAATATGGGTAGTTAGGGTTGTAAATATAATTTTTTTTATTGTTCATTTTCTAAACATTAAGTGTTCAACTATGAAAATAAACTATTTTTTCTACAAATGTAACCTGAAATTAGTAAAGGAATACTTTTTTTAGTGCAGATAACACTTGAGAAGGGAAACCAAACATAATAATGGGTGAAAGAAGACAACATAATTATCATTCAAACTAGCAAATAATTTTTTTTATTGGCTGATGACCAAATATATAATATAATTTCAAGAATTTAGTTTAGAAGTTTTGAAACTAACAGAAATTTCATGAAAAAAAGTGAAATTATAATCCTAAATAATTTTGATTTTAAATTAATCCTTTGTGTTCCTGTTTTTCAGTCTTCATTGAATTTTCATTTTTTGCATTTTGATTTTTTTTAATAAGACCACTTTATCCATGCAATACATTTAAATTTTAGTATTATTTAAATCATAAAATTATTTAAAAATAATTTAAATTATTAGATTTTTGTTTTACTAATGTTAATAGTTATGTTCAACTTTTATTGGATGTTTCATCTTATCTTTTAAATTTTTGTATGATTTTTTTAAATTACTTAGTTTATTTTCTAGTTTCATAATTGATAGATTAGACAAATTCCAACTAAATAATATACATTATAATTCAATGCCATCTTTTAGAGATAGGTCAAAACCAACCTATCTTTTAAATAGGTCAAATAGTAACATAGTTATTATGAGTACACACAAGCGAAGTTTCCATATGCCTGTTTTATTTTAACACCTTGATTTAGTTATACAATACTATCACTAAGTAAATGAAACTGCTTCGAATAATTACAATTAGTGGAAAGATGATATAATCAATGCTTCAGATAGGAATGAAGGTCATGGCTGTATTAATGAACGATAGACTGTATATAATCATAACAAGTGTGCAGTTATATTATGTTATTCAGTTCTGAAATAATAGAGAAGGTGGTAATATGGGAGAGAGAGTTGTAATATGAGAATCGCTTTAACTGTTGACATGCAAGTCCCATCTGGCAGTGGCTCTGCCAAACTACGTCTAAAGGTGCAACCTAGTCTCATGATCGAACAAAGACTTAGTTTGGTGGACACCGTGGAGAAAGGACAGATTTTGTTTTTAAGGGGTGTTAAGTTTTTGTAAGGTAAGATTTCTGCTTATTTTTCTTTATTGATCAGGTGAGTTAGCCTAATTCAACATAGGGTTTTAAATAACACATAAATAGTTCTTTAAAATAAGCTGCTTAGATCCCCTGAAATCACATTAGTAGGTCAACATATTTTAGGTTATATAACATAGTGACAGGTGGTAATATGGGAATCATAAAATTCCAATTACCATATTATAACCCCTTTTTGGTCCACAGTTACCTTTGTTCATGAAGACTTCTTGTGATGCCTAGCAACGAAGCTAGGGCTTAATCCCCAGGGGAAAAGGAAGAAATGGGATGAGGAAGATATGGCTAAGGCTATCAAAGTAGTTAGAGAAAAAAAAATTAAACTTAACAAGGCATCAAGACATTGCATCAAAAAAAAATGGGAAGAAAACCTCCTGTTATACCTCCAGACCTAGAAAAAGAACTTAAGTATTTGTTATTAATGGAAAGCAAATTTTATGGTTTAATGAGGAAAGACGTCCGACGAATGGCATACCAGTTAGCAAAAAGAAACAACATATCACATACTTTCTGAGATGCTATGGCAGGTCAAGAAGCATGGTTTGATCATTTTATGAATAGATTTAAGGAAATCTTGTGATACCTCCACTGCCCACGCTAAGGGCTTTAACAAGGAAACATTCAAATGTTCATCATTTTAGAGGTTGAATTAGAAAAATATCATTATCAAGCTGACAGAGTATTTAACATAGATGAATCAGGTCTTACAAATGCTCAGAGTAAGATTCCTCACGTTGTTGGTCATAAAGGAAAGCACCAAATCTCAGCCTTAACTGCAGCCGAGAGAGGTTCTCTTGTGTCATTATTTGTATGAGTGCAGGAGGTACTTTTGTGCCACCGATGATGATTTTCCCGAGAATGAACTGTAGCAACCAGCTGATAAATGGGGCTCGCCAAGGACCATAGGGGTTTGTCACCCATCTGGTTGGGTACAAAACTATCTGTTCACGTTTCATTGACAAAACAAGAACCAACTGAATTCACGAAAAAAAAAAAAACTTCAGAAAAAGAAGATTGTTCAGGTGTGAAATAAGTTTAGTTTCATCAATGAAGATGAATCGAATCAAGATGAAGACAATGTGTTATTAGTTTCTTCAGGTGAATCTAACTTATCAGTGCCTGTTGGAGAAACAGCTCCAGCTTCTGAGGATGTGAAATGTTTTTTTCTGCTCTGAAACGTTCACAGATTCCAAACCTGGAAAACTTTGGGTTGAACATGTTTCATGTAGTGACTGGGCACTACATGTTTCATGTAGTGACTGGGCACATGTAGCCTGTTCCAGATGTGATAAAGACTTATATGTGTGACCCTAAATTTATATAAGTCTGTGTTTTTATTTAGTAAACTTAAATATTTACATTGGTAATTTGCATTTTCCACGCTAAATTCATTGTTATTTGTATAAACGTGCATAATAGAAAACATTTACTTCTGAAAGAACCATTTTTTCAAGAAGACTATAGTGAACTTTCACTTTGTGAAAAAAATAAAAATATTGTTAGTACAATTTTTTGTCATATCACATTTATCTGTGAATTCATATTGTTCATATACACGATTTGCACCAAAACTTTTGTTTTTGTCCAGATTTTTGTGTTATACCTATATTACAAACAGATTTTCTTAAACCTAAATAATGCAGTACTTTAGATTTTTTTGGGTAATATTTCATGATTTGTTAAATCATTTAATTTGGTATTTTGCATACAAAAAGACAAAAGTTTTCATAAAAGAGTAGAGTCATTACCCAAATTATTAAAACCATTATGCTTGATTTTCAGCCTAATAAAAAATACCTTCCCATATTACCACCTTCTCCTCTAAAGATTGCAATTAATTTCTAATCAAGTATAAACATATTACATTATGACGTTTTGTGCACTCCTAAAATATAGTTATATTACATTTCAGGTTACCTTAAAGAAATAAAAAATATATGTTTAAGAATTTTATTATGTAATTATGGCTATTAAATATTATTTTAGGTCATATTTGAATTATACCATTATATATTTAGCTATTTAACTGATCTTATAACAATATATTCTATCATTTACTATGATAATGCAAGTCACAAAATAACTCTAATAAAAACTGTATCAGACTTTATCTTTCTCAAGATAATTTCATAAAAGTGAAACTTGTGTGAAAATATTCAGAGAAGTTTAACAAGGATATTTATGGAAAAAGAAATGGTGATGCCAGGTCAAAGCTTATCAGTAATAATTTTTCTCGCCACGTGTTAAATTAAATTCATTTAAGTTTTCCTAATTTTTTAAAATCATTTGAATTACAAAATCATTAAACAAATCTTCAAACTGAATGAATAAAAGAAAACCGGTTTTGAATTAAACTTACCATGTGACGACATTATTTGTACAAAAGTTGGGCGCGTCGGTCTCTTCATGTCAGTTCATCAATAACACAGTACCCGCCTCGGTGGCGTAGTTGGCTAACGCGCTAGTCGTGTTGAGCTCGACCACCGAGGACGGGGAGATCAAGGTTTCGAATCTCGGTTGGGTGAAATGGAGGTGGTTTTTCCTAAATGGTTTTCCACTCTCCCTCCACGCTAATGCGGGTTCACTTCCTCTAAATTCAACCACCCCAATTCCTAATCCATTAGCGTAATTAGTACTTAAGCGTATAACCCGAACGGGTAGTAAGACGCGGTGCTAAATATTATTAATAGCACAGTATTTTAAGCATTCTATTAATATGCCTAATGTATGCCTAATTTTTGACACATGTTTAGTGCGTTATTGGAGTGAAATTTTGACCGTGGATCTGTGGCAACCTATACTGTTCCAAATGTTTTAAACGTACATGCATTTTCCAAATTAATTGCACAGTCCTCATGTTTTTTTAATTTTTCCACTTAAATGTTTAAGATCCTTACAGGCTACCACTGTCCACAACCCTTCACCACCAAATAATAAACACAAAATAAGCTCTGTTTTTCTTCACTCACAATTAACCAAAATTGTTTACCAAACCAACATTAGAAAAAATTATTATTAATTAATTCCAAATACACATTATTTGAATATATGGCCATCCCGTTAAAAAAAATTTATAACTAATTTTCATCTGAACTATTTAATGAGAAATAACAATAAAGAGATTAGTGTTTTATTTTGTTTGGTATAGTATTTTTTGTTATTATTAATATGTTCATGTTAAATAAGTGATTATAGTGTAAGCTTTTAAATGAATTAAGTTTTGCAATTTTAATTGTAATTGGTTTTAATTATAAAGGTAACTATTGGTATGTTCAAGTGAGATTTGCTTGATTAAGAGATAGTGGGAACATAAAATTAGGAATGATGAATTTTTTTTAGTGTGTTAAGATGAGTAATAAGAGATACGGTGAATCAAATTGGTCAGATATTGACTAAAAATAATGGTACTTAGCATTCTTAAACATAGGATCCCTGGGTGAGCATTTTCTTTACCTGGTTAAAATGATCATAGGGTTTTTTGAGCAGGCGTACAGTAGTTATGGTTAAGAGAACACTTTATTCTAAAAATTCATTTTTAGTTTCTGGTTTCTAATAAAATATATATTACAAATAAAAAATGTGTGCCCTCTGCACAACTTTAAATCATTAAAGGCATACATAAATGTATTTATTTTTCCTCACAATGTTTTAGTTGCCATAAAAAAAATTCTCATATGCAGAGCTTTTGAGAATGGAAACTCCGCTCATGTGCTACTATAAATGTGTTTAAAATTAATACTGCAGTTTCTTCTCATTTCTTGATATATATACCCTGGCTGAGAATTTTGTTTTACACTTAAATTCTTAACAATGAATAAAATATTTACTAAAAAGATTGAATGTCATTTAAAATTAACATAAATCACAAATTAAAAATCATATTTTGTCATAATACAATGTGTCCAGTCTCCCAATTTAGTAGTAATTTTGCAGTAAAACTTAATTAACCTTAAAAATGCTCTTTATTGCAATAATTGCTTCCTTTTTGTAGTTATTGGTGATTAAAATCTTATTCATAATTCGCCTAGATGTATTTTGGGTGTGTGTATGTATATACATATACACACACACACTTTTATCACATAGGGTTATCACAGTAGCATGCAAAAATAGTAATGTTAGTGCATTTGTTTAAAACCTACAACTAGAACATGTTGGCTCTTCTACAATTTCTTGTCTTCCTCTAGTGAAGATTTGAAGAAGTTGGCAGTGAGCTCTAAAAATAAAGAAACAAATATATACTACATAGAGATGCTAAGACAGATTATATACTTCAAAATATCTATAGTCCAATGATATTTATAAAATAAAACATTTTTGCTAAAAATTCAAAACATTTTTACTTTTTAGCTTATAGAAACTATCATAAACAGAATGAAATTAAATTAAATTTATCTGTACCTCCAAAAGTCATTATGACAATTGAAATAAAACACACTCTCTTGGAGAAAGTTGTAATCGTTGTAGTTCTCCTAATCAAAGTAATCATAGTCAATGAGAGAATTAGCGTATAGCCCCAACAGGTGTGATGCTAACAAACAAAAACAAAAAAATTGGAAAGAGGGGGATTTTTAAAATGTTCAAATTAGTGACGAAATAGATATTCACACTGGTTAAGTGGATTATATACAAATGCGAAAAAATTTTAACCATAAATTACACCAATACAAATAAAAATAAAACTCTTTATTTAAAAGGATATAATTTGAAATATATACTAACATGACAAATAATGAATATTTGTGAAGAATAAAGGTTTCACATTCTATTGTAATTATTTATTTAAGTGGCATATTTATAATTTGGGTCATTAACAACTTAAAACTCGCTTCGGTGGATGTGTGGTCTAAGGCTACTCTTGTAATAGAATAGACTGCCGATGACAGGGGGATAGTGGTTCGATCCTGGTTGGGTTTTCTGAGGGTGGTTTTTCCCTAAATAGTTTCTCTCTCTCTTAAAGCAAATGCGGGTACACTTCCTCTAAATTCAACCGTTTTAATTCCTAACCCATTATCATAATTAATACATAAGAGTATAACCCGAATGGGTGGTAAGATGTGGTGCTAAGAAAATTTTTAAAAAGATATTAAATTAAAGGTCAAGGGCTAAGGAAGGTTTTGAACCGTTGCTTCTCCTATCATGTAGAAAAAGAAACGATTGCTGGTACATAATTAAACAAGTTATACTTGATGAAGGATAGGGCAGGAAAATGCAACCAAGAAATATATAAGTTTAACAAATAAGTTTATTCAAACTTAAACATAAAGATATAGAATTACATATAAGTGACAAGATTTAAATTCAATTAATTGATGATAACTGTATTCTGTTATCAAGGTAGAAAAGAATAGGTTGGACGAATAGGTATTATTAGTAGTTAAATAGAACATTTTGTTTAGTTAAACAACTCTAGAAATAGGAATATTACTTTGAAACATCTGCCACAACTCGGCAACAGTAAAAAGAAGAATTAAGTTTTAGGCAAAATAAAAAAGACAATCCAGTCAGACCAGACTAATACCTGAGAGATATGATCATGAATAATAGTGAAACAATTGAAAATAAAAACATAGCATTAAATCCTATATTTTTAGAGTTACTTAAAATAATATACTTTAGGATAGCTTGCTTGTAATAACCCTCATGGAGAGTTACGAAAAACCAAAGAATAATATCCTATAAGAGGAGTTTCCATTTTACAAATAATAGATGGCTAATAATCAGGCATCTCTACACAGTAATTTACTATGGCCGGTCATTTCCTAATGAGTACTGCCAGAGCAATCAATAGTAAATTTATACATCTACCCATTACTAGGGCATACAATAGCTAGTACTAACTATCTTTGAACTCTAAGATAAATATGGCGCCTGAAGGGGCCGAAACAAATTATTATCCTCGCGGGTCACTACTTCAATCTAGTAGTGCTCCCACAGGTTGCACACCGTAAATAGCTACATAAACAAAGGTGTAATCGTGACTGCAACCAGTCACTGATCTAACTAGGTCCAAGAAGAAAATGTTAGATAATCTAATTGTTGCCATAAAGAGATTCTGAATGAGATCATACCGTTTAGGGTGTCATAAAAATATAACAATGTCTTAAGGACTTAGAAAAGGAAATCAAATTCACAGACTCAGTATACTCAATCCCCTGGTCCTATACATATGTAGAGCATAGAGCCCTCATATTTAAACTATGCCTTATAGGCATAGGTAAATAATCATCAGAAAATCTGACTAAAGAAACCATGTCTGATGGACATAGAAAATAATGTTAGACATCTTGACTAAAGAAACCATGTCGGATGGACATAGAAAGTGACTCAGACACACTAACACAACACACTATGTCTGGTGGACATAGAAAGTAAAGTAATACATTCTAATACATGAAACTATGCCTGAGGGACATAGATAGCAATGTCAGACATGCTGACATAATACTCAATGTCTAATCGACATTGAAAATAAAGCAAAACGTGAAACTATGTCTGAGGGACATAGATAGCAACGTCAGACATGCTGACATAATACTCAATGTCTAATCAACATTGAAAATAAAGCAAAACGTGAAACTATGTCTGAGGGACATAGATAGCAACGTCAGACATTCTGACATGATACTCAATATTCTCAGAAGAGGCTTCCTCTGCGACGTGGAGGTTTGACCGACGCTTGATACTTTGTGGCCACAAGTAGTCTTCGGTTCTGAAGTTGTATGAAGTAGTCCTTCCTCCGGTGAACAAATACAATGGAATACAAAAATGTGATCCACGGGGAATATGTTATATAGCAACAGAACTGCCTCTGACTACAACAGGAGATCTAAGGGGAAAAGGGAGGAGGGTGAGTTGTGAAATAAATCCACTTCCTCACTAGCGCTGTCAGCAGGAGTGGCAAATAGAGACAATAATCTCTCTTTACTCTGACGTGTGCCCTTCGATCAAGACATGAAAATGCTCACGATACCGAAATGGTTCGATGGAGCAATGTTCCTCGACGCTTGGGCGTTTCCCGGCAACATCAATTCTGAGTGAGTCACCACCTGTCTCTTCTTATTGGAATAGATTAGTACTTGTTATCTTGTTTTAATTGTCTATATGGAACTTTGATTGTTTATCAAATAAAGGTTAACACTAACTTTGAAAACTTAAATTGGAGACTTCCAGAACTTCACACAAACTTAATATAATGGTATATATTATTTAAAATGCGAGTCTATTCAAATTTGATTATATTGATTTTAACAATGTACAAATGATTTTGTACATCACAAAAGTTCATCATCAACATCAATGGTTTCCAGTCTTTGGCCAGGTCAGTTTAGTAAAATGCCTTCATCTCCCTCTATCCTTCCACCATTCTTCTCTTCTCACTTGCACCCTTTATGTTATTTGCCCCCGGGGGAGGACTGGCAGGTTCCAAGAGGCCCAAGACTACATATATAACAACCCTCAAACAAATATTCATAAATACCACTGCAGCTATATTTCAGTGTGAGCTGAATTTGTGAGTCAAAGTATTAAAAATTGAATCCCGAGGGTATTTCAGCCACATTATCAATGATTACATCAATATTTAGTCCACTTGAAACATCTTTTCAAATTGTTAGATAATAGCTGAGTATATTATAAACTTTCACTTTTAGCTTAAGAAATAGTTTATAACCAATATGAAACAACCAAAAGCCGGTTTTAAATGTAATACCACAAAATTATGTATTCTGGGTACCCTCAGACTCACTCACTGAAACTTTTGATTATAATTTTAAAAACAATCAATTATAATTTAGTGGATAGCTTTAATTGAGTTTAAAGTTGTTGCAACGGCCCAAATGAAACCAGTCCACTTGTCTGCTACTTACATCTCTTTCTTGGTCTACCTTGCGGGTTTTTTTCCACATACTTAAACTCCAACATTCTCTTTGGTATTCTCGCCTTTTCCTTCCACCCTCATTACATGACCATACTTTCTAAGCCATGCTTCTTCTATTATCTCATGTACTCCCTTTATCCCCCCTCTTTCCCAGTTAACTTAATTCCTAATCCTGTTTCTCGTGACATCTAACACGCTTCTCACAAACTTCATTCCCATGAACTGCACTTCCCCAGTCTCTCTAACACTCAGCGGCGAATCTCCGCACAGGCGCAAGAAGCGCACACTTGGGGCCTCAGTATCGCAGGTGCCTCAAAAAACTAAAATAAATTTATTTCATTTCTAACATTTTGTCAATTGATACAAAATGTAAGTTATTAGGATATTGTTTTGCCTAGGTGGGCTGAGCAAAGAGTCGCAAAAATGCATGGAAAGAAACATACTGGATTTCGTATTCAGATTGCGTTGAGAGTAAGAAGAGTTCTTTCAAAACCATTAGGACGTGGTTTCGCTTTCAACATAATCTTACAAACATACTGGACCTTCACACTCCATTGGAATCAGGCCTGCCTATTCTTGGATAACTCATTGCACTCTCCTATAAAGCCACAATCAACAAGAAGTGACTCAAATTCTAAACAACCACTGCTCTCAAAGAAATCGGCCGGAAATTACACAGAACCTTATTAAAAACAAAAGTAATGTTGTGTGTGTTTAACATCGTCCCGGTGACTATAAAAAATGAAAAAGATATTGAATATAAATATTTGAGGTTATTCATTTTATTAACTATACACAATAATAAAATATTAATACTAACAATACAAAATGGATTGTACAATGTCATTTTATTTTAAGATGACAAGCATATGTTTTTTTTTTATTTGTACAAGTTTTTGTTTATTTGAAAAATAATAAATGATGTATTTTTCAATTCACTCATTTTAGTTTAAAATCCTTGAAATAATATTGTTTTAAATTAAAGGGGGGTCTCAGAATCAGGTTGAACTTGGGGGGGTAGGGGCCTCCAGTGATTAATATGCCACTACTTACACTACATAAGGTGTGGACATTTAATTGTGTGCGGTGACAAGTGGAGTTTTAAGGAATAAGATGTAGAAGTATAAAGCTTATGTCTCAATATGAATATATTAATAAAATATATAAAGAACCCATAAAACATTCTTGTTAAAGTGGAAATGGTTACCTTATTTTAATGTTAGTTTCCCACTGTACTTCTCCATCACAGTTCCATACACTCCTGCCAGGAATGAGTTGAGGAGGCTCACTTTCTGACTGGGATGTATGTGTGGGTAGTGCTCGAAATGTGAACTCTCTCGCACGATGAACTTCCACAAAAGGTAAATCAAACTAAACAAATTTGAAACATTTATATGTAATTAGTGTAAAGCTATTTTGATATAAATAGTTACAATGCATTATGAATCACACATCTACATTAGTAAGTAATTTAAAAGGATATAATGAACAGGATTATGTAAGAAATATTTGTAATATGTGGGTCACAATGGCTACTTAAACTTAATTAATATCTAATAGTATGGAAATTAAAGAGTTACGGTGAAGATGATCCTCATCAGTGGTTTAATGAACTAAGGCATCACTCTTGCAATAAATTACAATGCCAATGACTGGGAGATTGGGGTTCAAATCCCGGTCGGGTGTACTGAGGGTGTTTTTCCCTTTAATAGTTTTCCATTCTTAATCCATACAAATGAGGTTACACTTAAATTTAAACTTACTCATCCCTAACACATTAGCATAATTAAATGCATATGTGTTTCACCCTAAGATGTAGTAAAACACAACTATAGAAAACACTAATGAAACAATACAATCGTTGAATGTACGTACTTACCAAAGTTTTCTCTTTACTTGTCAATGTGAGGAGAAGACGTAAATTGTTGAGCAAATTAGTGTGCTTAATAAGTAGAACATCAATGCAACCATCTCCCAAGTGACAATATGGAGAAATGCCATTTGGGCTTCTGACACATGCACAGGAAACATTAGCACCGTTTATCATAAAGAACTTTCCTCGAAATGTTTTCCAATCTGCCATTCAAACATAAATATAGCTTTACTTTTATATGTATTTCTTAAACTATTAAAAAATCTTTATATTAAGCTATAAAAAATTATATTAGAGGACTACTAAGTGCTGTTGTTCTTGAAATAGTAAGTACAAATAAGTGATGAATTTAAAATAAATAGACTTAAACTAACATCTGTTTAGTATGGGAGTTAACCAAATTAAAACCTGCAGCAATGAGGTGTTAAGGCTCCTATTGTACTTGGCCATTTGAATGTTGAGGTTGGGGTTTTAATCCTGGTTTGGTAGTAATAAGATTGATTTCCATGTAAAATTTCTTAATTCTTTCTGCATGCTCATGCTAATTAATTTCCATTAAGGTGGGATGGAAGGGAACTCGAGAAAAGCCCAGTGTTTTCACAGTTTTTATAGAAAAAAATTTTTTGGCCGAAATAAATAATGTATTTCTCCAGTAGAAACTTTAAGAGTTTAATTTTCTTCACATGATAATATGAAATGTTCTTGAATATCTGTCATGAGCATAGTGACATTAGATGACAAACTTTTTAAATGAAGAGAAAACATTGTCATTAAATTCCAGGACACTCTCGACAGACATCCAAGAACTGTTGATATCACCATGTGGAAAAAAGTAAACTCTATATTTCTGTTGAAACAATAGTTTATTTATTTGCGCCAAAAAAGTTTTTCTATAAAAACTGCGAAAAAAATGGCCTTTTCTCGCGTCTTCTTCCACTCACCTTAAGAAAGCTTTCCTCGTGCCTGCTCCTTGGATGAAAATTGTTAGTAATTTTTGTGTTAAGAAAAAAGTTATAAACACATAAACATAAAAATTATAAATAAATATACATATAAACACACACAAACATATATACAAGGGATTATTCCATCAATCTGTGTGTGTGAACACACCCCACCCCACACACACAACATTGATGAATCCTTAGAATCCCGGAGTCTTTAAGGATTAGAGAAATAAAATAATAATATCTCAAGGTTAGGAAAAAATCTCCAAATTTTGAATGTGATTTTATGGCGTTATTATGATGCTTAATAGTGGCTTGGCACAACATTATTCTAGGACAAACTAACAAGACCTTTTTAAATTCAATGATAACTCATAATATAAAAATAAAGTTATCATAGTTATGATTTCTATTTTCTTTTGTTACTAAATAATTAATGGGAACAAAATAATATTTGAAGAAAATAAATCATGTCAATGTAGTAAAGTATACCTTTCATGCCGAGATCAAAATCAACTCAAGTTCACTTAAGGTTAACTTAATGTAAAGGTTCTCCTCCTGTTTTTAAATGAAAGTGATCACGATACAGTTAACTTAACATTCCCTTGCAGGTCACTTAACTTAATAGATGTCCTGGGAGGGCTTTCACATTGAGTGAACGTTACATGAAGGATATCACATGATCTATCTAGCCAATCATTATGCGAGTGATATCTACAGGGCTATTTAGTAATTCATTTGTTGGTTTTATGACCAAGGTCTACTCTTTAGCTCCAGTTTTAGTGATCAGACATTGAAACAAAATAATTAAACTAAAATAGGAAAGCTAAATTTATCAAAAAAGTTTAATGATAAATATTTATTATATCAATAGAAAATAATAAACATTCACAGATGATCACTTTGCAAATATTACAAATCACAGATCAAAATACATACTCTAGAATGCAGATGTTTGGCTCGAGTAGTAACGTTAAGTTACCTGATCACACATCTGTTTTCTTAAGTTAAGTGAACGATATGTTAAGTTCAAGTTAAGTTGATCGGGATCTAGGCATCATGCATATAATGTTTACTTGGATTAAACCCGTATTTTTAAAAAAAAACACACACACGCATGCACGCACACACACACGCATTCACGCACACACACACACACACACACACACACACACACACACACACACACAGTGGTAATTTGCAGATATGGATAGTACCATTATTAGGTGGGTAGAGAGATATAAGTTGAAAACACACTTTGCAAAAGAGTTGTTCTTCCCATACCTTTTGATAAAAACAACATTGAAGATAATAAAGAGGAGTAATGTGGTAACGCTGTGCCTAAGATTTCAAACAATCGCTGGCAGTTAGACATAAACACAAATGCAAGGTCAGTATTTTATAAGCTGTAATAAACTACAAACATGCAGACTAATGGGATATGGCAATGGCCATGGGAATATCTGACAGCCGAGCTGGACCTCCGCCACAGCAATATGATGTTCGCTTTCCCAGCAAACATCAACCGAGCGTGAATGTGTTTCACCGTTTGGAACAGCATTTTCAGGAGAGAGCTCAAACAAGACCAATGCAATGAATGGATGTAGGATGGCCACACAACGTATAAACAGCATGTGTTGAAGATGCTGTAATAACTACCTTCCAACAGCAGCCAGCCTACAGCTCCCGTTGCATAGTACAAGATATGCACATGTCACAGTGGTCAATTCTGCAGGTGTTCCATGATGAGGGGTACCACCTATACCATTATGCAACAACACAGCATCTGCTCTCAACTGATATGCCTTGCCGAGTAGTTTTCCAGTGTCTCTGGCAGCAACATGCTGCGGATCCAGACTTTATTGGGCACATTTTGGTGACTGATGAAGTCTGTTTCACATGATAGAGAATAAGAACATTCATAACAATCACCTGTGGGCAAGTGCTGAACCACACACCACTCGCGTTTGTGTGTATCACCATCGATTCAGTGTGAATGTTTGGGTCTGCAGTGTTGGAGATGTGATTGTGGGCTCATATTTTCTACCAGATCATTTGGATTCCAACAGATACTATCTGTTTCTTGACACAGTTTTATTGGAGCTACTGGAGGATGTCCCAATTCTTGTGCAACAAAGGATATGGTATCACTGTGACACTATGGGGCACAAGTGTGATTGATAACTACTAAATGAAGTCCACCCCAACCAGTGGATAGGGTATGGGGGGGGGGGGGGGGGGAATGGCCTACAGGGTCGATAGACTTCAAACCACTCCATTTTTGCTTGTGGGGTCACCTCAAAGCACTTATATACACACCCACTTTATGACCTACCTCAGTCGCTCGAGGACATTGTGGCACAAATCCAAGTGGATTTTGCAATAGTTGACAAGATACAAAATCCATCTGCCATTTGGAGCAACCTTCTAACCTTCAACCTTCTAACAACTACTGTGAACTAACTTATGTGTTTAGTGTAAAGTGTATGGGTTAACAGTGTGTGTCCAATTATTTAATGTCGAATAAAGAGTGTGTTCAGTTATTTTTGTTGTTTTTCTCAAAAGATATTCACCTCGCATTTGTTTTTATGTCTAATCACTGGAGACTGAATAACATTTCAGGCACAGCAATGCCACATCATCCCTCTCTAACTTTAATGAAGTATTTCTCAAAATATATTGGAAGAAATGATTTTTTTTTTCTAAGAGTGTTTGACTTATATTTTCCCACCAAATCATGTGATACTTTCCATATCCGCGAATTACCACTAACTCTGCATATATGTATATATATGGATTGCATATTACAGTTATCCATTCATAATTATATATATATATATGAATTGCATGTATGTATGTATATATGAATTGCATGTATGTATATATATATGTTGGACGCAAAGCTCGAAAACGCCCAATGGATGGATTTTTTTGCACAATTATAGGATTGGAAGTTTTAAAATGACCAAAACCCTAAGTGTTGTTCAATTTCGGGCTTTGGCTGTCTCCAAACAGACAAATCTAAGATTGTGCAATTACTAAAAGACCATTGAAGTTGAAAATACAGTTGTTAGGTTAAGTTAGGCTTCAAAAATATATAGTCAGGTGGTGTTTATAAATTAAAATAAATTTGTAATCTCTGTCTGGTTCTGTTTGCATGTCAATGAGATCCACTTGCCCTCTTGAATTCATATGGTTGCTCAAAAATGGGCGTGCACCACCTGTTCAGTCTGGTTGAAAAATGAACTAAAATGTTATTTCAAGCTTTGGTCATTTAGTATTTGCACAATCCTAGGTTTGGCTGTTTGGAGCCGGCCAAAGCTCGAAACTGAATATAACTTTGGTCCTTGCTCATTTTAAAATGTCCAATCCTAGGATTGAGCAAAAAAATCCATCCATTGGCCGTTTTCAGGCGCTCAACATGTACACACACAACTGTAATAAGCAATCCATATATATATATATAAACCTATTTTACTGCTGCTACACGAACAGGGGTGTATCAAGTAGGGCTCTCTCTCTCTCTCTCTCTCTCCTCCTTATTATATATATATATATATATATATATATATATATATTATATATAATATTTTAAAATAGTTGTTTCCTACCTCCTGCTGAAGCTTCTTTAGTTCTTTGTCCTTTGTGTTGTTTATTGTTACAGCGTTCACAGTTATCCTTACATTTAGGACCTTTTGATGGATCACTTGAATCACTTAAAAGAGAAACTTCACCGTCATATCCCACATTGGCAAAGAATTTCTTAAAACCTGCAAATGATTAATCATTTGTCACAGTAAACTATGTAAATAAATACAAAGTGTTTTTATCTTCAAAGAGGAGTTTTTGTTTTAGCATTATTACAGGAAAGATAATATTAATACATATTTATGCAAAGACATGCTTAAAAGAAAAAAATATATGGGAAATTAATATTATAGTGTTTGCCATCACAAGCTTGCAAAGTGTTTTAAGTAGAAAGAGATTAGGCTAAAATAATTTATTTGACTTTACATTCAGGGAAAAAAAAACTTGGTTAGTTCTTGAAAGAGTCACCATATAATATGTTTTGAACCTAATGTTATAAATTGATTTTAAACAATTATATTATTTAAGGTGTTTAAAATATATCTCATATCAACGCTTGAATAGGTTGGTTTATTTTCTATCACTTTTTTCTAATGCTTTGTGTAAGTGCAAGTTAACTTCCTTTAATCCTAAAGAGAAGAGTTTCAATCCCTTGTGGACCATAATTATTTTGTCTGTCAATGCTTGCGAACCATTTATAATCTAATTTTAGAAAACTTTGACCATATAAAAATAATCAACAATTTCTAAAAGAGATAGTAAAGCCAAACTAATTATTTACTTTTGATTTAAAATACAAAGATTCAATTTTTCCAAAGGTAAAAACAATGAGCATTAAAACAATTTTTACCTGAATAGTCATATCGTTTTGGGCCCATCCAACGAAACTTTTCACTGTCTCTCACAACATCTCCAAGATACCCATAAGATATTACACTAGAATAGTAGCGCAACAAAGTAGCATTGCTGTGCACACTACATAGATCTAAGCCCACACTGTCGCCTGAAAATAAGCAATGTTTTACCACTGTCAAGACAACACTAACATAAATAAGGAAATAAGTTTTCTTCTTCTTTTGTTCAAGGAAACAAAACCTTCAGTTGCTGAAAAGTCTAAGATGTCACAATCACAGTATACTAGACTGCCGATGATATGGAGCTCATTGTTCAAATCCTGGTCAGATGTACTGAGAGGGTAGTTTATCCTAATGGTTTTCCCCTCTTCCTCCAGGCATGTGCGGGTACACTTCTAAATTCAACCTAACACATTAAGATAATTAGTAAATATGCATATTAGCCTAACATATAGTGTAATGTGGTGCTAAAAATAAAACTAACAAAACAATTTACCATTATTATTTGCAAAGAAACCTAGTAATTTAAAAAATCATAATTTTATTGGCATATAGGCCTAAACAGCATAAAGTGACCAAATAAGTATATATCATCTAGATCAAAACTTGAAATATTAGCTATATACATATGCACAAAGGAATCAATCTTATCTTACTTTATTTTTATAATGATAGCTAAACTTTCAGTATAATATGAGTTATAATGACAATCTAAAATGTGTACATGTTATTGAACAAAAATTTACCAAAAAAAAACAGGTTTCCAGAATATATAAAAAATTTAGGGGATTTGAAACCTCATTTTAAAAAGCAGAATAAAAATAAGATTACTTAGGTGCATTTAGACACATATTGGTACAACTTGATGATTTAATACTTCAAAACAGATTAAATAAAAAAACAAAATTACCAAAAATAATATGCAGTACAGCTGTCTGAACATCTGTTGTTCCATGAAAGCAATATGCCATAGTATCAGTGCTGCCAGCAGGTATAATACCAACTCGCAAAGATGGAGTCGGCAGAATAGCTTCAGGGTCATTTTGATCTATTCCCTTGTCTTTTGCTGTCCGCAGAACAAGGCCATTAAACACTTCAGCAAATGTCCCATCGCCCCCAACACATGTGATTGCATCAATATTATCAAAGGAGCAGGACAGAAGAGTATCTCGTGCATGATTGGCAGATTGTGTGATGGTAATTGTCGTGTGCACACCTGCTAGTTCAAATAAAGGCTTCACACGTTTTTCATAGATTTGTAGTCCCTTTTTTTTCCCACCATATGGGTTCACAAACACCATGATTCGTTTTGGACGTTTTGTAAAGCCTACAGGAAAAAAAATTATTAAGAAGTTAGAAACATAACATATGTAATTTAATTTATTTTAGATGCAAATACATCCATTTATCAAATAAAATAGTTGCAAGAGATATTTTATATTTGTTAAAACTAGATGACTTAACACACATTGTGGGGTTCAAGTGATTAAATAAAAAAAGTAGGAATAATTTAATTGCATATTCAGATTAGCAAAGGCCTGATAATTATAGTAATGAACTGTTTCCAGCCTGTGGCCGAGTGAGTTTGGTAAAATGCCTCCATCTCCCTCTGTACTACCACCATTCTTCCTTTCTTACTATAGTTCATTCTTCTCCTTTTACTCGCACACTTGCTGTTATATGCTCTTCCCATCTCTTTAATGGTCTCCCTTGTGGTCTTTTCCCTCCAAACTTTAACTCATTTTCATTTTCCATTCTCATTATGTGTCCATGTATTTTTTAATGAATGTGAATGGTAAAAGTATGAATCAGCACTTTACAGTGTTTCATAAAAATTTACCTATTCCTTTTGTATTACCCCGGTTATTAAAATAGGAAAATGCCTCCAGGATTCAAAAACTCAACATTTTTACTTTAATTGTGTAATTATAGTTTAGCCTTATGTGTCAATTAATAAAGTGATTAATTTATAAGCAATTGCATGGACAAATTTCACATTTTTTTTACTCTAAAAATAATACAAAATAAATGTATTCCCTGCACAGACTTTCTTGCTCCTTTACCCAATAAAATGGAGACATTTACTTAAA
The DNA here is from genome assembly GCA_033556935.1 of Timema podura. Classification (NCBI taxonomy): domain Eukaryota; kingdom Metazoa; phylum Arthropoda; class Insecta; order Phasmatodea; family Timematidae; genus Timema; species Timema podura. Next base: position 112,993,110 of record JAVRXN010000010.1, read on the forward strand.
AATCATAAGATATGTGAAACAAAATAATATGCATTAAAGAAACTCAATGGCGAAAAAAACATCGCATTAAATAACCAAAGAGCATACATGAAATAATAGACACGGTTTATTATTTAACATCACGTCTTACTACCCGTTCGGGTTATAAGCTTAAGTACTAATTACGCTAATGGATTAGGAATAGGGAGGGTTGAATTTAGAGGAAGTGAACCCGAATTTGCGTGGAGGGAGAGTGGAAAACCATTTAGGAAAAACCACCCCCAGTTCATCCGACCAAGATTCGAACCTCGATCTCCCCGTCCTCGGCGGTCGAGCTCAACACGACTAGCGCGTTAGCCAACTACGCCACCGAGGCGGGTAATAGACACTGTTAAATAAACACATTAACTGTGCATTTTCAACTCCCCTTTATCAAACCTTTATTGAAAAAAAAAGTTGCCTACAACTCAAGAAATATTGATTTTATAAAATATACTTTCAAATAAAAAAAAGTTTATTTTTTAGAGTTCTACACAAATTTGCAATGATGAGTTATTTCGTATCTCTAAGAATCACAGAGATATGATCAAAAATGGAAATTTCTGCTTATGTCAGTCAGTTTCATGTTAAATGGGATATGTCATTTTGTGTGGAATGTTAAACAGTGTGTACAGGCTGTTCCACACTTAAATTGTAGTACCGGCTCATATGGATATTTACTATCTCTTTTTGACCCATTGGTTTCCTCGTTTGCACTGTCCTTTTTAAAACAAGCGGGGTTGCCATTTTGTAGATTAGTATTTCTACTAAATCATCATGCTATATTGTATAACATTCACTTATGTATATTTTTTTTACATCCATTCCTGTTTCCCACCTGTTGTCCAGGCCAGTTTTTTTCATCCAAGCCAGATATTTTCCATTACTAGCTTGTTAGGCCTGTCATAGCTTCATATGGATTATAATCTAACTTACGACTAGGACATGTACAACATCCAGTCCTTGGCCATCAATTTATCAATGTAGAAGGGTAAACCCATATCTTCATCAATGATAAATTTTCGGCCATGCCGAGAATCGAACTTAGTACCCTTAGCTCAGCAGGCAGACACGCTACTGACTGAGATAATCACTTATGCATCTAGTGAAAGTAATATAAACTAAAAAAATAAGATAATTTAACCCACCCCCCCCCCCCCCCCCAAAACATTAAAATTAACATTGTGTCTCAGTTTCACGCGTTCCCAAACATATTGTTGGAATGACAATTTTATGGTGGCTTTAGTAATACCCATAAACAACTCTTGCAAAGTCTTAAATAGATAGTTTTTACATGAGGTTAAAAATTAATTAAAACATAATATAACTTAAAATATTTAAAATGAAACATGAAACAAGTTGTCTTCCTAGACACATTTTTACTTTTGATTTTACATGGGTAAATTAAGTGAGAGAAATTATAAGAATAAATAAAATTTATTTTTGAAAAAAAAAAAACTACAGGTCAACAACACCATACATTTATTTATGGAGGTTGCAGAGTGTGTAGATATTATACCGTTATTACATTGAAAACTGAAGAGCTTTATAATTTATTTATTGTGCAACAACAATAATTTATTATAGGTACCTTAATATACTTTCGAGAGAAGAAATCACCTACCCACAGTGGTGGTCAATCGGTTTAAGGTGTTGTACTCTCATTACACTTTGTCACTGAATTAGGAGTCCCGGGTTCTATTCCTGGTATTGTCGAAGATTTATTATTGGTAAATTGTCAGATGAAGGATTGAATGTTATGCTTTTAATAATATTAGGTTAGTTTGTAAGTCGTGTGGTGATATAGTATGGTGTTTGAAAAATGCCCGTAGAATACACCTAATAATTTTGTTTTTATCTGGAATTAGTTTTATCATGTGGTTTTTTCATAGTTCCAGGTAAATAATGGTGCACTTAATATTAGAAACGTTCCTCAAGACATTATATTTTTGATTTAAATTAGAAGTTGCTGATAACCAAAACATGTTTAGGAATCAGATGGAGCACTACCTATTGATAAATATAGCCCTATTGAGCCTAGCACCAAAGAATCCCCATAATTATAACAGTCGGAAATGTGTAAGAATGTCCTCTTGGGAAAACAAAACACAGCTGTTTGAAACGCACCTAAGAAGTCTGTCTACCAGTTGTGATATATTAATGTTGTGTTTCTGTCAGTATTTTGATGCAGGCCTGAAAAGCGGGTGACCTGGTGGTCTAGGGGTAAGGTGTAAGACTTCTGTGCTGGGGATCCGGGGTTCAATCCTTGGTCACGACACAGGTTTATCTGATTACCAAACCCTTCCTTCACCTCTGACAAGATGTGTATTAATCACAACTTGTGAATGTGAGGAATGCCAGGCCTCCACCGTGGTTCGGATCCCACATTAAACTGTAGGTCCTCCATTTCATCTCACAATCACCCTACCATTACACATTAGCGTAAGTGTGTATAACCCGAACCGGTAGTAAGACGTGGTGCTAATAATAAAAACCTAAATAGTGTTTGGTGATTTAATTATAATTGTTACTGAACGTAAAACGAAGTTTATAAAAGACATATATTTTATATCCTAATCAAACTAATAAGGTATGGATGAGTTAAGTAATTGTTTAAGGACATACAAATATACTCACATTGAGAAAACAAATAGTTTTAAATTACTTGGAAAAATCCTATTTAGTTCAGTATACCAGAATTCAAATCCCAACATACTCATTGCAACAGTGGTTTTGAGAAGTGTGTATTTATATCGATTTTATTATAATAATAAAAAACACAATGATTATTTACTATTAATGACATAGGCCCCTCAGCCAAACTTCAAATGTATTGCCATAACTTGATAAGATAATTGTCAATCTCTCTCAAGCAGATAAGATCTGGCAACTGCTTGCTCCATAAGTCCTGTACTGCAATTTAAGAGTGGAAAAGCTGTTAGATACGAATTGTAACTAAAATCGTTAAAGCATATTTCAAGAAAATATTTTTCTTTTTTCACCCCTATCCTTAATTTTAGGGTTTGATGTATAATTCCAAAAACTCCTCTGAAAAACCCTATGAAACTCTAGAGACCAAGTTTTGGCAAGATAGGTACAGACACAAAGAGAGATGGTTCCATCTCGCAAAAAAATATTTACACCAGTTACACCACACCATAAGAAACTTATCTTTAATCAATTTATCAAGAACAACTTAGATTCTCCAATATATCTAATAATAATCAGCCATATTTAAAATATAAGAATTTCTGGGGTACCAAACTTTAGCCTCCTTGACTGAGACTTACAATGAAGATAATAAATATTTCAACATGTAGTGTTGTGTTTGGGGGCACAATTTCTGGAATAATTGTGAAAAAAATGTTTAAAAAATAAAGACACTCAACATAAAAAAATTCAAAATGGAAATGTTCTTCAGAATGTTGTAATGGTATCGTTTAACTCCCCCCCCCACTCCACTTCACCCTTTTTCATTAAAAATTAATACTTTTATTTATGTTAGTTTCCAGATTTCCTTTATTTCAATATTACATTCAACCTTAAAGAAAGTCTAGTTTAAAAAAAGGAAATCAGAACATTTCATTTGTTTATATTGTTTATATTGCAACCACCACCCCCATTTTAAAGTAGATGAGCATGAGTGGCTATTTTCTCTGAGTGTCATGTGGTTGGCGTCCAAAAAGCTAGTTGTTATGCAAGCATCAGTCCTTTTGATTGAAAGAGAGAGAAAAAACTTAGGTAGTGTTAGAAAAATTGCACCTACATGTGCGTGGAGAAGGGATGAAAAAAATGTGATAACTCGCATGTGTAAAATAACCCTCGTTGCACCTGGTCGTGACTCGAACCTTGACCATCATATCTTTGGCAACCCAATCTATTTAGATCCTGACACCTTTAGCTGTATGACCTGTGTGTTTTAGTGTGTTAGTGATGAAAATCAATTTTTTAACAACATTTTAAATCAAAATTACTATTGCAAATAAGTCTACTGTGATGGCTGAGTGGTCATTAGACTCACAGAGCACTTGGATGCCAACGACTTGAGATTATTGGTGTCTGAATCCCAATCAGGTGCAACAAAAATGTTTTTTCCAAATGTGATAATTCTTACTTTGGTTTTCCCAACCTATCTCTACACTAATTTGGGGTTTTTTGGAACCTTTTAAGTTACCCTCATTCGAACCCATTGAATCAGGGATACCCAACCATTTTGTGACCTGGTGCACATGCAAGACTTCGGAATATTGTGGCGGGCACTAATATATTTTAATGGAAATTTATATTTGGTCATCAACTAAAACAAAAAACAACACATTTCAGATTAAAATTAGATAAAAAGGGGATTTTACTTTAATAAGTTAGACCCATTATTTTTATTTTTGTAGCATTGCATCTAACTAGCTGTTCCGGTTACACGCGTATTAGTTATTAATTTAATTATTTGGCAATTATTAATCAATGAAAATGACAATGTTGGTGTTGAGCTTTTTCTCTACTCTTCAAATTTTCAGAAAGAAAAATTAAAAGAGTTTAAAAAAGTCAATACCGATATCATTATTATTTCCCATCAGATTTATTTGAACAACCAAACATATTTTACTATGTGCCAATCAGTATTCAGATGGTTAGTGTTAATTAAGGTGTCATGTCTTTGTGCTATTTGACAACGCAGTTCACCAGCCAATTTATCATAGCTGGGAGATGAAGATATTCCTGCTCTTAAACAATCAACAAAGAGGGTGTCATTAATTAATCAATAACTTCACAATATACCTTTTATCTTTATCTGGCAAAAAAACAAAAAAACACTTAAAAACAAATGGTTTAATGTGATTTGATGTCCATAAATATGATATTTACAAATATGGTTCACAATTGATGGTCAAATGGTAGAATATAAAAAATGTGTTTCGATGTCCTTTAAAGTGGACCAATCAATCAACAAAATCCATTTAAATCAGAGATAGTGGAGGAATGGGGGAAATCAACACTCAATGTATGACCTAATGACCTAATGACCTAATGCAAGGGTCAGCAACCTTTTAGTAGTGTTGTGCCCAAGTAATATTGTAAAGTTGCTCAGCGTGCCAACCAACCTAGGCCCACCCAAATCATTTATATGTTTATACTACCAGTTAACTAGTACAACCATTAAAACAAATTAAGTTGATCTTGTAAAATGTAAATGTAACAACATGTTTCTAAATCAAGTACATTAAATAACTGTTTCTTGAATATTTTAATGTAAATCAGATAAATCAGAGTAAATACAAAAGTTAAGGTAAGATGGACCTATGTGTTTTAAAAAATTTAATTTCTGAAGACATTAGGCCATTTTTGAAATAAAACTGTTAAATCATTGTAACATAAAACACATTGTTATTCAAATTCTTAGGCCCTACTAACATCAATGGTTTTAACTAAAAATAAAGGTTTTATATTATTGTTATTCAAATCGCTCAGCGTACCAGTGAAAATCATTGCTGACCCCTGACCTAATGTATGTATTAGGCCTCACTTTTTTGGTTACTAGTACGGAAACACTAGATTGCTACCTGAACCGGTGGTCAAGAGGTTTAAGAGGCCAACCTTGCAGTAGCTTAGATTGACGTGAGGTCAAGGTTCAGATCTCAGATGGTTGTATTAAGGGTGGTTTTCTCATCCTATCTCCCCAATAATGTGGGAGCACGTCTTACAAACAATCTTACTAATTCCTATCCTTTAAATTAAGCCAATTATAAACATGGAGTTAATTACAACTAGACGAACCAAATCTGTTAGAGAGTAAATTAATTTAGGCCCACCCGTTTTGGTGGCCCCATGGTCCAAGGCGCTATTATCGCAATAGACTAAACTGCCGATGACAGGGATATTGGTGTTTGACCCCAGTCGGGTGAACTTAGGGTGGTTTTTCCTAAATGCTTTCCCACTTTCTCTCAATGAAAATATGGGTACATCCCTAATCCATTAGAGTAATTTTCATACATGCATAAAGCCAGACCGGTAGTAAGACATGGTGATTAAAAAAAAAAGTGAGTTGACTATTTTACTATGTTTAAAATAATTGATACCATCACAAAAAACTGTGATTCTTTGAAGGCTTGTGACTTAAGTTAATTTCTCTCTTCACTCTACCATGAAAATGGTTTCCAGTCTGATTATATTAATTTGTTAAGCATATATGTAATAATGATTTGAATTTGAATTTAAGATCATCAAATCCAAATCTAGAATTTATTTAAATTCAAAACTTTTTATCGAATTTGAATCTTTCCAAGAGCAAGTTTATACATTTCTAAAGTTCGCAAAGGCTTAATATTGATGATACAATAAATAATCGGTTTCACTTACTATTGGTGTAGTTGTGTATGGTTTTAACCCAGGAGGCAATTTGTCTTGGGTCTGTGTGGTTCATTGTAACTGTTTGATGGCGCCACTTATTATTATTTCTTCCTCTAACGCCATAATGGATTATGAAACTAGTATGGCGTTGTGATAAACCAGGGTTTGAATCTCCTGCAATTTTACTTTCTTCTTGATTGTAGCCTTGACTTTCTGAAGGACAACAAAGGGTTTTGTCCGTTGAGTGCACGTAATCAACTGCTATAACATCAGCAAGGAATAAGGTGTATCTATCTGTAACAAATATAACCTGAAAGTTAAATGATTTTATATTTGTATATTTTAAATTACGAGATTTTTTCCACTAAAATATTTAATGTGTGAGCAATACTTTCATCACAAGGCATGTTTTCAAATTTCAGTAAAAAAATATTTTTTTTTATTTTCAAAACTGTGTTTGAATTCAAGTAAAAATGAAACTCATTGTCTAGCCATAAAGGTCAACAGTTAGAACTGTCAACTAGCTCTCGTTCCTAGCATTAGGCCTAAGGCCTAAAAACCCCAAAATAACTGTCTCACATGTAATTTTAGGTTGGGTTATTTTATAGTTAATAACATATGACCCGCCTCTGTGGCGTTAGTTGGCTAACGCGTTAGTCGTGTTGAGCTCGACCGCTGAGGATGGGAGATCGAGGTTCGAATCTCGGTCGGGTGAACTGGGGGTGGTTTTTCCTAAATGGTTTTCCACTCTCCCTCCACGCAAATTCGGGTTCACTTCCTCTAAAAAATTCAACCATCCCAATTTCTAATCCTTTAGCGTAATTGGTACTTAAGCGTATAACCCGAACGGGTAGTAAGACGCGGTGCTAAATATTATTATTATTATTATTATTAACATATGATTATTTTTAACAAATTATTATAAAATAAATTGTCAAGAAATGCTGAGGAATATAGAAGAAAGATATCCAGTGAAATTGGTTATCGGAACTATTATGCTCTAAACCAGGACCCAAATAATCTTTATATTTACGTATGTTTATTGCCCAATGTGATTAAAAACATGGATTTGTAGTTTTTGTTTATAGTTTTCAACACATTGTTTGAACCCAGTACAAAGATCTTTATTGTTTAAAACCAAAAAACTATTAAATATGGTTCAATTAATTCAAAAGAGACAATGTTTAACCTTGAAATATCAATTATCAACAGTCACTTACTATAAGGTGACCCATCAGTTTCCCATATGAGTTTACCACGATGAAAGTAAACCCTACACCTTTTATTCTTGATAACAAATGTATTGAGCAATACTGGATCACATATTTGTACATTGTCTTCAGTTTCTGACATTACAGTAAAAATTAACAACTAATTATGTTATGACATAAAAATAAATTAGAATTTGTCAATTATATAAAAACGGTCGAGACAATAATATTTAAAGTGACAATTTGTGAATAGTATGCGCAAGGTGGGAAGGCGCAGAGATTGAGGGGCGCATGCGCAGATGTTTCATAAATATTTAAAACTATATTCTTGAATTTAAATATTTTTCTCATCGTTCTGTATGTCTGCATGATTAGCTTAAATGTTAATTTTTCGTTTTCCTATAATAAAGTCAAAGATGGCTGGAACTGGATAGTATTATTAAGCTTGCCGTATGTCAGGTAAATCAATAAATATTGTGTCATTAAATAAATTCTTTGCATGTTACGGTTTGTTTATGTTATGTTATCCTTATCAAAATATTGATTTAATCATAGGAAATATTATTTAAATCCGTAAAATGGCAACCTCACTCTCAATCTCTAGGTAGTTCAAATAATAATCGCTAGTCCTCTCTGTTATCAAATATACAGAAAAGAAATTAAGCATTGTATTGCAAAATGTTGGAGTTCAATATGAGTATGCACTAATCATTGACCTTTACAACAGATCGCCATAATATAAATGGATAAACATCTAAGGATTAAATTGTGGAGCCGTTTGCACACCTTTGTGTTGGAGAGAAAGAAACTTGGAGGTATCTCTATCTCTCTTACACACATACAAGGTAATTTGTATGAATATATGAGATACTTCATTGTGTGTGATTTTTAAATGAAATAAATTTGTGAATTAATAGTTTGACCAGCACAACTAAGTTTGAGATTCGGGACTTGTTTCCTTAAATAAGTTGAGGAATGCTCATTTATATCATTAGTTTGGAAGGAATCCCATTTTGAAAGGCCTTATTTTGTAGCTGAATCGTAACGATTAATAGTATTTTGGTAGGATAAAAGAACCATAAGAGACTTTATATTGCCATTACAAAAGGTAATTTATCCTACCAAAATACTAATATACATAGGCGTAGCGCTAGGGGGGGGGGGGGATAAGAGGGGGCACGTGCTCTCAACTCCAACACAATTTTTTTTTAACTTGATAGCAGACAGCAACGAGAGAGGCGATGAGAGCGTCATGGCCACAACCAGTATGTGCCTGTGAAGCAGAAAACATGACTGAGACCGTGAGTAGCTCATCAGTACAATATAAAATGTCAAAACAAAATGCTGTATTGCATTTCTTTCAAAAAGTTCACGATTGTGAAAGTAACAAAACTATAACTACAAGTTGTGAAGCTAATAAGCCTACAGCTCCTTCTATTAACGATGATAGGTACTAATTACTATGTCTAGGAGAAAATGATCCTTGCTATGGTGTGAAAACCACTAGTATTAGTGATGGACCTTACTGAGCGAATTGTGATTACAGAACACAAAACGTTCAAGGCAAGTTTAAAAGTTTCAAGGAACTGTGGTACTCCGATTTTCCTTGGTTAGAATCAATGGCGCAGGAACGTTTTTTTTTGGGGGTGTTAGAAATAATCATGTACTTTTATAGGGGATCACGTTTTTGACATTTATAAAAGACCAGGGAAATGTAATATAGCTGTCCCTCACACTACACGAGTGATTGGTTCTGATAAATAATCGCGTAACACGAAAATGCGCAAAGGAAATTGATTTTAACATGGATGAGATAGGGATTACTCCAAAGGAAAAAGTAAATAAAAAACTAAAACTTGTAAATGAATGCAATTTTTTAAATTTATCTAACTAATACAATGCTACAGGTACACTTACTGTTAATCTTCAATCGTATGATAAATTAACTGGATTTGAAAAATTAGGATTATCACTATCTTACTCTCTTGGCGGCCCTTGGACGGTAGGCTCTAGCTCTCTTGAAGGCCCTTAGATGGTAAGCTCTTGCTCTTCTGAAGGCTCTGGGATGGTAGGCTCTTGCTCTTTTGAAGGCCCTTGGATGGTAGACTCTTGCTCTCTTGAAGGCCCTTGGATGGTAGACTCTTGCTCTCTTAACGGCCCTGGGACGGTAAGCTCTTGCTCTCTTAACGTCCCTGGGACGGTAAGCTCTTTCTCTCACTTAACGGCCCTGGGATGGTAAGCTCTTGCTCTCTTGAAGGCCCTTGGATGGTAGACTCTTGCTCTCTTAACGGCCCTGGGACGGTAAGCTCTTGCTCTCTTAACGGCCCTGGGACGGTAAGCTCTTGCTCTCTTGAAGGCCCTGGGACAGTAAGCCCTTGCCCTCTTGAAGGCCCTGGGACGGTAAGCTCTTGCTCTCTGGAAGGCCTTGGGGCAGTACGCTCCTGCTCTCTTGAAGGCTCTTGCCCGACAGCTCTTACTGTCGTGAAGGTTCTGGGTCATTAGATTGAAGATTTTTAACTTTTTTGATGAAATGGTCAAGACTCAGCTGACGGGCAGCATTCTTCCTCTCTCTATAGAGTTATTTGTAGCAAGCCAAAGAACTCAATCTCTCAAGCAACTTTGGCGCTTCTACTCACACAGCAATTCGTTTTATTGAAGTTGTTTGATAAGCTCAAGAACATAGGGCTCTTCCTCTTCATCCTTTATGCCGTTCTCCATTTCTAGAAGATCTTCATTGGTGAGTTCTGTTGAGTGGGATTTGAGCAATTCATCCACATTTGTCTGGTCTATGTCCTCAAATCCAAAATAAGGATTATTTTTCATTTTTTGTGGGTTTTTTTTTAGAAATTTTATCATATCAAATAGTCTAACTTTATAAATATAAATTAATTAAGTTTCCTCTACTAAGATTTTTTTTAAAAAAACTCCAAAAATGAATATTTACGTAATTGAAAAATATATGATATTGCGCTGAAAAATATGATTAATTAAAAAAGTTCATGTTTAGTTTTTATCCGCCACTTTTTAACTTTATTCGAAAAATATATGAAAAAATGGTGCATTTTTTATTCTAAAAACATTTGAATAAGTTAATTTAAAATATTTTTTTATCTTAGTGCCCAGTTGTCTTGGCGCCCAGTTGGCCGCGCCCAGTTGGCGGCGCCCAGACGGCGGCGCCCAGTTGTCCTAGACCGCACAGAGACGACACAGGACAACAAACTCAGTTGAAGTGTGGAACCGCCGACTAAATAGCATGTTTAGAAAACCTAACCCTAGAATCAAGGAAGTGATCCAGTGTTTGCAAACAGAAGCGGAACACTCAGCCTGGATGTTTATGAGGTTACAGGCGAACTTGGAAGTAAAGAAGAGATAAACCGCTAACAAGAAGCTGGACGAGAGAATTGAGAAAACTATCAATAAGTATGAAGAAACTGGTGATGGCATCAGGGGGTGTCTTAAGACCATCTCCTATCTTCAAAACCTGGAGTAAATGAATATAATAATAATAATAATAATAATAAAAATAATAATATTTAGCACCGCGTCTTACTACCCATTCGGGTTATACGCTGAATAAATGAAACTCAAGCTCCTAGCTCATGACGAAGCTATCTTCTAGCTGATTTTAAACACACTTAAATGATAGAAATGTGTTTATCAATGACAGAAATATATTTCTATCATTTAGCCAGTCCAAAGTAGATAAAGTGTGTTGGGAATAGGTTTTTGTATTACCCACCCCTCTCCTTCCACCACCATCTCACCAGGCCAAAATCCACGATGTTAAGGAATATCCTCTAGCCCACGAGTGGCGACATTTTTTCAGTGGTGGCTTTTTTCGCAAACAGCTTTTTTTTTTTTTTTGCGACGCCATTGGTAGAGACAAGGATCCCTTTCTACAGGACCACTGGGAGTGACAAAGAAGGCACCTCCCTCTATATAGGGAACACACATGAGGAGGGGGAACATATGTATATGTTGCTCTTGCAGGTCTGGGGTTTCAAAAGAATAAACAACTCAGAAAAAGGTTGTTTTCTTTGTTTTAAAGGTTTATCACATAAACCAACATTTAATTTCTGCTACTGTCCACCAATACAACAGTAAACAACCATTTAACAATTTGTAGATTTATTTTTCTAAAGAAAAAAATTATTAAAAAGTATTGACTGATTTGTGATAACTTATCCTTGAAATTCTTAGAATAATTGAAATAACATACTATGATTTTTTCCAAAATTGTATCTTAGGTTTATTTCATATGTTAATTAAAAACGTGTGCCTATTTATTACATAAACTAATTTTTGGATATTACTTATAAATAAATTTTAAAATTTGAAATTTTTCAAAAATGGCTCCTAAGGTTTATTTTAAAAACGGTTATCTGGGAATTTTTGTTATTTAAAATAGTTTTTATTTATACTTATGTATTTTTAGGATATTTCAAAAATAACTGACTAATGAAAATTTAAAACTTTTTAAAAAACGTAGAGCAACAACTTTTTTTAAATTTAGAAATAAAGGCTGTCAATTGTGTTATAAGAAATGGTTTATTTTTTCTAGGGGACCTTAATTATGGGTGGCTTTCAGTAAACCTATTTGGCTTCAGGTAATATAAATTAATTTTGTATTGTTGTTAAGATTTCTGCCGTTCCATTTTTTATATTATGTTCTATAAGGCTCACCCATTGATCTCTATACTATAACTGGATGGACATCTGTGGCTAAAATTTTCGAGCTGTCGTCTGCATACCATTGGGTAAGAGAGAAAGAAACTTTCGGGTATCTCTTTCTCTCTTTCACCCATACAAGGCAATGTGGCATTTTGACATCGTTCATTAATTTGATTGATTATATGAGATACATCAATGTGAGAGTGGTTAAATTAAATAAATATGTTAGTTAAAGCTTTGAAGAGCATATAAAAGTTCAAAACAGGTTAGTTTTTTCTTTAAGGGTGTATGGCCCAAAATTAATAATATATAAATTATATATATATTTGTAGGTCTTCTTAAACCAAACTTGGATCAGTGTATTAAATATAGATTAAATGTATATTTTGAGCACAGTGTTTACTCAAAGTTTGAAATTTTGGCATCTAATGCAACAATTTTTAGAAAAACCAAATAATGCAAAGATTTCATATTTGGAATGTTAGAAGTACTTGAAGAGGTTTATTAAGAGAAATAAATATTATTTCACTGAACCTTCAATTAATTGCATAAAAAACTGCCAAATAAATGCAATATTCAATTAATTATTTTGTATACTTAAACGTGTGTAATAAATGAGGGAAGTAAATCAATTAGTGCCGACTTCTTTTAACTTTAAAATGGTACTTCAATCACATTAATATTCAATCTGAAACTCATGAAATTTGATGTGAGCTGAGGTGCTACATATTTTGCCCCCGGATTTTGAAAATATATCTGATGCAACCCCGCAATAGCCGAAACAGAACGGCCCGGTTAGAGTAGAGAGAGAGAGCTCATCCCTTCTCACTCCAAGTCACTAGCTGTCTGTCCTTGAAAACATAAATATCTCGCCAGAGGTTTTCGCCTGACCCATCCCCATCTCTCTTTAGGGATTGTTACCTGGGCTCCTCCGTTTTCAAGTCCATGTAGCAAGTGCGACGATTGTTGAAAGGATTTTTTCAGTGTGGCTGAGTGTAGTTGCATTTTATGTCTTTAGGTATGTGTGAAGTGTAATAATAGTGGGAAGAACATTTTTATTATTTAAAAAAATGTCCCCAAAAAAGTTTAAAGATGGCAGAATATATGTAAAAGGCAAAAGTAATAAGCATTCCAAGACAATAAAACGCTTTTACGAAGAAATTCGGAAAGCCCAAACCACTAATAAGATGGTGAAATGACTTCAAACCTAAATTATATTATTGAACTTAAATAATTAACTTTAAAAAAAAAATCCTTTTTAAATTTCGAACTAAATCTGGAACCTCCAACTTAGCACGTCAATATCTTACCACTGAGCTATCTAGGGCTAAATCTGTATTAGGGTCATTTATCGCTCATATTTTAAGGGTTAGTCGGTAATAGATGTGTAAAATCGTAGGCCATTTAATAACAATCAGAAACAAATCCCATCGTTGATCCATGGTAGCTTTATGCTGACATTTGAAATTTTTTTACTAATTTTAAATTGTTTCTTGGATATAATTTGTAAAGCAGAAGTCACCAACCTTTATTTAGCTGCGGACGACATAAATGTTTTACCAATACAGTAAACCACTTATTAAGTATTTAATAAAAAAATATTTTTAAGAATGACTTGACCACCGAGGACGGGAATATCGAGGTTCGAATCTCAGTCGGGTGAACTGGGGAGGTTTTTCCTAAATAGTGTTCCACTCTCCCTCCCCGCAAATGCGGGTTCATTTCCTCTAAATTACACCTTCCCAACTCCTAATCCATTAGTGTAATTAGTACTTAAGCGTAGAAACAGAATGGGTAGTAAGACGCGGTGCTAAATAATAATAGATTTAAGAATGACCTTGAACAATGAATACAGCGTTAGATGAAAGCCTATATTTGAGTTACGTTAATAGGTATGGACAATCGTGCATTATGTTAGATAAATAAAGATAGATTACATTTAGTCATATTGGCCATGAGATGAAATTTGTAGGTTAATATATCTTTCTTTTTATATATAATTTGATAGGCCCGTTTATGGTAATAGTAATTATGAGGAAATGACTGAACATATTTTGACAAACTACCACTCATTTTAACGATTAGGAGTCCAGGATGTCGGAAAAGTAGCAGTTTTCCACGGAAACCCGATTTTCAAAGATAATTTTCAGTTTTTCATTCTTTGTTTAATCATCATGGAAACCGCTATTTGCTGCATGACTGTAAATCTCTAAATAAACTATATCATCTTGGCTAAAAAATAATAACTCAATCTTCATTAATTGTTGGTCCGAACACATCACAATTTATTCTTTGAATGCTGATCATAGCACATCTAAATTGAGATGCCTAAACTGGGAAAATATTTATTTTTTATTGGAATGTTATTATAATTGGAATTTAAATCAATAATATTGAGTATAATTTGAAAATTAAAAGGTTAAGTTGTTAAGTTCGTGAAAATATTGTCTAAGTTTGGTTTTGCGCTTGATAAAATTGTTTTAAAATATGTTTTGGTATGTATTATAAGCTCAAAAACGATCAAATGAACTTGAATAATGTTTAAAAAAAAGTTAGTCATTTTAACTATCTAAGTATGAGTTTTGGTGCTCACTTTTTCCAAATAATGGGTTTTAGTGTTCATTTTAGCAAATAGTAACAAAATACAAATACATAAGTGAAGCTATGTTTTCATTTTACCGCTTAATTTGAGGGTATATTTAAAATTAGTAATGTTTTGTACACCCCATATATCTTTTCACATTCTTACAAATAGAGTAAGTTCACTTATGTTTCCATGTTGATAATTAATTTTGAGGGAATGATATTTCAAATGTTTGAGTACCACATCTATATTTTAACATTCTCTCTTTCTATCAGACTCCCGCTCTCTCCCACTCTCTCCCTCACACACACACTCACTCCCTCCCTCTCTCTCTCTCTCTCTCTCACACACACACACACACACACACACACACACACTATAAAACACTCTCTTTAATATAATCTTTTCTCATTCTTTCTCTCACACTTTATCCCTCTTTTTCACACACTCTCTACACTCATACCCACTATATCACACAATTTCTCTCACACTATCTTTATTATACTTTCTCAATTAACCTCTCTCTCAAACGCTCTCTCTCAACAGCTCTCTCTTTCTCTAACGCTTTCTCTTTCTCAAATTCTCTCAAACGCTTTCTCACAAACGTTCTCTCTATCTCTCAAACTCCCTCTATTTCAAGTTCTCTCAAAATCTCTGACTAAACTCTTTCTATCTCAATCTCACTCTCTCTCAAACTCGCTCTCTCAATTTATCTTTCTAGCTCTTTCTCTCAAACACTCTTTCTCTTAAACTCTCGCTATAACTCTCTCACAATTTAATTTTCCCTCTCTGAACTAATCTCTCCATTTTAACTTTATCTCTTGAAATCTCTCCCACATATCCTCACATTTTCTCTCTCCTTCACACAATATCTCTCCCAAAATTTTACACGCTTTCTTTCTCTCTCTCTCTCTCACACACACACACTTTATCACGCATTCTCCCTTGCCTATTCTATTTCTCTCTCACACATACACACATTCTCCTCATACGCACTCATACTCTCATTTTAACACTCACCCTCACACTTACACAATCACACCCTCAAACACTTAAACTCTCATTTTCCCTATCACATTCTATCACTCTCTATATCAGATATCTTATATATAATTTGATAAGCCCGTTTCCAGTAATAGAAATTACGAGGAAATTACTGAACAGATTTTGACTAACGAACACTCATTTTATAGATAAGGGAATCAGGATGCCGATAAAAATAATGGCCTAAAACTAAAACCCAATTTTCCTAGCGAATCTTCCATCTTTTTCTTCTGTGTGGACATTGGTTCATCTGTACAATCATTCTTTGCTTACATCACCATGGAAACCATGATTTGTTTATAGCTGTATATAGGCAAATAAAATATTTGTCTTTGTTTAAAAATAATATCAGCTCAATCGTTAGGTACTTGAGTGGTTTGTGCAACTATTAGATATATATCTGGGAGAAGAGTAATTTTAAAGTTCCCATAGGGGTGTGAAGGGGAAAATATAAGTTTAGATTCGAATTACACACCGAAAACTAAATATCTTAGAAAAGTTTATAGTCTTTGACGTTTAATCAAAAAGTGAGTGAGGGCTTATTTATTATAGAGATCCTTTCCCAATAAAAAGTGTAAAATAAATTTTAGTGTAATAATCTGCAGCCATTGCTGCAACGACCAACTAGTTAATATAAAATGTTATTTTTGATCATCTCACACCTCTCTGGTAGAGAATAAATAGTATTTGTAAAAAAAAAAAAAAGCTCGAGATTTTGATGGATGTCGACGTTTCATGACCCCTAAATCCGAAAAAGTGTCTAAAAAAAAGTCAGTCTGTAGCTCTGACTAGAGACAAAACTATTTTACCAATTGGGATAAAACTTGGGATATGGAGTTTTTATAAGGTTTCTCAGAGGTTTTTTTAAAAATAATCTATCCAATCCTAAAATTAATGATAGTATTTTTTACTTAGGGATGGAAAGTGAAAAAATAGATTATATCAAACTCGATTCGTTTAAAATTCGTATATATGTATTTTTAAATATTAAAACAAAATGGAAGTTCTCATATCCTCATAAAAATAGCTTTGAGGGTAATTTACACTTAAGGAAACTTCTAATTTTTATTGTATCGCCACATCTCTTTGGGATACGAAATAACTTGTCGTTTCAAAAATGAAGGCATATTAAATATAAAAATCGTTATTTGAAATTATACTACTATAAAGTCACACGGCTGACTCACTCACTGGCATTAATGTTTACCCACTTCCAGATGAGCTAGAAGCTTGAAATTTTACAAACTTATAGATTCTTAAATATATTTCGACCCAGTCTAATCTAAATTAAAATAGACTTACTCGGTGATTGTAGGGGTGGGAAAACTGATTACAGCTCAGACAGACGGTGCAGCCGCACAGTCTTGTAATAAGCACGCAAACGGTTTAACCTACACAAAATTACGAAAATTGTTGGGGTGGTACACCATTCCAAAAGTTTGTGAACCGCTGGTCTACAGAATATAATATTTTTCTCTTTCAGCATGTTCTTAAATTAACTTACTTAGTTCCGTACGATTGCAAGGTTTGATTAAAAATTTCAAGTTTAAGTAATGTAACGCGTTTACAAGTATTATATTGTGACATTTACGATTGTCAATTCACACTTTACACACAACACTTTTTTATTTATATTTATTAGATTTTATGAGGCCATTTTTTTACGACTTTAATTTGTTTGTTTTGTTTGGATTTTCTCGGCATACCATCGGGAATAATTGTACGTCCCACAGTTTGGGAACCTCTGCTGTAGACTTTTTTTTAATAAGCCTTCACTATCTTGGGCGTATTGCAATAAGCCTAAAAGTTATCAGGCTGATAAGAAAATAGAATATTATTTTTCAATTAGCCTGGTTCATTGTAAATTGACGGTGCCTTTTCCATTAAGCCGGATTTTCTAATTAGCCCACGACATATATACTATATGTATATATAATACACTTATATAATATATACAGATAAATATATATAAATACATTACATATATATTACGGATAAGTTTTTAAATTTGTAATTTGCTGTAATGCTCTGTGGGTGTGATATTCCTCTTTTCTCTAAAAGTGTATATTATTTCGTTTATGCTCTTTGGTAGAATGTGCAACAATGTATATTATCTCGTTTCAAATATCTTACGAGTTTTAAGTAAATATATCTTTTTTTATTTATAGTTGCGAGAAAGTCTATGCTGTGCACACTCCCCACCTTTTTTAGAAAACAAATTAGCCCTTTTGCATAAAAAAATCTATAAATTTGTTTGTGGATATAACTTAGAAAAAAAATATGATCTTGCTAGAAAATTACTAAGTTTAGCTCCGGCGGTAGTGCGTCCACCTATGGAGCTAAGGGTCCGAGCTCGATCACTGGCATGGTCGAGAAATTTATCATTGTTGGAATGTGGGGCTACCCTTTCACAGTGATGAATTGACGGCCGGGGGATGGATTTTTCGTCTGTCCTAGATTTAAGATTAGAGTAATTAGTACAACGCGTATAACCTGAACAGGTAGTCCCTGGTGAAAATCTCAAGAGGAAACCAGAGGAAAAAACCAGAGCAAACCAGAGCAAACCAAGCTCTGGGTTTTACTCTGGTTTTCTCTATGTTATGAAACAACCAGAGTTAGTCTGGTTCTTTCTGGGTCTCAGGTTTACTCTGGATTAGTGTGGTAACTCTGGAATGCTATGGTTTTTTATTTCTTCATAATTCTCTTGTTTGCATTGGAAAACTCCGGTATTGAACTCTCGAATGGTCTGGTTTGCAATGGAATACTATGGTATTTTACTCCGGCCTTTGCTGGTTCTCTCAGGGTTGCTATGGTATTTTACTCTGGTTTACGCTGGTTCTCTCAGGGATGCTATGGTATTTTACTCTGGTTTACGCTGGTTCTCTCAGGGATGCTATGGTATTTTACTCTGGTTTATGTTGGTTCTCTCTGGGATGCTATGGTATTTTACTCTGGTCTACGCTGGTTCTCTATGGGATAATATGGTATTTTACTTTGGTTTATGTTGGTTCTCTCAGGGTTGCTATGGTATTTTACTCTGGTCTACGCTGGTTCTCTCAGGGATGCTATGGTATTTTACTCTGGTCTACACTGGTTCTCTCAGGGATACTATGGTATTTTACTCTGGTCTACGCTAGTTCTCTCAGGGTTGCTATGGTATTTTACTCTGGTTTATGCTGGTTCTCTCAGGGATGCTATGGTATTTTACTCTGGTTTACGCTGGTTCTCTCAGGGATACTATGGTATTTTTACTCTGGTCTAGGCTGGTTCTCTCAGGGATGCTATGGTATTTTACTCTGGTTTACGCTGGTTCTCTCAGGGATGCTATGGTATTTTACTCTGGTTTATGTTGGTTCTCTCTGGGATGATATGGTATTTTACTCTGGTTTACGCTGGTTCTCTCAGGGATGCTATGGTATTTTACTCTGGTCTAGGCTGGTTCTCTCAGGGTTGCTATGGTATTTTACTCTGGTCTACGCTGGTTCTCCATGGGATGCTATGGTATTTTACTCTGGTCTACGCTGGTTCTCTCAGGGATGCTATGGTATTTTACTCTGGTCTACGCTGGTTCTCTCAGGGTTGCTATGGTATTTTACTCTGGTTTATGCTGGTTCTCTCAGGGATGCTATGGTATTTTACTTTGGTTTATGTTGGTTCTCTCAGGGTTGCTATGGTATTTTACTCTGGTCTACGCTGGTTCTCTCAGGGATGCTATGGTATTTTACTCTGGTTTACGCTGGTTCTCTCAGGGATGCTATGGTATTTTACTCTGGTCTACGCTGGTTCTCTCAGGGATGCTATGGTATTTTACTCTGGTCTACGCTGGTTCTCTCAGGGATGCTATGGTATTTTACTCTGGTTTACGCTAGTTCTCTCAGGGATGCTATGGTATTTTACTCTGGTCTACGCTGGTTCTCTCAGGGATGCTATGGTATTTTACTCTGGTTTACGCTGGTTCTCTCAGGGATGCTATGGTATTTTACTCTGGTCTACGCTGGTTCTCTCAGGGTTGCTATGGTATTTTACTCTGGTTTATGCTGGTTCTCTCAGGGATGCTATGGTATTTTACTCTGGTCTACGCTGGTTCTCTCAGGGATGCTATGGTATTTTACTCTGGTCTACACTGGTTCTCTCAGGGATGCTATGGTATTTTACTTTGGTTTATGTTGGTTCTCTCAGGGTTGCTATGGTATTTTACTCTGGTCTACGCTGGTTCTCTCAGGGATGCTATGGTATTTTACTCTGGTCTACACTGGTTTCCCCAGGGTTGCTATGGTATTTTACTCTGGTTCTCTCAGGGATGCTATGGTATTTTACTCTGGTTTATGCTGGTTTCTCTCAGGGATGCTATGGTATTTTACTCTGGTCTACGCTGGTTCTCTCAGGGATGCTATGGTATTTTACTCTGGTCTACACTGGTTCTCTCAGGGTTGTGCTATGGTATTTTACTCTGGTTTATGCTGGTTCTCTATGGGATGCTATGGTATTTTACTCTGGTCTACACTGGTTCTCTCAGGGTTGCTATGGTATTTTACTCTGGTCTACGCTGGTTCTCTCAGGGTTGCTATGGTATTTTACTCTGGTTTATGCTGGTTCTCTCAGGGATGCTATGGTATTTTACTTTGGTTTATGTTGGTTCTCTCAGGGTTGCAGTATGGTATTTTACTCTGGTCTACGCTGGTTCTCTCAGGGATGCTATGGTATTTTACTCTGGTTTACGCTGGTTCTCTCAGGGATGCTATGGTATTTTACTCTGGTCTACGCTGGTTCTCTCAGGGATGCTATGGTATTTTACTCTGGTCTACGCTGGTTCTCTCAGGGATGCTATGGTATTTTACTCTGGTTTACGCTAGTTCTCTCAGAGGATCTATGGTATTTACTCTGGTTCTACGCTGGTTCTCTCAGGGATGCTATGGTATTTTACTCTGGTTTACGCTGGTTCTCTCAGGGATTGCTATGGTATTTTACTCTGGTCTACGCTGGTTCTCTCAGGGTTGCTATGGTATTTTACTCTGGTTTATGCTGGTTCTCTCAGGGATGCTATGGTATTTTACTCTGGTCTACGCTGGTTCTCTCAGGGATGCTATGGTATTTTACTCTGGTCTACACTGGTTCTCTCAGGGTTGCTATGGTATTTTACTTTGGTTTATGTTGGTTCTCTCAGGGTATGCTATGGTATTTTACTCTGGTCTACGCTGGTTCTCTCAGGGATGCTATGGTAATTTTACTCTGGTCTATCATGGTTTCTCTCAGGTTGCTTGGTATTTTACTCTGGTTCTCTCAGGGATGCTATGGTATTTTACTCTGGTTTAATGCTGGTTCTCTCAGGGATGCTATGGTATTTTACTCTGGTCTACGCTGGTTCTCTCAGGGATGCTATGGTATTTTACTCTGGTCTACACTGGTTCTCTCAGGGTTGCTATGGTATTTTACTCTGGTTTATGCTGGTTCTCTATGGGATGCTATGGTATTTTACTCTGGTCTACGTTGGTTCTCTATGGGATGCTATGGTATTTTACTCTGGTCTACGCTGGTTCTCTCAGGGATGCTATGGTATTTTACTCTGGTTTACGCTGGTTCTCTCAGGGATACTATGGTATTTTACTCTGGTCTAGGCTGGTTCTCTCAGGGATGCTATGGTATTTTACTCTGGTTTATGTTGGTTCTCTCTGGGATGCTATGGTATTTTACTCTGGTCTACGCTGGTTCTCTCAGGGATGCTATGGTATTTTACTCTGGTTTACGCTGGTTCTCTCAGGGATGCTATGGTATTTTACTCTGGTCTACGCTGGTTCTCTCAGGGATGCTATGGTATTTTACTCAGGTCTATGTTGGTTCTCTTTGGGATGCTATGGTATTTTACTCTGGTCTACGCTGGTTCTCTCAGGGATGCTATGGTATTTTACTCTGGTTTATGTTGGTTCTCTCAGGGATGCTATGGTATTTTACTCTGGTTGGTGTTGGTTCTCTATGGGATACTATGGTATTTTACTCTGGTCTACGCTGGTTCTCTCTGGGATGCTATGGTATTTTACTCAGGTTCTTTCTGGGTTGCTATATTATATGTTGGTTCACAAGTTTAAATCATGGAATGGAGATCTAGTGATTGAAAAACACATTTACAAGAGAATTCAATAAAAAATTTTTTTAATAAGGATTAAGAATAAAAGGTGCATTATGGTTATATTTTGTAATTAAGATTAATAAAAGATACATTAAGTAACTATGATAAAGAATAAAAGGTTAATTGTACATATAATTTAGTTTACATTTTTTAAAATTAGAAGTATATTCATCTCATTAGTCGTCACTAAATAATTTATTGAAAAAATAAATTGATTTTTCTGTATTTTTTACCCTTTCTGTGTCATTTACGGAATATTCCGCCAATTAAAATATGCTCAAGTGTCATTTACGATATATTCCACCTCAACTTAGTATGCTTTACGTGTCAAAAACAGAAAATTCCTTGATCACTCGTTTTTCTGTTACACAATATTTTGTAGATGGCAGCAGGCAACTAGAATGAAAATATGTGACTTTATCGTTTCCATAGTAAGTAAACAGCACGACTACAAATAAAATGATGGAAAGAGTGCGGGATATTTTGTCAAATATAAATGACAGTGGGCTTAGTGATCTTGCTTCTAATAAAAAATATATTTTTTGTTATAATTTTGGTTGGAAAAAATTGAGCATGTAAGGATAAAGCTTATTATTTCCATCAACACTGGAAGGGTTAAAATTACAAATTATTTATGTGGGCAATGGTGGTGGGCAAAGAAAGGAGCCGTTCCTGAAACAAAACAATTATTTTTTTGTTAATTACAAAACTAAACACTTTTTAAGTATTTTACATTAAGTAAAAATAGGTAATTTAAAATTAACCATAAAGAATTTTAATGTGTTATTAGTCATAACATTTTTGATCAGCAGGGAAGCCTCGTATTTTAGACCAGTGGGGCTGAGGATCAGCTATCTTTCCGCCAACCAAACTGTTCATTCTCAATAAAAACGTGGACTTGTCTGCTCCATGATACCCTCGTTTATCGAGGTACTCTTCGTATCTAAAAAATAAAAAAATCCACGTGAAAATTCTGTAACATCACAATTTACACACATACCTAGTCAAGCTGCCCCCTCACGGGGTAGACAAGAAGTTAAAAACAACTTTGTACTTATTGATCCACTCTTTCTCCATGATACTCCATCCTTTTATACTCCCCTCTCTTCGACAACATCCATATAGTCATACATGCCCCTTAATTATTAAAAACTTTTAATTTTTCTCTTTTTCAATCATTCTTCAACATTTAACCACATACAATATGGCCCACCTTTTCCTTTTGACTATTGGATTCACTTTCAAACAGCAATCTTTCAGCATCCATTCATTATGGACAGTCCACACGAGTTTTTTCAAATATCTCATTCCAATTGCATTCACCTTTCTCTTTGGTTTCTCCTGATATACACATGCTTCAAATCCATACAGCAAAGTTGGCATTAACACACCTTTTTTTTATACACTGCTGTCTTGGTCTGTTTCTATACTACCTCATTCTTAGAAATAGTCCGCATACACTCAAATACTCTCCGAGATGCATTCACCCGTCTGAGGTGCTAAAAGCTTTGAAAGTGTTGAAGAATGGCAAAGCTCTGGGTGTAGATGGGATTACAAATGAAATACCAAAGTATGGAGGTTAGGTACTTTTTGCCAGATTATTTGAGCTTTTAAATGTATGTGCTGGAATTTCAAAAGTCCTAATGATCGGAAGAATGCTGTCAATGTTCCTTTGTACAAAGGTAAAGGCAGTAAGGGTGAATGTAAGAATTATAATGAGTGAAAAAAGTGAGAAGATTTGGGGTGCACAATGCGGTTTCATCCCAGGTAGAAGATACATGAAACAGATATTTGCGTTAACACAAGTGATTGAGAAATGTATGGCAGTAAAGAAGAAAGTGTACTGTGAATATGTCGATTTGGAGAAAGTGTACGATCGGGTGAATAGGAGTATGTTGTGGAATGTTGTGAGATATTATGGTGTGGATGCATGGTTAGTTAATGCAATTATGGCAGTGTATGTTGGAAGTGAAGCATGCGTTAGATGGGTTTGGGTGTCTCCATGGTTGTTTAATGTATTTTGGATAAGTGTATGAGGAGTGTGAGGACGCAGTTGGTATGCAAATGGACAGTGCGAATGTGAGAGTGATGTTATAATTATGCAGATGATACCATATTAATGGCCCTTCATATAAATGTTTCCAAAATTAAAGTGATGGTTCTTAAGTCACTTTAACCCAAGGCCGACAACAATTTGCTGACTTATTTTAATTGTTATGTTATGGGGTCCACCCATTTATGCCCTTTAATTTTTAGCCCCTGTTTTTAATTTGAACTATTATTAGCTTTATATAATTTTTTTTCCTAAAGTTAATAAAGATATAAGCTATAGTTCCACGCAATCAAAAAAGAAAAAACTAATGAAGCACCAGCTCGAGAAGGAGTTATGAAGGATGCTTTAACTAAAGTAATTAACAATTTGGGGACTTTTCCCATAATGTAGCCAAAATTCTGAATATTTGTCATGTTACTCTATTCAGGTACCTGTGTAAAGAAGTAGACTACAAATTTTTCTCAAAGAACAAATAAGTAAATTATATTTTAAACCTAAATATGTCACAAGAGTTGGAAGTGAGGGTGAATGATTATAAGCATAGGTTAGCTAATGCAAAGATTGTACTTAGACCAAGAAACTCATTTCGGTTTATGGTAATTTAGTAAAGTCTTTGCTTTTTATGTTAGCTATTAAAGATCATCATATTTGTAATTAGATGTTTTCCTTATTTAAAATTTGAAATACAGTAAGAGCTCTCCTGCCAGCCACATTCTGTGAGGACTATTAACCCCCATCCTTCCTGTTTCTGTCATTTAATATTGACGAAATGGCAAAAAGGTGAAACTACACAAACCAACATTTTAAAGGTACAAATTATGAAATAAACCATAAGTTATTACTCTTTAATTTTTGCAAATCTCAAATTTGTTCAACTGGGTAGCCTCATCATTGTCATCATCATACTCATCACAATCATCACCCCCTTCATAATTGTTTGTTTGTTTTGGTGACTCAAACTCTGATAAATCCAACCTAGGTATTTTGATAGGCTTTCCACAGCTCTCTTCTAAAATTTCTTGCTGTGAATCTTTAAACATATAAGAGACGAACTTATTGGCAATAATTTAAGACCATTATAACCAACTTAACACATTAGACTACTAACTAAAAGGGACAGTTTCTTTGTCCGACTTAACACACTTTACTATCAAATATTCAGTATCAATCTAAACCCCAGTTAAATATGTTCCAGTTCCAATGAGCCACTCCAAATTATGTGAAGAAAGTTTGGGCAAAAGTATGAGCAAGGACTGCATCAAACCATTTACAGTACTAGAAGTGATACTATTGTACTTTTAAAATGGCTTACGATAAGATTTTTGATTTGGTCGATGGGATAAGGTTATTACTTTTATTTAGATACTAGCAATCCCGCACTTTGCCGTGACCCACTGCAGTATAAGAATTATAAAAGCTCCCCCTCCCCCCCCATTAAACTAAATTCGTTACCAGATAAAAAAAAATTCTTCCAAAACTTGTTAAAAAAATAGCCTAGTTAAAAATTTAAAAATCCAGCTTCGAGGTGCATTCGGACATGCTTCCGTCCACCTATGTTAAGAATTTCAGATCTATGTGTGCCATAGATTTGGCTGGGCATCGCACACAAACACACACACACACAAACACTTCCTTTTATTAGGTATTATAGACTAAACCTAAAGTTTTTTTGGTTGGATTAAGGTAGCCCTGTCTGATTACCTAAAATAAAAAAATAAATAGAAAAAATTAATTCATGAAACACTGAACTTGAGTATGGATTTGTTTAGCTTAGGCCCATTGAAAGTAGTGACTAACAAGCATACTATGGTTTAAGGCGTGTACAGAAAGAAAGCAGGTTTCCTGTGTAGCTCATTATGAGAGTGTGTTTACAAAAAGGACCGTTCATAGTGAAAGCAGGTTCGTGCTAGTACCCCACACAGACAAATTTACCGGAGTAAACATTTCATTCTTTTTTAGTTGGCGGCCCTGTGTGTATGTGTGTGTGTGCACACATTTAAAATTTGTGAAAATAAAATGTCTACCAGCCAACCTTGCGTACTCGGCCGCTTAGTCCGAATTTTCACTAATGAAATAAATGTTGTGAAAAATCTTTAATTCTTTAAGATAAATGGACTGGTCTTTCCATAGGTTGCCTTTGTTCCTCTGATTAGATTCAACAGACATTTCAGTTGGATGTTGCTCAAAGCCTTCTCTATCTAAAATGTAAAAGTGTATTGAAAATCTCTGTTTGTCTGGCTTTAGGTCATTAAATAAATGGTGATATTCATCATATTTCCCCACCATGAATTATTGGATGCATACAGATTTTTTTTTCCAAATTTTGGAGTAACACCATCAAAAAGTAAAAAATCTTCAGTGCTGGTAACAGGTAAGCAGTCAGCCTGCTTTCTTTCTGTATGCGCACCTTAATTAGGATTGTGTGATTTATTAATTTTGTAGTTTAGATGAGTCAAAGTCACAGACAGCCTTAACGACTGTCATATTTGTATTCCCGGGTTGCTTGCAGTGTGCCAGTCCACCCTTGTTTCTAAGCCATCAAGTTAGTCTGTTCGCACATTAACACTCCTTTTGGCACAAATCAAAGTTTATTCGGTTAAGTTTTAAGAATTTTACTGAATTTGGTCTTCAAAAGTAAATTTTTATTTTCCAACGCAAAGATTTTTAGCCATGGAGGTATTCAGCACAACATATTATTTTACAAATCATTATAATCACTACAGTCTGTAGAATATAATATAATATTAAATGTTTAATTAATTTGGTTCAATATTTGAAGTTATACTATGAATCTCAAAAAAAAATGGCCTACACTTGTACCAGAATGAAACCTACCTAATGTATTAATGTACCTAGGGCACAGACAAATAATATACACAGACACTCAGCCTCCAGGTTAAAATGGTTGCGCTCCTTTTGCCAGCTTGAGTCCTTCAACACTAGAGGTTAACGAGGTGAAGGACGGGTACCTTTGCAAGGTCAACTACAAGGTCACTTACTTGCAAGCAGAGATCCAGCTGAACAACGAGGGGGAAGATAATTCATCTAACGATACAGGACTCAACATTACCTTAATGTATTTCAGTTAATACCTACTAATAGTGTTTCTCTAAAACTAATTTTGTCTGCTATTTTGATTCATTTAAACATAATACTAATTAGAAAAAGGTTTATCTATACTTCAAGTAAAAATAATAATGACAAAACAACAGGACCTTGGGACTGTGAATAACGTTAGGCTAGTTTGTCTACCACATTGTGATCAGCATTATTAATATTAATACTCACAATCTATATTATTGAATTTTAACCAAGGTTTGTACAGAACCTATCTGCATTATGGTTTTATACTCTAAACTAAAATTCTTTTGACAAAAGTGACTAAGTGGTCTGCCCTTTTGTTTCATATTAATGTTTTTTGTAAATTAAATCTTTTGCAGCTATTACCGTATTAGCGCAAGAAAGCAATATGATAAATTCTTAATTTGAAATTATTTCCAACGCCTCATTTTTATAATTTCCCTTTCCCAATATTTTGACTCATTTCCCTCTTGTTCTAGTCATGCAGTAAAAATGTAGTTCCTGTCCATACCTAGTATTTTTAATACACACTAGTTGACATTGTTTTATTATAAGCTATCTCAGCTTAATAGAATCTAGCCTTCAATGTTTCAACAAGTTTTCCCAGAAATGTCAAAACCCCAAAATATCTTACATTAAAATACTGTACACAATATTTTTATCCATGGACAGATTAGATCCCTATTATATTGTCTTGGTCCTATTCAAAATAAGTAGGCCTACTTAAAATTAGAGATGGATTGAATCCTGTAGTTCTCAAATCCATATTTTCATTTTAACTCTGAAACCTAGAAAACAAATAGGCACATTTGTATGGTTTTATTTCTTCAATTATTCTGATTCTGTTCACATACAGTGGTTAAATAATGGCCTGGTTGTTAGAATTGAAATTAATATTTTCTGTTGCGAGCCTATTGAAAAATCAATGTATTTAGTTAGAGGGAGGCTAAATCTAGAAACCTTTTTTTCAAGCCTAGTCACAAAGCTCCGCTAATATGGTTAAAAAGCATTGAAAATGAGCTAATATCACATCACAAAATAAACAAAACTCAAAACATGGGGTTTTAAGGACAAAGATCCTTGTAATCTTTACACTTCATTTTGGTGTAAACAATATTTTGAAATAAAACATAGGTAGCTGATTAAATAATAGATTATAGAGCTGAATGTCTGCAGAGTAATTTTCGGCTTACTGGGGTAGTTCCTTTAACATACATTCATAAACAACACTGAAGTTATGTTTTAGTGAAAGCTAAAGGAGTGAGGTAAAGTATTTATAGTTTTATAGTTAGTAAATTTAATGGAGTGAGGTAAAGTATTTATAGTTTTATTGTTAGTAAATATAATGGAGTGAGGTAAAGTATTTATAGTTTTATTGTTAGTAAATTTAATACAGAGGCCATTTCAGGTACATTATTGATGATTTAAGTCTCTATTTAGTCCACTTTAAACATCAGTAAATATACTTAACAGACCCTGTTACAGGCTGGAAGCAGTACTTGATGTATTATACTCTATACCGACATACTCAAAAATGTTTCTAAATTGTTAGATAATTATGTTTATTAAGTAACGCGTCTTACTACCTGTTCGGGTTATACGTGCAAGTATTAATTATGCTAATGGTTAGGAATTAGGAAGGTTGAATTTTAGGAAAAACCACCCCCAGTTCACCAGTCTATTTTCGAAATATGTACCGTAAGTTTGTAAATTGATCCTCCACCTGCTACTTATGTAGATTACAAAGCTACTAACAGTCAGTAATGACTACACAAATGATTTTATGCTTGGCTTAAGAAATTGTTTTGCTACTAACACATGAAAACACCCAAGGGAATTTTTGACCATCAAATATTTTTTCACCATTTTGAGTTCCAGGGGCTACCTGCTTGCAAAATCTCAACTTCATAAGTCTAATGGGAAGGTCTCAACAGTTAATGCCATCGTATAATATATCTTCACAAATGATGTATTTAGGGTACTTTCACACTTAAATCACTGGAAATTTTATTAATTTATTTTTATTTAACACCACGCCCTACCTGTTCGGGTTGTACGCATAAGTACTAATTACAGTAATGCGTTAGGAATTGGGAAGGTTGAATGTAGATGAAGTGAACCCACATTTGTGTGGAAGAGTGGAAAACCATCCCCGAGTTCACCTGAGCAAGATTCGAACCTCAATCTCCCCGTTCTTGAAAGTCTAGCTCAACAAGCATTCTTTCCACAGAAATTTAATTCTGGCTACTACTCAATCCCCCCTTCCCAAAGTAAATCTCTGGGTGTGCCACTGGGTGTTGGTATTCATATAATCCAAGAAATATTACATTTGAACAATTTACACTTTTATTAGTTCACATTATGCAAAAATTAAAATTGATAGTAAGCTTATTAATATTATTATTATCAGTGTATCTTACTACCCGTTCGGGTTATACGCACTTACGCTAATGTGTAATGGTAGGGTGATTGTGAGATTAAATGGAGGACCTACAGTTTGACGTGGAATCCGAACCACGGTGGAGGCCTGGCATTCCACACATTCACAAGTTGTGATTAATACACGTCTTGTCAGAGGTGAAGGAAGGGTTTGGCAATCAGATAAATCTGTGCCGGGACCGAGGATTGAGCCCCGGACCCCCAACACAAAAGTCTGACACCTTGATTATAATAATGATGAAGACGCCAACCCTAGAGCCGCCTCTGCATCATCCTACAAATAATTCTTTAGTTTTTTAGGCCAATAATTTAGATTTGTGTATATTAGGCCCCTACTGTATTTTTTCAGGCTAAGATTTTTTTTTATAAAACACTTATGAGAGACAAGTGATTTGCCTACCCACGTTCAGTGTTGCGCTTAACAGACAAATACGTATTAAATAAATAGGCAATTTAATTAATTATATTCTAC
Organism: Timema podura; assembly: GCA_033556935.1. Taxonomy (NCBI): domain Eukaryota; kingdom Metazoa; phylum Arthropoda; class Insecta; order Phasmatodea; family Timematidae; genus Timema; species Timema podura. The sequence continues at coordinate 113,023,152 of JAVRXN010000010.1, forward strand.
AAAATTTAAATATTTTACTAGTCGAGTGATAAATTCCAAAACCTCAAGTCATTATTCAAGTACCAGTATATTAATCTAAATTCATATCAGTATTATCGGATCCACTTACCTCCTATACTACAAACAAAAATCCTTTTTCATAATATTCTCCATTTCGTAGTTCATGGCAAACTTGATTTTCTTTAATAGTTCCATCTTCGCCGTTTAGATCTTAGATATATTTTATTTCTACTATCTCAAAATGGAGATCATTTGCAAATCTAACCTGGGCAAACATTTTACGCAAACAGAAATAAACTTTTATATAGGTATAGCGTACTCGTTTGAATCGAAATTTCAAGACAAAAGATCGTTGATGGTGAGAAATTCATAACGGTTGAGGCGTCAACTTTTGAAGAAACAGTCATACCAACATCACTGCGAAAATGTCGTCCAAAACGATTTTGATTTTTTTTCAACTCACATTTAATAATATATATTTAAATGGGTTTTTTAATCGCACCTACATTAATGTAAAATTAAAATAATGTAATAACTAAAATTACTCAATAATATTAATTTTGTTTTGTGTTCCCCTTTCATGGTTGTTCTTCATTATTATGTTTTTTTTAAGCTTTAATCATATTGACTGTGTACTTGGTATGATTATTTTCATTTTCTGCTTTCGCGTACTCTCTTAATCTTTTATAGGGTATGCGTTAACCCTAAATTTGAATCATTGAAGCTTGGACACGTTTATTAATATTAATAGCTTTTCGTGAGTGATATTTATTCTGAATGTTGTAGTAGGTATCACGTTCATCCAATAACCGGGCGTCTAAATATTTACCTATTATTGAGATGTCTCTTAAAAGAAAGCAATATTTGGAACTAAATTATAGACCAGGCAAGGCTATTCCAAGGACCGCTAAATGGAGGTTAACATCTTGGGAAACATGTTCTGAAAATAAAGACAAACTAAGACGTATAATTAAGAATAAAAAAGTATTTTTTATTTTTGTTGTCACCTTTAGCATCAATATGACGTAATAAACGTGGTTGTCTAGTGTTAGACAAGCAACCCACACAATTATATGGGGTAGGCCTATGTAGGCAACAGTTCTCGGCTTAAGTCCATGTGAAATTAATTTAAAAACAAACAAGCCTTCACACCTTTCAATATTAAAGGCACGCATATATTAGTTTGGTTCGTATTGGTTTGGCCCATCCCAGAGAAAACCAGAAAAAAATTACAGTTCCAGAGGTTTCCAGACAAAGCCTGGTTCGTGTTGGTTTGGGCTGTCCCAGAGAGAACCAGAACGAACCATAGCCACATAGTATTCCGGACAAAGTCTCTTTCGTATTCGTTTAGATCGTCCCAGAGAGAATCAGACTAAACCGCAAACCCAGAGTGTTCCAGACAAAGTTTGATTCGGATTGGTTTGACCCGTCTCAGAGAAAACCTTAAAAAACTAAAATTCCAGAAAAATCATGGTCTGTATAAATTATCTCAGAGAAAACCAGAAAATACTACAGTTCTAGAGTTTACCAGATAAAGTCTGGTTCATATTGATTTGGCCTGTCGCAGAGAAAACCCGTAAAACTACAGTCCCAGAGTGTTGCAGACAAATTTTGGTTTCCATTGTTTATTTCAGTACATAAGAGAACCAGACTAAACCACAGACCCAGAGTGTTCCAGACAAAGTTCGGTCCGTATTAGTTTGTTCCATCCCAAAGATAACCAGACTAATCCACAGTACCAGAATGTTTCAGACAAAATCTGGTCTGCATTGGTATGTTCGGTCCCAAAGAGAACCAGACCAAATCATAGTCCCAGAATTTTCCAGAGCAAGTCTGGTTTGTATTGGTTTGGCCCGTCCCAGAGCAAACCAGAAAAAAAACATAATCCCAGTGTGTTCCAAGCAAAGTAAGGTTTTCATTGGTTTGTTCCGTCCAAGTGATAACCAGAAAAACCACAGTCCCATAGTGTTCCAGACGAAGTCTGGTTTGCATTGGTTTGTTCAGTCCCAGAGCAAACCAGAAAAAACCCATAGTCTCAGAGTGTTCCAAGCAAAGTCAGGTCTGTACTGGTTTGTTTCGTCTTAGTGATAACTAGAAAAAATCACAGTCCCAGGGTGTTCCAGACAAAGTCTGATTTACATTTGTTTGTTCCGTCCCAGAAAGAATCAGTAAAAACCACAGTCACAGAGTTTTCCAGACAACGTCTAGTTTGCATTGGCCTTTTCCATCCCAAAGAAAATCAGGCATAGACCCGGAGTGTTCATATAGGTTTGGCCCATCCCAAAAAGAACCAGACCAAACCAAAGCCTCGGGGTGTGCCAGGCTAAGTCTGGTTTGCATTGGTTTGACCCATATTCCAGAGAACCAGACTAAATCACATACCCTGATTGACCCAGACAAAGTCTTGTTTGCATTGATTTGGCCCTTCTTAAGAGTACCATACCAGGCCCCATACCTGGAGTATTTCAAACAAATTTTTTTTGTTTATATATAAATTATATATATATATATATATATATAAATATATATATAATTTAGCACCGCGTCTTACTACCCGTTCGGGTTATACGCTTAAGTACTAATTACGCTAATGGATTAGGAATTGGGAGGGTTGAATTTAGAGGAAGTGAACCCGCATTTGCGTGGAAGGAGAGTGGAAAACCATTTAGGAAAAACCACCCCCAGTTCACCCGACCGAGATTCGAACCTCGATCTCCCCGTCCTCGGCGGTCGAGCTCAACACGACTAGCGCGTTAGCCAACTACGCCACTGAGGCGGGTTTTTTTTTTTTGTTCTATCATAAAAAGAACCCAGAATAAACCACAGACCTGGAGTATTCCAGGGTAAGCCCGGTCCTCATTGGTTTGGCCCATTCCAAAGAGAACCATACAAAGCCACATACCTAGAGTGTTCAGGACAAAATCTGGTTTGAGTTAATTAGTCCAGTCCCAAAGTAAAACAGACCAAACCACAGATCAAGAGTGTTCCAAATAAAGTCTGGTTTGCATTGGTTTGTTCTCTCCCAAAGAAACCCAGACCAAACCACAGATCAAGAGTGATCCAGACCAAGTCTGGTTTGCACTGGTTTGTTCTGTCCCAAAGAAAACCAGACCAAACCATAGATCAAGAGTGTTCCAAATAAAATCTGGTTTGCACTGGTTTGTTATGTCTCAAAAAAACCAGACCAAATCCCAGATCAAGAGTATTCCAGATAAAGTCTGGTTTGCACTGGTTTCTTCTGTCCCAAAGAAACCCAGACTAAACCCCAAATCAAGAGTGTTCCAGACAAAGTCTGGGTTGCACTGGTGTGTTCTGTCCCAACCAAACCAAGACCAAACCATAGATCAAGAGTGTTTTAGACAAAGTCTGGTTTGCATTGGTTTCTTCTGTCCCAAAGAAACCCAGACTAAGCCCCAGATAAAGAGTGTTCCAGACAAAGTTTGGTTTGCACTGGTTTGTGCTAACCCAAAGAAGCCCAGAACAAACCATAGATCAAGAGAGTTGCAGAAAAAGTCTGGTTTGCACTGGTTTGTTATGTCTCAAAGAAAACCAGACCAAACCACAAATCAAGAGTGTTCCAGATAAAGTCTGGTTTGGACTGGTGTGTTTTGTCCCAAAGAAACCCAGACCAAAACACAGATCAAGAGTGTTTCAGATAAAGTCTGCTTTGCATTGGTTTCTTTTGTCCCAACGAAACCCAGACCAAACAACCAATCAAAAGTGTTCCCAATAAAGTTTGGTTTGCACTGGTTTGTTCTGTCACAAAGAAAACCAGACCAAAACACAGATCAAGAATGTTCCAGATAAAGTCTGGTTTGCATTGGTTTCTTTTGTCCCAACGAAATCCAGACCATGCAATAAATCAAGAGTGGTCCCATTAAAGTTTGGTTTGCACTGTTTTGTTTTTTTCCCAAAGAAACCCAGACTAAAACACAGATCTAGTATGTTCCAGAAAAAAAGTGGTTTGAATTGGTTTGTTCTGTTCCATAGAAAACCAGACCAAACCACAAATAAAGAATGTTCCAGACAAAGTCTGGTTTGTATTGATTTGTTCTGTACCAAAGAAAACCAGACCAAACCATATTTCTAGATTGACCCGGACAAAGTATGGCTTGCATTGGTTTGTTCTATCCTATAGAAAACCAGACCAAACCACAAATAAAGAGTGTTCCTGACAAAGTCTCGATTGCTTTGGTTTGTCCATATCCCTCAGAAACCAGGTAATACCATAGACAAAGAGCGTTCTAGACAAAGTTTGTTTTCATTGGTTTGCTCTAAACAAAAAAAAAACTAGACCAAACCTCAGATTGAAGGTGTTACAAACAAAGTTTGGTTTGCACTGGTTAGTTCTGTCACAAAGAAAACCAGACCAAAACACAGATCAAGAATGTTCCAGATAAAGTCTGGTTTGCATTGGTTTCTTTTGTCCCAACGAAACCCAGACCAAACCACAGATCAAGAAAGTTCCCATTAAAGTTTGGTTTGCACTGTTTTGTTTTATCCCAAAGAAACCCAGATTAAACCACAGATCTAGTGTGTTTCAGACATAGAGTGGTTTGCACTGGTTTTTCTATCCCAAAGAAAACCAGACCAAACCATATAACCGGAGTGTTCCAGACAAGTCTGGTTTTTATTGGTTAGTTCCGTCCCAAAGAAAACCAGAACAAACCTCAGATCTAGAGCGTTCCAAACAATGTCTGGTTTGCATTGGTTTGGCCCTTCCCAAAGAAAACCATTTTAAACCACAGACCCTGACTGTTCCAGACAATGTCTGTCTTGCATTGGTTGGGCCCTTCCCAAAGAAAACCATTTTAAACCAGAGACCCTGAGTGTTCCAGAAAATGTCTGGTTCTCATTGGTATACTCTGTCCCTGAGAGAACCTGACAAATCCATAGGAGCCCACACATGAGTAATGGTCTGGATTTCCTTGGTTTTCCTTGGACCTTAAAGAACAATACGAAACCAACTACGGTTTTCCTTGGTTTACTATGGTATACTCCTGTGATTTTCCACCAGGGCGTTGTGTAAGAGGTAAAGGAAAGGTCCGGCACAAACCACAGATAAATAGTGTTCCAAACAAAGTCTGGTTTGCACGGGTTTGTTCTGTCCCAAAGAAACCCAGACCAAACCACAGATCCCGAGTGTTCTAGACAAAGGGTGGTTTGCACTTGTTTGTTCTGTCCCAAAGAAGCCCAGACCAAACAACAGATCAAGAGTTATTCCAAACAAAGTCTGGTTTGCACGGTTTTCTTCTGTTCCAAAGAAACCAAGACTAAACCACAGATCAAGAGTGTTCTAGACAAAGTCTGGTTTGCATTGGTTTGTTTCTGTCCAAAGAAACCAAGACTAAACCACAGATCAAGAGTGTTCCAGACAAAGTCTGGTTTGCACTTGTTTGTTCTGTCCCAAAGAAACCAAGACTAAACCACAGATCAAGAGTGTTCCAGACAAAGTCTGGTTTGCACTGGTTTGTTCTGTCCCAAAGAAACCCAGACTAAACCAATGATCAAGAGTGTTCTAGACAACGTCTGGTTTGCATTGGTTTCTTCTGTCCCAAAAAAACCCAGACTAAAACAATGATCAAGAGTGTTCTAGACAACGTCTGGTTTGCATTGGTTTCTTCTGTCCCAAGGAAACCCAGACCAAACCACAGATCAAGAGTGTTCTAGACAAAGTCTGGTTTGCACTGGTTTGTTCTGTTCCAAAGAAACCAAGACCAAACCACAGATCAAGAGTGTTCTAGACAAAGTCTGGTTTGCACTGGTTTGTTCTGTCCCAAAGAAACCAAGACTAAACCACAGATCAAGAGTGTTCTAGACAAAGGGTGGTTTGTACTGGTTGATCTGTTCCAAAGAAAACCAGACCAAACCACAGAACAAGAATGTTCTAGACAAAGTCTGGTTTGTACTGGTTTGTTCTGTCCCAAAGAAACCAAGACTAAACCACAGATCAAGAGTGTTTTAGACAAAGGGTGGTTTGTACTGGTTTGTTCTGTCCCAAAGAAACCCAGACCAAACCATAGATCAATAGTGTTCCAAACAAAGTCTGGCGTGCACTGGTGTGTTCTGTCCCAAGGAAACCCAGACTAAACCCCAAATCAAGAGTGTTCTAGACAAAAGGTGGTTTCACTGGTTGATCTGTTCCAAAGAAAACCAGACCAAACAACAGATCAAGAGTGATCCAAACAAAGTCTGGTTGCACTGATTTCTTCTGTCCCAAAGAAAACCAGACCAAACCACAGAACAAGAGTGTTCCAAACAAAGTCTGGTTTGCACTGGTTTGTTCTGTCTCAAAAAAACCAGACCAAACCACAGATCAAGAGTATTCCAGATAAAGTCTGGTTTGCATTGGTTTTTTCTATCCCAAAGAAACCAAGACTAAACCACGGATCAAGAGTGTTCTAGACAAAGTCTGGTTTGCACTGGTTGATCTGTTCCAAAGAAAACCAGACCAAACCACAAATCAAGAATGTTCTAGACAAAGTCTGGTTTGCACTGGTGTGTTCTGTCCCAAAGAAAACCAGACCAAACCACAGATCAAGAGTGTTCTAGACAAAGGGAGGTTTGTTTTGTCCCAAAGAAAACCAGACCAAACCACAGAACAAGAGTGTTCTAGACAAAGTCTGGTTTATTCTGTCCCAAAGAAACCCAGAACAAACCACAGATCAAGAGTGTTCTAGACAAATTCTGGTTAGTTCTGTCCCAAAGAAAGCCAGACCAAATCACAGAACAAGTGTGTTCTAGACAAAGGGTGGTTTGCACTTGTTTGTCCTGTCCCAAAGAAAGTCAGATCAAACCACAGATCAAGAGTGTTCCAAACAAAGTCTGGCGTGCACTGGTTGGTTCTGTCCCAAAGAAAACCAGACCAAACCACAGATCAAGATTGTTCCAAACAAGGTCTGGTTTGCATTGGTTTGTTTTTCCCAAAGAAAACCAGACCAAACCATAGCTCAAGAGTGATCTAGACCAAGTCTGGTTTGCATTGGTTTCTTCTGTCCCAAAGAAAACCAGACCAAACCACAGAACAAGAGTGTTCCAAACAAAGTCTGGTTTGCACTGGTTGATCTGTCCCAAAGAAAACCAGACCAAACCACAGAACAAGAGTGATCCAGACCAAGTCTGGTTTGCATTGGTTTCTTCTGTCCCAAAGAAACCCAGACTAAACCACAGACCAAGAGTGTTCTAGACAATGTCTGATTTGCATTGGTTTGTTCTGTCCCAAGGAAAACCAGATATAACCATAGACACGGAGCGTTCCAGACCAGGTCTGGATTGCAATGGTTTGGCACATACCATCAAGAAACAGGTCAAACCACAGACCCAAAGTGTTCCAGACAATGTCTGGTTTGCATTGGTTTGGCCCTTCCCAAAGAAAACCATTTTAAACCAGAGACCCTGAGTGTTCCAGACAATGTCTGGTTCTCATTGGTATACTCTGTCCCTGAGAGAACCTGACAAATCCATAGGAGCCCACACAAGATTAATGGTCTGGATTTCCTAGGTTTTCCTTGGACCTTAAAGAACCATACGAAACCAACTTCGGTTTTCCTTGGTTTACTATGGTTTACTCCTGTGCTTTTCCACCAGGGGTAAGATACGTGGCGCTAAAATAAAAGTTAAAAAAATAATAATAGCACTGACAACCTACAATGGCATCACATAACATAATTTGCGAGCCACTACTGTATTAGCTGGTTCAGGTTACAGACATGTCCAGATGGACACTAACATATTCCACTTCCTCCTTTACATCTCCACAATCATAATCTCTTTTTATGTCCTTTCTCGTCATATGTTTTTTCTAATGTATTTTCTCCCCTTTGTTCAGACGTAACGAATTAGTTTTATAACTATCAAAACATAGTTTGTAGTTCCCAAATTCAATTCCCGCGTCAAGAAGTCATTTTTTAATCAAAATAATATGTAGATGAGCCTATAACCGTAATTAAAAAATACTCATATTTGACATCGTGTAGGGATAGTGCTTTAAATACGTAACATCCGCCCCCCTCCCCCCTTTTACCCTCCACTCTATTAGTTCGGCATATATGTATAAAGCACACTTAGTAAGTTTAATTAGTATTATTATTAATTACACTAGTGTGTTAATAATGAGCGATATCTAAAACAGAGGAAATGTACCCACATTTCTGTGGAGGGACAAAGAGAAACCATTTAGAAAGATGCACTCTTTGTTTACCCGTTCGGGATTTGAACTCTGACCACCATTCATCGTTAAAATAAACTAAATGCGCTTAGTGTTTAAATCAAGTTAAGGTTAACTTTAAAAATGAACCGACGGTTTAGTTCGGTCCCGGGGGGACCTGGTGGTCTAGGGGTAAGGTGTCAGACTTCTGTATTGAGGGTCCGGGGTTCAATCCTTGGTCCCGGCACAGATTTATCTGATTACCAAACCCTTCCTTCACCTCTAACAAGACGTGTATTAATCACAACTTGTGAATGTAAGGAATACCAGGCCTCCACCGTAGTTCGGATTCCACGTTAAACTGTAGGTCCTCCATTTCATCTCACAATCACCCTACCATTACACATTAGCGTAGTTGCGAAAGGGTAGTAAGACGCGGTGATAATAATAGCTCGGTCCCTGACTTACAGTTTTCTTTCATAATAGCCAGAGAAGAAGACTGTCTACCTGCTAACCTGCCCCCTCCTCCACCCTAAACTTCAGCCCAAGACTTTCCAGTCACTCCACCATTGACAAGAGGTTTTTTGGTTCTCAACGGGACGGACAGTTAGCATTCACTTTCATCTTTTTCTCAGCAACACGAACGCTATCTTACGGATTTTTCTCGACATTAGCTCTTCCCAAACAACGTTAAATAAGTTGATGTAGCCTAATATGTACGATGATTTTTGAAGAAAGCTTACTTTTAAGGCTTTATCTCGTACCAGAATCCTACCCTATATTTGTGTCTAGTTAGGATAAAAGACCTTACAGAAGGAAATTTCTACTTCTGTTCTAAATTGCCGTTCATCCTACCAAAATATTATATATATGATAGTATTCTGGTACGAAATAAAGCCTTACAGATTGGAATTATTACTAAAATCCGGGTTTATAAGATATTGTACTTCCTACAAGCCAATAACCTAAATTATCATTTGAACGTAAGACTTCTACACAAAATGTGTCATTCAAACAAATGTAATACAGTTTTTAGCTAACTTGTTTTATTATAGTTATCGAAATGTCAACATAATATCATTTCTGAAAGATATGAGCCAACTTAAAAAAACAGGTATTATTACAATAATACTTTCCACAAGTCTATAACCTAAGTGATAGTTTGAATGCATGGCAACTATTCAAAGTTTGTCATTCAAACAAATGTAATCAATTTTTAAGATACCTTGTTCATTATATTTATCGAACTTTCAATAAAATATGGTTTCTGAAACCAATATACACGCTAATAACCAACTTTAAATATAAGTGTTGTCGTGGCAGACTGTAAACAACATTGATGGTAACTACATAAAAATTGAAATATCTAAGGTTTTATTCGTATTTGTACAGTATTACCTGTAAAACTGGATTGTATATCCTTTAATGTAAATGTTTCTTCAGGAAAGTATGGTATAATACTTCACTATTTTCAAACAATAACACTTTTATTCATCAGAGACATGTTTTCGCATAAGAACATTTAAAGAAACCGTTAAATCTTTCCCCCCCCTCAGTGTAGCAGACGATACACTTGAGCGTCACGCTTTTGTCCTTGGAATGTGCATGTGTATGTCCATCCAGTTATACTATAGAGATCAATGGGCTCACCAAAACTCCAAGAACATTTTTTTATTTCTAGAGGAATTATTGTTAAACGTGGGAATTTTATTTAAAATTATCTATATTATGATTTGTAGTGTTGGTTGACTTGCTGCATGTAAATACCACAGTAAGAATGGTTAAAAACTGTTCACATTTGAAGGATAAAATTACATATAAACTTTTGATTGTATTTGTTATAGCAGGTACGGTTATTTGTAGGATTATGAGTATGATACGTGCTGAGGGCGAGATTATTGAATTTTTGGTCTCTATCATTTGATGATACATTTTATATTTTTAAACACCCATACATTCTACAACAAAAGCAAACTTAATTAATGATAATAACATTACTATTGTAAAATTATTTTAAATAATTTAAAAAATAAATAAAACTCATTCGATAATGTTCTGATATATATATATATATATCAGAACATTATCGAATGAGTTTTATATATATATATATATATATATATATATATATATATATAATTATATATATATATATACTTTTTTATTTTAGCACCTTGTCTTACCACCTGTTCGGGTTATTTACTTATATACCAATCACACTAATGGATTTTAAGGATTAGAAAGGTTAAATTTATAGGAATTGTACTCGCATTTGCGTAGAGGGAGAGTGGAAAACCATTTTGCAAAAACAACCCTCAATACACCCGACCAGGATTGAACCTTGATCTACCCGTCATCGCTAGTCTAGTCTACTGCGAGAGTAGCGCGTTAGACCACGCGTCCACCGAAGCGGGTAATAGATGTCCATTTACATAAAGCTGTCATATATTTGGAAACAAATTTTGATCGTAAAGCTACCAGAGTTGTTTTACAGAAAAAGCTTGCATTTCTGTAAGAGAATAGGTCTTGTTTTATTATTTTGAAAATATTTTGTAGGCGACATCTTTTAATGAAGTAGACTCACATTTTAATCAAAACTAGAAAAGCTATCCTATTTGCTTTGGGAGATATTTCGCGTGATAATATTTTATGATAATTCAATGTTTTATAATGCTTATAAGTTATAACTAAAAATATTCCAACCAAGCTTAACCTAACCTTACATATGTGAAGTGTGAATAAATACAAATTTCATTGAATTATGTTTTCAGAATATTTGGGTTATATGAGAAGGAACTTAGAGATCAAGATAGGTAGCCTAATAGATTAGGAATATATAGGACTGTTGATTAATGAAGTGCTAATAAATACTCTATTTTAGTGCAAGATATTTACGGATCCTTGAGTTTAATGAAAATATATATGTCTATTGTTGACGCTTGAAAGGTTAGGTATTGTTGGTTTGGGATGGTTTATAATAAAAATAATATTAACCATTACATATTAAAATACTTTTGGTTTCATGTTTGGATATTTGTTTGAATATTTTACATGCTTTATATTTACGTTCTTCTTTGAGCTAAACTAGTTTTCTTAAATTTTAAACAATATAAACAATAATTATTATATTGGAAACTTGTTGTGTTTATAAATGGTTAAAAAATTTAATTCATATATATATATATATGACATAGGAAAAGTATTAAAGAATCTCGCCCAAGGCATGCACATCTCCTGAATTCTATTTGGTAGGTAGGCCTCTCTGAAACTTACACAAAAGTTGCTTAAACTATTTTTATAAATATTCATAAAAACAAAAGAACAGCTTTTGAACATTTATATATTAAATATCTGTCTTTTAAATAAGAAGTATTATTCTTTAAATTCAATATTAACACACTACAAACACATAATCGAGGTTTTTTAAAATATATATTACGATATTACAGCCATGTTGATCCAAATAGCTACTAACAAACATTTGTAATAGGGCCTACATCTATTGTTGTGAGTAGAAAGCCCCAGTCTGAACATTTTATAAATGCCTCAAGTAGAGTTCTCACTTCAGCCACTGAAAACACAAATTGTTTTCCAGTATTTTTAAGGTGGTTTCCATAATACCTATTGTTCAAAGCATCATCTGCTAGTTACATTTTTTTGGAGCTACTCTTTAACAATATATTTGAGTGCTTTTTCAATATGATCATCCATGAAATTAGCATACACACTAGAACCTGCCTTCTTTTTGTAGTCTCGTCCCATACTTTTAAGCCCAAAGGGTCTTTTCACATATATTCCTATATCATAATTATTTGCTGAAGTTAGGTATTGCTGAGACAACACTTAAAGCTCTAAGTATTGTTGAAATGGGTAATTTCCCGCTAAAGGTAAAATGTTAAGTTGTTTTCAAATTTTAGAAAACTATAAGCTTCTCTTTGCTAATAATTGCATTATCTATATCAAAGTTTAATATATATTTAGCTAATTCCTATCCGACACCTTAGCTCAGTCAGTGGCGTGTATGTCTACGGAGCTAAGGGTCTCGGGTTTGATTCCCGGCATGGCCAAAAAATTTATCAATGATGAAATCAACGGCCGGGGGCTGGATGTGGCATCTGTACTATTAAGTTAGTTTTTAAGTCCTGTGTTGATATAATCAGTCAGTTCAGAAAGTGCATGTTAAATACCTCAAGTAAATGGAAAAAAAAGCACTTGTTATTGAATAAAATTTAAAATAAAAAAAAAGTTTATCTATAAAAAATATAAATACCTTTGAAATGTAATTCCCCTGGTTGTCCCCAACCACTTTTTCCATCATATAAAAATTCAAATTTAATATAAGATGTCTATATTTAAGAACAACTGTCTTAGCCTGATTGGTTCAAATTTGTCATTATTCCTCATAACGAATACTATAAGGTTGCAAAATATTGATTGGACCATTTTTAGTGTTGTAACATAGTTTAAGTTATTAATAACCAAAGAAATCACTTGTTGATCAATCTCACCCCTGAAATATAAACTTGTATTGTGGAAATAATCATTTTATTTTGATCATGAGGGCCTTTGATCACTTTCCATACACTGTTGAACATGTGTAGCATAACATATGGGATGATCAATCAAACCCCAAACCATGGATGACATTGATTAATTGGTTTATTTGAAAAATATACAGTTAAAATCTATTAAAATGCCAGTAGCAATGGTGTATACTAAAGGTCCATTTACATCATGTAACAAGTTTTAAAACTTTGTGTTTCATAACTCTGTATTACAATTTGTTAAAAAATCAAATGAAAAATGTTTTAAAACATTGATGTTTTATAACATTTCTCGTGTTTTATAAATAACAAGTTATACATTTTCCATCCAGTTTCAGTAAAGATAAAATAAAAATATGTAACTTTTGTTTTATAATATGTTTCACCTCTTACAGGATTATTTACATTAAATTGGCTACACTGTTTCCCCCCACCCTGTAACTAAAGCTAACCTCTCTGGGAGTAGATAAAAATCTTGATGCAACAGCCAGTTGTTCTTTCCATGGAATAACATCCCTAAAAGAGGTTTTTTTCTCTCTATTCGAGTACCAATCAAATGAATTAGGTACTCTAAGTCCTGCAGGGTGTCTACTGGGCTACAAAAGTCCCGAAAAAGCTACTAATTGCAAAAAAGGTTACGAAAATATTTTTGTTTGAATTTCCCGTGCATTGTAACAACGTGAATGCATCAAATGTCGAGTCACCCACTACCCATGATGCCATACGCTAGCCACAAGTTGGCTGATTATTTTTACTGTGATACCCAAGGACAAGCATAACGTTCACCATCTAGTTAAAGTTTAATGATTCGTGTGAGTGCATAATGCCTATATATGCATTATATAATGGTCAACCATTTACTGAAGGAATTTTGTGGTCAAGGTCACCAAAAGTCACTATATATATTTTTTTTTTCTCCAACTCAGTAGACACCCTGTCCTGGCTCATCATCCAAACAAAGTTCCTAAAACTGCCGTAAGTTCTGAGTTCCCCAGTCAACAGGTCATGGTCATCACATTTAAGATCAGTCAAACGTTCACTCGCATAGTATTTATTTATCTCTCGTGAGTATAGGTTATCAAAACCAAATCCACCTTTTGACCACCCCCTTTTTTTTTGCACAACACTACACAAACTGCAGCCACAAGGAAAACTTCCTCCTCAGACGCCATATTGCAGACTAGATAAAATATGTTATAACACAGGGGTCGGCAATCTTTTTGGGGCCCCGATCGACTTACAAATCTATCAGAGCTTCCGCGTTTCTTTAATCTAATTTAATTTTTCCGTCTATACCTCTTATACTTATTTATTAAATTCATTCTTTTTTCAGTACTTATTTCTATATAGAAAGAAAAATAGAATGATTAAAATGTATATTATCAAGTTAAACTTCCTACACTAACATACACTTATAAATAGGAATTGTAAAGTTGCACCATTAATATATATAACTTACTAATATGAAACTTAAGAAAAGCAGATACTACTGAATACTGGCTAATCCCAAAAAGTAGAGTATTTCCAGTTCAACAACATTTTGGATTGGGATGATTTTAATTTTCACTGTAGCAGAATTGAGATGATTAGAGACATATTTAACTTCCTGAAATTTATATTCAACATTACTAAGAGAAAATTAGTTTAGAATAAATCTTGTAAGTTGTAAAGTCCTGGTTCTTCTTTTCCAAATTTCTCGACTCTTCAATCAAACGCTGCTCTCAGATGATCAATAATTTTGAGTGTTTTTTGTAATCAAAATCATTAACCACCATTTTGAAGAAAGTAAATTGTTTAAAAAATGTTTTGATTAAAATTGGTTTTATAAAATATAAATTTTCCTGAAAATGGTTAAATGACAAAATTCGTATATATGATTTTTTGCCCTTGCCCTGCACTTCCAAATTTAGTCCATTCAACCGCAGTATCAAGCAGAAATGCAAAATACACTAGCAAGCTCGGATCCTTCAGTTCAGGGTAGTAGATCATTTTTTTTTTAATGAAATCTGTGGCCATGATCTCGAATAGACGTGTCAAATGCACATTGATAGTTGAACAGAATCAAGAGCTGTAAATATATATTTTTATTATTAATTCAGCAAATAGTTTTATAGCAGCTTCAGTAAAGGCTTTCTTCATGAACTCACCATTGGTGAAAGATCTTTTCTTCTTAGCCAGTACATGTGAAACTACAAAGTTACAGTAGTAGTAGATAATATTTAGCACCGCGTCTTACTACCCGTTCGGGTTATACGCTTAAATATTAATTACGCTAATGGATTAGGAATTGGAAGGGTTGTATTTAGAGGAAGTGAACCCGCATTTGCGTGGAAGGAGAGTGGAAAACCATTTAGGAAAAACCACCCCCAGTTCACCCGACCGAGATTCGAACCTCGATCTCCCCGTCCTCGGCGGTCGAGCTCAACACGACTAGCGCGTTAGCCAACTACGCCACCGAGGCGGGTAGTAGTAGTAGAAAACTACTCCACTAAAAGCTTAAAAATGTCCAGGAAAAGGAGCAGGTTCACTGCGCTTATTTGTAGAAAAAAACAAAAACCTATGTTTCGTAAAACAGTTTGGATCTGCTGTTGATGTCAGAGTCTAAGACTGCACTTCCATTATATTACTTGCATCCTTCACTCTTTGCTTGCTTACTAGACACATACCACTAAGACGGAAATACACTAACATTACCATTTATGACCGATCATTTTTATTTTGGTCACTCAAAAATTATGTGAAAGAATTTGATATATTTTCAGGTTTAGAAGAGCCATAGATCAACTTTTAAATACGATGTATTTTCTTACGAGATCGACTAAAATGGCCTTGTAATCGACTTATTGCCGACCCCTGTTATAACATGTTAAGTCAGTTTTGAGTTGTTTTTGTTGATCTTTTAAAACAAACATTAGACATCACTCAAATATAACAAGTTACAAAATTACATTGTTTTACAAAAAATTTTGTTACATATTGTAAACAGACCTTAACTTACAAGGCTGATTACATGCAACAGTGATATTGCAACTACAAATATTTAGTATCTTTAATATAAAAGCTCTTAAAATAGCTAATTTCATTCCATTTTATGGTTACAAAAACTAAAATCTCTAGAATTATATCTAATTTTAATTGTTGATTAAAAAATTACCACCCATTCTAACCTTTTTTGCTAGTCTAGTTTGTACTGTATGTTTTTGCTTATCAAAATTAATTTTATTTACAAGACTATTTGATAAATGGTAGTGCTAATACAAAATATATTTTTTCATATTTCATATTGATACCGGTAGGTATTTAACTAATAATCTTTTTATTAAAATAAATTATATTATTTTAGGCGCTGCAGGCATTATACCTGAAGCTAGCCAGGAAGGTTTATTACATCCATTCAAAAGTTATGCAGACATCACTTTGTTTCACTATAATGTTCCACCAGAAGTTTATCGAGCCACTTGGGAGTTTGCAGCTTTTATGGATAATCCAAAATGTGCTGTTAAGGAAGTATATATGTAAGTATCTAATAATCCAAATTCAGTCAAATGTGAACACATATATTAATTCTGGAGTGAAAAGTAAATTGAAAAATATTTAAATCCACCTTGATGCACACATATCTTCCTATGTTTTAGCACACCACATTTATGATACCGGTAATAAAAACTAAAACAATCAACTAAATATACATATTAAACTTTGTCACTCAGTTTTCTTTCTAGTTAAATTTTTGAAGCAACACAGGCACACAGACAACCCCTCTTTCTTTTACAAAACTCTTATCAAAAGTTCCAGAGTTGAAAGTTATTTCTAGCTAAAATTATTTTAAGCCTATATTGAGAAATACTACTGTATTTAACTTATCAGCTAAATATCACAAATGATTGCTGTGATAATTCTCACCATTCAAATTAGTTGGCCTATTTATTCTGTACCCTCCCTAACAAGATTAAGAAAAAAACAGGAGGTAAAAAAAATTTAAATATAAAGGGGCAAAAAAAAAAAAGGGCAATAGGAGCAAGTGCAAGGAGTTCTTTGTTTTGATTGTCTGTGTCCAAACATCCAAAACACAGACCCCGCAACTCCCACCCGCTGCGGAAAATTAAATATGAGAACGGTCTATCCCAAGAGATCGTTAAAAGAATGATAATAACTTCCTGAAATAGTTCATCAAAAAAAAATTTATAAATAACACAGCATAAAAATAAAATACCTATGGTATGGTGGATTAAAATTACGAATAAGAGCAAAAAATATAGTTTCAAGTCGATATTTATTTAACAGGGATTCAACCCTTTAAGAAAATAAATAATCAGTATAATATAAGAAAATTGATGTTTACGAAATATCTAAGACATCATCAACGTATGCAAGTTATATATATATATATATATATATATAATTATATATAATATATATATTATATATATATATATTATATATATATATAATATAATTTTAGAGAAAGCCTACAAGTATTTATATTATTAAAAAAATCAATTATTTAATTACATTGCCATCATCAAAAACTAACCAACAAGTGAGAAAAGGCGTTAGCTCACAAAAAAAAAAAATCTCAGAAATAAGTTGCGAGTTCAAAAGTAACAAGAGGCAAAATTTATAATCAAATAAGTTATGAATAACTGGACGATTATCAAAATATATTCTTCCTTAATATTCAGACAAAAAACACAACCTATATCACAATTTAACAAGCCACAGTATCTTTATCCCTAATTTTTTTACCTAAATGTTACTTATTATAATTATACCAGTTTCCAGTAATAGTAATTAATTACAAAGGTTAATGTTGAAAAGTCATAGATAAAAGAGCAATCAATTATCTTTAGTAAATTTGATGTCTCCATTTCAATTATAACATTAAAAACAAAATGGCCGAAAAAGAATTTTGACTAAGAAAAATTTACAAAAAAAAAAAAAAAAAGGAAATATTAACGAAGCCGAAAAGTAAATTTTGGTCTTACATTTTATAATAATAAAAGCTAGAGCTTCTCCTGCTTCTAATCCGATCAAGTCCAAGAGTGGCGGCAGGATGCCATACCGCCACTCTATATACGATACCACCCAGAGAAAGGAATGACGGGAAAACAAGGTGGGAAAGAACATATGGAACACTGTGGAACAAAACCGCGCATGACACAATAGCTTCCAAACAGTCTTTTTGGGCTTCGAGATAGTCCCAGAACATGGTCGAGTGAAGTGTCTTTGTTGCTTGAGCTCTTAGCAAATCAAGTTCTTTGGCACAATTTCACAATACACAAACGATCAGTCTAATTTAGCCCACTGGTGCGTGTAGTCGTGATACACCTTGGCGTTCTTTATCGGACCAAGATTGTGGTGCAATGGGGTAAGTAACCAGTCTCTGTCCTCTTCATTGTAGCCTAATGCTACAAATCTTAATTGTATGGCGTTGATTTCTTCCATCTAGATTAGCCTGTAATATGCAATGTATTTGTATTATTGTCAGCATAAAGCCACAACGGTCACCGGGGGCTATGATCAATGATAGCTATTAGTAGCAGATGATATTCACATGTCCATCACAGACTCTGCCTTAAAATATGGGGGAATGATGACACTGAGAATGAAACTATCCCTTGATAGCTAAATAGTAGAGCATTGTCACGCTAAGCCAAAGGTCCCGGGTTCAATTCCCATGTCCAGGTGTCATTTTTAAATTTATTTGATTAACTCAGAGGTGTTGGAAACGCCCAGGCAGGGTCAATATTTTAAATCAAACTTGCTATTTAAATTTCAGGTATTCTATCAACTTGTTAATTTTCAAACTTAAAAAAAAAATATATAAGGTTACTAAATTACTTTAATTTTAAAAATGCCTTTTCTTTTACCTTCTTTTACTTGCTTGCACTGTATAGACCTTTACTACCCTAATTCATGGTTTATATATTTTATCAATAATATGGTAATATAATTACTCAAAAATATTGGCAAGCTTTGGTGGTCGCTCGGTCTAGCGGTCTCGTAATCACACGGAGAGATTGGGGCTCAAATTCCTGGTTAGGTGCACTTAAAATAGTTTTTACTAAATGGTTTCCCATTCTTTCACACAAATGCAGGTAGATTACCTCTAAAATGTTTCCTTCCTCATCCCTACCCCATTAGAGTATTTATCATGTATACTTATAACCTGAACAGGTAGTAAAGTAAGACACGATAAAAAAAATTTACTACTGTGAATACATGTAGTGTGATCACTTAAATGTTTCTCATACATATTTGGGGGTTATACTTTGCTTAAAATAAGCACTAAATAGATCCACTAAGCAGGCACAACTTGCACTCAAGGTAATTACAAACAAAATGATGACACCACTGTCAGCTGTGTGTCATATTACTAGGAACATCATTTATTATGTTTAAAGTGGTGCTTTATAGATGGTGTTGCTAGTTAAATCAAACTACCACAACCCTGTAGGTCTTATCTATGAATCCGTTTAACTTGAATTTGTGTTAAATCAAAATATCATTTCAAATCTAAATTACATTCGTTAATAAATGACTACATATGCCAAAAATGTCTAACAAAGAAAGTTAGAACTATGGAGCGTAGTGAAAGAGAAAGTTCGGGAATTCTGCGCTGGCGGCGAATGGGATGTGTAGGCTCAGCTTTCATCGCTTGTTTGTGACAATGTAATCACTTAACACCATAGATTGACCTGAAAAGGTTCACTAAATTCCAACCAGACGTAAAATACAACATTTCAATGAACTTGAAGAGATTGTTTATTGCGTCAAAATAAACAACTACAACAAACTAAGGTCATTATTTTTTTTCCCATTATACTGTCATTTAAGTGCAAAAACTGATTAAAGTCTGACATTTTCTTATGTTAATTTTTCCACGTTTTTACATTTTCTGATCAAATTTTTCTTGTTTTTTTTTTCATATGTTTGTTTTGTATGTAGGCCTATGTGTGTTTTATATAGCATTTATACAATGTGTTTATATGTAGCACATTTCTAGGTTATTGATTTATTTTGTACCAGCTACCTCAATACTCATAAAAATGGTTAATTTGAATTTTTGATATCCCTTGGACTTTGAATTAAAAAGGTTCTATTTTATCTTAGATTGGCATAATTTTTTTCCCCATCAATCTTGTGGCACATGTTTACAAATAGCCCCTGGTAATTTAATTAAAATAATATATTTAACATATTATGGAGGAGCTACTTTTCCTGACTTAATATGCATCTAGACCCGCCTCGGTGGCGTAGTTGACTAACGCGCCAGTCGTGTTGAGCTCGACCGCCAAGGACGGGGAGATCGAGGTTCGAATCTCGGTCGGGTGAACTGGGGGTGGTTTTTCCTAAATGGTTTTCCACTCTCCCTCCACGCAAATGCGGGTTCACTTCCTCTAAATTCAACCCTCCCAATTCCTAATCCATTAGAGTAATTAGTACTTAAGCGTATAACCCGAACGGGTAGTAAGACGCGGTGCTAAAAAAAAAAAAAAAAAAAATATGCATCTAACATTAAAATTTGTATTTCATTATGTGTAGCTTTATTCAGCACGGGGGCTATCCACTTGTAAACCCCAGCAATTCTAGTTTCCCTTCCATGGCATATACTGGAAGAACGTCCCTGCAACGTGTAGAGACAAAGACTGCGTACCAACCACATGATGCTACCATAATTCCTATATATAACCCCTTGCCAGGAAACTGGTTTGTCGCCGCATACATGGCCAACTGGAATGACAATCTACAACAAGAGGTAGGCTTAAATTTAATTATTTTTGTAACAATTTTAATTGCAATTGATTATAATTAATATAATTGCTTTATGGTCAAGTAGAGCTCTGGTTTTGTGTGTATGTATGTTGCTTTGCAGTTATTGTCACACTTCTTCACAACTAAGGGCATAAGTTTTTTTAGAATATTACAGGGTTCCTTTATCTTGGACTTTAATTTCCAAATAGGTAAAAGTATGATGACTATATTATTAATTATTATTATTATTATTATTATTATTATTATTATTATTATTATTATTTATTATTATTTATTATTATTATTATTATTATTATTATTATTATTATTATTATTATTATTATTATTATTATTATTATTATTATTATTATTATTATTATTATTATTATTTATTATTATTATTATTATTATTATTTATTATTTATTTATTATATTATTTTATTATTATTACCACCACCACCACCACCACCACCACCACCATCATTACTACTATCCATTCGGGTTATACACACTTACGCTAATGTGTAATGATAGGGTGATTGTGAGATGAAATGGAGGACTTACAAAGTGTTTGGCAGTATGACTATTAATCAAAGGATAAACAAAATTAGAGTATTGATAATAATCACCTAACATGTGCAATGTATATAAATATATTTTGACATATTGACATATAATCATTAATCTTAATCAGGTATGTCCAACACCATAGTCATGAATCTAAATCAGGCATGTGTAACCCACAGACTGCCAGCTCAAATTGAAATAAAAACTTAAAATTGCAGAAATAAACAACAAATCAGTCTCTTGTTGCTGACATAAATGTGCGCTAATTTATATCAATTTTACAGATTCGTAAGAATTGGTCAGAGGAGCAATATTAGTACACCTGTAGCCGTCTCGCCCTTCCCACCCACACTCTTCTCATGTCACATGTTCTGTTCTATTCTCCCTACGCCTCAAAGTCCAGTCATTCTTCTGCCTTTGTTTACATTAGTGTGTTTACATGTATTTAAGTTTGGGATATTTTATGATTTGGTGATTTAAAATTTAGAACTATAATTTTTTACTTTTATTAACTTAACATGAAATTTGTGACAGTGGCTTCAACCTCGGGTAAGAAAATAAAACTCTCTGATGGTTATAGATAATTTCATGACAAATGGACCGTGCGATATTTTCCCATTGAAGTGTAAAACAAGTGTTTGTGTTAAATATGTAACAAGTCTCTTTTTGTGCTTGAAAAGTTTAATGTTAAAAGACATTACATTATCAAACATGTATTTAAATTTGACAGTTTCCACCGACAATTTCATAAAAATAAAGTGGCCAAACTAAAATCAAAACTATCAAGCAAACACTGTATGAAAACTTTTCACTCCCAGAGCCAGTAGGTAAGGTTGCTATGTAGTTGCTGACATAATTGCCAAAAATTTGAAGCCTTTTTTTGATAGAGAATTGATTAAATTGTGCATGGAATGGGCTGCTGAAATATTATGCTTAGAAAAAAAAGTCTCAATTTTCTGAAATAGGTTTGTTGTTTGTTAAAACTGAATAATAATTCTTTAAACATTTTTATTATGTTTGGTAATTAGGTTCTATATATTTCATGTATGTTTCCCAGCCAACTCCCCAAGAACTTATTCAGCCTTCATTCGGGGAAAGGTTGGACATGGTTAATATAAATAATTTATTTAGTCCTAGAAATCATGGTTAAAACACATATATTAGCTTCATACTGCATATTTTTTTAATTGTTAAATAGTAGTGTGCTATATTCAGAGTGTTCGGAAACTCACAGCCCAAACTGCACATTTAGCTTGCTTGAACTAAAAGCAATTCAAAAACCCTATACACTCTCAGCCGGAAAGCTATGTTAATACCATTAAATTGTGTTCAAAGTTTCGACATACAGCGCCGGGATAGCAAAGCTGTTAAAACATGCAGGTACAACAAGTTACATAGAAGTTAGGCATGCGGCATTACACACCTCGATATCTTGGAGCATGGCAGCAGAAAATACCACAATTAATAGTAAACAACACACCTATACAACTTGTAGTACACACAGGCTTGAACAGCTTTGCTATCACAGCGCTATATGCTGACACTATGGACACAATTTAATGGTATTAGCATCGTATTCCGGATGTAAGTTTATAGGGATTTTGTATTACTTTTGGTTCAAATAAGCTATGTGTTGCTGTTTGGGCTATGAGTTTCCAAACATCCTGTATATACATATATACACATACAGAGTCCATATTTTTATGTTTTAATTAAAATTGTATGTCTAATAACATTTTGAAATGATCAAATATACTAATACAAGTAGTGGTTTATCAATCATTCACATTATTAACATTTAAATATTATTATTATTTAAAGGCGCATCAACACAAGATGGTCTTTAGCGCCTAAAAATAGAATTCACCTTTAAATTGTGTGTATGATGTTCTGTGTTTTAGGGTCTGGGACTCAAATGCCATTATAGCTTGGGTTCAGTTGCTCTTTGGGCTCAAATAGAGGGAATTCCCATCATTACTCCAGGTGTTCCAAGGAATTTCACAACACTAGAAGCTTTTTCCTATTACAAGTGAGTCATTTACCGAAACTAGTTTATTGCAGTTCCTAGCAAAACTATATAACTAGAGCATACTCAGATTCACTTGAAATATTTCACATCTTCGTGCACTATCATTATTTCTTAAACTCAACCTTCATGAAGAAACTATAAATACTACAGTTCATACCTAAGCTACCAACCTTCTACAGTATATATATTTCCAAAGTGAGAGTGGGTGTTTTCTTTATGTAGACTTGCAAAATGGGTTTGAATTGAATTTGGACGTGCAGGTCACCTATTCAAAATCCAAAAATTGCATGCTAATGGCAAACATACCAATGCCACACCTGATCACTGACTTAGTGTTTCCAAAGTGTATCTTAAAAACATTTGGCATAAAGGAAAAAAACAAACATAAACTTTTCCATAATGATCATACCTCTGTTGATATGGCACAGAATGATTATTAAATGTATTTCTGTTTGGAAAATATTATTGTCCTCTAATTTAGTTATTGTTTAGGGCTACATTACTTTCCATTAAATGGGGTGGATATACCTCTAGAACTTGGTGTAAACACATTTATTTAAAGATAAATTTGACATAAACTATATATATTTATGCCTTAGTAAATGGCTAACTATTTAGATAAGCTTTGTATTTGTTCTTTTCTTTTTGCAGGATTTTCATTCCTACTGGAACATGGCAGTTTTCTGTGACTGTGTCGAATTGCACATTTCATGTCAAATCATTTTTGCGCTTCAATAAAGCTGACACCTACTGCATTGAAGGCTTGGCTCTAGAAGCCAGGGCTCTTCCGCCATATGACTTGAAGAGTGGTGTTGGTAACCTAACCACTAAGACACAACACTCTTTTATAGAAAATGAGCCCTTCACTGATGGCTATTACTACCTGCTTGTCATTTCTAAATCTCAAGTCAACTTCACCATACATGTAATAACAACAGGTATGTTTTGCTAACCTTCGATTTAATTTGGTTCTGTTAGAATTGCATTAAGTGATTTCATATTGCAATGACATATTAGTATTATTTTGGAAATGCTCTTCACTAAACTTATGCTTGACTGCTGTTTAAACTTGGCCTCATCTGCACTTTCTTGGGATAACTCTTCAACTATAAAATATTTATATTAAATAAACATATATGTGAACACTTAGTTCACCCTTTAAGGTACCTTGGGGTATTACACAATGGGCCAGTTTCATAGTCAGATTTAGTACGCCTCAAGTGCGGTGCTATACTAAATACAAGACGACACCTACCTAGAACAAAATGGAATGGGCCAGTTTTGCATATGAAACTGGCCCATTCCATTCAATTTCAGGTAGGTGACGTCTTGTATTTAGTATAGCACCGCACTTGAGGCGTACTAAATCTGACTATGAAACTGGCCCTATGTCCTATCTCATAAGTTGCACCATAGTAGAACAATGTAGGGTAAACTTGATACCTTTCAGGGTTAATGAAGGGTACATTCATTTTAATAATATTGACATTACTCTATGCATATATTAATAATAAATCAAGGCACAGTAGATTTAAAATTTGACTAACCAAACTTGGTACTTGGTCAATTCCATGAGTAAACTTAGAGTTTACAGGTATCCCATTTCTAGTCCTGTTAATAAACATTTAAAATCATATTGCTTAGGTTTTTACAAAATTGCAAGTTTAGGTTAGCTTTAAATTGGGTCAGTAGTTAGATGGTTGACAAGCCATTAAAACAGACATACTTTATCGCTAAAATATTGCAAACACTAATTACTATTTACCAAGCACCTTTAAAAATCATTTAAAATAATTGATCTAGGTGTCCACTTGTTCAAAACTCTTCTTTGTTTGGAGAAATTAAGAAAAATCACCTTTTAAGTAGTAGTTTGCTTCCAGCACTGCTTGTTTGAAAAAAATAATAGTATAGCTACTCCCATATTTTTTATACAAACAGCCTCAACATTTTTGTTTTTATCTAAAAAAAAAATTCTAAATTAAAATTATACCATCACTGACTCCAGGCTTGAAGTGCCTTTTGAAGGAGGAATGGTGGTATCCTCAGTTGCCATATTGGTCACTGCGCTGGCAATGCTATGTGGTTGGGGAACAGTCTGGATAATGGTAAGGACTGAGTTAAAGTTGAAATAATCTTAAAACCAACCAGTTATAGAAGATAATTATCCTGACTATTAAAGATACCAACTTCAGAGATTATATTTCTTTGCTAGTAAACGATTTCTAGACACATGTTAACTTCGATTAGTGCAAATCTATTTTATATTGGTTTTTATACACATATTTTGAAGAATTTTGACATGCTGTTTTCCTAATGCTAAAGAAGAAGCTTCAAAGATGAGTATAACTAAAAATGGTAAAATAAAACTACCAGGAAAAACAAGTATTTGGGTGAGTTTACTCAGAAATAAAGGCATGCAAAAGGCGATGCTATTTTAGTGGAAAAGTGGTGTTATTTTTCTCAAAAAGTGATATTTTATGCTGAAGGTGATGCTTTTATCTTTTTCAATAAGAGTCGAATTAGTAATAATTAAAGAAATGAGGGCTAAAAATCCAAACTATGGTAACAACATAAGGTAACTGGTGTGTGTTGATAATGTGACATGAAGGGTGCTACCATATTTTGAACTTGTTCAAAAATGAATATTTATTCTTTATTTCTCCATGCTAAGTTAATTGTAAAATAAACTACTCTTACATTGTTAATTATACTAGCTCTTAAATGAAAACATTGCTATTGTGGCCAGATTATTTTCCTTAAGGCTAATTCTTTTGTCGGCCAGAACATGTTATACATCGTAAGAAATGTTTCATAGTCATCATTTGCACATGGTAAATCAAATTGCCTCTTCACATTCCTAATTATAAATCAAGTTACACACTCATGAGATTGCTGGTTCTTATTTTAAGGAAATACACCATTGTTCACCTGAGAGGAACATTAGAAAACACTATGTTAATAATCACTCTAACCTACATGATTATGAATTAAACCTCATCCCTCATTCTCATTAACAATCACTTTACTTTACACCAATAATAAATATAAAATATACATATTAATTTTAACCACATTCCTAAGTAAGCTAATCCCTCATTATTGTTTGTTTAGGACCACGTCTTGCTATCCGTTCGGGTGATACGCTTATTTACTAATTACACTAAGGCTTTAGGGATTAGCGAGGTTATATATATAGGACGTGTACCAGCATTTGCGTGGAGGGAGAGTGGAAAACCATCTTGGGAAAACCACCCTCAGTACACACGACCAAGATTTGAACCTCAATCTCCCTGTCATCGACAGTCTAGTCCAACACGAGAGCAGCGCGTTAGACCATACGGCCACCAAAGCGGTTAGTCAATCCCTCATTAATTCTGGGATTAGCTGACTGCCAGACTCAATACTATTAATTTTTCTCCTAATTAAAGGTAACAAATTCAATTTCAAAATAGTGTATAACCCGAACTGGTGGTAAGACGTGGTGCTAAATAAAAAAATACAAAAAATTCAAACTGGTATTATTTAAAAATACCTTAATTAAAAAAATTATCTTTTCTTATATTTTGGTTATGAAACTTTCACTGTGTTGCATTTCTTCAATTTAAATCTAATTTTTAAAAGTACATTAGTATACATTTTTTAGATTACCTCTTTATAAGTCTAAACTTGTTACATTTAAGTTAATTTGACTACACACTTTAAGACACTTAAAAATTTATATTTGGTTTTCATAGCACTTTCAGGAAAACGGCCTTCTTTGCCGTTTTCTTTAATCTAAATGGACAATGTTTATGTTCAATGTATTTATTTCAGTGTGTGATAGTCCATTACTACAAAGCCATTCAAGACCATTTTCAGCAATGACTCATTCAGTAACACAAGCTGTAACAGTTCGACATAGTAACCACACTGTTCGCACAGAATGGGCAAGAACATTTTTACATTCAAAAAGTAATGAGTTTGAGAGTAAAATTTCAAAGAGTGAAGAAAAAGAAAACACATGTTTACCTGTTTTAAAATTAGCTCGTATAAAACATGCTCAAGATTTTGCGGATACATTTCTTCTTCAGGTATTTATTGCTTTCATGTTGATCATGCACTACACAACTTAGTACCTTTCTATTTTCTAGTGAGCTGCAAAATAAAAAAATTGATTATTTACCTTTTCAACATTTAAGTCAATTAAGCATATAACTTCTGACATTTCTAGTTAACACCATTGGGTTAGTAGGCTAAGGTATTAGACTTATATTGCACTCTATACCTGTAAATGAAAGGTTGGGGCTTTAATGATTGCCGGGTGCACTAAAAGTAGTTTTCTACATTAATTTTTTTTTTAAATTCTCTTTATATGCTAATGCAGAGCATTTTCTTTAATCATTCATCCTTCTTCGTAACCCTTAGATTAAGTTATTTATAAGCCTCATGCAAGACGCTCAAATTATATGTATTTATATAGAGTAAATCCAATGATCAATTATATCAGGCTCAAAGACAAAAATTAGTTTTTAAACACAAATAAAAGGCATTTCGGAAAGTAAGTATCATTTGGCTATTACAAATAAAGACATTTTATTTTTAAACAATTTTAAACTATTTTTCCACATAGTTTACAACAGTATTAAGGCATTTGTTGTAGCGCGACACCAATTTCTTAGTACTCTCTTTATAAAATGAAGCCGCCTGTGAAGACAACTGATTTTGCATAGCTCTTTTGGAGTTGTCATCATCTACTTAGCGTTGACTGGCAAGGAACCGCTTCAAATACGGTAAAAGGTGAAAGTCACTTGGCGCTAAGTCCGGGCTGTGGTGGTTGGGGGGGGGGGGGGGGATAATTTATTTGTTTTCAGCCAAACGACGTGATGAGCTCTTGGGTTCGACCAGCAGCATGTGGCCAAGCATTATCATGTAGCAACACAACACCACAATTGAGCATGCCTCGCCTTTTGTTTTGGATCATGCAACACAATTTCTTCAAGATCTCACAACATGATGCAACATTTATTGTTGTGCCCTGGGGGATAAAATCAACAAGTAGAAGAACTCCCTTTCTGGCCCAAAAAACTGCACGCATGATATTCTGGGTTGAAATTGTTTGCTTGAATTTCTGTTTTTTGGAGATGTGGTGTGCTTCCACTTCATGGACTGCTGTTTTGATTCCGGCATAATGTGAGATGCCCATGTCTCATCACCAGTGATGATGTGGCTTAGAAAACCATCTTCATTTTTGTATCGCGTGAGAAAAGACAAAGCATTTCCAAGTCTTTGTTTTTGTGCACCTCAGAGAAAATTACTGGCACCTAGAACAATTCTTGGAATTTGGAGAAACTCACTAGGGCAAAATCTTAAAGTATCTGTTTTTCACAAAATTTTTCATTAATTTTTTTTGCACCAAATCATCATTAATGATATGGCCGCCCACTTCATACCTCATCAGGCACATTTTCACATCTGTCATTAAATTGGCTGACCCATTTCCTTATCATTGCATCATCCATTGTATTTTCACCATAAATTTCATTAATAAGTTGATTAATTTGGGCTGGTTTCCTATTTCTTGCATTCAATAAACAGATAACAGACCTTCAACTGCCTTACAAATTTTAAACGTTCAAAACAAAATGCAAACAATCACTGCTTCTCACGTAATGGCCTCTGGGGTAAGCTAATGTATGACGGATCTCAGCTCGCATGCACGTAGCGACGATCAAAGCTGTCTCGCTGCCATTTTTAGAAACAGTACTTACATTTTGAACACGCCTCATACTATGGTCATTTTATTTAAAGCTGAGTGTATATATTACACAATTAAAAATTCAAGTTGAATAACCAACCATTAATAAAATCTAATAAGAAAAAGATTTATCTTACATTATTAAATTAGTTTTTTCATTATTTTTAGCACTGCGTCTTACTACCTGTTCAGGTAGTTTATATTTATATTTTTTATTCTATTATATTTCTATTTCCTCCTATTCTCATATTTTTTATTCTATTATATTTCTATTTCCTCCTATGCTCATATTTTTTTTCAATTTTTGGATTCGAATTCGAGATTTAGATTCAGATTCGTAAAATATTGGATTCAACCCATATATTAATTAAGTTGATTTGTTATGGTTATTTTCTCTACCAATCTTTTGTATATGAGATTATGTCATGGTAAATAAAGTATTAAATGAAGGATATTTGATAAACTGATCTGCTAAGAATATTTACTTCTAATAAATTTATTAAGATATATCTATGGTTAGTTTTCTGTAAGTTTAAATTAATGTAATTGTAAATTAATATTATCTATATTTTATTGCAAAATATTAATTGCAGGGACATGATTGGTACACATCTTGGCTAGCATTGACTCCCTACAGTCCTGTTATTGTGCAATTGGAGATTTTACCATATGTAGATATTGGTGGCACATTAAGTATTCATATTCTTTTGGATGAACACATGCTAGTAAGTAAAAGAAAGTAACCACTCATTTTTTATTAAATAAAAGTGATTTGAAAAATGAATGTCGAATGGAATTTAGCGCGATGACTTGATGGCAATGACATTGAAGAGGATACGGCTTAATATAGCAATAAAGTTGGGATGGAGTAGAGCTGAGAAAGGTACAGAGTGTAAAATATATGAAAAGCTTAATTGAGGTGAAGGGGGGAGTAGAAAGGATCTAAGAAGAGGACAGCAGGGGAGTTGTTCTATGGGTGTGTAAGAGAGCTGCTATGTAGAAAAAAAGTACCCTTGAGTTGTAAGAAAGTGCTGTATAAGGTGTACTTTTTACTTATACTCGCATTTGCAGCAGAAACATGGACATTGAATGTAAGAGAGACAAGCAAAGTGGAGGACACGGGACTGAAGTTTGTGAGAAGCATGTTTGCTGTCATGAGGAGAAACAGGATTTAAGTTATCCGGGAAAGAGTGGGAGTAAAGGTTGACATGATATAGTAGAGGAAGCAAGAATTAGATGGTATGGGCATGTAATTAGGATGTAAAAGGAGAGAATACCAAAGAGAATGATTGAGCTAAATTATATAGGAAAAAGACAATAAGAAAGACCAAGAAAGAGATGGGGGGAGGGGGGATATAACAAGTGTTTAAGTGATAGAGTAATGAAAGCAATTAATGGAAGAAGAATGGTGGAAGGAAAGAAGAAGATGAAGGTATTTTACTAAACTGACCCGGCCAAAGACTGGACACAGTTGGTAATGATGATTTAAAGTTAGTCATTTTATTACTAAACAAACATTTGTTCAAAAAAATATTTAAATATGAGATTTACAAGTGAAATTGTTATTTCAACAAGTTTATGAATGGTCAATTACAATAAACTCTTGATTTACCATAAGGATACTATCTAATTTATGACCTAGTCATTAATTTTCTCTTTTAAATGTGTTTGAATACCACTACAATTTTTATAGATTTTAAATTTATAAATTATTATTACTACTATTTTTCATTAAAGGCCTATGCTTAATCATTGGATATAATTGGGAATTCTAATAATAGTAACTCATCTTATTTTTGTGGGAATTGACTGGTATTTAAGAGCTACTAGAAAACAAAATATTTAAAAACACAAATAATATTCATCTTTCATTGCCACAATGCCACGGGTAGCTTCATCAGGTAGAGAGTAAATGAAGTAGTGAACTATATATTGTTGCTTATTGTTCTTGGTTGAACTGCATGGTTGTCTAATGTCTATTTTTTCCCCACTGCTCTTATTTGAACTCTACTACATAATCTACATTTATTAACGTGTTAATGAAATAGTTTTTGTTATCTCTGAGGGATTGTAGTGTTCCATATTGAGGCATATAATTAGTTTGGTGGTATAGCATTATTTAAAGTTCAAGCTTGTCCTTCAGAATGTGAGACAATTATTTTTTTCTCAGTTTCTTACACTACAAAAGTACCTAATTGAATATCTGCTCCTTTAATACCATAATTAGGTTTACACAGTAATTATTTAATGTTCTATTTCATTTGGTTCTTCTACTGATATTTCCAAAGAAAAATAAATCTAGAAATCAATATTTAATATCAAAATTGTTTAGAGTAACTATAGTATTTTTTATCTTGGTATTTCAGAAAATTACTGACCAGGATGTATTTATTAAGATCTGCATAAGGAAGGGGCGTATCCCATCACGTCAAAACAATAAAATTGTGTGCCCTCCGGAACTGCAGCTAAACCTTTCTTCAGAAACCCCTACATCATACGAGTCAACAAAATTGATGCCTTACCCAGAACCAGATAAATGGTTTATTGCATTCCAACTTAACTGCTATAATGGGTAAGTTTAAAGATACCATACATAACTGCTTGATGTTTTTTGAAAATATAATGTTATATTTTGCTTTAATGAGAATAAATGTTCATTTGTTTGGTATTTATTAAGAATGGTAATAACATATATCTTTCCCCAACATGTATATACTCACATTGGTGTTCGCATGGTCTAAGGTGTTGGGCTTGCAATAAACTGGATTGCTTGTGACAGGGAGGTCAAAGTTCAAATCTCAGCCAAGTGCACATGGGGTTGTTTTCCAAACCCATCTCTATGTGAATATGGGCATATTTTCTCTAAATTACCCTTTCCATTCATACACTCTCAAGCCTCTAATAATATTAATGTTAAATCTAATAGTTAAAATACTTCTATTATAAAAATAAGATTATATTTCACACAATTTATTATTATTTTCTTCTACTCTTAAATATTATATTAGGAAAAAAAAACAATTTTTTCAAAAAGTTAAACAAACAAATAATGGTGTATTCTATTCACATTTTTCTCACTTTCGTAAATTAGCTAAAACTTCTTTGATTATAGACAGGGCCAATTGGATGAACTCAATAGAAAATAGTATTAAATGCAAACCCAAGGAATTTTGGAAATTTGTTAAAAATAATCATGTGAATAAAGTTTTCCCGTCTAACCTATAAATTAATGACTAGATTATAGTGGATCCTATATTAATTGATAATGAGTTTGGGACCTACTTTCATTCCGTTTATAATTCAGACTTTGCTGTCTTAGCCTGCCCCGTTATTGAAACTAGCGTGCCCTTGTATCCATGCCACATTACACCCTTGGATGTTGCTAATGCTATAAAAAAATTGAGTTCTTCTAGATGTGCCGGGACAGATGGAATTCCAAGTTTTATTGTTAAAGGCTGTGCCAGCATTTTCAGCCCTTTGTCAGCCTAAACGCCATTCACGACCTAAGTTTACTTGGATGACAGCTCAAAAAGTAACTAAAAAATAGTCCCTAAAATATCACTATGCCAACAGCTGATATCTGCCACTGTCACTTGGAACAGCTGTTATGAAAACATATGGTTATGTAGAGTAATGTGATAGTTAACCACAGTAATTTAGGCCAATATTATGCCTCAAAGAATTTTGAAATTGAAATTTTTGAATGACTTGGTGATCTGTAACTTCTCTTCTTTTTTTCTCCTGGAAACTCATTATCAAAAAAACACACACAAATCTATCCACAAATAAAAAGAACCCCTTATAAAATTTCGTGAGATTAAAGTTAGATTAAACTTATATTTAAGTTTGATAAAAGTTTAAAGTTAGATTAAAGTTAGATTAAAATTAACCAAATTAGGCCTAATATGTATTCGAACTAAAGAGAAAATATCTGTATACACAAAGTTATTCTTAAAATAATTAGTAATATGATCTAGGATTAAGTTTTTTTACGTTAATACAGAAGCCCAATAATTAAAATAAAAGGTAATTTAACTTAGTTAAAAATTATTATAAGTTAGAGTAAGGCGTGGACCTAACAAACTAGAGACTTAATTTAAAGTTAAAAATATAATAAACGCGCACAGTAATAAATTCTATGAAATATATTTAAATTAAACAAAGTCTTAATATTTATTTGAGGTCGTCCACAAAGCTTATTTATCCTTCTATTCAAGTTAAAATAATTATTATTCCGAGCACTTTCACAATTGGTCTAACAAATATGGCTTTAAAATGGCAACCAACGAATATAAGCCATGTGGTTGATGATGACGCGGACAAGTTGTTTAAAATGGTGTATCCTCGCAGCAGACGATTATATTTTATTCAGTTAAATATTTCTAAAAACAATAAACTAATAATAAAATAGTTAATCATATATAAAATAAATTACAAATATTTTATCTTTACCAAGTAAATACGATGCCTTTATTAAAAGGTATTAATGCATGCACTATACTACACATCATAGATAACATTCCAAAACAAAGAATAGGTACTTTTAATATATGTTAAAAATATTGTTTCGGATTGGGTAAAAAGAAATTGTTAAAAGTAATGAAATAATGTGAGAAAACTTAAGTTTAAGTTATTTTAAATGTAAAATATAACATGTAATTAAAAAACTTAACATTCATAACAAAACAGTGTTCTTTTACAAGTGTTGGTAACCTAAAACCTAAACATATGATTTTTGAACTGTCATCCAGGTAAAGACCTATCGTGAATGAATTATATATCGTTAACATTAGCCTGTCAAATGAAACTTTTCCTCTTACATGGAAACAATTTGTTGTCATACCTATTTATAAAAAAGGGGCAAAAACAAATGCTTGTAATTAAATACCAATTTCTCTCTTAAACACCTTCTCCAAAGTATTCGAGAAAATCATACATGAGCATACTTTCCACCACCTTAAAAATAAACTTTCAGATAATCAACATGGCTTTATAAAAAATAAATCTACTGTCATTAATTTAGTAGAATTTCTTAGGCATGTTGCCCCTCAAGTTTCTGCCCAAGGTCAGGTTGATGCTATTTATTTTCACCAAAGTAAGGCATTTGACTTGTCAGCAAAGTATTATTCTTTCTAAACTCATATGTAAATTGGTTCAGCAGTTATTTGCATGAAAGATCATTCACTATTAAAATTGATCCACACACCTCAAATACATTTTTAGCCCCCTGTGGCATACCACAGAGTTCTAATTTAGGTACTCTTCTCTTTAATGTGTTTATTTATGACATTGGTAAATATTTGAACTCATCCAGTTATTTACTCTTTGCCGATGATGTAAAATTATTTAAAATAATCAAATCAATTGCAGATTGTATAGCTTTACAAAATTACGTAAATGGTATTCTACAATGGTCTTTTGAAAATGGAATGTTTAGTAATAAATTTAAGACCAAATCTATATCTTTTAGTAGGAAAACTAATCCTTTCTTTTTTACTTATAAATTGGGCAATGAAAACATAGTTCGCACCCTTTATATTAATGATCTTGGTGTTCTCCTGGATAACAAACTTTATTTCCACTTTCATGTTGACCATGTAATTTTCCAATCATTAAAATTACTTGGACTTATTACATTATTACTTCATCATTTAAGAAAGTTGACTGTTTTTTATGTATGTACTACGCCCTGGTTAGATCTAAGTTAGAATATGCTACTGTTGCTTGGAATTCCATTGCCTTAGCTGACTCTCTTAAGTTGGAAAACGTTCAAAGAAAATTTGTCGCTGCGTGCTATGATAAATTCTTTACTAACCAGATTTATTATGGTTATGACAGAATTCGAAACCTCTTAGGGCTCCAAAATCTCTTCTCGCGTAGACTTTATTGTGATGCCCTTTTTGTTTTTAATACTTTCAATAGCAAAATTTCTTGCAAATTTGCCCTTGATCATGTAGGCGTTCATATCCCTTCTCTGGCTTCTCGTAATCCAAAATTATTTTTTCTCAATAGCTCTTATAAGATGAGCCCTATAGGTCGTTGTATCCATAGCGCCAATTCTAGATTTGTCGAATTCAACTTCTATCATAAAAGAAAATCTAAACTCAGAGAGTTATTTAAGGAAATCCCATATCAATAATTTATCATGTAGAGGTTCTGCCTATACTATTTAAATTTACACCATTCTGATTTTTTTTTTTTTGTATACTGTTACTGCTTTTAACCACTCTTTAGTTATTTGTTATTATTGCTATTTTTTATTCTTATCATTATTAATTACTATTTTTTCGTAACTATTCAACAGTACAGTAAAGCCCCGATTATCCGCGAGTGCCGCGAAAAAAATAATTAATTACGAACTTCAAAAAAACCAATTTCAATCCAAGCCAACAACAGGGAAAATACAATAGGCCCTACAGTGCGAAGATCAAAAATTACTGACAGGTTTATTGTGCATCGTAATCCTATAGGCCTTCTCGGAAATTGTGGATGAATGGCAGGCTCTTACTCTTTTATTTTAGTCGTGGCTTTCACATTCTTTGATCACTGACCTTGACGACCCGAGCGGGCCTCCAATGGTGTCAGTTGTTAGTAAGCTTGCTTAGTGATCAGTTGTGTTTTATGTTTCTTTGTCAGTGCTCAAGTTTAGTGTTTCGTTAGTTCTTGAAATTAATAATGGCTGAAAAACGAAAGAAGGTTATGTTGACGATTGCACAAAAATTTGAAATTATTTCTAAAATTGAAAATGGCACTTCAAGGAAGCAGATGTGTTTGGATTACGGGATCGGGGAAACAACAGTGCGAGACGAACTGTTGGCCTTTGCATCAGTGTCAGACAGTGCTTCTGGGATGAAAAAACTAAAAGCAATGAAGAAATCCACCTATAATGAACTTGACTCGGCATTAGCGGAATGGTTAGCTCAGGTACGAAGTGATGGCACCCGAGTGCCTGGTCCTATCATTGCAGGTAAAACAAAGTTTTGTTTTTGATTTGTTAGGCCTGGAAGGAAATTTTGATGCATCGTCCGGTTGGTTACATCGTTTTAAGAAACGTCATGGAATTAGAGAGATTGGTCTACACGGAGAGAAGCTGAGGGGTGATCAACAAGCAGCTGATGATTTTCAACGTGATTTTGAAGAGCTAGTGTTGTTTGGAAGATCTGTCAAATGAACAAATTTATAACGCTGATGAATCAGGGCTTTTTTGGAAGTGTCTTCCTACTCGTACTTAAGCATTTGAATGCGAACATCAAGTGGCAGGTCACAAAATTAGCAAGGAAAGAATTATAATCTTGCCATGCAGCAACGCTGTGGGTAGTCACAAACCTAGGCTTATTGTAATCGTTAAATCTAAGAAACAGAGTTCTTTTAAGGGGACAAAAGCGGAAAATGTACCAGTTCATTATTTCAACCAAAAAAAAAGGTTGGATGAACCAACAGGTTTTTCAAGAATGGTTTGAAAAGATTTTTGTGCCTCAAGTATGTAAACATCTTGACTCAAAAAATTTGCCAAAGAAGGCTGTTTTGTTAATTGACAACGTGCCTTCACACCCTGCTAGAAGTGTGCTTAAATCTTCTGACGGGCAAATCTTCGCAAAGTTTTTGCCCCCAAATGTTACTGCGCTGATACAACCTATGGACCAGGGAGTCATTGCAACCATGAAGAGAACATACAGAACAAAGTTGTTACTGTCAAAAATCGAAAAAGGCTGCAATCTCAAAGAATTTTGGAAGAATTATACAATTTTCAATAGCATTTACGATATTGCGTCTGCATGGAATTACATCAAACCCTCAACCCTCGTTAAATCGTGGAGAAAACTCTTTCCGAGTATCGAAACAAATGTCAACCAAAACATTTGTGAAGAAGAGAATGAAGTCATGTCGACCGCTACACTTGTTGACATAGCGACATCCGTTCTGGGAGGTGAGAATGTTGACGAAGAGAACATAGAAGAGTGACTGGAATGCGACGCCGGTGTTTGAACGACTGACTGACTGTAGAGATAACCAACAAAGCAATGGAAGTGAACGAGAACGAAGAAGAACAAAGTGAAAGTGAAGAAGACGAGGCGCCCGCGTGGATGACACACGAAAGTGCTTTGCAGCACGTAGACGGATTGCTTCAATATTTAGAGGAACAAAACAATGACACACATCTGTCAGAAAAACTCGTGTTAAGGAAAGTACAATCTAGAATAAAAAAATGGTCTTTCCAAAGCAAGAAGCAAAAAGATTGATTTTTTTTAAAAAGGCGTAACTGAACACTTTTTGTTAACAGTACAGTAGATATTGTTTTTTGTTTACTGTTTTTTATTTTAGTGATTTAGACGCAGAGCAAAGGTTTCTGCTGTACTGGACATATTTTAAAAATTTTACATATTATGTTTTTTGTACAATAAAACATAGTTATGCTGAAATATTTTTTTTAATGTTTGCATCTCATTTTTAGTCTTTTTTTCGGGTTATCCGCGATTTTCGCTATTCGCGGTACCCTTGCCACCCAATTCCGCGAATAGTCGGGGTTTTACTGTATATAAAATTATTTAGTTATTATTGTTAATCTTATTTTCTCGTGTAAAACTATATATGTATTTGTAGGGTACTTTTGTACTTTTCACTGCTGGCCTGTTATAGGTCTTATGACTGTTGGCCAGCACTATAATAAAGGCAATTGAATTGAATTGAAATAATAATAATAATAATAATAATATAATTAATAATAATAATAATATATAATAATAATTTATATTAATATATAATAATAATAATATATAATAATATTTTATTATTATATAATAATAATATATAATAATATTTTATTATTATATATAATAATAATAAAAATAAAATATTTTTTATTATTATATATAATAATAATAATAATAATATAAATATTATATATATTATTATTATATATAATAATAATAATAAAATATTATATATTATTATTATAAAATAATAATAATAATAATAATAATAAAATATTTATTATATATTATTATATAATAATAAAATATTATTATATATTATTATTATTATTACTACTACTACTACTACTACTACTACTGCTGCTGCTACTACTACTACTACTACTACTACTGCTACTGCTGCTGCTACTACTACTACTACTACTGCTACTACTACTGCTACTGCTACTACTGCTACTACTGCTACTACTACTAATACTACTAACTAGTAGTAGTAGTAGTAGTAGTAGTAGTAGTAGTAGTAGTAGTAGTGGTAGTGGTAGTGGTAGCGGTGGCAGTGGCAGTGGCAGTGGCAGTGGCAGTGGCAGTGGCAGTGGCAGTGGCAGTGGCGGTGGCGGTGGCGGTGGCGGTGGCGGCGGCGGTGGCGGCGGCGGCGGCGGCGGCAGTAGCAGTAGCAGTAGCAGTAGTAGTAAATACAACTGATAATTAGTTTTCTTTCAAAAATTACTGTTTGTATTCTTTAAAAATACATTTGATTGAAATTATGTGCATGATGTGCCACTTGTTACTTAATAGCTATAGCTACTATTTTTTAAACAACATAACAAACCCACTGAAAGTTATAAATTACTCTACATATTTTTTTATCCACCTTTGAGTATTGTTGTTTTTGGGGCTTCTCCCGTTTAAATATGTTGCCAGTGATGATAAGCACAAGAGTTTGTCTCTTAATTATTGGTAAAATCTTTGATAGTGTTCCTAGGCAACTCATTGATTATCAATAGCAGTCATCTAGACGGCACTTATGTATTTCATTTAAAATTATTTGTTTTTGTTTGCTGGATCAAGTATTTCTATGTTGATATATTTCCTGCTTCCTTTTAAATTTTCATGATATCTTCCCTTTGTATTATTTGTGTCTTGCCCTTTTAAGGGTTATAGTTACAATAGTAAGTGATGGTGGTGCACAATTTGTAAGCTCAGAGTTCAACAAGTTTCTCATTCAAAATGGAACTAAACATATGTACCCACCCCCAACCTACTTTGAATTGGTTAGATGAGCAAGCAGTTAAAACTATGAAAATGGCTCTGTTTAAACAGCTGTCTCTAGCTGTTGGAAGACAATTCAAAAAGTAGGTAGAGGACAATGCAACACAATTTGGATGCACTCTGGTTTGTGTACCAAAACACTCCACACACACAACTTCAGGACGAACATCTTTTGAACTTCTTCTTGGCTAT
Organism: Timema podura; assembly: GCA_033556935.1. NCBI lineage: Eukaryota > Metazoa > Arthropoda > Insecta > Phasmatodea > Timematidae > Timema > Timema podura. The sequence continues at coordinate 113,062,099 of JAVRXN010000010.1, forward strand.
AAACCCTGCACAATATTATCTTTGTTAAAACTCATCTGGCAGAAAATATGAACGAGAAAATTCAAAAGGATAAGAAGCTAGCAGACAAACATCTCGGGAGCCAATGTAGGTTCAGTCTGAATAAAAGAGTTCTAGTAAAAAGTGTCAGAGAAGAGCTAAAATGGCTACGTAGGGGCAAAGTTAAGATTTGCAGCCCAATAACATATCTCATTATCATGAAAGGTCAGAACAGATTTGTCTATTCAGATCACCAGAGAGTAAATATGGTCAAAGAAAATTTGTCCATAGTTTACTACTTCAACATTAAAAATAAGAGCATTAGGGCTTCAGATGAACAGCCAGAAACTCCAAGAAACCCAGATGATGGAAGCTTAGGAAGTTTCAAACAAATAACCAAGCAAGTTGGATCTAGCTTAGAGGAGAGAAGTGCTGAAGGTCATCAGCTGAGCCCACCTATAGAAGGTACAAGACAAGAGTGGGCTAATAGTGTAACACTACAACAACACTTTCAGGGAGAAGGAAAAGATTTTATCTGCAGATTAAGAGGATTAACAAGATACCAAAAAGACTAGATCTTTGAGGGTTCTTAGAAGATGATTTAAAGAGTGATTTATTTTTGGTTAGGTAATTTATTATATTAATATTCTTTTTATTTTGAAGGGAGTTGTTATAGTATAGTATACCTTTGGAGTAAACCATGACAAGGGAATTGGGTGAGTGTGATTATGGTCATGGTGGAGTATCGAGTTGGCAGTTGTAAAGAAGCAAGAATAAGTTTTAGAACATTTAGTTCATGTAATAGGGAATGAATTTGCTTAAAAAATACACTATATGATCTTTTTTGGAACTAAAAGAGAAATAATTATTGTGTTTACAAACAGGCAGGAAAAAATTGTAATAAACATTTTCTTCCAATCAACATACGGTCATGGCCACTTGCATCGATTATAGACCTATAGTAGTTGGTTTTTTGTCAAATAAACATTTTAAACTAATAAAACCTGGTATAAATGGTAGAATGAAGTGGTCCATTAGCCTCACATAACCCCACAAAGGTCTATTTGAAATTGAATATATACTTGTCTAATTTAATTTTGGAACCTCCATTTCATTAGCAATTTTATCAAAACATATTTATGCTGTAAAATAGGAGATTTTTACTAACGAAACTTTTATAACTTTGAAACATTTGAAACACATTTATGGAAGATTTTCACGTCACTTTTTCTACTTGTAGCTCTGGATCCATAAACTCTGTTTTTAAATATATTTCATACCTGCTCACGGATATTTTTTTCCTTACAAAACAATGAAAAGAACTTTGAATAGAAGCATATGCAGAAATAAATGTGTACATGCATCTTTATTTTCAGATCTGGTATAGTTCCTTGTATTCTTAATGAAGTGAAAGTATCTCTAGACATAAGAACTCAACCCTGTGTGTTTGCGGGAGAATCATGTGGCCATAAAGGAATTTGCCGAACAACTCACAAAGGGCTTCATTTCTTCACATCTTGTTCCTGTGTAGGGGGTAATAAACCTGAATTAATATATAGAATATAATAACACTTTATGTTAAGATTGTGTTTAGATTGCTTCTACCTTGTCTGAAAGCTCTAATGTGTTGCTTGAATGCTAGCCTACTACTATTATCGAATAACCATCAAATTCCTATTCAAATATTGATAGGAGATTTCAAATGAAGGGCCAGCAGGTATGCTACTTATGTATGTGCTAATAAAGCAACTAAATCTATATTTCTATCAAAATGAATATTCTAATTTATATGTGTGTATCTATTTGTGCATGTTTGTATGTTTGCATAATGGTGACATTTTAAACCAATTTAGAATTACATATTTTGACTGTGTTTTTGTAAATTGTAAAATTAAACTGAATTCAATATAACAAATGTTGTTATGAAACAGTGGTAAAAATAATGTATTAATGTTAATACACATATAAGGGAAAAACGATTTTGAATTTACCTAAAAACTTATTATACACCTTGATCTATTATTTTTAGGTGCTAGTTGTATAAACGTTTTGTAGGTAAACCCTGAAGAGAATCCTAGGTCACACAATAGTGGTTGAAGTCTAGAAATCAAGGATTTGTATTTCGTTTTAACAGTAGGAAAGTTCTTGTCATCCCTCTTGATATAAGACACATTACACTTTATTAGATTTTTTTGGTTGGGCATAAAGTATGAATATGATGATATCTACAAATAATAAATCATTAAATGATTTTAAATGACTATGTGCTCTTTGAAAAACCTGCCTCAAAGCACATGCCACGTGTTAATAACTGACTCTCAGTGGGAGCGAAACAAATATTTCATGATTGGCTTTGATGTTGGCTACTACTTGAAATGGCTGAGGTTGATAAGGCTGGTGTGCTTGGCATACAGCTATTTTCTGGACCAACAAACACACTACACTTTAACACAAAGCATTTGATGATGGATTGCCACGAGAAGTGCAACCACCTCACAGACCACAAGTTAACTCTGTGCATTCCTGGCCTGATAAGTACATGTGACTCATGGTTTCTATGCTGACTATGCTGTTACTTTACCTTCAGGAATGTTATCTGAGATTGGCATTGTGCTAAATAATGTTCTGAGATGAAGGCACTAATGAAACCTCATCTGCTATTCATGATAGTACGCCTTGTGCCTAAAATATCTATACCTGTATACAATTTTATTTTATATTAGTAAGTAATAATATAATAAATAACTTTGTTAAAACCCACTTTGGGGTCGTTCCATGTCAAATCAATGAAAAAAAATTTTTAACCTGACCATCTTCGATTTTATTAATTTTTGGCACACATTTAGTAGTCCATAAGAGTATTTATTTCCTAAATTTACAGCTTTCTACCTCATTTGGTTTCAACTCTATTGCAATTTCAATTTTTTTTTGCAGTGGATTATCTCAGCTACTATGCAAGCTACATGACTCCACATTGGCTCGTTTTAAAGCTCTTATTACAGGCTTTCCAATTATATATATAACAGGGTTTTGTTGATAGTTGTGTTCAAAGTCATTCAAAATAAAATTTGACCTTGAATTTTTTTTAAAAGGGTATTTTTAAAAATGTTAAAAAATCATATGTTTTTCTCATGAATGTTATTTATCTGTCCTCTAATTTTTAAGTTGGGATGGCAATGGATTCACTAGATATTTAAGTTTATAACTATATGTTAGTGTTTAGGTCTGGCAAGAGCTGTAGGTTACTCTCTATTATTTATAATTACTGTGTTAAAAATATAAGCTAAAAATAAGTGTGAAACTAAACACAGTGATAGTAATTAATAAAAGAGGCTTAGCTTTGTTGGAGCTTAATTGTTGTTGGGAGTGGGGGGAGGAGGGGCTCCTAAGTGAGAGAATAATATGTGGAGAGTTAAATTAACATTAACATTAAATATGGTATTGATTTTACTCCGGAGAGTTGGATGGAGAGTTAAATTAACATTAACATTAAATATGGTATTGATTTTACTCCGTGGTATCTTTTAAGTTAGTTGTGTCATGCCTGGTAAAAAATATTTTAAATCCATTAAACAAGGTGGTATCAGAATGAATTCCAAAAAAGATTAGTACCAAACAACTTAAGAGAATTTTATAAATTGTTTAAAAAACAGAACCCAAGACTCAAAGTAGGGATTTCCAAATTTTGTAGTTACGCCCTAAAAATGGCATTTTAGCTGGCGCTAGTGATACCCATATTGTGTGCGTGTGTTCTGTGCATAAAAATGTAAAACTTATGGTAACAGCATTTTGTTAACTACCTGCTATAAAAGATTCTGATGAGCCTCTTTGAGATTATAAGGATTGCATTAGTACTTGTGTCTTTCCTGAGCTTAGTGCAGAGTGCTACTTCAGTGAATGGCAAGACTGCCCATGAGTTGTACCATTCGCAAACCACCTTCAAGAGGTTTTTTTTTATGAAAATGGTATTGAAACAGTCACAGTAAATGGCTAACAACCGACAGATGTCATTTAGAAACTCTAACTGAACCGGCCAAAACATTTATGGAATCTTTGGCTGAGAAACTCCAAGTACTTGTGCGTCATTCTTCCATTGCAAAGCAGCAGGCTGCATTCTTGAACCACGCAAAAGAAAACCTTCAGGAAAACAGTTTATTAGTAATACTGGATTTTGCGGAAAATTATTCAATTATCTTGCAAGAAAATGTCCAGTCATTTCACTGGAATAGATCTCAAGCAACTATTCACCCTTTTGCATTGTACTCCAGGAATCCTCAAACTGGAAGTATTGACCATATCAGCTTTGCTGTTATTTCTGAATGCTTAGTTCACGACACTGTTGCTTTACACGTGTTTTTGAAGAAACTGATTTCTTTCTTTGAGCCACGAAATGGAAAGAAACCATATAGGTTTTATATGCTTTTCAGATGGATTTGCTGCTCAGTACAAGAATCAATTTAATTTTTCCAATGTGTGATGACATTATGAAGATTTTGGGGTTGAAGCTGAATGGCACTTTTTTGGAACCTCAAATGGGAAAAGTGCTTGTGACAGGGTAGGAAGAGCAAATAAAAGACTTGGAGCAAGGCATAGTTTACAACGGCCATACCAAGATTAAATCATAACCCCGCGGCAACTGTATGAGTGACCCGCCTCGGTGGCATAGTTTTCTAACATGCTTGTTTCATGTTAGCTATACTGCCGAGGATGGGGAGATCGAGGTTCGAATCTCGGTTGGGTGAACTGGGGGTGATTTTTCCTAAATGGTTTTCCACTCTCCCTCCACACAAATATGGGTTCACTTCCTCTAATGTCAACCTTTCCGATTCCTAACCCTTTAGTGTAATTAGTACTTAACCCAAATGGGTAGTAAGACACAGTGCTATAAAAAAACTGTACGAGTGGGCCAAAACTGATATACACGCAATACATTTTGCATTAACAACCATCATAGATCATGAGCAAGATACTAATGCACTGAAGGAGAGATTTTCTAATGCGCGACAAGTTCCTGGAACATTAAAAATTCACTGTGTAGTCCCCAAAAGCAAAAGAAAAATGGTCTGCAAACCCTTCTCATTTTCTAAACAATGTAAAGAAGAGAATGTTGGAGTCTTAAACACTGAAGACCTGGATTTTGAAGCTATTGTAGGGTTTGTGACCTGCATATATAATGACCAGTGGTGGCTTGCGTGTGTGATAGACACTAATGAAGACAATCAAGAAGGGCAGGTTTCTTTCCTGGCCCCGCATGGACCTTCTTCATCTTTCTCATACCAAAGACACCCAAACATTCTGACATTGACTTCTAATTGACTAAAGTAGATCCCATCACAGCTACAGGAAGAGTGTACACACTGACAAGATTGGAAATGCATAAAGCTAGTGACAAGTTCCATAAGAAACAAAGAAAATAGTGAATCAAAACATAAAAGAGTTGTAGAGAATGAAAACCAAATACATAATTATTATCATCATAAATTTCATGTAGTATTCCTGAAGGTGTCCATTAATAGGCTATTATAATTTGTATTTATATTGGTCATATTTGGAGATTGTTTGATTATTAACTTATTATATCAAGTGAGTGCTTTCTTAAAAATGAAAAATATTTATATTCTTTTAAAGGCTTCAATTTACAGAGGTGAGTTAAAGTTTACTTCTTTTCCACGGTTTAGTAAAGTATTATTAATATTAATATTATTATTATTATTATTATTATTATTATTATTATTATTATTATTATTATTATTATTATTATTTTGCCGTATTAAACCTCACAACTTAATGATGAAATTCATCAGAGAATTCATAAACCTATATAACATAAACAAGAACCTTAATAATTTATAATTACATTTCCTTTGGAAGCCTAGAAGTTTCTTTATCTACCATTTTGTATAGTTTTCCCTTTCCTATAAATCAAATTTACAGTGTATAGCTTGCCACAGACCTAATCACTCGAACATATAAACTTAAATATTTAGTGAATCCATTGCCTTCCAACTTAAAATTTGGAGGACAGATAAATAAGATTCATGAGAAAAACATGTAATTTTTTGACTTTTCTAAAATAACTCCTTTTTGATAAATTCAAGGTCAAATCTTATTTTGAATGACCTTGAACACAACTATCAACAAAATCCTGTTGTTATATATATCATTGGAAAGCTTGTAAGAAGAGCTTTTAAACGAGCCAATGTGGAATTATGTAGCTTGCACAGGAGCTGAGATAATCCACTTTTTATAGACAGCAAGCTGCAAAAAATTTGAAATTGCAATAGAGTTGAAACAATTGAGATAGAAAGCTTTGAATGTAACATTACCATTGTTAGCTAATGTTACATTATTACTACCCGCCCCGAATAAATCCAATACATATAGACATCCTGCAATATCAAAGATTTACAACACCTTACTATGTCTAAAATATGTGCTTTACTCAACCTATAGTTTCGGCCAACAACCATCACATGACTGGTGCATATCAAATAATTCAAATAGAAGACTGACACTCTTTGTAAAACGAGACATCGGTATGAGGGGATCAAGGCCTGCGCTTATTGGCCCAGCCCGCTGACAGACAAACCACACACAATCGTAACTGCCAACTTACCAGATTTACGGTCTATGTGTCTAGATGACGTGTCAAGATTATGACGGTTGTTAACAAGAGAATCATGCTGCTGGCACGTGTTTGCAACGTGGCGTTATATTTTTAATATGAAGATCCCCCCCCCTTTATTTCCATCAACTAGACCTATATAAAGCTGGTGCTCAGCTAACATGGTTGACTATTAAATCCGACACTTCCACGAGAAGTCCTGGTCTGGACTTAGACATAATCGCTCCAGGATGACATAATATAAACCTTATATTTTGTTAAATATTTAAATATAAACGACCTATAGTGGGTTTGGGTGTTTGAACACTTAGTTAATTATGTGATTAAAATCGTTCATTGTAGACAGTAATTTCTCACTAGAAGATTTATTTTGGAAAGTAAAATTGTTTTATGGAACACTTAATGTTTCCTTTTGCCACTTGGGTGCTAGTTTATTTGTAAAATTTAGACTTATTAGACTTTTGATTCTTTTTCTTGCTTGGAATATTTAGTTTAATTATAAATTTTATTGCACTTATGGTCACTGATAATTGTTTAAACTTTAAAATTTGATAATGTTTAATTTATAGACAAAATTTTGTAGGCGTATTTTGTTTGAAGAAATTATAATAGTAATTTATTTTTTGTCTGTTTTTAAGTTATAACTTTAACAATAACCGATTCGTTTAGTGAGAAATTACCAGTATTCTAATGTAATATGGCTTTGTTTTTCTATTATAATGTTAACAAGTCAGAATCTTCTTGATTACTTCAAAGGTGGTGGCAGTAATAGTTCCACAGAAGTTTGAGTTATGTCGGGTAGTCAAACCTTTGTGCAATTTATTTTGATCAGAATTGACATTTGAAATTAAATTTTAATCTTAAAATTTAATGATTTAGGCAGAATTCACAATGGTGATTCAGGTGCTTTGTTAACAATGTAGAAGAGCTCATTAAGCTCTTTAATAATATAGTAAAGATTCAAAGGTTTAATGGTTTAAACTATTTGTTTAGTCGGAATTCACATTGGTGATTCAGGCTCTTTGTTAACCGTATAGAGGAGCTCTTTAAGCTCTTTGATATTCCATTAATGGAAATACCTTATACCTTCATATTTTTCAAGCTCTTTAAGCTCTTTATTGTTATGGTAAGGTTTTAAAGGTTTAATGATTTAAACTGTTTGTTTAGTCTAAAGTCACTAGGGTGATTCAGCCGCTTTGTCAACCAAGTAGAGGAGCTCTTTAATTTCTTTATTATTATATTAACGATATTTGATTATTATTGGGTCTCTTCCAGACTAATTCATACAGATAAATAATTTATGTTATTACTCGTTATTTTTAAACGTAGTCTTCGTCAAGGACTACTAATACTTTGGAATTGTGAAATATATTCTCAATTGTACTGCACAAGCGCAATCTTTGCCATATTTATATGTTTTTCAACCCTCTCCAGTTCGCCTTGTGAGGCCATGTATTATTTAGCCATATAAAACCAATATTTATTACTAATTGCCCCTAGTGTAGCATCATGGAGAGCAATTTACTCACATTACTATATTTTTATTGCTATTTATGTCATCATTTCATTAAGGACACACTAACCTAGGAGTTAATTTAATAGTCAAGCTATTTTTTTCTATGGTTAAATATTCATCAGCGGTATTTTACAAAATAAACAGTTCATTATTATTTGATAGTAATAATAATCATTTATATTAAAAAACAGGATGAAAATATTACTTTATAACATTTTATAGTTATTATTATGAACTATCCGTTCCTAAAATTTACCTGCAAATACTCATTAAATATTAAGTTGTGTCAGTCATGATTCAAACAATAATACATTACCATTTTGATGAAGTATTTAATATTGTTTCAGAGAAAATTTACAGATTTATAAAATAACAATAGTGGTAAAACGCGGTGCTAAAAAAACAATAGTGGTGAGGTAAAATAAAATAAATTTTTGATTTTAAAAATCATAAATACGTGTTTTTTTTTTCTTTCGAAAATTGAACTGTTAAAACTATTATGGGAGAGCAAATCTGTTAAAAATTAATGTAAAGATAATATAGGTAAAAAAAGTATGTTTTATTTTCATGGTTGCCAAATGAACTCATTAGTATATAAACTATTAGTTTTGCATAATTTATTTGACAGTTTGCATAGTTTATTTTTATTGATCACGTATTTCCCATATTAAACTATTATTGATTAATCGTAACCTGAGACCTGAAGTAAACAAACATCCTCATATCACTACGCGAAGGACCTATATTATTGGTAGAACACCAGTGCAATATTTTAAACAGGCGCGACTATGTATAGTCAGTGCCATAGCAAAGTAGGTCACTACTAATTTTTGTATTGTTTAATGCTTTTAAATTTCCTGTCCAATGTTTAACAAAACTCGGGCCAGACTCAGAAAACACCATAAATAGACGGGAAGCATTCAACACTCACAACCCTCACTTGAAACTGCCAAGATGAGCTGTCGACTTACTGTTACTGACTTGACTTTAACATGTGATAAGGACTGTACCATGGGCCCCTCAACGCTGAGTCAGGAGTTTGTTGTTATTTGAATAGTGCTTGCAAAGCTTAAGGTATAATTTCTAAATCAAATGAAGGAATGATTTTAGTTATAATAATTTTCTAATGTTATTTTAAAACAAGTTTAATACAAAACATAGGAGGGACTATTTAGTGAAAGGATACCATCGAAGTTTGTTCGGTAACAAATCAGAGCATAGACTTCCAGGTGGCTTTGTTTACATCAGGTTTCAGCTTAGGATGAATCAATAATAAATGGCAAATTGTTGTTTTCCTCACCTAAACAATTGGCAGGTTTGTTTCCTAAATTTTCTTATGTTATTTCACTTAAGATATTTATATGATTTCAGGTTTTCAGGGCTGGGGTTGTACAGATGACAGTGAAGCCACTCCAGAAAGTCGTTTACTTCTCACCACATTACTGCTTACTCTTAGCAATATTTTCTTTCTACCAGCCATTTTAGTGGCACTGCAACATCGCCTTTTCACTGAAGCAATTGTGTATTTAGCTACAATGCTATTTTCTACATTCTACCATGCATGTGATCAGGATTTTTATACTTATTGTGTCATAAAATATGAGGTAAGCTTAGTAATTATATTACAACAAAGATAACAGACTGGTTTAAAAATCTCCGACATATAAGCTTCCAACCAATCTCAAAATATCAAAATTGTAATAGTTAAGTCAAAAATTAAGCAGGAGTTGATAGTTAAATTAATGCAAATTTGCTGGTAAATTTTAGGAACAAATAGTTCATAAAAGTATTTTTATCCTTTTTTTGAATATAAATGGTTATTATTACTATCGAATAATAATGAACTGTTTATTTTGTAAAATATCTAATTTGGTTTATATTTCAAATCTGAATTTTATTCATTTATAGATAATAATTTCTAAAACTAGTTTTTGTTGGGAATAGGGCTACATTTACTTGATAGCTATATTTACACTTGAACTGTAAAAAAATTACTAATTTTAATATTCTATTTTGAATCATTTTGCTATACTATTCTTGTTATTTTTTGTTTTGTTTTTTTTGCATGAGTAATATTGAAAATGTATAAAAACACACAAGACAGAATAAAAGCAAAACCCAGGGAAAAAGAAGATACACAGTGAGAAAAAACACAAGATACTGGCACAAGGGGTTAAAGAGATAAATAGAGAGAGACACACAAAAATGCTATATAGGAAGAGTTTTGGCACTCTAGGGTGTATATAGTTAATTTTTTTTAGCATCTTACAAGCATAATTTAATAAGTTAATCAACTAACTTTTTTTTAAATAATTTACAGACAGGTTTGGAATCCTTAATTATCAGTAAGTCCCAGTCTATCATTGGTTTAAATGTCTTAAGTATTCATAATCATGAATTGTGGTAAAAATTTAACATAACACAAATGACAATCTACCATAGTATAGTATACCATAGCCTAACATATCATAGCTTAGCTTAGCTTAAAAACTAAAAAAGGACTTTGAGCTCTTTTGAAAGTGGACACTTAAAAATAAAAGCTCCTGCAGAAGGAAATACTTTTTAAATTATTGCAACAGATAATTTTGACATATTGAATGAAAAAATAAGATTTTCTGTCATTTTTCTTACAGTTATTAATAATCTCAAGATTTCAACATCAAGCTATATATTATGCTATAATATTGTTCTTCTTTAAATTTTGTGTTTCACAGGTGTTACAGTTCTGCGACTTCTTCTGTTCAATTCTTGCATTTTGGGTGACACTGATTGCAATTGCTGGAATACCACCCCAAATCACATCATCTCTTCATATGGTTGGAGTGTTTATTATTTCAGTCGGTGTTGAATATAATCGCACAGGACTTCTAGTCTTCATCATTCCTTTTTGTTTAGGTATTTTTATACCTGTGAGTTGAAAACAAATCATTTTAGTTTCATATTAAGAATATATTTACCATAGGCAAAAATTTAATTTCCATATTAGCCTGAATATGGTACAGCCTCGAACATAATATGACCCTACAATTTTGAAAAATAAAAGGTCTCGAATATACCTCAAGGTAAAGACTTAACAAATTTGACAGTTTTATTAGGCCCTTTGAATTATTTTCCTGATGCACAGGCATTCGAAACTTTTCTTAATTTTCTCTCTAAAGTTGTATATTACCATAGGAAACACTAAACTTGTTAGCAGCCTGCATGCTATTTGTTTGTGTGACCCGCCTCGTTGGCGTAGTTGGCTAACTCGCTAGTCGTGTTGAGCCCGACTGCCGAGGACTGGGAGATCGAGGTTCGAATCTCGGTCGGGTGAACTGGGGGGGGGGTTTTCCTAAATGGTTTTCCACTCTCCCTCCACGCAAATGCGGGTTTACTTCCTCTATTCAACCTTCCCAATTCCTAATCCATTAGCGTAATTAGTACTTAAGCGGATAACCCGACCGGTTAGTAAGACGCGGTGCTAAATAAATAAAAATAAAAAATATTTGTTTGTGGTGCCCTCCACACTGACATACTTAATTACAATTTTAGTGATACTCATAGATAAGAGAGTGGAGACACTGAAGGGTGGAAATCCGCTTTCGCTTCATTTGGACCTTTTGATTATTTTAGACACCCGCGATGATTATTACCGGCCGGTACAGTTCCAGCATGCTACAAAATATACTTCTGTAAGAGCTTATCATTTTATTTTTCAGTGAAAAATGTTAGGCTGCACATATAAAATGAGTACAATTTTCAGAAGGACATTTTTATGAGAAAAACTTGACACTATATTCAGGCCTTTATGGTAATAATAAAATTACTTGCAATTTTATTAGCTAATTTTGTTATTTTCAATATCACATGCATCTTTTGTTCCTACATGTAAAACATTGTTCATATCGTACGTATCATATATACCGTATTAGCCCGAATATAAGACGATAGTTTTTATTAAAAATCGAAAGCAAAAAATAGGGGGTCGTCTTATATTTGCAGCCTAGCATCTTATCATATTAATTTCAACTTACTTTTTGTGTAAAGCCGTTTGTATTGCATATTTCTAACTAAAATGAATAAATCTAGCACAAAACATGTTTTTACACACATAAGAAACTATAAAAATTTATATTATTAAGTTATTTCACATGTAAATTATCGTCATGGCATAGTTTCTTGTGTTATTAATTTAAAATTTAATTTTTGTGAAAAGTTGCATATATCATTTATTAAAGTTAGTAAATCGTGCGTGACAACATGTTTCCACACGAATACTAACTCACAAACTTTATTTTATTGTGGTATTTCACGCGTAAAAATGTAAATGTAAACATAAACATTACATCAAAGTTATTTTTCATTTTGGTCATGGAAGTACAGCAGTGGTGTGGTATTCTGATATTACGTTTGAATGCGCTCTAAGAACTGATCTTGGTGAGCGCTTGGTAAGCGCTCAGTAACATGATGGTACTGCTGTGTAGCGACTAGTTGCACGAATCAGTGTTTAGTAATAGTGTTTCTTTTCTCCATGGTGCCTGCTGATTATCTTGATGCATTCGTTTGTTTTTTGTGTGAATTAGTTACAGGAACTTAAATATAGTATAGTTTAGTGTGTTTTTAATTACAGTATATTTTTATCTTTTCCAATGGCGTCTGATAGCGTAGAAAAACGCAGCACATCGTCAAAACAGATAAACAAATGTGAAAATGGAGAAAATAGGTTAAGGGTCATCTTACATTTGAGGCCTTATTTTTTTTACTCGGCCAAGGGAAAAATAGGGGGGTCGTCTTTTATTTGAGGCCGTCTTATACTTGGGCCAATACGGTATGTACTTTTTTTAGGTGGCAGCTTGGTGTATTAGAAGTTTTCAGCAAGGCTCATGCATTCAACTCCACTATTCTCTTCTGCTGTGCAGACTACCAGGAATCCTATTAGCTGGACTTGGACTTGTTCTTTTTGCTTTTATTGAGACACAAGACAATTATCAGGTAAAATTTAACTAGCATACTATATACAATATTGATTTAAGGTAAGAGTAGGACTGATGAGTAAACAGGTAAGTGTATAAGTTGTATATAGTTTACAAAAACAACTAAGATAAAATTGATAATTCTTCTTCAAATATTATGATGATGAAATTTATAATTTGTATTTTGCTGTATGCTTTTAATTTTTTACTGTAACCCACCTCGGTGGCGTAGTTGGCTAACGCGCTAGTCATGTTGAGCTCGACCGCCGAGGACGGGGAGATCGAGGTTCGAATCTTGGTCGGGTGAACTGGGGGTGGTTTTTCCTAAATGGTTTTCCACTCTCCCTCCACGCAAATGCGGGTTCACTTCCTCTAAATTCAACCCTCCCATTTCCTAATCCATTAGCGTAATTAGTACTTAAGTGTATAACCCGAACGGGTAGTAAGACGTGGTGCTAAATATTAATATTATTTTACTGTAAAATCTATATTTTAGGTTTGTTTTGAAGTTCTAACACAAATCTAACACAAAAGTTGTGCTACAAATATGGAAATATTATAAAAATCTCTGTAAAAAAAAAAAAGTGACCTTATGTAATTGATTGAATGAAAGAAGTAAGATTTGACGTGACTTAAATAATCTTTATAACTTTAAGAAAACAAGCTTTTCACAATAAATCTATTGATAAATGATATAAAGTTATTTTATAGGAAACTAGCTGTAGTGTGGCTTTTATGACCTCAAGTTCAAGAAGTTTACTTAAATAGGGATTTTTTTACACTGCACACACACATACATACACACACACAAATGTAAAGAGTTAATTCTAGTGTGAAGAAATATATTTTGATCACTCCTTGGAATAAATTTTTTGCTTGACTGTTAACCAGCACTTTACCTCACTTGGTATTGTTCTGATTATGTATTTGTATTTTGAAATTTATAAAGAAGTTTATTTTATGTTTCTGTTTACAGTACATTCACAGTACGTGGCACATTGTGATTGCACTATCACTAGTCTTTCTTCTCCCTAAAAAGTGTCGCAAGCCTCATATAGGAACTCCTCATATTTCAAATGATGCAGAATTATATGAAATTAATGATTATTATTCATCTAGTCCAGTATTTGTGATTAACACTGAAAATAATAACTTACTACATAATCAATCCTGAAAAAATATGTAGTCCTACACTGGGTTGAACATTTAATCTACTTTGTTTTAAAAGTATATATAGTTATTTGTTGGTGTACAACATTGTTTATTTTTTTAATGTATTACTAAAATGTTTTTTTAACATTTCCAAATCTATGTCAAAACTATGTCGTTTGGAATTTATTTGTTGCCAAAATATTGTCATTAACTAAAATGGCTTAGGAAATGGATATGAAATATTAACAAGCCTTATAAATTGTCATACAAACAAAGCACACATGCGTAAGCATAATAGCTACATAATAATACATCTCTTATGTTTTAACATTTAGCTTGTGAATTTACTTGCAGAAGGAAAAAGACAAAATAAAAATATCTCAGTGTGATAAGGTTATTTTGTGACAATTAGAAACAACTTTATTTTATTTTATTTTATTTCAGTTAACTTGGCTGTATGCTAAATAAATGGTATGACACAATCACACTAACTTTCTCATATTGTTTATTATAGCTTCTAAGAAAATTTTCAAAGCTGGGTTTCAAGTAAACTACCCTTAAGTAAGTTTTCCTTATTAATACAAACACATCATCTAGTTAATCACAATAAAATATCTTATAGATATTAATTTAAAACCAAATTAAAATATTTTTAACAAATTTCAAATATTCAAAAATGAGTCATTTTTAAACCTTCCTAAAATTATTTTTAGTTTGTAAAATTAAAAACTTTATTATTTATCATTAAAAACTATGCCCAGATATCCATTTTTTACTCACTCTTCAAGGCCAAATTTGAAAAAGTTCAACTTTTCTTAAACTTTTGAAAGTATACTATTGCTAAATTAATTTATTTTAGAAAAATCAAGACATATTATTATTTATCATGTAAAACAGTCTGCCGATACCAATTTTGAACAAAATTGTTAAAGCTATTTTCAAAAATATTCAAATTTTACAAAACTCAGTCATCAGTAACTACCGTATTTATTTGATTCAAAGACTCACTTTTTATCCTATTTAAAATGCTCTTAAAACAGAGTGTATCTTAGAAATGCAGTTCTTTTGGACCAACACTCTTGATGGCTCAGAAGGCGATACATTACGGGAATATAAAGATAAAGACAGCTCAGAAGAACCAGACAAGAATGTGAAGTAGACTCTGGTATTTATTCAGATTCAGATTTAGATGCCTTGGAAAAATCAGACTAATATTATTCAGAAGGAGGAGATGAATAACATACCTACTAATAATTTTATAGTAAAGGAAATTGATAGAACTAAATAAAAAGGAAAAATAAACTACTAAGAGTAAATTTGATGAAGAAAGCCCACCTAGGGAAAGAGGGAAAATGTGGGAAGAATCCAATGCACAAAGGTGACGTCTTCTACAGTAGACGTAGTCACACCCACATTTTAACACAAATAGAATAATATTTCGGCACTGTTGCCTTTATCAAACACAAAGAAGAGAGTATAAATAATTTTTTAAATTCGAAATGGAGTAATCCAGTGTTTGTGTTATTTGTAAAAAAAAAGTATCTAAATATCAAGTTTGAACCAAGGACATTAAACCGTTTTGGATCTGTGATCGGGGATGGATAGACCAACAGACATGGGGACGGACAGAAGTGTATAAAACAGGTATTTGGGTTCAGAGACACATAAAACAAGGATTCATTGGTGGAGAAAATTTTACTTTTCTCTTGATATGAGGGTGAAAAAAATAAAAAATGTCCTTAGTAAACTACCATTAAATTAATTTTTGTATGAGGTGACCTGGTGGTCTAGGGGTAAGGTGTCAGACTTCTGTGCTGGGGGTCCGGGGCTCAATCCTCAGTCCCGGCACAGATTTATCTGATTGCCAAACCCTTCCTTCACCTCTGACAAGACGTGTATTGATCACAACTTGTGAATGTGAGGAATGCCAGGCCTCTGCCATAGTTCGGATTCCACGTTAAACTGTAGGTCCTCCATTTCATTTCACAATCACCCTACCATCACACATTAGCATAAGTGCGTATAACCCGAACGGGTAGTAAGACGCAATGCTAATAGTAATAATGTTTGTATGAAAAACAAATATATATAATTATTTTTAATCTAAAAAACTTACTAGATAAACTACTCATTCCGAACCAAATCTTTGGAGTGATTTTTAAAATAAATCATTTTTTTTATAAACTAATCTTAAAAGGATCTCAACCCTAAAAACAAGTAAACAGTGTCATATGTCATGTATAACACCCCTAAGATACCCATTTAGAACAAAAAATCACTGGGGTTATTTTAAAAATATTTCAAGAGTCATAATCAAAAAACAGTCCAGAGGTATGTATAGTTATTAATTTTGAACAAAATCCATCACATCGCTTTGGATCTGTGGCCAAGGATAGACAAACAGAAAGAATTGTAAAATCCACTTCTTTGAGTTCAAGTTCACATAAAATGTAAAAATTCATCATAATATCGGGATCAATTTATTTCATGTTTAAAATACTTTCTTTTTATATGAGAATGTTAAAAAACATGCCAAATGATAATATTTAAATAACCATTACCAATATAATTTTTTTCTCACATTTCTTTAAAGCAATACTATATAAAAACTGATAGTGTGACATTATAGAAACTAAAATATGCCTTCTCATGTGCAAAAATGCAATCCTATCCAAACTGAAAATAATTTTGTACAGTAATTTTTTCATTATTGAAAAATTACTTAATTCAACTGTATCCTACATAATTATGTTTTGTTTTCATACAAAGTCTCGTTTTAGTATTTTGTTTTTTATTCACAAATCAATTTACTATAAATTACTTAAAACCCAATATCAGTATTATTTCAATATCATTCATCAAATAAAAATTGTAATTTTTCCTTTTGGTTTTTAAAATATTCAATCACATTGAAACTACACAGAAAAATAATGATATAAATAGAAAAATTAGGTTCTGTTGTGGTTAACAACACTTAATCTCTCTGTCTCGAAAATGGCCTACATCCTCTGAGTGTTTATGGAGATTCCTGACCAAACCCATTCACTGATTTAAGTTAGGATTTACTTGTCAGAATATAGGTTGTATACTGACAACTAAAAATTAGGTGGTCCTACACACCAATATAAACATTAATTAACCTAATATAATTTTTTTTAATAACACAATAATTATTGTCAAAATTATTATGTTCCTTGCTCAATAAAATGTAAAAAAAACGGACTCTTACATGGAGTGGTATTTAAATTAAAATAAATTTCATGTAAGCAAATAATTGGGAAAGAAAATTAATTTCTGCGGTCTTGTACGGGTTATAAAAATGTATTACTGGAATCTAGTTACTTACCACTGAGTACCGGTACATATATTGCACAATTGGGTAGACATTCATGAAGTACTATTTGTGTTATTTCCTCCGCCTTCATTGCAAAATATATTTATTTTGGTGTATACAAGTTTAAAGATGCTTTAGCCCACATATCTTGCTTTATTCTTAGGATTATCAGAAAAAATAAATTACTAATTTACCCAAACACCCAAAACAATTATCTTAATAAATAATCTATAGCAGAAATATCCCTCAGGGGTCTGTATTTGTATCAATTTTGATTTATATCCGTCCATTAGTTCTTTTAAATCAGTCCAAAGCTGTTAAAGAAAATCTTAATCATGAACAATAAATCTAATAAAATAATTAGCGTGTTTATGTGCTGGCCTATTTTGGAGGACAGATAAATACCTTGTCATGCTACTTGATTTAAAAGTTACAAGAATATTGCAAGGAATAGGAAAAAAGACCGACCTATTTTTTGTTATTTTTCTTTGAAATTGTGCAAAAGCTTTATTTGACAATTGATACCAATATTATTGTATTCATTTGTTTGAGTAGATCTTAATAAAAGAAATTGTTCATAAATTAAGAGGAATGTTAGTACTAAACTCAATATAGTGATTTAAGTTTCTTAATACTACTTTTTCAATGTCATGTTTTGTGGAGGTTACATTTTAACTTTGGATTATATACGTTTTTGACCCTCGTGAAGTAAGGTCATCCTATAACCTTGACTCAAACTTAGTAACTTGAAGTTGTTGAGCTTAGCAAACTAACTTCAAGCTAGGCCATGAAATCATGACTTTTGCAATAGTTTTTTTTATTCCTTTTATCTTCAAGGAGGATTTGGCTTGATGTATTCATGGGGACTGACAAAAGCATTTATTTGTGAATATTTACAGACATCCTTTAATACAGAAATAGCCAAACTTAAAAAACTCTTGATGTAACAAATTGCATTTATTTTAAAAATCTTCACGAGAAAATTCCATTTTAGATTATATTAATATTTTGTTTGAGAGAAATAATATTAAAGTACATAACTTTTATTTTATTTAAAACTATATAGGAACAACCATAGCTCTATTATATGCAAATTTATATGTTAAAAAGGTAGCTTTACATTTATGTTTTACTGCCATTAAAAAAAACTTTATTCCTGTATATTTATGTGATTTGGGGATGTCCGAAGTACACTTTTTCAATTACAAGTGGACTCTATTCAAATATATGCAATATTTTCAAAGCCGAATCAAAGCTTGAATTTTTTTTTTGTTTAGTGGTTTTATGGTTGAAAAAATACATTATCACTAATTTTATAACTTTATACACTAAAATCATTTAGAAAATGTGTTATCACACATTGTTTGTAATAGTTCATTTCAATTAGACAAATCAATTTACTAACACAATATACAAATTAATTAAAGTCAAGCGCTCATAATTGGGATGGTTTTCACATACTTATATAAAAAACACACAAAAACTGAAAATTAGATAATAATAAACATGTACAAATACTGGTCGTAACACTAAATATTTTTTATCTTTGGATTTTTTTTTATAAAAATTATCCTCTTCCCAAGTAAGGATACATCCCCACTAACTTGGGACACTATTTGTTTTAGCTTCCGCACTAAGTTAGAATGGCTATTACCTTACTTGGGACACGAATAAATTTGTTTTAAACCATTTAAAAAACTATACTAAATTATAATGCAAAATAGCCTTTATTGAAATACAAAATGATTTTATAGTTGTATAAACAAATTTAAATTGGATTAAAAAATAAAGCGTTTAAAAAACTAAGTCTGTTTTTACAAAACAAAAATGTATCTGCCTCTGAATTCAGACACTGGTTTCGGTTCTCTTTTAATTCATTGAGATGGAACACTAGCATCAACATCCTTTACATTAGGAAAAATGAATACTTTTTGCGACCCCATATAATTTGCTTATTATTCTTCCAATAAACTTTTTTTGGACTGGCTTTTCTTCCCCAGATCATAAATAAATTCATCAAGAACAAAGTCATTCATTTCACTACATGATGTTTGCTGAATTTCACTACTATTACTCCCACTTTAATACATGCTGTTGGCTGAATCTCACTATTATTACTTACTCCCACGTCATTAATGTTTGCATACACTTGCTTTTCATTTACCGTTGCAGTTGTATCATGTTCCTGTTGAACATCATCGTCAAACAATACTTAAAAATCTTCTTCACCAACTGATGACAAACTGTCATGGAATGACATGACATCGCTTTTGGTTTAGGATCGTCACTAATTTTCTTTCTCAAAAGCCTCCCGCTTATTCCCACTAGTTTTGTCTGTCACTTTCTTCACTTTTTGCTTTCCTCCTAGCTTTTGGGCAGTTTGTCTCCTTTCCGAGTTCTTCAATCACATTTTCCTTAGCCAGACATTTTCCAGGTTTTTCTTCCTCCTTGGTTTGACTCTAGTTTCTTTTTCACGGGTGCTCTTGAGATATTCTTCAAATTATGATGTCCATCTTGCTACTGAAGGGGAGCCATCTTCTATTCGAGAAACTTGTGGTAGGCGTTCTAGCACTTGATTTCATCCAAGGTCTTCTTCAGTAGTCTGGGAAACCGTTCTTTCCATATAGACCCCTTTAACTTCATCTTCCATTCTGTAAGCTGTTTTTGTCAGACTGTTTTCAATGGACTGAAAAAAGCCAAATCCAGAGGCTGACAAAAATGTGTGCTTTTTGGAGGCAAGAATATGAATCGAGTATTATTCTCAAGGCAATGTTTAAAAATATTGACAGACATATGGCTGGCAAGGTTGTCACTGATTATAGCTTTGCGACGTTTCTTTAGATATGGTAAAGCTATATCCTGGAACCAATCTTCAAAAATGTTGCCCTCAAATCAGCCTGATTTTGATCAGTTGTACCTTGTTTCTGCAGGTCCGCCTTCTGCCCAGCTGTCATAGAGATTGTCTGCTTTATACACAACATATGATGGCATAGTAACACCACTCGCTGTACCAGCAAAAATGACAGAAAAGTTTGATTTATAGAAATTCGTTCAGGTTGTTTGCAGCTTCTGCGGACAATTACCTTACTGCTTCCTGGGTTATCTTGCATGCTCGCCTTGTGACTCTCATCTTAGTAGAGCTTCCCACGGAACATCCTTCAATGATTCATAAAGTTATTGGAAGAACGATTCTATTATTTCTGAAGACACAGCAGCCCTAGCTCTTTTGATGTTATGACACATGCGAGTTTTTAACTCAACACTTTCTTTATAAAAGCCTCTGATCTATTTCATCCCTGGCATGTTGTTCTTGAAGTGGGATTCAACTACACCCCACTTATCTAAGAATCGTTTAACAACACATCTAATGTAAAATGCAGTTTGTGGAAAACCCCACTCAGCTGATAAGGCTAAACATTCAGACAATTGTTTTTCTTCTTGTTCATTGAAAACTGGTCTGTCAAACTGATTTTGTTGAACATTTTAAAATTTTCTCTGAATTGATGATTTTGGAACACCAAACTTCTTCTCGGCTTTTCAGTAAGACATCCCTTTCCGAACAGCTTCAACCTTTTAGTTAAGGTTTTCATCATCAAAACAACAATAACTCTTCTTGTTGTGATTCATTTTTGAAAAAATTCACCCTCAATCTGAAAAATAACCATTAAAGCTTTAGGCCTAACCTAAAAAATTACATCACTGGTATTGGTATCCTAACTTGGGACAGTGTCCTAAGTTATGGACCCTTTGACATTTTTTAAATTTGTTTTTAAACCCAAACTATGACAAAAAAAATAGTAACTAGAATTTTCAGCAAACATGGCTTAAGATACCAGGAATCACCAAACTCCAAAAGTCAATCAAAGGACAAGGGTAATTAAAGTTATTCTGAGATTTTTTAAACTTTTTGTAATAACAAATTTAAACTGAAAACCTTACTTTAAGATCACTACAAACAAGTGTCAGGTTAGCCATCCCTGAAAAGATAAAAGTCCCTAAATGTCCCAAGTAAGGCTACCATCCCAAGTATTGGTACTTGACTGTACTTAAGGTTTTTTCATATGGCTACTAATTTGTAACTAACATAACAGCTTAGAATCACATTAATTGAACATAAATTGAGTATTTTGGCTGAAAATATTTTTATTGGCCAAGCTTTGTAATTGTTGAAGCTGAATTTTTTTCGAAGCAAAGTTGAACCTAATATTTGTTAAGAAGCTGAGTCGAAGAATCGCACACCCCCAAATTGTGTTTGCATGTTGACATTAATTCATTTTCATTTTCATATTTTTTTTTTATCAAACATTGAACTGTATTGGTTACCAACCTAAACATATTTATAGCAAACTCCAACTCTCTTACTCACTGCTCAAAAATATTTAGAAACAATAACACTTACCATGATATCTAAACATCAACACAAATATCTCAAAAATATCTAGTGGTCCACTAGACATGCTAAAAATGTATCATTTCATTTTGTATTCTTAAAATTGTAACTAATAATATAAGAAAAGATAAATAACTAGCATATCGAAAGCCACAAATTAACTAATGACAATGTGTATAGTTATAAAAACTCTATATATTATTACTATTATTGTTATTTTTATGTAATTATGTAGAAACTTGTGTATAAAATGAGCTAGTAAAATATATAAATTTAATTTAAGTGCTATTATTAACTTTTATATATTAAACAATCCCAGAAATAAATTGTTATAAAAGATCTAAATAAAAATATTTTTCCCTGTGAATACAACTTTACTACTATTATTGATTCATTCTAAGTTGAGACCTAATTTAAACAAAGCCACATGGAATTCTAAGCTCTGGTTTGCTACTGAACGGACTTAAATGGTATCCTTTCACTAAATAGACCCTCCTTTGTTTTGTATTAAAATGATTTTAAAATAACATTAGAAAATTATTATAACTAAAGTCACCCCTTCATTTGATTTAGAAATTATACATTAAGCTTTGTAAACACTATTCAAATACCAACAAACTCCTGACTCAGTGTTGAGGGACCCCATGGTACAGCCCTTATTACATGTCAATGTCAAGTCAGCAACAGTCAACAGTTCATCTAGGCAGTGTTAAGTGACGGTTGTTGTGAGTGTTGAGTGTTTCCCGTCTATTTGTGGCGTTTGCTGAGTCTGACCCAAACTTTGTTAAACATAAGACAGGAAAACCTCTAAAAAGCGTGGAAAAGATTCTGGTTTTAAATTTTTTTCGGTCGAAAAGTGGCAGACTTGCATTGAACATGTAATCAAGGAGGAGGATAGGATGTGGGCATTAGATGGCTTAGCAGATAATGTTGATAACCGTTTAGTTGGTTATAAATACTGGAGATGACAGTGACAACACTGAGGAAGATAGGCAAGAGTCTGACTTCAGTCTCGATGGGATTGAACTTTTATCCGACAGTGATTAGGTGTCTACACTCTTGTAAGTAATTTATTATCCTTCTACATGATTGTTAAATAGTATTTTAGAAAATACAATAGATACAAAAAATTAAAAGCATTAAAATAAATTCTAAGTGAACTACTTTACTATGCTACTGACTATACGAGGTGTGGCTATTAAATAACCGGACTGATGCTGCTCTCAGCAAACTGTGAGCGTGCCGCGACATGTTTGAACATGACTGTGTCTGATGGTCCTTCCCCCACCCTGAGCTCGCTAGACAAGCCAGCAGGTCGCTCAGTTTGACTGTAGCAGTTGATTGAATTAGTCTACGCACTAGTGGCGCGTCGAAAAAATGCCAAGTGGTCAGATGGAGCAACGGGTTAACCTCAAGTTTCTTGTTAAACTAGGGAAAACTGCCACAGAAGCTTATGCAATGTTGAAAGAAGTCTGCGGGAATGAATGTTTATCCCACACACAAGTTTTTGAGTGGTTTAAACGGTTTAAAGAAGGGGGTGAAACGACCGAAGACTATCGGCGCCCAGGACGGCCCTCAACGTCAAAAACAGACGAAAACATTGAAAAAATTGGTAAATTAATCCGCGTTGATCGTTGTCTAAGCACCCGAGGGCTTGCTGAAATGACAGGAATCGACAAAGAAAGTGTTAGAGAGATTTTGCATGAATCATTTAACATGCGGAAGGTCTGCACAAAATGGTGCCGAAACTCCTCACTCCCGAGCAAAAGGAATCAAGACAGAACATTTGTACTGACATCCTAAACAACATCGCCACTGATTCAGATTTGTTAGACAAGGTGATTACTTGTGATGAATCGTGGTTTTTTACTTATGATCCCGAAACAAAGAGGCAATCCATGCATCGGAAGAGCCCAAGTCGCCAAGGCAAAAAAAAAAAGCCAGGTTGAGCAAATCCAAATTCAAAGCAATGGTGATTGTCTTTTTCGACATTCGTGGCATTGTTTACGTTCACTGGGTACCCGAGGGTCAGACGGTCAATCAACATTTCTACATCGAGGTTCTGACGGCCCTACGTGAATGTGTGAGAAGACGAAGACCTAATTTGTGGAAGACCAAGTCCTGGATCCTTCACCAAAACAATGCACCAGCCCATTCAGCCTTGTCTGTGAAAGCATTCCTTGCAAAATATGGCATCACCGTGTTGGAACATCCACCGTACTCACCCGACCTTGCCCCCGTGACTTCTATTTCCCAAGGTCAAATCGGCGCTGAAGGGGACAAGATTTAAAAGTGTGGAAGCGGTTAAAGAAAAAGCGACGAAGTTTCTAAATAAGCTGACAGAAGTGGACTTCCAGCACTGCTTTCAACAATGGAAACGTCGTATGGAGCGGTGTAGGGATTGCCAAGGGGAGTACATTGAAGGCGATAAAACTTCTGCTGTAATTGGTGACGAATAAAAAGTGTTATGACTTAAGTCCTGTTATTTAATAGCCACACCTCGTATATGGTCACACCTGTTTGAAATATTGCACTGGTGTTTCACTAATCATGTAGGTCCTTCGCGTAGTGATATAGGAAGGTTTGTTTACTTCAGGTATCAGGTTAGGATGAATCAACAATATATTTTATTTATTTGAACTATTTAACATGCATTTTCTAAACCAACTAATTATATCAGCACACGACTTATAATAAACTAACTTAAATCTAGAAAAGTCAACATCTAGCCCCTGGCAGTTAATTCATCACTGTGGAAGGTGAAATCCACCTTTCACCAATTATAAATTTTTCGGCCATACCAAGGTTTGAACCCGGGATCCTTAGCTTAGTAGACAGAATTGCTACCAACCGAGCTATTTTTATCACTATACACGAGAGGAGAGTGGATGTCCTGTACCTGAGCGAGACCAATTGGAGAGGTAATGACATGAGAGAATTGAGGAAAGGCTACATTATACATTGGATGGGAAACGTTGAAGGGAGGAGAAACGGAGTAATCTTGCAGTGAGAGAAGAGCTGCAAGCAGAGGTGATAGGGACAAATGACAGGAAAATAAATATGGCAATGACTGATAGAGTAAAATAGGTGGAGGTTATACAAGTGTATGCATCACAAGTGGGGTGCCCAGCAGAAGAAAAGGACAAGTTTGAGGAAGATATAAAAAGGGATATGTAGTAATGGGGGATCTTAGTGGAAATATAACAGGTATTTACTCAAAACTATAATATATGTGAAACAAAATAAAATACTCTACCAAACCCGAGAAAAAATTGCGTTATACTTAGGTTAAACATTTTTTGACTCCCAGATTTAAATTTTATGAGTTTCTTTTTAAAGAATTAAAGTCTTCACTAGTATATTTGGATCAAAAAAAGATATCAATATTGGGTCCACAAGGGTCAATACTTTGTATTAAAATTTCGACTTCCGTTTAAAAATTTTCATATTTTATTAGGGGTTGCACATCTTATGGTTATTGCATTTTTATTAAATTCTTCATTGCTGTATAAACATTTCCCATAAGAGGTTAAAGGAAAAAACTTTTTGAGAGACTTACTTATCTAATTACTCTATGGAATTAGAGAATTATTGCATTAAAACTTAAGTAGTATCTTTATACAACTAAAGCTCACAGAATTGTATTAATATATTTGCAATTATCCCTGGAACTATTGGTTTAAAAAAATATATTTCAAATAAAAGCTTTTTATTTTTAATAACAGTACAGTTTTGCAATGCTAAGTTATTCAATATCTTAAATAGTTGCGGAGCTAAGGAAATTTATGTTTCTTTAAAGTACCCTAAAAGTAATTTTCATAGGAAAATTAATTATTCATTTTGTTTATTATCTTAACGCCTATATACGAATTTTAATCAAAGTTGTTGCAGGTTATTTTGAGAAAATCAATTTTTTCTCTTTTAGCCCTTTATTAAACTACTCTTAATTTTATGGTTAAACAGACACACAAAAAGACAGCATTGCAAAAACTACTTTTGAAGGTTCGGGGGGTCATGAAACGTCGACATCCATCAATATCTTTGGTTAGAATTTTTTTTTACAGTCACAGAACTTCTTGAAAATAATTGGTTTTATAAAAATATGTTTCAAATAAAATATTTGTATTATAAATAGACCCACATATTTGCAACGATAAGTAATTTCATATTTCAAATAGTTTCGAAGATGTGATAAAAAATTATAATTTACGCATCAGACCGAAGCCCTTAAAGTCATTTTGCCGAAATATTGAGAGTAGCCATTTTGTTTATAATATTGATCAATGCTCAGAAATGAAATTTAATAAAAATCATTAGAGCCGATTTTGAGAAAATTGATTTTTTTCTCTTTTTACCCATATGTAAACTACCCTTAATTTTAGGGTTAGATATCCAATTCCAAAAACCCCTCGGGGTAACCCTATGAAAACCTTAGATACCAAGTTTTAGCACGATCGGTAAAATAGTTTAAGCTCTAGTTGGAGGTACAGATAGACGGAAATTCAAAAACCAATTTTTTGGATTCGGGGGGTTATGAAACGTCAAAATTCATCAAAATCTTGAGTTCAATTTTTTTTTTATGATCACAATACTTTCCCTACCTGTAAGATAGCGAGAAAGTAAAAAGAGAGGATGTGTTAGGGAAAGAAAGCTGTGGAGATAGAAATGAGGAAGGTGGAGTTATGTGCAAGAAATAAAATGCAAGTGGCAAACAGCTGGTATAAAAAGGAAAGAGAAGGCCATAAGATCACTAGATACAGTTGGAATGGGGAGCAAAGGTCGATGATAGACTACTTTCTCATTGATTATGATGATAATAAATAAAAAGGAAAACTGTAAACATCAAGATAATACCAAGTGTTTCCTTAGATAGTGACCACAGGTTGTTGGTGGCAGACATAGAAATAGGAATGTAGGAGTAAGGTAGTAAGACAAGAAAGAAGAATCAGTGTGAGGAGGCTAAAAAAATGAAGAGGAAATAGAGCTGTACCTAAGAAAGGCAGACACTTAATGCCCAACAATGTGTCGCAAAGTGTAGAGGTGGAACGGGAAAAGTTTATGAACAGTTTGGTGGGAGCTGCAGAGGAGGTTAAGGGGGAGGACATTTAGTAAGAGGAAGGGGAAGGAGACATCCTGGTGGAACGACAGGGTGAAGGAAGCATTGGAGGAGAAGAATAAAGCATTCAGAAGGTGTTTTAAAATAGTAATGAAGAAACAAAGGAATAAGATTGGGGGGTGACCTGATGGTCTAGGGGTAAGGTGTGGGACTTCTGTGCTGGGGGTCCAGGGTCCATTTCTCGGTCCCGGCACAGATTTATCTAATTGCCAAACCCTTTCTTCACCTCTTACAATATGTATATTAATTACAACTTGTGAATGCTTGGAATGCCAGGCCTCCACCGTGATTTGGATCCCACATTAAACTGTAAGTCCTCCATTTCATCTCACAATCACCCTATCATTACACATTAGCGTAAATGTGTACAACCCGAACGGGTAGTAAGACACGGTGCTAATCATAATAATATTGGGATAAGAAGAAAAGAGTGAAGCGAGTGGTATGGGAAGCCAGGAAGATTGGATGCAAAATTAGATAGATATGCTGGAACGGGACGTGGAAGGAAGTAAGAAGATGTTATATAGCCAGGTAAGAAACAGGAGGAGAGAGAAAAGAAAAGAAAAGAAGTTAGACTGTTGGTTGAAGAAGGAAGAACATTGAATACAGGAGAGGAAGAAAAGGAACTATGGATGAGATATTTTGAGATGTTCAACCCGGAAGTGCATAGGGTGGGGTGAGGTTAGGTGAGGGATGAGAGTGAAACAGAGTAGTAGGAAGAAATATCAGAAGAGGAGGAAAGAAGTCTCACATGGAAAGAGGTGGAGGACGCATTAAAGATAGTGAAACAAGAAAAAGCACAGGGTGTGGACAAACTGACTGGAAATAATAAAGAGCTGCAGGTGAAGCAGTTATACAGGGTGCTGGAAGTTGTTTGGAAGGAAAACAAGGTATTGAAAGAATGTAAATAGGGAGTTATAACATCTATTTTCAAGAAATACAGAGGTGTACAGATTATAGGGAGATAACACTGATGTGCCACTATACAAAATAGACGAGAAGATACTGGAAAAGAGAATAAGAAATAAAATGAGAGGAAGGCAGAAGAACAGCACCGATTTAGTGAACAAAGGTCTACAATGGGCTTTATCTTTGCCATACGACAATTGATGAAAAGAATGTATGGATTCGGGAAAGACTTGGTATTGGTATTTATGAATGTGGAAAAGAAGCCATATGATAGCGTGGATAGAAATAAAGTTTGGAAAGTGATGGAGGAGGATGAAGTGGAAAGAGGAGTTGTGGGGTCCTATCAAGGGTGTTTACAGTTTAGTTTACACTTTTATATACATACGGTGATAGGAACTTACTTTAGGACATAAAAAATTATATAAGTAACAAAACATATAGGTTGGAATTTGATTAAATCAGGTTAGAATAAAGAGAGAGTTTAAACAGTGGTAGGGGCCCTTGAATGGTCCAAGCAAACTTTGTTGGTTGTATGATACTAAAAACACAGTATCTTCCCGTAGCTTGGGAGCATACGTATTTTAGACGACACGTGGACTGTAGGGCTAGCTGCCTGTACTCCACCGGGAGGGTCTAAACAGAATAAGGGGAATTTAGAGACAAAAGCTATAACACATGACACAATATTTTGAGAGTTGTTAGCCAATGTTTGTGCAGGCTTGAGACAAAGAATATTTTCAGAAATAGTGGATTATATAAGCTTGACTAGCTGGCTGCACTAGGTTACAAGGAAAAGCATATTTCCAGAGTTATAGTAAACTGGACTGATGGTCCATTGCATCAGATAATGGTTGAACGACAACCAGGTATCTACCCTAAATGGTACTATGGCTGGTCCTTTCCCAATGGGAATTGCCAGAGCATTCAATAGTACTTAACAGACAACACCCACTCCCCGGGGTGAAACTCACATGAAGAAAACACTTCTATTAAAAGCCAAATCACAAGAAATTCCTCCCAAAAGGGGCGAACGAATAGTATTATCTGCGCGGGCCACCATAGAAGATTAGCCGTGTTCCGCGCTTTGCGCACCCATAATAGTAACACAGAAAAGAGATATAAATAATAGTGCTCTGAGAAACTGACCTAACTAGGTCCACAAATAAAGGCATTTGACACCCTGGTTGTAGCCGTTCTAAAGGTAGTACATATGAGCATAACGTCCAAGGCGTCATGTGATACTGTCTAGTTTTAGATTAACACCTTACACCAGAATTAATGAACTTGTGCAAGAAAGGGCCCTAAGGCCTGGATCCTATCTCAAAGAGCTCAAGGCTCCCGCATTTAAGCTATATCATAAGGACATAGTGCAAATATATAGTCACACCTCTGACATACATGATATGTTAGCCCTATCGACTTGACTAACCCGTCATATTGACGTTCAAACTAAAGAAGCCCTCTTGATTAATATACACACGTCAAAACGACGTAACAAAAATTAAGATGTCATAATTACTCTATATAACACATCTACTTGACGTTCTAACTAAAGAAGTCCTCTTGATTAAACTACTCACGTCAAAATGACGTAGAAAATTAAAGATATAATGTCTACACAAAAATTACATAGTCTTAAGGACCAAATCAACAAGCCTGAAGGACTTGGAAAAACAACAAGGTACTTGGATTTATACGATAAGTTTCCCACGATGTCGAGGCGGTGACTCCCACGCCCTAACCATCATGGTCGGCGATCTCTTCGCTAGGTGCTGGAGCAACGTTTCCTTCTTCGACGAACGCCAAGCGATGAACTAGAATAAATGGGCCTAGAGAATTCCTGTTATATACCTTTTCCCTGACCGACAACTAGGGCAATGTCAACAAAGGAGAAACGAGGGGAGCAGGGAGAGGGAGTTTTGAAGCGAAAGGGAAAGGGTTGTCAAGGAAAACCGCTAGGATCGTTACTGTCGTAGCTCGGGTCGACACCACTGATCGAGCGAGGTACCTCAGGTCTTTCTTCGTTGGTGAGGTCAAGAGGTTAGACGTTCGTTGAAGCTGCCACGCCTGTTCTTCCGCCATGCTAGTAAGACAGTTGGTGAAAGCATGGTAATCAAATCCGGGAACATCCGCTTACTGTGAGTAGAAACTAGTTGTCTTTTTCTTCTAAATCTATCAGTACTAATTTTCCTTTTCTGATTCTCTTGTCGTAATTAAGGATATTTAGTGGAGTCCGTTTTGTAGATGTCCTTTGACTTAAGAGACATGCTACAGAGTTTTAATGAGAGTCAAAATAATATATGAGGATAAAAGGTGTTGTGTTAAGACAGAGAGTATGAAAACAGAGTAGTTCCAAATAAATAAAAGAAGGAAGCAGGGGAGTGCCCTCTCGGCACTATTTTTAATTGTAATGGAAATGGTTATGAATAAATTGGCAGGAAAACTTGGGGAGGAAATAATGAAAGCCATTATGTTTGCTGATGACTTATTGGTATGGGGGAAGAAGAGGAAGTACAGGAATGGAATGAGGAAGTGAAAGAGTGTAGAATGAAATTTAGCATGGTGAAGCGTGAAGTGATGATAATGACAAAGAAGAGGATAATGCCTAGTAAAGCTATAAAGTTGGATGTAATAGTGCTGAGAAAAGTACAGAACATTAAATATCTTGGAAGAATGGTTGAGTCGAAAGGTGGAAGTAGAAAGGATTTAATGAGGAGAGGACAGCAGGGAGACTTGTTCTATAGGTGTAAGAGACTTGCTATGGAGAAAAGAAGTACCTTCTTGAAGTGTAAGAAAGTGTTGTACATGTCGTACTTTGTACCCATTGTCACACATGCAGCAGAAATATGAGGACATTGAATGTAAGAGAGACTAGGAATGTGGAGGTAATGGGAATGAAGTTTGTGACGAGCTTGTTAGCTGTCAAGAGTAGAAACAAGATTAGGAATGAGGTTAACCAGTGATGAGTGGGGGTACAGGAGAGTACATGGGATAGTAGAGGAAGCAATACTGAGGTGGTATGGGCATGTAATGAGGATGGAGAAGACAAGGATGCCAAAGAAAATTATGGAAATGAGGTAGGGAAAAGACCGCAAGGGATGCCAAAAAAAGATATAGGAGAAGTAGTAAATATAAAGTATGCGAGTGAGAGGAGAAGAATGGTGGAAGGATAGAGGAAGAGGGAGGCATTTCTGCTTCAGGTTAGACTGAAAACATATTTGTAAAGAAACAATGTAAAAAAGGTAGAAATGAAATTGAAGGAAAGTTTACAAAGTATAAATTGTATATGAATACAATTGATGGATACAATTTAACCATATCGTAAACTTTACTGTTCACTTTGCTATTGCTGACACATTCAAGCACATTAATTTAAACTTTTGAAAATATACCTAAAATCTATTTGAATCCTTTATAGTTAATTCATAATAATTCTTGTCTTTGCTACGTAAACTATTCATTATTCTTAGGCTTGTGTAGGGGGGAAGCCATCCCTTCTCGCCCTAATCTTTCATATGTATATTAAAACATATGTATAAGAATATTTTTAATTATCATTTATCCAACAAACATAACTCACACCCATAATGGACAATTGATATTGTTTGAATAGTTTCATAAAACCGTAAAAAAAAAATTATTGGTAATAAACACCTGCTGCCATCAGCTTGGCAAATTGCAGTAATAGGGGTCTTTTTAGAAATTATGTTATAAAAGGGTTGTTGAGTATCAGAAGTGCGCCTCCTCTTCCCCTTCATTTTTTCTACATAAACACCTCTTTAGTCATAGACCACAAGATCTGCCAACAGTGTTCCAACGACCAAATGCATGTTCTAATGCTTCCACAACAATTTATTGATTGGTTGTCGCATTTTGTGACGTATACTTGAAATACTTAAAAGCAATGTGATTCTTAGATGGCTTCTAGAGCTTATCTGCTGTCTTGTTAAGACTATTATACTTATCCTGTAAACTCTGTATCTGTATAGTCCTTAACTACTTAATGGTCTGTAGCAATATTTCAACCGGATCTACACAGTCCGTAGGCTTATCCTTAACCATGTGACAATGCCAACCTATGAAATAGTTCGCGACTTCGTCCAATAAAACACTTCTAAATAAAATCGTCCACGGCAAGGAGCAATCAAAGAATACTAAGCTAATCAATAGAAGAATGTGAAGCACAACTCTTTTTGAGAAAACATCCATCATATACCTATAATGTAGGCTAAGTGCAATCACAATAAATATATTTATAATATGTATTAACTATCAAACTTATAATTAGTTTGGTTTACAGCTTAAAAATATAAAATAAATATTTGTACCAAAACTCTGGATGCCAACAAAGCAAATCATTGTACTTTAAATATTACTTTAATGTTTCTTATATGTCTAATGTATGAGTGGGTTTATATTTATACTCGCTTTGCTCGTTGGGGGCTCTGACCCCCAACCCCCAGTGAGTTTTCTTTGCAGGTGGATGTACACTAATGTGATTCCAGCGTTGTTTTGAACGTAACAACTTAAAGTTACCGGTATTGAATTGTATATACTGCACCGACTTTAAAGTTGCCCCGCCATTTTGAATTGTTTTCGGGGGTTAAAAATTAAAATTTTTAACGTTTTGAAATTTTTTCGTCGGTTACAGGCTAGAAGCTATAAGTTTGCCAAATTTCAAATTTCTAGCTCATCTGGAAGTGGGTAAATATTAATGTCGGTGAGTTAATGAGTCAGCCATGTGGCTTTATAGTAGTATAACTAATACTAATAATTTATACACACTTTCTGAGAACTTGTTATTTCCAAGAAAACTGTTTCTGAGGTGCCACCTTCCTGGGGTCTTTACTTTTTCAGAGATATACAGTGGAACCTTACTAATTCGAACTTCCGTAGTTCGAAATCTTCTATAATTCGAATTTTTCGCCCGGTCCCGTGAATTTTGTATTAAAACAATGTTAAAAAATCGTAGCTAGTTCAAATTTGATTTTGGTTAGCTCAAACTTTTCGTAATTTGTAATGTACTCTGCAGTATTGTTTTCCTACTTCTAGTTGTGGCGCCGTGTTGTTCTATTTTTGGAAACAGGGGAGGCGACGTTGGAATGCGGTCAGTACCCTTCTTCACGCCTCTCCCCCGCTTGCCGATACGTCTTTGTTTACATGTACAGTTCTGTACTCCGTTAGTCAAGGTCGAACCTCTCGAGCAGTTACGTGCGCTGTTCTTAGTGATTCGGTCGTAGCGATATTCTTGTGACGTTCGACTTTATTTTTTTTGTTTAGTTTTTGTTTAGTTTTATTTTTGTTTAGTACATATTGTACAGTAGTATTTGTGTGTGTGTATCGTGATGTCACTGACCAAGCCACAGCCCTATAAATCATTAACTTTGACCGAAAAAGTAGCGGTGATAAAGGAAGTGGAAAAGGGAATTCCTTTTAAGAAACTTATTTAATTCGAATTTTTCCTGGTCCCTTCAAGTTCGAATTATCCAGGTTCCACTGTATTTATAAAATAGCTTCTACGCGAAATGCCATTTCATTTTGTATGAGTATATGGTTCCATGAAACAGATGTGTTTCATTTTGTATAAGCTTACATAGCCTCTCCTACTCAATCCTGATCTCACCGCCAAGTGGTGTACCCCAGGATCTGAGCAACCTGATGGAGGTTTGGAAGCCAGGTCAGGTGCAGATGAAAGACAGGAGACTGGTCAGGGCCAAAACCAACACACTTGAAACAGAGTCTGGTCAGTTTTCTCCTAGCTTGGTGGGCTGTTAGTGTGAGGGTTGGTGACGATGAGATAAGTAATCGTCAGCACTCACAGCCTCAGTTAGGTAAGATTACTACCAAAAGCAGATTTACCTGAGGGCTTAAAAGCTGCAGCCCCATTACTCAGGTGTAGGCCACGACACGCTTAGTAATCCGGTGGTCGAAATAAAAAAAAGAGAAGGTTGGTGGGAAGACAAGTGATAAAAGTAAGTTGATGAAGACACCATGGTGGAGCAACCAAGTGGAGGAGAAGAAGAAGGAGTTCTATGAATACGAATGAAGAAACAGAGGAAGAAGATGGGGAGAAGAAAAGAAGAGCAATGCATGCGATACAGGAAGCCAGGAAGGATTGGATGCAATAAGAAGAGGGATACTGGAAAGGAATGTGTAAGGAAGCAAGAAGCTGTTACATAATCGGGTAAGAAACAGGAGAAGAGAGAAAATACTAGAAGTAAGAATGGTGAATCAAGAAGGAAGAACGATGAAGACTGTTGAAAAGACTTATGGGAGGGATATTTTGATAAGATTTTCAACCCAGAAGAAGAAAGGGATGAGAGTGAAGTAGAGGAATATGAAGAATTAGTAGAAGAGAGGGGACTGGATCCCACATTGGAAGAGGTGAAGGATTCATTAAAGAGGATGAAACTGGGAAAATCACCAGGTATAAACTAAATAACTGTGGAAATGATTAGAGCTGCAGGAAAAGCAGGAATACGATGGTTATACAGTTTGTTGAGAGTGATATGGTAATCGAACAGGATACCAGAAGACTGAAAAAAGGGAGCTATAATAATTAAGAAATTCAATAAGAGGTGTACAAATTATTGGGGGATAACGTTGATGGGCCACTGTACAAAAATAAATTTGAAGTTACTGGGAAAGAGAAAAGGAAATATAATGAACGGAAGGTGGCGAGAGGAACAGAACGGATTTAGGGAACATAGGTTTAGAAATAGACTTGATCTTCGCTAGACAGCTGATGACAAGAAGGTATGGATTTTGCAAGGACTTTGGAAGGGTATTTATAGATGTGGACAATGCATTTTATAGTGTGGATAGAAATAAAGTCTGGAAAGTAATGGGAGAGACTGGAGGGGAAAGAGGAGTTGTAATAAAAGTAAAGAGTATTTAGGAGGATAGCATGGTTTATGTTAAGATGAATATAGTGGTGCCAAATAAAAAAAAGTAAAGTGAAGCCAAGGAGTGCACTCTCGCCACTATTATTTGTAATGGTAATCGAAATGGTATTGAATAAAGTGGCAAGGAAACTCGAGAGGAAAGAATGAAAACCATGATGTTTGCTGATGACTTGATGGTATAAGGGGCAATAGAAGTACAGGAACAGCTTCGGGAATCGAATGAGGGAGGGAAAGGGTGTGGAATGAAATTCAGCCAGTGAAGTGTGAAGTGATGGTAATGACAAGGAAGATGGTAAGGCCTATTAAAGCTATAAAGTTGGATGGAATACAGCTGAGAAAAGTAAGTTACTATGTGTAAATTATCTCGGAAGCCAGGTTGAGACTAAGGGTGAAATTAGAGAAGATATAATTTCTTAACTAACATCTTATCCTTTCGCTGCCATTGGTGCTTTCATTCGGTGCGCGCCCACAAATTTACTTATCAGTGATTGGTAGTCCTTAGCCTTCCGTATCGACTAGGCCCTAGAAAAATAAAGTTAATCTAACTTCTAAAAAGTGGTAAGGAAAAAAGCTCTTATGGATATGGGTTCTGTATATAAAGCATTCAGCCCAAGTTCTTATGGACCTTACGGATAAGGAGTTTGTATACAGAGCTTTATTATTATTATTATTAGCACCGCGTCTTACTACCCGTTCGGGTTATACGCACTTACGCTAATGTGCAATGGTAGGGTGATTGTGAGATGAAAATGGAGGACCTACAGTTTAAAGTGGTACCCGAACCACGGTGGAGGCCTGGCATTCCTCACATTCACAAGTTGTGATTAATACACGTCTTGTCAGAGGTGAAGGAAGGGTTTGGTAATCAGATAAATCTGTGCCGGGACCTAGGATTGAACCCCGGACCCCCAGCACAGAAGTCTGACACCTTACCCCTAGACCACCAGGTCACCACACAGAGCTTTATTCTTTTAGGGATTATAACTGGAGTGATCAATAAAATATCAAAATTTGGCAACTCTGAATGAAAATTTTTAGAACGTAAATATTTCTTTCTCTATACATTTTAATATAGAAATGAATAAAGGATAACTTACTTCAAATATATTAATGATATTGAGTTTTTTGCCCATTTTATTCAAAAGTATTAGTTAAGTATAAGTTTCCATTGTTAATTTACATTATTTAAACATACAAGATTGTTAACACATTAAGTTTTTTTTATTGACAGTGTAAGGGACTTTTGCGTTTGCCAGGTTGGTGGATTGTATAAGTTTCGGGAAAATAACTACCTATTGGACACTGCTGTAACTTGTGTGACTTTCGCGAAGCTAGGTCATGGCCGCTTGTTATTTGATCCATGGGAAGAAGAAGTCGGGTCGATAAAAGTTACTAATATATCACTTTGCTGTGTTTGAGATCATAGTGATGATCTTGTTCATTTATATTGAACAGTTTATCATTTAATTAGATATAAATAAATATATTAATATTGTCTTTCCTCTAGAAGTGATTTTGACTTTAATTATATTTTGAAAATGTTCAATAACCACATGTTTCTCAAATGGTGGCAACAGCTTTTGGCATATGTTAATTATCATATACACCTCACACTTTATTAAAAAAAAAAGCATATTATATCCCAGAGACACGAATGAACTAAGAAAAACGGAACAAACAACCGAATTTCTCTTATCAGTTTATGGCAGACAACAAAACTGAGAGTCGCGATTGTGTTAATTATTTCAAGTGGTTCTTACGTGTGTCTGCAGCTATGAATAAGTTAATTTTTATTATAAATGAAATTTATTAAAATCTTAGGGAACTAAGGCACTCGTCTTTCAATGAGCATACAATATTTGATGAAATTTATGTTTAATTGGGGGATATTTCTAATAATTTATCTGTTCACTACCAGTAAAAGATATAAGGACATTTAAAAGTAAATATTAATCAAGGTTTTTTTTTATAAACTATATTCAAGTGAAAAAAATGTATAATATTACCACTATTGTAACAACTATATACAGCTATCACAGTTCTAGCTCATATTACGGCCAACTATGCAAATAGAAAGCTTCGAAGTCTGATCAACTTTTACTTGCTGTATAGTGCGGAGAGTCATTGAGATGGGAGAAAGAAGTCACACGTTTCCAGAATCAGAATGACTAGAATGTCCTCGCATGTCCAAACAATAGTACTTAGAATAATTAAACTCTTTATAGAGTTGGTATCTGGGGGGAAAATTATAGTAAAAACTGAGTTTTATTTTTAAAAAAGAGTGTTATTAATCAATAAAAGCAGAGTTATTTCAATATATATTGAAAATATAATAAACAAATAAATATTGTTGATAAATATTTTAACTAGTACTTAATTAAATCAAGCTCAGTACCAAACATTTAAATCATGTCCAGTATTATTTTAATGTTGAATCCAGCCAAAAAAGTTCGCAAACAAATTCATATTAAATTTCATCTCTCATGAGTGATGACATTTTCTAATTTGTAATATCCTTTTACATAAAAAAAAGTATTGTGTATCAATTCATTTGGTAAGGTAACCATAAAAAAAAAAGAGTTCACGACTGTGATCTGTAACTCGCAGATCAAATCCACCGACTCTATCAGAGGTGAATATCACGTCTAATATCCACGCTGCGAGAAATGCCCACAACCAAGAGGTAACCATTTCTTGGCTCAACATTGTATCGCGATAGAGGACATAATTTTATCTGCGACTTCATTATGTACAAACTTAGTAATTTTTATTTTTTACCTCTGATGTAATCTTTCAAAGATGTATTCAGTAAATTACTTTTTGCGGCTCTTCAAGCAATTTTCATTCTTTTGAATTCTTATTTTTCCATGTATTGAACGCTAACGAATTTTCTTTCACTTTGATTCTAACTATATTTCACTCTTTTGCAATATTTTTTTAAACTAAATATTGTAGTCTCTTAACTTTTTAACTTAATATTTTCGATTATATTTTGTAGACTCTGATCAATTTTGAAACTTAAAACTTGAACTTTAATTTTAAAGTAAAATTGAATTTGGCGTTATCCTGATTATTTATGATTTATCGGTTTTCATGTTTTCACTTAGTTTCTTTGTAGGATTTTATTTCGTGTAATTGAAAGTTAGTTAATATATTTAATAGCTACTAGAGTGTATTATTTACTTATCTTGAAATAAAGTATTATATTTCTATGGTGTTAATATTTTGTACCCAAGTTTGTTATATTATTTTCTCTTTGAAATCTTTCCCTTAAGGCTATAAATATTAATGTGTTATTTGTGGTTTAATAGACCTGACCCAGTAAGGGTGTCGTTTAAATATTTTGGTCTCATTCATTTGCTCAATTAAAATGAAATGTTGTCCGTTAGACTCGACCCCCTAAAGGGTTCCTTTTATATATTAATACCTTTGATCTCATTGATTATTATTTGCTGAGATAAGACTAATAATATATATATCTCAGGTTTTGTTGTTCTCTAAAATTGTTCCTTTTAGAAATTGGCTAGATATTATTATTATTATTATTATTATTATTATTATTTATCTTGTATTATTGTATATTGTAGTGTACTTGGTGTATCGGTGCACCGTCTTACCTCTTAGGGGTAGTGGCATGGGCAACTTTATACTAGCTGTCAAGGCAGTCTCAATAGTAGGGATACTGGTTTTTCGGAACAGTGGAAGAGCGCTTAAGGTAAGACTTAGCAAAGGTTGTACTTGTGGTATACTGGCTAAGTGTGCCAACACCGCTCGGTACAGCATCCTTACCGTAAGCTGTGAATACTGTCATGAGTATAGGTACGATCAAGGCTAGCAACCTGGTATAGGCCTATTCGTCTAAACTAACTATTAAAAGAAACTATGTGATATTAGCCTCAGATGACCAAAGATATGGTTAAAACTTAAAGGCTTTTCTGTTGGCGAAAACATGAACTATTGGAAAGTGGAATGTGAGGGAGTATGTGGTAAAGAGAATTAACTGTTAGAGGAAATGATTAGAAGAAAAATTGATATCCTGTGTATATGTAAAACCAAGCGGAAAGGGAAAGATGTTTTGATGAGCGATGGTAGCTTGGTTATGTAGTCAGGTGTGGATAAAAGGGTAAAGAGAAGTCAGGTAGTAGGTTTAATCCTAAGCCCAACGGCTAAGCCGTTTCTGAGAAGGAATGATTTGGTATCATAGATTTATATGGGTACGTATGAAACTAGCCATTCTTAAAATTAGGTTGGTTGCTTATTATGCTCCGTAGAGCGTGAATACGATAATGTGAAGCGGAGTTTTGGAATGAGCTCAATGAAGTATTGAATGCAAATGAACCGGGTGAAAGTATTATCTTGATAAGAGATATAAATGGATAGGAAGGTACACATAGAGAGGATTCAGAGATAATATTAGGACGGTATGGTGATAACATTGTAAACGAGAATGGTAATGGGGGTTTGTGAGTATGTATTTTTTTTTAAGTTTATTTTTTTCTAATATATAATTTATGCTCAAAGATTTTCACTTGTATACATGACAACGGGGCGATTTGAGAACGATGATTGATTTTGTGGTGTATTACAAGATACTTAGAAGTTTAGTAAAGAATACTAGGAGTGTGCGTGTAGCTTGATGTGGAATGGATCACTTTCTAGTGATATTAGTATTTGAATTAGATAGGAATTTTGCGAGGAAGCAGTGCAAGAGTATTAATTAAGCAGGTAAGAGTGAAAGTGGAAAAGTTACAGGATAAAAGTGTGAAAGTGCTATATGAAAGATTGCTCGGTGAAAAATTCACTTTACAATAGCATGATATAGAAAACCCTTGGGACAGAATAAAAGAGGCTGTAGTTGAGTGCGCGAAAGATGTGTGTGGATCTGCGGTGGTGGGGAAGTTAAAAAAAGATGCATAGTGGAATGAACAGGGGAAAGAAGCTGTGAGATATAATAAAGAAGCGTACAAACTAATTCTTGTTTTGAAGAGTGAAACAGAACGTAAGATGTTATGGGACATATAAAAAGAGGAAAAGCTGAATGCAAAAAAAGTTAAAATA
This sequence comes from Timema podura, assembly GCA_033556935.1. Classification (NCBI taxonomy): domain Eukaryota; kingdom Metazoa; phylum Arthropoda; class Insecta; order Phasmatodea; family Timematidae; genus Timema; species Timema podura. The sequence goes on from JAVRXN010000010.1 coordinate 113,102,053, forward strand.
AGAAAAAAATACAAAATGATTTTGAAGGCAATAAGATGCTGCCTGGAAGTGGGTGCAAAGAACTAAACAAGGAATGCAAGGAAAGACCTATGGCATTCAGAATGAACGTGGGAAGATGATCTGAGATGAAAACGGTTTGGGATAGCTATAGAGGGAGTATTTTGATTAATTGTAAAGCAAAACCTTATATAAAGTAGCAGAAAATATTGTTATGAGTGAAAGAATTAACGAGGCTGAGGTGTTAAAAGCTATATGAAAGTGTTAAAGAATGGCGAAGCTGCTGGTGTAGATGGGATCACAAGCGAAATGCTCAAGTGTGGTGGCATGGTATTACTTGCAAGATTGTGTGAGTTATTCAATGTGTGTGCTGGTATTTCGAATGTTTCTAATGACTGGAATAATGCGGTTATTGTTCCTTTGTACAAAGGCAAAGGCAGTAGGAATGAATATAAGAATTATAGGGCAATTAGTTTGTTGAGTATTCCAGGCAAAGTTTTTGGGAGCGTTTTAATTGAGAGGATGCGTGAAAAAACTGTGAACAAGATTTGGGGTGTGCAATGCAGTTTCTTGCCAGATAGAGAGTTGCCTGAACTAGATATTTGAATTGCATTTGTGCATTTGTAAAGAGTGAGTGATGGTGGATGAATGGTTTGACATTGAACAGGGTGTTAGACAAGGTTGTCCTATGTATCCATGGTTGTTTAATGTATTCACGGATAAGTGTATGAGGAATTATGTGAGGACGTGTTTGGTGTACAAATGAACAATGTAAATGTATATGCAGATATAATGTAAATGTATATGCAGATGATGCCGTAGTAATGTCTGAGAATAAAAATTACTTTCAGAATTCATTAATTCGTTTGAACGGTGCGACAGGCAGAATGGAGCTTCGTGTAAATGTCTTCAAAACTGAGGTGATATATATATATATATTTTTTGTTTAAAGATCGGACCAGGGAATTATTGTTAACTTAGTATAAATGGAAATCCGTTAGAACAAGTGAACGATTTTGTGTATCTGGGCAGAATTTTTTGTGAAAATGGAAGGATAGATTGATAGTGAAATCGACAGACGTGTAAATGCCTCTCGTAGAATATTTGTATGGCAGTATATAAAAGTGTGTTAATACCAAAGTTGTATGGATGTGAAGCATGGGTTTGTCAGGAGAAACACAAGAGCAAGGTGAATGCGGTTGAACTGATATATATAAGAAATGAATGCGGAAAAACTCCAACGGACAGAGTCAGTAATGAGCGGGTGCTGGAGGAGTTTGGTTTGAAAGAGAATCAAATAGGTAAATGTGAAATAAGCGTCATACGTCGATTTTGGCGTTTTGAGATGATGAGTGTGGCTTGAGTGACGAAGCAAATATATGAAGGCAGAGTGTGTGGATCTAAAGGAAGTGGTAGGCCATATAAGACGTGTCTAAATGTTGTAGACGAATGTGTGAAAAAGAGAAACATAAGAGTTTTAAGAATAAAATAGTGTGTGCGACTCGGTGTATGGATGTTATTGAAGCGAAGGGAGTATGCACGGATAGGGAAGTGTGGAGAAAGTTAGTGAGGATGAATTGAGCAAGGCGTGGGTTTTTTGAGCTATTTGCACAGTTTCTTGCCTACTCCGTAAGAGAACGGCGTTATTAGGTTTGTTTGTATATGTATCTTGTATAATTGTTTAAGAACATACATCCCAAGTTCAATGGTGTATTCTTACACTTAATGTTGATCTATGATGCGCTACAAATATTATTTATTAGCCGTAGATAAGGGATTAAGAAATTAGTGATGGGTCGAACCAGCTCGTTGACGTGAGCTAGCCATTGATCTCTATAGTATAACTGGATGGACATACACATGCACATTCCAAGGACAAAAGCGTGACGCTCAAGTGTATCGTCTGCTACACTGAGGGGGGGAAAGATTTAACTGTTTCTTTAAATGTTCTTATGCGAAAACATGTCTCTGATGAATAAAAGTGTTATTGTTTGAAAATAGTGAAGTATTATACCATACTTTCCTGAAGAAACATTTACATTAAAGGATATACAATCCAGTTTTACAGGTAATTCTGTACAAATACGAATAAAACCTTAGATATTTCAATTTTTATGTAGTTATCATCAATGTTGTTTACAGTCTGCCACGACAAATCTTATATTTAAAGTTGGTTATTAGCTTGTATATTGGTTTCAGAAACCATATTTTATTGAAAGTTCGATAAATATAATGAACAAGGTATCTTAAAAATTGTTTACTTTGTTTGAATGACAAACTTTGAATAGTTGCCATGCATTCAAACTATCACTTAGGTTATAGGCTTGTGGAAAGTATTATTGTAATAATACCTGTTTATTTAAGTTGGCTCATATCTTTCAGAAACCATATTTGTTGACATTTCGATAACTATAATGAAACAAGTTAGCTAAAAACTGTATTACATTTGTTTGAATGACACACTTTGTGTAGATGTCTTACGTTCAAATGATAGTTTAGGTTATTGGCTTGTAGAAAGTACAGTATCTACTAAACCCTGATTTTAGTAATAATCCCAATGTGTAAGGCTTTATTTCGTACCAGAATACTATCATATATATAATATTTTGGTTTGATGAACGGCAATTTAGAACAGAAGTAGAAATTTCCTTCTGTAAGGCTTTTTATCCTGACTAAACACAAATATATGGTAGGATTCTGGTACGAGATAAAGCCTTAAAAGTAAGCTTCCTTCAAAAATCATCGTACATAAAAGGCTACATCAACTTATTTAAATAAAAAACTAACCAGTTTTGAACTTTTATATGCTCTTCAAAGCTTTAACTAACATATTTATTTAATTTAACCACTCTCACATTGATGTATCTCATATATTCAATCAAATTAATGAACGATGACAAAATGCCACATTGCCTTGTATGGGTGAAAGAGAGAAAGAGATACCCGAAAGTTTCTTTCTCTCTTACCCAATGGTATGCAGACGACAGCTCGAAAATTTCAGCCACAGATGTCCATCCAGTTATAGTATAGAGATCAATGGAGCTAGCTCACATAAGCTCGCTCACTCAAAAGAGTCGTTCATATGAGTCATATCGTTCACCACATGGCTCGCTCGCTCCCAAACCCTTCACCCCTTACCCTTCTAACTTGACGAGCGAGCACTAACTAGTTATCACAATTCCCGTTCCGAGCGTGCAAATCTGTCCCTTCCCTTTCAACTTATAAACGACTTAAAAGATGTATGTGTAATTTATCCGAAGCCTATTGAGTTTGATTCTTTAATTTTATTACTTACGCATATTACTTATAATAATTAACCTTGGCATATAGCCTTTAGTGTCTAATTCACAGAATTATCTCCTTACTCTTTCTAATGTAGTGTGTAATGGCGGCGTGAACGACACGCTCGCGAAGCGAGAGTCGTTCGTTCACAGCTTTCGTTCAAGAGTCGTTCAATTGGAATGACTCGCACACGAGCGGCACATCACTAAATTTAAGATTATGAAATTAGCTGTCATGTAAATAGGGAAGGTGTTCTATCTCTTCAATCCTGTCAGCTAATGTTTTAGGCCAATTTGTTAATTAAATAATAACTTAATTATGTCGGCATATATTTTGTTTACGATTAATTGGTTTCTCCCCATTTAAGGGTAATTGTTCTACATTATCTAATTAAAGAGTTTAGAAGGTAATAACATCGTCAATATTTATCTCTCGAGCAATGTTTTGGAGTTGAGTTTTTTTGTAGATGTAGTGTAAGTATTAAAAATTTATAAACCATAGTGTCATTCGATTCTATGTATTGTGTGTGTGTGTAATAAAGTAAACAAAATATCTAAACATTCACCATAACAATGAAAAAGAGCTTAAAATGGGACTGATAAAGCGTATCACACCCACGGTAAAAACTATTTTTGGGGTGTAGTGTACATTTATTTCTTGAACGCCCGGAGGATATCCTGTCGCTTAGGTGAGTGGAACTTTTCCTTTTTTAAGTTAATTTAAATTTTTTGTTTTTTATCGATTCAGTACTTTTTGGCCTGTAACAAAGAGCTCTCTATTAATAGCAAAATAACTGCCAGTCAGACTTTTTTCACCAATTATTCTAGAGCGTTGAAAATCATCATTTTACAGACGCATGTTCTTAAAGGGAGTGAGAATATAACCCAGAATATATTGATTCCATTTACATCATTTGCAATAGCAATGTAAATTGGAGAGAGAATAATCTCTCTGGTACAAGTTTTAGATTTTTTAAATTTAACACATCTTTATTATAACTACATGAAAATCAATTCTCTTTACACAGTGGCATATTACTATGCAGAGATTTAACAAAATAAAAAAAGTGACAAAATTCTAATAGGCGTACATATCCACACACATTAAGAGAGTTAACTTTACGCGATTAGTTGTGTTGTGTGCTTAATTAGTTGAATTGCCTCTTAAAGAGAAATTGTGTAAAGCGAAGTCATTTTAATGTTGGTATGATAAGAATGTGTCCATAAATTAAAAACAAAAACAATCTAAAATTAGTAAAGCAATGATTTTCTTCACAGAACAGATTGAACATATTCTTATTTTACCCGCATAAAAATTAATTCAAACAATCTCCACCATTCTAGATTGTACGGAAAGAATCGGCAGAGTGTCTACCATCCGGGAAAACTGGAATTAGCTGGGAACTTGAAGTGGTCAGGAAAAAACGGGAACAGTAAGTTAGGAATTTGGTAAATTACAAAAAAAAAAAAAACTGCAAAAATGTTTTACTCAAAATATAAAATATAATAATAATAATAATAATAATAATAATAAATTATTATTATTATTATTATTATTATTATTATTATTATTATTATTATTATTATTATTATTATTATTATTATTATTATTATTATTATTATTATTATTATTATCACCGTGTCTTACTGCTTGTTCGGGTTGTACGCACTTACGCTAATGTGAAATGGTAGGGTGATTGTGAGATGAAATGGAGGACCTACAGTTTAACGTGTAATCCGAACCACGGTGGAGGCCTGGCATTCCTCACATTCACAAGTTGTGATTAATACACGTCTTGTCAGAGGTGAAGGAAGGGTTTAGCAATCAGATAAATCCGTGCCGGAACCGAGGATTGAACCCCGAACTCCCTGCACAGAAGTCTGACACCTTACCCCTAGACCGCCTGGTCACCATGAAATATAATTATTAAATCAGTAAATTACAATGTGATTTAAACTATCTTTTTTTTTTTTTTTTGTAGCTGTATAATATAGTATATAATATTCTAATTCCTAGTAGACTACGTTAATACAAGTAAAAAATACAAATGTATTTAGGTGTTAAAAACTTAATATAACTCATAAAAAAAATTAAAATGAGGGGGAGGGAAAGGGTTGAGCTAGAAGGGTATAACATAATTTAGAGTCGGGAATTTTAGGAAATGACCTGGGAAAATTAGGGAAAAAGTCAGAAATTTCATTGGTCAATTTGAGTAGATGCCATGATCTGGAGAATTATACATGCATAGTCTAGAACATGGCTGGCTAGAGGGGATATATTTACTTGCACCACAGGGTGTGTCATTGCTCACACATATTTTTCAAAGTCCGGCAGGCATTGTAACAAACAACACCACACTAGTCAAGATCACCTTAACAATAGTATTGCACCTAGGTTTGCCATAGTTGAAGATGATAGCTCTCAAAACTTTGAACCCCTTCTACATATGAGTTCCATTGTGTATGTCATTTATTGCACTCAATGAAAATGTTTGGAGTTGCAAAGTAATATTAATTTAATTAATTATTAATAATATTTAGCACCGCGTCTTACTACCCGTTCGGGTTATACGCTTAAGTACTAATTACGCTAATGGATTAGGAATTGGGAGGGTTGAATTTAGAGGAAGTGAACCCGCATTTGTGTGGAGGGAGAGTGGAAAACCATTTAGGAAAAACCACCCCCAGTTCACTCGACCGAGATTCGAACCTCGATCTCCCCGTCCTCGGCGGTCGAGCTCAACACGACTTGCGCGTTAGCCAACTACGCCATCGAGGCGGGTGCAAAGTAATATGAAGACCATATATTATCAAACAGCAAATTATATTGAAAATGTTTCAAACTGCAAAGTAATATCAAACTTTTACTAAGTTTATGGGGCCATCCTTAAATTAGGTAAGACTTTTTTCCGTGATTCACCCCCTCCCCCACCCTTACTCCCACTTAAGGAGCTGTAAGATTTTCTGTTCTGCGCTTGTATCTTAATTTTTTTATTTTTTTTGCGATTTGGTATTTTAATTGTTTAGCTATTTTTTAGACATCCCACAACCTTCTCTGGTCAGATAGTGTGTTTACAGTTCACAATATCTTCAGGTATGGGCTAGAGAAAGTTGTTACTTTCATTAATCTATATCTCACTGGTCAGATCAGGGCCGCTTTATACATAAGGCTGACTAGGCACAGTGCCTAGGACATATGAACCTTTTTTAGGCCTAAAACATTTCACTTGAAAAAAAACACAAAATAAAAAACAAGGAAAAAACCCAGCAAATCTTAATTTAAAATATTTATTTAGATATTTGATTGACAAAAACAATAATTTAATCGATCACATTTCTCAACAGTCTCACTGATACAATCACAGTTGTGAAGGTCTAGTAGATACTTTCAGTTTAATGTTTAAATGTTCACTTTGTGACATTTTATGTTTAAATTTAGAAATGATATCGTCGAATTTCATTTGTCGCATAACATCATTTTCAATTGAAAGTAATGAAAGTGACGACAATCGTTGTTGCCCCATTGTTGATCGGAGATAATGTTTGATCAATTTCATTTTTGAGAAGCTTCTTTCTCCTTCCGCACTTGCTCCAAAAATGGAGAGATAGATTCTGAATACTCTGTTAACATTCGAGAAACTTGTTATGAGCTTATCATCGTTTGCTTATGAATCATATCTACTACAAATTTTTTATCCTCATACATTCTTGAAAATAGTAAGAACTCTTCAATAAATCCTTCTTTGAGATCCTTTGCTTTATGAATTACTTCATCTCTAATCATGGATCTGGCCAGTAGGAAATTAAAACTTTCACATAGAATTGTATAAGCTTCGCATCTTTTTGTCATCTCAGCTATAAGTTTGTCGCTTATAGGATAAAAATATTGGACATGGAATTTGTCACTGGCACTCAGACTTAAACTTGAATCAGTATTATTCAAAACATCGTCTGCAAAGCTGGATCTTGATTGTTTACGTTGCGCACATTCCTTGTAATTGGATGATGTAAGTTTTCTTGCTATGGTCTCATATACATCAAATTTATTTTGCTTTATTTGAAAATGTGATAACAGACTATCATATAATTTTACAATGGTGCATAATTCAATGCCAGGTTCCTATAGAGCTTTGTTGACAATGCCAATATTTTGTAGTAAATCTTTCCAAATTACACACATCAATGCTGTCTCAAAATGTTCAAACTTTTTCATTAAGGATCTCGCTTCATGAAGAGCTGCTGGTGGTTGATGTTCACTTTCAGCTATATCAGACAATGCTTGATGAATTTCAGAGTAGTTGACAAACAGAGCGTTAGTAGCATAATTTTCTGCAGACCAGCTGGTACCTTATAAGGTTTTTACAACACCGATATTTTCTAACAGTTTAGACCATCTCCATGGTGACGCAGAGAAAAATACATAGATTGCTTGCAAAATTAAAAAAAAAAATTTCACTGCCGCTAAACAACATTCCACTGCTGTTGATCCAACCAAGTTAAGTCTTTAGGCTGCACGTGGAAACCATTCGGCAAGACTGTTGATAGTTTTAAATCTACTTTGGACACCAGAATACATGCCACTCATATTGCTAGCATTGTCATAAGACTGTGACCTACAGTTTGCTATATCAATACCACGAAGTTCAAGAAAATTTTGTACAATACCAAATAAGTACTTTCCAATTCAATTGGAATAAATTTAATAAATCTCTCAATAACATTTCCATTTTTGTGTACATAGCAAATTATAAATGTCAACTGATTAACAAGAGTTATATCAGGTGTTGAGTCAATACTGAGTCCATAATATTTAGCATCTTTGATTTCAAATATTATCTGGCTTGTAGCTTGAGAGCTTGTAGCTTGAATTCCTCACATATACCAACAGAACGGTAAGAAACATTGCCTTTTCCCGGATTCCCATATCTTCGAATATGCTCCTTTAGAAATGGATCAAATTCAGTCAGAATATCTATGCAACCAAGATAATTTTCATTGCTAGGGCAGTTATGTAATTGAGTGTCCCCACGAAAAGCTAAACCTCTTTTGCAGCAATAAATTTTATTACAGCTATAATTCTTTTTAGGACCTCAACCTAGTATGTCCTTTTCTTTTTGCATTTCTGCATAAATTCAACTGTCTTTTTAGCATTGTAACATAGATGATCTTTTAATTGTTCATAGGTTTTTATCCTTGAGGTTGCATTTTTCCAGTCATCAAATCCCGTTTGAAATTTATTAAGCAGTACATTGTCATGGTAAAGCTTGCATACATAACATTAGGTCTTACCAGTTGATGGAGAATATATTAGCCAGTCCCTCTGAACTATTTCTCTGTTTGTTAATCTTCTGATAAAATATTCTTTCTGAGCATATTGCACTTTATCTGCATATCTTCTACACTTTAAAAAGAAATTAGATTATATATTTTGTTTTGGGATGTTTTGCAAAGTGGTGTGTCAGATCTGGAGTAATCACCCATTCTGCTAGATTGTTTATTTTCATAGACACTTCTCCTGAAGTTTCATTAGGTGTCTCGATGCTTGTGTCTTCTGTAGGTGGCTGAGACACAACAATTTTTTATGTTTCATTAGATGGCTTGATGCTTGATCTTCTGTAGTAGGCGGACATACAAACGCGAGTTTTTTCATTTGAATCTTGTTTAGCATTGATGATGTCGCCTGTGGTCAAATTTATTGTTACTGTCCCTGTTATCTACTGATTCTGAATTTTTGGACAGATTGGTGATACTATCATTACTTTTTCTTGTTGCTGGTATTACAAATTTTAAAATTGATCCCATCATATTCTTTATCACTTCTTCTTTTGCTTCTTTTTTATTTCCTTTCTCGGATCCAGACTCGTGTTTTCTCTTATATCCGTCAGACATTTTTTTCGGCTAAAAATTAAAGATATTTATAAATTAAAACTAATAATATAACAGCGTAAAGTGAGCAGCCCCTCTAAAAAGGTTGCAAGTGACATTTGACAAATGGATCACGAACATGGCAAAAATATCTAATAATGACTTTAATACAAAAAATATATAATTTTTCACAACATTAATACAGCACACCTTCAAAGATTAGAATACTGAAACATAACTTAATGGTGTGTCGTCAGGTGGAACCTTTTTAGAGGGAGACCTTAGTTATTATTTGATTTTATGTCGTGAAGCACATATGTTAACATTTTATAACATAAAAACAACGTGCGATACTTACACACAAAACGTACTGCTGGTGCTGGAAACAAAAATATATTTTCAAGTACACAATTATTATTGTTAAAACACTTCATAACAAACTTGCTGTATAACCTATATACATATAGCATACTGTCGGTGAAGTAAGACAGCATAAAATTAGCTTCTTCTGTGCAATGACTCATGACTGTCAACTGGTAAAGTAAATAAGTACGCATGCGCTAAAGTGCCAAAAAGTCCACAATGGGGAGAAGGTTCTTGCGAGTCTGTTGGTTGTATGGTCCTCACATCGTATAGTTCAGTTCCAAAAACATTGTCTCCAGCATATTAAAAATAAAAAAAATTATGCCATGTAAAAGTAATAAATATATTTCAGTATCAATTCACGAATTTTTAGTCTATATTGTAAATATCGTACACACGGACCCCTATAAATCAACGTGCCTAGGGCCTACGATGGTCTTAAAACGGCCCTGGGTCAGATGCACAATATCTTTTGGTCTGGGCTAGAGCAAGTTGTTACTTTCACTGATCTGTCTCAGTCTCATTTATGGCTCTGACAAATATGAAAATGGCAGAGGTAAGAGCAATTCTAGTAATAACATTCAATATACAGCTAGTCCCTGTGATAAATTGAGTAAAGGTGTTATATGTAGGGTCAGTTGGTGTATGCATTTTGGTGGGCTTGGCAGACTGATGTGATGAACCTTCTGGTTCATGGAAGAAAGCAACAGGAAACTAACGCATTTCCCTAGTATGCCTTTTCAGTGCTGCCTAGGCTTTACAGCTGACAGCAGAACTGTTGATACAACCAACCTTCGGGTTGAGTACTATACATACATACATACATACTGCTCGACATAAGGATTGGTAATAAAGCAAGTAGTATGACATTTTAAAATACATCAATTGCAGTAAAATTAGATGTAATACATCATAAGTAACGAAAATGAAATAGGCATATAGGGCCTAAGTGAAATTTTATAATTTATATATATATATTGACAAATTTTTTTTTTAGATTTCATCTCACCATAAACATTTCTAAAAAACCTTACATAAGATGGATTATGATCCCTCACTCCTTTTAAGAAAGTACTGAACCCCCTCCCCCAAAAAAACTTTATGTAATTTAAGGATGGCTCCCATTATAAAATATGGAAAGCTGGAATCAATCCATAAACTTAAATGAGGTGGTCTTGGGGTAAAGTGCTCACCTCAGGATCTGATATTTATGGGTTCTAACTCAGCCAGGTTCAACAGATTTTTCTTGAACGATAAAAGGATTTAAAAAAAGTCCCTTGGTAATCAATATTTTTATTTTTACAGAATTCTCGCAAAAATGACTTTTGCCAAAACTGCTGGACAATCTGAAATCCTTTGCGCTGAGCAAATGGATGAATCTCAAATTTATAATCTTCAAGAACAGTGGGTAGAAATTGTCTTTGAATTTATAGGTAATTAAAATATTTAATACTTTCAACTACATTGCTATGAAACATGGCCAATCAGAACATTTTTTGTATGCACTATACTATAGGTGAGTAATAAAGAAAATATATTTTATAACTTTGTTTTTTTATATATATAGACTGAATAAACAATTGCTAATACATTATCACTTCTATCACCACCACAGTCTCCACACATTAAAGACCTCGTCTAATTGAAAGTTTAATTTTTTTTTCCAAACGGACCTAAAGTTAGGCTGGTGTTTCATTTTCTGAAACTACAATCTTGTGCCAATTGTGACTGTTTTGTACATTAACTCAGGGGGTAGCGCCGGCTCTGGTGCTGTCCCGCTTTCTAGGGCAGGATTGAGACGAAGTCTACTTCATCTACATCAGCTCTTATACTCTCCCGATGGGAGAGCGAGGAAAGAGGAATATGCCTGCCTCATATCTACTCGCCCAAAACCACTAGAGGTTGCCTCCAATTTGGGAGCCACCGGGCAAAGTCCTTCCTTGCTCGACTGGGCAGTGGCCCTGATCGCCTAGTTAGAGGGGTTGAGTAGTTGAATCCTTGTGGTGTCATCTGTATGGGAATGGAGGGAGGGGATCCCAAACCGCCATATACTAAGTGGTTGGTAGTGCATACCTGGTTTCAGCTGGGGGTAGGTGGTCAAGACACCTTCATGAAGTCCTTGCTGGGCAAATTAGGGTCAATACTTTGGGAAACTGTTGCTATAACTAAGGCTTAGTTTCTTACTTCTTCTTGTGATGCTAGTACCACACTTAAGAAAGTGCCAACTCCTCCTGCCAAGGGCCAGGAAACAGTGTGGAGGTTTTCCTGAGCTACTCAGTGATGACAAGATCACTGATTATCAGGGGTATTTGTTCCAAAAGGCTTGCTATGTATACTTGCACACGTGTATGTGCTCAGAGAGTACATGGCTGAGGTTATAGGGGACCTTATGACAGGATGCTTGATACCTTCCTGCTCGCCAGGAGTTCCGCCGCTCAGCGCACCAAGTGGCTTGGGTGAAGCTGCAGCGAAAAGTTTCTTAACTTACATGCACAGAGCTCGATAATTCGATTTGTGGGGTAGATACAGCATCACAATCCCCTAGTGGGTATTTTTTAATCTACATCCACTATTTTATAGTGACCTGGAGGCAGAGCTAAGCACAGAACCATTTTTCAATTGTTAATCATTTGGAAAAATAAAATATATAACAATGATTGCCAGTTGGAATAGTTAGAAAGATCTAGACAACAACCTCACATTTACTCTACTGAGTACCAAACTCCTAAATAGTTAATGATTTATTCATTATTTAATCCAGGAAAAATGTTTTCACTGCCCCTGTTTTCATACAAAGACAAATTCATAGTTAAAAAAACAACTATATTGGTCTCCCAAAAATAATTACAGCAATATCGCTTTTATATCTGCCAGTAAAATTCATTAGCAGTCTCCTTTTCTGTAGAAAACTACTATGCAATCTTTATGAACTAAGGGTTTAGGCAAACTCATTAACAACAAAACTATTTGACAGGAGAAGACAAATTCATCAGCGTACAGAAACTTTGTGGATGAAGACCTTGAAAGTTGTAGAATGAGTAGGGTCAAGTAAGAAAATAGGCCAGTTAGAATTCAATAGTAATTTTTATCTTTGAAACAGTATGTCACATGCTTAAATTTTTTTTATCAGCATAGCAATCTCATCACTAGGGTTGTTCATAAATTGCAAATTCATTTAATTACCCAATGGCTGAGCTTTTTTTACAAGTTGATAAACATATGAAAAAAATGGAGGTAATTGGATTGCATATTGTGAGAATAATTTTAGTATCAGATTAGAATGAAATATTACAAAATATTGTGGAATAAAAAAAATTCTAAGTAATTTTAATGCACAAATTTAGACAATTAAGTAAAATAAACTATTTTTTTAGTCATAGAACAATTAACCAAAAATATTTTAACTTTGATTAGGCTTCGAGAATATTTCACATATTTATTCAATTCAAATTTGCTTCAAATTGTAAAAGGAGACTTCACACTCCTATTCATCACCATATTACACATGCCATATGACATATGAGCTGATAGGTGCTTCATATTCGGGTCTGGAGGACTAGAGGGATGGTTTTTTTCATAAAGTAATTCTTCATTCTCAAAGCAAGTTCAGGCACATTTCTGTTACCATTCTCAGCGCAATCCCTTAAATTAAGTTTAATAACGTTAAAACAAACAAAACTTGTTATTTTGTTTTGATTCTTTAAATGTACACTGCGTTTGCCTTGACAAACTACAATACAGCCCTACCTCATCTCTCTCTCTCTCTCTCTCTCTCTCTCTCTTTTATTATTATATATATATTATATATATATATATATGCTTCACCTTCTTCCATAAACCACGTAACCCTTTTTCCTACTATATATATATATATATATATATATATATATATATATATAAAGAGAGAGAGAGAGAGAGAGAGAGAGAGATTCTGAATAGTACTAAATTCACAAAAGCTTCCTACTTGCTGTTTTGAAGGAGAGGTGGATGATAAAAAAAGGGAGGAAAAAGGGTTACGTGGTTTATGGAAGAAGGTGAAGCAGGTAGAAGATTCTAAACTATCAGCTCTCTAAACTTCCAATATATGATGTGTATCTTATTTCTTATTTAATTACAGTATAATCTTTACTAAAATTATTATTATTTTTTTTAAATTCAACTAACCTTGATTGTCTCTTTATTTGAACATATTTAGTTTAATTCCAAACAACCACAACTACCCACCTAAAATTAAAATTACAAACTTTCAAATGATTGTTTATTTCAGGAAACAGGGCATGGATAAAATTTCAAGAAATAAATAATACCATTGTAAAATTATTGTATTATATAGTAACAACTTTAGCTACATCTCAAACTATTGGAGAAGAATATACAAGAATGGTACAGATTGATGGAACAATGAAAAATATACCGTCTTGGTCGGTGAGCAGAGATTCATTTTGTTACACTTACTCAAATCATAGGCTATATTTTTTGGATTACCATATCTTCTATGTTTGTTATTAAGTGGGGCCATTTAAAAATTAAATTCAACTGTCATACAGATTAGAAATAAAAGTTTTTTAATGCAAGGACCTTAAGACACTTAAAATACCTTGAAACTCTAATAGAAGGTAATTTAACAATCTTTCTGACAAATGAATGCACTTAAGATCATCCACTTCTAAAAGAGCACTTACTAAATAAAAGCCAAGTTTGCTAAATTCTGATTTTTTTTTACTTTAGTTGTAAGAGCCTACTAAATAACATGATAAACTAATCTCTATGTTTGTTTGTTTGTTTGTATCAGGTACGCTTCATGATGGTCTTGCTAAAATGTGGTGGCCAGTTTAGTTTACTTGGATTATTGAAACATGTTGAACATAAGCTAAAGTCACCAGAAGCAGTAAACACCCTCATACCAGATGCCAGAATAAAGTTACTCAGTGGCATTCAACTTTTAAGACATTACTACCATTTCTGGTTAGACTACATGAGGGTGTGTTCTATATGAATGGCACTTACTATAATATTTCAAAGAGATTAACTAACATCAAATATGTAAGACTTTTTGTTTACATTTTAACTAAATTATTTTAGAGAATCACAATAATACCTCATATAATTTACTTTTATCTTGCTCCTATGTATTTTAAATTATATTTTGTGATTTTGATGTTCTAATTAATACATACAAAAAAAGAAAAATAGCCTGTGATAAACTTTTTTAATAATCTTTTTCCTAGCTTTTAAATGTCATAAATAGAGAAGATGCTGTGCTGATAAAATATTTTTTTTTTAATATTTGCACTAAACTGCTTTATGGTTACTATATTTATTTAATTTACAGGTACTTGCGGGAAAAACAAGGAGGAGTGATGAATTTGCCGGTACTTACAAGCTATTAGGTACAACCACTATATTATATGCCACTTTGGTGTGTCTTCATGAGTCACTGAATTGGTGGAGAACTTCCTATGTACAATCTGATGGAACTACAGTAGATTCTTTAAAAACGACAAGTAAACATTTTAGTATTGGTTTGCAATGTTCATTGTGTTTGGATGATCTCTCTAATTCTAGCACTACTCCATGTGGTCACATTTTCTGTTGGAACTGTATAATGAAATGGCTTCAAACTAATGAAGTGTGTCCACTTTGTCGCAATGTCGTGCAGCAACCTGATATTGTATTTCTACAAAACTTCATTTCCATGAACTAGTAAAAAAAATCTTTTTTTTTTACAAGACATATTGCAGCCAGAAGCAAACTTAAATAATGTAAATAACAAATTAATAGCTATGATTTGAAATGTTGTGAAGAGGGTGTTACTCCTTGGTTTCAATATTTAAGTATAATAAATTATTATATTTTTGCACGCATATTTCTGTGGAGTTGAACCTTTATTTTTAAATAACCCTTTGAGAAAGTATTTTACTTGAACCTTTAATTGTTTAGAGTACCTGAATAAAATACGTTAATTTATTAAACCAAAATATATGTAAATTAAAAGGTTAATAAAAAAACATTCAAGTGTATAAATTTGAAAAAATATCCCTCAAAAATTAAAACACAATCAGTAAATTAAAGTTTATTCATGTAGACTTAGTTAAATTGGCCATTATACAAGATAGCTGGTAAAAGCTACCCATAATTAACAGGCTGCGTGGTGAACTGAAAAGATGTGACAATGGTAACACCATATTTTTGTTTGAACTGTTTGTACAGCAAAGTGTTGTTGTTCCTGATTAAGTGGGATAGCCATTCTCACGCTGCAACAGCGTTGTATGCAGAGACCTTTCTTGCATTTTATCACCTAAATGTCAAAGTAATCAGATGATGTTGGCTTTTAAAACTGGGCTTTATAGTGAGAATGTGGGGTGTCAGCATCAAACTCCAACACTGTAGGAAGAGGGGCTTCTTGCTGTTATCACAGACAAGGTCTTAGCCAGTTAATTTCAGGGAGAGCCGAGAGTTATTTTATACTTGTTAGCATAACAACCCTCTCAACTTGCAGATGATTGGTATCTGATAACTCGTGATCTTAATTGATCTCTCCTAATTAGCTAATGATTTCTGCATGTCCATTATGGACTCTGTCAGAACATGGGATGGATCCTGGATAGCAAAGTGCTAGAGTATTGGCGCGTAAAGCCAAAGGTCTCGGGATATTCCCTGTCCAGGTGTCATTTTTCAACTAATTTAAATTAATTGAATTGTGGTCTTTTAGAAAAAGATCCATTCCAAGTGAAACATAGCAACTAATTTGGAACATTTTATGTGGGAGGAGGTAGTAATTTTTTTGAAGCCGGTATTTGTGAATCAATGTTCATGTTTAGCGAAATGTACGAGTTTATTTGGCAAAGGATTTTCATTGCATACATAACTATTTTAGTTTCAATTTTTAAAGGGCTCATTTGAATTCTTTATGAGCTATAGTTTACATTTTTGGGTCATTTTTTGATAATTTATAGGTTGTCAAAATCTGACACAAAATGATGATCAATAATTATAAGAAATGACACTTCTCAATGACATTGTTAAGATTCTTTAGGAAAGGCTTAAGTCTTATAATAGACCTATACTATCATTTTAAAGAGAGTG
This sequence comes from Timema podura, assembly GCA_033556935.1. Classification (NCBI taxonomy): domain Eukaryota; kingdom Metazoa; phylum Arthropoda; class Insecta; order Phasmatodea; family Timematidae; genus Timema; species Timema podura. The sequence goes on from JAVRXN010000010.1 coordinate 113,118,645, forward strand.
CAGAATACATATGGGTAGCCCTAACATAGCAAGCCTTAACTATTGATTTTTAGCATAACATGCTCATTTAACAATACATCAGTGCCCTGTTTTTTCTGTTTTTGCTTTTTTCGCATTTCATTGCAACTAATAGAGTACTGCCAATCCTACACCTTAGCTCAGTCGGTAGCGTGTCAGCCTACTGAGCTAAGGGTCCCGGGTTCGATTCCTGGCATGGTCAAAAAAATTATAATTGGTGAAATACAGGTTTACCCTCTCACATTGATAAATTAATGGCTGGGGACTGAATGCCTGTCCTTGTCTTAAGTTATATTATAAGGCATCTGAAGCTACGACAGGCCTAGTAAGCCGGTAGTGGAAAATACATGGCTTGAATAAAAAACTGACCCAGGCCACAGGCTGGAAACAATAATGGATGTAAAGTAAAAGTTTGAATAATACTTCATATAAATCGTGTGTGTGGGGCAAAGCTCATAAATAAAACTAAGCACCACAATGTGCACAACTATCATTCATATGAAACATTGTGAATCCATGTCACATTATGTTGACTCGTTGTTACATGGTGTGCAGTTTACATCAAATCCTTGCTTAAGTTGGTCAGCCATGCACTTCATGTCTCGCTATTAGTTAATTCCTTTTCTACTCATGTCTTATTTAATTGTAATACTTGTCACTAATGCTAAGAAATGTAATATAACAAATTAAAAAATGTATAATGTTAACATCAATGGAAAAACAAGTAATGTTTTAAACATAATTTCATTATCTGCTTGATTTGTGAACGAAAAAAAAATGCACCAAAAGAATATAACTTAAAATACTCTAACCAATTATAATAAACTATTTTTTTTGGTGTGCATTGCACATTACTAACCGTTTGAGTTTTACAGACATTTACAATAATAGAGTTGGGATAAGGTAAAATTTAGAGGAAATGTAGCCACATTTGTGTGAAGGAGTGTTCGGGAAGGCCACCCTCATTACACCTGACTTTAATTCCAACCCTGATTTCTCCTTCGGTTGCAAGAGTGATGCCTTAGACCAGGCGGCCAGACACATTTACTTTAATAACATGGTTTCAGGGAACCATAGTGAAAATATGAGCCAATAGTTCATTGTTATCTACTTATCAAAACATTTTCAATAAATCTATTGATATTTTTTTACTTGAGCCACAAAAGTGAAAATTGAATAATTTTTTTCCACATAGTAGTAGATTAATATATTTCCTAGAAATTGTTATAACATTCATATTGCATTTTGATATCAGCCTAGTTATGGTTTAATTTTACTCCTAATAACATTAGGCGTTAATGGCTCCTATGTTATTTGTACATCCTTCTGCAGTTGTTACATTTGTCTGAGCTGTGTGGTGCCTAGTAGTCTAAACCCACACCAGTGACCAATCAAGCAAAGGCGTCAATCTCGTGTTGTCTGGTTTTCTGGTGGCATAGGAAGACAGGATTTGAATCCCAACTAGATGTACTGACATGTTTTTTTCCTTAAAGGGTTCTCCCATCTTAAATTCTACCATCCTCCTCCCTTTCCGCTTATTGTGAATATGCGTATAGACCGTATGCGTAATTAGGCTTAGACCACAGGGAAAAACTTTACAGTATAAAAATATGGTACATTTGTAGTATAATAGTCTTAACAATAGGCAGGACCGACCCTAGGAATGTTTCCGCTCCATGCGATAGCATACCTTACCGCCCCACTTCATCCTCAAATTAACACTTAATATTTTAAAAGTCATTAGTTTAAGAGTAAGCTTCAACATGTATGACCAATGACTATTAATTTTAAATAGTATCATTGATAACAATTAATAAATTAACGAAAGAATAATCATAAGACAAACTAAATCTTTAGAACTTTTAGATATTTCTGCAAAGAAAGCCTCGGTTTGGTTTTTAATACATCATTCTTTTTCCATTTACAATACTCGGTGCATGATAGTGTGTTTCTTTTATCAGACATCCACATAATCTATAAATTTAAACTTATTTTAAATCCTAATAATGAAAAGAAAACCATAAAATGTATAATTTAATAATCAATAGAGCCAGTGGCGGTGGAACCTCATTTGTGGGGGGGGAGGGGGGGAGAGCAATTTAAAAAAGTCCTCTTTTTAGAGACTTGCCTTCCATCTCCCTCCCTCCCTACCCTCCTCGATAAATGTTTGAAAATTCGTCCCAGAGATTTTTTGAAATCAGGATGCTTCTAGAAGCTATTTAGATTGCAACTATCCTGAATTTTTCCTGAGAATTAGATACCTCTAGAAGCTATTTGAAGTGGTCTGCACCTGGCAGTATTTTGAAAATGGGATCTTCTTAAAAAGTTATTTGGAATGGTTGCTTATGGAAAATTTTTGAAAATTAGATGCCTCTAGAAGATTTTGAAGTGGTCTTCCACTGACAAATATTTGAAAACTAACAAATATTTAAAAACTAATTGCTTTCAAAATATATTTGGAGTGGTCTTCGCATAAAAATTCTTAAAAATCTGATCCATCTATATCTATAAGCTATTTAAAGTGGTCTTCTCCTAGACATTTTTGAAATTCTGATGTCCCTAAAAGCTATTTAGGGTGATCCTCGCTTGATTTTGTCTTACATTTAAATGTTTCCAGAAGCTATTTAAAGTGGTCTTCTTCATCAAATTTTGAAAATTGAATGCATCTAGAAGTAATTTTTAGTATGATTTAAGGTTATCTTTCAGCTTCATATTTGATAATATCAGAGGATTTAAATTGTATTAGGGGAGAGGACAGTGCCCCCCTGTTGCCTGCGGTTCTGCTGCCAATTACTGGAGCAGCGTATTTCCATAAAACAAGCAAAACCTATCACTGTAGTTTGAAATACTACATAAAATCACCTTAATGTGATTCACACTCTGAAACAATGTAACATTTTCAGCTCATCAGCTGTGACCAGTGTTGCCAACTCATCAGTATGGAATTATGACTTACCTAGTGTTGTAAATTATGTTATTCTAGGGGATTTGGATAAAGGCTCCTACAGGGATCGAATAGAGGAAAATGTGTTTATTTTTAATCAATTATTTTCATATTCGTTTTTAATTCCATACATTTTTGCCGCCGCCCCCCCCCCCCTCCCCCCCTAAACTGGCCACTTTGTGCATATGCACATGTTGCACTGTCGGTAAAATCTGCCCTGACAATAGCATCAATAAATAAATATTGAAGTCCATGTGATAAAATAAAAAAATCACATATTCTCCAGATCAAGCTAGGTCTGCGTTATTAGGCTTGTGACTCCACTGTTGGATTTATCAGAGCTAAATACTTAACCTTGTATTATAATAATGTATCTATGCTGCCAATACAAGAAAGAAGAAAGAAACATGAGTAGAAAGTAAAACAGGATGAATAGGTGTGACTTGTTTCGTGGGGCAATGAAGCGATGTAGTACTGACCCTTTCATTCTATTGTTTTAACGCCTGGTTAACTCTATATAATACTGCGGAACAAAATAAAACAAAAACAAGCTCTCCAATCATTCATACAAGTTAGATAACTATAGTGTTTGTTTGAATAGTAAAACTGTTATTACCAATGACTTCTGACCTGAAATCGAATTTGGTTCACATAATCCACAAAACCTATCTACGGGCAATTCTTTCCACAATGTTAAGATTCATATTTACAATCAAGCCCGCCACGAGGGGTATGAGGGCGGGGGGTTATTGGTACCATGGTGCCAGGCCCAGGACTTCAAAGGGCTCAAGCCCCATATTAACGGATTAAAAAAATTGTATTATATTAAATGAAATAAAACATGAATGATAAGCACTAAAATGCCCATCTCATTAGCAAGGGCTTCATCTGGATAATATTTAGCACCGCGTCTTACTACCCGTTCGGGTTATACGCTTAAGTACTAATTACACTAATGGATTAGGAATTGGGAGGGTTGAATTTAGAGGAAGCGAACCCGCATTTGCGTGGAGGGAGAGTGGAAAACCATTTAGGAAAAACCACCCCCAGTTCACCCGACCGAGATTCGAACCTCGATCTCCCCGTCCTCGGCGGTCGAGCTCAACACGACTAGCGCGTTAGCCAACTACGCCACCGAGGCGGGTCACATTTATATCATGAGTTCATATGTCTTGTCCTTCATTTCAAAGAGTTCGAAAGTTTCACGGAGTCTATTATTTTGTACTTAAATTGTCTATTATTTGGTGTGTAAAGAGAGTCAGGTAGTGAATCAATTTAAATTTAATCATCTTATCATGGGTGTAACATTTTCAATGTTGAGTTATGGATTAATTTGTGTACATTGCTTCCTTTTTGTAAAAGTGGCCAACCATTAAAAAAAACATACAAATTCAAGTCGAGCATTGGTGAAATAACAAGGAAAGAAAGATTAAGTCATTTAGAGGACCTTGCAATTGAAAATGATATGGGTAAAAGTGAACTATAAAGATGTGGTTCTTTCATTTGCTAATGAAAAAGCTAGAAGAACTCCTCTATTTGTAGGCTAATGCATATCTGTTTTCATTTTGATAAAAAAACAAACTTTTAGCAAAATACTATGACAAGTTAATATATGAATCTCTCATTTTAGAAAGGACATTACTCCAAAAGCCTCGTTTTTCAGGAGATAAAAAAATTTTTGTAGTGCTAGTAGAAACATATAATGAATTTCTAATGCTACTACAAATAAGACTACAGCAACTAAAATGTTATAGAACATGTATTTCTTTGGATAAGTTTATCTCTTTTATTATAAAAAATATATCAAATATGGAATAATGCCCTTTCGTAAATTAACATATGAAATAATGCCCTTTCTAATATGATCAAAGTCTTTTAGGTTTAACCTAAAGCATGAAATCTTCCAAAGGAGTATACAACTAATATTTTCATTGCAAAAATTTGAAAAACTAATAAAAAATGTTATTTATCATTGTTATTTATGACTAAGCAAAACAGTATTACATATCATAGCTTATTATACACAACATTGTAACAATCATTAACCATCACTGTTACTTAATTTATAGTATATTGGCTGAAAATTGAGAGATCCATATCATTACTAAAAAATAAAAACACTAAAATATAATATCACATGTTTTGCAATCAATTATAAAAATCCCAAACACATTTTTGGAACAATAGGAATAAAGCCTTTTCTTAACTGCTATCTGAAATTGGAGTGCTACTACTCCCATATGAATAGTTGGAATGAATCTCTTTCTATACAGAAACATGCACCCACGTTATATTAACCCAGATATGGCAATATCTCATTTTTTGAATTTTTTGAATAAAGCCCTTTCTAAAATGAGTAATTCATATATTCTTTATCGCATTAGTTATTATTATATTTGGGTTGTTTGTACTTTTTTTTATATATTTGTGTGTTTTTAAATATATTTGAATTAGTTTATTTCTTAATTTTTTCAAGTATTTTTAGTACTAAATATTTATATATTATTATCTCTATCAGCATAATATGCTGTATTAAATGTATAAACTAGTGATTTTTTTATTAATTTTGAAAAAAAAAGTTTATAAGTTTTCTATGCATAGTATAAAAAAGGTCTCAACATATTTTTGGGCACAAGGGCAGTCAAATCCAATGTTAATTTTAAGCACTCGATCTCTTTTTCAACTTGAACTTAGTCACTGACTTGGTGAATGGCAACTGTAATTATGATTTATAAGTAGTTTACTCTTGATTGTGAATGTAGCCTATAGACAGCTTTAGAAATAGATTTTACGCTCTCGGAAATACATACATACTACACTCTTTTTTTTTTTTTTGTCTGATTATTAAATTGATGTCTAAATTTTAAGATGGATGTATGTTTCATATCCTCATGGAGATCATTTTTTTTTTTTTTAGAATTTGGATTTTCATTTGTTATTTGAGGTATTTAATGTGCACTTTCTGAACCAACTTAGTATCAGAACACAAGAATTTCTATGAGCGAGAGTGAAAGGTATTTTCACATGTCTTCTGAGGTTTTCACATGCCACAACCTACATGGGACCATCGACTTTACTTACCCTCCGAAGGAAATTGTGTTGTGGCTTTTTTATCACTCAAGAAAAATCTGTTGACCCCAGTTGGGTTTGAATCCACGATCATTAGGTCCTGAAGTGAGCACTTTACCCCAAGACCGCCGAGGTTGATGTGAGAATTGACCCTTTCCTACTCGTATATGAAGTGAGTTTACGGAACACCAAAGTAAACCGTTCTTTCATTATTGTTTTTTAGTTGACATGCGTTGTAAAGGCGTCCCCGTATACATTTCAAATGCTGGCGCCTTTTTCCATAACTCTATCATCTATTAAGAGGGTGAGTTAAATTAAAATGTGTTCTAGATATGTGTGCGTTATTTTAGCAGGTAGAAGAGAATCCCGGACATTTCTAGAACATTCAGCCCCTTGTTGATACATTACAAACCAAAGGACGAGAGGTGTTGAAGGAGTAAGAGGGGAGGGGGAAGAGTTCTACCCACGAACGTGAGCATACTTAAAGTTTCTTCCCTGGAATCCTGATAAGGTGTACTGAGGGTGTTTTTCTTTTATAAATTGCTCCCCACACTCCCTCAACACTAATGCGAGTACTTTTCCTTTTAGTTCTACCTTCTTCATAATTACCCTAATAATATAATCAAATGCATATAGCCCTGCCGGGGAGGAATAAGAAGAGATTGAAAAAAGACACCTAAACTTTGATGTGGATATGTAATTCATAGACCAAAACGCAAATATTTTAATAGCTATGGTGAGTGGCAGTACTGGTTATTATAAAAATTTGAATGTTGTCGGCATTTGCTTGTCACTTTAATGGTTGACACTAGAGTATTTTATATTATTTTTGAGCGCCATTTATGTTGTGTACCATACTATTAAATTATTTTATACTGAACAAATATCACATTAATTGATTTGGATTTAATTGGTAAACAATTTTTTACCTAATATTATAGTAGTCAATCTAAACCCGCTCCTTACAGACCGCCTTTCGCACTTCTGCCACTTTCATACTAAATTCGATTCGGGGGTAAGCGTTCAAAATAAAAATAGCGTGTATGTTCCATCCCTCGTAGCCCAGTTTGTGGAAAGTTTATCCAGTACTAATGTACCGTTGTCCAGGGGACGTTTGAATGTACTAATTGTACATCCTTTCCGTGGAGGCTCTTTACATGTCCTGATTAGATGAGAAGATTTTGATGGTGAATATGAGGGTGATAGCGAGAATGAGGGGGATAGTGAGTATGATGGTGTGGAGCCAGTGGAAACACTTAAACCTAACTTAAGCCTAACTAACCAAATCCTGGTAACCGTTGGGATAATTCCCCTTTCGGGCAAAATACCCAAGGCACCAGCCGGGAATTGAACCCGGAACCCCTAGATCAACCTCTGACCACTATACCACAAGGCTGGTATTAACGTTGATGTAACGTAAGGTTACATAATGTGTGATTAAAATTCGGTAACCTAACGTAAAAACTTGAGCAAAATACAAACAAAAATTTTGAACTGTTTGGTAAACAGATGGTTCATTAAAATGGAGTCGGTTCAAGTTGATTAGGGCATATAAGGCAATACTAGGGCAATTAGGGCAATAGAAGCATACTGGATACACATAATAAAGTGTAACAAGAGGCTATTACATTTTGTTGTCCTCGAGACGCAAACAAACCAAGTTAAGAAGTCGTCTGCACACCACAAACAAATGAAGTAAGAATACCAGATGCCGTAGCTGACGTTCAGCGTCACCTGATTAGCTGGCAGGAACACGTGGTACAATTCACTTAACGTAAAAGCTATCACCTTGACAGCTCTTAATTTATTTTTAGCACTACGTCTTACTACCAGCTCGAATGTGAGGAATGCCAGGCCTCCACCGTGGTTCGGATTCCACGTCAAACTGTAGGTCCTCCATTTCATCTCACAATCACCCTACCATTGCACATTAGCGTAAGTGCGTATAAACCGAACGGGTAGTAAGACGCGGTGATAATAATAATAATAATAACTACCAGCTCGGGTTATACGCTTATGCACTAATTACGTTAATCGTTTTTTAAGACTTCAAGGGATTAGTAAGCTTATACAACCCACTTTGGTTGTCAAATGGTCTAACGCGCTACTCTCGCAATAGACTAGACTGTTGATGACGGCGAGATTGAGGTTCAAATCTCGGTCGGGTGCACTGAGGGTGGTATTTCCAAAATAATTTTCCCCTCTAGCTTCACGCAAATACGGGCACACTTTCTCTAAATATAACGTTTCTAATCCCAAAACCATTGGCGTGATTAGTACATAATCGTATAGCCCGAACGGGTAGTAAGACCCGGCGCTAAAAAGTTTATTTAGAGAAAATGTGCCCGCATTTGCGTGAAGCTAGAGGGTAAAACTATTTTGGAAATACCACCCTCAGTGCACCCGACCGAGATTCGAACCTCGATCTCGCCGTCATCAACAGTCTAGTCTATTGCGAGGGTAGTGCCTTAGACCATGCGGCCACTGAAGTGTGTCTTAAATTATTGAACGTTACGTCAACGTTAAGCTAAGTGCACCATGATGGCTTCTTTTGATGAGGAGAACCTTTAATTCACTTTACGTTGTTACGTGAACGTTAAATTGATAATGATCCAGGAATAAGGGAAGGATCAACCGATTGGAATCTCGTCCAGCACAGACTATTTTCAAATTTTTCTTTAAAAAACCGTTCCAAGCTATTCCCATCTTCTCCAGCTTCACTAGTAAAATAATGCTTAATATACCATACAAACCGGGTAGGAATCCTTGAAAATAAAAAACAAAGCCATTTCAAAATAGTCTTTTTAAAACAGGACTATAAAATCACCATTGTTACCCTGCGTAGTGATTCGGAGCATGATTTGAAAGCAAAATATCGACATTCTATAAAGGGACGTAGCTCCATAAATTTGGATTGTTTATTAGCGAATATATGCTTCTTTGTTGTGGACTCATGTTTCCATTTACTTGAACTCTTGGTGACCTGGCGGTCTAGGAGTAAGGTGTCAGACTTCTGTGCTGAGGGTCCGGGGTTCAATCCTCGGTCCCGGCACAGATTCATCTGATTGCCAAACCCTTCCTTCACCTCTGACAAGACGTGTATTAATCACAACTTGTGAATGTGAGGAATGCCAGGCCTACACCGTGGTTCGGATCCCACGTTAAACTGTAGGTCCTCCATTTCATCTCACAATCACCCTACCATTACACATTAACGTAAGTGCGTATAACCCGAACGGGTAGTAAGACGCGGTGCTAATACTAATAATAACTTAAGCTCTTAAAGCAAGAGCTGTAATAAAATATTTTCTCCTTTGACTAAATTGGCAGAGTTTATGTTGTCAGTTTAAGTGTAAATTCGGAAACAAACATCAATGTGATGTAATTACACAGAAGGAGAAGGCTTGTTTGAGGGGAAAGGGGGAGCTATATTACACGGCAGAAACTGAAGGAAGAAGGTAATGGACACGGCAAAAGGCACCGGTCACTATAAAAGTAAACAATGGAATTGTTTTTGTGTTATTGCGTTGTGTTTTCTCATTGGATCAAGTTGTTTGGTCGGTACCGGTAACTACTGTAGGTATTGCGAAAGGGTGCGATCATCTCAGGCCGGCTAAGATTGAAACAAAAAATCAAAAGACCGCGTAAAGATGGTAAGATATAGTCCAACTTTCATAGTAAGAGCCTACCTTATCTCACATCTAACAAATTTACTACAGTCTAGTTTTTATAGGGAGAACATCATCTAACATCTAGAAAAGTTACCATATCTATTTTCAAGTATTCCTAAGTCAAATCGTGTGATTTTCGGCTGTCACTTAATATAGATATTATCAATACATATAAAATGGCACTTACAAAGTACGCCACCTATCCCTATCTTGAGCTAGTTCTCTCCAATTCATCTAATTATACCCTTTCCCTATCTTGAACTAGTTCTATCCAGTTCACCTAATTATATCCTTTCCCTATCTTGAGCTAGTTCTATCCAGTCTACCTCATTACACCCTATCCATATCTTGATCTAGTTCTATCCAGTCCACCTCACTACACCTTATCTATTTTACGTCCATTATAATGTTATCCTCCCATCTGCGTCTAGTTATTCCCAATGTTCTCTTCCCAATGGGTTTGCCAGTCAGTACAGTACAGTCAGTACAGTAGGGGATGTACTGTAAATATTAGCAATAAATAGGCTTACAACATTATTATTTGTGTTCATAAACAAATAACAATATGGTGTTTTGGTGGGAGCAGGTTGGGAGGGGGGGAGGGGATGCAGCAGTTCATGTGCCTAGGCCACAGACAAGTAAGAAACAGACTCAACCTTACGGGGGTTTCGCTGCGCTCCTTTTGGCAGCTTGAGTCCTTCACCACTAGGATCGCTGCGGCTAGTCCTATCATCACCCAGCAGTGACACTAGCGAAGCCCAGTGTTGAAGGACTCAAGCTGGTAAAAGGAGCGCAGCGAAACCCCCGTAAGGTTGAGAATCTGTTTCTTACTTGTCTTTGGCCCAGGGGCGCCATATTTCTAAATGCGGCCCTGAAAGCAGGCGAGATTACAACTTGTTGACCGAATAATAGCATCCATTTACTGACTGTATTATTTTCCTAATTTCCAATCTAATATAGTTATTTATAGTTAAAATTGTTTCTAAATATTTAAACTCATTAACTTTGTCAAATGATATGTTGTTCGCAGTAATCTCTAAATTATCGTCCCTAATCTGTGTTCTCTATGTGATCATATACTTAGTCTTTTCAGCTTTCACGCCTAAAACTATCTCCTTACTAACAAAATAACACTAAAAGTATAGTAAAATGATATAAATGTTGACAGAAAAAAACCTGTCTGTATTTGCTAAAAGTTTATTCCTAACAGAATTCTGATATGGTATTTGTTTCAAAACAGATAAGTTTTTTAGACTGTTGTATTAAAGCATTCTTCATGGATAAGTGGGCTGAGTGGTCGACTATAAATCTAGGAAACGCTTGTTCTAATCTCGGTATTTCTAACGAAGATATTTACTATATGTATAAGGGTTTGTCATGTTATCCATCAAGTAAATTAATATCTCTTGTGTGTTGATATTCATTGAATCTCGCTTTAATTACAATCTTGTATTGTAAACGTGGCAGCATAAAAGCTCTCCTGAGTTTCAGGTTGGTATTTAGGTGCTATATAGTCATACCTCAGAAAATATATTATTTTGAGTATAGCGCTCAAATTTAGGGTAGTTTGTTAATGACTGGGTTTTGAAAATGTGAAATATTTAGAAAATTGTAGTAATTAAAAAATAATTAAAATTATTAAAAATTTTGTTCAAAATATATCTCTGAAGAGTGTTTCATATGATTGTAAATTTTTTTTTTAAGAAAAGCATAAGATCAATAGTTTTTTTTTAAAAAAAAAAAATATATTACACGTAAGTTGTTCATATCCCCGTGTATTTTTCATTCAACCTAGTTTAATTTTCCCCAACCCCCCCTTTCTACACACTTGATTACGTAGTTTATGACCGACCCCTATTCATGTTCAGTCAGCGTTTCGCCGAGTGGTTGTCTTCACAGCGCTGTACCACGCACTATTGGCGGACAAACAAGCTGAAAACAGTCCAGAGAAGTCCTCCAGTTCTCGTGACCTTGAAATGGAGGCTCACTCTAGTCCTGGCGTCATCATCCTCTACTCCAAATACGGCGAGAAAAACAATCTGGACAATGGCAAATACGGTAGGTCAGCTCCACTTCTAGTTGAGCATTCTCTCTTCCGCTGAATATCACCGTGGTGTAGTGGTCAGTGCACCTGGATATGAAACTAGGGGTCCCGGGTTCGCTTCCCGGCTAGTACTTTTGGTACAGTAACCCCATGGCTTCTTTGGTGCTGACTGACAGCTGACGGCTTTTAAGAGCTACTAAACCAAATTATGTATCCCTACGCTGAACCATATGATCTGCAAAAAAACATGTGTTTAGCAGCTGTCACTTCTGACAGTCAAAATTAGGTATATACCTAAATGTTGACTGTCAGAAGTCAGCTTTGAACTGTCAGCCATGGGGCTACTGTATTTTTCCCTTAATGGAACTATCCCAACGGTCATCAGTGTTTGGTTAATTAGGCTTAAGTTAGGTTAAGACTCATACCGGTTCCACAACTTCATAATATCTATCATCACGTCATATCATTGTGAGTACGACGTGTATACTGCATTCACGGTAGGAATTACTCTCGGAAAGGTCTTTTTTCCTACCACAATCCTACTATATAATAGCTTTCTGGTAGGGGAAAAGGCCTTTCAGAAAACAATTCCTACGGTGAACAGACTTTAGACAACCTCCTATGATGTTTCCTGGGCAAAGTTTTGTGTCGTCAGAGTGGCTAAAGCCGTTTCCACACTATTCTCGAATGTTCGTGTATCGGGTGACTACCCGAGTAGTGGGGAAGGTACACGAATGGCAAATGTTCAGTCGAATATTCAGCATTCGAGGGATTTCGCCTTTGGAGAGGTCTCGTGACACGAATCAAAGGAACAGAATGTTCACCAATGAAGTCTCGGCGAACATTCGAAACGCTCCCAAACTACACTTCAATCGTTCTTGTTGTCTAGTTGCTTTCACAATGGGCTCATAGTTCTATCATTTGATGGCTATTGTAGAATTGTCAGGTAAGTAAACTTAATGCTTGCTGCGCCCCCGGAAAATCGAGAGTCTACTGTATTTAGTTTAGACACATTGTGGGAAAATGCAAGCACATACACCCACCCTCTTTCATTGAATTGTTTTCTTACCTTGTTGAGATAAACCACACACCACCTCCTTTTTCTTCCGGGTTGTCGGTGACCTGCTGGTCTAGGGGTAAGGTGTCAGACTTCTGTGCTGGGGGTCCGGGGTTCAATCCTCGGTCCCGGCACAGATTTATCTTATTGCCAAACCCTTCCTTCACCTCTGACAAGACGTGTATTAATCACAACTTGTGAATGTGTGGAATGCTAGGCCTCCACCGTGGTTCGGATCCCACGTTAAACTGTAGGTCCTCCATTTCATCTCACAATCACCCTACCATTACACATTAGCGTAAGTGCATACAACCCGAACGGGTAGTAGGACGCGGTGCTACTAATAATAATCATTCTTCTGGATTTTCTAGGCTTCTTACGCTGCAATAACAATACACTCGACAGTTAACTGCAACAGCAGTGACGTCATCACTTACGCGGTTCATTGTGCATTGGGTGCCGACTACCGCCGAAGTGAATGATTTGATCGAATGTTCGAGGTAGAAATTCATGAGAAGTGTGTGAAAGAGGTCCACAGAAGGCGAATATTCGTGTAGGTTTTATGACAGAATTGAGTGACGAATGTAGGTGAAAATTCGGGCGAATATTCAGCCGAAACATTCGTCCGCATTCGCGAATAGTGTGGGACCGGCTTAATAGTTTATACATAAGGCGACCGAACCTGGATGCCATGTCCCTCACGATCATATATATGACATACGATAAAAAAAAAACTCTTAGGGAACTGCTGGTCTCGCGTAGAAAAGATTAATCTTCATTCACTTTCAGTTAACTGTTGTTAAATCTCCTCGCTTTCAGTTATATAGGAAGGTATGTATGTCGAGGTGGATCTATGTACATACTACAGAGCATTTGCTGTGACGTAACAGCGCCCCGAACCGAGCATCGTAACATGCTCGATAGTGTGTACGGGACCCGTAACACCGAACAGTAACAAAATCCGCTCGATGCTCGGTTCGGAGGTCACTCCCTCCAAAGGCGGTCTCATTCCGAATCTTTAAAGGAATGCTCGCGTCGTGGCTCGATTCAGGGGCCGCCAGTGTGGACGGCACCCTTAAAAGCGCTCCGAGTGGTGGTCTCAATTTTGTATTTTGCTTTGATATCTTTCTTCTTATCATGAAAATTAAAAACTCAAAATCCATTGGTGACATTCGCGTAAGGTTTTTATAATGGCTGCTTAAGTGTTGGGACCTTAAATCTGCCACTATGGCTGATCCACCCGGCTGTTATTATTATTATTAGCACCGCGTCTTACTACTCGTTCGGTTTATACGCACTTACGCTAATGTGTAATGGTAGGGTGATTGTGAGATGGAATGGAGGACCTACAGTTTAACGTGGAATCCGAACCACGGTGGAGGCCTGGCATTCCTCATTCACAAGTTGTGATTAATACACGTCTTGTCAGAGGTGAAGGAATGGTTTGGCAATCAGATAAATCTGTGCCGGGACCGAGGATTGAACCCCGGACCCCCAGCACAGAAGTCTGACACCTTACCCCTAGACCGCCAGGTCACCCCACCCGGTTGTTCCCTCATCTAAACTTTTTCTACTCTTTAACGCTAAGTGGATGTATATATCTGCTGGTGCCTCCAAATCCATATCAGATCACGTACGGACGCAACAACTTCTCAACTTACCAACTGTACAACGAGAGTTGAGTGGTATTCCTTCCCGCTTCTGGCTCGCCGGTTTTGTTACGGGTCGGAGCTGAGCTCAAAGCCAGAAATAGTTGTCAAAGGGGGGGGGGGGGGGGGTCGAACCGTACAGAGCACCGGGGCGTTATGTTATGATAAAATGCTCTATAGACTGTACAGAGTTTAAGAAGGAGCTACCGTCAACAACGACGGAAACTTGTCTTCTTGTATTTAGGGGAAGATTGACTACACGAAAACAAGAGAATGACAACGCTGTTTCCCAATAGTAACCATGCAGCAAGGCCTTAGCCGGGGGGGGGGGGGTTAAATCCCCCTCCCCCCCGAAATTTTATGAATAAAATATATATGGCTTTATTTATGGTTCAAATACTATCAACATTAAGATACAAGTACAAATTAGGGGGATGTGTTAACATAAAAAGCACTTCAGAGAGCTTCTAAAGGTGTTTAATATTTAGAATTTTTCCTAGTGTTCGGCAATTATGATGTTATGTTGCCATAAAAAATACTTCAGATAGCTTCTAGAACTGTTTATCATTTAGAATTTTTTTCTAGCTTCTGGCAAATGGGGGATGTGCCCACCAAACCCCCTGAAATTATTGGCTGGCTACGGCCTTGCCATGCAGTTCCCTCGGAGATGGTATCCACTATAGTTTTATAATCGAATGGTCGAGAAGAAGCCAATTGAGCCCTGTCTACGTACTCTGTATTCAGTGGCGGCGGATCCTTATTTGTGATTGGGGGCTGGGAGGGGGCGTTTACAAAAAAAAAAATGGGGGAGGGTGCTTGACTCCGCTAAGCTAAAGAAGAGTACGAGGACCATATTTAAAAAAATGACTCCTATAGAAGCTATTTGAAGTTTTGATTCAAGACCATCTTTTTGTTTCATATTCGAGAATATCGAATAAATCCAGAGAGGGGAAATTTATTCTAAGAGGGACCAATTCCCCCCCTCCCCCAATCCCCACCTCCTAACCCGACCAGGTGACGCCACGTACCGTGTTGCCAAAACAAAGGTGTGAAAATTCTCTTATAGGAAGACAGGGCATCAGGCTGACGGAACACGGACACCAAATAGTTATTACCACGGGCTTTATACATCCATCTCGGGAAGTACAGTACGTGTTTATAAATAGGTTTTATTTGTAGAACAACAAAGAGATGGATAATGTTAACTTTTTCAATAGGTATCTATTGTTTTGTTGTGTTTTTTACAAAATCTGTCACCCCTTTGTTTTTGCCGCCCTGGGCTATAAATCCAGCCCTGGCTGTATCCGAATAGTCTCAAGGATCCTTGCATTATCACCTTGACAAACATACACTTACCACGATCTTTTGATGGAAGACTGCATCAGATTATTTGAACTGTTAGTGATCCTTGAGACTCCAGTGCTTCTACCTACCAGCTATCTTGGAAAATATATTTATAGCGGTCTATTATCTTTATTATATGAGCCTGCGGATGACGGGGAGATCAAGGTTCGAATCCCGGCTGGGTCTACTGAGCGTGGATTTCCCTAAATGATTTCCTACTCTTATACAAATAATAATAATAATAATAATAATAATAATAATAATAATAATAATAATAATAATAATAATAATAATAATAATACTGCGCGTCTGAGCTACATCACTCGTAGCCCAGTTTGTGGAAAGATTAGCCCATACTAATGTACCGTTGCCCAGGGGAGGCCCGAATGTACTAATCGTACATCCTTTCCGTGGAGGCTCTTTCCATGTCCCGATGAGATGAGGTGATGGTGATAGTGAGTATGAGGGTGTGGAACCAGTAGAAACACTTAAAACTAACTTAAGCCTAACTAACCAAACCCTGGTGATCATTTGGGTAGTCCCCTTTTGGGAAAAATACCCATGGCACCAGCCGGGTATTGAACCTGGGACCAGTGGCGGATTTAATTTTTTTGCTCCCCTAGGCACAGTTATAATATGCCCTCCCCCCTTTCCACTCAAATTTTTTTCGCCAAGGGCTTTAAAAAGTTTTGGACTAAAGAAGTGTTGGGGGAGGGGGGCTATGAAAGATAATCAAACATGTACTGTACATGCCCTACGGTAGCTTGAGCTAATATTATGAAGAAGGGGAGACTGACCTCAGTTATAAAGCGATTGCAAAGTACAGTTATTTAAAAATAAATTTAGTCGTTCTGACTTTGATTTGAACTATTTCGATTATGTTAGTCAATAATTGTTAAACGTAATTATTAAAAACAGAATAGTATAATCAAAATAAAAATGTTATCCAAAATGTGCCGCCCCCTAAAACCACCACTCCTAGGCCCGTAGCCAGGTGCACTGACCAATACACCAAGGGACCTGTTGAATAGGTAATGAGATGTAGTGATCAATAATTTTATATGAGTTATTTAATATGTTTTTTAGAACTGACTTATTATATCAACACATCACTTATAAACTAACCTAAATCTAGAACAGATATCACCCAGCCCCCACTAAACCCCCCGGCTGTTAATTCATCACTATGAAAGGGGAAACCCCATATTTTACCAATAAAATTTTTTCCTGTCATGTCGAAATCGAACCCGGAACCCTATTTTAGTAGGCAGACACGCCACCGATGGATCCAAAGTGTCGGACATATATTATCCCCCATGAAAGTGAATTAGTGTTATAAAACTAAATCACACGCCATTTTAATTAATTAAATTCTTGTGATATATATTTTTTTGCGTGTTATTGGAATAACATAAATTTTAGCCACGAGGATTTTCATGTAGGTACTATAAGGAGGGAAACTTAAAAATTTATATGCTCCAGTGGAGAAAAAAATAGTGATAAAACAGTTGCCAATCAAACCTTGCACCAAGGCCGCGTAAAGATGTGGCGAGGATGTGAAGCTTCTGTCCTTGAATGCAAGGACGTGAGAGGGATGTAAGCGGGGAAGGATGGAAGGGTTCATGGGACGTTGCACCTATTTAGTCACGCACTACAGAAAATAATTCAGTCTGAAGAACAATACATACCAATAAGAAAAACTATTCGTTCACACCTGAAAACTAGTGAGAGTGGCTAGCAGAATCTAAGGAACCAACCAAAAGGTTATATATCATGTATAAGAACGTTCTAGGGTAAGGTGTCAGACTTCTGTGCTGGGGGTCCGGGATTCAATCCTCGGTCCTGGCACAGATCTATCTGATTGCTAAACCCTTCCTTCACCTCTGACAAGACGTGTATTAATAACAACTTGTGAATGTGTGGAATGCCAGGCCTCCACCGTGGTTCGAATCCCACGTTAAACTGTAGGTTCTCCATTTAATATCATAATCACCCTACCATTACACATTAGCGTAAGTGCGTACAACCCGAACGGGTAGTAAGACACGGTAATAATAATAATAATTGACACATATAAAAGTTACTAGATCCTCTTTCACGTATCTACAGTAGCCCCATGGCTTCTTTGGTGCTGACTGACAGCTAACAGCTGACGGCTTTGAAAAGCTACGAGACCAAATTATGTATCCCTACGCTTCGGCATATGATCTGCAAAAAACATGTGTTTAGCAGTTGTCACTTCTGACAATCAAAATTTAGGTGTATACCTAAATGTTTACTGTCAAAAGTCAGCTGTGAACTGTCAGTCAGCACCAAAGAAGCCATGGGGCTACTGTACACATCAGGTAATTTTTTTTATAGGGATTGCCAATACTTAGATGTAGTCCTAACATGCTATATATATATATATATATATATATATATATATGTAGCCCAGTTTGTGGAAATATCAGCCAGTACCAATGTAACATTGTCCAGAGGACGTCCGAATGTACTAATAGTACATCCTTTCCGTGGAGACTCTTTCCATGTCACCATGAGATGAGGTGATGGTGATAGTGAGTATGAGGGTGTGGAACCAGTAGAAACTCTTAAACATAATTTAAGCCTAACTAACCGAACTCTAATGACTGTTGGGGTAGTTCCACTTTCGGGAAAATTACCCATGGTACCAGCCGGGAATAGAGCCCAGGACTCCTAGGCTTGTAGCCAGGTGCACTGACCACTATACCACAGGGCCGGTTATAATTACTTATGAAATAACATTAATAAAATAGTAGTACAAATTTTGCAATCAATTTTGGCCGCAAAAAAAAAAATTGTTTTATAAAAGTTTTTTCTTAGGATAATTGGGACTGATGTACTCTAAAAAATGGAACGTTTCGAATAAGAGTTTCCACAAACCATAAACGATAAAAAAAAATACTGTTAAGAAACTCTGTATTATGCATGTGAAATATTTCTCATCGTCCATTGAGATGCAAGAGAAAAAGAAGTGTTGGACCAGTTTGGAGTGTGGACATTGTACAGGTAAAGATGTGATGTAGCCACCAAACACAATAAAGCCATTTCCTCCATTACTACACATCACTTTGTGTAGTTTTTTTTTCAATATCTATTTCTATATAATGGCTGTTAATTCCTTTCGATTTTTATTCTAATAACTCTGTATATTTTTTCATAACTGACTGACAAAAAATAAACTAGGTTACCACTCTTTATTATGTTCTTGTTTGAATGAACCCTTGTTCAATTTAGATTTACAAAGGAAAATAATGCATAATTTTGAAATAAATAATTTGATGTATATTTGGGGGATGGAGGTGCTTTATGGTGTATGTATCTAGTCATACTTTCTTAAAATTCACGCCTCACCACTGAAAGTCATAGTTTATTCATATGATCTGCAGCAGTCACCTTTGATAGGTAGATTTAATATCGATAAAATAATAATATACTGTAATTACATTTAGTTAATGTTGTTCGCCAAATATTATGTTTCTATTTTCTAAAATACACAACCTATCACATTCTTGCGATACAAGTTCGGAACAGTGTCAGGATAGACAATACGGCATTGTGAAAATTACTTTTTCAGTTTCAGGGGGTCATGAAATGTCAACATTTATCAAAATCTCAAGTTTGATTTTTTTTGACGATCATATTAGCCTACTTCCTTTCTTTGAGGGGCCGAAGGAAAGTAAAAAAAATACCGGTACTTTCGCAGATCCACAGTCTGAGACCCGAAAATATACATCTCTCGGTAGTTTGTATGTTGCTATGTCCATGAAAGAATCAGATTCAACTCACAGCAAAGTGCACGAATCACATATAGAGTATTTGGTTTTTTACCTACCACTTACTTTTGTAAATTATAAATAGTTGGTTGAATAGCTTAGAACAGATTTGAAACTTTCCATGATAGTTCAACAATGTGAGTCAAGAGTAATGTTCATTTTAATAAGGGTAATAATTAAATGCTATTACACTTTATATATATATATATATATAATCCACTAATATAACATGATTTTATTATTTTCTTAGATTCTCAAGAGGACATAGAAAGAATTTTAAAGTCACGTACAAATATACAAGCATTGGAAAGCTCTCAAAACCATCTTAAACATGGAGGAGCTAAGCCAGAATGCGCTCTGGATCAGAATTATTGTCTTTTTGATGAGGAATACCCTGTGTAAGTCTGTCAGTTGTTTGTTTTGGGATGATATGGCATTAAAATTACATACCGTAACTTAAGAGTTTTAATGATACACCATACAATTCTAAATATTTATGTTGAACCTGTAAAATATTATTTAATGTAATATTGTAATTTAGCTTCTAAATTTGACTGAAATCAAGCAATTTAAATGAAACAACAATAACACTTGGCATCATCAGTCAATAAATAAACACACCATATAGGTAAATAACTTAAAGTAATATTAATAATTTTAATATAAAAAATATAACCTTCTCTGTTAAGCTGGGTTTATATTCATGCACTATGTATTGTTAATAACTAATAGTACTTAACTCAAAATGCAAATAAAATTGAAATACAATGTTTTCATACAGATATTTCACAATCAAGGTGTAATGATAGTGCTTAATTCATAAAATTGGCTCAACTTCAACCATTTATGAATTATTCATTACCTTAGATGTATCAATCATTTTGAGTGCGAGAAGAGTGATAGTCAATTAAAACATCAGGTGACACAGTAGTTCTGTGAATGTTTGACTATATTTTTGTGTAAGCATTATTGATTGGCAATTTACGAATTTTATTTACTTGAGCGAGAATGAAATTATTATAAATGTAACTAAAATAAATCTGAAATATGACTTTTTTTTTTCTATTGTCGTGAACTAGGTTTACCCTAATATTGATGAGATAATTGGCCCTTTAGTGTAGTGATCAATAGTACACCTGGCTACAAGCCTAGGGTCCTCAGGTTTGATTCTCGGCTGGTACCTTTGGTATTTTTCCTGAAAATGATGTAGCCCAGATGTGCAATATTATTATTATTATTATTATTATTATTATTATTAATGAGATAATTCACAAAAAGGGAAGAGTAAAATACTGTATTAACCTAGTTTAAATTATTCGATATATTATTCGTGCACATAACACAAGTAGACAGACAAGAGTGTATACACACAGAGCATTTGAAAAAAAATCTAAAACACAATTGGATGCCTTAAAAATATTATGAAATTCAGGGAATTGTATTTTTAGTTAATAAGAGTTCTATTTTTTATTCAGGGACAAGGTTCATGAGATCATAAACAACTACCATGATGATGTCCACCACATGTACCATGGTCTGAACTATTACCCAGCCAAGGACTACATCAGCCATGACAATTTCACACATGGCTACAGGTTCCAAAATTATTGTTTGATTATTTAGAAATAAGAGGAACAGAGAAAGAGTAACCAAAGTCTAAATATTATTATGTCAGAAAAATATATTATAACCTGAACTTAAATAAACAATGATAACTCACTTCGGTGGCCGCATATTATAGACTGCCAATGATGGGGAGATCGAGGTTTGAATCTCGGTCAGGTGTAATAAAGGTGGGTTTTCTAAATTAGTTTTCCACTCTTGCTCCATGTAAATGCAGGTACACTTCATTTAAATATAACCTAATCCCTAAAACCATTAGCATAATTAGTACATAAGCATATAACCCAAATGGGTGGTAAGACACGATTCTAAAAAAAATTAATGATTTTAAGAAATAATGTATTTTTTGTTACACTTCCATTGAAGATTTCAAATTTATATTTTAAATGAATTCTTAAAACTTGTGTTAAATATTAGCTTACTCAATTTAGAGAAAACATAACATCTTTGGTGAAACTTTCATACTTAAAATTCACAAAAAAAAACAACAACAACTTTAGTGCTCTTTGGCTCGAGCTACTCAATTTGAATGCTATTTTTTGAGGGGGCTGGATGGAGGTTGCCTCCCCCCCTTGACCCACCTATGTATCTGCGCTTGAAAGAAACACTAAGACTGGTGTTTCAAATGTGTAAAGGAATTTAAACACATATTTCCAGTTATAATTAACAGACCCCAATCCCATTTTGGTTTGAAGTACCACATTAAATACAGCAAAAAAAATAAAAAAATCCATCTAGAATGTTGTTCAACAAAGCTGCTTTTACATGACTTAAAGGTAAATCTACCCAATTATTTATCATAAATGCAGAAGATATAAATTAGACAACCAAAAGCATACTTTTTTTTTGCCAAAAGGAACAATCATTTTGTGTGTTAATCACAACTTGTGAATGTGAGGAATGCCAGGCCTCCACCGTGGTTCGGATTCCACGTTAAACTGTAGGTGCTTCATTTCATCTCACAATCACCCTACCATTACACATTAGCGTAAGTGTGTATAACCCGAACGGGTAGTAAGACGCGGTGCTAATAATAATAATAATAACAATCATTTTGGTGACTACTCTAAAACAAATGTTTAATGATTCTATGAGGAAATATATATTTTAGCTAAGTATTTATGCAGTAGTCTTTTGTGTATGCTATCTAGTGTGTGGCGGTGATACAATTACTCTTTAAAACATCATTAATAATTTAGGCCTAGGGATATTAATGAATTGTTATACAAATGACTCCACGTTATATTATTACTAGGTTTAAAGGGTGCGTTGATTCAGTGGCGTGTCATGGAGTGTTGCCAGGGTAAGCAACATTAGTTTAAACTGTACTTGTGAATTGTTCACACCACTCAGTAGAACACTCGTTAGTCAGGTATCGAGGGGAATACATTTCCTTGTGAGGCATGTAGAGAAGAGCATTTGTATGATTGATCAAATAGGGCCCAAGTGGGTGAGAACATATTACAGGTACAGTGTTAACAAGGTCTGCTTCCCTTGAAACCCTCCACGACATGCCAATGCATTGATTGGGGAGGGGGGGGGGTTCAGCTATTAGATAAGCACATTTTTAGCCATTTTTAACTCCTCCCCCTCTTGTAAGCAAAAATAAGCAAATGCCTGACCCTTCCCCCTCTTGCTTACATAAGATGTCAGCTTTTTTTAATTTGTTCACAGGAATAGCCATTATATTTTTTATGCAATTTTGCCTCTAGCCTGAACAGGTAGTAAGACGCAATGATAACAAAATTAAAAATTAATGGAACTTATAAACGGCTGATAATTATTATTATAGAGGCGTAAATTAATATTGCAAAATAATTGACAATTAACACTGGTATACAATGAATTTAAATTTATCTAACAGGTAGAATTGAAACAAGTTACATTACAAAAGTTTAAAATTTTAATTTACTTTTAATTAAAGTTATAAAAAAAGTATTAATGAATACATAAATATTATATTTATAAAAAAACAACCTAAATTCCATTTAATCTGATGACCAAGGTCCATGAATCCACGTTTTAACACTTTCAATGATTATGTTTCTATTTGGGGGAGGGGGGGGGTTAGGCCACTCAAGCCTGGCTTGTATAGGTTTCTCCACTTCTTCTCCGTTTAGCGACTCAGCTTGAAGCTGCCTGAAGTCCAAGCGGCTTGTGATGCGCCCTCCCTCAATTTTGCCCATCTTTCTCTGTCTTATGTAAGCATTGTTCTAATGCCCTCATCCCCTTGTTAGCAAAAATAAGCAAAGATTGAACCCCCTCCCCCCCTTAAGGTGCTTACATAAGAAACATGAACTGTTTAATTAACATAAAGCTTTATTGAATCAGGAGATTTTAAAAATAAGAACCTTAATAGCTAATAATATAAATATATTGAGAAAATAAAATTAGTAAAAGCAAGGAAAAGAGTGTGGCTTAGTCTCTTATGTTTGGTGTACTTAATATTAGTTGTGTACATTCTTGAACATCTCAAATTATTTACCCCCTCGAATCTTCTAATTGCTATTTCTCAATTATTTGAAGGGAAAAAAAAATAAAGAGAATGCGGTAGCTAGACCACTTCAAGATTATAACTGTACGAATAGTGCATTTTACATTAGTGACAAAGCAGTGTGTACTAGGGAGGTGGCTGCTTATAATTGGGACAAGAAATTACAAATAGGCTGATTGAGAATTTCCTAATCATGCAAAGTCAATAAACTCAATTTAAGTGATACTTTGTGTTCTTGTAGCAATTCATATTTGGATGAATGAACAATATTATACCAAACATTTTAGTATCCAAACATTTAAAAAAACTTTTTTTTTATTCTAATTATTTTGTATATTATGTAGGCATAAAGGAAGTTTTGTCTGTGAATCTGAAGTGACTTATATTCGTCCAGGCTGGGCAAGAAACTGGAAGAACCAATGGGTGGCCGTGGTGAACACTGACAAATATCCACAGAGCCTGCGTATGGAATTATGCAAGTATGTAGATAGCTGTTTAGCAAAGTTTACAATTCATTCATTATATAACAATTAATTGGAAATAAATTACCTTCAATGAGTCCAATAGAGTATGGCAGTGTGCAATAACAAATGTTCTAGTGATTAAAAAAAAAAGTTAGATTTATTTTATAGAAACTAAGATGTAAATGATCAACTATAGAATATTTAATAACATTGATTAAATGCACTCAATATTCTCAATGGGGTACTACCAAAAATTCATGAAAGAGGGGAAGGGTTGGAAATAAGAAATAATTACAACTAAAATTGCCCAACCTATGGGAGGTTGGAGTAATGAGGTATTTTTTTACTACTGATATTCAATGGAAAATATGCACTTACATGGCGCATTCTTAACCCCCTTTTCTTCAGGTCAGAAAGTCAGATTAACTTCTCATGTGTGTATATCTCGAAAGGGTTGTACGATGTAATACAAAAAAAAAACTCTTAGTACTTAGACATTCTCCATATAATTCAGTGTTATCATAAAAATGGCTGTATATGTATTTACAAAAAAGATTTATTCAGTTAGCCTACTAAATATATAGACTTAAAAAAGTTTCTTTAATTTTCCATAGTGATCCATTGGTAAACTTGACTAGGTTTCTTAGTGAACTTTCTCAACAGATCTCTTGGCTTTAGTTCGCTATTAAAATTAATTTTAAAAGTCCAACACCATTTAAACAATGTTCTTTCTTTGAGTTGCATAATCATGTTTTTAACCAATTAAAGGTTGAGAAAGATTGCCTGTGAATTGCTGTAGTAAAGGGTTGTGAAGCTAGTACACAGAGAAGTACCTCTACCACTACAAGCTATCTTTTATTGAACACAATATTTCTTAGGATATTAAACTTTTGTTAAGTTAACAATACCGGATGTGCAGTTCTCCAATTGTTGCTTGCTCACTAGATTCAACATATATATATATCTTTTTGTGTCTATACTAACTGCTTCATTGTTTCATTATCAGTGGCAATTGGATTGCTTTTAGGTTTGCAAGCAAACAAATGAAATTATATAATGAGGCATTTATTGATAAGCATTATAAGTTTTCTAAAAAATAAATAACACTGCACCAGCAGATTCTACCGATACACTGGCCATTAGGCTTGCTAATCAATACCTTGAATGCAGTTCTAGTAGTTTTTTCAATTTGTATTGCACGTCCTGCCCACCTCAACCATTGAGATTTGACTAACCCATTTGGTGATGAGTTCAGGATATGTAACTCATCATTATGTAGCCTTTTCCACTTCCACTATCTTCATCCCTTTTTTGGAGAAATATTTTCCGAAGTACAGTATTGCCTCAGTATCTGCTAGTTCAGTATCCACAGTTTACCGCAGCCCCCAAAAATAAATGATTCATATGTTTCAAACAGTGTGCCATGCAAGTATGTCTTTGACTCATCTTCCTTTGTCCCTGTACCCATACTTCCCCGCAGAATTTTACTCCATTCTGCTTCTAGCATTCTCGCTGTTCACCTTAGTCGCCGTGTTTATGTTCAGGAAGCTTTGATTTATCATCATAATAGCCTCAAAGCATAAGAGATGTGATGCTGGTAGTGCTTCTAAGCCTAAGAGAAGCTGTGATATTCTTTCTATTAGTGATAAAGTGAAAATTCATGGGACCTAAAATAAGCTATTTTTTTTAACAAATAAAATTTTGTTTTACATTATCCACAGTTGCATGTAACCATGGTAGGTCTTTGAACATATTATCCGCAGATACGGTGTCACTATTGTACTTTGAGCATCTTAAGTTTATTCTCACTTTTTATGGTAAAAGGCCATGTTTCACGGCCATAGAGAACTATTGTTTTGTCTCATTTACCATCAAAATATTAAAAAAAAAACACTAATTGGACACATTTATAACTAATACGAGGAATCATTTAATAAAAGGAGTTAGAATTAATAAAAAAACAAGTTCAGACTTTCAAAATCATATAAATATTGTAATGAAATATTGACGTTACTTTTTTAATGAGCATGTGTGATTACATTTATGACCCTATCTTATAAAGTTTACCATAATGGAACCAAGCAAGGTTAGTTTGATAGTTTCAGAGTAAACAGAGGGTACATCATACTAAACTTTTATGTTGAGCTACTTTACAATTCCCAGTAATAAAAGTTATGACCACAGCTTGATAAACAGTATTTGTTTATGTTGCAGGTATGGTGGTAAAAGGTGTGAATACCTGCCACCATGTTACAAGTCGTTTTGTGTGCAACGCTACACATATGTCAAGTTGCTGTGTGTGGATCCACTCAACACACACCATAGGCCAGTTGTAGATGTATTTGAAATACCCAGTGCTTGCTCTTGCTTTGTTGAAAACTTTGTTTTTTACTAGTACTAATAGATGATGGCTTTGTTGACCACCTAGTCAGATTTTCAAATCTCTTTCTTTAAAAAAAAAGTCCAAACCATTCTCAAACATTGTAGTCATATTGATCAATCTGTGTACTAGTCACCATGCCTGGGCAAAGAACACAAAACTAAGTTTTTTTAAAAAAATAGTGGAATATTTATTTTGTAATCTAGTGGGATATGCAATTTTTCAAAATTCAATCTCTTGTATGGTAATACAGGTATGTTAAGCTATTTAACCATCCAACCTTTTTGTTTATAATAACTTGAAGGTGAAGAAAAATATATGAGGAAAACATTACAATAATCCTTATGTTATAAAAAAGTATAAATTTTAAAAATGTGAGTTTCAACTAAATATTTGTGAGATGCAGAGTGTATATTCATATCTTGTTTCCATAAAATTATGTTTGACCACTGTACAACTTTTGTGTGCTCGAAAAAATAAAAATATTAAATTTATTTTTCTTGACTCACATTTCAACAATATTATTCTTGCCCTTTGAGTTGTGAAAAAGAAACAACCCAGTAAAACACAATCATCAAGTACAGACTATTCCTTAAGTGGGGAGTCAAAAATAAATGAGAAAAACATGACAATTCATTATGCTGTATAAGATAGTCATTAAAAAAAAAGTAAATTTCAAATAAATATATGTTCATTTATTTTAGGTATTTATCGTGCACTTTCTGAACAGACTGATAATATCAGCACACAAGAATTTATATAAACGACAGTGAAAGGGCCTACCAATTTTGCCCAAAGAGGTATTTATTTAAACATACCTTCCAGGGTTCTTTTACATGCCACAATTGACACGGAACTGATGGCCTTACCACCCCTCTGAAGAAAGTTGTGATATGGATTTTTATAGCTCATGAAAAATCTCTCGACCCTGACTGGGTTTGAGCCCACAAACATCGAGTCCTGAGGCAAGCACTTTATTATCCCATCCAAAATAAATATTGAATTTTATAACCATTCCTAGTTCAAATCTTGCTTGCATAACAACTTGTTTGGGCACTGCGCACGGTTCGTTTGCTCAAAATAATAGAAATATTTAACTTTTTTTTTCTTTGATCACATTTATTTATATTATTCTTGCCTTTAAGCCATGAAAATTCATTACCTAATTTTATATCTCTTTGATTAAACATTTATAAGATATAAATTATATATTATCTACTTTGGCTATTAGTTTAGAGAAATCACAATAAACTACAAGATTTATTTTAAGGAATATTGGTTCCCCAGGCACATAAGAAATGTAGACAAAATTATCAAATACAACTCTTTCATAAGAAATTTTTTTTAGCACCAAGTTTTACTACCTGTTCAGGTAATACACATAAGTACTAACTATGCTAATGAGTTAGAGATTAGTAAGGTTAAATTTAGAGGAAGTGTACCCACATTTGCATGGAGGGAAAGTTAAAAACAATTTTGGAAAAACCACTCTCAGTACAGCCAACCGGGATTCAAACATCTCCCTATCATCGGCAGTATAGTCTATTGTGAGTGTGACACCTTAGACCATGCAGACACCGAAGCTGATAAGACTTATGCTAAACCGTAGTTTTGACATTTGACATCACATTGCAACATGATTGAGCTATACCTTTGAAACTAGTTTGCCTATAAAATTGTTGAAACAACTTTCCTTTTCCACATCCCTTTTTCTCTACCTTGGTGAAGAAGCTCTATGCTTGTCTCCTCATTATCCTTTTTGATTGACAGGCTTACAAGCTTTATTTTTATACATTTTCATTTAACCATGTACATCTTTGCCAGCATTTATAGAGAATGTAAGGGAAACACTTTATAAACAAAACTTATATATAGCTTTGCCAGCAAGTTTATTAGGTGTATTAGCTAGAAGTGTTGTTGAAATCTTGCCTGTTGTCAAGGAAAGTAAAACTCGAAATATACAAAACATTAATGTTGTTGATTCTTCTCTATGGGTGTGAAACGTGGTCTTTTACCTTACATGATGAGAAATAAAATGAGGGTCTTCAAAAACCAGGTGTTTTGGAATATATTTGGTCCAAAAAGGGATGAGACTACTGGGGAGTGGAGTGTGGAGGAGGTTACATAGTTACATATTGGGTTACATGACCTGTACTCATTACACAACATTGTTTAGGATAATCAAGTCTTGTAGATTACAATGGGCACCACGCAGCGTGAAATGGATCTAGAACTATGTTCATAGTATTGATTGGCAAACACAATGAGAAAAGACCATTGGGAAGACCTAGACACAGATGGGAGGATAACATTAAAATGGACCCGAAAAAAAAAAATGAGGACATGAGAGGGACTGGATAGAATTAGCTCTTGTAGGCGAGGCAATGAGCTTTCAAGTTCTCACTGACATAGAGTAGATAAATTAAGTATAGCTTATTGCCTTAGCTATATTGAAAATCA
Source organism: Timema podura (assembly GCA_033556935.1). Lineage (NCBI taxonomy): Eukaryota > Metazoa > Arthropoda > Insecta > Phasmatodea > Timematidae > Timema > Timema podura. The sequence continues at coordinate 113,147,659 of JAVRXN010000010.1, forward strand.
ACTAAATGATCACCATCAGAGATCGGTATTATTGGCAACAAATGATTAGCATTGGCTACTTCAGCCCAGTCCTTATATCAACCATTTAATTTACGTTCTAGTTTCTACCTAATGAAGCTGTCTTCGACAGTGAAAGCTAGAAGATAATATTATTAACGTAAATTTGTGTGAAATGTGTTATAATAGAATTAGTGACATCCCCAATAATTTTCAAAAATTCTTTATTTTCTTAGTATGTGAATAACTAACAACCTTTGTGTTTCTGGCTGGCACAATGACTGCCTCATTTTCGTCTTCATGGTCTGATGGGATAACTTGAGAATAAGAAAAAACTAATAGCTTTATATATAACATGGTGTATTATTACATTAATTCAAATAGTTCAAATTTACAACATTTGTTGACATTCAGAGGGTTTACCAAAAGTATATTTATTCAATATTTTCCTTGGAGTTAATTGATAAAAAAAATATTTAAAAATACATAGTTTGATTTTATAAATATTGCTATAATTTTAAACTACAACAAGATGAAATAACAGTTATTTACAACTATGCACAATTTATAAACAAAAACAAAGATATTTCAAGTCCAAAATATTTTATAGATTCATTATAACTTATATAAAACAATTTACAAAAATATTATTCCTCTTTTTTTTTTTTGCCTAGTGCAAAGATGCAGTCTTTACCGAAAACTATACATTCTTACATTTTTAACATTATTTAAAGCTTTTAAACAAAGAAACAATCTTTATAAAGAAGTCCTTTGTGTAGAAATAATGCCCACCTTTTCAGCAAAATTTCCTAATAAGCTACCAAGACCAGAATCTTGTCCACTCTTTAATTTAAAACCAATAGTAGAAAAATAGGCGTTGTAAAATAGTGTTCTTACTGTCTGTAGACGTTCCCTTCTCCTGAAATTAAAATAAACCACCAAATATATAAGTATTTAAAATTAAAATGTAAACACAATAGCATACATACCATGCAGGCCCAAATATAGTGCAAGATTTTCCTCCTAAACATGTTCTTCCATAAAATGTACTCATATTATTACTCAGCCTAACATATTTCACTGAAGAAACAGTCAGATTCGTATATAGGTCTATTTTGTAGCAAACTCTAACTGTAATGGCCAGCCGGCAGGAATCACTACTATGAGTGTTTTTTTGTAGCACCAAATCCTACTACTCGTTTGGATTATATGCTTATGTACTAATTACTCTAGTAGTTTTAAGGATTTGGAAGGTTATATTTATAGAGTGGTACCGCATTTGCGTGGAGGGAGAGTGGAAAATCCACCCTCAGTACACCCAACCAAGATTCAAACTTTGATCTCCCCGTCATTGGCAGTATAGTCTACCGCGAGAATAGCGTGTTAAACCTTGCGGCCACTGAGGTGGGTCCCTACAAGTGGTCTTGTCTTTCCAAATAGTTACACTATGAAAGTTAACATACATTAAACTTGGCCGCTGGTGACAGGAAAAACAAGCAATGTTGAAAGAGCAATACCTATTTGTGGTTATAAACTAGGCCTGTGCAGGATTTAGAACTTTGGAAAATTAAATTTTCTCGAAACTCAGGTGGGAAAAATTATTTCCCGGCATTTTTCGGGAAACAATGAATATAACAAAAGTTACCATTAAGGACTGTTTATCAATGTCATGTTTGTATTTTTTTAGCACTTAATTTTACTATCTTTTCATCTTAAAGCTTATTTACTAACTGTGCCAATGGTTTTAGGGATTAGGAAGGTTATATTTAGGGGTGTGCAAATAGGATTATTTATCAAATCAAATAATTTTGAATCAAATATCAAAATTTTGAACGAATACCAAATAGTACAAATCGAATATTAGATTTTCCTTACATATGTGAGAAAAATAATTTAAATTAGTAAATTCCAATTGAAAATATGGTTCTATATTTAAGTATGCAAAATGCAAAAAATTACTTCAAAACATTGTAATATGACCTGGTATTAATAAAAAAGACCAAACCTAAAACAAAATTTCAGGAAATTGAGAGGAACCTTTGATCCAGTTTTTTAGAAAACGGGTTTCACCTAGATATATTTTTTTTTTAATTTTGTGATAAGTTTTTGACAAAAATTTAAATTTAAAAACTGTATGGTGGATGTTTAACCGGTCAGTGAAGAGATTATATTTCTTTAAATTAAAACATTATTATTAGAAAGGGTAAAATAATGGGGTGATTAATAAAGTTCTCATTTTCTAATATGCAAGGCCTACTTTTGTTTGTGTGATCATTAGTAGTACTCAACCCAAAATTTGGTTGGATCCTAAACAATTCCACTGTCAGCTGAAAGCCTTTGCAGCAGTGAAAAGGCTTACTAGGTAAATTAGGAGTGTGTTAGTTTCCTGTTGCTTTCCTTACTGAGCCAGAAGGTACTATTGCACATCAGTTTGCCAAGCCCACCAACTGACCTTACAAGCTTTCGTACTATACAACAATAAATTTAATAAAATAACACAACAGTAACGAATTATAAAATTAGTTCTTGATCCCTTTAAATGTTCTCTAGGCTTGACCCCTCTTAAATTTTTTCTAGGTTTGAAATCTTCTAAATGGTATCCAGGCTTGACACCGCTTGAATGTTATCTAGGCTTGACACCCCATAAATGTTTTCAAGCTTTGAAACCCCTTAAATGTTCTTAAGGCTTGACATCCCTTAAATGTTTTTTTAAGGTTTGAAACCCCTTAAATGTTATCTAGGCTTGACCCCTTTAAATGTTTTCTAGGTTTGACACCTTTTAAATGTTATCTAGGCTTGACACCCCTTAAATGTTTTTAAGTCTTGAAACCTTTTAAATGGTCTTAAGCCTTGACATTCTTTAAATGTTTTCTAGGTATTATTATTATTATCACCGCGTCTTACTACCCGTTCGGGTTATACGCACTTACGCTAATGTGTAATGGTAGGGTGATTGTGAGATGAAATGGAGGACCTACAGTTTAACGTGGAATCCGAACCACGGTGGAGGCCTGGCATTCCTCACATTCACAAGTTGTGATTAATACACGTCTTGTCAGAGGTGAAGGAAGGGTTTGGTAATCAGATAAATCTGTGCCGGGACCGAGGATTGAACCCCGGACCCTCAGCACAGAAGTCTGACACCTTACCCCTAGACCACCCTCTAGGTTTGAAAACCCTTAAATGTTCTCTAGGCTTGACCCCTTAAATGTTTTCTTGGTTTGTAACCCCTTAAATGTTCTCTTGACTTGACACCCCTTTTATGCTCTATTATTTCTGAGTCACCTCCCTAGACTGACAAGCACTCAAATGGTTGACCTTGCAATACTGCCCTCTCCCCTTCATTTTCACCCACTGGAAAATATGGTAGAGTAGCTATTTCTATCCTTCTATAAATGTTTCAATGCAAGCACTTTCACTTGTATAAAGAGCACAAGTCATGTGGTGCCCAATTGTTTGTCTATCCACCAGCTTTTATAAAACTCCCTTCCCCTTCTTCCAACCCTTAGGCAGGCCACAACCTCTTGCTTTCCGATAACAACGGTATTTCCCCCTTTCCCCTTAATGAACAAAGGTCAAGAGTATTTTTTAACTCTGTAGCACTGGTTTATCTAGTTACCAGATTGTCTCGCGCCAAGTGCTTGCTGCCTAAACTTACAGGTCTGGACAGGACTTTAAAGAGAGTTATGACTTAACTATTCGATCTTACTGTTCGGAGTTGCTATTCAGAGTTTCAAATTGAATATTCGGCCGTTAATTATTCAAAATTTTGAATATTCGCACACCTCTAGTTATATCTCAGGGAAATGTACCAGCATTTGCGTGAATGGGAAACCATTTTAGAAAAACCACTTAAGAGTACACCCAACTGAGATTCAAACTTCAATCTACCTGTCATTGAAGTCTAGTCTATTGCAAGAGTAATGCGTTAGACCATGTGGCCAGTAAAGCGGGTGATTTAATGTTCAATACCAATATTATTAATTTATCACAGATGAATTAACCTTATCTTCCGTTGTGTATACAAATACCCGAATATTCAGTGGCTTTTATTTTAATATTACCTAGTCAACACAACTGAGCAGCATTAAATAACTCATAATTGATGGTATAATTTATCCGTGAATGGATTTAAGGCAGGAAAACATATGTTTAGTGCAAGATAATGATAAAAGTGGCTTTTAAATAACAAATTATACATGAAATACACACACACCCCACACCTTTGCATCAAATTACGTCTATTAAGTTAATTTTATTATTTGTAATGGCAACCATTTGCTTTTGTACAATAGATAATATTTTAATAATCTAAATTTTTTGATCCCCACAGCGCCTTTTGTGAGAGATTTATTAGCTAAGACTTAAGAGGTAAACCAGCCATACTGGCTCAGCTGAGAAATGTTTTTGATATTCTTATGGACATGACTGCGGCTCACTTTAATTCATTCAAATTAATTTGAAAATCTTGATGTTTTATCGTGTATGTATAAAAATTCACAACATGAATTTTTTATTTAAAATAAGATTTTAGTCAATCTTAAAAATTAAAATATAGTTTTATAATTTGTATATTAAATTTGCACTTAATAGTATATTTTTTTATTTTCTTTATTTTTATCAATTTCCATTATTATAAAATTATCAAGCCTTCTCACTGTTAAATATTTTAATTTTTTTTTCACTTATCATGTAGGAAATCAATATTTCCTGCTCGAAAATGTCCAGGAGTCAAAATGTCATTCCCGCACAGGTCTATTATAAAATTACTTGATAAGTTATATACACTTCCTACAAAATGGTGGAAAGCTTTCTTCAGTTGAAACTTGTACTTAGGAATGGGCCAATCAGATGAGCGACCGATTATGGCATAATTGAGAGATCTGATGATTGGAATTTGGGCTGCCGATTGTTTACCCCAACCTTTTAATTTGTGCTTCAATGGATGTCAGTTATTACTCTAGATAACCTTTCAGTTATTTCTTTCTTTCTCTAACAAGAGGTTGAAAAGGCTAGAGGGTTAGTTTACTGATAAAGAAGAGAGGTTAGTAAGTGTGACAACTTAAATGAGAAAGAGCACTTAGCAAGTAATTCAAGGTCACCACCTAAGAGCAACAGATGTCTGAACAATCAGGAGAAAAAATTCAAGAGTCCAAATTTTTTAGGGGTGTCAAAGCTAGACCATGAATACAAGATATTATCTTTTTCTAAACACCTAAAATTATTTTTCATTTAATAATAATATAAAATTGATGCTCTCATTTATCTTAAAGTCTTCTTCAAAGCGCGTTTCCTCATAACCAATGAGGACAAAAATTTAAACGAACAAACATTGTCTGATGCTTTGTTTTCAAAATAGGTGGCATTGTCAACTGGAAAACACCACATTGCTTCCTGGCAAGGTAATGAAAGGCACAACATGGACAATGGACTTCCCCTTTTAATCAAAGTGCCGTCCATGTTTATAGTAGGTTTTCAAACTGACCAAAGTGCATTTCGAAAGATGTGGGAGTGTGTTGCATTAAGCTATCCTGTACATGACGCAAAATGCCGCCATCAAAGGTTGTGGATTACAAAATAAACATCAGAAGATGTTGAGTTTCATTTGTGGCTTGTTTTGGTAAATAGAATCACACTTTTTAAAAGAAGTGTGAAATTTATCCACACTGTAAGGATATAATCTTTCATTTAACAATATGGTAATGCTATGTAAAATAAAGTAAAATAGAAAGCTCCTACAATTTTCCCATTTATTTTGATAAAAATAGTTTAGGTATTGGAACATTTTAAATGAATGCACGCATGCATATTTGTAGTTTTACAGCTTTATGCCTGTAAGAAAAATAAATAACATTATAGCCACAAAAATACTTACAAAGTTATTGGATCCAAGCTTGTTGAGTTATGAATAAAACATCCATCATCTTCAATCACGGTAGTACTTGACTCTGTAGACATTGGGCCTTCACACCTATAATATATTTAAAATAAATAATGGAACATTAAAAAAAATATACCTTGTGATTAGGAGTGTGCAAAGTCCAATAATGCAATCCTAAGCTAAATTGTGATTCAAATATTTTTTGTTAATTGATTTATGCTTGAAAAAGTATTGTATTGTACAGGGTGTATGAATCATGTTTTTCCAGTGTAAAATTAAGTCGAAGTGAATATTAAAAAATATTCCTGGATTTGAATCAAAGTTAGAATAAAAGGTCTATAAACATGCTGAAAACAAAGTTATTGTTAAAAACTTCAGGTGTTTAGCATTATTTTATTTATATTTAATTTAGTTCAATTTATAACAAATACAATAGTATTAAATTTTGATCCTCTATTAGAATACCTTACTCCTTTCTTCCTACTTGTATAAATATTTTTAAAACATTTAGTTTATTTAAACAACTTTGTCAAAATTTTTAACTATATGATCCATGACAGATTATGTTAAATTAAATCATAAAAAGCTACAATATTATTTTGATTTCATTGGAAACTTTCTATTGTTGTTTGATTAATGAATATTAAATTAAATATGACAAAGATATAAAGTGTAAGGAATTCTGCCCTCTTTGCATCCTATGCCCATGAAATCTTATCTTGTCCAATCTATTAAAACATTTAAATAAAATGTGAAAAAACTGAAGCACATGGTCAAAAGGTTTAGTAGGAAATTCGAATGAGAAAAATATGAAACAAAATAAAAAGCACAGAAAAATGAGTGGCTGTAAATAGTAAAGGAATTTCAATATCGAGTGTTGCAAACATAAGTATAGAATTTAATTGAGATTTTATATCAAGTTTTGGGTTTATCTAATTGTCTTATAAAATTTAAAATATGATAGCTAAACACTGAAAGAAAAAATGGTTCACAAGTACAGAGTAAAATGTTTTATCATTTTGATGCAAAATTTACTTTTCAACTTGCTAAACTAATTTTTGATTTTCTCTTTTTGCATGTGTGTGGATGACATTTTATTTACATGTGTGTTGTCGAAAGAGATTAATTTTGAGCTTTACTGAATGTGTGAGAAATTCCTTTATGAAGTTTTAAAAAAACACACTTGAACAAAATAATGACAAATTTAATGCTAAAATAATATTTTAAAATTGTAGGTTGTTTTGTCAAAATGAATTTGTATAATCTGAATCAAGCAGATAATAGCAATGAAAATAATATACTTTTAAACGGCTGGTAATCAATAGTAAATCAAAATTTTGTCAAAACAACTGTCAAACTAATTAAAATGTAAAAGAGTCATTTACAAAGAGAATATGAGAAATAAACTTACCCAAACATTATTTATAAAGTAAAATACTGTGAAAGTAATTTATTTAAATCACTAATATCTGCCAAAATATAGTAAAATATGACAAAGTCACCTTACTGACCTGTTTAAATATTGTTTCCCTGGGATAAGTAATGCAATACTCAAACAATATCTAACTGATCAATATAATTGCAATAAAATGACAGTACCCATCCTTTGTTCTTAAACCCATGGAAATAAGTATAAAAAATATGGGTTAATAATAATTAATATATGATTTAAAGTTTTTATCCAACACCTTAGCCCAGTCGGTGGCGTGCCTGTCTACTGAGCTAAGGGTTTCAGGTTCGATTCCTGGCATGGCCGAACAATTTATCATTGGTGAAATGTGGGTTTACTCATTCACAGTAATGAATTAATGGCTGGGAACCGGATATTGGGCCTGTCCTCGTCTTAAGTTAGATTATAAGGCATATGAAGCTATGAGAGGCCTAGCAAGCTGGTGGTGGAAAATACAGGATGATTCATAATTGTATACAATAAAGTGGTGCAGTGAAATCTTCACTGAGAAAGGAAGTAAAAGTCTCATAACATCATATGCCAGGACTGCTTCTTTATAGAGATACTCATAGGGATAGGTAAGACAGAGACTACAGTTATATCATATGAGTTATTTTATTGGCCTGGTTAGTGGAACAATGCACGTTCATAGGAGGTGTTCGAAGTGTCCACCATTGTACTCACAGCACAATTCAGACCTCCTGCACTACAAGTGTCATGATCATTGGAAGATGTGCAGTATAGCCCGGATCGTATTTCCAGCAACCACAAATGAATTCCACAGATGCTCTATGACATTGTGTCATTGCAAATACGCAATTCCCTTCATGTTGCCCGCAACCAGGAGTCACAAGGTGTGAAATCGGGAGATCACGCTGGCCATGCAACAGGCCAGTTGCGTCCAATCCATCGCCTGTGATAGTATTAGTCCAAATGGTGCCTAACTGTACGGTCGTAATGTGCAGGGGCTCCATCCTGAATCAGTCACATGTTTAGCCAAGCTGCCAGCGAATAGTCCTCCAGTAGATGGGGGAGAACGGTCAGCAGAAAGTGTAAGTAGTTTTCACCTTGTAGTTATGCAGACATTTTATACGGCCCAAGAAGAATATCATCCACAAAACGCACCTAGACGTTGATGGAAAAAATAATATTGCGAATGGACCTCCAAGACGGCATTTGGATTTGTGTCGGCCCAAATGTGCTGGTTGCAGAGATCAACACTGCCATTTCTGGTAAATGTTGCTTCTTCCATTGTCAGTACTAAGATGAGGAATTGTGGATCTGTGGCATGGTGGTCGAGCAGCTACTCAAAGAATGTCCTACGGCGTTCAAAGTTGAGAGCTGGATTCAACTCCTGCACAGGTTGCAAATGGAAAGGGTACAGTAATTGGCCATGTATTGTTCTCCACACGGATGTTTGTGACAGGTGATGACTTGCGGCTAAACGGTGTGTGCTTGAAACTGGTGAGTGTTCCACAGAACGCAGAATAGCCTCTTCCACTGCAATGGTCCTGGTCTACCAGCGTTGACAATCACAGGTGCAAAGCAATTGATTTCCCTCAGGCGATGTTCAGTGCCACAAATGTCCTTGGATTTGGGTGACGTTGGACAGGAAAATGTGCAGCATACATACGAGCAGCGGAATTCTGTCGTTCCTCACCATAAATCAGAATCTCGTCGGTCAGTTCCTCGTTTGTGTATTGGTACACAATCTTACTGGCCACTTTCAATCACAGCAAGTAAATGAGTGTAATGTTCCATGTCTCCTGTATGGCGAGTGATGCATTCGCAATACTACCTTGTAATGTTGCCATATCTCGATAACGAAGCGGTCCCGGCAATATGTTGCTATGAGACTTTTAGTTTCTTTTTTAGTGTAGATTCCACTGCACCACTTTATTGCATATAATTACTAATCACCCTGTATATGGCTTGAATAAAAGACTGATCCAGGCCACAGGCTGGAAACAATAATGGATATTAAGTAAATTTAAAGTTTTATTCGTTTGAAATTGTAAATTTGGTGTGATAAACAAACACAACTCTCATATGGTAAACAACTTAAAATGATTAAAATTGAAAATACATTTATTAAAAAAAATCTAAGATAATAATTTTGTCTAAGTCTAAGCTAATAAACATTCAATTAGACTTCACAGTTTTTCAAACTTTCAAAAAACCTTGTGCCATAATGACTGTAGGCTTACCCCTCTTCCAAGAAGTTGGCTGGCACAGTGAATCGACAGAAAGGTGCGATTACACTAGTCTGAAGAACTCCTCTTAAGTTCTAGCAATTTAACAGTGGAAGCTTCACTATCACTATAATTCGAACGTTCTTCGTTAACAATTAAAAATCTTTCAACACATCTTTTTGCCAATTATCCTCCTCAATTTTGTGAACTTGGTCACAGCACTTTTTCCATTCTTCTGCAGTGTGTTTTTGAAACAATTTTTCACACAGATTTTTTTTTTGTCCTCAAGAGAATTACTTGAGAGATCTTGGGCCACTTGTCCTTGTCCTTTTATATAGTCCCAAACCATTTCGATTAGATTAAGATCAGCGTGATAAGGTAGCAGATGCAAAATATCATAGCTTTGATCTTTTATTATTTCATCAGTTTTGTATTTCCTCTTACAAGGAGCTCTTCAATTAATTCTGGTTTTCTAATTTCTTCAGTGAATGAGATGCTGTTCTTTTTTAGCCACATTTAATGTCATCTTTTCAATATGCACTTGTTGGTTTCTTGTTCAACTGCACACAATAATAACTAACTTTGTTCATTATAATGACACTTCTGGGGGGAACATTAGGTAATTATTTCTCACAATTTCACTTATTGAAATTAGTGTAGTTCATGTCATCGTGGTAGTCTCCTGTTTTTTTCTTTTATTTGAAAATGTGAAAGGAATTAAGAACAAAACCATCCCTTTCCCCTCCAGCATGCACAATGATTAGTCGATTTCCTTTTCTAATAGGCATCGTAACACCTGGTTCGAATTCAGACTGCCAGCATGTTTTTACATTATGACACGCATTAACATACATTTCATCAACATATATAATGTTCCTTCCACTACTCCTAAATTCATGAACTTCACGTAAGTACCTGGCTCTTCATGCTGCTAATTCAGGGCTCTCAATCAAAAGTTTTCTTTTTGATTGGCACTTTTTACACTTAAACCCTAAGCTTTTGATTATTTTTTGTAAATACTCTCTGCTGCAATCCATAATATCATAACTTTTAAGAGTTATTTGTAATTTCTTAAGTGTCGGCACAGTTTTTTATGACATAAAAATCGTGGACTTTCCTAAGAACTGAAGCTTTCGTGAAATCATCTATAAATATTCTTTTACTATGCTCCCTACACTTTCCTTTTGGAGTAGAAAAGATAAGGCATCCTTAAGAAACAAGGGAACCTTTACCTTCTTTCAAAATAGTTTTTATGCTACTTAAAGATACGTCTGTGGTTTCACTCGTACATTCAACTACATTGTATTTTAGATTAAACTGTTCTTTCTAGTTTCTCAAGCGATCAGGTATATTAAATACAATTTCCATAGCGTGTCCTCTCAAAGGACGTCCAGAAACACTTTTGGAAGATGATGCTGCCATTATATAGGTTCTTGTTAGGTATACTATATGACCTACACTATTTAAGTGCACAGGAATTATAGTTATAAAATACCTTATACCCACAAGTTATTTTAAGTTTCAACAAAATTACATTTAGAATACACAATTTGTAACCAATTATTTGTCTAGCTAGTGTAACACGTGCTTCCAGACAGCCGATGTGAAGCATGCTAGCACTGATAACAGACTGAGTCTCACCCTGTGCAGATGAATAATGTGGTGGGCTTGCGCAGGTTGTTTTCTATCTGCGGCCGCTATAGTATTGTGCTTATTATATAGCTTTATGGACTGATTAATAATATGTTAGTGCACAATTATTGTTTACAATATTTTGTTCTAATCTATTATATCCAATTATGTAAATTAAATAACTCCCGATTTTTTCATATAAATATTAGTTTGTAGTGCATCTTTCACTTACCCTGTATATATATATATATATATATATATATATATATCACACACACCCATGTATGCACGCACACACCCACATATTTATATGAGCACTGCATCCTACTAACTATTAAGTTTATACGCATATACGCTAATGAGTAAGAGGTGGAAAGGGTTTATTATTATTAGCACCGTGTCCTACTACCCATTCGGATTATACGCACTTGCGCTAATGTGTAATGGTAGGGTGATTGTGAGATGAAATGGAGTACATACAGTTTAATGTGGGATCCGAACAACGGTGAAGGCCTGGCATTCCACACATTCACAAGTTGTGATTAATACACGTCTTGTCAGAGGTGAAGGAAGGGTTTAGCAATAAGATAAATCTGTGCCGGGACCGTGGATTGAACCTCGGACCCCCAGCACAGGAGTCAGACACCTTACCCCTAGACTGCAAGGTCGCCTGGAAAGGGTTTAATTTAAAGGAAGTGTACATAGTTTTGTGTGGAGGGAGAGTGGAAAAACCACCCTTAGTATACCCAACAGGAATTTGAACCCCAATTTCCCTGTCATCGGCAGTCTATTCTAAAACGAGAGTGACGCCTTAGGCAATGTAGCCACAAAAGGTTTCCTTTTTCCGTCCCTTAAATATTTTTAATATATACTTTAATATCATTTTTGGCTACTAGTCCCATAAATTAGCTATTAAAAAAAGGAAAGGCCAACAGACTTATCAGAAAATTTAGGTCTGGAGCTCCTATTAAAATGACATTAGGATATGTTTTAAATATGAACTTTGTACCTAGAATTTTTAGTAAAACGTCTAAACATTAGTTTTCTATGTATAAAAGAAACCTCACCAAGCTGTACGATTATTTTAATTAAAACGTATTTATAAATTTATATTTCCAATAATAAACACTAATTTACCCGATCAAGTGGCTGCATGGTCTAAGGCGCCACTCTTGCACTATAATAGACTAGACTGCCAACGATGGGGAGATCGTGGTTCAATCATAGGTGGATGTACTGAGGGCGATTTTTCCTAAATGGTTTTTCACTTTCTCTCTCTCTATGCAGGTGTGGGTACTCTTCCTATAAATTCAATCTTCCTTATCCCTAACACATTAGCGTAATTAGTACATAGGCATGTAATCCGAACTGGTAGTAAGCTATGGCTAAAAAACTATAAAGATATTTGATTTTATTGTGATATTTGCCCCGTGATTGAGCACCAATTATTATGATAATGGCCCAAGATTTTAAATGATGATTATGCAGATGTATGCCTTATGCCATGTATGCCTTATGATGAGCAGTAAGTATAACGATACCAGGTTTTATAATGACGACGAAGACGCGTGCATGCCTTGCGACGCACTTGTACGCTGTTATGTGATCTGATTATATGTAATTCTTATTCTTATGAAATAAGTAAAACTTTTAATATTTCACACGATTTATTTAGATGATTATATTTTCGTTACTGTAGATTTGATATTAAAGTGATACAGTTTTTTGTTCATTTACGGAGTGACCCAGAGAGCCTGATCTATGCAGTTCAAAATTATGTTTTCTGTCTTAATGTTACTGTCGAGATTTTTTTTCTGTTTGGATTCATACGCACAAGCTGCTTATATATGACCTACCCTTTGCTTCTTGGACCCCCCCCCTTGTCTCCAGAGTTAGAACTAACTAATAGGAAAACTCCTGGCAACCTGATGTTGTGAAGGCTAGCTTCATATTGGGTAAAGGGAGCTAGCATGTCACTTGATTTTCAAATACAACAGAGTTGGTATTTTAAAGAAATAAAGTTTTAAAACGCAATACATTGAAATTACTTCCAAAAATGCGCGATTCTCCATGGATGCATTATTAAAAGGAAAATTTACATGCAGTTCTTTAAAGAAAAATACACTTCATCCATGACTTTTTGAATATATGAGGGGTCCAAAACAGTATCATTACAAAACATAAAAAAAAAAAAAAAAAAAAAAAAAACACCACATAATTTGTAATCAAACTGTTGAAATATAAATAAAAAATATTCAAGTTGGCAAATGAATTGAAATCTTTCATCATTAAAACAAATTAGTAAAAGACACCAAAGTTAATTGAAATATGTGTTAAATGATAAAATTACTCACAGAGATATGCGACTACCATTTTGAGAGGCAGCTGAGCTAGGTGTTGCAGAGTCAAAGGTTGAGGTAGAAGTTGAGGTAGAAGCTGAACCACGAAGACTACCAGTTCCTGAAATTAGCTGCCAACTGAAAAATTTAAAAAAATGTTTCCATAATATATCAACTAAAAAACAAAATCAGTAAAAGTTTACCAATGAACAAACTAGGTATCATTTAGAACATTGTTAATTGCACAATTGTCTGCATTATTTCAATCTAATTTAATTAATAAAGCTTCCAGGCTCTGCCCAAATAATGAAAATTTTACAAACTTGAGTGAGAGAACAATTTTTTTGTTGTTGTTGTTGTTGTTGTAAAATGCAATTTTAGAGCTCACCTATTTAAAAAGTAGTTTGAGAACAAATATTTATGTTTAACTTTTTGTAAAAAGTTAATCAAAGTGACTATCTCACCTGCCCACATTGAGTGAACTGTTGGAGTCATTGCGTTGTTTCAATCGACTTGTGGCAGGAACTGCCACAGGACTAGTCCGGCTAGTGTGTTGAGAACGTGATCCAAATGTGAATACAAGCTGGTCTCCAGCATTGTTGACTGCAAGTGGAGGGGCCAAGATACCAGGTTCCTGTGTAAAATCAGACAAACCTCACCTATACTATTATAAAAGAATCAAATAGCCAAAGCTATTATTTATGCTTTTAGTGAGGATTACTCTATCTAGATATCATATTCTGAAAGATTGATACCAATCACGTGGGATGGCATAACCAAGTGATTTTAATAATTAAATGACTATTCAACTGTTAGTAAAAAAAATCGTTTAATTTGACTGATTTTGAAGAGTCGTTGCAGGGGAAGGAGGGATCTTAGTAATAAAACTGTGTCACCTTAGTCACCAATGGATTTTAAATAATGATGATTATACACATAATTAAACAGTGTCGTAAGTACTACTACATAAATAAGATAATTATATAATTAGTTTAGGCTTAAAAAAAAAACCCAACACACACATCATTCTGTGAGGATTTTAATATTCAGTTGGAAAGTGTGAGACTTGGGGAAAGTCTTATGATGGTGGAAAATCACGCCAATTATGTGTTTAATACATTGTAAATAACTTTAAAAACATAATTACTCACCCATTAGCCTGTTCTTCTAATGTGTCAGGCACAGTGTGGAAAACAAGGGGAGGATTGTCTTGGCTCTTGCTACTGACAGAACTGCATGAACTGTTTAGACTTATGTTGGAGCCACGTGAACTGATAGGACCTTCTCCATCCAGCAACAAACCGTCCAAGTGTAAGTCTGAATCATTACGAATAACTGGATGTTTGTTCTTACGGGGTGTCACACTATATTCATCTCCAACAAGATGTTTCAAAAAATAAAAACAAAAAAAGAATATTTCCTCTCCTTTACTAAGACGATCTTCTAGGTTGTGGCCAAATAACAGCCAGTCATAAGCGATAGTGAAATAAAGAATTTGGAACGCATTAAGGGATTGATGAATGGCACCATCTGCCCACAAAGAAAGGCGTAGCAGGGAGACAAAAAGTGGTGTTCTATCCCAACCACTAATACAATGAATCAACAGCCCTGTACTGTTTTCTTGAAGATACCGCAGTAATAATTTCATGTAGTTTTGAGTAAGCTTTACCAAGTCCCACATCTGGAAAATAAAATTTAAGACTTCATTATCACTATGTCATTAAAACATTTCCTTGGACAAATTTAAAAAAATCAGTTTAAGCTTTAGTATTGCACAAAGTTTGGTACAAATAAGTTTCATCTTTTATTTTAACAAATAAGAAAAGATGAAAAGATCTTAGTTTAATTAATATTTAGATATCACTGTAATATAGCAAAACTGTAACATATACACAGAAATAGTGTTTTTGTTTTTTAAATGTTGGTATCTATTATTACTAAAACAGTTGAAAAATTTAAGAAATGCTTCAGTAAATTTGGGGAAATTGAATTTTAATTTAGTTTTAGTGCAATTTAGTATATATTACTACTACACCTGATATTAGTTTTGCAACTAACATTTCAATATGCATTCTTGGGAATAATAAAGCAAATGCTAATGCTTAATTTCTACTATGGAAAAATACATTTTAACCCAGGGTCTCTTATATGTTATTGACCAATTATCTTAAGCATTATTTTTGTTTTCTAATTTGATTTATATTATAATATATTCTTCCAATGTGAGGAAATTAAGTTATGGCCATTAAAAAATAGTCTTGAGAAATAAAATGAATAGTGCATCTGTCTGAGATCCCAAATCAGTTTAGGTGGGAGATGATTTTTCCAAATATAAGTTAACCATCCTCCCTAAAGGTTAGCGTGTTTCTGCCTTCTCCATACAATAGCACACTAAAATAATGTTAGAATCTAAATAAGCTAACCCCACACAAATGACTGGATTTAATCTTTAGTCTTTTTTCAAAGTTGTCTCTTAATGGCTCTATTTTTGTGAAACAGTCTTCTAAATTTCTTTTTTATCTAAAATTCTTGAATGTATAGTCCACGTGTTACTCTACACACAGTCAAACAAAATAAGTTAGTCTACATTATCTACTTGTTGAAAGAGGTCAACATTAAATTATTTTTTAATTTAAGAAACAACTTTACCTTGTAATTGGCCCAATCTATTCGCAGTTGAGAAGATATTGGATCATCAGGTATTCCAATGTTGGCATCTACATGAGCTTGAGCCCAGTTGAAGACAAGACCTTGGGCTATATAGTCATTATCTCGGTATTCTTTGAAGAATTCGCAACCAGGATAAGGTAAAGATATAATAGTAAACTCAGAATAACGGTTCTCTTTGTCAACTTTTTCGGATGATGTCACACTGAAAATGAATTATATGAAGGGCTTAGTTATAATACATTGTATTAATTTAACAATGAAATAAATTGGTGGGTTTTTTTTCAAGGTCCTAAGATGTTAGACTTTAGGACAGCCTGATTATAGTGGAGTCTGAACAATTCATAGCTTCCCTGCCTATATTTTAATTCTCATTTAAATGTATGGCATCTACATACAATTATTTCATATTTTACATAATGCTTGAAGAGAGATTGGGGAAACACCAATAAAAAAATAAATTATAATGTGAGCCTCTCCATTAGGAATTGAACTCAGACTTCTGAAAAAAAAACTAAGTGCAATTTGAGTATAAAAAATTAGACTGCTTTGCCAACGCTGCGGGTGGTAAAATAAGAAAAGTTGTATATTTAATCTTTAAACATGTGAAAACAGTGTAGAAACAGTGTACAATATTTTAAAGTAAGTGGCAGATAGTGAAGGAAGCCAACCTGAAAGGATAGTTAGGCTCGGCCAAGACCAGAACAAATATACTTCTCTCTTCATTTCTTCTCTTCTTCCTTCACTTTTCACACTTCTTTTCACTTACACAGCTATAAATTATTTTTAATTTTTGGAGCCACACCTTTATCATATTAAGAGACACACAAATAACACATTAAAAACAAAGAAAAATATATGGCACTACATGCTTGAGCAATATGAAATTACACATAAAAAATATGGTGCTACATGCTTGAGAAACTTAAAAAAAATAAATGGTACGGCGCACCGCACAGACTTTCTCTCTCTTTCTATAAACTCGTAAGATTTCTGAACGGAATAATGTACATTGTATCATCACCACTCCACATAAGAACATGCATAAAATAATATACAATGATATAGAATCAATGAGAAAAGAGGCACATCTTTGTCCACCTAAGAGCATTTCAAACAGTTTAATGTCTTCCACAAGGGTCAACACTTCGTTTAAAAATTTCGATTTCTGGTTAAAATTTTAACATTTTATAAGGTGTTGCAGATCTTAAAGTCATCGCATTGATATTTAATTATTCATTTATACATTTTGACCAATAAAAAATGTAAATATTGACTATTGAGTCTAAAATGGAGATAGATCATTGCTATGCAAACATTTCTCCTAAGAGATTTAAGGAAAAATAACATACTATTTTAGATACTTATATTTAATTACTCTATGGTATTGGAGAATTATTGCGTTAAGACTTAAGTAGTATATGTTTACAACTAAAGCTCACAAAATTGTATTAATATATTTGCAAATATCTCAGAAACTGCTGCTTTTATAAAAATATATGTCAAATAAAAGTTTTTTATTTTTAATAGGCCTACAATTTTGCAATGATAAGTTGTTTAGTTTCTCAAATAGTTGTGGAGATACGGAAATTAACGCTTCTGTAAAGTACCCTAAAAATCATTTTCATAGGAAAATGAAAATAGCCAGTTTATTTATAATCTTAATCAACGCCTAGATACGAATTTTAATCAAAATCGTTTGAGCAGATTTTGAGAAAACCAATTTTTTCTCTTTTCGCCCTTCAGTAAACTACCCTTAATTTTAAGTTTTTATAGACACACAGACAGACGGCATTGCAAAGACTATTTTTTAGGGTTCGGGGGGTCATGAGACGTCGACATCCATCAACATTTCAGGTTAGTTTTTTTTTACGGTCGCAATACTTAACTTTAATGTCCAAAAAGTTAAAAAATTCATATAATTGCGTATAGATTGAAAGTTATTGATTTTATAAAAATATGTTTCGGATAAAATATCTGTATTATAATTATATATACATATTTGTGATGCTAAGTAATTTCATATCTCAAATAGTTTCGGAGCTATTATAAAAAATGTTAATTTACCCATCAGACCGGAGCCCTTAAATCGATTTTGCCGAAATATTGAGAGTAGCCATTTTGTTTGTAATATTTATTAATGTTTATAAATGAAATTTAATCAAAATCGTTAGAGCCAATTTTGAGAAAATCGACTTTTTCTCTTTTTGCCCTTCGGTAAACTACCCTTAATTTTAAGTTTTAATAGACACACAGACAGACGGCATTGCAAAGACTGTTTTTTAGGGTTCGGGGGGTCATGAGACGTCGACATCCATCAACATTTCAGGTTAGTTTTTTTTACGATCGCAATACTTAAGCTTTAATGTCCAAAAAGTTAAAAATATATATATAATTGCGTATAGATTGAAATTTATTGATTTTATAAAAATATGTTTCGGATAAAATATTTGTATTATAAATATATATACATATTTTTAATGCTAAGTTATTTCATATCTCAAATAGTTTCGGAGCTATTATAAAAAATGTTAATTTACGCATCAGACCGGAGCCCTTAAATCGATTTTGCCGAAATATTGAGAGTAGCCATTTTGTTTGTAATATTTATTAATATTCATAAATGAAATTTAATCAAAATCGTTTGAGCCGATTTTGAGAAAATCGACTTTTTCTGTTTTTTCCCTTCAGTAAACTACCCTTAATTTTAGGGGTAGATATCCAATTCCAAAAACCCCTCGGGGCAACCCTATGAAAACCCTAGATATCAAGTTTCAGCTCAATCGGTAAAATAGTTTAGGCTCTAGTTGGAGGTACAGACAGACAGACAGACAGACAGACAGACGGAAATTCAAAAACCACTTTTTCGGATTCAGGAAGTCATGAAACGTCAAAATTCATCAAAATCTCGAGTTCGAATTTTTTGACGATCACCATACTTTCTCTACCTGTAAGATAGAGAGAAAGTAAAAAGTGAGTTACTTTTAAAATTTCTCAAGCATGTAGCCCCATATATTTTCCTCAATGAGCTACTTTTTAAACTTTTCAAGCACGTAGTTCCATATATTTTTCTTTTTAGATAGTTTCAAAATTCTCAAGCATGTGGCCACATATTTTTCTTTGTTCTTTAAATGTTATTTGTTCTTCTATTAATATGATAAAGGAGTTTCTCCATAAATTTAAACAATGTGTAATTGAGTAAGTGAAAAGAAGTGTGAAAAGTGAAGAAGAGAATAAATGAAGAGAGAGGTGAATATGTTCATGTTTAGCCTTAACTAACCTTACTATCCTTTCAGGTTGTCTTCCTTCCCTATCACTTACTTTAAAGCTACATCCAAATCGTTTTGAGGAGCCTTGAGTTATAAACTTGATGGATTCACAATACCGCTGCACTTTCTATCGAAGACTGCATCAGCCAATTTGAATGGCAACAAGCCTTTCTACATCTTTGCTACCGCAGTGCTACTTCCTAACAATGATATTAGAAACCATATCAAACACCATCTATCAGCCCTAATGAAAATAAATACACGTTTAATATTGGCACCATTTTATTGTTTTATGAAAATTAAAGTATGCCAATAAACAATTTGCTACTTGTGGTGATATTAAATGGTAAGCGTAGCTTCATTTTTTTTAAAATAACCAACTTCTTAATATTATAAAACTTATCTGCTTTGGCAGCCTGTATAATTTAAAATGGCAAGCAACATAAACTTCTGCACTTTAACATTATTATTATTAGCACCGCGTCTTACTACCCGTTTGGGTTATACGCATTTACGCTAATGTGTAATAGTAGGGTGATTGTGAGATGAAATGGAGGACCTACAGTTTAACGTGGAATCCGAACCACGGTGGAGGCCTGGCATTCTACACATTCACAAGTTGTTATTAATACACGTCTTGTCAGGGGTAAAGGAAGGGTTTGCCAATCAGATAAATCTGTGCCGGGAGCGAGGATTGAACCTCTGACACTCAGCACAGAAGTCTGACACCTTACTCCTTGACCCCCAGGTCACCTTGTGCTCTAACAGAAAAAAAATAAATAATAAGAAAACAGTTGCTAGTCAAACACTGCACAAAGGGCATGTAGATGATACATAGCAATATGAATCAAAACAGCTATTAAAATATAATTAAGACCTGAGAAAACTTGTGATACACTGTATTTTACAAATATTTTCAGCTTTATCACAACTCAAATAATCTGCATTATCTTGATAAGGATTGACAATTTCCTCTTTACATTAATACTTTGCAATGCCCAGTTTCCTATATAAATATAATTGCACTCCTTTCTTTCAGTTTTCTTAAATTATAACTAAGCAAAAATATGGTTCATTTTGTACTTACTTCATTCCAAATTTTACTTTTTTTTTCTCCACCATAAAGTCAACAATAGTGCCAACGTTCAAGGTTTTGAGCAAGCGAATATCTTGACTGCGCACCTTGTCAAATAATTGCCAGTCACTTGGTGCAGAATCATCCAAATCTTCACCCAATACTTCCTCAACCATATTTTCTGTTCCTGAGAAGAGGTAGTTCAACCCAGAACGGCCATAAATCTCTGGACCACCAGAAAGTGTGGCTGATCTAATGAAACACACAAATATATGGATATACTTTTTTTAAAAGTTTCATTAAGAAACGTTTAGAAAGGTTTTCCTACTTTATTGGTTTGTAAAATATTTATTTTAAATTGACTTGATAACTTTGTGTAGATTGTCAAAGTAGGCCTTTAGTGGTTTAGTTCATATTATTATGATCAAAATCAAAAGCTTCAAATTCAAAGTTCAGTTAAGGGTGGTGAGAGGCATTAAAAAAAAAAAAAAAGTGGAGTGAGTAGTAAGAGAGATGAGGGTAGGTAGTTTAAAAGGAAACTAGGATGGAGGTTCTCATTTCCAAATGTATGCAAGATGTAGACTTTTCAGGGATTAGCAGAGAAAGAGTAGTTGAGGACAGACATGTAGGGGAAGAAGGGAGAGGCCTCGGAGTCAAATAAATAACCTCTTAGAAGCGGCAGTATTTTGCCACCTCCACCCTTTTTTTCAGCACT
This sequence comes from Timema podura, assembly GCA_033556935.1. Lineage (NCBI taxonomy): Eukaryota > Metazoa > Arthropoda > Insecta > Phasmatodea > Timematidae > Timema > Timema podura. The sequence continues at coordinate 113,168,876 of JAVRXN010000010.1, forward strand.
GCGTATTATTACCCGTTCGGGTTATATGCCACCCCCTTCTTAACCTTGCAAGATCGCTTTCCAGGTGGCATGACACACTGGTTTGGAGTCAAAAGAAGGTATGGTACAATTTCTATGTGGAAAGAAAAGAGACCATGATTAATTGGTGAGGAGTTGGCCAACTCTAGGAGTGGTTATCTTGCACTCCTTGGTGGATCAAACAGCAAAGAGGGAGAGCAGCAAGAACTTCCGGGTGTCGGGAAGTTGCAGTTAGTTGGGCTTGTGCTGTTATTAGCGTTTTCCATCTTGACATATTGCAAATGACTGCACAGGGATTCAGCTGTATTTACAATGCCAGGGGTCTACGACATGGAGGCACTCAATACATGTTTGAATGTTTTGGCTCATACAAACAAACATGAATATAAAATCAGACCATACATCTGGTATCAGTGCCATTCAACAAGGTCATGAGAAAAGGCACACCCGAGCCCTTTTAAAACTTCCACACACCTTCTCAACAACAACCTTGCATGTACCCTGCTGCTAGATAACCAAATAGTCAAGTGGTACTTCAAGTGCCGCACCATGGTTATTAAAGTCTAACAATAATTGGTGAATATGTGGCCATTGACAATTTACAAAATGTTTTACTTTGTTAAAATAATGATGAACTAGATAATAGAAAGCTTATTTTATTGCTATTACAGTTTATTCATAAAGAAAATGTTAAGATAAAATGAAATATTTTCCCAGTTCAATTGCATTAAAAAAATATCTCTTAAAACTGCTGAAATGTTAAATATAATCAAAGTGGTAGGGATGAGGGTAGTTTTAAGGGAAGTGCATTTGCATTAGAATATAGTAGGGATGGATAGGCACAGTGATAAATCACATAGGGAATATGACCGCACCCATCTGAGGTTTGAATCTTTATCTTCCCTTCACTGGCAATCAATATTATTGTGAGCCTGATGCCTTGGAGCATGTGACCATTAGTGCAGATTATATACTTATTACAAAAGCAAACTTCTTACCTGCAAATATTTTTTCCCTTGTATAAAATTACAGGAAGGGGGAAACGGGCTCTGCAACGTGCAAATCTGGCTTTGCCAAATAGTTCTCTTAGCTTTAGCACATCATGCATGCTCTCATATATTGTGCTTGTTGTCCGTGGGCCATCTCCCGCTCCCTTTATACAACCATTTATACCGTTGCATGGGCGTTCATACTCGAGGATGATCAATTGACTTGGATAGTGAGCACTTAATTCTCCAGAACTGTTGTTTATCACCTTAGGAAAACATCAATTGCATCATTCCTAGTTTTCAAAGTCTGACTTTGTAGTTAATGTATATTTTTCAATTGAACGAGCCTGATCCATAAAAAGTAATTAGCAATCAATTATTTTGTATGCCATAGCAAGAAAAGCTTACTGGTAGCTAACCTTATAAAGATGTGGCCTGGACACACACCATTGTGTTACAATAAAATACACCAAAACGTGTGAAAAAAACAACAACCTAATAATGTATTAAAAATACAAAGATATTAAAATGTTTATTAATTTATAGTAATTTATTTTCAAACCCTTGCTCACTTTACTACCATGATAGCAAATCAACACGTTTATTTATTGTTAGGGAATACATATTTGTGAACATTTTCATATTATATAAGATAGGTTTAAAAGAGATATGGGTCGAGAGACACCAATGTGCAAAGAATTTAGTATTTACTATAAGCTTTGCTAGCAAATGCCAGCATAGATTACTAGTGTTAGATATAAACTTTCCCATTCAATCTTATGAAAGAATACTTACAATATGACTATAATCCAATGAAACTAGACTTAAACAGTGCTGCATTACATCTTGTCCCTGAAAATAAAGAGAACAAAAACTTTTATAAACATCAAAAATAGAAAATAAAGGTGGAAAGTTGTAAATTTTTTGTGGACTTAGTACATTGTAGACCATACTAAATTCGCTCTGCACGATTGAATTTCATCAAGTACAGGATTTCAAACAAGTGACATTTACTAGCTTTCTTTTAAATAAATAATGAATATAAACAATCAAATATTTGAACTCTGATGCTCTTGTTGGTTTGTTCCATATTTTTGTTTTTGGTTGAGATTACTATGTGTAGAAAAATAAAATAAATGTTACTACTGAAGCATAATTTTATTTATTTTGTCCAAAAATCTGTAAAAATATGTCAACATTAACTAAACAAATAAAATCGCGATGACACCACCAGCTGTGTGTCAGCTTACTAGGAAAGCCATCTATTAGAATTATAGTGGTGCATGATAGATGGCGTTGCTAATTATAGGTCGAAGTACCACAACAACCCTGCAAGTCTAGGACTAGCGCTAAGCCGAGGATGCAAATTAGCAGACACCCACACGCCCCAGGTTTCTAAATTATTTCCCCGGGCACGTAAGATTCCAAAAACACTTACGTATTAGCTCAGAGTGGGCGCATTTTCTCCGCGAGCTGATGCCCATATGGTAGTGTTGCGTTGAGTGACGATAGCCAGAATCATGAGTAACGTTGCGTGTATTAAAAAGAATGCTGTTTTGAAACACGAGAATGATAAGTAATTTTATTGCATTTTGCATTAAATGTGTGGTTTTTATTTACTTTAAGGAAATTCTGGTCTATTTTTTGTTTAAAATACTAACCATTTGTAAATTACCGAATTCTGAAAAAGATGTATCATTCTTAGTTTAAACATAAAATTTGTTACATTGTGTTTCTTAGATAAATGTATTTATGAATTTCAAAGATGTGTTTATATTGAATATTGCAGCTATACAATAATTTGTTGATTTGCGTTTTTCACTTAATCATTGGTGAAAACGTTGCATAGCACGGAAAGTGCTAGGTAACGATGCTAGCAGGAAGTGCAAGTAACGAGCATAGCACGAAAGTGCAGGTAACTGCATAGCACGAATGCTAGGTACCTTGATAACACAAAATCGCTTGCTACTTGTTAAGTTTTAACAAGAAATATTATGTAGTGGAACTGACTGTGAATGATTGCGTTCGATGTAGAGTGTTATTCATGAAATGTATAAATCGAATAAAATCTAACCATAAAAGCATGCTAATATTTGAAACAACAAACAATTTAATGACTAAGTATTAGTGGACCATCTGTCACTGCCTTTGACCCAAAAGAATGCATTCAAAACTTGTTTATCAACCAATAAAATCGGCCTGGCTATAAGCAGTAAATCAGGTAAGAAAAGTGGGCCTGTAGGTCTTTTGGTGGGCCTCTAAATATTCTGTGCTTATTTCCAATCCTGAGCTAAGCTAATAGGTTCAAATCATGGCCAAGGGTTAGATAGGGAGGGTTTCTCACTCTCCCTCCACACAAGTACATGTATATTTTCTCTTAATTCTACCTTCCTCATCCCTACTTTACTAGCATAGTTAAGATATGTATAGCCCAGACAGGTGGTAGGAAGCAATGGGGAAAACAAGCTAGATTTCGCCAACAATTATGATTCAACTAACCGATCAGGTTACTGGTCTGGTCACATGTTGCGCTCAGATGAGCCAATCAAAGCCTTGTTACTGACTTTTCTAAGCTCAGATTGAATAATCTCACTATGATAATCAATTTTAAGTTAAAATAGTTGCCATTTTAATGTAAGTTTCAAATATTTAAGGGCCCGCGGTTAAAGTTAATCATATAAGTTGCTTTGATGCAACAAATTAAACTAGTTTCCAAGATGACTGAGATAGTGAGTTGGTCAGGGGAGATTTGTGTGCACACAAGTAACCCAAGTTAAAATGTGAGGACAACCCTGGATAGTGATGACCCATGTGTTGCTAGTGGAAACTCTCGCAGATAGGTCCTACATAAGTCACATACACCCTCAAGTAAATTAGCTGGACGTGTTTTGTTTCGCACCACTAACAAACCTTGTTACACACCTGTACCCTCTCAAACCCTTATATTTCTCCATCCCACTTCGGATAATCCATCTCGCAACTGTGACAGCCGAGCTACAGAGGCCAGGCCTAGCACCAAGACAGACGTAACTCAACACTCTGGTGATGTCATGCATATCCCAGAAAGTACAAGTCTCTTTGCGATTGGCAGAGCCAGGTCATGGAGACAGCAATGCTTGAGAGCACCATCACTAGAGAGCTCCAGCAACTCAATGCAGAGACCCAAATAACGAGTTCCCGAGAGCCACCATTCCCAAAGGAGTGACTGGGAGATCACCCGAGGATGGGAATTATGTCAATCCAAGCTCCTTCTAGAAGTGTTAAAGTTTTTGTATAAATATGTGTATGTATCTCTAAGTATTCTATATTCGTAGTTTTAGTATGTACTGATAGACAAAATTTGTTTTAATTCAAGTATAATTTTTAAGTAAATGAATGTACAGGATAAATGAGAGAGATTAAACTTTGTAAAACTACATCTAGTCATTTCGATCTTCAAAACCTATCTCTAGACTCGCGCTGTTTGCCGTATTACAATGTACTTACCTCATCAAATTTGAGTCTTTAAACACTTTAATATCTGTAGTCACATACTGGTATTACTTATGTTTGCATGTGAAGCACATTCCCCGATGCAAACCTAGATCTTATAGTTTTGAATGAGCACTGGTGTGTTTCAGTATTTGGTCGAGTGTATCATCATTTATTAGTCAGATAAAAGCATCACAAGGGTTGTTAACATCCCTGACAGATTTTTTTCTATATGTTATCTATTTTATTTTTTGAACTTGTAACATAGCTTGATTAACATCATTTGGTAATCTGACTTTCCCCAAATAAAGTTCCTGCCCCCTTTCAATTTCTTTGTCACTCAAAATCGTCTCTTTATTTTAAATTTTCCATAGTTGCCAATATGGCTACATAGTAAGGATTATTTCTTTCCTCATCAGAGATTTTATATATCACAAGTATCAACTTAGAATATATTCCACATATGCTTCAGAAAATTCCCCCCCCCCTCCTTCTACTACAAACTAATACCAGACCGTACAAAGTCCAAAGCTATATCCAACTAAACTCTGAAAAAAAATGTTCTAGATAGAACAAGGCGCAAGAAGACGTGAACTGTGAAGTTACAGGTACCTAGCAAGAATACTAACTGGATGTTTAACCTAAGTTACAAAGCTGTGTCACACTTTCTTAGAACTTGGTATTTCTCAGAAAACTATTTCTGAGATCCCTCGCTTCCCCCCTTTTTTTTAAGTATTTATAAAATAGCCTAGCTCCATGCGTAAAACTATTATTTTGTAGGCTTAGGCCAATGTGTTTCCATATCAACAAATCCTTTAGCTGTCATTGGTGCTTTCATTTCGATACATGCCCATATTTAGTTTGTTGGGATCGGTAGTCCTTAGCAGTCCGTATTAAAAATGGGCACAATTGAGTAAAAATAATAGAGTAACTCGATTGTGTCGTATAATCGGCTGTACTCGATTCTTCAAGGAATACTCTAGTAACTTTACTCGGAGCTTGTTATTTTTTTATTTTCTCTTTTCTTAGCAGCTAAGTGAGAATCGACCTTATTGGCTGGACTGTTTACCATGCTATTTACATTTAAAATGCATATTCCCTTAGAGATAATTTTTCAACAACAGTTTCTGCTGCTACGCAAAAATGACCCTTTATGGTTTAAATGTTGCACATGTGTTTTCAATATAAAATACTTGCAGATGTAAAGTACACAATCGAAAAGCATGTTAACTAAGCATATCACATTTCAGATTCTTTTTAAAAGTGCTCAATGAAAGTTACTCGATTTTTTTACTTGGCACCTCGGCAGTTTTATTTAAACAATCGCATATAACGAAACTAAATACCGTCTTTCTTAATTATTTTATTGATTATAATTTCTCCTTAGTAAAATATGAGTATTAATAAATTGAAACTAATTAGAGTAAATTAAAAATAGAAAAAAAATGGTTTTCACTTTTAAAAAGGTACAATTATTATCAATTCCTTTAACACGAATGTCTAAAGAAAAGTTTATTTTATTAAAAAGAGCACAAAACAGTTTTTTTTTGTGAGACTTCTTAAAACGCATACTTTCATATTGACTGTACATGCAACGTGAAAACTGAAAATAAAGGGGTGGAGGTCACTGTCAGTGCGACTGCCTACTACAGGAAGAGATTATTGACATGTTATTAGTTTTGAATTCCATTGCAAGACTCCCGAGTAATGTTGTCAACCGATTGCTATGGATGATTCGATAAAAATTACTCGATTCTTAGAATTACTCGATTGTGCCCATCACTAGTCCGTATTGAATAGTGTTTATAAAGTTAAAGTTGATTCAACTTCTACAAAGTGGTACAGACTAAGGACTTAATAATAATGACTCTGTAGACAGAGATATCTATTAACATAGTGTGGAGTCCATCTCTTATGGATCACTATGCACTTTACGGATGCAAATTCTGTAGACAGGGCTTTAGCTTTCACAGCAATACCAATTGAATTAAATCATTGATAACATGTGTGTTAAACACAGTAATTAAATTGGCGTATAGAAAAGATTCCCGGTGACAAACATTGTGTACATAGTTTTTTTTAGTAGCCTATTACAGCCAAGCCGAGTCTTAAATACCTAGTGTTTTTTCGGTACTTTGTTTGTCTAGTAAATATAAAGAGTTAGCTAAAACAATTAAGCTGTTTTAGTGGGTGTTAAATGGTCACGAATCTCCTGAATATGTTGACAACAAAGGTAAAAAGTGGAATATCATATAAGTTAGCCTATTTTCATTGAAATGTGGAAATTTCCCGCGCTTTAAAATCAATATCAATTATAATTGTGTATATAACTAGAATTAGAGCATTATAACTATAACGTATTTTGTCCAAGGCAGTTTCTCACGACATGCACGTGGTTAAAAAAGAAATAGGCTAACAGCTTTCACTCACATTCTGATCAGTCTCCTTGGCACGATAAAGGTTTTTAGAAAAATATTCCAACAGTTCCTGAATATGGTGCGACTTAATATCCGCCATGTCGGAGTATGTGGGATATGCACTTTTAAAGAGACGTGATCTGAAAACATGGGTTTATTTTTATTGCCCATATAATTAACAATACCATACACATGTTGCTACCACAGATTACACTACTCTAGAAAGATATTGATACATAAGCCTAAAACCGTTGTAGGTACTTTTCTGTGTCACTAACGCTCATGTGAGTCAAGTCTACATGCAATGGACATCGTTTGGCCAGCTTCTGTGGCTCAGTCAAACAAATTTCACCTGCACAGCCTACTGACAGGCATATAATTACTCTAGCAACTATCTAGTTCATGGATTGGGCAGCTCCAAGCGTTACCCAATTTATGAACTGGGCGAGTTTTTTCCCGATCATGAAATGGACAAGCGAAGAATTCAGTTCAAGAATGGGCAAAAAATTGCTCTATTCATATACGATGATATGCAGCTGTCACTTGATCGGTTGTTTTAATATGTATGTAATTATACTAATTAATTATTTATGAAGGGTGTATCAATTTATGTGGTAAGTAACTCAGGTGTGTATGACATACCTCAAAACAACACAAAATGTCCTCATGACATCTGCACTGTTAAATAAGTTGTATAGTAGCGCCTAATTCAATTGAAGGTTGAGTTTGTTGGTCTGTTGGCCTCACTGTGTACGATACTTTTAGTGTTTATTCTAACATAGATTTATTTATAACCTTCATGTATAATTTATTTGTGCATTAATAGCTTGTACTTTATGTAAATGAGACGTCTTGAAGTTGCTGATTATGTCTGAAACTTAATTTGTGTGTGATAATAAAACATGGCACAGTCGATAGTGTCTGCAGTGAATTATCTGTGATTCAAATTTATGGATACGACTATCCCGTCCTGTAAAGAAGCAGTTATCAATATGAAGTTTAATAAACCAAAGTCGCTTAATCTTGCCGGAGATTTGGCGAAGAATTTCAATGAATTACAGGAAGAAGTTCTATAATATTTTGAGGCGACAGAGATTGGAACAAAATCTGCAGGCGTGCAAATGGCCAAGCTAAAAAAACTATTAGGGCGAGATGCTGTCCGACTATATAAAACCTTAACAACCATTAAACCTGAAGAAGAAACAGTCTGTTCTTAAATCTCACTGTATTCCGAAGAAGAATGAAACAATACTTGTGTTCAATTTTTTTTTAACAGGAAACAATGTCTCGGTGAACCGTTTGAAAACTTTTATGCAGAACTCAGAGCTCTTGCCACGCCTTGTGAATTTGGTGACCAGGAGGATAAGTTGCTGCGTGCACAAATAATATTGGACGAGAACTCACAGTCAATAAAACAACACCTTCTTAGGGAGGACACTACCCTAAACAAAGTTGTGGAATATTGCAAATCAGTGGAGCTAGCAGACAAAAACTTGAAAACTATTGAAGATGGAGGGCGTTCCTCGCAAAGTGATATATTTAAAGTTAGCAGAAAAACAACCACCCCCCAACCCTCCCAAGTGCTGAATCAGTACCACCTTCAGAAAACAGGACATTCAAGAAGTTGGAACAATCTACAGCAGACTGAACCGTTACGTCCCGACCCCAAAGAAAATCTTGGTGTGTCAAGAAACAAGTTTGATGAAAAGTTTGTTAGAAAAGCGTGTTATCGATGTGGGTATGACCATCCAAACAGGCCATGTCCTGCTATTAATAAGCGATGTAAGCGTTGCCGAGGTACGAACCAATTTGCCATAAATTGTGTTACCAAAATAATTTTTCTAGTGGTCGTAGTGCTTTTGAACTAGGAGCTATGAACGCTGATAGTAATGTTGTTAAACAGACTTCAAATGTTGGTGAATGTAATTATTTTTGTCAATTTCAAGATATTGATGGTTACTCTTTGCACCCTGTTTCAGGTTATTCAGATATAGGTTCTCTTTCAATTATAAATTCTGTAAATAGCAATCGTCATTGGTCATATATTGCTAATTAACTGCAAACCTCTACTTTTCAATTAGACACAGGGGCAGAAGTTAACACCCTTCCTTTAAGGTCTTTGCAGTCCATTGCACCCGATTATAGTTCTAGGCTAAGTGCTCCTAAAACTCATATTGAAGCTTTTGGGGGTTTTGAGGTTGCACCTGTTGTCTATGAAAACAAAACACATAGCTTGGTATTTACTATTGTCAATTCAGTTAAAGCCGTACCCTTACTTAGACTTTCATATTCAATCTCATTACAAAAAATTTTGTTGGGGTTCTCAATGCTCAAAGTAAACCTGATTTTCAAAACTTCTGGAATTCAAACCAGGATGTTTTTAATTGCCTTAGATGTTTTCCAGAGGTTCTTGATTTAAAATTAAAAAAGGTGCTATACCTAAAAGCAGCCCAGCCCACAGAGTTCCCCTAAAAATATTAAGTAAACTTATGGTGCATTTAGATGATCTTGAAAACCGTGGCATTATTGAATGTTGTGAAGCTGGTAAATGGGTAAACAATCTAGTTATTGTAGAGAAACATAAAACAAGGGCCATTAGGCTGTGCATAGATCCTAAGGCTCTTAACGAAAATTTGGTCCGAGATTATGTGTTGATTCCCACTCTCTAGGAGATTATTTCCAAAATGGGCAATACAAAATATTATTGTGTATTTGATTTAAAAGATGGGTTTTACCAGGTTAAATTGAGTAAAGAATCAGCTATTCCATGTACATTCAGCACCCCCTTTGGATGTTATCGGTTTTTACGCTCCCCATTTGGACTAAGTATGCTTCCTGCGTACTTCCAAAAGATGACTCATAAATACTTTGGGAATATTGGGGGAGTATGTGTATATTTTGATGATGTTTTATGTGGAACAGACACAATGGAAGAGTTATGGAAAATAGTTAAACAAGTTATTCAAGCTGCTCATGAAAACAACATAGTATTCAACCCGGAAAAAGTGTAATTATTTGTGGATAAAGTTAAATTTTTAGGTTTGTAATTTGATAAGGATGGAATTCGTCCTGATGATACTAGGGTTCAGGCTATTCAGGACATAGAAATACCTGCTTCAAGGAAGGATTTGTAGCGTATTTTGGAAACAGTCAACTACCTAAGACCATTTGTGCCCCACCTGTCAGATATTTGCACCCTATTCCGTGAACTTCTGAAAAAAGATTCCGAGTGGTCTTGGAATTCCTTCCACAGTAAGCAGTTAGAGCTTTTGAAAAAGTCTATAGCACAGCATGCCTTGTTGACTCCTTTTGACCCCTCCAAACCCCTCAACATACATGCTGACAGTAGTCAATATGCCCTTGGTGCCACTTTAATACAAGATGGCAAACCCATTTTATATGCTTCACGATCGCTTACTGCCACTGAGCAAAATTATGCTCAGGTGCAAAAAGAGTTGCTTGCTGTCTCATTTGCATTCAAAAGGTTCCATAACTTCGTGTATGTTCACGAAGCTGTAACTGTTCATTCAGATGATCAGCCACTCACCTCCATCATTGTAAAAGTCATTGGTAAAATTACCAATAATCGCCTCCACCGCCTTAGGCTGAAACTATTGCCCTATTCATTCACACTCAAATATTTAGCAGGCAAATACATGCATATAGCGGATTTATTATCCCGAAATTGTAAAAATATTCCTTCATCTGTAGATGAAAGTATGCACGACAAAGTACATGTTATTGGGACAACCTCTGATGTTCAACCATCCTTATTTGCAAAGTAAAAGGAAAATACAGTTGTGGACTCTGTTTTGAGCAAAGTCTTTAATTATTACATTAAAGGTTGGCCTAAGTCATTGTCATCAGATTGCTCAGAGCTGAATCACTATTTTTCCCTCAGAAAAGATATCACAGTCCATGATGGGCTTCTTTACTATGATGAGCATCTGTTAGTTCCATTTAAACTGAGGCGCTTCACCCTTGACATCCTTCATGTAACTCACCTCAGTTTTTAAAAAGTCAAGGCTCAAGCGTCTCGCAGCTTCTATTGGCCAGGAATCAACTCTGATTTGAAAAATTCTATACTTGCGTGCCCAACATGCAATCGATTTCAACGGTCTAAAATAAAGGACCCGCTGCAACCTCATGACATCCCTGATTTACCTTTTGTTAAAATTGCTGCTGATTTTGCGGATTATAATAGAGATAGCTATCTAGTTATTGAGGACTACCATTCGCGGTGGATTGAGGCTGAGAAGGTCCCGAGTAAGTCTGCTTCCACTGCTATAAGTAAGCTCAAACCAATCTTTGCGCGTTTTGGGATTCCCAAACAATTTATGTCTGACAACCAACCTTTTGACTCATATGAATTCAAAGTATTTGCTCAACCATGGAATATTGAATTAGTAACCTCCAGTCCTCACTATCCCCGCAGCAATGGTTTGGCGGAGAAAGCGGTTGGAATTGTTAAATTGATGTTAAAAAAGGCGCAATATGATCGTGGAGACTTTCCACTTTTCCTTCTGGATTATAAAAATATCCCAGTGGCAGGGCTCCCATACTCACCTGCTCAGCTTCTTCAAAGTCGCACCCTTAATTCTAGACTGCCTGTACAGGATTGCCACTTGAAGCCAGAATAATTATTGATGATGCAGTGACTGCGAAAGTAGGGCAATCGTTATATTATGACAAAACTGCTCGATCCTAAGAGCAATTTTTTTTTAACCCTGAGCAGTATGTATTTATTTGGAACAACACACTGCGATTTTGGGAAGAGGGCAGTGTGGTTAATATATTGAGAAACAGATCCTATCTGGTGTGTATAAAAGGAAAACTTTATAGACGAAATTCACTTCATATTTGGTCTAGGCACTCTGGTAATGACATTTACTTTGAAGATCATGATAGAGTGAGGAGCTTTGGTGATGATATGGGTGATCTTGAAGGATTAAAGGTAACACCACCATCTTCTCCTAATAACAAGCCAGAGGACATGATAGCCTCAACTTCTCAGTGTCCTAATTCAGAAACGAATACTATGCCTCTTGGAACTAATATGCCTAATATGGTTAGAAGGTCTGGTAGAGTTGTCCACCCACCAAAACGCCTTGACTTATGATTCTGTATTTGAAAAAAAAGGGGGGGGGGCATGTTTAATAAGTTGTATAGTAGCGCCTAACTTAATTGAAGGTTGAGTTTGTTGGTCAGTTGGCCTCACTGTGTACGATAATTTTAGTGTTTATTCCAAAATGGACTTATTTATAACCGTCATGTATAATTTATATGTGCATTAATAGCTTTTACTTTATTTAAATGAGACGTCTTGAAGTTGCTGATTATGTCTGAAACTTAATTTGTATATGATAATAAAAATATTCGACAGTTCCCGAGATAAGGCCTTTCAAGGTTCTGCTGTAATAATTGTTAACAGCACTACTTGATACACCACAATTTGTGTAGCTGTAGACCTTCCTGTGTAACAGCAGTGAACGTTAGCTACAAGAGAGGCGACAGTTGATATTCTGGAATGTTTCTAGAATATACAGACAGGCGTTTCGAAAAGATATAACTCAGGAATTGTAATACTGGCTGCTGTGTTTGTTAATTGGCTTAAAACAGCACTGTATTTTTTGGCTAGATTTTTACTCAGTATCTCACGTTGATATATTAGTTAATCAGTTACAAGTTCTCCAAATTGATCAAGTTCTGCTATTAACAATTTAGGAAATTCGATAATCGAAATTAGAAATAAGCTACCCTGTCGTTTCGATAGATAAGAGGAAAGAAATTAGATGCTCGTAGATGGACCTACTCCTGAACAAAGGTGACAACCGAATGATGAGAATAATTTAAATTTAATGGCAAAGGAAGTTTGTGATACAGTTGTATTTCAAATAAAAGATCGCTTTGTATTAAAAAACCAACCGTGTGGAGGAAAGGTGTTTCAGTCCGAGCACCTCAATCAACATAAAATATTGTCTTAGGGTGGATTACACTAACCAGTTTTTCGTGATTGCTAGAAAATATTTTATAAAAGAGCTTGAAGTTTTATACTCAAATTCAGACATATCAGAAGAAAATATTGCTGTCTAGTTGAAAAGATTAAATTTTATATCTATAGTTTGACTGAACAGTACATTTTGCACCAGAGCTGCAAGAATATTTGTACAAGCTCTCCAGTTACTTGAACCTACAGCCTTTGTAAGCTCGAGTAACGAGCTGATGTACAAATCATTTAAACATGAAAAGCAATAGTAATCACCAGAGCAGATTATTTTGACAGACTCAATAATACCAGGCCAGCCATGTTGCAAGTTCCAACAACCAAATAAATGTGATAATATACTTTAACCTTGGTAATTTTAGGAGAAAGGTAATATTAGACAATCAGTTATAGTTATGACATAAATAAGTTCGATAAAGACCAAAAGACCTATTTATTTTTAGAACAAAATCAATAAAATAAATGTAAACAATGCAAGCTAATATATCTGCGAACAATACGCAATAGGTGTTAGAAAAAGGTTAAACTTACTGAAAAAGTTTAGGCCTCAGTCTTCTAAAAGCTTCACAACAATACATCTTTAACAAATACCATACTGGCCAATATTAACAATAATAAAATATTTAAATTCCTCCACAGACAAATGTAACATTGTGTTACAATAGGGCTCGCCCCCATGTAAACCTTCGCACGTAACTCGCCTTTGGATTCATACTACCCGCTCCAAATATTATCGAAAATAATATTAAATCCCTACAATAGTATTCTTCTCTATTGTAGTTCTCATAGTTTGGTACAATATAATAGACAATTCTGAACAATAGTCCATAACAATTCAATAGAATAATAATATACACTGTTCATGTACTCACCAAATGTATCTTCTGGGTAGAGCAACCACCAAGACGGACCAACACTTTTAGAAGCCGAGTACGGGCAGTTGACCAAGGGAGCTAGGAGGTTGCAACACACGATGTCCACACAGATTTGATCAAAGCAACACTGAAATGGGCCATGCTGTACTCAACTGGAGGAAGACTGCCTACCTGCCCTCGGATGGGAGAAACGTGAACGACGAAAACATCAGGTGATAGAAGAAATGTTCTAGAAGGCGGATGGAGCTCTAACAACAAATGGGCTACGTGACATTCGATTGCTTCGAGAAGGACGTCACCGACAAGTACTCCCCCACCGTGCGTCCCTAGCAACGAAAACCCTATTTAAAGTGATGTACGTGTATTGTAAAATTGACTATTCGATCAACACTTGATGGAGGAGTGTTGTCCTGGACCTGGACAATGTCAGGATAAAATTTCATATTATACGGACAAAAATATTGCAACTTGTATATTGGTCTCTAATTTAAATCTAACTTTTAGTATTAGCCAAGTTGGGTGGCGTAATTTTTCTGTTTAATAATTTCTTTACGAGAACATTTATTTATATAGATACTCTATATTTTGTCTGTCGCCACTTGGGCGCTAGAGTCGGCTGTATTTTTTGAACTTTTAGATAGCCGCAGGTATTAGTTAGTTTTGTGTTGGACACGTTAAAAATAATTTCTTTCGAAATTATGGTTATTAGTAATTGTTTTGATTTTTGGTAAATTATATTTATATAATTGAACCTTTGTAACTTAGCCTTATTGACAGATAAATTTAATTTTGAGATTAATGTTATAGTAGAACATTTTTCAAATCGCAGGTAAGTGTGCGTTTCCAAATTTTGAGTTTAGATCAGGTAGTCCCGCGGGAGTTTGACAAAAGTCTGTTTGCCAAACTCTCGTGTGTTTAAAGATGTCTAATAAATATATTTAATATTTATTATTAAATTTTTTTGAAGTTTGCATTCATTGGTGTGAATCAGGCACTTTTGGAACAAAGTAATAAGGCCCATAAGGCTTATATAAACAATATTTGCTTTAATATGTGAACTTTAATCGACTTTATGGGTTGTTCTGTCTCTTCAAGACTAGCCCATTTGATTGTGAGAGATATTAAGTACAGTGGAATATTCTCTCAAGTTAACTGCGCAAAAAAATAATTGTTTATGTTTTATGATTTTCAACAGAACTCAGTTGATTTTGAGACCATGTAAAGATTTCTGCTTTGCTGATATTACTTTGAATAAACTATTCATATTATTGTTATTTAATCTTGCATATGATTTCCCTTGTTATATGTTCTTTAGCTTACCTCCTCCCTTTTATATTAGAGAGAAGACAACTTTCAGGTATCTCTTTCTCTCTTATACACATAAAAATTTTTATGAATAAAATGAGATATATCAATGTACGATTAGTTAAATGAAATAAATCTGCTAATAAAAGGTTTAAAGAGGATTTATAAGTTCAGTTCAACACTCATACCTTGTTTCTTAAATAAGTCGATTTAGGATAAAATAGTAATACTTACAATAAGTTTACAACTTACATGATTGTTTGAACGTTAAGATTCCTACACAAAGTTTTTGATTCGAACAAAAGTAATCAGGTTTTTAGCAAACTTATTTCATTATAGTTATCAAGCGTTAAATATAATATGGTTTCTGAAAGCAATATACAATCTGGGAAACAACTTTAAATATATTGTATTATAGTAATAATTCATAGAAGTCCTATAACCTAAATGATAGCTTGAATGTAAAATTATTACATAAAGTTTGTTATTCAAACACATGTAATTCACTTTTAAGCGACCCTATTTCATTATAGTTATCGAACATTAGATATAAAGTGGCTTCTGAAAGCAATATTCTATACAAGCTAAGAGCCAACTTAAATATATATTGTAATATAGTAGGTAATACTTCATACAAGCCTATAACCTAAATGATAATTGGAATGTAAAACTATTACACAAAGTTTGCCATTCAAAAGAATTTAATTAAGTTTTAAGCTACCTTTTTTTTCATTTTAGCTATTGAGCTTTAAATATAATATTGTTTCTGAAACCAATCTATAAGCTAATAACCAATTTTAAATATATTATAGTCTTGGCAGAATGTAAACAACATGAGCTTTAGCTACATATATAAATATATTAAGGATTTTATTCTTATTTGTACAGTAATAACTTTAAAACTGAATTGTATACCCTTTTAAATGTGTCTTCAGTCAAGTGTGGTATAATACTTCAGTATTTAAAAGAAACAAAATTTATTCATCAGACACGTTTTTGCACAAGAACATTGAATGAAACCGTTAAATCTGTCCCCTCGCTAGCAAGCAGACGATACACTTTAGCGTCACGATTTGGTCCGTTGCAAGGGGTGTGTTTATGTCCATCCAGTATAGTATAGAGATCACTGCTCCTAGCAAAAATTATAAATAGAAACATTGTTACAATTATAAATTAGATAAAGCTAACCAAATTTAGTAATATCTAATCTAAAGCGTGATAAAGATATACTAAAAGCCAAAGGGTTTTAAGCAGAATTTAAAAAGTGAACTATAAGAGTCTAACACTGATAGAATTTACAATAAGAATAGTTACATTAACCACTAGCCCGACCACGGACTCCACTTTCAAGACCAAGTTAGCAAAATGATAAAGTTATCAAAATTCAATTTAGTAAAAAGAATTAAAAATCGGCCAAATAATCTCAACTTAGCCCTACATAATTCTGAAGAGTTTAAACCCTAAATATAATGCCAATAAAAAAATAAATATATGCAAAAATTGAATAACAACTTACATTATTCGGGAGTGTGTCCCTAAGACTAGACGAACAGAGTAGGCCTATATATCACTTGCGACCACCGGCTTATATGCAAATTAAATTCAGCGGGGAAATATGGTGATGAGAAAGCAGAAGGCGCCAATCTAGCTCTGTGATCATCCTCAATAAGTCATAAAAATTCTATCGCACTGACGCATGCGCACTACGTCTTTAGATCGTAGATCGTAGTAGGCGACCACAGTTAGGAGGGATAATCACTCTACTCCCCTTAGTTATTGTGCTTGCGCATAGTCCAGAACTAGGAGAGAGCTATCAAACAGGTTTACAGAACAGCCGATACAGTCACAGTTTTATCGTTTTGTTGAACACCCGGGCGTCATGACACGACCGATATTGACGTGAATTAAGCGGCTGAAATCCAGCCCGGGCCATCTACTTGTATGAGGTAAGTCCACGTAACTTTCTGAGGGGAAGGACATTGGTAGACACATTGTACATTTGTCATGGTACAATTTAGAAAAAATCACATAACCATTACACATTCTTGTAATTATTATTCCTATGACTATTTTGGAAAGTGAGTGGTTTTTTTTTTAACTTGAAGTCAATAAATCCTACTTAAGAAACATATGGGCTAAAACATATAAAAGGCTTTGGCCATTTTGTCTATAGAACATTCGATGATGGGTGAAATATCAGACTTTAGCTAACTAGTAATAGAAAAATCCATTTTAGGACAGAAATATAAGATTAGATTTTTCTTTCAAAAGGTAAAGTGACTGATAAACTAATTCTTATTTATATAAATTGTAAAGTGCTCCATATATTGTTAAGAACCTATTTATATATTTTTTGTTTACTTTGGGGTGTGTGTGTGTGTTTGGAGGGCGGGGGGTGTATTTCACGATGGAACTTCGACTTCGGACCAAGTGAGTTCTTATACTCCTGTAACTTTTACAATATTTATAATTTTTATACATTTTTAAGTGTAGTTTTTTAAGTTAAATAGAGGATGGTATAATGTTGTTTGTAGTAAATCTTATTTGACAATTTTTAAGAGAGCTTCCTCCCTTTAGGCTTATTCACGAGCCAACAATGTCAGAATCAAATATATTATAATCCTTTTATTTAACGTACTCATTGACGAGCAGATGGAATATTAATTTATAACAAACAAATATGATTATATACATATTCTGTGTATAGTGGAGTTAAATAGATTATAGCTTCTCGCATTCTCATTGATTATGTTTCATGTCAAGGGTTGTATATGCTCAAGTTCATTCATATTTCATACGAATTTAATGTGCTTAATTATTAGTAACAAATTAAAAATATTGTTCAGGGAAGTATAATTTTCTTTTTAAGATTAATACTGGCACTCAAATTGATCCTATCGATGAAATTCTTTATTTGAAAAATAGATTAATAATTAAGAGACAACTTTGTTAAAATTCTTGTCAAAGATATATAGGGTACATATAGATATTTTATATTTGTAGGATACCAATTTTGATTATAACATTTTAGGAAGTAATAATAAACAAAGTAGCTTGAGGTTTATAATATTAATTAATTAGTATGGATGATTAATATCCTTTAAATGTACTTCCATTATATAGTAAAATTTACTTTTATTTGAGAGAACCTATTTAAAATACATATAACTGATTTGTCACAATATTATATTTTTTTTATTACCATGCGATTTTGGAAAAACTAATACTGAACGGTCTCTTAAGGAATGAATATATTACTTTGAAATACAAAATTGATGAAAAATTAAATATTAAAAATGTACAAATATAATTCTTACTGAGCCACGGTAAATGGTACTTTTTATTATCATCATTAACTTCAAATATTTCCATCCTGTGGCCGGATTACTTTGTATTAAATTAAATTAAATCTGGAGATTTTTTAGTTTTATAGAATGAAATATCAATGTTTGTCTATGGAAATACCACTTTTCTACCATTTAAATCCAGGCCTAGATAATTTTCATCATAAACTGATCTGTGCTCTCCACACTTCACACACAAAAAGAAGGATAAAAATTCATCACGTGATATTTATGATTTAATTAATATATACATTTTATGAATGGAGCCAGATAAAACTCTTTTTGTGAATTCAAATAGGGGAAAAAACAAACCTACCGGCAACTCTTCCAGTGATGAATGTGCTTATGGCGAACAACTTGATACTAGGATAATAGATAGTGAAAGTGGTAAGGAATAAGTTATATGTAAATAGTATTGGGTTGACAGTACATGTACTGCCCAGTTTCTTAAATATTTGGTGTGAAAACATAACCTTACACAAATGTTAACATAATTATTTTTTAACACAAGTATCTTGACAGTTAAGTCAAATATCTCGGTTCTTATATTTGTTCTTACATTGATAGTTAAAGGGTTTGGCTAGCAAATTCTTTGCCACAGTATCATAATTCTGTAAGATTAATATTTGTGGCTTAGAAAATAAGTAGCATAATTTATAAACCTAAATAATTATTCTTTTGCTAATTTAATACGGATTTGAACTTCCAGAAAAAAATATACAAAAATGCTTGCCTTCTATAAGGAAGTATGGTAGGCATATAGAAGCACAATTAAATAATAGCTGTGTAATTGCTTAGTTACTTACTGTATTACATTTTACATCTCTAGTGATGACAAAAATAGTAGAAACAAGTCCGCACCTTTTCCTTTTCATAATGTATTGTCACAACTAAACAAAGTGATTAACATAAGTAACCTGCTTGGTTGGTCGCATGGTTTAAAGCATCATCCTCGCAATAGACTAGACTGCCAATGGCAGGCAGGTCAGGTTTCCGATCCTGGTTGGGTGAATTGAGGATGGTTTGATTCTACATATTTTCCCATTCTCACCTCAAACACAAATGCGACTACTTACTTATTTTCATTACCTTTTTTACTCTAAATTCTACCTTCATTTCTCATCCATTAGTGTAAATACGTGCAGATAGCCCGAACAGGTAGTAAGATGCAGTGCACACAAAATAGCAACGCTCCTTAAACAATTATTATATAAAATCGTGCAATAGATGCCAAACACACATTCAACAAACCCAAATCATTTTATTAGTGATGTCACAATCCACAAATATAATCTGCTGTAGCTATACACACAATGCCTTGGATAGAATAGTATCTTTTACAAAAAGCATATCAAAATTATTTTCTTTTTTTAAGGCCTACTGTTATGTCTTTATTATTATTACTACACACTTAATGTGGCGAATAAATAGGCCTACACAACCATTATTTATAAAGTTTGATAATTTTGACTAATTGTCCAATCAAAACAAAACTCGCTAAAATCATAAGGGAAATGTAGAAACGTAATTATTGAATAACATTTGTTTTGGTCCATGCTCCTTTGTGTTTTAATGTTGACTCATGATTCTTTGTTGCAAGATTGCATATTTTCCTTAAGTCCGGAACATTAAATTGTATTTTATCAACATGATTTAAACTTTCAACTTATTTTATTAATATTTATAAAAATATTAACATATTTGAGCATGGAAGGTTAGGTTAAGTTATCCCCGGATAATTATAAATCAATGCCACCAAAATATCAATTTTGCCATTTTGTTTAAAAATTAGGTGGCCCAGTGGCAAAATAATTTTATAATAATGAAAAGTGATAAAAATAAAGAAAAAGGAAAAATAAGCTAATAAGAGTAAATTTGATGAAGAAAGCCCACCTATGGAAAGAGGAAAAATGTGGGAAGAATCCAATGCACATAGGTGACATCTTCCTTTCTTCTGTCTTCTATAGTAGAAGTAGTCACACACACATTTACATTTGCCATTTTAATATACTTCCTTTTGAAGTTTGCTTTATGTTATTTCATTAGATAATATTCAAGAGGTTTTTAAACAAGCTCATACATAATATAAGTAACATAAGTAATTTATTTCCAAAAATTGTATTTTCTTTGAAAAAAAAAAGAAGATAAATATGGTCATTTTAGGCAGTTCTTGCTACTTTATACCAACAATAAATGTAGTTTCAAGGGATATAAGTTACTTTATACTATGTCTGACTGATATTCTGTTTCTGAGCTACTTTTTTACCATCTCAAAATAATTTTTTTATTTGCATATATATATATATATATATATACACACACAAATTAATATGGTGAATATGTATATATATATATATATATATTCACCATATTAATATATATATATATATATATATATATATATATATATATTCACCATATTAATTTGTTTTTGAAATTAATCATAAAAGAATTACATTTTGGTTAGGAAAAAAAAAATCTGATTAAATTACATTATTTATATGATAGGTATTATCTCCACTATATGACTCAGATTATTGCACACATTTATTGCAACAATTCATGGATACTAATATTATAATTTACACCTTAATATCATGTCTTTATTTCCCATTTGATAATTTTAAAGGTGCTTTTTCACTTTAATCAAATGTAGTTTTGTAAAATGGTTATGGGAGAGGAAAGGGGAAAAAAAAAACCCTGGCTTCATGAACCCCCTACCCCCTCCACAATACTAAAGCAACACACTTTTTATCAACTAACATTTCTAAGGAATCAATTTTACATAATTATAATAAAAAATACTCACTAAACTTATAAGGTCAGATACAAATTTTCTAAAGGTTTTTTCCACACACTGCTAAATTATTTCGAATTGCTTAAATTTCTATATGTATTTATACATTCATCATATTTATTAAATACGAAAAAACACACAGGTTGTCAAAACCCACCATTATACATGATTTCTAATTGCTTAAATTTCTATATGTACTTTTACATTCATTACATTTATTAAAGATGTAAAAGCACACAGGTTGTCAAATCCCAATGGTCAAGTCACCATTGGCGACCAAAATAGTCTTGGAAACCATCATAATATATGTTTGAAAAACATGAATAAATTAGTATAATTTTACATATAAATAAATAATACCTTAACAATAAAAATAAACAGCCACGCTCAAATAAGAGAATTCCCAAGATATTCACAGACCTCTTGGAAAATTAATCTTTCTATTAGAAAATGGTCTTGGTGCAGAATATCACAGTAAAATTTTGTTTATTAATCTTAACTTATTAATGTACATAATTTATTATTTTGTTTATCAAAGAACTTGAAGCCCTTGTCAGTGGCTCCAATAGTTCATCACATTTCCCTTCAACTTGTGGCTATGGTTCTTCGGGAGATCAATCAGAAGAACGGCTGAGAAGAAAACTTAGGTTTTTCTTCATGAACCCTATTGAGAAATGGCAATCAAAACGTCGTTTCCCTTACAAGTTCATTGTTCAGGTCTTCAAAATAATTTTGGTTACTGTTCAGGTGAGCTTTATTTTTCTTATTTGTTTTTTTTTAGCAATGTTCCTATTTAATTTTAGCAAGGAGTGTTATAAATCTATCATTTTTGTTTTCTAATCCGTTAGTAATTCCTTAGACTTACACATCTATAAACCACATAACCTCTAATTAGTAGCATAACTAGCTATATATCCCACCCACATTGATGGGCATGCAGATCAGTGTGTCGAGCTTGTCTGATCTGTTTTGCCGGGGTAATAAAGAGGTCAGGGCTCAAATCCTAGCTGTGTGTACTTTAGCTTTTCATGATTGGTTTTCAAACTTTATCTCCAGTAAAATGTGGGTATATTTCCTTTAATTGTTTACCTTCCCATTTGGTGTAGTCAAATGTGGGTAACCTGGAAGGGTAATAAGACGCGACAAAGTTAAAAATGTTTTCTAACTAATTCTACCACTGTACGATAATAGCTTTTCTAGCCATCAGTTCACCTTGTCTTTAGATTTGTTGATGATTATATAAATATGAATTTTGTAATTTATTAGTCCGACACCTTAGCTCGGTTGGTAGCGTGTCTGCCTACTGAGCTAAGGGTTCCATTCCTAACATGGCCGCAAATTTATCATTGATGAAAATATAGGTTGATCCTTTCACAGTGACAAATTAATGTCTGGGGACTGGATGTTGTGTCTGCTGGTGATCAGTAGGTCATGGCTTGAATCCTGTTAGGGTGTATTGAGGGTAGTATTTCCTAAATGGTTTCACACTCTCCCTTTGTATGAATAACAGTAGATTTCTTTTGAAACTCTACTTTCCCCATCCTTAATCCTTATCCTATTGGTAAAAATATGAGGATAGCCTGGACAAATAGTACTTGGCACCATGCACATTATTTTTCTTGAAGGCAACAGCCAGTCAAATTTCGGCTCTTTATGTAGGGAGTGTATAAACCTATTTTCTAAATTCCTCTTAAAATATATTAATAATGTACAGGTGCAAACATGGGTTGCAACAAAAAATTGAATTGTAATATGTAAATATATGTATATAAAACTTTTTAACGATATTCATTTTTTGATTCAACAAAGGTTTTTAAATGTATGCATCAATTAATTAAGTAATTATATTTATTCACAATATAATATTTTAAACACTCTTTTTGTAAAATAGGCCTAATACACTTTCTACAAGTTTTAATATTCACCAATTGGGTCTAAAAACTTAAAAATATTATTTTAAACAACATTATAAATATGTAACGACCTGACACATTAGTTCAGTCGGTAGCGTGTCACTAAGTATTTTTCTATTGTAATTTATTACTACAAAATAATCTAAACTGTTTTCAAACAGACAATAATTTAAACCAGTGTGGTCCAACCTTTCATGACTTGCAGGCTAATCTGCATAATGCAGCAAGCAAAGCAGGCGACAAGCAAGATTAAAATAAATGGTACGGCACACCGCACAGACTTTCTCTCTCTTTCTATAAACTCGTAAGATTTCTGAATGGAATAATGTACATTGTATCATCACCACTCCACATAAGAACACGCATAAAATAATATACAATGATATAGAATCAATGAGAAAAGAGGCGCATCTTTGTCCACCTAAGAACATTTCAAACAGTTTAATGTCTTCCACAAGAGTCAACACTTCGTATTAAAATTTCGATTGCTGGTTAAAATTTTAACATTTTAAAAGATGTTGCAGATCTTCAAGTCATCGCATTGATATTTAATTATTCATTTATACATTTTGACCAATAAAAAAATGTAAATATTGACTATTGAGTCTAAAATGGAGATAGATCATTGCTATGCAAACATTTCTCCTAAGAGATTTAAGGAAAAATAACATACTTTTTTAGATACTTACTTATATTTAATTGCTCTATGGCATTGGAGTATTATTGCGTTAAGACTTAAGTAGTATATGTTTACAACTAAAGCTCACAAAATTGTATTAATATATTTGCAAATATCTCAGAAACTGCTGTTTTTATAAAAATATATGTCAAATAAAAGTTTTTTATTTCTAATAGTCCTACAATTTTGCAATGATAAGTTGTTTAGTTTCTCCAATAGTTGTGGAGATACGGAAATTAACGCTTCTGTAATGTACCCTAAAAATCATTTTCATAGGAAAATGAAAATAGCCAGTTTATTTATAATCTTAATCAACGCCTAGATACGAATTTTAATCAAAATCGTTTAAGCAGATTTTGAGAAAACCAAATTTTTCTCTTTTCGTCCTTCAGTAAACTACCCTTAATTTTAAGTTTTTATAGACACACAGACAGACGGCATTGCAAAGACTATTTTTTAGGGTTCGGGGGGTCATGAGACGTCAACATCCATCAACATTTCAGGTTAGTTTTTTTTTTTACGGTCGCAATACTTAAACTTTAATGTCCAAAAAGTTAAAAAAATTCATATAATTGCGTATATATTGAAAGTTATTGATTTTATAAAAATATGTTTCGGATAAAATATCTGTATTATAAATATATATACATATTTGTAATGCTAAGTAATTTCATATCTCAAATAGTTTCGGAGCTATTTAAAAAAATGTTAATTTACGCATCAGACCGGAGCCCTTAAAGCCATTTTGCCGAAAAATTGAGGGTAGCCATTTTGTTTGGAATATTTATTAATGTTTATAAATGAAATTTAATCAAAATCGTTGGAGCCGATTTTGAGAAAATCGACTTTTTCTCTTTTTGCCATTCAGTAAACTACCCTTAATTTTAAGTTTTAATAGACACACAGACAGACGGCATTGCAAAGACTATTTTTAAGGGTTCGGGGGTTCATGAGACGTCGACATCCATCAACATTTCAGGTTAGTTTTTCTTACGGTCGCAATACTTAAGCTTTAATGCCCAAAAAGTTAAAAATATATATATAATTGCGTATATATTGAAAGTTATTGATTTTATAAAAATATGTTTCGAATAAAATATTTGTATTATAAATATATATACATATTTGTAATGCTAAGTAATTTCATATCTCAAATAGTTTCGGAGCTATTATAAAAAATGTTAATTTACGCATCAGACCGGAGCCCTTAAAACGATTTTGCCGAAATATTGAGAGTAGCCATTTTGTTTGAAATATTTATTTATGTTCATAAATGAAATTTAATCAAAATCGTTAGAGCCGATTTTGAGAAAATCGACTTTTTCTCTTTTTGCCCTTCAGTAAACTACCCTTAATTTTAAGTTTTAATATACACACAGACAGACGGCATTGCAAAGACTATTTTTAAGGGTTCGGGGGGTCATGAGACGTCGACATCCATCAACATTTCAGGTTAGTTTTTCTTACGGTCGCAATACTTAAGCTTTAATGCCCAAAAAGTTAAAAATATATATATAATTGCGTATATATTGAAAGTTATTGATTTTATAAAAATATGTTTCGAATAAAATATTTGTATTATAAATATATATACATATTTGTAATGCTAAGTAATTTCATATCTCAAATAGTTTCGGAGCTATTATAAAAAATGTTAATTTACGCATCAGACCGGAGCCCTTAAAACGATTTTGCCGAAATATTGAGAGTAGCCATTTTGTTTGGAATATTTATTTATGTTCATAAATGAAATTTAATCAAAATCGTTAGAGCCGATTTTGAGAAAATCGACTTTTTCTCTTTTTGCCCTTCAGTAAACTACCCTTAATTTTAGGGGTAGATATCCAATTCCAAAAACCCCTCGGGGCAACCCTATGAAAACCCTAGATATCAAGTTTCAGCTCAATCGGTAAAATAGTTTAGGCTCTAGTTGGAGGTACAGACAGACAGACAGACAGACAGACGGAAATTCAAAAACCACTTTTTCGGATTCAGGAAGTCATGAAACGTCAAAATTCATCAAAATCTCGAGTTCGATTTTTTTGACGATCACAATACTTTCTCTACCTGTAAGATAGAGAGAAAGTAAAAAAAGTGATAGTGCTTATAAACAAGTAACACTTTAATTACTAAAACTCGCTTAGGTGGCTGTAAGAACAAAGCCACCACTTTCACACTATACCAGACTGCCGATGATAGCAGATCGAGGCTCGAATCTTGGTCGGGTGTACTGAGGTTTTTTTTTCATAAATGGTTTCTGCTCCTCCTTCATGCAAATGTGGGTATGCGCTCTCTAAATTCAACCTCCTTTAATCCTAACACATTAGCGTGATAGTACATATGCATATAACCCAAATGGGTGCTAAAAATGATTATCAAAGATTTAAATAGAATTCACAAGCACATTATTATAACTATATTAATATAATTATTGAGATGACAAAACTATTTTTGATTATTATTGATATTTTATTTCTCACTATTTTTTGGTAGTTAATTGAAACAGGGTTACACCTTTCTTTATTAGTTATAAATCTTTGCAGTGCCACATCTATAATGGGATTCGCATATAAAAGTGCCACATCTTTTTCGTCATTTTTGCAATGTTGTACAAGGAAAATCTCCAATTCTTTTTATTTATTAAGCAATTTTTCAGTGTGTTTTATCATTTTTATCTGCGTATAAATTTCTATAATAGTGGAGAATGCTCTCATTATAGTAAAAATAATACACGCCTAACCTAAGTTATCGGGTAGTGGCAGAACTAACACAAATCTGGAAAACAGATCACATTGGCTTGTGGCACTAAAAAGTTTAAAACAAACCCGTTTAAATTGCCGGGTCAGAAGTAAAAAGGTTACAGGCCTCCAGTTGGCTCACTGATCTACACATGCTGGAAGGTGGGGCAGGACGATTTTTTCTCCATTATGATTGAAGCTTTTCACCCCTCTCTTCTGGCAATGCTGGTGCATTTCTTTAGTATCCATCCTTATCATCTTTTTTCTTCGCATTTATTAAATAATGTGTAAAGGGGCTGTTCCTATTTAATTGAAATATTTACATTTTTTCAGCTTTGTTTGTTTGCACACAACCGCTACAATCATGTGAATTACTCTTGGGACAATCGGATTGCATTTTCTCACCTTTTCTTGAAAGGTTGGGACGCTACCAGGGAGGTTAATGCTTATCCTCCAGCAGTTGGGAATCTTGCTTTATATAAAATAGATGACTTTTACTCAACTTTAGATTATGCTGTTGTAGGGGTGAGTCAAATAATGTTAATCAATCTGAGTTTAATAGCAGATTTTAGTCATAACATAATTTGTTCTCTTCTTGTCTCTCCATATAAAGATTTTAAATCTTAATTAATCATTGTAAAATGTTTTTATGTTTGTTATTGCTTTACGTTATATTGAGTTGATTCTATCATACTTTGGAATGACTGAATTATTAATACTTAAAACTTATCTGTTAGGGGACTCAACCACATTTATTTTGATTTTATAGATCTAAATCTGCATAAAAAGGCACCATTAATGATGATTACTATACGAATAACCCGTTTCAGTGACCGCATGGTCTAAGGACGTCATCTTTGAAGTAGACTAGGCTGCCTATGACAGGTAGATCGATTTTTGAAACATGGTTGGGTGTATTGAGGGTGGTTTTCCCCCTTTCCTCAATGCAAATGCGGGTACATTTCTTTTAAATATAACCTTCCTCATTCCTAAAACCATAGCGTAATTAGTACACAAATGTATAACCTGAACGGTTAGTAAGACGGGGTGCTAAAAATACAGTACACATAATAAATAAAATAATCAAACTTGTTATTTAATTTTGAAAGCCAATAGAAGATATTTAAAAAAGAAAACATTAAAATAAAACTATTTAAATTGGTTTTCTGTGCATAAGAGACTCCTCAAATAATACATTCAATTTATGCACACTTAAACATTTTGTCCAGATAATTGGTGAAAGAATTAAGTAGCTTAGGCATAAAGCCAAGTACAAAAGGATTTGCCTTTTTTTTTAAAATTTAGAAGATAAAAGCTAAGATATTGAAACTGTCAGGCTGGTCATCCACATCCATTAACAACATTTAAATACACTTATATCTCTCATGATAAAATTAGCATGGATACAATAATTTTATTTACAAAAGTATAAATCAGAAACTTACATCAATTCAGAAGCTAGCTGTCTGCTACATTTGGATGTGTGGGTACATTAGTTGTCAAAATTCTTTTAAAATACCAGATATATCAATATCTTCTTAGATGTTGAAGTGGCAACATAGCTGAAATATTGAAGGTCATCACTCTGTTCGCTTACGAGAAATTCGGCATATAGCTCAAAAAACAACTCCGTATTTAATCCATCCTCACAAACTTTTTCCACACTTCCCTATCCTCAAATACTCCCTTTGCTTCAAAAACATCTATATACGAGTCATATATGCTCTTTTGTTTTAAAACTCATTATCTTTAGTTTTTTCACACATTCATGTATAACATTTAGCCACCCACATCTTACATGGCCTACCCCTTCCTTCTGATCTACACACTCTACCTGCATATATTTGCTTTGTGGCTCTATCCAAACTTATCCTCTCAACATGCCCAAACCAATGTAAGACACTTATTTCACATTGACCTATTGATTCCCTTTCAAACCACATTCCTTCAGCACCCATTCATTAGTGACGTTTTTCCGCATACATTTCTTTGATATCTCATTCACACCGCATTCACCTTGCTCTTATGTCGCTCCTGAAAACCCACGCTTCACACCCATAAAAGAATGTTGGCATCAACACACTTTAATATACTGCCATCTTTGCTTCTTTCAATACCACCTCATTCTTTGGATTAATCCACATGCATCCAACTACTCTCCGAGATGCATTTACCTGTGTGTCGTATTTCACCATTTATCCTTCAAATTTCACAGAACATTCTGCTCAGATACACAAAATCATTCACTTGTTTTAGCAGTTCTTTACTTATACTAAGCTGACAATCATTTCCTGATATGTCCTTATCAAAAACTATCACCTTAGTTTTGGAGACATTTATACAAAGACACATTCTGCCTTTCACCACATTCAAATGATTTAATCCATTGTCCATTTGTACACCAACCACTTTTTCACAAGCATCCCTCATACACTTATTTATGAATACATTAAATAACCATGGAGACATAACACAACCTTGTATAACAAATACCATATGCATTGTCAAACCATTTGCTTAAAGCCCCATCAACCCTAACACACGCTTTATTTTCATCAGAAATTGCCTTAATTGACTAACCATGCATCCACACCATACTATCTCAGAACATTCCATAACATACTCCTATTAACTTAATTCTACACTTTCTCCAGATCAACGAAAGCACAATAAACTTTCTGCCTTACTGCCATACATTTCTCAATCACTTGTTACATTACAAATATATTGTCCATGCACCTGTCATGAAACCACATTGCACACCCCAAATCTTGTCCACAGTTTTTTCATACACCCTCTCAATTAAAACTTTGCCAAAAACCTGGCCTGGAATACTCAACAAATTATTGCCCTGTAGTTCTTAAGATTTTCTCTTACTGCCTTTGAACAAAGGAATGATGACAGCATTCTCCAAGTCATTAGGAACATTCAAAATCCCAGCGCACACATTGAACAACTCACACAATCTGGCAAGTAGTACCATGTCCCCACACTTAAGCATTTCCCTTGTGATCCCATATACTCCCGCAGCTTTGCCGTTCTTAAACACTTTCATAGATTTTAACACTTCATCCTCGTTAATTTTTTCACTCTTAATAACATTTCCTCTATTTTTTGGTAATCTCTAAGTGTTTGCCATACAATTGCTCAAAATATTCCCCCTATCTCTCTATTATACTATTTTCATCCCAGATCATCTCACCACGTTCATTATGGATGCCATAGGTCTTTCCTAGCACTCCTTGTTTCGTTCTCTTTACCCACTTCCAGAACAGCTTATTTCCTTCAAAAGCTGCTTGTCAACAGGTGGGCCTTTCAATTTTTACCTCAGCTGCATATCAGAGCTTTGTTCATCCAAGGCTAATATTGTATAGTTTCTTTTAGTCATTAGTTTGAAGTAGACTAGGTACTAGCCTTGATTGTACCTGCACCCATAACATTATTCACTCTTAAGGAACTTTAGGATACTGTACTGATCGGTGTTGGCATATTTTAGCCAGTATACCACAAGTACAACCATTGCTCGGTCTTAACCTGAGCGCGCTTACACTGTGCTTAGAAACCAGTATCCCTACTTCAGAGACTGCCTTGTCAGCCAGTATACTGTTGCCCTAGTCACTACCACAAGGAGGTAAAGCAGTGCACCAACACACTTATATACTTCTTCAATATCAAAACTATCATGATTATATCCATAAATATTTGTTTTTTTATTCTAGTATGCAAACCTTTCAAATGCTATCGGTCCATATTCATATGCAGAGGAGGACAACACAATGACTCCGCCGGTCTTGTGTTTACATCAATACAAGGAAGGAATTATCTATGGTTTTAATGAAAGCTATATCTTCAACAGTGAAATAGTTACACGTGAGTCTATATTGTATATTGACTAGATTTAGTAGGGTATATTATTGAACTAGATGATTATTTCTGTTTTAAATTATAGTTAACACTACTACAGGTTTCATGTCTTAGTTTAAATTACACCAAAATGAGGTTCATTAATTGATTCAGCTGAAATATTTTGTGTTGTAACTCATACATTTATATTTAAGCTATATAAATTTGAGGTGTTTCATAAAGGGCATTGATTTCATCAAGGATAGGAGAACCAAACATGATTTTCTTGGTAGAAATATTTCTTGTTTGATTTGGTAAAAAAAATTGATGTTTTCAGCATTTAGGGATGGTGGTGTTAAGTTTATCATTTAATCACACTCCCTGACATCAGATTTTATGTCTATAACACAACTGTTTATATTTAAAATGAGCCATTAAAA
This sequence comes from Timema podura, assembly GCA_033556935.1. Classification (NCBI taxonomy): domain Eukaryota; kingdom Metazoa; phylum Arthropoda; class Insecta; order Phasmatodea; family Timematidae; genus Timema; species Timema podura. The sequence goes on from JAVRXN010000010.1 coordinate 113,199,709, forward strand.
TACTCTTTTACAGAGCTTCACTGCTGGCCATTATGCATTTCTGTCCATATCACTTTTTTTTAAATAGCTTTCTGTGTCTTTGTACATACCCAAATGGTTTTTAATGGACTGTTGACAATTGATGTGTTTCTTCTAAAGGTCGATGCATGTCGAGAATTTTTCCGGAATGGGGTAAAACTCACTCTTGTGAGGACAAATGAGGAGCTCCTTGAATAAATAAGTAGCATATCTGGTCTAGAAAACTGAGATTAATGGCTGGAAGGCTTGTTGTTTGATCAAATTGTACCCTTTAGCTGCAAATGTTAGCACTATCATAGCTAACAGCAGCGTAGCTCGGTCGGTATAGCTTGATCACGGGCTCTCACCATGGTGCTTTTTATTTATTTTTATGGAGCAACTAAAAAAAATTTAAATGGTAAACTAGTATAGACTTTACAAATATTGAAGAAGAAAGATATAGGGTATAATTAATGTCGAATTTAAACTCTGAAGCAGTTGTTCCACTATAATCCACCCAGCAATTATTTACCTAGGCTTATCTTGGCAAACCAAACATTCTCCAGAATGTGGATTCAGGAATATGAACAGGATTCATTGTGCTAATTGGTTTTCTGTGTAATTTAATCTGTCCTGTCAAAATATCTGCCATGATGTTTTACCACACTGTTTTAACAACACAAAATAATATTAAAGTAGGGAAGGTATCTCATCATACTAAACTAACCTAGAAGGAGACTTTAACTCTAAATCAATAATACAATCAGTCCAGGGCCGGTGCAAGGTAACTTAGTGCCCTAGGTGAAAATTCTGTGAGTGCCCACCCCTCTCCCCTACGGTTAACACTCATTTAATTTATATTAATAATCAAAAGTCATACTGTTGAACCTTTTGAATTTTCATCTATATACCGTACTTTCGAAACATGTGAAATGGGAATCAGTCACCGAGTCACATACTTTCAAAAGTTCAAAAAACACAATTAAGTCATTAATTAATACAGATTTATTGTCAGTAAATGGTACATTAGTATACCAAATGTTAAGCAATATTTATTTTTAATAATAATAAATGAAAACTAACTAGAACCAAAAGACTGAATTGCTAAATACTACATTTTATTTTTTCTTGCCTTCATCTATAAAAACGTTGAAATTAGTTCATTTAAGTCAATAGTTTGAGCTATTTTCTACTTTATAGATAGAGTTGACAATCCCACTAGTCTTTCTTATATCATAGATCAGATATATGTTTTAATCAACTTTAATTTAGAAAAGCTGAATTCACCACTGGCTACAGATGCAGGTAGTGTCAGTAAAATTCTTAAGGCAACAAATAAATTAGGCAAACTGTCTTGTAAGTTGGGCTTACAAACTTATCTAAAACGTCTTGTGGTGTTGCTTTCTCAGGCACCCTTCTTGCAACAGTTTGTAACTCACTACACAGCTCAATAGCAACAATAGCCTTTGAGTCTTCATGAGTCAACTTTTTTTCCAGCTTTACACACTTTTCTAATACATACTGGTTAGATTTGTCCTCAAAGGCATTGATGTTGTAAAGAAATCCAAATATAGATGAGTTACATGCCGCCCCCAACTTCTGGCACCCTAGGCGGTCACCTAATTTGCCTATATGGTCCCACCGGCTCTGCCAATCACCAATTAACGACAATAGTGTAACTAGTGTATTTTCCTCTATCCTAAACAACGCCCAAACACCCACATTCACTTACAGAATTGATACTTGGATCTTTGATCATGCTCACTATTTATATTATAATAATATCATATTGGCTTACTGAGGTTATATTTTATTTTCATAATCTAATAAAAAGCATGGCATCATTTTTAGATTAAAAAAAATCGTTATGTAAAACTATGTCCAAGCTAAGATAAAAAAAAGAAAATCATTGCAACTAAACCTTAGTATGAAATTGGTTTTATCTTGGAATCAAAGCCTCCAAAAAAACTCCATGATATCAGCCTGCAAAGTGAGCTATACCGACCAAGCGGTCACCACATGTTGGTGAAAATAGTTCCAACATTTGTATATAGAAGGTGTCATGTGGTCACCAAAACGAGCCCTCCAGCTGTTGTTAATCTCTCTTTCCTAGAGCGGAGCTGCTACTTCTTTATTCAAGTAACTCCTCATTACTCCTCCTCACGAGGCTGAGTTGACCCCGTTACAGCCACTGCTTTACAGAAGAACCTGTAAGTGTCAGGTATTGAACCCAGGACCTCTGGCTCTGTAGCCAAGAACTCTGGCCACCAGACCACAGAGGCGGTCCTCTAAGGCACCAAAGTAGAACGTTTGTGAAATTTTCTAATATAAAATTGTAAATCCTTAAACTTAATTTGTTACAAAGATTGGCTCAACTTGATTTTTACTTTCTCACACCCTTTGGGTAAAGAAAGTATTATAATCATCAACAAAATCGAACCCAGAATTTTTTAATGTATGTCGAGGTTTCATGATTCCCTGAACCCAAAAAATATTTTTTACAATGCCATCTGTCTGTCTATCTATATGTTTGTCTTTTAATGGGACTAGAGCAGAAAACATTTTACAGATCATGATAAAACTCGGTATCTTTATTTCTCAGAGGAGTTTTAGGAATTCATCCAACTCTAAAATTAGGGGTATTTTACATTTATAAGGGTTAAAAGAAAATAAAAAGCAATTTTCTCACAACTGGCTCTAACAATTTTGATCACATTTTGTATCCAAGCACCGTTTAACATTACAAACAATTGTCAATTCTCAATTTCCCATGAAAGTAACTTTGAGGCTAATTTATAAGTGGAAATTTCCAATTTTGATCATATCCATGCAACTCTTTGAGATACAAAATATTTTATCATCACAGAATTGTAGTACTATTAAAAATGATTAAACTTTTGTGTGATATATATTTTTATAAAATCAATATTTTCTTGGAGAGTGGTAAATATGTTTTTTAAGTTTATTTCTGGGGAATTGTTATGCTCTTTGCTGAACAGAAATGCTACTTTTTTCTCACTATGTTTCTATAACAGTGTATATTATTTCATTTAAGATATTTAGTAAGTGTTTCTTCAACAATGTCTATTATTTTGTTTCACATATCTTATGAGTGTTTTGAGTAAATATCTTCATTTTTTAGGCAAAGGAATGAGAAAGTCTGTGCAATGCACTATACTCTCTATTCATATAGCTAAGCTCATCATAAAAAACTTCATTTCAGCCTGTCATGATTATATTTATGGCATACTAAACTACCTTTTATTAGTTTAGTGGAATTGTAAGAAAACATTTTCATTATTGATCATCATGAAATTGAATGTACCAATTTTAGCATAATTCTTAAATTATTCTTTAAATTGAAAAATGACACCTGGACATGGAAATTGAACCCTGGAGCCAAACCCGGGACCTTTGGCTTAGTACACCATTGCTTTAATCAATGAGATGTCCAGGAGTTGTCCCGTTCTCGGTGTCATTCTTCAATCATATATTAAGGCAGCATCTGTGGTGGATGTGTGGAAATCGTCGGCTACAAATGTGTGATCATTTTAAAATCACAAGCTATCTGATAATGCAGCTATCATCAACTCGGTAGTTGGCTTTTTGTTGCCAATAGTACAATAATTACAACTGTACAAATGCACATATCTTAATGGATTAAATAACTAAGCTATTAGATTTGTTAGTTACAGTTATAACCACTTCTAAATATCATATTCTTTAAATTTAAAGAATGTGATATTTAGATGTGACTATAACTCTAATCAACAAATATAATATCTTAGCTATTTAATCCATCATAATTCTTAAAAGTCTAAAATAGTCTGTGATTGAAAACCCTTTAAGTTGTTTAAATTATGAAAATTCTCTTGTAATTTAATGGGTAGTCATCATGTTTATTTTAAACTTTGTTTACAAAAATAACTTAAGCATACTATGTTTATATTGGATTTTTACTTCACATTCTTAAATTTTAACTATGTATCTTTTCTGTACTATTCAACATTTGGTTAAGATCAGTTTAAATCTGTGGCTTATTACATACTTTTCAACGTACATGTTTATTACTGTTCAAATATAAATGTGTGTGTGTATGTGCACGTGTGTGTATGTGCACGTGTGTGTATGTGCACATGTGTGTATGTGCACATGTGTGTATGTGCATGTGTGTATGTGCACATGTGTGTGTGTGCAGTGTGTGTATGTGCACATGTGTGTGTGTGCACGTGTGTGTATGTGCACGTGTGTGTATGTGCACTGTGTGTATGTGCACGTGTGTGTATGTGCACATGTGTGTATGTGCACGTGTGTGTATGTGTGACTAGAGGCATACCTCACTTTTTTGATGGGTTAAGTACCACGACACTGACAAAAGTCGAAGTATAGCCTTTATTTGGCTTGCAAATGCATTTAAGACCACAAAAAACAAAATAAAAAAACACCAAATCACTATTTGACATTTGAAAATACTTGCCACACCAAAATAGAAATTAACATAAAAATAAATAAAATACAGTAGTAAATAAAAAATACATTAATAGAACTATACCTTAAAATTATACTCGAGTAAGTAGACAATGTGATGACAGGTAAATCGGGGCTTGACTCTCTGTCGGGTCCAACTAGGGTGGTTTTCCCTAAATTGTTTCTCGTTCTCCTCCCACACAAATGCGGATAGATTACCTCTTTGTTTCCTTCCTCATCCCTCCTCTTTAGGAGTAATCATTTATGCGGATAACCTCAATTGGTATTAAGATGCGGTTATAAAAAAGGAAGTAAATGATGAATATATACAGTATAATCACAAAAATAATATAGTATGGTTGACCTCCGGGGTCTTGGGGTAAAGTGCACGCCTCAGGACCCAATGTTTATAGGTCCAAACCCAGTCATGGTTGACAGATTTATCTTGAGCGAAAAAAATTCATAGCACAACTTCCTTTGGAGGGGAAGTCCCATCCCGATTGTGGCATGCAAAATAACCCAGGACGGTATGTGAAAATATCTTTCCCGGAAAAATTGGTAAGTCCTTTCGCTCTCGCTCATAGAAACTCTCCTGTGCTGATACAGTCACTCGGTTCAGAATGTGCATGTTAAATACCTCAAATAAATAAATAATATAGTATGGAGAGTTAGGTTATTTTATTCTCAAAAATAAGTAGTATTAATCTGTTTAGTTACAAATACAAAAGATTAAATGCGGACAATTTAAAAAAAAGTGCACATCAAATAACTTCTTTGCATGAACACCACTAAGTGAACCCTTAATGAAAGTGTATTTAGTGGCATTTTGCTAGCTAACACGAGCTTTACAGGAAATTACGTTAATAGCGCCACTTACTTTATGATGGCCATTTCTTGGAAAAACTACTCACACTTATCTTAGCAAGAAAAGCAATGCTTCGGTGACAAAATGCGATGAAATTTGTAAACGTGGCTGTAATTGAAATTGGATGAAAGAGCGAAGAAGCAAAAGTCATATTGCCCATTGATTTGAAATAATCTAATTAAGTTTGATATAGCTACATAGAATTTAATACCATGTCATAAGCTTCATCATCCTTCAAGTATATTTAGTAAATACGTATGTAAGTACTAACTTCCTTCATATTTAAATTTTCACATTTAAGTTATATGTGTTATTTTAATGTACATTTTTGTTTACAGATTGCTTGAATTTTACATTAGGCCACAACATTACTAGAACGACTTTCTCTAGCAAAGGATTTCTAGAGGCAAATAACTTTCAAATCAACTTTTCTGCTCTTGTACAAGCTACTCTTGACTTCTCAGTTAAAACTGTTAATTTTAAAGCTGCTGGTCCAATAACTCCTCCAGATTGCTATGAATTTGACATACAGGTACTTATTTATTTGATGCCATATTTATTTAGATTCATAAAGGCACTGAATGTGGGAGTACTTATGTTGCTTACAATAACGGTAGGCCTACTCTTTACAAGATTCTTTTTTGTAAATCTATTTATATGATGTTCTGTGGAATATATCCCTTTGGGGTTCATTCTTACGAAACAGGCAAATATCAGTCTATCTTTATTAATTTGACTTGGGTCAGAGTAAAAAAATATTCACACAAAAAATAAAAGCTTACTTTGTTGATATGAAAAAAAATATAAATTATATAAATAATTGTATTTTCAACATTTTAGTAGCTAAAATGTGACCAAAGTCATTGTCCTGATTAGTTCCAGCACACATTTTTTCTTTGTAATATCTTATTTACTTAAGAAATAATAGACATTTAAAAAAACAGCTAAGTGGCATTTTTTCACCTTTGCTTTAAGATAAAATTCTTATTTATGACCTTTTTATTCATTGAATAACATTAATAAAATCTTAAACAGTTGTCTCCAAGATAATAGTAACTGTCCTGGCCTCTTGAGTTTCATTTGCTGGCGCATTACTAGATGGTAGCACATTTCAACATTTGGGTCAGCTGTTCAAGTCTTGTCCTTCTGATATTTGTGTGTGCGCACTAGTTTTTTCAGCCCAACTAATTCACAATAAATAATTCAAATATTGGTTTTGACTATCTATATTTTTAAACTGTCATGCTCCTGGACCCTGTAGATGACCCAAGGTAAGATAATATTTTTTTTAAGTACTAAAACTAGCTCTATTGCTGATGTGAAAATCCTAACCTCAAAACTTTTGTGGGGAAACTTCTATTCCATGTGGAAGCCTATTTCACCATTGTCCTGACTAGCCAGGGCCAGAATAATTCTGATATGGTAAGGAAAATATTATTAATACTCACTATGAGGTGCTACATAGGCCTCTCTCATTCTCTCACTCACTCACTCACCACACTTCTTCTATATAGGTATATTTTGGATTTCTTTTACCTGCATCATTGTCCTGGCAGTATTGTCTTGCCTTGCATCATTGCCTGGCAGTATTGTCTTTGCTTGCTATGTTATATTGAACTTTATTTTAGACTCGTTAACTAAAAAGTGTATTGATAGTCTGTTTATTATACTTTCAAAGTGTGTGTAAGTCAGAATACATTTTAATTATTAGAAAATTTTAACATTTATGTACCAAGATTTTTGGAAGTTAATTTTGCCTGTTTCATGAGAATGACCCTTGTAATAAAGTATAGTGAGTGCTCTTTTTAGTTTATCAAGGCATTCCAAGTGTCCTTTCTATCTTCCTTAGAATTGGTTTATATAATAATCTCATAAGGTGATCTATTGTGGAATTGCGCTAGGAGGAATGTTTTGGAAAATATACTAAAATAATCTTTGCTATCATTAATATAATTTGTCAAAAATGATTGTGGCAGAACATAGCTTTTTTATCTTTTGTAACTGTCAGATTACTTGCTTCGGTGGCCGTATGGTCACACCCGTATTAGACTAGACTGCCGATGACAATAAGATCAGGGTTCAAATCTCGGTCAGGTGTACTAAATGTGGCTTTTCTGAAATTATTTTCCACTCTCCTTCTACACACATGTGGGTAAACTTCTTCTAAATTCAACCTTCCTCATCCCTTAACCATTAGTGTAGTTAGTACATGCATATAACCGGAACAGCTAGTAAGATGCGGTGATAAAAAGGTTATAAAAAAATTGTCAGATACACACAAACCATCCTACCATGATTTGTCTGTATATATGCATCGTTTTAGTGTGCACAAACAAGATCCAACATAATAACTTTTAGTGTTTGTTATATTTTTTAGAATCAAACTTTTTTTGCACCGCGCCTTACTACCCGTTTGGGTGCTTAAGTACTAATCACACTAATGGTTTTAGGGATTAGGAGGGCTTTGAATAGAGAAAGTATACCCGCATTTGCATGGAGGGAGAGTGGAAAACCATTTTAGAAATAACTTTCTCAGTACACCTGACTGAGATTCAAACCTTGATCTCCTTGCCATCTGTAGTCTAGTCTACTGTGAGAGTAGTGATCAAGGATCAATAGATTATTTGTTCAAATGTGTTATTTTGGCAGCAATAAACCCACTCAAATATCTACAGTTATTTAACTTAAAAAAAACTGTATCACTTATCTAACTTAAAAAAACTGTATCAGTTATCAAAACTGACCTCCTTCGGAGTGCCGCATGGTCTAGACAAAATTGTCGATGACAGATATATCAAGGTTTAAAATCCTGGTTTACTGAGGGTGGTTTTCCCTAAATAGTTTTCCACTCCCCTCCATGCAAATGCAGGTACACTTCCCCTAAATCCAACCTTCCTCATCCCTAACCCAATAACATAATTAGTACATATGTGTATAACCTTAACAAGTAGTAAGGTGCGGTGCTTAAAAAAAGTTATCAAAGCTAGAATAAGACATTACAAAACTAAACTTAATTCTATATGTTGTTATGGATTGTCTTTACTAACTTCCTGATTGTTAAATAATCTTCTTGGAAATATACAACTCTTATAAATTTTAGTACAACACAATTTATTCTTGGACTATAATTACAATTTAATTTGCTTTATAAGTTCCTTGGTTCATAAATCTACAATGCCGAATTAATTTTATGGGTCCCTACACTCTTTAGCAATTGAAATTGCACTTTGAAACCACCTCATTTGAAAGGTCACTCTGATTTATAGTTAATTTATGAACCTTTTGCTATTTCTTAGATTCTATTCGACAATGGCGATCATGATGGTCAAATGTTACTTTCATTGGATACTGAATCAATTCGTCTGGATTGTCAAGGTGATGTAAAGTATGTAGGTAAGTTTTAAAATATCTGTAAATGACTATACATATTTCTTGTATCATGATAAAAAATGATCCACTAAGGGTTGTCACTCATTTCTAATATTATTTCTCTTATAATTATACATAGAGATGTGAGGGGGATACAAACAAATATAACCAAAAGTCCTATCAGACATATAATTTTCCAGATTTTAGATTGTGTTAACAATTTCTGCCCTAACATGTAAGACATATAAATAACTTATGTAATTACTAACAATCGAAATCTTGTATTAATACCCACATACTTTACTTTACTTTATTATTATTATTTATTATTATTATTATTATTATTATTTTGTGTTCTGCCTTGTGGCAGGTCCTTACATAGTAGCTCTGGTCCTTGCATAGTAGCTATTCATGATTCTCTGTCTTCCACCATCCTTTCATAACTTCCATCCACCTTGGTATTGTTCACCATCTGATATCTTCTAAAGCCTCTCTCTCCCTTCCTTTTGCCATTTATTCTATAAGATCCGTCATTAAGCAGTTTCTTCTCAGCAAGTGTCCTAACCAGTTATTCTTTCTGCCTATAACCTGTAATATGTTTATCTTTTCTCAAATTCTCTTCAGGACCTCATCATTTTTGACTGGTTATATTGAGGGCAATTTTTCCTAAATGGTTTCTCCTTCTCCCTTTGTTTGGATTCAGGTATATTTCTTCTTAATTCTACCTTAATCATCACTACTTAATTAGTGTAAATATGTGAATAGCCTGGACAGGCTGTAAGATGTGGAGCACATACACAAAACTTAAGCAAGATTATTGATTTATCTATACAAAATTGTATATTCTTAAATATTATTATAAGTCCGACACCTTAGCTAAGTCGGTAGTATGTCTGCATACTGAGCTTAGGGTCCTGGGTTCAATTCCTGACCTAGCCGAAAATTTATCACTGACGAAAATATGGGTTTACCCTTTAACAATGATAAACTAACGTCCGGGGACTGGATGTTGTGCCTCCTAGTTTTAAATTAGATTATAAGGCATATGAAGCTACGATATGCTTAGCAAGCCGGTATTGGAAAAATGACTTTAATAAAAAACTGACCTAGGCCACAGGCTGGAAACCATAATTGATGTATAGTAATATATAGTATATATCAGATATATGATTTTAGCTAAATGTACATCATTACTCATTCTTTGAGCTGATCAGTCAGACTAAAAGCATTATCTTGAAAGTAAAAGAAGAGTCTTATATTCTTTCATAAATTTTGAGCGTAATAGGCACAAAATCTTGAGGCCTATATTAATCAAACAATTACAGTTTTGTATCCTGTCCTAAGCATGTGTAACAACTTTGCACAAAAAATCACCATCTTTTTTAAGAGTGAAGACACGTTGACAAGGTATAGGTAAAATAACGTTTTTTACAAATGCTAACACAAAAATGCATTTTGAATGTTGTTCACTGTTATGTATAAAGTTGTGCAAAGCATGTTTAGGTTGTATATGAACAAGGAAGTAATGCAGTTTTGTGTATTTGTATACAATATTTTCTCAATGTAGCACATTTGACTTATGAAGCAAATTGGATAGTTTATTGAACAACTGGTCTGAAGTTTAATATGTTGCATTCCATAGAAAGACACATAATTATTGAAATGATTAATAACAGTAAAATCAGAATTACATACAGCACTAACCGGGGACCAATTATCAAGAGGAGTGCTAGGCTTCTTCTATAATATCAATTCAGAATACAGGAAAATTGAAATAATAATAATAATAATAATAATAATAATAATAATAATAATAATAATAAAATAATAATATAATAATAATAATAATAATAATAAATAATAATAATAATAATAATATGATGATGATGATGACGATGATGATGATGATGATGATGATGATGATGATGATGATGATGATGATGATGATGATGATAAAAAAAAAGAGTGAAAAAAAGGAATCGTTACAATGCTATTTTTCTAAGAACCTATCTCACAACTGATTAACTGGGATATTAGATAACATGACTATGCTCAAACCAGAAATTGCATTGAAGTACTGTTTTATTAATTTTTTCTTTAAAACCATCAAGAATGAGATCAGTAAATAGTTTTTTTTAAATTTAAAATAACATATTTAAAGGTTTTCCATAGCATTAAAAAATGGTTGGTTAGACTTGTCTCAGTTCCATGATTTTAATGAAGACCATAGAAACTGCACCAAGTTGCAAACCTTGATTCCAGCTTTACTATATTATGATTTTGGTATGAAGAACAGAAGAAGTTAGTTACCAAAGTTACTAAAACCATTTTAATATATTCATACATAAAGTCATGTTATCTGCAGCTGTCACTTTAGATATATATTATTAATACCTATAAAATAACACAAGTACTATAAAGTAATGTCGGCCGCAAAGAAATATGTTTGAATTTTCTCTACTGTTCTTCCAACCAAAATCAGGGTATACTTACCAAACTTACATGCTATCCATGAGGTGATACATGCGCTTAAAATACTTTCAATTTTTATCGTATATTTCATATAAGCCTTTTATATTAAAAAAAAACTCCTTTTCATTTCCTTATAATTTGATCACAAATGAGATTTTCATTGATATTTAAGATTAAGACTCCAATTCCATCATACCCGCCTCTGTGGCGTATTAGCCAACGCACCAGTCATGTTGAGCTAGGCTGCCGAGGACGGGGAGATCGAGGTTCGAATATCTGTAGGGTGAAGTGGGGTGGTTTTTCCTAGATGGTTTTCCACTATCCCTCCACGCAAATGTGGGTACACTTCCTCTAAATTCAACCTTCCCAATTCCTCAGGGTGGTTTTTCCTAAATGGTTTTCCACTCTCCCTCCACGCAAATGCGGGTTCACTTCCTCTAAATTTAATCTTCCCAATTCCTAATCCATTAGTGTAATTAGTACTTAAGCGTATAACTTGAACGGGTAGTAAGGCGCGGTGCTAAAAAAAATTCTATGATGCATTGCTTGAAAGATGAAACACTATGGCTGTATATATGATTATATTTTGTTTCAGTTGATAACAGACTAGATTATATTTTGCGGAGTACCCTAAACTCTTTGGTCATTTTGATTTGCAGCATCTCATTAATACTCTGCAGCAGAGCCATCTATCGTGCACAACAGTTGAAACATGTAAGTGGATAATATTTTATATTTACTATAATCTGAAAACAGGAGTTCATTTATGTTGTCAATAAATTTTTCTCCCATTAAAATACTCTTATAAAATTTGACATTTTGAAATTTGAATTGTTCACATTTGTTATATATATATTGTATAATATATTTATGAAATAAATTTTCTCTCATTAAACTTTTTAGAATCCTAACCTATTTTTATGTAATAGTGAATCTATTAAGTTGTCATAAATAAATGAGTATAGGAGTCAACACCTGTATTAAATGATCTTTGCACTAAACACATTTTATGTGACAGTTCTTCTTTGCAAAGGATTCTGTGGGTCCAGTCTATTATCCTGCCTGATACCACTCTGGTCTTATCTCATAAGGTACACATTAGAGCCAGCCAAGGCAAATGTAATAGTAAATGGCTCTAATGCCCAACCTAGCTTAATCCCATACCTCGGCACACATGGCATAATACCATATTTTTAACACACTACCTTGCATTTATAGTTTCAACCATGCTTTGGTTGCTGCATGATCTAAGGCGTCACTCTCACAATAGACTGGACTACCAATGACAGGGATATCAGGGTTTGAATACCGGTCAGGTGTACTGAGGATGGTTTTTCCTAAATGGTTTTCCACTATCACTTGTTGCAAATGCGAGCACACTTTCTTTAAATTCAGCCTTCCTCATCTCTAACTCATTAGTTTATTTAGTATATATATGTATAACTTGATCAAGTGTAGTAAGACACGGTGCTAAAAAAATAAAAAATTGTGCCAAAGGGTGTCATATCCTTTAGGTTTTCGTACTCTCATGAAATTTGAGGGTTATGGCGTGGCTCTTTCCCAAGATATAAATATTCATTTTGGTGGTAGTCCACCATTGATGGGTTTATTACTGAGCTTTCATTTTTTATCCTGCCAGGTACTTCAAAACTAAACTCCACCTTATATTTACAAAAATATATTTATCTGAGTTGTTAAGTTGTAGTTTTTTCTCGACTGCTTATAACAAATATTTATGCTTCTTGGATTTTAGTTTTTATATTATTTTTGCATTTTCTTTTATTTTTCCAGGAAACAATTATATTTTTTCGAAAAACATACACAAAAGAATTAAGTGTGGAAGGTCGTTTTGAATTCTTAAATCTCTGGTATGTGATGATTATAACAAATGATGTTTTTATAATATTGGGGTCTGCCATTAAAGAAGAAATAGAAAAAAAGGTAAAGTTTTTTTTGTTGATAACATAAGGAATCTCTATCAACATACATTTAGTTGACTAAAGCGTGTTTTTTTCTTCTATAAATATATTTTTATATTACATTATTTGAACAAATTTTGTCTCTATTTCCTACCAGGTCTCTATTTTCACATTAGAAAGAAATATTTTTTTTTCCTTTGTTTACTGTGTGTATTTTTGTCATATTGTGACAGGTACTTCAAATTTAAGCTTTTAGATTTATTATAAACTCTGAAGAATAAAACAAATAACTAAAAAACTCATGAACGGTGTCAGTTTTTACTGTTCATAAAATTCTAGTGCCTTGATCAAAGTAAAATGACATTCATAGGCACAAACTTAGGTAGATTTTAATATGTGTAATTGTGGACCTTATCATTCTTTGTAAGTCGAATATTGAAAAATTGTAAAGCCAGAGGATAGTGGTCGTTCACTTGATTGAATGTTTATTTTATATAAATAATATATTAAGAATTCCTGCATTCTTTAACAAACACAAAATTGACAAATAACAGCAGATGCAAATTAAATTGCATGCAACCATTAAAATATGCTATTACTTTTGAAACAAAATTTCTACTAGTTTTAAGATTCAAGAAAAGTTTGAAGTGATTAATATGTTTACATTTCTTGACTCCTTACTTTTATATTCCATTGTTTTTATCCAGAACTCAAGTCTCATTTGAAACTTTATGTAATGAGGTCTTTTTATTTACAGCAATTTGTCGGAGATCAGTGGAACATTTGTAGTGTGCTATTGGGAACAGGAAATCTGCTTGTTTGGTTTGGAGTCTTGAGATATCTTGGATTTTTCAAAACCTACAATGTAAGTAACATAAATAATGCATAACTATAGCGTCAATACATTGTACCACCTTTTGAATGTGCATTCATTATGGTTATGGCAGTCATCATCACAGAGCCCCTCAATAATTATGGTATTTTATAGAATAAATGTTACTATTAATATTTTAGAGGTCATTTTTCATATCGACTGTCTTTTCATATAATGGTGGTCATATGGCGAAACATGGCAAAATACATATATTTTTTCTCTATTCACAAATAAATTTATAAATTTATTTCATGAAAATAACTAGTTTTCACAAGTAATAATTTTTTTGAACTTAAATATTGATATAGTTTGTATAAATGTTACTCTCTTTGGTGATCAAACTAACAAAACTGGAGGAAATGGAAAGAGGTGGAGGATTTTTTTTATCGCCGCGTCTTACAACCTGCTCGGTTTATACGCATAAATGATGATTATTCTAATGAGTAGAGATGAGGAAGTAAGCATATTAGAGGTAATCCACCTACATTAGCGTGGACAGAGAGTGGGAAATCAGTTAGTAAAAACCACTCTCAATATACCTGGCCAAAATTCGAACCCCGATCTCCCTGTCATTAGCAGGCCAGTCTTAACATAAGAGTAACGCCTTAAACCAGGGGTTTTTAAACTGGGGTCCGTGAACCAAAGACAAAAAAATTACAAATTGTAGATCAAAGCGGGGATTCAATTACAAAGTTCCTGTTTCTTCAACAGGCTGGGTATTAATAACTTGGTACCATCAAAACAAAAAATAAAAATAGATTGAATGTCAAAGATGACATGCACACTGCAGTGTTGAAGACTACTACACAATTTCAACTTCTTATTCAATCAAAACACCAGCACCCTTTTTATTGACTTATTTTTGAACAATTACTAACGCTCACTTTGAAGTTACACACTTTGAATTTATTTCACTTTTCTTGATAAATTTACTATTTTTGCATAAAAAGGAAAAGTGAGATACATAATTTGTTGTCAAGATGGTTTTTACTATATTATTTCCATGTAAATGTAATAGATTTACACTGCAATAAAGTAAACTAGCAAATTACACTATAACTATGTAAACCCTTTTTCGGCTTCCAATAAACCATTTTGTAATTTTTTTAAAATTTCGATTTTTAGTTAAAAAATTAAAAACGACTTCCGTTTAGAAAAAATTGAAATATTAATAGCGGTTGCGCATCTTGAATTGCATTGCTATTAAAGTCCTCGTTTGTGAATTTTGACAAATAAAAAAGGTCAATATTGGTTCAAAAAGGTTCGACACTTTCGAATAAAATATTTTGAATTCTGATTAAAACTTTTGAGTTTTTTTTTGGCGGTTGCACATCTTCAGGTCATCGCATTTATATATTAAAGCCCTCATTTGTGAATTTTGACCAATGAAAAAAGTTTATATTGGGTTGATAATGGTCAACACTTTCATATTAAAGAGAAAAAAATAAACAATAAAAAATTTCTACTCTCGGTTTAAAATTTTGAAATTTTACTAGCTGTTGCACATGTTAAAGTCCTCATTTATAAATTTTGACCAGTAAAAAAGGTTGATATTGTTTTTACAAGAGTAGGCACTTTTGTATTAAAGAGGTAAATATAGTAAGCAAAATTTTCTGTGGGTGTATTTACGTCCATTTTTATGGTAAGGGGTCCATGGCCTTTGTCAGATTCTCATAGCGGTCCATGACCCAAAAATAATTAAGAACCACTGCCTTAGACTATTCGGCCACTGAGCAGGTAGGTGGAGGATTGAAACAAAAAAAAAAGTACCAGGTGTAGACGAACTAACTTTGTAAATGATAAGAGCTGCTCAACCCCTTCTCTGTAGAGAAGGTGTTGTTTTACAAAGGAACAATAAGGGAGATCACCAGGGACCTTTATTTGATCCTCACTCAAATATGCCCAAGCACCTGAACCTAGCAGTTTAACTATCAATAAAATGAAATATTCACTTATATACATTAATGGGAGATTAAAGGTATGTTAGATGTAAATGCATAACAACTGAATAGAAGTTGACACTGGCCAAGAGGCCGTTTTATTATTATGATCCAAAAGTTAACAATATAATGAGGATGGATGGTGGACAATGCGCCATAGCTACACTATACAACGAGTAGCGAATAAAGGTACTTATGTACAAGAAATTAAATAAAAGTTTCAGAGTATTTAACGCATAAACAAATTCAAAGATCATTCACAATAATATAACTGAACCAATTCATATAAGTGCCAAAGCTAAAATATAGTGAACAATTATCAAAAGGAAATTAAAGTTGGGATACACCCAGTCGCCCAAACAACCTAGCTGAACCATTTAAAGTATATATATATATATATATACTTATCAAATATGAAATATTTTAAAATGCCTATAGTCATCACACCTCATAACTTATTCATATCAACTAGTGGGTTTATGCACATAACCATACACCTGGCTACACTAGTTACAAGCGAAGCTATCAGCCTCATCCAACAACCTGTGAGGCGGGGCAACCTACACATTAAAAGGCTTAATATCTTCCTTACTAATTAACTGAGTCCATAATACTGGATGAAAAAATCTATTTATTTAATTCCTACTTGAGTAACAATTGAAAGAAAGATAACAATGCATATTAGTTTTGATTATACTGTCTATCTCTGTAAGTTTGGATGCCAACCATAATATAGTGCAATATGGCCTACAAAGATTAAATAACATAATTTGACTTGACTATATTGTCATTGACTCTAAATTTAAAGTCTAATGTCCAAAACATGCCTCAATACAAAACAAAACAAAACAAAACTAATTGCCTAGGAAAATTAAATGGGTATAAATATTAACAAATAAATATGCCGAAGCATTATCCAAATCGATCCCTACACAACTATGATTCACTTTAACAGTTCCCCAGTTTACAAATAAAATAAAATTATATAAAATACTGTTCCAAAATAATGTATCCTTACATTTTGTGCGTCCCTACATCCTATATGCATCAAAGAGTACTCGTTGCTTGCCGGGTACACGCTTATATTCAGATTTGTACAGCAGGGAAAATGTGGGAGGGAGGATACACATGTTCAATGATGTCACCATCTTCAAGTTAGCGTGAGTTTCCCTCATTGGCGCCTGCACACAGGGAACACCAGTGATCACTCAAGAGCGCTCCTTTCTTCAATTTTGGCGCATGCGCCGTGTCCGCCTCTCGGGAAAACAGAGGTAAACTACGTAACACTGTGAGGTATCAGTTTAGTTGAACGTGAACGGAGTGTAGATGTGTTCGGAGGATCAATGTGCGGCGCTGGTTTCCAGGTTAAACGGGGTAAGTGTGAATGTATCCTAGGTGGCGGAGGCTATGTGGCGATGAAGTTTGTAGCCACGGTACACTGCAGGAAAAGCAGAAATACAATGCTTATACAGGGTGCTAAGAGGGATATGGAAGAAAAACAAGGTACCGGAAGACTTGAAGACGGGAACTATAGTACCGATTTTTAAGAACGGAGACAGGAATAAGTGTATGAATTATATGGGAATAACGCTGATGTGACACTGTATAAAATATATGAAAAGATACTGGAAAAGAAAATAAGAATATGAAAGAAAGGTGAGAAGAGAAACAGTATGGATTTGAGGAACGGAGGTCTACGATAGACTTGATCTTTGCTATACGACAACTGATGAAAAGAAGGTATACATTTTAATGACTTGGTAATAAGAATAGTTGTAATGAGAGTAAAGTATATGTATGAGAATAATAGGTGTTATGTTAAGAGGGAGAAGGGGTGAACAGAGTGGTTCCAAACAAAAAAATAGAATGAAGCAGCTAATAGAAATCTTCATTAATAAAGTAGCAAGGAAACTCAAGGAAGAAAGACAGAAAGCCATGATGTTTGCTAATGATTTGATGGCATGGGGGGAGAAGGAATAGCAAGTACAGGAACAGCTACAGGAATTGATTGAGGAGGTGAAGGATTGTGGAATAGCATGACGAAATGTGAAATGATTGTAATGATAAGGAAGAGGATAAGGCATAGTAAAGCTATAAAGTTTGGAGTAGAGCTGAGAAAGGTACAGAATGTAAAGTATCTTGGAAGCATGATTGAGGTGAAGGGTTAGAATAGAGAGGATCTAAAAAGAAGAGGGCAGCAGGGCGAGTAATTTTATATGTGTATAAGAGACCTGCTATGAAGAATAGAAAGGTCCTTGAATTGTAAGGAAGTGCTATACAATTGTAAGAGAGACTAGAAAAGTAGAGGCCATGGGAATTAAGTTTGTGAGGGGCATATTAGATGTCACGAGGATAAATAGGATAAGGAATGCAGTTACCCAGGAAAGGGTGGGAATACAGGGAGTACAAGCGGGAGGAAAAAGTAATATAAAGGCATTTTACTAAACTGACCCAGACACAGGCTGGAAACAGATGATGTTGGTGATCGAATGGTCTAAGACTTCACTCTAGCAATAGAATGGACTACTAATCATGGGAAGATCAGGGTTTGAGTATGTTGGGTATACTGAGGGTGGTATTTACTAAATGGTATTAGTTGTCACTTGCAATAGATTGAAGATATGGGCTCAAAGCCCATTCAAGTATACGATTTCACACAAATGCTGATACATTTCCTTTAAAGTCTATTTTCCCCATATGTACTCCATTAGCGTAATTATCATTATATGAGTATAGCCCAAACAGGTAATGAGACATTATGATTAAAAAACCAAAATAAAACCTTTGTTCATATTGATTTTTCACACACAACTTATTTAAAAATAAAGTTATCCTTAAACTCTAAAATAAATACAATTAAATTAAAACTTACTTTATTACAGCACTTGTTTTTTCTTTTCTTTTTCACCTAGTTGCTTGAATATAAAAATATATCATCATGCATATTAACTTCTAAAGTCAATTTTTTCACACCACAATAACTTTAAAATGACTCTTCTCTTTCAGCTCTATATTTGTTGCACCACACCACTTAGGAGAGAATTAGGTTGTAATTTTTTTACCAAAGAGAAATATTTTATTTACTAGTATAAAATCATACACATATCAGGGTTTCCATGGTGATATAAACAAATAACGACTGTACAGATCAGCCACAGCAGAAAATATAGAAATTTGCTAGTAAAATAGGTTTTACTTTGGAAACTACTATTTTTGTCTACATCCTGAACCCCTATCCTTTAAAATGAGTGGTCGTTTGTCAAAATCGGTTATGTTGTTTTCTCATAATTTCAATTACCGGAAAAGGTATCAAATTATATATAGAGACACCGGAATTGGGTTTAAGATATTATAAATATACCGTAAATGGGCTCATGAAATTATATATATACAACATGTATCTAAAACATTGCATCAAACTTTGGCAGGCTATTCTTTGGGTGAAAATAGAATAATTCACATCAGCAACTTAGGGTCCATCTTGAATAATAAGGGCGGTATACACCCTTAAAGATAGAGCTAAAAACGACTGTTGTGTGAAATATTATGAAAACTGCTTAGGGTCGGAAATGGGGAAAACTAAACAGTTTCTCCAAGACACCTTTTTACTTTCTCTCTATCTTACAGGTAGAGAAAGTATGGTGATCGTCAAAAAAATCGAACTCGAGATTTTGATGAATCTTGACGTATCATGACTCCCTGAATCCGAAAAAGTGGTTTTTGAATTTCCGTCTGTCTGTCTGTCTGTCTGTACCTCCAACTAGAGCCTAAACTATTTTACCGATTGAGCTGAAACTTGATATCTAGGGTTTTCATAGGGTTTCCCCGAGGGGTTTTTGGAATTGGATATCTACCCCTAAAATTAAGGGTAGTTTACTGAAGGGAAAAAAGAGAAAAAGTCGATTTTCTCAAAATCGGCTCTAACGATTTTGATTAAATTTCATTTATGAACATTAATAAATATTCCAAACAAAATGGCTACTCTCAATATTTCGGCAAAATCGCTTTAAGGGCTCCGGTCTGATGCGTAAATTAACATTTTTTATAATAGCTCCGAAACTATTTGAGATATGAAATTACTTAGCATTACAAATATGTGTATATATTTATAATACAAATATTTTACCCAAAACATATTTTTATAAAATCAATAACTTCCAATCTATACGCAATTATATGAATTTTTTTAACTTTTTGGAAATTAAAGTTTAAGTATTAAGACCGTAAAAAAAACTAACCTGAAATGTTGATGGATATCGACGTCTCATGACCCCCTCAACCCTAAAAAATAGTCTTTGCAATGCCGTCTGTCTGTGTGTCTATAAAAACTTAAAATTAAGGGTAGTTTACTGAAGGGCGAAAAGAGAAAAAATTGGTTTTCTCAAAATCTGCTCAAACGATTTTGATTAAAATTCGTATCTAGGCGTTGATTAAGATTATAAATAAACTGGCTATTTTCATTTTCCTATGAAAATGATTTTTAGGGTACTTTACAGAAGCGTTAATTTCCGTATCTCCACAACTATTTGAGAAACTAAACAACTTATCATTGCAAAATTGTAGGACTATTAGAAATAAAAAACTTTTATTTGACATATATTTTTATAAAAGCAGCAGTTTCTGAGATATTTGCAAATATATTAATACAATTTTGTGAGCTTTAGTTGTAAAGATATACTACGTAAGTCTTAACGCAATAATACTCCAATGCCATAGAGTAATTAAATATAAGTAAGTATCTAAAAAAAGTATGTTATTTTTCCTTAAAGCTCTTAGGAGAAATGTTTGCACAGCAATGATCTATCTCCATTTTAGAATCAATAGTCAATATTTACATTTTTTATTGGTCAAAATGTATAAATGAATAATTAAATATCAATGCGTGACTTGAAGATCTGCAACACCATATAAAATGTTAAAATTTGACCAGAAATCGAAATTTTAATACGAAGTGTTGACCCTTGTGGAAGACATTAAACTGTTTGAAATGCTCTTAGGTGGACAAAGATGCGCCTATTTTCTCATTGATTATATATCATTGTATATTATTTTATGCGTGTTCTTATGTGGAGTGGTGATGATACAATGTACATTATTCCGTTCATAAATCTTACGAGTTTATAGAAAGAGAGAGAAAGTCTGTGCGGTGCGCCGTACCATTTATTTACATGATGTGGGTGGATGTAACAGCACATTTAATTTATTAATGATCAAGGTTTCAATAAGTAGTATACAAATATTCGTTGTAATACCCTAAGCAGTTTTCATAATATTTCACACAACAGTCGTTTCTAGCTCTATCTTTAGGGGTGTATACCACCCTTATTATTCACGATGGACCCTAGGTTGCTGATGTGAATTATTCTATTTTCACCCAAAGAATAGCCTGCCAAAGTTTGATGCAATGTTTTAGATACACGTTGTATATAGATCTCAAACTAACATAACTTATTTTTGAATTGGCATATTTCGTCAGCACAACTGTCCCATTTACAGATTTTCACATACATTTGATCTAGTTTGAAATTTATACAAACACAAATTCATTCATTTTCTTAACTGTTCTATTTGGGAATACAATACATTTTAAAAATAATATTATTTACTCAATTAATTTTCTTATTTATGCTGACAAAAGTTTGATATAAAACACACATTGATATTGTATTACTTAAGCTCATTATTTTCTCTTTAATATGATAACAATAAAGGTATATCTCATTAATTTCTAGGTTATAGTCAATTAGACCACCACCACCACCACCTTTTTATGCTTTATTTTAAGTACTGGCTTTAAGTGATTGCTCTTATAATACATGCTTTGGATATCAAAACTTAAGCAAAATTATTTTGAGTTTTGTGTGTATAAAATTAATTTTTTACATGCTGATTAAAAATTTTTTTTTTTTACTCATTGAATGTTATTTTTTTTCAGGTTGTAATATTGACACTAAAGAAAGCAACACCTAAAGTCGCAAGATTTCTTCTTTGTGCATTGCTAATCTATGCAGGATTTACATTTTGTGGATGGCTTATATTAGGCCCATATCACATGAAGGTAATATTATTTATTAGCTAATAATCAAGTTCTTCTTAGCAACATTAGTGGACACATGGGATATAAATAATTCTCTTTTAGTCTATTTGGGAATTTTGAAAAATTATACCTGGACATGGGGAATTGAACCTGGGCCCCATGGCTTAGCGCACCAATGCTCTATAGTCCATTGCCATAGAAGTGGTGATAACTGACAGCAAGTAAAAGTTACAAGTTCTAGTCTCATGTATCCATTCATAAAGCCATATTATCTGCAGGACCCTATATTGATTTGTTGTCACTTTTGGAAAGCAAAACATTCACAACAAACAATTTGTATCTAATTATGTTTTTCTTTTAACTGTACTTAAATCTTCTGCTGGTTGTCAATTACCACCACTCCTATGGTAAATGGACTCTACCACTTAACTATCCATGATTCTTCCCGTGCACAGGGTCATTATTCACTCATAGTTTAAAGCAAAGTCTATGAGGTATGTGTGTAAATCATTGGTTACCTATAGAACTATCATTGATACCACAGCCACTGGCTACTCGGGAGTGGCTTTATGCTTCTGTTTGTACAAATTACAATATACATGAAAGCGAATAACATGGACAAAGTATACTTTTACAATTAATTGTACATGAGTAGGCGAAGCTTGGGAGATGGAAACAATCTTTAGTACGGACACAAATACATCTCAGATATCATATTCGTGACTTTAGAAAAACGACACCTGAACACAGGAATAGAAACCGGGACTCTTGACTTAGTGACTATAATATCTGATGCTGATGTATCCATACTAAAGATCATTTTTATCTCCCAAGCTTCGCTAGTAATGTACAATTATTAATTGTATAAGCATATGAGTGTAGTTTGATAATGATGGGGAGCTTGGAGTTCAAATACTGAGTGAATGTACTGAGTTTTTTTTTCTAAATGCTTTCCCACTCTCCTACGCAAGTGTAATTAAATGTATAATGCACCACAGTTAAAAATTTCTTTTTTGTGACATTAAATGCATTATATGTGATAAGCCAGTGTTCTCCAAACTCTGGTAACTACACCACTCAATTATATTGATAATAACTTAAAAAAAAAAATTATAAGTCTGTTAAATTAAGGCAGAATTTGACGTAATTTGATGGACTTTTCTGAGCCATTCTCTCCCTATCACAGCTTTGTTTAGCTTACCACTAAAGTTTTAGTAACATTTGGAATGACCGTTTATACTTTGTAAGAGAGCAGTGAGTTGTTTTATTTTTTTGTGACAAGTTGGAAGGAGTACGTTGGTTAGGGCATGGTCCCAAAAAGGAGTAACTGACCGGTGTAAGTTTGGTAGCATTATTTTTGTCTACTGATACTGGAATTATAAAGCCTTTTCATATTTTTGTCAGTTTAAATAATCGTTCTTTAAGCCAGCCTCCTCAAAGCATAGTGTAAAAATGATTTTGCTTCAAGAACAGTTAATGACCTTAAGGTATTTTCACATTTGATATGCATATTCATTGGTAACAATATGTTGACACTCACAAGGGTACATTTAAAATATAAAAATTATAGATATTTGAAAAATATACCAACTACTCAACCAACTGAACTATCCAGGATCTTTTCCCAGAAGGTGTGTCATTCAACTATGTAAGCCTATAGACATACTAATGTAGCTAAGTAGTGTACCACTTCTTGCTACAAGAACGCTGCATTGTAGCAACTTTTTAATTTAAGGATTCCTATATAATAGCTCACATTGGAAATCCTACATTGAAACAAAACACGCAATTCAAATAACATTCTTATGGTGGGATTGTGGATATCCATAGTGTTTAAATCCCTGTCTGGGTGTCATTTTTTTCTTAATTTACACAATCACTCCAACAGACCTTTATCTGAGAAGAAATGTTTGTTTAATTCTTTTGAAATAATTTCAAAACAACATAAATAATTAGGTGGTTCCATTTAGACATTGGTACGATTAACAAATTCATTAATTAAAATTTTCACTAAGCCCATATTTTACCCATTGATAAACTAATTAATACTCAACCAGAATAGGTGTTATAGAATATAAGAATAATTTTTCTCTTAAGATAATATATTTTATTTTATTATTTCAGTTTCGCTCCTTGGCAAGTACATCAGAATGCTTGTTTGCTCTTATTAATGGAGATGATATGTTTGCAACATTTTCTATTATGTCATTTAAGTCACCGATGTTGTGGTGGTACAGCAGAATCTACCTGTATTGTTTTATCAGTTTGTATATCTATGTTGTACTAAGTTTATTTATTTCTGTCATCATGGATGCATACGAAACTATTAAGGTATTTATACTCATGATTATTACTATTTGAATGATTTAATTTATTATATTTCCTCTCTTTATCTTTGTTAGTTATTAGACTTTATAAACTTAATAAATGACATAATAATAATACAGTAAAACAACGTTAGACTGAACCTTGGTAGTCCGAAATTCCGGATAATCTGAACACACTTTTCGGAAAACCGGGTAAAAAATTGAGTAATGAAATATATTTTACTGCTTAGCAAGCTCAAAGTTAAAAGACAATTGTAAGGAACAGTGATATCTGATAATAAATTCTTAAATGTTTACATGTTGTGGTCAACACAATGTGGTTTCTTGTAACTAAAAATAATTACAATACACATTACATTTTATACATCAGTCAAATAAATAAAAGTTTGACTAAACTTATTCGAAATTAATTTAAAATTCTTGAAAATACTGTATCCCTGTATTCTCCCGCTTAATCCAAACAAGCTTTGGTCCCAATTAGTTTGGATTAACAAGGTTATAGTGTACCATATATTATTTCTAACATTCATTAAAACAAAGACTGCACTACACAAGACTATTTTAGTCACTACTTTTAGCTACTCTCAGAAGGAAATATTGAAAATTAATAATAAAAATAATATTTGGTAACTTAGGTAAACTCTTCATATACAAATGCATGAGACATTATTTTGAGTGCTGTTAATTAAACTGATTATCTGAACAAGGAATGAGGAACCCAGAGCTTTTTGTATACGTCTATAAAAGTATTTAAATTGCTATATGATTTTAGTGAAGTCTATTTAATTTAAAGAACAAAATTGTTTATGTTTAATGAATGATACAATATTCTAGAAATTATAGAAATCAAAGACATTAAAAAGATAATTTTTTAATGACAATGTCAAAACTATGACTCTTTTAACTGTAGAGAAATGACTCACAAATTCATTTGCACTCACTTATACTTGTTTACTATAGTGGCAAGTTCTTGAAACATAAAAATAAGGTGTAGGTGTCTAATATGTGTGACTTTATGACAATTTCGTTTAGTCCCAAATAAATAAGACCAACCTGTTTGGATAGTGATATATGTAAAAGAAAAATTAAATTCTCTTGTTGGTTTTGTTTATTATTATTATGCGGTCTCTCTTCCTTTTGTCAGTGAAACTTAGACCTCCAATGCGCCCTGTCCTCTGCCTCCTCCTTCAGCTCCCAGGATTTTCTTCTTTCCTTCAAGTCATCTAGTATTTGAATCCTCCTTCCTAAGCTTCTCTTTCCCTCAACCTTTCTTTCTATGACATTGTGCAGAAGACAATTCCTCCATTTTTGACCATCAAGTTTTTAAGGACTGCATTTTAAATTTACAAGTGAGTGTTTTAATCTCTTAAAAAAATCAATTAGATGAATTATGATGGCGTAAGACTTTTTATAGTCTTTGTATTGTATTTTGAAGAAATTGACATGTATTGAATTTAAATTTGGGATGTTTAATGTTCACTTTCGGGACCAACTAATTATAAAAGCATCAGATTTACTAATTTAATTCCAGAACAGGAACAACACAGTCACTACAAATGGGAGGTCCTAATATCATCAATAATAAATTTCTTGGTCATACCAGGAAATGAACCTGGGACCCTTGGTTGATTTGACAGAAAAAGGGATTGTAGCTATTAGATATTTTATATATTGTTGATACTTAAATAATTTGCGGCTTAGTGGAAAAAAAGTTTGCAAACTTTTTGGCATTCCAGTTGAAAAAGGTGACATACATACTCTGTACCAGAAAAAGCTGCTTTTGGTAGTGAAAGCTTGTTTTAAAAATTTTTGTATCTAGTGTTTTATCTCAACAATTTCTATTCCATCCCGCTTTGGTGGTCGCTTGGTCTAAGGTGTCACTTTCACAATAGATTAGACTGCTGATGACAGGAAGACCTGGATTTGAATCTTGGTTGGTTGTACTGAGTGTAGTTTTTCCTAAATGATTTTCCACCCTTCCTCCACTCAAATTTGGGCATACTTCCTCTTCATTAAACCTTCCTTATCCCTAATACAGTAGCATAATTAGTACATACGCTTATAACTTGAATGGGTAATAATACACGGTGCTGAAAAAATTCTATTCCAGCATCACTTGGGAGTTTTTTTTTTGGGTACTTTGATTCATGATTCACCCCAGTGCTTTAGTCCAGCATTCAGCACCATACAACACCTTGTTTGCAAAACATAGATGTGATTTTTCTCTCCCTTAATTTATTTTGCGATTAATTCTGTCCGCCTTGGCTTATAATAAACAACATAGTCTATACATTTATAACATTAGTAAACTATAAACATTTTATATTACATTTGTTTAATGAATTTGGTACAATAATATTTCCTTTTTTCAGCTTTATTACAGAACTGGGTTTCCTAAGACTGATGTTCAGATATTTGTTGCATCATGTATTGAAGAACCTTCCTTTGAATTGTTTTGTAAAGATTCTTTTCCAAAGAAATCACTAAAACTGATTAACAATTTATGCTGCTGCAAAAAGTGAGTATTTTAAGTCTTAGTATTGGATAATTAATTGATATTTTAAACATACAGGATTAAATAATCAAAT
This sequence comes from Timema podura, assembly GCA_033556935.1. Lineage (NCBI taxonomy): Eukaryota > Metazoa > Arthropoda > Insecta > Phasmatodea > Timematidae > Timema > Timema podura. The sequence continues at coordinate 113,226,564 of JAVRXN010000010.1, forward strand.
TCCCAATTATTTGTTTGCGTCACTGAACAAACAAAGTTAAGATCTCCACACAGGGCCCAACAAAGTCGTCAATATTTAAATCAAGTACTGGTACCTAGTTTGTATTTGAAAACATTATACATTTTTAAATTGATTTAAAAAAAAATTATATGGGATGTTTTATTAGTTCATTGCTGGAATACATACATATTGCTATAGTTATATTCCTTCTATTTTTTGTAAATATTATAAATCACTACGGTAATTATAGCCATAATTTTTTAAGAATAGTCTTAAATTGAAACTATAAATGAAACGGCAGCTGTACCTTTCATACTTGTAATTTTCCAACAAATTCATGAGGCTATATGTAAAAATCAATATGCAACTAGATGTACTTTCCTACCAAACATCACTATTTAAATTTATCACTTTTAAAGTATCAGCTATGAAACTTTATGTAATATGGGTGACCTGGTGGTCTAGGGGTAAGGTGTCGGACTTCTGTGCTGGGGGTCAGGGGTTCAATCCTCGGTCTCGGCACAGATTTATCTGATTGCCAAACCCTTCCTTCACCTCTGACAAGATGTGTATTAATCACAACTTGTGAATGTGAGGAATGCCAGGCCTCCACCGTGGTTCGGATTCCACGTTAAACTGTAGGTCCTTCATTTCATCTCACAATTACTCTACCATTACACATTAGCGTAAGTGCGTATAACCCGAACGGGTAGTAAGACGCGGTGCTAATAATGATTTATGTAATATGAAAATTTTAAGTTCTTAAGATACAAAAATTGTTAAAGCTATACAATTTTTTAAAGTCAACAAATTATTGCCACATAGAACTTGTTCTAAAAAATTATGTCACAACTTTTCTCAAATCGCAGCCCTATGAATTTAAAGTGAGGATTAAATGTGCATTGACACATTGAGCTCATTAACACCAAGTTTTAGTTCATCTATAATAATTTTAGATTTTCTATAATTCTCACAGATACACTGCATATGATCTGAAAGACTTTACTTTTTAAGTAGGGAAAACTGCATTCAGGTATATAATATAGTAAAAATACCACACAAGTTTTATTTGAACCATAAAGTTCTCCTTTTGTTGGTTCTTGGCAAACAAAATGAGCCTAGTTTTGGGAAATAAAATGGTCAAAACAACCTCTTTAAGGGACTTTATATTGAAATGACCTATTGGTTAAAACACTTTAGTGGTTAATGTCACCTACGCGCCAAACAAGAACAACATTGTGTTTTTTCTTGTGAGCATAGTGATTGTTAGCATATTTTGTTAATGCATCTAATATTTCTAAGTTATTTTACCATTAAGGATCAGAATGTGTTTACCAATTTGGATATTAATCTACTATCACCATTTTATTTGGATATTAATCTACTATCTCCATTTTATTAATTTCTACCTACTTTGGACAACCTTTTACTACAGCTTACATAATTTCATATTTACTACAAATTTTGAAATGTATGATAACTGATAAGTGTATACTAAATACAGTTATAAATGCCAAAATACTTGGACACAATTGTAATAAACTAAGTATTTAGTACTGACGAACAGTAGAATCACTTGTCATTAGTGTAGCACCCACAATAATCTATGATCATGTAATCTTACAGCATTATCTGGAATTGGAGTGCATTTGAAGTCACTATAAAATATTATCTTGCAATATCACTCGTTGTTGGCCCCAAGATTTTGCTCAAATGGCAAATGGGGAGGGTCATCTAGAAAATGAAACATTACAACTCGAGAAAAAGTAAAAAAGTGAACATTTAGGGACACTACCAAATAAGAAAATGAATACATACTTTATGTGTGGTTTTTATATCTATTTACAGTTTATGTTCCTGTTTTCTGTGACAAATCTGAAACATTTAAATTAAAGGAAAAAAATTAATGGTTCTCAAATACATTTTAAAATGTGCTCTTTTTGTGACAGCCAAAAAAAGTGAAAATAATTCAAAAGAATCATAAAATAAAATAGCTCATCTCATTTACAAACTCCCTCACACCACCAATATTTTTATAATTACACATTTTTAGCTCCTATGATGTATTAAAAAAATATTAATATTAAAACTCTCTTCCTGTGTGTAACAATAACAATAACAATAACATAAACATAAACAATAAACTAAAACATAAACTAAACAAAACTTACAAACAAAACTTAAAACTAAAACTTAAAACTAAAACATTAAAACTAAAAACTAAAACTTAAAACTAAAAACTTAACAACATATAAAACTAAACTAAAAACTTAAAACTAAAAACTTAAAACTAAAACATAAAAAACATAAAACTAAAAATAAAACAAAAACTTAAAACTAAAAACTTAAAACTAAAACTTAAAACTTAAAACTATAAACTTAAAACTAAAAACTTAAAACTATAAACTTAAAACTAAAACTTAAAACTTAAAACTAAAAACTAAAACTTAAAACTAAACTAAACTTAAAACTAAAAACTTAAAACAAACTAAAAACTTAAAACTAAAACTTAAAACTAAAACTTAAAACTAAAACTTAAAACTAAAAACTTAAAACTAAAAACTTAAAACTAAAAACTTAAAACTAAAAACTTAAAACTAAACTAAAACTTAAAACTAAAAACTAAAACTAAAACTTAAAACTAAAAACTTAAAACTAAAAACTTAAAACTAAAACTTAAAACTTAAAACTAAAAACTTAAAACTTAAAACTAAAAACTTAAAACTAAAAACTTAAAACTAAAAACTTAAAACTAAAAACTTAAAACTAAAAACTATAAACTTAAAACTAAAAACTAAAAACTTAAAACTAAAAACATTAAAACTAAAAACTTAAAACTAAAAACTTAAAACTAAAAACTTAAAACTAAAAACTTAAACTAAAACTAAAAAAACTTAAAAAACTAAAACTTAAAACTTAAAACTAAAAACTTAAAAACTTAAAACTAAAAACTTAAAACTTAAAACTAAAAACTTAAAACTAAAACTTAAAACTAAAAAACTAAAAACTTAAACAAAACTAAAAACTTAAAAAAAACTTAAAACTAAAAACTTAAAACTAAAAACTTAATAAACTAAAAACTTAAAACTAAAAAAAACTTAAAACTAAAACTTAAAACTAAAACTTAAAACTAAAACAAACTTAAAACAACTAAAACTTAAAACTATAAACTTAAAAACTATAAACTTAAAACTAAACTAAACTAAAAACTTAAAACTTAAATAAAACTTAAAACTAAAAACTTAAAACTAAAAACTTAAAACTAAAAACTTAAAACTAAAAACTTAAAATTAAAAACTTAAAATTAAAAACTTAAAACTAAAAACTTAAAACTAAAAACTTATAACTAAAAACTTATAACTAAAAACTTATAACTAAAAAACTTAAAACTAAAATACTTAAAACTAAAAAACTTAAAACTAAAAACTTAAAACTAAAAACTAAAAACTTAAAACTAAAAACTAAAAACTTAAAACTAAAAACTTAAAACTAAATACTTAAAACTAAATACTTAAAAAACATATGAAACATATGAAACATATGAAACATATGAAACATATGAACCATATGAAACATATGAACCTTATGAACCGTATGAACCATATGAACCTTATGAACCTTATGAACCATATGAACCATATGAACCATATGAACCATTGAACCATATGAACCATTGAACCATAAGAACCATTGAACCATAAGAACCATTGAACCATAAGAACCATTAAAACATTTAAACATTAACCAAAAACAATAACCAATATCAACATCACCGCGTCTTACTACACGTTCGGGTTATACGCTTTAGTACTAATTACTCTAATGGGTTAGGAATTGGGAAGGTTGAATTTAGAGGAAGTAAACCCACATTTGTGCTGAGGGAGAGTGGAAAACAATTCAGGAAAAACCACCCCAGTTCACCAGACCGAGATTCGAATCTCGATCTCCCCGCCCTCAGAAGTCTGGCTCAACAACAACCAGCGGGTTAGCCAACTACGCCACCGAGGCGGGTTGTTTTTATAAGAAAATATTGACGGAACAGATGTGTTATTTGTGCCATAAGTTATTTTGTCTGTACCACACAATGCTTTATAGTTATTTTACAAAAAATTTGGTGGCACAAATTTAGCTCTAAATATTTGTGGTTTTTTAAATGACATCAGGAATCAAACAATTTTCGGCATTTTTCATAGACATTGTGGACAAATGCACTATGGGGCTCACATATTCTTGTTGTACAATTTCAGCACTAAATGGTATCATGTGTTTCCGAATGTATACTGGTACTGTTTGTGGTTTTTGTGAAACCCTCTAAATTGTTGCATGCTACTAACATCACTTTTAAAGTTAATTACATTTTAATTTTTAAAAACTAATACCATATATATATCAGGAAGTAATTTAATTTAGTGAAGCCTTTTCTCAAAGATTTATTCTAAATAAATGCCATTTTTGAATTCATAAACATGTAGATGTAACATTTCATTGTAAAGCATCTTTCTTTGAATCATTTATAACTATGATAATAAACAATTGATTCAGATATTTTATGGAATATCTCATTCATGTTTTGTCAATTAATGATTTCCATTTTTATTATTTTGTTCTCAGTGCTAGTAGGTCAGACAACACATTTACTACCCGCCTCCGTGGCGTAGTTGGCTAACGCGCCAGTCGTGTTGAGCCAGACCACTGAGGACGGGGAGATCGAGGTTCGAATCTCGGTCGGGTGAACTGGGGGGGGTTTTTCCTAAATGGTTTTCCACTCTCCCTCCACGCAAATGCGGGTTCACTTCCTCTAAATTCAACCTTCCCAATTCCTAATCCATTAGTGTAATTAGTACTTAAGCGTATAACCCGAACGGGTAGTAAGACGCGGTGCTAAAAAAAAAAAAAAAAAACACATTTACTCTCGCTAAAAAAAAAAAAAACCCAACACAAATCCAACACTGTATGAGGTACACTACCATAGTCAGTTTATTTATCATTACAGGTATTGTCATTTGATATGTAAGGAAATCTATATTCACTTAACTTAAATGCTAGCTCAGGGATGGGAGATAAGAGGCTAAATGTGATGTCACCACTCCACGATGCCATTAAAATCTGAAAAATATTGCCACTCCAACATCACTAGACAGCTATATAATAGATACCATACCATGTTGATTGTAAGAATGTCTCATCTGTTGGTGAGAGTGATTTAATGCTCTTAACTTGATAGTAAGTGATTCTCATCTTATAATGTATAAGTGGTTATGTATAACAATACTCAGGAAATATGTTAGGCTACTCATATGTCCATTAGTTGAGTAATAATTTTATATGTGGTATAAAATCCACATTCATTATCTTCTCCACTGAATTGGTTCAAAAGATCTGTGAAATGCATCTTTAAACAAAATGACATTTGACTATTTAAGTTCGATTCACACAATAAGTCATGTCGACGGAACGTCACATTCTGGCAGTGTCACATCAAATTGCTGCACAATTCACACTTAAGGGCAGGTGGACATCACTTTTCCATAACATTATGGTGAAAGAAGAGTGCTTTTACAAACAAGCTAAGATTTAAAAACAAAGAACTTGCAAAGATTGTGATTTTATTTGACAAAGAAGTCATAGAAAGATCATCAAAGAGAGCAGAGGTGAGAAAGATTCTTATAATGAGGAAGTATTTGGGTGAAAATCATACATTGTTCAAGAAATTGGAAGAGGAAGAAGAAGAAATAAGTTTGTTTTATCGTTCCTTGCAGATTATTCTCCATATTGTCTATTTGTGGATATTATAACTGTATTTCTGGTTGTTGACCTCGGTGGTCTTGGGGTAAAGTGCTTGCCTCATGACCTGATGTTTGTGGGTTCAAACCCAACCGAGGTCGACGGAGTTTTCTTAAGCGATAAAAATCTGTAGCATACTTCTTTTGGAGAGGAAGTTAAGCCGTCAGTCCCATGTTGATTGTTGACTGTAAAAGAACCCTGGATGGTATGTGAAAACACCTGTCCCTGCAAAATTGGTAAGCCCTTTCACTCTCACTCATAGAAATTTTGGTGTGCTGATATAATCAGGCGATTCAGAAAGTGCATGTTAAATATCTCAAATAAATAAATAATAAAACTTGTCGGTCAAATCATACTATTCTTCCTATTGAGGTACTTGTTCACTTAATCATTCACTATCCATTTTCATTGATTTTTCAAAAGGCACAGAGCAAGTGAACGGTGTATGTGCACTGACACAACTCAATTTCACATTACTAGAATTGACCGTCAATGTCAAAACATTCTGCTCCAGGTGCCTGCTGGTGATGTACTTTAATTTTGCCACCTAGTATGAATGCCGCCTATTAAAATATATTTACTACTATTCTGAAGTGATGCTGCTGATACGTGTTATGTTGTTGTGAAGTATAGTGTGAATCAAGCTCTAAGGCAGAATGTTTGAGCTATCATTATTTATAGAAGATGATATTGAAAGTTGTTGGTAGTGATATTGTGAACTAATAGAAGTCACCAGGCTGGGGTGTTAGATCAAGATTCTTAGTGAAGCAAATGAAGTGACCATTTATACTATAATTTCTTTGTGCATATACTTTCCTAGAATCTTCTATTATAATTGGTATTAATCAACTGGAAACACTAAAATGTTTGTGTCATTGGCCACTGCTTTGTCCCTTATATCTCACCATCCTGACAATAATGGGGAAAGAAGGATCAGGATTACAGCACAGATTATTTCAATGTCTCTGCATTGATATACTTTTAATAGCATTTGGCAATTGAGGCTTTCCAACACTTTACCACACCATATCATGGAGGTATTTAAAATAGAAACAATATTCAAAAGTTTTTGGCTTCTAAGATAAAGCTAAAAACTGCTTTTGGGATACCTAATGAAATATGTGCATGAAATACAATTTATAACACAGAAAATGTGAGTGCATTTGAAACCAAATAAAAATTTATTGTTTGTAGTGGATAAAATAATACGAGCAGCAGAATTTGATAAAGTAAACTACTGGTTTTTATGAAACTTAATGCCATATATATTTCTTTGAACAAATTTTCATACTTTTGTTTTCTTCCCCAGCAAAAATCAAACACCTCTCACAGTAAGATTAGTATGCGAGACCCACTACAGCAAATGAAGATGACAGACAGTAAACACGTTTTTAAATTGTAAAATAGTTGAAACAATTAAATTTTTTTAACTCGCAACAGTGTTTGAGCTATCTTAAGACATTAGACTGGTATTTCTCTCTGTCCCCATGATGGGGAGGTCACAGTTTGAATCCTAGGAGGCGGACTAGATTTGGTTTTCCCATTCTTTCACCACATCATTGTGGTTGCACACCCTTTAATCCACCTTCCTCATCCCAACCCCTTAAATGAAGTTATCCATAACCCTTGTGTTACACACAAAGACAAATTTAATATGTTATGTCATTTTATATCTGTAATCCAATGTTCTGGTGGGGAATATATTTTTTACTAGCAAATTAAATACTAAAAATAAAATTTTTTAAAGACAAATTCTGCACTTGTATATATAGTGTGTGATCTTTACACCATAATTAGAAAATTAAACACCACTTAACTGAAACAAATATGACTAGGAAGATTACTCTAGGGCATAGACACCTACAGCATGGTTAAATCATGCTTAGTAAGTAATCTTGCAATGCTCTCTATAATTTAATAAATTATGTAATACATAAATTTAGGAAGAAAGCTACATATGCATTTAAATTATGGTTTATTTAATTTTTGCATAAGAAAAATACTCACTTTTTTTTGTTCTAGTATTTGAATGACAAATAATATATGGCTGTATGGCAATACTTTCCATATTCTGCATCTACATCGTTTGCAACTTCTTTGGTAAGTTGCATTCCCGAATATGCATGGACATTATATAAAATGTTGTTTTTGATCTGCTGCTTTGATGCTTAACATTATCTTTGTTCGCATGTGCTTTGTAATCCCAAATTAATAAGCACAATTAATTATTTCTTCCTCACAAATATTACCTCTTATATCATAATTTTATTAATTTTTTTATTATTGATTCTATGTTTCCATTTTTCTGGGGAGGGTGAGGATTTTATGGCTACCTACTTTCTGCAAACGCTTATTCAAAATATCTATGTTTTTCCTACTTTATAGTCATATTGGCAAGATTTAGCTCAGTTTGGATTTTCATGTTTCATTTTTATTTTACATTCAAGGTACAAATACTCTATTATTCTGATCTGTTTTATATTGGTCATAGTAGGCAGACACATTTATTGATTCAAGTTTTTTCATCATAATTTTGGGACTTAGCATGCATCTTTGAACACATGATAGTTTCAACATAGACTTCAAAGAAACACGGAGTAAAAAAGAAACACCTGAGCTTGGCATCAATGGACAAATGACCACTGATTGGGAAAACCGGGAATTACACTTGAACTTTGAGATCCGGGAAGAACCCTGAAAAGTGATTACCTCTTTCTAGCATTTTAAAACATTGTTTTGAGCTAGATTTTTTATTTGTACTGCTAGTTATTTTTCTGCATAGTTAATTTTTTTTGAATACCAGATATTTGCCTTTGATTTTGTTTCACTAATTATATTGGTTTGTATATTTAGTTATTGAAAATTATATTCACAACCATGAATAAGATTGATTACTTAATAGAACATCCAAATTGTTAATTAAATCACCGAGAATAAAATAAATATTAAATATTTAGGACTAGAGCAAATATTTCCACTTTTCAAACACACACAACTTAGTTTAGATATTTTAGTAAAAAAAAACAAAACCTTATGAGTTCTATTGAGAGTAAGAAATCATAGGTTAATTATATTTTCTTAGTGTTTGGTGGTGATGAGATTTGGACTTTTTATTTTATCAAAGATATAAATATGATTCTGGGTGAAACAAATCCCATGAAAAAAGTCGATTCACATTATAGATGCTTTATTGACTGAATTTGTTAGGTAAGGTGAATGTAGGAGGCTGATTGAATGATTTAAAATTTGACATGTGGTTTAATTGCTTAACCTAAGGGGCAAGGATGAGGAGCATGGTTCTAGAAGAGTGCACTATCTTTTTGGTGGAATGAGAGTGAGAAAAAAAAGCAATAAATCATTTGTAGAACCCCCTACTCAAGTAAGATACACTTCATTTACACTAAAAGATAGAAAGCTTAACTTACTTGTTTCCGCTATAGTGAAGCTTATACGATAGGACCATAGTAGAGCTTTAATTGTAAACATCCTGCTTCGGTGGGCGCATGTTCTAACACACTACTCTCATGTTGGAATAGACTCCTGAAGACGGGGGAATAGGGTTCGATCTCGGTCAGGTGCACTGAGGGTAGCTTTTCATAAATAGTTTTCCACTCGGGCTCCATGCAAATGCAGGTGCATTTCCTCCAAATTAAGCCTTCCTAATCCCTATCCCATTAGTGTAATTAGTACATAGGTGTATAACCAAACCGGGTAGTAAGACGCGGTGTGAAAAATATATATAAAAACATTGTAAACTGAATTTATATTTGGCTGAGATTCTAACCTTGATCTCCCCTAAAACTCCCTTCATCAGCACTCGTCACTTACAAGCCTGATGTTTTGGATTATGTGGCAACAAATGCAGGTTATTATTTTTACTAGCCCCGGACATATTTTGTACCAGACGCAACTCACACTTATCATATTTTCTTATGTATGTGTAGTGTAGCAAAAATTAATATTGATAAAGTAGTTTTCAAAAATATTTACTTATTTATATAAATCTTGAAACTTAATCTATAAATCAATACTTTTTTGGGATTTAATTTCCGTACTTCCTTCTCACGTTATGTTTTCAACCATTAATTTTACAACAATAACTTAAATACTTCCTGGTCAATTGTATTGTTTTTACTATGTAGCATGATAATGTTATTTGTCCACATAGTCATTGTGATCTAGACTCAAACATAAGTTGTATTTTTTTTCTCCAAAACTTGGTACACACTTCTAAGGATTGGTATTAAAAATGTATAAGTGAATTGAAATATATTTTTAAAGTGGCCCCAGGTAATAAACCAAGTTTTATATAATTTAGGTTATTTTCACACTGCATTTACAATATAAATATTTTAAATAAATATCATGATAAGCTAGGCTTGCTTAGGTTGTTTGGTGGAAGATTTGAAGAACCATGAAACCAAACACATTAAAACACGTTTCCATCAGACACATCTAGTTATTTTAGAATACTTAAATAAATTATTATCATCACTAACCTTTATAAAAGAAAATCATGCTTAAAATGTTACTAAAGGAATAGCATCTTTAATTAATTATGTTTATTTTAAATTATTTATAAAATCTTATTTCCTTTTTTTCCCTTAATTTTTTATATTACCTATAAAGAACACAACTTGTGGATGTGTGGAATGCCAGGCTTCCACTGTGGTTTGGATTCCACGTTAAACTATAGGTCCTCCGTTTCATCTCACAATCACCCTACCATTACACATTAGAAAGTGTGTGTAACCCAAACGGATAGTAAGACACGGTGCTAATAATAACAACAACTACAATAATACATTGGAATTCTCATCTTTTATAGTGTCCCTATTTTTAACATCTTATATTCAATGGTAGTTAGTTGTTAGTTCTAATTGTATTTATATTTATCAGTGTTCGCATGCCTTAAGATTATTGGTGAGCACTTAAATAAAGAAAATTTAAACTAACATTTTTTAAACATGCCCATGGAAAATATAAATTCCAATTGAAAAATAAATAAATCAAAGTGGAACTTTTTTATATTTCATAATCTTTCAAACACCATGTAAATATTACACAAACTTTTCCTGGTTTAACCAAAGAAATGTATAAAATATTAATTCAATTTCATAGTCAATTTCAACATCAGATTTTATTTTTAGTATTTGTATTAAAAAAAATATATTCTTGTGTAATTTCTTCTCGGCAATTAAACTTATTAGAATTTAAAATAAGTGTTTATTTTTTTCATATCTATCATTTTATATTTATTTGGTGTGTTTGCAGAAATCCATATTCATCTTTTGGCACACCTAGGATATTTATAACTACATCATCTCCAAGTGGAGGAAGTGCTATTTGTGTATAGAATTTTGAAGGTGATGTGTATTTTCTTTATAAATCAAAATTATTTATATGTGTATTATATTTAAATAGGCTTATTTAAAATAGTTTGTAATATCTACAATACTGGTTTATTTGATGATAGATTTATTCAAACAAATCATATCTTGTATATATGTGAAGAATTTCTATGATTTTGACTGACTCCAAAATTATTACCTAAACATATTTAAAGCTAGACAAGATAAAGTAAAACTAAAATATATTTCTAGTCGTTTCTATATAAGTTAAATACGTTAAATATTGTTTAATTTTATAACAAAATAAAATAAATCCTAAATGTTTTATGTTAATATTTGATAGGCTGTAGTTAAATGTCAAACTTGTTTCATGCTTTAAAGTATCTGTGAAGTGTAATTATAATTATTATATCAGTGTGGAGGAAGAAAGGTGGTGAGAGTACAGAAGTAAATGGAGAGTCTGATGCTTGAGACAGACCTGCCAGTTGCAGGAAATTGTGCCTGATAATGTTGATGATGATATGAATGTCATTAATATGTTAAAAAGCTCCCATCACACAAATAATAAAACTCTAACCACTTTCATTAAACAAGAAGACTTGAAAGCTCCATATTTCGCACATTCCAAGACACACAAGAGAAACAAAATCAAAACAATTTTAATCACTATCAGAATCAAAGAATTTTGGAGCATTCAATATATTCTATAAGATAGTTAAAAATAAATACATTACTAACCATGCTTTAAATTGTTTTGATTTTCTTTCATAAGTCAAGTTATTACCAATTTTTGAAATTGTTAAATTAATTTTTAATTTATTTCAATAAATATATCAAACAAATAATCGATAAGGTCATCAAATCTACATGTCTTAAGACCCCTTTTCTTAAAGCAGTTTTCACTTGAAACTCCACATAATCAAAATATTTTCAGCCAATATATATTCTTAAATTAGAATCAATAAGATGGAATTTTAAAATAATAAAATTTGTAAAGTTCTAATTGTTTTATTTTGTTAATTTATTATTATTATTATCATCAACACTATAGCCAAATTATTTTCACTAAACTATAGTACCAGAACTTATTTTGTAAATTTTTTGGGAGTTTAATTCATTTACTGTGCATAGAAAAGTATTTATACTATACAACTGCGGTATGTGTATACTACTAGTAGGTGTAGACTACTCATTTCCTAGATTGCATTATGTAGTAGAATACAGTTGAAGCTTACTACCACATCATTGTTGCAAATTTGAATACTCTCTCATGAAAGATCAAAACTAGAGATGTCACAATTTCTGTTTTTCTCGATTTCTAACTAAACGTTTTAACCTTGATTTTTAGATTCTTGATTCTGATTACAATTTCATTTACTTCCCCAAGCATCCTAGCCAAATAAAGCATATGTTATTTTAAACTAGTGGAATGTATGTATTAGGAAAAAAAAGTAAAAGGAAAAAATCAAAACAAAATGGCCATGTTTAATCTTTGTAAGACCACTAGAATACAAAGGTCATGTTGAGTAAATTTACAATTTGTCGGCATTATATTAAACGCCAAATAAAAAAAATAAATGAAATTGCTCAAATCGGAATATTTTTTGTATGAATGCCAGCCAGAACTTTCAAGGATTTGCTTGCAAGTAATATAGGTATCAAAAATCGTGATATATATTAATATATATTATTTAGTCTTTCAATACCAAGAATTGAGTTTGACATCCGTTGTCAAAACCATTCATGAACGTTGAGTAATAAAGCCAATTTGAACCAGATTTTGCATATAGAAATTATGGTTGGAAACCTAGTCATTCAAGATAACAGAGTTGCATTTGTGATGTCATAGGTGTAAAATCCATTCAATAAATTTGTTCAATTGAGATACTACTAAGGCTTTTTGTAATGAGTAGGTTGGGAAGTAGGTTGAACTAATGATGTTTTTCACAAGTCAGTTAAAAAATTAGTTTTCCCTTCTCTTTAGATGTGAATGTGTGTAAACTTTCTTAAAAAATTACCTTACTCATCCATAACTTATCAGATTGATTTCATAAAATAAGTAGTTTATAACCTTATTTTACATTTGATAACAATTATGATTAAATCACCAAAAATCATTTAGGTCCATACCAAAATAATAATAGAAACACAATACTAATATATCACAACTGGTAGAAACACAAGCTTTAGTCCGATCGACCACCAATGTAAGTAGCTGGTTTCTTTCCCCGAAAGTATATTATGTTATAGTTAATTGTTGTTGCACACGACTTTTCTTTTAACATCCATTACTGTTTCCACCCTGTGGCCTGGATCAGTTGCACATAAAATATATTTTCAAATATTTAAAATTGTCTCCACAAGTACAACAAATCCAGCCTATAACTATACAAACTGATAAGTATGTTTGTTTCTATATGAATATAAAATTAACTAAATGTTAGTATGAGTAGCCATTATCATCAATTTTAAAGTGAATGTCATAAACTGGCTTCTTCAGTAGTCGATGTCACAACCGTATAATAGTGCTGTGCTCTTCAAGCCCGGGCAGAGTGTAAATCTTTTTTCCTAATTAACAACTTCAAAACATCACCGCACATAAATTGGAGGTGCTGTTAACACATATTTCTTTTCAAAAATAAATTTGAACTATTCTTATAATTTCTTTCACATAATATATCATGTGTAATCAAAAGTAAAAATGTTTCTAACAAGACACCTTTTTAATGTTTTATTTTAAATATTTCAAGAGTTAAAATACTTTTTTTCTTCTAAACCTCATGTAAAAGCTATCCATTTAAGAATGTGCGGGCGTTTTTAATGATATTACTATAACCACCCAAAACTTTGGATTATTCACACAACTGGAACAAGACTTATAATGTGATATATTTGTAAACTCATGAAACTGAGTACAATATATTTTTACAAAATATAAAAATTGACAAGTGGTTTAAAATATTTTTTTTGTAGTTTAAATAGCTTTTACTAGATGCATCGATGAATGTTATATAATATAGCATGCTTATTCCATAAAAAAGTTCATTGTTAAGCTACAAAATGGTAACGCCACTTGATTTAAAAAAAGTGTTAACGTGGAAACCACTGAATCAGAAAGAGATGGTAAGTGTCCATAAGAACCTGAAGAGAATTTAGAATTAACCAGCCTATAGTTAAAACTTCAACGAATGCGCAGTGAAAGAACTAGACTCACCTTTTTTGTTTATCAAATGTCACATTCAACTTAAATAAAACGAATTAAAAATTACCAAAATTGTTGTATATCATTGTGCCTGTTATTAAAAAAAATGTTATTGTGCCATTGATTAAAAAGAAAGAGAGTACTGAATCTTAACTCATTCATATTATATCGGAAAATATTAAAATGTATTTTCCGGAAAAAGAAACAGCTTCTTTAAATTATTATTGCACCATCTCCTTCATTCTTGAAGTATAGTAATTTTATACTAATTAATTAAGCTGTGATATGTGACATCAATCTAGAACTAGTTTTATCCTTTGTATGATAATAAACATCATGTAGTAATAAAGTATAGTCGTTATTCATGTTGCTATAGTGTGGTGCCTTGCACTACTCAGTCTCTCTGCTCCATTATGGAGGGTGGTTTGTATAAGCATTACATGGGCATGCCACACTTGTGAGCAAGCCATATTAAAAAAAAAAATTCTTCTCTCTTGCATGAAAAGGTTATTTTAAACAGCACACTACTTAGAGAATAGATTTGGTTCTCTCTCTATAAACAATTATTATTCTTGAATTTACAAGGAAGCACACATTGACATTCTTAATCAGCTAAAGAAAGCTTTTATAATATTTGGGGTCGATTCTGTTTGCCAATATAATTATACTATATACACAAATTATCTCACTGTATGACAAATCATAGCTATAGAAGTGTAGTAAATCACTGTACTAATAAAGGATATAAAAATGAGGAAAGGGCATTCTTATTTCAATAGTTTGCATGATAGTACCCATCAATTTATGAATGGTCCACCTCCAAACTTCCCACAATTTTGTAATATGGTAGCGAGGTAAAGGGGAAATAAATTCGGGCCAGTTCAAATATATATTTTAAAAATATACCTGAATATACAAATAAAATTTAGGCCTGCTAAGTCAAAGTCCAAAGTTCGCTTCGTCTCTTAAGTGTAATTTTAAACATTGTTTGAATCTCAGACTTGTTTAAATCATCTTTTGTAAAATAAAATAATCAACATATGCTATGACCATTTTATGTGCTAGGATTTTAGTTAAATATTATATCTTTTTGAATACAAAAAGTATACAAAGTATGTGGCATTTAACATTTAAAACAAGCAAGGTTTCTTCAATGCTAGTGAGTTCAACAAATATGCTCAACACAGCTGGAATGTAGAAGCTCTTGCGGCTTATGTAGTCACTATGGAAGTGGAAAGGAGTTGCAAAGGGAGAAGCTTTAAGCCAGCCAGCCAATGATTCAGATATAGTTTTTGGGTTTTCATAGTTTTTCCCTTTAGTAAACAAATTCATACCTAACCTACAACAGTACAATTAGTAAAAACTATATAAAACACTTGTAAACCATTTTTGGTGTAAAATAAAATTTCTCACATCTTCTGTAGTAATACTAGTGTATATTTACATGAAATATGTATTTTTTTAAAACAACTAATAATAATATGCCAATTAGAAGTATAAGATCTCAAAACAAATTCCAATTCAACATTTTGAAATTATATATTTTTAGAATCTTAAGGATTCAAGGGTCCTAGCCCTAATAAAATATATATATATATATAATTAGGGTTTGGCAAACTAAGATTTTTAGCTTTGAGCCAAACCATTCTTGAAAGATTTATGGGATCACAATTTCTAGGTTTTTTCCTTGCATTGTGTGTGTGGTGATGAATGACTTATCTCTACTTATTGGATTGTGTTTTATGCCAATGAAGTTTGAGGGTTGGGGAAAAAGAGGATGGGGCAGGTATGAGGAGGGAGAAGAACCTAACAAAGAGGGTATTGTGATGCAGATGACCATTGAAATGTCTAGGTCAGCAACCGAGTAATCTGATTTTGTTAATCTAAGGAGGTGGGTATGAAGCTTAGATAAAAGATATATTTCATAACACAAATAGCTCAGTGTATGATGGTATCTTGTACACCTTAATGCAAAAGTCTACACTATACATCTAAAAAATCATTAATACTTTGTGTTGGTCTCTTACTAGAGAAAAATTAAAGTGAACAGCTGCACTCTAGATGGACAGGGAATAATAGGGTTTATAATTTATAAAAAAAAAAAAATTGCTAAATCTTCACATCCAAACATATTTTCATGTATGCTTTTACTTAAACTTTCCTTGGGAACATTAAATTAAACCACAATTAATTTTGTGGCTACTATCACAATATATTTATAATGTAATCCTATAAATTACTATGAATTGATTTGTTTCAGCATTTGTATATTAAAAATATCCAACCAGTACCCTGCCAAGTGTATCCAGTCAAACATATCTCACAAATATTTACTAACAGCTTATACATTCTTTAATATATCTCTTCTAAGTCTTATTTATGTGTCTATTAAGTAATCTGCCCATCAACTATAGATTACTTTTAATAAAATTAATACCAAATTTTCAAACAAGATAGATGAATACTAATAGAGATTGAATAAATTAGTTTATTTATAACTAAATTAGTTTTACATTTAACAAACTTACATCAGTCAAATTAACAAGTGGGATTCTAACAATTAAATAAATAAATACTATTAAAATAAAAATAAATAATTAAATAAATAAATACTATTAAAATAAAGTGTTCAGCTTTGGTAGTTATGATCACTGGTTTTATGTACAAATTTAATAAACATGTAATATCTACACTATTATTTAAACCTCAATATTTGATATACATGTATAGTTATAGAACAGATTAAAGCATTAGATTAAATAATTCTTTAAAGTAGCACAATCCAGATGAGTAACTTGAACAAATTACATAGGGAACATGTGCAAAAGCTTTGTATTTGTGAGTTAAGTCATTTTTAAGTGAATAAGATGGATATGACCATTTCAAGATTGCCATTATAGTCAACTTACTAGGGAGCATTATAAAAGTGTTATAGCATTTTAAATATTTTAACTTTATTGTTCAAACTGTAATGATCAAGATTTTAGTTAGAAATTAAAACCTTGAAGAAAGACCCCCTCCTCTGGAATCAGAGTGAGATGTTAATGTATCACCATATTTTTCCACAACATTAACACTTTGGTACGGTTCTGAGTGTAGGTGAAGTTTAAAACCAGAACCAGTGAATGTATCTAATGTAGCTTTACCGAATAGAGGCTCATGCCAACCTGCAAAGAAAATAAATCTATATACATTTATTTATTAAGTAAATGTGAAAACTATTGGCAGCTTAGAGGAAAATTAAATTAATTAACACTCGAAGAGAGTGTGAAAAAAACAGCCAGGATTTTAACCACAATCTTCTGGATCAGAGTCATGCATGGTAACCAGTGGATCAACCAACCACAACCAACCAACCAACCAACCATGGTAACCAAGCAGCTGAGCTATGACTTCTCTTACCCTAAAAGTGACAACTAGAACCGAAGTCACTACCCCTCTCTTTCCTTTTCAAAACATAGAGGGATGGTATGGCATGAAAGGGGAAATTAATATTGTCAAGGTATTGACCCCGTGCCTACACATCTTTAAGCCCGGTACACACGACACAACTTCTTGTACAAAAGTTGTACAAGAAGTTGCAGCCTGAAGATGGCGTCGTGTGAACAACATTTGTACAAGATCTGCTTTGCAAAACTTATTGTAAACAATTTCGGGTTATACGCACTTACACTAATGTGTAATGGTAGGGTGACTGTGAGATGAAATGGATGACCTACAGTTTAATGTGGGATCCGAACCACGTGAGCCTGGATTCACACTTACAGTTGTGATCATACACGTGTCAGTAGGAAGGTTGCAATCATATAATTGGCCGGACCGAGGATTGAACTCGACCCCCAGCACAGAAGTCTGAAACCTTACCCCTAGACCGCCAGGTCACAATTCAGGAAATAGAACGTGTCCTATATCAACAATTTTTCTTGTACAACGTTTGAGTTGTAAACACGAAAACTTCGTCTGATAGAAAGTTACTTTTTTTTTAGTAAAAAAGAGTGACTAAGAATAGCAGCTAAATGCTTGAAAACAAACAAATAATTATAATTGAAGGAGGTTAAACCTCAAATATAAAAGTTTGAAACGGTTTTTAAAGAATATTAAAAAATAGAAAAAAATAGTTTTTTATTTTCATAATATTTAGGAATGATTGAGAAATGATTTACATTAAATACCAATATTTTCCAAATCATTCTATCATGTTTCCATAAAAAGGGCAAACACGCAATGTTTTTTCAAATATTGTAGACAATCACAAATGCCGTGTGAACAGTCAGTGGCTTAAATTTGTATGCAATCCATGTTACCAAGATATTGTACAATTTCCTGCACAACTTTTTGTACAAGAAGTTGTGTTGTGTGTAACGGGCTTTAGAGTTTTGTGGAGTTTATTGTAGCAGGTGCTTTTGTTTTGATAGTGTGTATCAACACTAAAAAACGCCTCCAAATAGCTTTTTGAAGCATGGAAAAAAAAAAAAATTCTGGGACTTCCCCTTCCAAGCTTGTCAAGAATTTTAGTCACGAGACGCTACTGATGGTTACCATTATGTCAACCTTGCTGATTTTTTTTTATCGTGTGTTCTAAGAGGCTGCCAATAAATTAATTTTATTGACTCTTGACACCTAACTATAACCAGTTCATAAAAAACATATTTGGTCCTTAGACAATAATCAAATATTAAATTTCTAAATGGAATTAAAGTTACAGTACATGTTATTTATTTTTATAAGTTGTAAATAAAAGCAAACCTACCTTCTAACTGTAAAAATGTACCACCAGAGGCCACACGGAAGCGAGGCGCCTCTACCCCAAGAGTGGCATTGTCACCAAAAGCCAATAAACGCGTTAAGAGCTGAATTGCTACCGTAGCATCCCCTGCCCCTAAAACAAGCCGCCGACCACAAATCTGATCATGCTGCACAGCTATCATGGGAACTGCCAAAGTGAAAGGCCTTTTTCCAGGTGCAGGACTATTGCTGCCAGTTCCAAAGTTTTTCAAGGCATTGTTTAGAATAAATCCTCCATCTGTGAGCAATTGAGAGCCATACCAAGTGTTAAGACCACTGAAAAAGAAAATATAGGTCAACTTCTATATCATATAAAGAATGAGGAATGCACTACTTATACCTAAAAGAGTTTAAAGTGTTGTCAGATAAAGAATTATGGCTATATAATGATCTAAACACATTAGGCAAAATAAGCGAAACACTGTATGAGAGTTTAAGCATAATGGCTAAAAAAAAAATATATAGTATGCACACACTGTAACAGGACATCAGTTTCATGAAAGTCAACTATCTAACCTTGGCTTTTTTTTTGTCACTGTGTCTTTCTATCTGTATGGATGTACGCATGTGTATTAGGGTTGGCAAAGGTTGAATTTTAATGGAAGTGACTAACCATTTAGGAAAAAAATACCCTCCATACACTCAACCAGGATTCAAACCCTGAACTCCTCACCATTGGCAGTAGTCTATTGCAAGAGTGATGCCTTAAGCTATTCAACCACCTAAGCTGGTCTGTATACAGTAGGCATTTTTATATAAATATACTAATTTATAAAATTTGTATATTCACTTTTCAGGTTTGGGTTTGATAGCATTCATAATGATATATAGCACCTACACCCAAGAATGAAACTATTTTGCTTTAGGCTAAGAATTTATTTGATAATTTGAACTATACTATTACCACCAAATTAGTTTGAATTAGCTACACATTCATGTAATTAAAAATGTTCTAAGAAGTACTGTGTGAGAATGAATTTTGGTGAAAATCCATTCAAATTTAATTGGTTTTCCTAAAATTCTGACCTGTATTATAATTCCAACATTTTGTTTATTTTGAGTATTGCCGAATTTAAAAGTAAGACTCATGTTATTGAATTTTAAATTATGTTTTCATTTGGGCTATTTAACGTGCACGTTTTGAATTGATATTATCTCACCACAAAGCTTACATATTAAATAAATTCTAGAATAGACACAAGTCTACCTGGTATCAATTCATCAATGTGATAAGAAATGCACCAATGATGAATTTCTCGACCATACTGAGGATCTAACTTGGGACCCTTCGTTCAATAGATAGACGTGATATCAACTGAAATAAGGTGCCGGTTGACATATTTAAAAGTGTGACTTTTGGTTTATTTTACTTTTTGAGTGTAAAGCATGATAACTCGACATTATTCAAACTGTGTGGAATCCATAACAATGGGTTGGACGTACAAAATAAGTATGACACATATATTATAAGATTTATGAAATAAAGTGCATTAAGCAAGTAATAAAAAGTAATAGAATAAATATTATATAATTGTAGAAAAATGAAGCACAATTAAAAGTAAAAAAAAAATAAAAATACAATCACATAATATTTACAAACCCTTTAATATTTCGATGTAACATAGCATCATCCTCAAGATGTTGAACCAAAATATTGAGTGTTTGTAAATGTTTTTCTTTTGTTTTATTTATTGACACTCAAAAAGTAGCATAAAGTATAAGTCACACAGTTAAAATATATTGTTTGAAACCTTAGCTCATTTGATAGAACATCAAAAGTATAAATTTATTGCTGTATTAACAGCCTTTCTATTGTATGAATAAACTACAATTTTTTTTTAGCACAGTGATTTACTACTCGTTAGGGTTATATACCAGACTACACTTTAACTTTATATTTCTTACCTAACAACAGACACATAGAGATCATCCAGATCAACAGCAGCAACATGGGATCCAACAGCTTCTGGAAAGTTCCAGAAATTATCAGAAAGAGGCTCATTGATTTCTGATTGATTTGAAGTGTTGTTCAGAAATGATGGATCACCTGTATCAAAAAACAATCATTTGAATGATTAATTTATAATTTTCAGTCACAGTAAATGCTTTTACTAAATCTGTGGGATCAGCATCAGTGGTTGTATGGTCTAATGAGCCACTATCGCAATAGAATGGACTGCTTGTGACTAGGAGATCAGGTCATGAAGGTGATTTAATGTAAACGTTTATCCACTTTCCCTCCATGCAAATATGTGTACATTTTTCCTAAATTATACCTTTCTCATCTTCTTAATTTGTTTAAATATGCAGAGAGCCTAAATTGGTATAAAGAAGTGGTACACAAAATAAATTAACCTTGGGGTGGCTTAGGTGCAAAAGGGAATCATTTTAAATACTCAACTATCTGATTTACTCACAAGTTAAACAAAAGAAAAACTGGAGCAAAATAACTGGATTAAATAAACATAGCATATTAATTTTTGAGGAATAGAACAAAACATGACTGGACTTTAGCTTTTTTGAATTGGTTTAAATATATTATGGTCATTTAATATTCTAAAGAAACTTTTAACCCAGAGTTGTTAATGATTCGGATGTTTTATTATTTATAAATTTAACAAGCTTTAATAATGACTGAAAGAGGAGGAGTTGAAGGGAGCTTGTAGGAATTGCACCTGCATTAATGTAATGTGTATGATAAATTCACAGTTAACATCACACATGAAAACCATTCTTTTAAAACACTTTGAAGGTATTCCAATTCAAATCCTAAATTCTCAAGTCCATTTAATTATGATTTGAACAAATAATCTAATATAGATAATATATTTAAAAAATAAATACTCAAATATTTATGTTACCAAAAATAATCTAGATTAGATAAATGCAAATGAAAAACTCCTTAACAAGTGTTATCTTCATCATCATCATCATCTCATCATCATCATCATTTGTTTCTAGCTGGTGGCCGGATCAGTTTAAATAACAGGAATTGATTTGAGCAAATTGATAGTACTAATAGTAATGACCAGCCTTAAAGGATTCTTTTAAAACTAAAATAAGCGTTTAACCTGAAAGGATAGTAAGACGCCGTGCTTAAAAAAACTGAACACATTGTCAGAAAACCATTAACAAGTAATTTGCCTTAATAGTGAAGATTACTAAAGAGCCAATATGAGCACAAGGAATTGCACTAACTTACCATAAGAATGAACCCATAGAAGTTATTATTTAAGAAACTTTCCTGTGTATTCCAAACAGGGTTTGCATATGTTCACCAAAAACTATGATGTAATTTTATATTTGATTAAGATTATAGAGGTCAAATAAAAATGCCCTATCTTTTTTGGTAGGCCATGAGGGGGTAAGGGTTGGAGGGGAGGAGTTTTATTGCTTAAATTCAACCAAGAAAACAATTTTCTTTAGACTAAAACTAGATTGATATTTTTAGAAATTGACAAAACCTGAAACAAAAATTTTAAGCTATAAAATCATAATACAAAATATACATGTAGTTTGCATTTTAATATCAAATGAATAAGATTACCCCAAAATCCTAGATGTGTAGCATAAACTGTCTCTATAGTTCTTGCTAAATGCACACTGTCTAGTGGTACTGGTAAACTATCTGGAACATTATCTTGAAGAGCTTTTAACACAGAATCCAAGAATAAGCCAGCTGCTGGAGGGCCCGGTACATACAAATCAAAGTTTGAAAATTGAATATGATGAGCTGGACGCCTAATAGGTTGATAGCTGGACAAGTCCTTTGCTGTCATTATACCTCCAGCATTGGATATTGTTGATAAAATGTCATCAGCCAAAGCACCATTGTAAAAAGCTGAAAAGTAGAAAAAGTGAAAACAATAATAAGCATGTGATAGCAAAAAAATTGATAAAGGAATATTAATGCCGCATTTATTTTTACACATAACTTAGCTAAAGTAACATGAGCATACACAATCAAATAAATACTACTGAAGGAAAAGGTTCCAAATTCACCATTTACATATATAGGAAAGGAATTCTACTCAAAAGTATTTTTGTCCAATCTATTTTAATGGTTAACACTGCACAGTATAATGATTGATTGAAGCATAGTCAAAGTAGAGCACTATGCATATAAAGCACTTTAAAAACACACAAAATATTAAAGGTACTTACTTAAAGTGTAATTATTATAGGATTTATAAAATTTTTATTCAAGCTGTAAGCTCACAAATTGAAAAGAAACATTCATCTTTACTTTGACAAAAGATAAAAAATTGAGTATCCCCTGATATATAAAATTTATTAAATTATGTAGTAATTATTGTACTTTTGAAAGGGGTGTACTGATAATTTTGAAATCAATTGAATGTAATCCCTCTGATGTTGAATGACAGATAATATCTTATACTTAATGATTTAAGTATACTTTTATGCAACTATTCTGACTACTAGAGACCTAAACTATCTAATAAAAATTTATTAGAGACAATAAGAATTTGTAAAGAAAATACGTGTTATAAAAGATTAAATTAAAAAACTTACACCAAAGGACGTAATAATGATTAGAGTACAGTTTACCTTAAAGGGTAGCAGGCTTAACCTTAAGGTAGGTGCCTTAACTGAATACACTATGGCACGATTGTAAAGTTAGCCAATAGTGAAATCGAGAAAGGCAAGAATTTTACCTTTCAGGGTAGACCAAATGTACATACAAAGTCATAATGCATTAACCATATTTAAAACAACCCTAGGCATTTAAAAAGAAGCATAAGTAAAAGTTTTAAATATTATATATTTAAACTGCTTTTAAGTAAAAAGAGTAGTGGATATTATGGTTTTTATTATTATTTTATCTAATTTACTATTTACTTTCTAAATGTATTTACTCTTTAAGAGGAAAATGCCTTTTGCATTCATGCATTGTGTCAATATGTCCTTTTTATAGATGAACTAATTGAGATATTTTGACCAAACTTAGAAAATACATATAACTTTGTAAGAACATATTTGTTCTATATTTTTTACATTTCAATAACCTAAAATTTTAATCCAAGTTTGTTAAAAATAATAATATTCAGGAAGGTCTGGATGTTCAAAAAAATAACCAAAAGTGTACGGGTGACATGTATTTATTTTACCTCAAAAAAATTAAAATTAGGATGGAAAGAACTTAAGTCTTTTAATAAAAATTTACTGGGCAAGGAAAACCACAAATTACATGACATTCTATTTGTGAATAATAACATTCTCACCCGCCTCGGTGGCGTAGTTGGCTAACGCGCTAGTCGTGTTGAGCTCGACTGTCGAGGACGGGGAGATCGAGGTTCGAATCTCGGTCGGGTGAACTGGGGGTGGTTTTTCCCTAAATGGTTTTCCACTTTCCCTCCACGCAAATGCGGGTTCACTTCCTCTAAATTCAACCTTCCCAATTCCTAATCCATTAGCGTAATTAGTACTTAAGTGTATAACCCGAATGGGTAGTAAAACGCGGTGCTAATTATTATTATTATTATTAATAACATTCTCATTTAATAAGACACACCTTAATAACTTATCTAATATTAATATGGTTATAATGGCGACTCTGCAAAGTTTGTGTTATGTTGGCTATCTCTACTTCTTACTCCCTGTAACTGTATCTTACTACTAGTCGTTTGTTGATCTGATTACTGGTTAGGCGTTTGTCATAAATTATATTAAATAAATACACTGTTTACACTATGTTAATGCATGTGTGATTTCGTTTCATGGCCTATTGATCCTAATATCTAATTATTCAAAAAAATTATAATATATATAATATTATTATTAATTTTATACATATATTTTTTTAGTTATTTATCACTTTCTTTTGCTAAATATATTAAATCACCTCATTAGATAAGTATTTACAGCCATATTAATAATTTAACTGTCCAATGTGGCAAGTAATTGCAATATAATTGGCTGATAAACAAATATTGACTTTATCTTTCTAATACAGTAGAGCGTCGGAAATCCGGACGTCAAAAATCTGGAGCGTCGCAAATCCGGATCGGCGGTGAGAGCAGGTCAAGTCTTGTACAAAAAAACAATTAAGAGTCCTTATCCAGTAAGTTTCCATCAATTACTGTAGATTCTTTTTTTTTTTCTAAAAAGTATTGTAGAGTTACTAATCTAAATTACATAATGTACATGTTCTTATTCAATATACTTTATTAAAATATTTTTCGAACCCTTCAGCCTCTATTTTGCAATACAGTAGACTCCCGAGCGTCATGTAGCCTCTAGTCAATACATTACGTATGTATACAGTTATTGAAAGCACATTTGGAAATCCGGACAATTCAGTAATCCGGATGGGTCCCGGTCCCGATCGATCCGGATTAACGACGCTCCACTGTACTTCTAAAAAAACCAAAGCAGTAAAAAAAATCTGCCAGATTATGCATGAGAGGTAATGAAGGCCTATATTGAAAATCAACATAGTGGCCTACCTACAGTGGACACAACAAGCAAAATACAATTTTAAACTAAATTACCATGCAAATCGACAATGTACAAATATCATTGTTTATCCAAATCAAATAAAAAAGATGTACAATGAATACCCTACAAATTTGTTTTTTTAAAAACCTTATTTGAAAAGCAATACATTTACAAATATGGTAAGAAAAAACAGCATTTGTATTGGTGAAAGTCATACGTTTTAGTCAGATCTGACATCAGCAAATTAATTGGCCTTAGAATATTCCAACACCATAAACAAAGGGAGGGAGAAGGGTTTTTCTAAAATATGACTACCACCAACTAAGCTTTTATTTAGTCTGTTACAAAGCAAAAGAAATGTTAATTATTTCTAGAAAGAATGAAAAATAAAAGTAGGTTATTGTGCAAATTTCCCTAATTCTGTTAGATAATATTTTATAGTTTCAAGCCAGAACTGATAATATAGCTCACAAATAAAATAAATGTATATATTATTATTAGCACCGCGTCTTACTACCCGTTCGGGTTATACGCACTTACGCTAATGTGCAATGGTAGGGTGATTGTGAGATGAAATGGAGGACCTACAGTTTAACGTGGAATCCGAACCACGGTGGAGGCCTGGCATTCCTCACATTCACAAGTCGTGATTAATACACATCTTGTCAGAGGTGAAGGAAGGGTTTGGCATTCAGATAAATCTGTGCCGGGACCGAAAATGTATATAAAAAGCATGTTTAGCCTGACTCAAACAAATTACTGAATTAATTCCCATTTTAAAAGAACAACTACTCAAGGCACTGGCAATGACAAATATTGTTGAATAATGCGCTTCAGGCATTGCACAACCATCTCAGAAGCTAATATTTCAAATAAGGTGGGATCAAAACAATAACCTTTATGTGGATTGGAAACAAGTATGGTACAAATTACAGTAGAATATCGATTATCTGGGGGGGTAGGGAAAAAATTGGCCTGTAATGAAAAAAAAAAAGAGAAGATAATTGTATGTTGACGTCATCATAGTTTTCCACCTAAACATGCCACATGCACAATCAGAAAATCTAGCAAACTCGTTTCAACATTTTTTTTTTGCTTTAAAAATGTCACACACTGTTTGCTCAACAACATTAACCACATTCATCAATGACTTCACCAATGACCCTTTTACAACTAGACAAGGGTTTTAAGGGGTTAATTTTTTTTTCATGAAAAAGCCTTCACCTGTTATGAGATATGAAAACACAAACTGACAAAACACACATAATGCGCCAACCCACTTTGCCTCAAAAGTAAACACTGGATATGTATGCTCAAATAACATTGAGTCACTATAGTCACCACTTCCGTTCAATAACGTATTAACAACTTGTTATTACGTGGTCGCCAGACAGTAATATTGTACAATAACATATAATTGAAATGTTGTTAAATAATATTTTGAAATGGTATAGCAAAATTACATAATTTACTGCCTCAGTTAATGTGACCCCAGATAATCGAGAGTCTAGTGTGTATGAGTGGTATTACCCCATTTGTGTGGAGTGCAATAGTATAGTAACAGAAACAGACTTTATCTAGTATTTTATAAACAAGTAATAAAACAAATTTTAAAACTTAAACTCAAAATATATTTTTTTATTTTCTTGAATGAGAAGTTTAAGTTTACATTATATCAAGTATTGCAAAAAATAGATTCCAAGGAGATGAAGGAAATTTATATAGAGTATAAATATTATGTACAAGAGAGTTAATACCTGAAGGTAGTTAGTTGAAACAAGCATGAATGGCTGCCACCTTGTCTCTAGCACATATTATATTACCGACCCTCTGGTCCCTGCAGAGCTATGAGCTCCAGTGTGTTTGCCAAAGAAGACAGAGGTAGAGTCTGGCCTGCTTCCAGCAAATCCAACAACTCCCGCAGTTTAGCATTCTCTGAGCTATTTCCTAAGTGCCAATGAGCTGCCACTAAACTTGATGGAACTTGAATCCCCACCCTAAAAACAAAGATATTTATGATCTAACAATAAGTTTTTTAGAAATTTAGTGTGTTTTGTTTTTACTATATTAGCATTTTGGAAAGTAGAATGGTATACACTAAGTTACATTTATTAGATTAAGTTTTAAAACATGTTCAGCTTAGGGCTACCTAAACTCCTGCCCCGCTTTGAATTAGCAAGCTCTTTATTTATTTACATAAAAATCGATATGAATAATTACTTACTAAAGTTAATTAAATCCTATACCAGTTTCAGGTAAGTAAAATGTTTTCTGTGTTATATATTTTTTCCTTATATATAATTTATAATGTAATGGAGGAAACCTAAAGCGTCTCATAAGATTTTTTTTCAATATTGGTTGAGTGCAAGAGAATCTGAGAAAAAAAAAAGTAGCAACATAATTTAACAAATAGTTAGTGTTGAATATCTTGGTATCCAACTGAGCCACTACAGTTTACAGGACTCCTGTCAAGTTTTTTTTTAAGTTTTGTGCTTAGTATTTTGCAAGTCTCTCTTTGATAGCCGCCTGTTCACCCATCCGCAAGAAATTGTGATGGTAGCTGACTCTCATGGGAATATACTTTCCCCCCAAGAATAATGGGAATGTTTTCGTTCTGTTTCCTTTTTAAAGCTAACACTTGTTCTAAAGTAGTTGTTGAGCCTGAACAGTGCTTTTTCTGCATATGGTTTATTCTTCATATTGAATATTCTAAAGTGCTTGGAAAAGTATGTTGCTTAGTGTTCTTAGTGCTTATAATGAATCTTATCTTGTATCGCTAGCTATATAACGAGAATTTATGATTTGTGTGTGTATGTGTGTATAAATTTAGTTAATACAACAGTGGCTTGAATATTTTAAGGATCTTCCCATATAATAGAATAAAGCTTGCTCAATGAGATCGCAAGCCACTTCTTCAGATCTTGTGCTCCAGTCTATGGAGTACTAGGTTCACACAATCAAATTACTGATCCAGATGGTTATTAGTTATTAAACATTTTGTTTGCATACTGAAATTAACTAGTTATTTTAAATTCTACCTCCTCATTTCCAGCTCATGTGAGTAGTAGTAGGACATGGAGCACCAATACAATTTCTAGTCAATACATTTATAGGATATTATGTGGCATTTAAAATAAGTGAGAAGGTGAAATAGTACAATAAGAAAACTTGCCTGGCGATTTCTACTGAAGGCATAACTAGGTCTTTCCAAGATAATTTTCCATAGAGCTGATGTGCCAATCCCAAGCCTTTTAAAAGACCTGGAATGCCAACCAATGCTCCAACACTTAAACCAGGCACCCATGAGCTTGGGGCTGATTCTCGGAAATCCAAAACATCAAGCACCTGTTGTTTGCGATGATTGTATATCAACATAAAGCCACCTCTACAAAGTAAAACAAAATAAATATGGAATGTATCAATAACAATTATTTAGTGTCTGTCTGAGGTAAATACTAAAGCAAAACTTGTCATGTTATTTATTTTGGATATTAACCGTTTTAGTTTTTACGAAGATAATTTCAACTTTTATCTTAAAATGTAAACAATAATTTGAAATTTTAGGGGTAGTCTTGGTCCCATTCACCTTGAATTATTTAGAATTTATTGTAGTTACATTATCAGCTTAAAGATGATGATTTTGTGGAGATAATTAAAACAAAGCAAACATATTTTGATGACCATGCAGCGGTTATTCAATGTTGGACAAAATTAAATATATTTTTAAAGATGATGACCAAATTTAGTACTCATAATATTTCGTTTGGATATAATTTTTAAATACTTATTTAGTTTCTGTGAAACATAATAATCAGATAAGAAACACTTCAAGCCGTCAGCCCACAATCGAGCCATACCGAGCAGTCAAAGTCTGTTAGCAAAGATAATGCCAGCTTCTACAAATAGAAGGTATCATGTACAACAAGACCTCCGGCCATTAATCTCAGTCTTCTAGACCAAAGCTGCTACTTTTCCATTCATTAGGTCCTAATCTGTCCTCACGAGGCTGAGTTGACCCAGACCCACTGCGTCACAGAAAATATGGAAGTGCCTGGATCGAACCCGGATGGAACTCTAACCACTAGACCACAGAACCGGTCAATACTCAGAATTTGCAACAAGTAATAATATTTTACAATCAAAATTTACTATAGAGCAATGAGCTAAAATTATAAAAACAAAACTTATAAAAGAAATACCACAATACTAAACGAAATTTTGAAACAAATACAACATATCAACATATATATAGTATCATCTTCTGAAATTATTATTATGTATGCATTTAGTTCATGCAGTTCAATTAACTGTACTTACCCCCCTAGGCCAGTGACGTGAGGATTGAATATTCCAACACATAGTGTGCTGGCTATAGCTGCATCTACAGCATTTCCACCTTGCTTCAAGATGTCTGTTCCTAATACTGAGCATTTATGACTATCAGTTGCTACACTCCCATGAGGCACAAGCTAGAATAAAAAACGAAAGTTATATTTTATCTTTGAAGTAATGAACACTAATTTATAAGGGAGTCAGTTTATCAAAAATGTGTTCTACATTTAATATTATACTTTTTTTTTTACATAATCCAACTAACATTCACCTTACAGTTAGGGGTATCATGTCTGTTGTCCATTGATCAAATGTGTACCAAAAGAAAATAACCCTAAAAACTAAAGCCATCCTCAACTCAGTCTTTCACATAAATACCTTTTGCAACACAAAACTATTTTTATGTATGTAATCTCATAAAGATAGTGGTAGATTAGTCTGGCTCTCATAAAGTAGTGGTGGATTATTCTGGCTCTCATAAAGATAGTGGTGGATTATTCTGATGCCTTAACTCAGTCGGTAGCATGTGTGTCTACTAAGATAAGGGTCCCGGGTTTGATTGGCTGAATAATGTATCATTGTTGAAATGCGAGTTTCACCTTTCAGAGTGATGAGTTTACTGCCGGGGGCTGGGTGGTGTGCTTATGCTAATCTTAAGGTATTTAGGCCAAGTATGTAGAATCAAATAAGGTAGGCTACATAAAATTTATAAGAGTCTGAAATTTAATTCCAGTCTGATCATCTTTATAAGTTTACAATTGCAATGTATAACTACACTTAATCTGGTCTGGTCATATTACTAATGAAATCACTTTATCAAACTGCCTCAAGCAGCCAAACATAATTTATCCCTCTCTTAAAAATAGACTAATTGAGACAGACAAAAATCGTAAAACAAGATGGAGCTAGAAATTAAAAGATAAAATAGTTCCTGGCTCTATTGGAAAGATTAAGCTACATACATCATGAACATGGATCACTTTTATATAGATGGATTTCTGTGGGATTCACAGAATAGTTATTTTAATCAAAGTTATTGCAAACTATAACAGGTTGATGAACATTTTTGCTAGGCCTATCTGTTCATTTGGTTAAGATATCTTAAGGTGTTTACACCAGCGTAACATTTTTGGAAACAAATTGTATGAATGAACAAGAAGTGTTGGCACAATTTTTCTGCAACAAGGTGTTTAATTTAAATCAAAATTGTTGTCAGAACTAAGTTGAGTTCAGGAAGATAAGAAATTTAGAACAGTATTTATTGTGAATATTTGAACCAATAGTTTACAGCTTTACATTACTAATTACCAGAACTAGATAAATTGCATAAGAAATCATGGATATTCCCATGAAAAAAGTACAAATAAACGTAGATAAATATAACGTAAGAAAGAGAGGAAAGGAGTGGGGTCATGCATTTGCTTATTTTTGCTTACAAACGGGGTTAGGTGTCCGAAATGACCAAAAGTGTGCTTATGTAATACTTAAACGCACCCTAAGAAAAACTTAACTATGTCGACAACAACGTTGTTCATCTATAACAATATTACAAACATATGCTTCCAACATTTCTTTGATGTTTACTGCTCACTGATGGGAAACTATTTTTTGTTGTCAACATATTGCCAACACAAATGTCGTCAACATGTTGACAACCCAAATGTTGTCACTATTTATAGATGTTTTCATGTTTTGGTTGACATGTGTTGCCAACACGAATGTTGTCAACATGTGTTGCCAACAATGTTGCGCCGGTGTGGACGTACCTTGAAAATCACATTAACTAATCTAAGGGTACAGAAAGATGGGAAGTTTTAAAAATATGCACCAGTATTTATACATTGAATTATTATTCATAAAATTTACCTCATAATCTCCATAATGAATTTGGATTGCCAGTGCAATTGTCACTGCCACTGTGAGAGTGAAAAAAAAAGAGACTATTGTGCGAAGACTTCCCACACCACCGTCATCCCCATTAAAATAATAACAGCAGCCTCTAGCTGCAGTCTGAGCATTGCCATACAAGTATCTTTTCAAAGGAAGTGATTCTGTTTCTTCTGGGTTAATATACGGACCTGGAATATTGGTTCCATCTGAAAGACATTCAAGATGCACATGATTTAAGGCGAAGGGTGTGTGTTGTGTGTGTGTGTGTAAATAATATATATATATATATATATATTGTTTATAACAGCTTGGGATTAACTTTTTCAACTTCATTGAAATTCTAAGGCACTATAAGTAAAACAAAAAAAAGTTCATGGTTCCAAACTAGTCAAACCACAAACAAAAAGAAAATTCAGACAAAGATTTAAAAAAATATATATTGAAAATTTTAATGAATAATAAAGTTGAATGTATGAATTAAAGATAATTTCATCTTTAGGAAAACTTCAACTAAGGAAGTTTAGGATTACAGGTCAACAAGCTAAATACAAAATGAGGGGAACATATTGAAGGGGTGTTGTAAAGAGATTTATATTTCCCACATGTACTGGTAGCCTATGCCATTTAATAGATATTACTAGTTAGTTTTGAATCAGTAGTTTTTATTATATGATTAGTAGAAATAATTTAATAGAAAACTATCTTGTAAAAGGGGGTTCCTTTGGGGAGAAGGTTCCTTCCCCAAGAACTTAAAGCAATAATTTTAAAAATATTAGATGGAAGAGAATGTTTAAACACTTCCTTATTTACTCTGTGGCATTAGGAATTCTAAAGTCACTACCATACTTACAAAAGTATGCAACCTATCCCTATCTTGAAATAATGCTATTCAGTCCCCTCATTACACCCTTTCTCTTTCAGATCCATTATAATGTTATCCTCCTATCTGTGTCTTGGTCTTCCCAATGGGTGTCCGGTCAATACCGTGAATATGGTTTTAAATTCTTCCATTTGCGCTGCATGTCCTAGCCAGTGTAATCTATGAACCTGATTATCTTTTAATTGTATTGTGATGAGTACAGGGTGTGTAGTTCATCATTATGTAACCTTCACTCCACTGTATTCTCATCCCTCTATGGACCAAATATCTTACTAAACAACTTCTTTTCAAACACCATAAATTTGTTTCGTCATGTAAGGTAAGAGACCACGTTTCATATCCAGAGAGAGAACAACCAGTAAAACTAGGTTTTGTATATTCTGGGTTCTACATTTCTTGAAAGCAGGAAAGTTGTAAAAAGCTTACTGGCCGAGTAGTAGAAAAATTTACCGACTGTGTTCTTTTCTGGATTTCCAATCTAATATTGATATTGCTATTTAAAATTGTTCCTAAATATTTAAACTCATTAAGCTTGTCAAAGCATGTAACCAGAATGTGGTGCTAAAAAAAAAAAGCCCTGGTCAAATGATAGGTTGCTCAAAGTAATCTCTAAATTGTCGTCCCCAATCTGTGTTCTCTTTGTGATCATATAATTAGTCTTTTCAGTGTTCACTTATAAACCTATTTCCTTACTAGCCTCTAATACCTTTTTTGCATTTCTTGCAACACCTTCATTACTAGTGCCCAACAAAGCTAAAAATCATCTGCATATCCAAATAGCTGTATTGTAACCGTTTAATGTCAACCTTTCCCTACTCTCTTGAATTACCCTAATAGCATACTCTAAGGCTAGATTAAAGAGTAATGGGGAAAGTACATCTCCTTGTTTCAACCCACTATGTTTTCATAAGTGTCTGATAAGTGACATCCAACCTGTACCCTGCCTTGCCCTCAATTAGCTTGACAAGTTTTTGGGTATCACAAACTTAATTAAAATGTTATATGATTAGTTTCTTTTAACTGAAACAAAGCAATTTTAAAATTGACGTATAATTGATGAACCATCATGTTGTGTTCCCACTTTTTTTTTCTAATATTTGCCAAATGGTAAAAAATTTGATCTTTTGTTGATCTACTTAGTCAAGTCCACATTGATGATCCCCAATTATTTCCTCTGCATATGCGACAATCTCATTAAAATAAAGTAAGATAAAATGTTATAGTAGGCTTATGTTGGTGGTAGTGAGATAAGTTGCCCCTATAGTTATTACACTCTCCCTTTTTGAAAATGGCTATTATAAATACCTTCCTTCCATTCTTGTGGTAATAACTCATGGTTCCATAAGGAACATAGCAGTTTATTCATTTCTTTTACTAACATTTCACAACCTCTCTTTATTAACTCTGCTAGAGTTGAATTTAAACCTGGAGATTTATGGTTTTTTTAACTTCTTAATAACTGTTTTGTTTTCACTAATATTTGACTCTGGAACTAGTGGTTTAGCAGTGTATATTTCGATACCCTCACCCAATTCGGATCCTTCATGAACATTCAAAATGCCTGAAGTGGTCATTTCATCTACTCAAAACACCGTTTGTCTGTCATCAAATCACCATTTTCATCTTTCATTAAATTGGGCCTAGCCTAATAACTTTTCCTATAACCGTTAATACCTAAATAAAGTTCCTGATGTTGTTATTTTTGTTATTTTGTTCTAATTTGCTAAATTTACCCTTTAAATACTATTTTGTTTCTGATTATGACAATGGCCTTCCTTCTGCTAAATGTGTTAAAGCTCAATTCACCAAGACTTTCTGACAAAAGTAATTTTGATTTGTTTCTCTCTTCTACTACTTTTAAACATTCATTTGTTAAACCATGGTTTATTCCTACTCTTTTTGCAAAGACCTACACTACACTTTGCTGCATTTCTACTATTATTCCTGACAATTTCCCAATGTTTCTTTGGATTAATGTTTCCCTCATCATTCTGTGAGCACTCTAGGGCGTGTATTCCTGAGTACATTCAGAGCCATCTCGAAAAGTTTTCCCATTTAACTTTGCATAGAAAACCACTAAGATGTCAAGATGCACTCTGAATTCAGACCCAGGCAGAACACCTATTTAAAATTTCAATTTGATATCGGCTGTATCCGAATATCCAAGGCTCCCTTGTCAGACTCTTTTGAGTTTTAGACTTGATGCAGTCTTATTATTTTACACTTCACACACTGTTCATAGCGAAGACCGCATAAAACTATTCGAACGGCAAAATCATTGGGCTCGCAGTGCTGCTTCCCATCAAAGATCTTAGAAACTATGTAAACGCCATCCATCAGCTCTAATGAAAACAAAATATTTGTTATTGTTATTTTTATTATTCTTACTATATTATTACACTCTACTAAAAAGCGGTAATTATTTTATATAGGAAAAACTATTTAAATATGCATAATATTAACACTTTAAAATGTGCACAGTAATATAGTTTATGGCATAGTTACAGATTTTTGGCGATTTCTTTTCCGAAGACATGATGAGACATTCTATTGATTAACCTTGTTTAAAATGGCACAAAACGTAAGTCGGTGCTCTAGCAGACAAAACGATAATACTAAAACAATTGCCAGTCAAACACCGCAACAGACACTGCGAGAACAATGCATGGCTGGTAGCCTTCCGTTTCCATGGTAACCAAGACCTCGAGAAGACTGCATAGCTATCGTTCGCAACTATTCGGACAGCTCTACACTTGGTCACGTGATTGCCAATGCAGCTATCAAGGGCACGAGCCAAGGCGACGCCGCATACGTAGACTATTTGGATACAGCCATCTTTTCCTACTGACCATCTGTCAGTTTTTCTATATTATATTTTTTTAACTTTCCTGCCCGATTTCCCATTTTTGTTCCTTTCATTTGAGAACATTTTTTTTGACAAAAAACCTTACTGTGTGGGTTTATTAATTACATAGAGTAGCCCCATGGCTTCTTTGGTGCTGACTGACAGTTCACAGCTGACTTCTGACAGTCAACATTTAGGTATATACCTAAATTTTGTCTGTCAGAAGTGATAGCTACTAAACACATGTTTTTTTTGCAGATCATATGGTTCGGCGTAGGGATACATAATTTTGTCTGGTAGCTTTTCAAAGCCGTCAGCTGTGAGCTGTCAGTCAGCACCAAAGAAGCCATGGGGCTACTGTAGTGTGTATTGATGGTCAAAAATATTAAATTTCTATAATATGACATAAGAAAATCTCGACCTTATTGCGTACTAATCACTTAATAAAGACAAATATGTGCATACTTCTGTAAGAAATGGAATTTGGAAGACTTTTTTTTCCAAATGTAACATAAGACCTGTCAATTTTTTAAAAGATAGCGTCAGTCTTCCCTAAAGTATCTTTAAGAAATATCTCTCGAGTTTATAAAGACATAAGGCTATTTTTTACAAAAAATATATTTGTGACAGACCCAATTTAATTTTGATTGAACTACATTTTAGGTATTGCCAAGCATCAGAAAATTTTACAAAGAATTATAACAAAATAAATAATAAAACAAATTAGCTCATAGAAATTACCTGTAGAAATGTGTTGAGCCATATAAATAAAATAATTCGATTTCCCTAAAATGTCAAAGGAGATTATTATAAATTTTTAAGAAAGAGATAATGTAACGTTTGTCTTGACAGCTAATAGCACAGATCATATATAATAACATACGGAATGAGGATACGCGCTGGTATCACAGATCAAGTTAACACGAAAGATCTGTTAAGTCTGTGTTAAAATGTTTGTATGATGTTTTCCGCATTTGTGCTGCTATCTAGACAAATATGTGAGCACTTTTGTTGTATTAAATAGCGGTCTCGGTGGCTCAGTAGGTATTTTATTTGGGTAGTATTACTACTACTATTTTTATTTATCATTTTTATACTATTAGTTGCTGTGCTAATCCATTTCCCCTGAACAGTTTTTATTTTTAAATATTTTAAGGCCAAATGTAATGAAATAAATGTTTAACATAAATATTGGTTTTCTCAAAGATTCACTTATTATTTCCATTTGGTCAAAAATTAAGTTTTTTAATCAAATCTGTTCAAGTGATAATGGTTGGCACAACTAATATTTTTCTTTAACTATTTCTAGAAACTCTAAAATCAACACATCAAGTTTAAATGAATGTTTAAGGAAATATAAATAAAAAGCAAACTAAGTTTAGAATAATCTTTATTTATTTATAAATTGAAACATACATTTTTTCCACAAAGGACACAATGATATTATGCAAATTACAAACAAGTGTACATATCTTAATACAAAAAAAATCCCATTTACAATCACTATCTATGTTTATTTATTTGGCATTAACAGAATATTAACACGCTGAAAAAAAAAACCTTTTTGTTCAGTTAATCAAGTAATAAAACAACTGTTAACAATTTTGTTTTGTTTGATTAGCAATAGAACAGTGGTTTCCAAACCCACTCACGTGTTTCAGGGCTGGGGAGGTAGGGATTGAAATGTCTGTGGTGTTAACTTTTTTAAAGAGGTTACAATGGCTTTTGAGAAGGTGCAAACTTCAAAGAGAAATGTAAGTATTTACAACTATAAAACCTAATTTACTGCAGTTAAATCAAGTTGGCTATCAGTAGGTTCGCAGGCTTTATTGTATGCTCGTTTGGTTCGCCGGTGATGAGGTCAGGATTCAAATTCCAGCCTGGTAAACTAGCTGTAAATTTTCTTAAGCATTTTCAACCTCCACCGCCATGCAAATAAGGGTGCATTCCCCTAAATTATACCTATCCCGCCAATGTAATTAAATGGGGAAAGCCTTGAAGGGTAGAAGACAGTGAAAAAATCAATTAAAAAAAAAGTGAATTTGAACACTCGTATGTTATCAGGGAGTCACAAGGATATCATAGACAAAACATGAGGTCAAACCTTGCAAAAAATTTGGAAACCAATAAAAAAAAGTATCAATCCTTTAATCTTCAAGTACAAATGAGTTGGACGTCAATTTTTGAGGATTGTTTGGGCTAATTTTATAGAATTATAGAAGTTTTTTTGTTCTAGCCAAAAAAAAATTTCCAGTGGATTTAACTACTTTCGCAAATGGGTGACTCAATAATAAAATGTTATCAATTCTATTTGATGAACAATAATAAATTATCCAACAAATACCATGAAAAACATTTAAACTAGAGATGAGCCAATCTACACATTGTGATAATAATTAGATTTATTAGCTTAAGCCAAAATATGTTAGCCTTTTTGTAATAAAGCATTTTTGAACAATAATTAGTGTCTAAATTTATATAAATATGAGCAGTAAAAAAGTATACAATATTTAAAGTGGACCTCTTACAACACTATTATTTTTCCATTAGTTTATTTATTAGTGTATTTACATACTTTCCTAATACTATGATAAGGCTATGCAAGAAATGTGATTTAGGTGACTTTAGACAAAGTCGCTCGCCAAGTTGAAAATAAAAGTTGTGACCATATTTTTCGAGGCCATGATAAAAAAATAACATGACTTTTATTGGGAATTGGATAAGTTTTAGTCTTTTGGGAATGATTTTATTCATACCTCCAATGGAGCACACAGGGGGAATAATCTGAAAGAAATGAGTCAGTGCCCCCCCCCCCCCCCTTCCCACAAAGTTTTAATAAAAACTTATCATAAAATTGGACTATAAAACCAAGCACTGAAGATGTGTAGAATGGATTTAATCTAAGTTTTTTTAGTCTAGTAGGCAACTAATTTTCAAAGATTTATCAAGTGAAGACCACTTCAAATATCTTCTAAGGGCATCTATATTTAAGATCATTTTTAAGGCATGCCCCCCTTCCCCCCCCCCCCCCCAGCATTCATCAAATGTTTCAACTCTTTATAGGAGATGGCCCTCGGAATCTTCTTTGGATTGGAGGGCAAAACTCTTAGAAAAACTTTATTTGCTAAGTACCCCTTCCAACCATTCTCCACCAAAATTAAATTTAATTCTGGCTACAGCCTTTATTATTAGTGCCCCCCTTACCCCCTTCAAAGTAAATGTTTGTGTGCGCCACTGCATACCTCTACTCCTAATCACAAAAATAATCATTACAATAGCAATGGGGATAAAACTATATAGGTATCTAAAGTAAAGTATGTATTGATAATATACTACTTAGAAAATTTAACTTCAAGCATATTTTAAAATAAAATAAATCTTAACAAAGTAACTAGATCTGGTGCATGGTTATACTTCCAATGAGTGGTAGTTTATGATTGCATAGAGTAAAAAGAAAAAAATACACTAAAGTTATTATCGTAATATGAGGCTACTAAATTTCTGTTTTAGAACTGTCAAAACATTATGGTAAAATCTAGATACTCTTTAAAGTATTAAGGATTCTAACATGAGACATATTTTGTCATCATAGGACATAGCCTAGCAGGTGACTAGGCCATCAATATAAGCTATAAGTATTAAACTGACTATTTACAACACATATTTACACTGCAATGAAAGAGTTTATTTGGTTAGTTTTGAGAGCTTGTTGTCCTAAACACATCATTAATATCTTTCCAGTGGTGTCACTAGGTTTAGTGTCACCCAATGCAGTAACTCATGGTGTCACCTTCATGGACCTAATCTCATTCTAGGTCATACATAATTCTTAATAATGTTTTGTACTAATGTTACTCATTTATCATAATTTCAGTATATTTCTGAATGTAATGGCAATAGTAGTGAAATAAAAAACTTTCAAAACAAAAATAACAATATCATACGCAAAGCCAAAAAGTATTTACATTTATAGAGTTTCATGAGGATAACTCAAAATTGGATAAGCAAACAATAGAATATAGAGTAAAAACTTTTAAGAACTACTTCAAAACTATATTAATTTTAGCATTTTATCTTTAACAGCTTCGGTGGCCACATGATTTAAGGCATCACTCTCACATTATACTAGACTGTAGATATGGGGAGATCGAGGTTCAATTTCTGTCAGGTGTACTGATGGTGGTTTTTACTAATTGGTTTTCCACTCTCACTCCATGCAAATGCGAGTGAATTTCCTCTAAATTCAACATTCCTCATCCCTTACACATTAGGGTAATTAGTTCATATGCATATAACTTTTAACAGGTACAAAGATGAAGCACTAAAAAAAACACATAAAACTTTACAGTTACATGAGAATGAGATACATTATTGGCTTATGTTTGCAACATCAATAAGACCCAAATAATGTAGAAATTGTAGACAAAATCACCTACTATAAAACACCAGCAGCAATGAAAACAACAGTGCGTGGCGACAAAGCCACGTAATTCGAAGCATCATTGTAATTGGGTAATAACGACATCTGTAATCGGCGTGCATGCTCATTAGAATGCCAAAAAGTAAATTAGTATAGCTTTGTAAGCATATTGACACATGTACATATACAGTACATATAAGCTGGGCTTACAAAAAATGTTTTTGTGGTTATAACTAACCACAGAGATATTTTTGAAAAAATTATACATTTCTGCTCAAACACTGCAAACAAATTTTGTACAGTCATTTTGGTGTCTCCCGGTGGGGTCTGCACCCCACTAATGACGCCACTGTGTCTTTTCAATCCATTGAATGCTGTGCATGTTAATTATTTATTTGTTAGTATTTTAATCTTTCTAAGAGACTTACTTTTGAGTGGTCCAGCTAGCCCCCTATTTTTTTTTACACCACCAAGGTATAGACATTTTGAAATACTTTCAATAAATCTCTTCTGACTTGGGTGCTTGGTGTTCTGGACAGCTTTCCCCAATCCAGTCAAAACTGACACCTTTTCTGATGGCAGATGCAACACGCTGCTTTACTCCATCCAGGTGAGCTACATTATCCGGCGTATCTTCCAAGATTCTCGCTTTGTTGCTGCTGGGTTAACTTGTGTCTTTTGGAATTTTAAAGAGTCAACATCTTTGAGTGTGTTGTTCCAAAATTGGAGGTGGAGGTTCTCTCTTTTTTTCTCAACTGGCACTTCAACCCTAAAGCACCACCCAAAAAAGACAAGTTAGTAAATTGACAAAATAAAAATGTATCAAAATCTTATGATTTAAATTTTGTTTTAATGCTTAGCTTAGACCAGGGTTAAATCTTTTTTTTTTTTGCACAGTAATTTTCACCTCCTTCCCTATCTAATTATATCAAGATAGTTTCTTGAAGTTCATGTAATATGTTTTGTGTTGGTTATCCAAAATTATTCCTATTCCTATTAGCTCAAAAAAAAAAATCAATTTTTTTTAAATCTATAAAAAATATTGAGTTATGTAGAACTTTTTTTCTATAGTTTTGACCTCCAGCGTTATTTAGTGAGTTAATCCTAGGGGGTGTAATGAAGTGGGTAGCACTGGAGTAAATGTATCTGCATTCACATAAAAGATGTAAAAACAGTAAACATTTTGGTTCACCTAAGAGATATTCAAATCCTAGTGTACAGGTCAAATTAAATATTAAGTTATTCTTTTTCAAATTTAACACAAATTGAGTATAACATTTTTGAGAATGTTTATTTCAATCTTAAAACAACATTTGTTTTTGAAAAAAATCATAATATACCTGGAGTTAAAGATGTACCATTAAAGCTGTCAAAGATCTCATCCATCAGGCCAGCAAACCTTGTTGTTCCGAGGGCACTGCCTGGCACAGCTCCTGTCAATCAAGTATATAAATTTAATAATGTAGTTGATGTACAACTATTAAGCAAATGAAGGAAATATAAAGAGAAGGAGGCCTATGTTTGATATAGGATCGGCCCAAGTATGTATTACATTGTCTATATAGTATAGATCCTGAATAGAGTTAAGATGCTGGGCAGTTAATTTGAGGGCGGGGGTTCAAAAAGAATGAAAATTGTTTTTCTTAAATTTCCACAACTCCTTAAAACACTACAGTATTTTGGAGAAATAGAGTACACATATTACCTAAATTTTCGAACTAATTAGTTAATAATTTTATTTGGGGTGTTTTAAAATCTCCTTAGTATTCTAACCACTTATTTAATTACTAGCTTGAAGTCAATAAGCTAAGAAGATGTATGGTTTTAATTGCACTCATACTCAAACTATAACAGTTAATAACAGGCTAGTTAGTTTTCATCTTAGAATGTTTATTTTTTCCTCTTACTAGGTCAATTTCCAATAACTAATAAAATATGGTTTTCCTGGTCATTTTGTATTACAAATGATTTTAAACGCCATCTATCAGCAGGGAATGAAAACGAATACAACATTTTAATATCCATTCACGCTTCTTTTCACTAAACATTTCCAACACAACAAAAAAAAACACTACAACAAAAGCAGTACTGGAATTGTTAAAATACTTTATCACAGATAACAGATTACACATCAGAGATCACATTACTCTTGCAGATGACAAATTAAACAGTTGCCAGTCAAACTCAGCATGACGGCGTGTCAAAGGTAACTTGCCATCACCCTTGGTCTCAAGGGCTTGTGAGGGGTGCATCAGCACACTTCGTGACTATTCGGACGGTTCTACACTTGATCACGCAATTGCCAATGCAACTATCAAATGAACGTCAAGGGTCGATGGCGCGTGAAGTAGACTATTCGGATAAAGCCTTAGTGTTTGTTAGTATGTAGAATTTTGAAGCAAAATATTTAAGAATTTCAGAATTTAATGAAAAATATGTTATTTATACCCAAGAGATTATGTTTTGTTCATTTGGGATGGTTAATAATAATAATAATAATAATAATAATAATAATGTTAACTGTTAAGGTATAATATATTAAAATAGTTTTGGTGTCATATTGAGACATTTTGGAAATTTAGATTCTTCTGTGAACTAGGCGGATTTTCTTAGTTTTTGTAACTTAACTATATAGATTGATTTTCTTAGTTTTTGTAACTTAACTATATAGATTAATTTTACAATTTTAGTTTTCTATTATTTTAAATTTGCTTTCTTGTGTGTATGAACTTAAACATATTTTTAAAATGTAAATAGAAAAAAAAATTAAATTCCAGCATACTATTGTACTGGTAGACTATTTAATGAGCAAGGATTCACAAGGTAAACATGCTTAGTTATTAATAGTATCATACTCGGCAGTTAAAAAATGTAATTAATATAAATAATATTACCTCAATTTGTCTCCTGTTGGAAATCGGAAAAATGTCAAGCCAGAATTTATCATGGTAGATCCGTAGCATCCTGTCACAGAGCAAGTGTGGACGACTGGCATTGTTTTTATGTGAACGTAATTAAAACTAACAGGTGAGCATATATACGCTAATTATAAATTACACTGTCAATGCAAGTCGAAATATAAATATTCAAATAAAAAAAAACAAAGCATATAATATACCATTGAAAATTAACACTAATTACAAAATATATACTAAGGGGAAAACATTCTTGAAAATGATACAAATGAATTTGAAAATGCGAAAGAAGTCGAGAGGAACAGGCCAATCTATATAACAAAAATATTTAGTTTAACTAATGAAGAACAGAAAAATGTTTACATGAACACAACGAAAAATCTTGGATTTAAAATGGAGTCAAATACTGGTAATGTGTTTGGTGGGTTTAAAACAATTTAAAAAAATCACTTGATGAAGAAAAATAAATATGTATTTAATAAATACTAAAATTTATGTTAAATATAAATACATTTTCAATACAGTGAAAAATAGAAATAAAGTGATTTTAATTAAAATTAATGAAAAAGAGTCAAATATATTTCGACTGGTGCGAGCTCTAGACAAATATGTGAGCACTAAATGAAAACGATAGGAAAGGGGGGGAGAGAAGAAACAACATACAAAATATTACTATCCCAGTGTCAACCCCGTGCTGGTATCATTGATCTCTATACTATAACTGGATGGACATATGTGGCTGAAATTTTCGAGCTGTCGTCTGCATACCATTGGGTAAGAGAGAAAGAAACTTTCGGGTATCTCTTTCTCTCTTTCACCCATACAAGGCAATGTGGCATTTTGACATCGTTCATTAATTTGATTGAATATATGAGATACATCAATGTGAGAGTGGTTAAATTAAATAAATGTGTTAGTTAAAGCTTTGAAAAGCATATAAAAGTTCAAAACTGGTTAGTTTTTTCTTTAAATAAGTTGATGTAGCCTTATATGTACGATGATTTTTGAAGGATGTTTACTTTTAAGGCTTTATCTCGTACCAGAATCCTACCCTATAGTTGTGTTTAGTTAGGATAAAAGACCTTCCAGAAGGAGATTTCTACTTCTGTTCTAAATTGCCGTTTATCCTACCAAAATATTATATATATGATAGTATTCTGGTACGAAATAAAGCCTTACAGATTGGAATTATTACTAAAATCAGGGTTTAGTAGATACTGTACTTCCTACAAGCCAATAACCTAAATTATCATTTGAACGTAAGACTTCTACACAAAGTGTGTCATTCAAACAAATGTAATACAGTTTTTAGCTAACTTGTTTCATTATAGTTATCGAAATTTCAACATAAAATGGTTTCTGAAAGATATGATAATACTTTCCACAAGCCTATAACCTAAGTGATAGATTGAATGCATGGCAACTATTCAAAGTTTGTCATTAAAACAAATGTAATCGAGCTTTAAGATACCTTGTTCATTATATTTATCGAACTTTCAATATAATATGGTTTCTGAAACCAATATACAAGCTAATAACCAACTTTAAATATAAGTGTTGTCGTGGCAGACTGTAAACAACATTGATGATAACTACATAAAAATTGAAATATCTAAGGTTTTATTCGTATTTGTACAGTATTACCTATAAAATTGGATTGTATATCCTTTAATGTAAATGTTTCTTCAGGAAAGTGTGGTATAATACGTCACTATTTTCAAACAATAACACTTTTATTCATCAGAGACATGTTTTCGCATAAGAACATTTAAAGAAACCGTTAAATCTCCCCCCCCCCCCTCAGTGTAGCAGACGATACACTTGAACGTCACGTTTTTGTCCTTGGAATGTGCATGTGTATGTACATCCAGTTATATTATAGAGATTAATGGCTGGTATACAGTCATA
Source organism: Timema podura (assembly GCA_033556935.1). Classification (NCBI taxonomy): domain Eukaryota; kingdom Metazoa; phylum Arthropoda; class Insecta; order Phasmatodea; family Timematidae; genus Timema; species Timema podura. The sequence continues at coordinate 113,271,335 of JAVRXN010000010.1, forward strand.
GACTAGATTTCACAGACTTATATTAATTCTGTTATTGATAAGTTGGTGTACCATAATATTCATGACAATGATCAAATCAAAACTAAAGATAAAATTAAATTGAATTTGATAGTACTGGCATCAATAAGTTAGGTTAATTTCATGTTTCAAAAGATACAGTTTGATTAACATTTGATTTTGATTCTAGTGAACCCTTAGGTGAAGTACTGTATTGCTTAAGACCTTATCTAGCAGAGCAAAGGTGTTAGGCCAAATTATATGAATAACATACAATTTATTTAATTTAGGATTTAATTAGGTTACAATGTAAACCATTGTATTTTTCTTATGAATTCTACACTATACAGTGTACACTATTCACTGTTTACTATTAGCATTGCGCTATGCATGAATATAAACTCAGCCTAAAACAAATACAATTCGTTTATAACAAACACGTGTGACTACCACAAGGCATTTCAAACATAAACATAATATATTTTCTGCAGGGAGGCCTTAAGTAGGGGTGAACGGGGCAACCATCCCTGACCCAGCGCTAAGGCTGGCACCGCACCTCAGCTTAAAAAAAAATTACATCGGAAAAATAAAAATATAAATGATAATTTGTATCTTCTCTTCACTATCACCACACTGACTCTCTAACCTCCCATGGTCCCCTCTCACACGGCTCTGTCACTGCCATCGGAGAAGTTTTGCCTTGCGTGCTACCACCCTAGTGACTCATACTCCCCCTCCCAACCGCCAACCCAACCCCGCGCGCCCGCACCACTCCATTCCAGTTTAGTTTCAGTCGTCATTGTCAATTAGTCCTGTGCTGTGTTTGTTTACTTTGCTCCAGTTTACTTAGTTGAGTTTCAGTTCAATAAACCAAATTTGCATGTACATGAAATTAGTTAAAATAGGCCAATCTGGACGCTTTTAACCATGAGGAACCTCACATCAATATGCAATGTATAGGGGCCCCATTCACAGGATTTTCCCAGGGTTTCGCAACTGCTAGAGCCGTCCCTGATTTTCTCTATATTGTGTATACTAGCGTGTAATTGGCCAAAGCAATTTTGCCCATTCTCATTGGCTTAGACACCTCAAGTTTTGTATTGTATATGCTCAACGTCATACATAGCGCTTCGTAAGTATATGTTAAATCAATTAAATGAGCATAGATATAAACAAGGCTTAACCATTGATCTCTATAATATAACTGGATGGACATCTGTGGCTGAAATTTTCGAACTGTCGTCATCATCCTTTGTCTAAGAGAGAAGGAAACTTTCGGGTACCTCCTTCTCTCTTACACCCATACAAGGCAATGTGGCATTTTGACATCGTTCATTAATTTGATTGAATATATGAGATAAATCAACGTGTGATTAGTTAAATGAAATAAATATGTTAGTAAAAGCTTTAAAGAACATAACAAAGTTCAAAACTAGTTAGTTTTATTTTAAATAAGTTGATGTAGCCTAAAATATACGATGATTTTTTTTTAAAGGAAGCTCGCTTGTAAGGCCTTAACTCGTACCAAGATCCTACTTTATAATTGTGTTTAGGTAGGATAAAAGACCTTCCAGAAGGAAATTTCTACTTAAATTCTAAATGGCCGTTCATACTATTAAAATATTATATGTATGATAGTATTCTGGTACGAAAAAAACATTGAGATTATTACTAAAATCAGGGTTTAGTAGATATCGTACTTCCTACAAACCTATAACCTAAATTATCATTTGAAAGTAAGACTTCTACACAAAGTATGTCATTCAAACAAATGTAATACAGTTTTTAGTTAATTTGTTTCATCATAGTTATTGAACTCTCAACATAATATTTTTTTGAAAAGTAATATACAAGATATAAGCCAACTTTTTAAAAATAAATGGTAATATAATAATACTTTCTACAAGCCTATAGCCTAAGTGACAGTTTGAATGTATAGCAACTACCCAAAGTTTGTCATTCAAACAAATGTAATCAAGTTTTAAGATACCTTATTCATTATATTTATCGAACTTACAATATAATATGGTTTATGAAACCAATATATAAGCTAATAACCAACTTTAAATATAAGTATAGCCTTGGTAGACTGTAAACAACATTGATGATAGCTACATATTTAAATATGTTAAAGATTTATTCGTATATATACATTATTATCTGTAAAACTGAATTGTATATACTTTGATGCAAATATTTCTTTAGGAAAGTGTGGTATAGTACTTCACTATTTTAAAACAACAACACTTTTATTCATCAGAGACTTGTTTTCGCGTCAGAACATTGAAAGAAACTGTTAAATCTGTCCCCCCACAGTGTAGCAAACGATAAACTTGAATGTCACGCTTTTGTCCTTGGCAATGTTATGTGTATGGCCATCCAGTTATATTATAGAGATCAATGGGCCTAACTTACATTTCTTATGCGTTATGAATGGTGTTGAGCATAGATAATACAAGGACTTGAAAAGTATTAGCCATTGAGAATGTGAGAAGAGACACTAGTCAATTAAATAACGTATGGAAAATATATTATGTTTATGTTTGAAATATCTTGTGGTAGCCATACTAATTTTTGGTTATTAACGAATTTAATTAGTTCGAGAGCCAATGGCTACGATTGTAAATATTGTAAGATAATTGTTATATGACAGTTGGTAACACTGAACCTACATTACTGACCTCCGTGACCTCGACAAGAGGCATTCTGTCAAGTGATTTTCATATTGTACATTAAAATGTTAAATTATATAGATGCTGAAACTGTTTTTGCCTTTATTTAATAAACTATAATAACGAATTATGATTGAAAATAAAAAGGAAATGATATTTTTGAGTCTGTTATTGAGAAGTAATTCTACAAAAATAGCCATGACAGCAACACAATAAAATCCAAAGAAAAATAAAATTTGATTTAAATAATACAAGTACATACCACATAAATAATGTTTATTTCGTGCTTCAAAACACACAGTTTAATTGACTTTGTACTTTGAGTGCATCCTTAAGTATAGCATTTTTAAAGATCTTGTTTAGAATAACAAAGAGGCTAGAACAATGTCAATAAATAAAATCGATTTAAATATTACTTTAATCATTACGTTTCATTGAAACCACCATAATTTTCTTATGAATTGTGTACTGTATGTTATGCGCTATTTACTATTAATTATTATGCATGAATATAAGCTCAGCCCTATATCAACTTTATGCGTTGTGCACTATTTACTATGCATCGATAATGAACGCCATCATTGGAAATAATGTGTTTCAACTTTTTGTGAACCGCTTCAGTAGCCGAATGGTCGAAGGCATCTCTCTCATGCTAAGAGTAGCCTGCTGATGACGGGGATATCAAGGTTCGAATCTGGTTGGGCCTACTAAGGGTAGATTTTCCTAAGTGGTTTCTCATTCTCCTTCCACGCATTTGCGGGTATACTACATCTAAAATACTTCCTTACTCATCCCTACCCCATAAGAGTAAAAATACATATGTGTTAACTTGAACAGTAGTATTACACCGCGTCTACTACCGTTCGGTTATACGCTTAGTACTATTACGTAATGATTAGGAATTGGGGGTGAATTTAGAGGAAGCGAACCCGCATTTGCGTGAGGAGAGTGAAAACCATTTGAAAAACCACCCCAGTTCACCGATCGAGATCGAACCTCGATCTCCGTCCTCGTGGTCGAGCTCACACGACTAGCGCGTTAGCCACTACGCCACCAGGCGGTAACAGTAGTAAGAGGTGTTATAAAAAACTTCTTTCGCATTATGTGCTACAAGATATCTGCTATTAGCTGTGTATAATGCATGAATACAAGCCAATCTTAATACACAAGTGATGATATAAGTGCTTGGTTTCTAAATTACTTATAATTAATAGTCCAGTCAACTGTGTTAGAATAGAAACATAGCGTCAACGCCAGTCCCTAATAAAAGATAATAGAAGATACAATTAAAATTTGATCAATCTTTTTGGTTCTATTAATACTACATCGTTGCTAGATAAATCAATATTCTTAGGCCCACCTTCATAATTCCTCTCCAAAACAGCAATTGAGGGGGTCGCGGCAAAAACATGATAACCATCATTTTACGACAAAATAGGTTTGCAGTGATTTCTGGTTGCATACCAATTGAACATCAAGATGTTTTTATATTCAGTCAAGACCTTGAGGATAACTAATATCCATGAACATTTTACTTATTTCTTATAGCTAGATTTCAGGATCTTATTGACGTTTAAATAGTGAAAATATCCCTTATAAGTCAATGAGGGTTATCAAGTTTTTGCCCAGACTTCTCAATTGGGGCTGGGTTAGTACGGGGAAAAAAAGGTTAAAATAGCAAACAAAGAGAGCTAAATTACTGGAAATGCTGATGGCATGTAGCATGTAGCAATCAACTCTGTAAGCATTGAATAGCATTTTATGCTTGTTTTTATTTGTGAACTTAACATAAAGGCAATAACGACATAATAGTGAGGTATTGAGGAAGGGGTTGGGGGAGGTGGACATTAAGAGGAGTTAAATCCTCATTAGTATTGAGAAAGGATAATAAAAGTATGCCTACTGCATTCAGTTAGGATTTAAAACCCTACCTGGCTGGCCACGAATGACCAAACGCAATTCGATACATTTTTATAATATGTTGGGAATCGATATCCACACTCTTAAATGACGTACAGACACATAACCGACTAAGCTAGGTTGTCGAATAACATCTAACAGTGAAATAATTTTGTTAAATAATCTAAACACCTATTTTTATGGCCCATATAATGAATGACTGGGAAATTATTCTTTAGTTAATAGTGGCTCTGAACCTATTTATGACACTCAGACCTTTAGTAATATATTTATCCAAAAAAATCTAACAAATATTCATTCATCTTTAAAAAAAATCACATGTAGGCCTAATATATTACAGTGTTCAAATACTATATCGCATTGTATATGTGTAGGAGAAAGAGAATTACCCGAATGTTTCCTTTTCACAGGAGCAATGGTGTACAGACGTCAGCTCGAAATTTCGTAAACAAAAAATATATGTTATTATATAAAGGTCATTGAGAGCACATAATTTATCATCATATGTGATCACGCAGTATTAAAGTAAAACCTTTGTCAACACAGCATGGATCAAATAACAAATAGCACAATGAACCCTATATTATACACCTGGAGAAACAAATATACGTCACTGTCAATTGACAAAAACATGACGCTCAAATTTGTTGTCAGCTAATACTAAGGGTGCAAATCCAACGGTTTCTTTTACTGTTCTTGTGCACTACGTGTCTCTGGCACCTAACACTACTGTATTATGTTTTAAAAATAGTGAAGTATTGCATCATACTTGGGTGCAGAAATATTTACATAAAAGGAAATTCAATTCAGTTTCACTTGTAGTATTATCCAAAATAAATACGAATGAAATATTTAGTATTTATATTAGAATATTTAGCTGTAGCTATAGTTGTATTTATTTGATTGTTTGCTTGCCTTAGAATAAAATAAATTAACCATTATATTGAAGGTTCGATAACTTTAATAAACTATGGTGTTTACCAGCTCTGCTTTACAGGATATCGTTAGTTGCCTGATCGCCGATGTTCTTCCAGCTCTAAAGTGTGCAAAAATGATTTGTCTCTCTACGAACACTGCTGCTGAAAATGGGCAAGCTGGTTAAGTTCCTCCATTGTGGAATGGTTGGGGTCGGGCTAAGTGGTAAGATTGTTATAATTCATGCCATAGTAAAGTTTTGTCCATTTACAAGTTCCACAGGGTTCTGCCATATTCAAAAATGTAAAAATGTGTTGGCTCATATTATAATGTTTGACCTGGACATACTTTAGTTAAAACCCCGATGAGGAATAAATTTAATAAATATTTTTAGAGGAAACTACCACCACGCTCTCACTTTCCACGTTCTTCCAATAAATGTTCAGTTTATTGACCCGTGAATCTGGGTTGTGTGACGGTGATTCAAACATGAAATTACAAAGACTCACGGAAGCAGTTTAGTGAATATTTATTAGACACTTCTTTTGAAATGACAACTCAGTAGTTTTTACCACATTCAGGCAGCTGATAACCACGCGTAACTCCTCCACATTGAAAATCAACTAACACTGGTTATTTTCCAAACGCCTCACGTTTACTTGAAGGCTGATGGATCAGGTTCACTCTTGGCCACGTCTGGATTCTAACTCTGCTCCTCGATTAGCATCAAAGCTCAGCACATTGAATAATGTTCCCCAGCTAGAGGTGATAAAATCGTCTGCTTTGCTACTCTCGCCCTGGTGGCGAGAGTGCAAGACAGGAATCAAAGTTTTTCTTTTTTTATTATTCTAATTTTATTATTATGATTAAGATATAATTTATTAATCACTAGTTAAGCTTTAACCTATTACCTTTTATTTAACCACATCAACGTGCACCTTTAATAACTTTAATAAATATTTAGGAGATGAGATTGACTCAAAACTCATCTGCATTTGCTTGTAAATTGGGGGGGGGGGGGGCATTTAGGGGAAAAAATCTCCCCTCAATACACTCGGCTGGGATTTGAATATCGAACTCCTTGTCATCGGTAGACCAGACTAGACGATATTGACGCCTTAGTCTGCATATCCACTGATGCGGGTACGGTGTGCTAGTTGGAGGGGAAAGTGTTGAGGATGGTCGGGAAGACGCTACTTAAACACGTTTTTGACAAAATGTATTTGTTTACATAAAAAAAGGTTTAACGCTCTATCATTTTAACACATCGCATTTGTTTGAATATTTCTTAGGCTACAGGTTACTCGACTGTAAAACTCCACTGACATATCTATGCACGTGACATTCAATATTTAATTTATTTCTGTTGACCATAATAAGCAAGAAGTACCATGCCCCCACACTTAAGCATTTAATTTGTGATACCATATGCGCCCACAGATTTGCCATTCTTTAACAAATTCATAGACTTTAACACCTCCTTTCACTCATCAAAAAAATCTTCCTTATTTTCTGATCTTTTCTCTACATTTTCGCCATAATTACTCAAAATACTCCCTCCATTGCTCTCTTATACTGTTTTCATCGCAGATCATCTCACCACGTTCATTATGAATTCCTTGCACTCCTTGTTTCGTTCTATATATACCCACTTCCGGAGCAGCTACTTATTTACTTCAAATTAATTATATGTCCTACAACCACTTAGGTTCTGTTTCACGCTTCACAGCAATCATTCGTTCCTACGCTTCTTTCTTTTCTATCACAGCTTCTTTCAACTGTTCATTCTACCATGCATCTCTTTTTAAGTTTCCCACCACCGCAGATCCACACACATATATTTCGTGCACTCAACTACAGCCTCTTATGTTCCAAGCACTTTCTATATGATTAGCACTTATTTTTACATTATCCTCTTTTAAATTAATTTTTCTCCCAGCAATTTTTCATATAGCATTCTCAAACTTTTATCTTGAAATTTTCTCACTTTCACTCTTACGCTTGAGCTGTTTCTTCACGAAGTTCCTTGCTAATTAAACTACTGAGATCACTAGAAACTGATCCGTTCCACATTCAGCTCTACGCACAGCCCTAGTATTTTTTACTAATATTCTAAGGCTTTCATAATACAATAAAAAATCAAGCATCATCATCGAATCACCTCTTTGCTATGTGTACAAACATCGTTGTTCTTAAACCATGTGCTTGACACAAATAAACCTTTTTCTAAACACAGACTGACTGATTACCATTCTCACTTACCTTGTCATCACCATTCCTTCCAAACACGCTCTATGAATGCTCCCCTTGGGTACCGACCCATACATTCATATCTCCTAACAAAATAATTTGTTCACGCGGTTCACATGCATTCAATACTTCACTGAGCTTTTTCCAAAATTCCGCTCTCACATTCTCGTCTTCACTCTCCAACGAAGCATAAACAGCAGCCAACACATTTCTAAGAATGTCTATTTTAATACGTACTCATAGAAGTCTAGATGACACCAAGTCATACCTTTCCACAAACAGCTCAGTTGTTGGGCTTAGGATTAAACCTACTCCCTGAATTCCCCTTACCGACTCATCCACACCTGACTACAATGCCAGGCTACCATCAATCGTCATCAAAACATCTTTTCCTTTCCGATTGATTTCACCTACACATAGAATACTAATTTCCACTCCAATAATCCTCTAACATTTCATTCTCTTTAACACAAAAACTCCTCTCACATTCCATTGTGTTAGTTGTTCGTGCTGGGATTTCGAATGTTCCTAATGACTGAAAGAATGCTGTCACTATCCATTTGTACAAAGGCAAAGGTAGAAAGAGTGAATATAATAATTATATGGCATTTAGTTTATTGAATATTTCAGGCAAAGTTTTTAGGAGAGTATTAATTGAAAGGGTGCGTGAAAAAATTCCGAACAAGATTTGGGGTGTACAATATGGTTTAATGTCAGGTAGAGGTGGTAGAGGTGGTAGAGGTTGCATGGACAAGATATTTGCATTGCAACAAGTGATTGAGAAATATATGGCAGTAAGGAAGAAAGTTTATTGCGCATTAGTTTATCTGGAGAAAGCGTGTGATCGGATGAATTGGAGTGTATTCTGGAATGTTCTGAGAGAGTATGGTTAGTAAATGGAATTATGGCGGTATATGATGGAAGTAAAGCGTGCGTTAGGGCGGATGGAGCTTTGAGCGAATGGTTTGACATTGGTCAGGATGTTAGACAAGGTTGTCTCCATGGTTGTTTAACTTAATAATGGATACGACGTGTATGAGGGATGCTTGTGAGGACATGGTTGTTGTTCAAATGGACTGTGTGAATGTGATAGTGCTGTTATATGCAGATGATACCATATTAATGGCTGAGAATGAAAGAGACTTACATACATACTGGGATACATCGTTTGAATGTGGCGACAGACAGAATGGATATTTGTTTAGTCTTCAAAACTAGTGTGATGGTTTTTGATAAGGAGGGATAAAGAAATGATAGTCAGCTTAACATAAATGGAAAACTGTTAGGACAAGTGATTGATTTTGTGTATCTGGGCAGAATCGACAGACGGGTCAATGCATCTCTGAGAGCATTTTGTTGTATGTGGACTAATGCCAAGAATGAAGTACTAGTATCGAAAGGGGCAAAGGTGGCATTATATTAAAGTGTTATAACACCAACATTGTTGTATGAATGTGAAGCATGGATTTGTTAGGAGAAATACAAGAGCAAGGTGAATGTGGTTGGAATGATATATTTAAAAAGTGCATGTGGAAAAATTCGTATGGACAGAGTCAGTAATGAATGGGTGCTGAAGGAGTGCGATTTGAAAGGAAATACAATAGGTCAATGTGAAAGAAGCCGTGTTACGTTGTTTTGGGAATGTTGAGAGGATGAGTGTGGATCGAGTGATGAAACTAATATAAAATGAAGGTAGAGTGTATGGATCAAAAGGGAAGGGTAGGCCATGTAAGACGACGATAAATGTAGCAGACGAATATGTGAAAAAGAGAAACAATAAGAGCTTTAAGAATAAAAGGGCATTTCATTTTATTACTCGGAGTATGGATGTTAGGGAAGCGAAGTGAGTATGCAAGGATAGGGAGGTGTGGAGAAAGATAGTGAGGATTGATTAAGTACGGAGTTGTTGTTTGAGCTAAATGAACAGTTTCTGGCCTACTCCTTATGGGAATGGCGTAATTAGGTATGTATATATGTATGTTATAATATTATATATTTTAATAGTGTTATAAAACATCAACATATTTGGCATAATCTGATCACAAAGAGAAAAAGTAAAATAAATTACAATTTAATAATATAGCTATAATCTGACAGACTTTATACCATCAAAGAGCTAATATTATATATATATATAATATTATATATATATATATATATATATTATATATATATAATATTATATATATATATAATATTATATATATATATTATATATATATTATATATATGCAGTGGTGGTTAGTGTGTCGTTGATAGCAGGGGCGTCGCGCCGGGGGTTGAGGGTTGGGGTGTCACTCCCCCCTCCCCCCATGTTGGTTAAAAGTTTGAAGGTTGGGAATTTTGTGAGATTTGGAGTTGGGAAATTCTGGGCTTATTTTGTACCCCATTACTTTCTATTATGAAAGTCCTTAACCACAAACTTGTACGGACAAATTTAAAATTTCCCAACTGTTGATCCCTACTCTACAAAAAATCCCAAATTCAAAAATCGTCAAACATTTAATGTATTCCTTGTTTGGTAGATTGTAGAAATCTTAGTTAATCGAGTAGGCTAGTAGCGCCGTTGTCAGTAGGCAGAGACAACGGCCAGTGAGTGTATGCCGAATGCGGTATGGAAGCGAATCATAAAGGGCCATACAGACGATCCGATCTGGTTGACCCGACATATATAGGCCATGTTTAAGCTTCATGTTCTATAATATCAAAGGGGGGAATTTATTCCAGAGAGGGACAAATTATTTCTAGGGGGGCAGAGTCTCCCACAGTTCCACACATACTCTATATTCGGTAGACTTGGACGAACTGCTCTCAGGCGATTATTAGTCTTCTTTGATGTATGTTAGTCTACCGTCTCTATGCGGAACAATGTTCGCTACTCGCTATGCGCGACAAATATTCGTACATGAAAACGAATATTTTTTACACACTTGCGTGAATCATATCAAACATTGAATAAACGTGGGCGGATAACTCACGTGTGGATCCGGCTTAAGAGGTGTCTGCGCGTAAAAAGATTAAAAATTGTGTAAAATTTATCTGTGTTGTAATTTCTTTCTAAAATTTAAACTTTCATTTTGTTTTTTGTATTAATTTTCTAACTTTCACAGGGGAGTCAACTGACTCTTTGACCCCCGCTAACACTGAATCCGTGCCTGTCCAACATGTACCCTGCCATTTATATCAGTCAAACATACCTCAATTCACTTGACCAGTTTTTTGGGTACCCCAAACGTAACTAAAATTTCATATAATTGATTTATTTTAACTGACTCGTAGGCTTTTTTTTTTAAACTTTGTGTGATTTTTAAACCATTATGTTGTATTCTCAAACTTTTTTCCTAATATTTACCGAGTAGCAAAAATCTGATCCATTGTCCACCTAGTTCGTCGAAACTCACACTGATGATCCCCAATTATATCCTCTGCATAAGGTGTCAATCTCTTTAAAATGGTGTTTGATAAAATTTTATATTTTGTGAAATGTTTAATCTAGTTTTTACAGTGCCTTCTTAGTGTATTTTTCTCATTAATTAACATGGTGGCTAATTAATAATGACCACTTAATTGTTTTATATTTAGAATGTTCTGGTAACACTAAGCGTTGCGTTAAGTTATTCATAATGTTGATGATACGAGTCGCGATACAAATGTTATTGGGCCAAACCTATAAAATAACGAGGGCTCATCTTAGACTTAAATCAGATCTGTTACCCTATAAGTAGTACCATTTGGGCTTGATACAGTGAGTTCAGCCCTTTTTTCATATCTGGAAGAGGCTTTGGAACTCTATTGATGATATATTCTTCATTGTCTCCTGTGATTCCATTTAATCTCTTTGCTGTAATCAAATCATCACCCTTTTAATATAATCTTTATCTAAGGAACCAGGAAAATGTCACGGGAGGCTAGTTCAGGGGAGTAATAGGCCATGGGGAACTACTGATACGTATTTGGTCATAAACTGCTTCACATAAAGAGAGCTATGTGCATAGGCGTGTTATCATCTTATAGTGGCCAGTCCTACGTGTGCCACTTGCCCGGACATTTCCAACTCACATCCTCCACCAAACGCCTCAAGATCTCATTTTACAAGTCCTGATTCACAATTTGGCCTACAGGAATGAACTTCTTCTTAACAATTACCTCTGTGTTAAAGAAATAAATTACCACTCCGTACGTCCATCCTCCTTAAGTTTCTCCACACCCCCATAACCTTGAATTCTCCCTTCTCTTCAACAATATCACTGTACCGTTTTTAAACTCTTAACGTTCACCTTTTCACATATTAGTCTACAACAATTAGCAACGTCTTATATTGCCTACTCATTTCTTTTATCCACATTCTACCTTCATATATTTTCTCCGCCACTCAAACCCCACTCATCCTCTCAACACGCCTAAAACCAAGTAAGACACTTCCTTCACATTGACCTATTGGATTCCCTTTCAAACCATACTCCTTCAGCAGCCATTCATTAGTAGCTTAGTTCATACGAGTTTTTACACATATATTAAAGATATCTCATACTAACCATGTTCAACCTGCTCTTGCGTTGCTCCTGATAAACCCACGATTCACATCCGTAAAACAATATTGGCGTCAACACACTTTTATTTACTGCCATCTTTTCTTTGCCTCTTTTGATACAACATAGTTATTTGCAGTGGTCCACATACATTCACCATTTATCCTTACATATTTACAGAACATTAAACAGAGATTAAAGATAATTTTTACAGCGTCCTAAGGTAGATTAGTTCGATTTAAAATTTCAAGTAAATAGGATATGTAAAAACGAGTTCAAGCTCTTGGTCGGTGGTTATTATGGCACTAGGTATTGTTAAGTGGTATATTGGGTAAGAATTAAACATCGTCATAATTTTTATGAGGTCATTCCAATTAAATATTCAAAAATACAGGTAAAAAAATAGTTTGTGAAACAATAAAGATCATTTTTACAATAACCGAATGTCAGTATTAATATAGTAAGATTTCAAATGAACGAATAGAATAAATCAGGTAAAAATCGGGGTAATTGCTTGTTAGTCATAGATATATTCCCAAGAGGTAAATAATTGACTAACCAAAAAACGTCACAACATACATGACATATTTACAATAAACAAATTAATTATAATGATGGTAAAATATTTTTGTAACATTAAAGATATTTTTTACAATATCCTAGTGTCTGTTAAATAGTAAAATTATAAATAAACAAAGATAAAAAAACAGGTCAATATCCAGTTAATTGTGTTAATTGGGTGGCAGTTGAGGTGTAGACTCAAGGAACTAAATTACATCATAACTTTAACAATATCTTTCCACTATAACAATCAATAGGAAAGGCAATAAAATAGTTTATGAAACACTACAGATAAGATTTACAATAGCCTGGAAAACATTTCACATGAACAAAGAGAATAAATTACGTCAAAATCATAGTCACTGTGTATTAGGGCAGCAGATATTTTTAGGACGTAAATAATCGAGTAACAAGCAATGCAACGATTTTTAATAAATATCTTCATTAAAACAACTGATAATAAATTTATTAAAGCAATTTGTGTCACATTAACGATCATTGTTACAATATTTTTATGTCAGTTTTATAGTAAAACTACCAAAAATTAAGATAATTAAAGTTAAAATTCAGTTCATAGTGTATTTTGTAAAATTCCTTAGCTACGACATAATTTTAAGAGCGTTTTCAAATATAACAATCAATAAGACACGTAGTAAAATATTTTATGAAACATTAAATATCATTTATTTTAACTACCCAATAGTTAGTAAAATATTAAAATTCCAAATGAACAAAAGAATAAATAATGTCAAAGTCTTGATCACTTAGTATTAGAGCAGAAGGTATTGCTAAGAGTTAAATATCGAGTGATTGAGAAACGTCAGAATTTTAACGACATATTACCAATAAAATAAACAACAATAATTAAGCTAGTAAAATAATTTGTGAAACATTAATTTTCATTTTATATATTATTCTTATGTCAGTTATATAGTAAAACTACCAATAAAAAGTTAATACAAAAGGCCAAAATCAAGTTCATTGTGTATTAAAACAGAAGGTATTGTTAAGTGTTAAATAGCCAAGGAAATAAACTACGTCATATCTTGAACGATATCTTTCAAATATAACAATAAATAAGAGAGGTGGTAAACTTCTTTATTAACATTAAAAATATATTTTACATACATTTATGTTAATAAAATATTACTAATGTGCCAAATGAACGTAAAGAATAAATAAGTTTAAGATCTTGGTAATTTTGTATTAGGGCAACATACATTGATAAGAGGTAAATAATAGTGTAACGAGCAACGTCATGATTTTTACGACATATTTCCAATAAAACTCTCAATAATAAAGGTTGTAAATGATTTAGGGACCGTTAAAGATTATTATTATTATTATTATATTCTTATGTCATTTATACAGAATGTTCCCGGGCTAAACGGCTAAACTTTGAGAAGTGGTAGTGGATCAAAAGACTAACTCAAAATGTGTTTAGGAGATTTGATCGTTTCCACTTCTTTTTCGCGCACACAGCAAATAACTAAATAAAAATAAAATAGTAGGAATGAATGAAATATTTTATTTATTTAATCTGTTCAAAAAAACTGCCTCAAGTCCGGAGACAAGTAACTATCATAGAGAAATGTAACTATCAATGACAGAATGAATGGCTGACCGTCATTGTGCGACCGTTGTTTCTTCGCACGCTTGCGTTATTATTTGTAGTAATGACGTAAGGTCATTAACAATCACTTCATACGCTTTTTTCTCGAGAGCTCACCATACAAAAAATCTAATGGGGTTATATAAGGTGAATGCAAAGCCCAAGCCACAGGTCCAGGTAGCACGACCAATTCATCTTCTAGGAAAACTTACATTGCCGACAACTTCTGCAGAAAAAGGTGTTTTTATTTGGTTTTTTGCTGTTTGTACGAAAAGGAAGCTAAAACGAACAAATCTCCAAAATGCATTTTGAGTTAATTTTTTGATTTGCCTCCTGAAATTTAGTCGTTTAAGCCGGGAACACTCTGTATAGTAAATATACCAACAAACACAGAAAAAGAGTGAAAAAGCGGTGAGGATCTACTTTAATGTGTATTAGGACGGCAGGTATTGCTAAGAGGTAGTCAAAGAACTAAACCACGTCATTTTATTTACGAGATATTTAAAATATAACTATCAATAAGACTGGTAGTAAGATAATTGAAAATCATTAATGAACATTTTTACAATATCCTAATCTCAATAAAATAGTTAAACTCCAAATGAATGAAAAGAACAAATAAGGTTAAGATCGTGGTCAATGTGTATTAAGGCAACAGATATTGTTAAGAGGTAGAAAAAATCTACAATGTGAGAAACGTCACTATTTTTTCGACATATTTCAAATAAAACTTTCAATAATAAAGGTAGTAAAATAATGTATTGAATATTAATGTGCATTTTAAAAATATTCTAATGGTAGCTACATAGTAAATATACCAATAAACAACGTTAATAAATAAGAGGTCAAGATCCAGTTCAATGTGTATTAGGGCAGCAGATATCACTATAAGGTCAATAATCGAGTACGTAAGAAACGTCATGATTTTTACGACATATTTACAATAACACAATCAATAATAAAGGCAGTAAAATAGTTAGTAGAACATTAAATATCATTTTTACAATATTCTTATCTTAGTTATTTAGTAAAATTTACAATAAAAAAATGATTAAAAAGAGGTATCCAATGTGTTTAAGCGTGGAAGTTATTATTAGTAAGACGTATATAGTCAAGGAAATAAGCTACGTAAAAACATTTACGAGATCTTTATAATATAACAAGCAATAATAGATGTAATACAATAGCTAATAAAACAATAAATATCAGTTTTACATTATCATTATGTCAATAAGATAGTTAAATGCAATATGAAAGAAGAGAATAAATAATATCAAAATCGTATTCATTGTGTATTAGGGCTACAGATAACAGATAGGAGGTAGATATTCGAATACCTGAGCTAAACCACGATTTTTACTACATATTTCCAATAAAACTTTCAAAAATAGAGGTAGTAAAATATTTTATGGGCCATTAAAGATCATTTTTAGAATATTTTCATGTCAGTTATATAGTAAATATACCTATAAACAAAGATAATAAAAACGAAATAAAGATCCATTTATTTGTGTATTATGGCGGCAGTTATTGTCCATGGTTACTTAGTCAAATAACTAAACGTCATAATTTTTACGAGATCTTTCTAATATGACAATCAATAAGACATGTAGTAATTTAGTTTATGAAAGCGTAAAGATCATTCTTACAATATCATAATGTCAAGTAAAATAATAAAATTCTAGATAAATGAAGTTAATAAATAGTGTCAAAATCGTGATAAATGTGTATTAGGGATGCATACATTAATAAGAGGTTAATAATCTAGCAAATGAGAAACATAATGGTTATTACGACATATTTTTAATAAGACAAACAATAATGGAGGTAGTAAAATAATTTATTGGATAATAAAGATCATTTTTACTGTATTTTTATGTCGTTATATAGTAAATATGTAACTAAACAAAGATAATAAAAAAGAGGTAAATATACTGTTATTTGTGTATTATGGCAGCAGGTATTGCAAAGATTTATATAGTCAAGGAAATAAACTCCGTTACTAATTTTACGAGATCCTACAAATATAGTAATCAATAAGACATTAAAACATCAAAGAACAAATTTACAATACAGTAATGCGAGTACTTACTTATTTAGCACCGCGTCTTACTACCCGTTCGGGTTATACGCTTAAGTACTAATTACACTAATTGATTAGGAATTGGGAAGGTTGAATATAGAGGGAGTGAACCCGCATTTGCGTGGAGGGAGAGTGGAAAACCATTTAGGAAAAACCACCCCCAGTTCACCCGACCGAGATTCGAACCTCGATCTTCCCGTCCTCGGGGGTCTGGCTCAACACGACTGGCGCGTTAACCAACTACGCCACCTAGGCGGGTGTAATGCGAGTAAAAAATATTATTATTCCAAATGAACGAAAAGAATAAATAAGGTTAAAATTTTGATTATTATGTATTTAGGCAGCAGATATTACTAAGAAGTAAATAATCGAGCAAGTGAGCAACGTCACGATTTTTACGACATATTTTAAAATATCTATGAATAATAAATGTAGTAAAATAATTTTTGCAATATAAAGGTCATTTTCGTAACATCCTTATGTCAGTTATATAGTAGAACTACCAATTTAAAAATAAATAAATAAGATGTAAAGATCCATTTCAATATGTATTAGGGTGGCAGGTATTGCTAAGAGGTATATAGTCAAGGAACTAAACGATGTCTTTAATTATACGAGATCTTTCAAATATAAATGATGATCAATAAGACTGGTATTAAAATAGTTGAAAACAATTAATGAACATTTTTACAAAATAATAATGTTAGTAAAATATTGAAATTCCAAATAAACTAAGATAATATATACTGTCAAAATTTTGGCCAATCTGTATTAGGGGAGCCTACATTGGTAATCGTTAAAAAAAAATCGAGTAACTGAAAAATATCATGATTTTTACACTATATTTATAATTTAACGATCACTAATAAAGATATTAAAATAGTTTTTTCAACATTAAAGATAATTTTTACTATATCCTTATCTTGGTTGTATAGTAATTACCAATAAACAATGATAATAAACGAGAGGTAAAAATTTATTTCATTGTGTAAATAGTCAAGGATTTAAACTACCTCATAACTTTTACAAACTCTTTCAAATATAATAATCAATACGGGATGTATTAAAAAATGTTAGAAAGATTACGGATAATGTTTACAATATTGATGTCAATAAAATAAATTCCCAATGTACGAATATAATAAATAAGGCTAATACGTGGTCATTTGTTATTAGGGAAGCAGATATTGTTAAGAGGTAAATAATCGAGTAACTGAGTATTGGTACGATTTTACTACATATTTACGATGAAGCAATCAATAATAAAAGTAGTAAAATAGTGTGTGGAGCAATAAATATCGTTTTTTCATTATTCTCATGTCATTTATATAGTGCATAAAAAAAACAAAGATGATAAAAAAAGCGTTCATTGTCATTTTATTGTGTTTTATGGCAGCAGGTATTTTTAATGTGTATATGTGTATATAGTCGAGGAAATAAAATACGTTCTAACTTTTACGATAACTTTTAAATAATATAACAATCAATAAGACAAATAGTTAAATAGTTTATGAAATATCACTCTAGCAATCAATATCCTCAGAGTCTATAAGATAATTGAATGCCAAATGGACGAAAATAATAAATAAGGTCAAAATCTTGGTCAATGTGTTTCAAGACAACAGATATTTCTAAGAGGTAAATGGTCGAGTATTAGAGAAACGTCCCAAATTTTACGACACATTTCCGATAAAACTATAAATAATAAAAGTATTAAAAAGGTTTGTGAAACATTAAAGATAATTTTTACAATATTCTTATGTCAGTTATAAAGTATAACTACCAATAAACAACGATAATATGAAATATCTCAAGATCAACTTCATTGGGTACTAGGGCGGCAGAGTTATACTGTCAAATAATTAAATTACGTCATATCTTTTACGAGATATTTCCAATATAACAATCATTAATACAATAATAAAATAGTTTAAGGAACATTAAAGATCATTATTACAGTATCCTAATGTCAGTAAAATAGTAGAATTCCCAATGAACTAATAGAATAAATATAGTCAAAATCGTGGTCAATGTGTATTAGGTAAGGAGATATTGTTAAGTGGTAAATAATCAATTAATTGAGTAACGTCTAGACTTTTAGGACATATTTCCCATTAAACAGTCGATAATAACGGTAGTAAAATAGTTTATGATACATTAAAAATTATTTTTACCAAATTTTTATGTCAGCTTTTATAGTAATTCTCTTAATAAACATAGATAAAATAAATTATAAAACACCACTTAAATGTGTTTAATTACGACACGTATTGATACGAGGTATATAGTGAAGGTACTAAGCTAGATCATAACTTTTAAGATATATTTTCAATATAACAATTAATATAGGTAATAAAATAGTTTATCAAACATTAAATATCATCTTTACAATGTCCTTATGTAATTTAATTGGTAAAATATCAAATGAACGAAGAGAATAAGTAAGAACAAAATTGAGCTCGTGTATTAGGAAACCGTATATTAATAAGATATAATAAATCGAGTGAATGAGAATCGTCACGATACTCACGAATTATTTCCAACAAAGCAGTCAGTAATAAATGTAGTAAAATAATTTGTTGAATAATAAATATCATTTTTACAATATTATTATGTAACATTATAGTAAAATTATAAATAAAAATATGTAAAAAAAAAGAGGGCAGGAGCCTTTTCATTGGTTTTTAGGGCGGCAGGTATTGATTGTTAAAATTTAAATAGTCGAGTAACTAAACTACGTCAAACTTTTACGATAACGTTTTAAGATAATAATCAATATGATGGGTAGTAAAATAGTTTATGAGACATTAAAGATCATTTTCACAATATCCTTGAAGACAATAAGATAATAAATTAAATAAATGGTACGGCACACCGCACAGACTTTCTCTCTCTTTCTATAAACTCGTAAGATTTCTGAACGGAATAATGTACATTGTATCATCACCACTCCAAATAAGAACACACATAAAATAATATATAATGATATAGAATCAATGAGAAAAGAGGCGCATCTTTGTCCACCTAAGAACATTTCAAACAGTTTAATGTCTTCCACAAGGGTCAACACTTCGTATTAAAATTTCGATTTCTGGTTAAAATTTTAACATTTTAAAAGGTGTTGCAGATCTTCAAGTCATCGCATTGATATTTAATTATTCATTTATACATTTTGACCAATAAAAAATGTAAATATTGACTATTGAGTCTAAAATGGAGATAGATCATTGCTATGCAAACATTTCTCCTAAGAGATTTAAGGAAAAATAACATACTTTTTTTAGATACTTACTTATATTTAATTACTCTATAGCATTGGAGTATTATTGCGTTAAGACTTAAGTAGTATATGTTTACAACAAAAGCTCACAAAATTGTATTAATATATTTGCAAATATCTCAGAAACTGCTGTTTTTATAAAAATATATGTCAAATAAAAGTTTTTTATTTCTAATAGTCCTACAATTTTGCAATGATAAGTTGATTAGTTTCTCCAATAGTTGTGGAGATACGGAAATTAACGCTTCTGTAATGTACCCTAAAAATCATTTTCATAGGAAAATGAAAATAGCCAGTTTATTTATAATCTTAATCAACGCCTAGATACGAATTTTAATCAAAATCGTTTAAGCAGATTTTGAGAAAACCAAATTTTTCTCTTTTCGTCCTTCAGTAAACTACCCTTAATTTTAAGTTTTTATAGACACACAGACAGACGGCATTGCAAAGACTATTTTTTAGGGTTCGGGGGGTCATGAGACGTCGACATCCATCAACATTTCAGGTTAGTTTTTTTTTTACGGTCGCAATACTTAAACTTTAATGTCCAAAAAGTTAAAAAAATTCATATAATTGCGTATATATTGAAAGTTATTGATTTTATAAAAATATGTTTCGGATAAAATATCTGTATTATAAATATATATACATATTTGTGATGCTAAGTAATTTCATATCTCAAATATTTTCGGTGCTATTTAAAAAAATGTTAATTTACGCATCAGACCGGAGCCCTTAAAGCCATTTTGCCGAGATATTGAGGGTAGCCATTTTGTTTGGAATATTTATTAATATTTATAAATGAAATTTAATCAAAATCGTTGGAGCCGATTTTGAGAAAATCGACTTTTTCTCTTTTTGCCATTCAGTAAACTACCCTTAATTTTAAGTTTTAATAGACACACAGACAGACGGCATTGCAAAGACTATTTTTAAGGGTTCGGGGGGTCATGAGACGTCGACATCCATCAACATTTCAGGTTAGTTTTTCTTACGGTCGCAATACTTAAGCTTTAATGCCCAAAAAGTTAAAAATATATATATAATTGCGTATATATTGAAAGTTATTGATTTTATAAAAATTTGTTTCGGGTAAAATATTTGTATTATAAATATATATACATATTTGTAATGCTAAGTAATTTCATATCTCAAATAGTTTCGGAGCTATTATAAAAAATGTTAATTTACGCATCAGACCGGAGCCCTTAAAACGATTTTGCCGAAATATTGAGAGTAGCCATTTTGTTTGGAATATTTATTTATGTTCATAAATGAAATTTAATCAAAATCGTTAGAGCCGATTTTGAGAAAATCGACTTTTTCTCTTTTTTCCCTTCAGTAAACTACCCTTAATTTTAAGTTTTAATAGACACACAGACAGACGGCATTGCAAAGACTATTTTTAAGGGTTCGGGGGGTCATGAGACGTCGAAATCCATCAACATTTCAGGTTAGTTTTTCTTACGGTCGCAATACTTAAGCTTTAATGCCCAAAAAGTTAAAAATATATATATAATTGCGTATAGATTGAAAGTTATTGATTTTATAAAAATATGTTTCGAATAAAATATTTGTATTATAAATATATATACATATTTGTAATGCTAAGTAATTTCATATCTCAAATAGTTTCGGAGCTATTATAAAAAATGTTAATTTACGCATCAGACCGGAGCCCTTAAAACGATTTTGCCGAAATATTGAGAGTAGCCATTTTGTTTGGAATATTTATTTATGTTCATAAATGAAATTTAATCAAAATCGTTAGAGCCGATTTTGAGAAAATCGACTTTTTCTCTTTTTTCCCTTCAGTAAACTACCCTTAATTTTAGGGGTAGATGTCCAATTCCAAAAACCCCTCGGGGCAACCCTATGAAAACCCTAGATATCAAGTTTCAGCTCAATCGGTAAAATAGTTTAGGCTCTAGTTGGAGGTACAGACAGACAGACAGACAGACAGACAGACAGACAGACGGAAATTCAAAAACCACTTTTTCGGATTCAGGAAGTCATGAAACGTCAAAATTCATCAAAATCTCGAGTTCGATTTTTTTGACGATCACAATACTTTCTCTACCTGTAAGATAGAGAGAAAGTAATAAAAAATGAACGAAGAGAATAAATAAGATCTAAATTATGGTGTATGTGTATTAGGGAAGCAGATATTGATAAGAGGTAAATAATATTATAATGTGTGAAACATAACGATTTTTACAACGTATTTCTAATTAAAAAATCAATAATAAAGGTAGTAAAATAATTTATTGAATATTAAAGAACATTTTTGCAATAATCTTATGTCAACTATACAGGTGTTCGTAAACGCAACGCCCAAATTACACGTACAGTTTGTTTGAACCGAAAATAATACAACATCCCTATACACTTACATCCAGCAAACTATGGTAATACCATTAAATTGTGTTAAATGTTTCGGCGTACAGTGCCGGGAGAGCAAATCTGTGGAAGCATTCGTGTAAAAATGTTGAACAGGAGCTAGGCGTGTGGCATTGCGCATCCTGACATATTGGAGCACGACAGCAGAACACATCACAATTAATATTAAACAACACACCAGTCCATCTAGAAATTTGAATATGTTCTGAGGGTCATCATTGACGGACCTACATCACCGAAAGTGTTTGCTATATGACATGTGCAGTGCTGTACACCTAATTCTTATGCAACATGCTGTACTCGCATGCTTGCACAGCTTTGCTCTCCCGGCGCTGTACGCCGAAACTTGGAACAAAATTTAATGGTATTTACATAGTTTACCGGTATAATTGTATAGGGTTTTTGTATTACTTTTGGTTCAAACAAACTCTATGTGTGGTTTGGGCATTGAGTTTATGAACATTCTGTATAGTAAAAAAATACCAATTATCAAAGATAGTAAAAAATAGTTCAAGATCCAGTTCATTGTGTATTAGGGCGGCTGGTATTGTTAAGAATTATATAGTCGAGGAAATAAAATTACGTAATATCTTTTACGAGGTATTTCAAATATAACAATATATAAGACAGTTAATAAAATAGTTTATGAAACATTAAAGATAATTTTTACAATATCTTACCTAATGTCAGTACAATAGTAAAAATTCAAATGAACGAATAACGTCAAATTAGGTGTCGATGTGTAATTGTGTATTAGGGCAACAGATATTGCTAAGAGGTAAGTAATCAAGTAAGTGCGAAACACCAAGATTCTTATGACATATTTGCAAAAACAACAAACATTAAGAAAGGCACTAAAACTATTTATTGAGTAGTTTAATATATTTTAAACAATATTCTTACCTCAGTTAAATGTTAAAACTACCAATACTAAAGATAATAAAAATGAAGGTCAGAGCCAGTTCAAAATGTATTAGGACGGCGGGTATTACAAACAAGTAGGTAAATATAGTCAAGGAACTAAGGTTATCATAACTTTTACGATTTACGAGATCTTTCAAATATACCACCAGATTGAACAGATAGTAGTATATTTTACCAAACAATAAACATAATTTTTACAATATCCCAATGTCAATAAAATAGAAGAATTCCTTCCCATTGTAAAAAGATAATAAATAAGATCAAAATCGTGGTCATTGTTTATTAAGGCAGCAGATAATGTTAGGAGGTATATAATTGAGTAACTGAGTAACGTCACAATTTTAACGAGAAGTTTCCAATAAATCCATCAATAATAAAGATAGTAAAATAGTTTATGGAACATTAAAAATGATTCATACAATATTATTATATTTGTAATATAGTAAATCTACTAATGAGCACACAACTTATGAATGTGTGGAATGCCAGGCCTCCACCGTGGTTTGGATCCCACGTTAAACTGTAGGTCCTCCATTTCACCTCACAATCGCCCTACCCCATTACACATTAGCGTGAGTGCGTTCAACCCGAATGGATAGTAAACGCGGTTCTAATAATCAAAGTTATTATAAAGAGATAAAGATCTAGCTAATTGTGTAGTAGGGTGATAAGAATAGCTAAGAGTTTTATAGTAAAGGAACTTAACTACGTCATTACTTTTAAGAGATCTTTCAAATAAATTAATCAATAAGACAAGTAGTAAAATATTTATGAAACATTAAAGATAATTTTTTTACAATATCTTAATGTTAGTAAAATATTACAATTAAACAAAAACAATAAATTAGGTCAAAATCATGGATATTGTTTATTTGGGAAGCGGATATTGCTAAAAGGAACCAAATTGAGTAACTGAGAAAGGTTAGGATTCTTATGACATATTTTCAATAAAACAATTAATCATAATGATAGTAATATAGATTGTAAAACATTAAATATAATTTTTACAATATATTTATGTCAGTTGTATACTAAAACTATCGATAAAAAAGGTAATAAAAATAAAAACACCATCCAGGTCATTGAATATTAAGGTGGCAGGTATTTTTAAGAACTAAATATTCAAGGAACTAAACCAAGTCATAATTTTACGAATCTTTATAATATAACAATCCATAATAAAGGCAGTGAAATAGTTTATTAAATATTAAATAGAGATAATATTTAAAATATATTTACGTCAATAAAATACCAATATGCCAACTGAACAAAAATAATAAGAAAGGTCAAAATCGTGTTCATTTTGTATTAGAGCAACAGAGGTAAATAAGAGGTAAATAATCGAGTTACTAAGAAACGTTAAAAGCTTTACGACATATTTCCAACCAAACTCTTAATATTATAGGTAGTAAAGAATTTATGGAACATTAAATATTAGTTTTAAAATATTATTTTGTCGATTATATAGTAAATATATCCATAAAGAAATATTATTTTTTAAAAAGGAGTTAAGGACCCACTTCATTGTGTATTAGGGCAGCAGGTCTTGCTAGGATATAAAATCGAGTAACTGAGCAACGTCATGATTTTTACAACACATTTCTTATAAAACAATCAATAATAAAAGTAATAAAATATTTTATTGAACATGATTGATTTTTTCACAGCCTCAATATGTCAGTTAAGTGGTAGAACTACCAATAAACAAAGGTAATGAAAAAATAGGTCAAAATTCAGTTCATTGTGTATATACTCAAGTAACTATATTACGTCATAACTTTTACAAAATCTTTCAAATATAATAATCAATATGACAGGCATTAAAATAGTTTATGAACAATTAAAGATACGTACGACATATTTCTAATGAATAAATCAATAATAAAGGTAGTAAAATAGTTTGTGAACATTTAAAATTGTTTTTACAATGTTTTTATGTTGGTTAGACGATATAGTAAATCTAATAAATAACACATGTAATAAAAAAGATTAAAGATTGGGTTAGTTGTGTTTTAAGGTGACAGATATCGGTCAAGTTGTAAATAGTCTAGGAATTAAAATAAGTCATAGCTTTTACGAGATCCAATCAATATAACAGTCAATAAGAAAGGTAATAAAATAGTTTAGGAAACAAATAATATTATTTTTACAAAGTCTTTGTATTAATAAAATACAGTAGTAAGTTACCAAATGAACAAAGAGAAAATATTTGAGATCAAAATCGAGCTCAATTTGTATTAGGAAAACAAATATTGCTAGGAGGTAATAAGTCATGTAAGAAACATAACATTTTTACGACATATTTCCAATAAAACAATCAGAAATAAAGGTAGTAAAAAAATTTATGGAACACTTATTATCGTTTTTACATTATTTTTATGTCAGTTATCTAGTAAAATTAGCAATAAAAAATTATAATAAAGACGAGGTCAGGATGAATGTGTTTTAGGGTGACAGGTATTGATTGTTAATAGGTATATATTATCAAGCAAGTTAACTAAGTCAAACTTTTATGAAAACTTATCGACATAACAATATCAAAAGATGGGTGGTAAAATAGTTTATGACATTGAAGATCATTTTTACACAATCCTTAAGGTCAATAAAATAGCAAAATCACAAATGAACCAAGATAATAAAATAAATAAGATCTAAATCGTGGTGTATGCGTATCAAGGAAGCAGATATTGCTAAGAGGTAGTTTATAATGTATCTACCGTAAGTGAGAAACGTCACGATTTTTACGATATATTTCTAACTAAACAATCAATAATAAAGGTAGTAAATAATTTATTTAATATTAAAGATAATTTTTACAATATTCTAAGGTCAATGATATAGTAAAGCTAGCAATAAACAAAGCGAAAAAGAGATCAAGATCCAGTTCAGTGTGTATTAGGGCGGGAGGTATTAGTAACAGGTATAAGACTCAAGAAAATAAATTACGTCATATATTTTACGAGCTCATTCAAATATAACAATCAATAAAACCAGTAGTAAAATAGTTTATGAAACATTAAAGATCATTCTTACAATATTCTAATGTCAGTAAAATAGTTAAATTTCAAATGAACGAAGAGAAACAATAACGTCAAATACTTGATCGGTGTGTATTAGGGCAGCAAGCAAAGAAGTAAATAATCGTGTAACTTAGCATCGTTACTATTTTAACGATATAGCCGATAAGACAATTAAAAATAAAAGTAATAAAATATTAGTGGAACATAATTCATAAATGTAATTTTTACAATATCCTTATATCAGTTTTAAAATAAACCACCAATTAACAATGATAATTAAAAAGAGGTGTGTGAAGCCCAGTTCATTGTCAAGGAACTAAAATCATAAGGTCGGTAAAGTAATAAAAGTTGAAAATAAACAAAGATAATATATAGCATCAAAATAGTGGTAATTTGTATTAGGTCAGCAGATATTGCTAGGAGGTAAGTAATTAAGTAGTAAGTAAAAATAATCACGTTTTTTTTTAATATTTACAAAAACCACAAGAAACTATATAGGCAGTAAAATAATTTATTAAATATTAAATGTCTTTATTACAACATTCTTATTTCAGTTATATTTTAAAACTATGAATAATCAAAGATAATAAAAAAGATGTTCTGACTTCTGATCCAGTTAAAATGAATTAGAACGGTGGGTATTACTAAGAGGTATATAGTCAATAAACTCAGGTATGTCATAAATTTTACGAGATCTTTCAAATATAAAATCAATAGGATAGGTAGTATAGCATATTTTATGAAACATTAAATAATATTTTTACAATATTCCCGATGTCAATAAAATAGTAGAATTCCCATTGAACGAAGAGAATAAATCATTTCAAAACCATGGTCATTATGTATTGGTGTAGTAGATATTGATAAGAGGTAAATAAGCACGTAACTGAGTAACAATTTTTACGACATATTTTCAATAAATCCACTGATAATAAAGGTATTAAAATAGTTTGAGGAACATTAAAAACTATTTTTACTATATTTTTATGTTGGTTATATAGTAAATCTACTAATAAACAAAGATATTAAAAAGAGGTAAAGAAAGATCTAGTTAATTGTGTATTATGGTGGCAGGTTTTGCTAGGAGCTATATAGATAAGGAACTTAACTACGTCATTACTACTACGGAGCTCTTTCAAATATATTAATCTATAAGACAGGTAGTAAAATAGTTAAGAAATATTTAAGATAAATTTACAATATTTTATTGTCAGTACAATATTAAAATTTCAAATGAACGAGGTGAATAAATTAGCTCAAAATCATGATAAATGTGTATTAGGGAAGCAGATATTGATAAGAGGTACTAAATCAAGTAACTAAGGACGTCTTATTTTTATGATACATATACATTATAACAATAAATAATACAAGTAGTAAAATTATTTGTGCAACATTAAATGTCATTTTACATGTTCTTGTCAATTTTATAGTAAAACTATAAATAAAATTATAATAATAAATGTCAAGATCCATTTCTTTATATTTTAGTGCGGCAAGTATTGTTAAGAGTGAAATATTTAAAGAAATGAACTACGTCAAATGTTTTACGAGGTCCTTTCAATATAACAATTAACAAGACACAGTAGTAAAATGTTTTATGAAACATTAAATATCATTTTTACAATATCCTTGTATCAATAAAAGCGTAAAATGCCAATTGAACAAAGAGCACAAAAATAAGGTCCAAATGGGGGTAATTGTGTATTAGAACAACAGATAATACTAAGAGGTAAATAATCTATTAAATGAGAAACGTCACGATTTTTATGACATATTTCCAATAAACCTATAAATAATAAAGTTAGTAAAATTTTTTTGAAACATTTAATATCATTTTAAAATATTCTTATATCAGTTAACCATTTCATTGTGTATTAGGGCGGCAGGTATTGCTAAGAGGTCTATAGTCAAGGAACTAAATTACGTCCTAACTTTTACGAGATCTTTCCATAATAACAATCAATAAGATAATATGTAGTAAAATAGTTTATGAAACGTTAAATATAAGTTTTTCTCATATCCACATATTCCAAATAAACAAAAAGAAGAGACAACTTCAAAATCGTTGTCATTGTGCATTAGGGAAGCAAATATTGTTATGAGGTAATTAATCGATAACTAAGCACAGTCACAATTTTTACGATAAATTTCAAATAAAACAATCACCAATAAAGGTATAAAATAGTTTGTGAAACACTATTTATAATTTTTACAATATCCTTATGTCATTTATATAGTAAAAATACAAATAAAAGAGATAATAAAACAGATGTCAATATCCGATTCATTGTGGATATAATCAAAGATCGAATTTGTGTAATAACTTTTACAAGATATTTCAAATATAACAATAAATAAGTCATTTATTAAAATAGTTTATGAAACATTATAAATCATTTTTACAATATCCTAATCTTAGTAAAATTGAAAGAAGAGAAGGTCAAAATCCAGGGCATTTAATACTAAAGCAGCAGATTTTGCTAAGAAGTAATAAATAGAGTAACTGAGAAATGTCTTGATTTTTATTACATATTTCCAATACTTAACTTTTACGAGATCTTTCGAATATAACAATTAATATTATGGGTAGTATAATAATCTATGAAACCTTAAAGATCATCTCTCAGTCAAATAGAGACTGTTCATGATAGGTTTTTACCTGGATGACAGTTAAAAAATCATATGTTTAAGTTTTGTGTTGCCAACACTTGTAAGAGATCACTGTTTTGTTATGGATGTTAAGATTTTAACTACGTGTTATATTTTACATTTAAAATAACGTAAAGTTTTCTTATACTGTTTCATAAATTTTAATAATCTCTTTTTACCCAATCAGAAACAATATTTTTAACATAAATAAAAGTACTTATTCTTCGTTTTGGAATGTTATCTATGATATGTAATATAGTGCTTTTATTAATACCTTTTAATACAGGCATATTTACTTGGAAAAGAGAAAATATTTGTCTTTTTTTTATATACATAATACATTATTCTATGATTATTTTATAGTATTTCTAAATATTTAACTGAATAAAATATGTTTATCCACTGCGTGGGTGCATCATTGTAAAGAGCTTGTTTCCGTCACATTCAATCACATGGTTTAAATTCATCAGTCGCCATTTTGAAGCTATTTTCGTTAAACCTTTTGTGAAAGTGATGTGAATAATAATTTTTGTAAATGATAAAAAGCTTTATGCCCGATCTCAAATATATAAGATAACATTGGCCTGAATTAGTGTGTTTAATTATCAAATTCACACATTATCTTACGTTTTCATTACAGTTATCCAAAGTGACAGAGGTCAGCTGTTGGCGTAGGGATATATTAGGGACTATTTCTAGTAACTTTATGTGCTGTCTTCCAAGTAAACTAAGGTCGTTAATGTATTATAGTAAAAATTCAAATGAACATATCGAATAAATAAGGTCAAAATCGTTGTAATTATGTATTAGGGCAGCAGATATTGTTAAGAGGTATATAATCGAGTAACTGAGCAACGTCACTATTTTTACAACATATTTCAATATAACTATAAATAATAAAGGTAGTAAAGGTAGTTTGTGGAACATAAGAGATAATTTTTACAATATCCTCGTGTTATAAATATAGTAAAATTCCAAATTAATGAATAGAACATGATAAAGTCAAATCGTGTTTTTTATTTATTACGGGAGCACATGAGCTATGAGGTAAATAATTGAGTACCTCAGCCACGTCGATTATTTTACGAGACCCTACCAATGAAACAAATGTAGGTAGTTAAATATTTGGTGGAACATTAAAGATTATTTTTACAATAGCTAACTCTCATTTAAATAGTAAAATTCCAAAATAAATAAAGATAAGCATAAGAAAAATTTCAAGATCTAGATCTTTGTATATATTGTTAAGAAGTAAATAATTGAGGAACTGAACTACTACATTACTTTTACTAGATATTTCCAATAAAACACTTGATAGTAAAGGTAGTAAATAAGTTTTGTTTCATAATAAGTATCTTAGTGTCGGTTAAATAGTAAAATTCCAAATGAAAATTAAATGGCAAATCAGTTCAAAATCTAGGTCATTGTGTATTAGGGCCACAGGTATTGAGAAGAGGTAAATAATCAAGTAGCTGAACTACGTCACGATGTATTACGAGACATTACCAATAAAGAATTAAATAATAGAGGTAGTAAAATAGCTAGTGAAACACTTAAGCTTCGTTTCACAATGTCGCGTTAATGTCTTCGTTATTGATTCACATGGTGGCCAGGAAAACTTTAGAACTTAATTTATCTTCAGAAGTTTCATCCTTTGGAAAAATTCAAGTAATAATATTAATAATGTCACTGGCTTGTAATATCCGTCAAATTCCATCCTTCCATCAAAGAGTTAAAAATAACTATTTGATAGTGTTATAAAATCTCTTTAAATCAAACCTGGCATCACTTGTTTTAACCGAGGAGCGTACAAGTTGGTGGATTTATAATAATGGTCTCTAAGCTCACCCAGTTGAACGAGTTAAACAATATATCTTCTTTGTATACCGTCCCTCAAACATCCGCGTTGATGAGTTAGTTGACTCCGTTTAAAGCAGTTATAACTTTAGAGACGGGTAATATGTTCAAAAATTGAAGTAATTACCGATAGTTTGTAGATTCAGCACAAAAATATTCACACTTCGTTTCATATCTAAGGTATCAATCTTTAGCTTGATGAACTACATTAGGGCCCTATTTTATAAGTGTTACACCGTCTCCGAGCCTTCTACTTAACGACCACAATTAAATAAAAGGGAGAAGGTATAATCTACATAAGGGAAAATATAAGCAGAATTAAAAATATAACAATAATATGGTTTATTCAGTATAAACGTAGATAAAGCAAAGTACAGTGGTCTCATTATATCATTCTGAATAATGCTGAAAATAATAACGTGAAGCGCAGAATGTAAACCTTCCATGTTTACATTTATTACAGGTCGTCTTTAAGAGACACAAAATTACGTAGATTATAACATCAAAAGCGAAGTTAAACTACCAAAAGTGAAGTGGAGTAAGATATCCACAAAAATGACACAAACATTAAATATTCTTGCCTGATGGGCTCCTCAAACAATTACAAGTTACAATACGAAAATTTACAATTACATAAAACATAACGCGAGAGTTTGACTTCCAGACGCTAGTCAAAATCTCCCGGGACTAACTATATCTTAGAAAAACTAAAGAATGAAATTTAGAACAAAATTAAATTATATAAAAAAAAATAACAAGAATAGTTTTATTTCTACAGTCGCGTGAAATAGCTAAATATTAAAGTCCACACATTTTAACAATTTACTTTTAAATTCACTCAATACAAAATTACCAATGGTGGATTTCAAACTAAACTAATAAACTAACCAACTAACCAACCGCGCCTAAGTGGCGGCATACAAGTTACATTTAAGCGACTGAGATAATAAAGCAAAAAGTTAAATATTAAGCAAAACACAAAATAAAGATTTTAACACGAAAATATTATAAGTTGAAAATGAATAGAGTTCTTTATAAGTAACATCCATAGTTACGTTCCAATTTATGATGTATGAATGTTTATCCGATCATTGTCCAGGTCGACGACAATGATCCGTCCTCGTTCGTAGATTTTAGATAGTCAAAGTTTTTAGACAATGTCAGCCTGTTTTATAGTGATTTTCGTTGCACGGAAAGAGGGGAGGTAATTTCTAGCACGTAGTTGCTAGCTGTCATCGGTCACGTAGGCACTTTGTAGGGTTGTTCCATCGGAAAATTAGAACAAGTCGGCGATCATTGGATGTTTGTGTTGTTTGGGGAAGTTCATCTGACATCCGTCAGAGGGCGGGTGGATTGTTGTCTTCTAGCGTACTCCATGTTTTCATTCCTCAGATTCAATCTGACTAGACGGAGAATGACCACGCGTTGATTGTAGACTTTCGTTAGCTCGGCCCCATTCTTCACGTTGGCTGCGCGGTGTCGTTCAGCTTTGGTGGCGGCTAGTGATAGAAGATTTCAAAGGTAAGTTCCTGAACAAATATGAGTAATATTACAGAAGATTGTACAGCATGAAATATACTGTGTCGTATTATCTTTCCGTATTAGCCTACAGGGACTACAACAGAGAAATGTACCATTGTAGGGATTCTATTTGGGTCGGAATTATTGAGCGGGTGGTATGAATTCTTGATAGTTACGTATCAACATTATAACGGGATGGATCCAATTGTAACTAACTGTAAGTTAACGTTACAAATCTCCCCCCCTTGACCAGGAGAATAAGAAGATGCAGCATCCGTCCTCAGCAAGGCGGAACATCAAAGGGCTCAAGTTGTCCTCTTGTACATCATTTTCCCAAACAGCATGAGATGATCCATTTTTTTCAGCTCTAGAGTTCATCATCTAGAGAAGCAGTCGGTATCACTACGTAGACTTTACCAGAAACCAGGAGAGAAAGGGAAACAGGATGCGCAACGAAAAATCATATACAACAAGTCTTGTCGATATGTAAGTGGCGTTAAGTCATACGCAACCACATGTCTAATTGTCTGTATGAACACATGAAGAATCTCTTCTTTCTTCTAAGTTCAAACTCAAGTTCTCACAATAAAGTTCACTAGACTACAAAGTCACAAAAGTTTATCCTCATGAAATCCTAAAATCCTATAGAAATCCTACATAGATGTATCAGAGGAGCGTCCCCCCCCTCAACACTTTTGAAGGTTCCTATTCAAAGGTTTGAGAGTTTCAAATGTTAGATCACCATAATCTCACTATATTCTAAAAAAGTCCATTCACAGCACTCAATCTAGAATAGAGTGTCTCAAAACATAGAATAGAGAAAGTTACGTCATAATTAAATCAAAACAACATTTGATTTCGTGATCCAAATTCCATGAAGTGGAACATCAACAAATTCGTGCCATAATAATCTATAAACTATTCACTTATTTCATAAACACATAATATCCACAAGTTCAATTACGGTTCAATACCTGTAAATTACTATACACATGGCCAACAATATATATATAACAAAACACTATATCTACAAACCACAGATATATAACATATCATTAATGGTAAACAAATTTTAAATTTTAAACACGATTTGGCTCACAGCCATGGCACAATGCCATCAAACAAAACTCAAATTAATAAGGGATGCCAAAAGATTAATTATAGGTCCCCATATACCTATAAATTAGGCATGATTCCACATTATTATTAAGAGTATGAATAAACCCGGTCAATATTATAATTAACAAAATGAGATTACGTTCATTAAATGACTCAACAATAGTCAAATAATATCAAGACACCAAGTCTTACACAAAACAGGAATACCAAAAAGATCAAATACAAGTCCCCATAAACTTATAAAAAAATTTCTTGGCATCCTACATTTACCTAAGTAAATCCAAAATGGAGTAATTAAATCTGTAAGTACAATAACTTACGAACATTATCCATTAAACTATGACATTCTAAGGCGTCAGTATTAGTTTAAGATGGCTCACATGAGCTCTTCGCGTATCGGTCGGGTCTGTCTGGCACATCAACCTGACCGACACGGGTGTTAAGAAAGATTCAACTGACCAGGGTCTATCCCATCTGGGAGAGAGCCTGGCAGATATTTATTTAACGCTAGACAACATAAAGAAACAAGCACAAGAACTACAACGGGGGAAGGGGGGCATGGAAATGCGCTTGACTCGTAAGACCCATGATTCTTACGGCGCACAACTAGTTTCCTGAACTACACTTGCTCCGGACATGTCCTAACTGTTTACATTTAAAGCAGCGAATTCCTGACAAAAACTTACTATCCAACGCTCGCGGGCCAATATGGTTCTTCTTCACAGGTTGCACACCCAACTGAGAAATCGCAGTATTATTCCTAG
Source organism: Timema podura (assembly GCA_033556935.1). Taxonomy (NCBI): domain Eukaryota; kingdom Metazoa; phylum Arthropoda; class Insecta; order Phasmatodea; family Timematidae; genus Timema; species Timema podura. Next base: position 113,305,411 of record JAVRXN010000010.1, read on the forward strand.
ACCTACCACAATAACTAGGATTCGAACCCACGCCTGGATTGTCAACAATAAAAGGCGCATGATTTTCCAGAAATTCACTTTCAGACAACAAAGTACCTTCAATTAGGGAAGCTAGCTCATGTAACTCAACTATCGTACTAGGTTTAGAAGTAAATACAAAATGACGTCGAGACAAGGGCGACACATTCTCCAAAATAATATCTACTATCTGACATTCAGAAAGATCTAACCCTAAAACTTCAACAGCCTCAGAAATGGCCATGATGAAACTCCTTAACGACTCATCAGGACGTTGAAAGCGATGTACATACTGCTTACACAAACTATCTTTAGCTCTAGTAGGGACAAGACAGTCTAATATCTTACGACTAATAAGTTTCCAACTTAACCCATTAACTAACCCTTCAGAAAATAAACGAGTTAAATATCCAGAAGTTTTACCTAAACACAATGCAATAAACTCGGACTCAGAACCGATATTTAAATGACAAATCCTTTGAACCTCAATTAAAAATAAAAAAAGAGATGAGCTGTCCTGACCATCACACAGTGGTATTCGATTTACAAAATCAACGAGAATTTTACTTTGGATTTTATCACTCACCAAAACGCGTGACATTTCAATTGGATCTCCAACCCTCACCGGTACTGAATGATGATTCTCCACTCCCACTGTTGCCTGGTCTCGAGACGTATCGCTCTCCGAAAGGATTCCCACGAGAACTGCACGAAGTCTTGCTACGGTGGTTTCTGTTGAACCTTGCAGTCCACGCTTAGCAAGCTCGGAGATAAGGCTTTCTTTATTGAGTCGGTAAACATCAGATTTAGACAACACGCTCGGCTCGCCAGTCACTACTTCCTCAGTCGAAGCGTCCGTAGTCAAATTGTGTTCCATTATGAAACAGAAAGAGATATAAGGTTAAACTCAGGCTATGATTTCACAACAACAACAAAAATATACAGTATAATTTTCCAACATTTTTCAGCAATGATATAGGTTATTAATTAACTAATTAAACAGGAAGATCAGTTAATTAAAAGGACAGCAGAGTTGCGCAGTGTTACACCGTCTCCGAGCCTTCTACTTAACGACCACAATTAAATAAAAGGGAGAAGGTATAATCTACATAAGGGAAAATATAAGCAGAATTAAAAATATAACAATAATATGGTTTATTCAGTATAAACGTAGATAAAGCAAAGTACAGTGGTCTCATTATATCATTCTGAATAATGCTGAAAATAATAACGTGAAGCGCAGAATGTAAACCTTCCATGTTTACATTTATTACAGGTCGTCTTTAAGAGACACAAAATTACGTAGATTATAACATCAAAAGCGAAGTTAAACTACCAAAAGTGAAGTGGAGTAAGATATCCACAAAAATGACACAAACATTAAATATTCTTGCCTGATGGGCTCCTCAAACAATTACAAGTTACAATACGAAAATTTACAATTACATAAAACATAACGCGAGAGTTTGACTTCCAGACGCTAGTCAAAATCTCCCGGGACTAACTATATCTTAGAAAAACTAAAGAATGAAATTTAGAACAAAATTAAATTATATAAAAAAAAATAACAAGAATAGTTTTATTTCTACAGTCGCGTGAAATAGCTAAATATTAAAGTCCACACATTTTAACAATTTACTTTTAAATTCACTCAATACAAAATTACCAATGGTGGATTTCAAACTAAACTAATAAACTAACCAACTAACCAACCGCGCCTAAGTGGCGGCATACAAGTTACATTTAAGCGACTGAGATAATAAAGCAAAAAGTTAAATATTAAGCAAAACACAAAATAAAGATTTTAACACGAAAATATTATAAGTTGAAAATGAATAGAGTTCTTTATAAGTAACATCCATAGTTACGTTCCAATTTATGATGTATGAATGTTTATCCGATCATTGTCCAGGTCGACGACAATGATCCGTCCTCGTTCGTAGATTTTAGATAGTCAAAGTTTTTAGACAATGTCAGCCTGTTTTATAGTGATTTTCGTTGCACGGAAAGAGGGGAGGTAATTTCTAGCACGTAGTTGCTAGCTGTCATCGGTCACGTAGGCACTTTGTAGGGTTGTTCCATCGGAAAATTAGAACAAGTCGGCGATCATTGGATGTTTGTGTTGTTTGGGGAAGTTCATCTGACATCCGTCAGAGGGCGGGTGGATTGTTGTCTTCTAGCGTACTCCATGTTGTCATTCCTTAGTTTCAATCTGACTAGACGGAGAATGACCACGCGTTGATTGTAGACTTTCGTTAGCTCGGCCCCATTCTTCACGTTGGCTGCGCGGTGTCGTTCAGCTTTGGTGGCGGCTAGTGATAGAAGATTTCAAAGGTAAGTTCCTGAACAAATATGAGTAATATTACAGAAGATTGTACAGCATGAAATATACTGTGTCGTATTATCTTTCCGTATTAGCCTACAGGGACTACAACAGAGAAATGTACCATTGTAGGGATTCTATTTGGGTCGGAATTATTGAGCGGGTGGTATGAATTCTTGATAGTTACGTATCAACATTATAACGGGATGGATCCAATTGTAACTAACTGTAAGTTAACGTTACATAAGCTACAAAATAGGTTAAAACGTTGCAAGATATATGTTCATACCTATAAGCCAAAGGTATGAAACATATTTAACAATGTATTCACAGGTGTGACGAATGAGAAGTGAAACTCACCAAACGATGTAAAAATTGAGAAATTAGGTGGTTCAATAAAACATTTAAAACAACACGCACTGTTTGAACAAGCTAATTACACTATGACTACTCCCCAAATACCTCATAATCGAATTATTGAAATTAATCAAATTGAAAAGTTGAGTCAATTTAATGCAAAATTTAAGTTATTTTGTCTGGCAATCTGCTGAAACATTGGCTGTTTATCTGAACCTAATGCATATCTTAGCTCCACCTCCAAATTGGCATCAAACATTCGAGATCCGTATTTTGACTTGATGACTCGTTCAGAGAAAGGAATGCTTCCAATAATTTGCAGGAAATATTAAGTTAAAACCAGCACACGCATTGAGGAAATAGTTTATTTTACTGTGAATGTTAGAAAACTTAAATTTGCCACGTCTTGTCAATTCCCCACTTGTGGCGATAGGCTACAAGATTTCCCACTTCGGCACTAAGATATGTGTTTTTAATATTTCCCATTTTAGATAATAAATATCAATTTGGAAAAATTAAAGTTGGTGATTACGATTGGGAATGCTGAATATGTTTATTATTTTTTTATTTTTAGCACCGCGTCTTACTACTCGTTCGGGTTATACGCCTATGTTCTAATTCTACGAAAGTATTAGGAATTAGGAAGTGCACCCGAACTTATACGGAGGGGGAGTGGAAAAGCATTAAATAAAAAACCACCCTCAGTACACCTGATCGGGATAGAATCCAAATCTCAACGTCTTCGGCAGTCTAGTTTAACACGCAACTGGCACGTTAGACCACGCGGCCACCGAAGAGCGTATGTTTGTGTTATTTTTATGCATACTGGTAGGCCTATTTTTAAAAGATATTTTTATTTTCTCGCTATCTTACAGGTAGAGTAAGTATTGTGATCGCAAAAAAAAATCGATAACGAGATTTTGACCTTCAATGACCCCTGAATCATAAAAAGTATTTTTTGAATTTCCGTCTGTCTATCTGTCTGTCTGTACCTCCAACTAGAGCTTAAACTATTTTACCGATCGGGCTAAAACTTCTCAGCTAGGGTTTTCATAGGGTTGCCACGAGGGATTTTAGGAATTGGATATCAAACCCTAAAATTAAGGGTAGTTTACTGAGGGGCAAAAAGAGAAAAAGTCGATTTTCTCAAAATCGGCTTTAACGATTTTGATTAAATTTCATTTCAAAACATTTATAAATATTCTTAACAAAATAGCTACCCTCAAAATTTCGCCAAAATAACTTTAAGAGCTCCGGTCTCCAGCGTAGATTCTAATTTTTTTATTATATTTCTAAAAATATTTAAGATATGAAATTACTTATTATTTAAAATATGTAGATCTATTTATAATACAAATTTTTATTTGAAACATATTTTTATAAAACCAATAACTTTTAAGCTATACACATATACAATAACACATTTCAAAGACCTAAAAAAAAAGTATATATATTTATTTATAGATAAAAAATTAATGGTTTTATAAATATATATTTTGATTAAAATATTTTTATTTTAACATTACTACAACATTATAGTGATAAGATATTTTCATCTCTCAAAAAGTTGCTAGATTATGATCAAAATTGGAAATGTCCATAAGTGCAAGTTACCCTCAAATTCATTTTTTATGTAAAAAATTATGGTTGCCATTTTGTTTGTGATATTAAACAGTAACTATGTACAAAGATAAACCAAAATCAATAGAGTGGATTTCAAGAAAATCTATGTTTTTTTTCTATTTTACTTCTTCTTTATACTATCTTTAATTCTAAAAATTCCTCAGCGGAACCTTATGATAACTATAACTATCAAGTTTTGGCCTTATCGGTTTAATTATTTCGGCTCTAGGTCGAGATTCAGACAGACATACTGCGTAACGAAAACAACCTTTTTGGTTTCAATAGGTTGACATTTATAAAATTCCGATTTCAAACAATTTTTTTGACTATCACAATACTGCTCTCTCCAAGGAGTCAAGAGAAAGTGAAACAAAAACATCGTTTTTGAATAAATTGTATTGTTTGTCTATATTTTTTTCATTTGTCATATTTAACCGTCAGTGATGCAGTATCTAGTTAGGTCGCCATGAATGTAGACTCTTAGCCGCTTTGACGGAACAGAACGTTGCCCAGGGTATACCTTGGAGGTTGTCTACACGTCATACATGCATTAAGGTGATATGATGGTCAATATGGAGGTGTGGATCATAAGGAAATATAAAATATAACTTAAGCCTAATTAATCAGACCATGATGACCACAGATACAGTCCTTCTTTCGGAGAAAGTACCTATGGTACCACCGGGGATTGAACCTGGGACATTTAGATCAGACCAGAAAATAAAGTAACACCCACCAATCAGGAAAGTTTCATATTTTTATGTATAAATTAGACTAATCGTTTCCACTTATAATCAAGGGGCATTTAAAATGGATAGAATGTTCTTGAAATTGTTACCAGGCCCAAAACTTTGATTTATATATAAAGTTGCAGGCATAACCTTTAAGATGACTAGTTAGTCGACAGCATTTAAAGAAATCGTTAAGGTAGTATAGGCTACGTGTGAATGTATAAATTAATAGTGTACTTTACATTAACTCCAAACGAATATAGTAGATATATATATTATAAATTTATATTTATGTATATTCGTTTGGATTATATATATATTCGTTTGGAATATATATATATATATATTTATATATATATATATATATATATACACTAGATTTTCTTGTTGGGGGCTCCGCCCCAAACCCGCGGTGGGTTTTCTTTGCAAGGGGTTGTAAACTAATTTAATTCCAGCGTTGTTTTGAACGTAACAACTTAAAGTTACGGTATTATATTGTATATACCACACCAACTTTAAAGTTGCTCCACCATTTTGAACTTTTTCGGGGGTCAAAAATATTTTTTTTAACCATTTGGAACTTTCCCGTCGGTTACAGGCTAGAAGCTATAAGTTTGCCAAATTTCAAGTTTTTAGCTCATCTGGAAGTGAATAAACATTAATGTCAGTGAGTGAGTGAGTGAGTGAATTAGCTATGTGGCTTATAGTAATATATATAATTTTGGATGGTCGTGGAAGGAATCTTAAGGAGCGATTGATGATATTGAATCAAAACTGGATATTATAGTTTTTATTGACAAAAGTACTAGAAAGATTATATGACAAACATTTAGACTAATGTGAGGATAATCACGTCTATAATAAAAGACAGGTTAGAAATGAGACTGTCGTATCAGCAACCTGTGTTAGTGTAAGATGTATTTCGACACCCGGGATATACGTTCGTCTCCACTGATGCCCGACCATGCCTCTGCGTGGTGGTTTTGGTTGCGATTACTATGTGTGCCCGTTAACTAGGCAACTAGTCGTGATTCTCTAATAAGTTACACGAAATCTGGCTTCAACCACTAAGTTCTAAGGAGTAAATACATCAAGATATTGTACTCCTCCAATGTTGAGCCTCTGCTGTTGCGCCTCTACTGTTGAGCCTCCACTGTTGAGCTTATCGTGTGAGACATAATCATCAGAAAGGGGTATAACCCCTGAACGATCTAGTTACCGACCTATCAATGATAATTGCGTATTTTGGTGTGACTGACATTATTGTTTTAACACGTGCGGTAACAAGCTTATTCAGCACGGAATAGCTAAACACATTTACATGTTGTTTAGAAGTATTGTGTTTGTTTTGATATTAATGTTGTTGTTTCTGACAGTGGATGGTCTACTTCGACATTATTTACATTAGATAACGAGTAAGAGGGTTAAGTCATCAGCAAATACTCCTGAGGCAGTTACATAGTGAACTATGAATGGCTGCTTGTTTTATATTAAAAAAATGAACGTGTTTCATAACCTCATTGTCATATTTATATAGTTAAAGATGTACCTGTACCTTAGCAATTCATTGCCTCATAATTTTGGTGTGATCAATAATTTTTGCTACACATCATTTTATAATACTGAATAGATGCAAACGGTCATCAATTAAGATATTTAGTGTACGGTAGGAACATTCTATGACCTTGAATTACTTGTTAAACTTGTCTAAGCAAGTCTGCTATCACACTGAATGTAAGAGAATCTAACATCCATTGAAAAATAAAAAGATGACCTTTGAACTCTCCTCCACGCCTGTATCCTCTAATAACTTTTCTTCACAACACGACTTTCTTCTTAGTGTGATACTTTTTTGTCGTAACTAGTTTTACATATTGTTTAAATATTGTAAGTATTTTCGGTTGATACAGCTACTATCTCATTCTTTATGATTGTAAAAGATTTATCTGAATTTGATTTGATGAAACAGACAATAAACACGATTTGTTGGTTAAAACATTATATTTGAGTGGATTTACAATAGTATATAATTTCAAATAATTTTTGAGGATCACAGTTTTTGTCCTCATATTTATTTGTAAATATATATAATCATATATTAATAATATATATAAATCATATTTATATATAAATCATATATATATATATATAAAACTTTCTTCATTTTTATTTTATCTCTTGCTCATAGCGAGAGAGAGGGAGAGAGAAAGAAAGAAATAAGGTGAAATAATTTAAAGAGTTTATGAGTAATATTGTAGAAGTCATATGAAAATGGCCTATGAATTTTAAAATCAAATAATGTGGTTTATTTCATGTTTCTGAACATCTGTAAGGCAATTAAATTAGTTTGCTTCTTTGTTCTCTTAACGACCATCATTTTAAGTATATTTTTTGGACTGGGCGACATATCGCGAAAAACCAGTTTAATAATTACATCAATATTATGATTTTGGATGTATCATCTACCACGATATATCGTTTCTCACGTTATATCATAAAATGACGATTCATCGTGGTGGAACAGGTATCATGAAAGGTAATGCATCACAGTACATGATACATTGTGGTCATGGGCGGAATTTGTGGGGAGAGCAAAGAGGGGCAGTTGCCCCCCTACCCAATATTTAAAAGACAAAAAAAAAAAGTAAATATAAGTCGACAAGTATTTTAAACTTTTGACTCTAATTTATCAAGGAACACTCGATTTATCTGTTATAAAAAATATCCGAAATAGTTAGTTCAATAAAGTAATCAAAGTAATTTTAGTGATAATTTATAATAAAATTAGTTTAAAAAAACCCTTATTGGTATTTACGTTGCGGCTAGTCTCAAATGAAATATCTGTAAATGAGTCCAAAGGTTCCTTACCATCTCCGACAGCCAATCACAACTACCCTCCGTTGTTATTATTATTATTATTATTATTAGCACCGCGTCTTACTACCCGTTCGGGTTATACGCACTTACGCTAATGTGAAATGGTAGGGTGATTGTGAGCTGAAATGGAGGACCTACAGTTTAACGTGGAATCCGAACCACGGTGGAGGCCTGGCATTCCTCACATTCACAAGTTGTGATTAATACACGTCTTGTCAGAGGTGAAGGAAGGGTTTGTCAATCAGATAAATCTGTGCCGGGACCGAGGATTGAACCCCGGACCCCCAGCACAGAAGTCTGACTCCTTACCCCTAGACCACCAGGTCACCCGCCCTCCGTTGTTGTCTTGGTAATTATGAAATTTTAATTTATATAATATATAGAGCGAATTATTCGTCTGTCTGTAATAATAATTTTTGTGAATGTATGTGAATATTAAGTTTTCATATTTTAGATAGAGCTGTGACTAGTAATGATTCACTGTCAGGGAGGATGGGTGACCTATCAGGGCTCGGGCTCATTTCTGAGAATCACAAATATACATTCGTGTCATTCTGGTAATACTTGGTAAGATTGACCATGGGGGACCTCCCCAGTCTCAATGTTTGCCCCAAAAGGCTAAAATTCCCCCTATGTTTGTGGCTGATGAGGTGATACATCCTATCGCTTACCACAATTATGAGTTTGATCACAACCAACAATAGTTGTGATCTGGGTCTGGATTCACTAACGAGTGCAATTCTGCTCCGGCGCAAGTCTAGAAATGGCGCGACTTTCCACCCAAGATACTCCCAAAGATGCGCCTTATTATTTGCTCCATTTCCGTATTCACTAAACAAGGCGCAAACTGGTGGCAAGATTATGGTGACGTCACCATAAACGTCATCAATTGCGCTCTTTTCAACCAATCCTTGTGAAGAATTTACTTTCAAAGCTAAGGCTACTTTATTTTAAATCTCTAATGAAAATGTAAGCAAATACAAGACTTCTAGATATTTTGCTTGTAAACTAGAAATAAAATTAGAAGAGGCCTCTTTCTAGGTGCTTTACAAAAAAAATTAGTACATTATTTATTATTTATTAATATTATTAGTTTGAAGCTTAAGTTCCGTTAATAAAACATTTACATAAACTTTAAAACTTATTTTAAAGCTATGCTAACCACCATATTTACTGACGAGATGTCTTTGGTGAGGAATGCAAACCTCTTTGGATATAGACAAAGATTTAACAGTTCATGGTTTTGCTTGACTTTTGTTTTGTAATAATGTAAGAAATGCCATTGCGTTGTTTGAATGTAAAATTTCAACAATAAAATGTAAGTAATTGCTTTGTTACCACAATCTAAATGGAAACAAATTTTGTGCTTGACAGACGTATGTTATTTTAATTTATTTATTATTAATTGTAGTACAGTTAACTAATTATTGTATTGTGAGCCATAATGATAATATGCCGCCATTTAAATTTATTGAAGTGACAATCATGTTTTTAAAGTTGCGCCTACTCTTGAGTAGTGGCAAATAAAAGGCGCAACTTTGCTCTCAAATTGCGCCTGCTTCTTTTAGTGAATAAGGATTTGGGCACATCTTTCTTACTTGCGCCAGAGCAACTATTTGATCCTGTTAGTGAATCCAGGCCCTAGTGTTTTATGGACCTTCTAAAGTTTCTTGTTTTAGATTACTGAAAGTAATAATTTAAGGTCTCTAATTATCAGCTATAAGAAAATATGAATACACTATGTGTCTCTCAATTTATTATTAAAATATCAAACAGTTAATATTTGTCAACTAAACTATACACTTGAAGACATATATATATATTTATTTAATAATATTTGGTCAAGATAACATAAATAAACGTTTCAAAGTTTTTAACAATTCAATAGTCATAATTTCTATGTAAATTAGAAAATGTAAGTACTTTCAAAAGTGATATTATTGGATGGTTGGCATTTAATTAAAAAAGTCAGTAGAAAAATATGCATCCAAAAATAAAATATATGTTTTTAACAAAAAACTGAAAACAAGATCACACTGCGATAGTAAAGTCTTGGTTGTCACTCGATGGCGCGAAAACGTTGATGGCCAGTCTGAGTCTCTTCATGGAGTCGAGATCACATTCTGCTTCGCTGGGTTCGAGACCGTCTGAGAAGCCACACGGAGGATTCAGTTTGTGATTCAGTATGAATGTCGTCTCCTCTGTTTGGGTGAGACGGACTGGAGGATTCACCCGTATACTTACGTTCCCACTGCAGGCAAGATCAAACAAAATCATTTCTAAATAGAATTTAACTGTCTGTGATGACCAGAGGCCAGATTTTGATAACCCACCATTTTTTTTTTAGTACAGACAATGCTCATTTGTACATCATAAACTATGTTCGTGATCCCCTGGTTGTAGAAATTTATATTTTAGATGTAATTATTATGTCAGTTTTAATCATTTTGGATTTTTAGATAATTTTTCTTGCTCTAAGACATTGTTTGGTCATTTTTAAGAATTTCTGTTGAAAATAGGCCTAACTATTACTTATATTTTTTAAATGCATAAATATTCAAACACACGCCTCACCGCATTACTCTCGTAAGAGACTAGCCTACCAATGACGGGGAGACCGGGGTTCGAATTCTAGTTGGATGTACTGTGTGTGGTTTTCCTAAATGGTTTTCCACTCTACCTACACGAAAATATGCATATACTTCCTCCAAATTCAGCCTTCCTCATCCCTACACTTTAGCACAATTAGTTCATATGCTTATAAACTGAAGAAATAGTAAGTTGCCGCACTAATAAAAAAACTCAACCATTTAATATTTTCCCCACACATTGTCGGACTAAGAATATAATGTAAGTTTAATTGAACTTTGTACCTTCTTTAATTGCGTGGTTGTAAAATTCACCTTCCTACTAGGTTCCTAGTACTAAGCTGGAAATATGGTGGCTTAAGGGGTAGCTATTGCTTCTGAAGCAGGGATTTGTTAATCACTGTTAATTTTTAATCGGAATGCAAGTTTATTTGATAAAGGAGTTTAATTGAATAAATATAGTTTAGTTTTCACTGGTAAAGTTCGCGTTTGATTTATTCTTGTGGTTTCATGAGATTTCTCATTTTTGTTTTGGGGTCATTTTGGTAGTTCAAGGTAATTTTTATGAATTTTTATTGTCATTATATATAGGTAATTTTGTTACACTTTATAGGTTATAAAAATACGGGCCTTGGCAATATTCCATTCACTCCTATTCTTTCAGGATATTGGGATAAGGAGAGCTTGTTCCGCCACTCAGGCTATGGTTTTAGTGAACTAGGTTTCTATTAAATAATTCCGACACCAAGTGTCGTTCTGATAGGTGGCAAATAGGGAATTCTTCAAGCTTAAGCTAATTGGCTGCTCTGAAGCAAAAATTGAACTCTAGATTATGATCAGCATGTTGTCATTAGCCTTGTTTTATCCACATGGCATGAAGAGCATGCTGATTGCACTGTTTAAAGCCCCACATCCTCTGACAGGGAAGGTAGGTGGATGTAAGAATTTCGTTAAGAATAAAGAATTTACATGGTATTATGAAATAATAGTTAAGTCTCAGAGGTTGTCAAAAACTCGAGTGTGTCTTAGCTATGGTTGGATCTGTGTTAGTAATCGGACCCGTGGTGTAGTGGTCAGTGCAGCTGGCCACGAGCCTAGGTTCCCGGGTTCGATTCCCGGACGGTATCTTGGGTATTTTTCCCAAAAGGGGAATTACCCTAACGGTAACAAGGGTTTGGTTAGTTAGGCTTAATTTAGGCTTAAGTGTTTCCACTGGTTCCACACCCTCATACTCAATATCACCCTCATACTCACTATCACCATCACCTCATCTCATTGAGACATGGTAAGAACCTCCACGGAAAGGATGTATGATTAGTACATTCTGGCGTCCCCTGAACAATGGTACATTAGCAGTGGCTAATATTTCCATTACTGGGCTATGGATGCCGCAGCCCAACAACGTAATATATATTTGTGTTAGTGTGATAGTCTAACTTCTTGGGCTCCTAGCAGATTCTCATTTGGTCTCTACAGCTCTCAGGAAGTGTATGCCTATTCCCGTTCAAAGACAAATTATACCTCATGCACGCTTCTGGTGGATTCATAATGGGGATTGCGTTGTGCGTATGGGATTCACTTTAAGTAAAATTACATTTTTCCAGAGAAAGTTTGATTCACTCGGCTAGAAGTGGTTCCTATAAAGATGTGTAATAGTTCTGCCCCTTAATACTCACATTACTGACACCTCTACCACTCTCGAGTTTCCGGCACACAGTGGTTACAACCAAATGACACAAAATGAGTTGTGGTTCAATAGTACTAAGTTGAGGACACTAATTGGTTTCTTATTTACATGAAACTAAATCTCCACCAACGGCATCAAAGTTCTTTGCAAATTTAACTCCTTAGATTACATGGTCAACTAATTTAAAAATACCTTATTTTGCTGTGACGAGAAAAATGTTTTTTCTCAGAAATTGGTGATGGCTCTGTTGACGTACTTGATTCGTGTGTGCGAGAGAGGGAATCTGCAAAAAAAGAAAAAGGAAAAGAAAACAATTACTAAACTATTAACATTTATCAAATGCCTGGATATGTTTGGCTACTTTGTGAGTTTACCAGACACCGATAAAATTATACTAATCAGGGATTAAAATTTACTTATTATATAGGGGTAAAATAAAGTCCTATCTCACTTATTCGTGTAACATGTGAAATCTACATCAAGGATTCAAATCAAAATTCTCCTTTAGACTTTCTATGATGCTATGACAAGAGTTTTTACAAATTATGGCTATTGCATGTTGTTATCTTCCATGATGATAGGTCTTTGGTTACTAGAAGTATTTGTAGGGCTATATGCATGGTTATTGCAAGTTGTGACCGTCTATGGTGATAAGTCTACATTTACCACAAGTAGCAGTGCATGGTTATTGTGTGTTTTAACGTTCTATTGTGATACTGATAAGTCTATAGTTATCAAAAGTATGACCTTCAGTCCGAAGAGTTCCAAGTCTATTACAAGTGTTAAACTTAGTAGGGTTAAGCCTGTTAGTAGAAACTAGAAATTGTGACATTCAGTGATATTTCAGCAGAAGCTACATACAGATTTACCTGAAATATGTCCTTGAAAGTCTCCTTGAACAAAGCATGTAAATTCCATGGCATCAGATTCATGCTATTCAAGTGCATGGATCAGGACTATGCCTTATATTGAACGCAATGTTCCTATACTTATTTAGAGGGAAAACATGTTCTAGAATATCTTTTATTATGAGGATAAATTTCTACGTTTGTAATGAATTATGAGCTGAGCCTCGCGCGGACTTTTTCTTTCTCGCTAAATGTTGTGATGTGGTATCGCCTCGACCCGTACAAGTCCCAAATTATTCCATAAGCTAGAGCGCGAGTGAGTCTGGCGGTTATTCTCATTTGATATTTCTCTAATTACTTTCTGAACCAAGTGTAGACTATCTCGATTACCCTACTCATTTCTCTATGGTTTGAATATAACTAGTTTCAAAATACATTTTATAACCATAGTTTCTTATGAAGGTATATTCAGTTTATAATTGTCTTTTTTTGATGGGCCTTTTTTTATACTAGGTCTTAAAACGCAATACCACCATTATCTCTATTAGCAGGATACTAACGTGGGGCTTGGTTTGTAATCTCACCGACTAACTTGGACTTACAGCTTCAACTTCGGGGGCCTTCTATCAGTACCGATAAGTTCAGTAGTCTATTGAGTAGCCTATGCAAAGGAAGGAAAAATAATAAAAATAGTGTATCAAACGCCTAACTCACTACCTACCTAATTCTATCTACACTTTTTTTTCACTATTTATCGGCTTTTCCCTAGCTATTTTTCCAACAAAAACAAAGGACTAATAAGAACTAGATCTGATCAGTACACTCCTCCAATCTCCCACTGTGACCTTGAAAATTATGGTTGAATTATAACACCAGAGGATCTCCCCAGACTCCTATAATATCCACATAAGATCGTCAGAATCACTGAAATAGCTCATAGTTAAAATTAATAGGGATAGCCAGAACACTTACCTTAGTGATACTGGAGTAGAAATTGTTTATATTGTTGTGTCTCAACTTCATTAATTAATATTTATATTTATTTTAGGTGTCTGATATTATTTACATGGTACGTGGTCACTGTATTCCTTGCGTTGTTGATTTAATAAAACAAGCAGACACAGTTTAATATATACTGTATATTTATTATAACTAACAATATTTTAACTCTATGTATATAGCCATGAACTATTTAACGTTACTGTGAGACTCGCTAACCAACACGTCCGCACCCTTGCCATCCTTTTCTTCGAGTGTCCTCGAGCCGCACCCCAGCGCTCAACCAGTCACACAGCTTTTTCTACCTAACTTTTCCCAGTCAAATTCCTACCCTTTCTTCAACCGTGACTAATACACATTCTTATCCACACCATCTTTCCACTAGTCACCTCAGCTATACAATCATAACAATATATATTCAACCTTACAACTTCACATAATAAACCTATACCTAATTCAGAAACATATCCTTATATAATTCAAAATACATAGTCAAATAAAATATTATTCCACCATTAGCTACATAAACATATAGCACTAAAACACACAAACAAACACATCTCTAAGTACAAGCTTTTACTGTCACAGACAGCTTCATCAGGTCAAGAGAGGCTACTCTTTTGACCTGATGAAGATGTCTGTTGACAGTGAAAGCTTGTACTTAAAGATTTGTTTGTTTGTTTGTTTTTAGTGTTTTGTCTAAACAATTTCTACTCCAATATCGCTAAGATAAGTGTGCTGGCTATCCCTCTTAATTTTAAGCATGATTTAGACTAGTTCACTATTCCAAATAGCCTTGAAATATCTCATCATAATTCCACTTATTAATATGCCTATTGCAAAAAATTTCTTATGGATGACTGTTTTCCAATTATCTCGAATCTTGTCCACTCGTTTCGTCATAAACCCCATTTTGTCATACTAAGTAAAGACTTTTTTTTATGATCCTTAATCCATTACCTTTCCCAAACTCCCTTTCTTATGATATATATTTTTCTTCATATTTTATTTATGAACCACCTGTGAAAATAATAATTGACTGCACATTTAATCTCATACGATCATCATGATACACATTGTACAATTTCTCATCCCAATCGGCTTTAAGTACATCATAATTGGTGGCCTCAAAGATTGCATCTGCCACGTTATAAGGAGGCGGGGGGGGGGGGGGGAAGAGTGGCACGACTAAATCCAGAACCAAGCACACGGGTCAATGTCATCTCTCAGAGCATCAACCAATTTTGAAGAAATAAATGCCATTGGGATGGTCAATATCCAAAGTGGCGCATCTTGTTAAATACCCAACAATCACGGCTCATCACAGGCAGCCTGCAACAAACAAAGGGAACAGGAAAGTATGCCAACAGCATTTCTTCACAGCCATTCCATGCCAAACTAAAGTCCCAGAAGATTAATATATACAAATTTATCATACTAGCCATGTAGTAGCGGTCAACGGAACAAGATGATTGAGTGGCCTGATAGCAACATGTTAAGGCTTGTGGCCATGAAAGCGTGGTAGACCACAATCTAGGGCTTCGAGTAAATCAACGCAACAATAACCGGTGCTGTGCGTTGGCACAAGTATACTCAGTTAATTGTAACCAAAAACACACCAAGAATCAATGGATTAGAAAATGTTTAGTGTTTGAGGGCATTAAAATGGGTCAAATTCAATATAAGCCAATGAGAATATCAATACATGTTAATTAGTAAACATGTTCTAATATTTTTTTTTGCCATATCAGTAACTGTGGCTGTTCTACTCGTATATATGTAATTTAAATCGCTACTTTTTTTTTATATTATGAAGTCTCTTTACAATCGTAGGGAAGTTTTGTCGTCACGTTTCAGGCATTAATTAGAAAATTATCTCTGTACTACTTCACTATCATCATCTATGTTAATTTGAACCAAGAGATCAACATATTTAAAAACAAACATTCATCTTATTTAAAAAAAAACTTGTTCAAAGATTTAATTTTCTATAACAGCCATGTGTACACTATAGCTTTGTAACTAAAGCTGAGGCCTCATCATTTATATTACAATCTTTGGTTGTTTCTTATTTTTATATTATTGTTATTTCATACCTCTATTAAGTATGTAACATTTTCTAATTAATACAAAGAGTCAATAAAAAGTAGAAAACTTTCCAAGAGAATGGCACAAACTTATACATGGATTTTATATTCAAAATAAGAGTTTGATGTCAAATTTTACATTTACACCATGTGCCACTTGTCACTTAAATATGGTTGCTATAACTTTCGGTAATAATCTTTGTATTGTTAAGTTAAATAGCTAAAATTGATATTAGCTAGTACTAACCTTATCTAGCCTATTTAATATATATGCATATATATTCAATTAAATAAACTACAACAGCTGTTATGTAGAGACAACTAGATAACTAAAATTCCAGTAGTTCAAAGGATTAATGTGTAAATATCAACTAAAAATATTAAATTAAAGTTTTACTTAGCCTATTGCAAGGTTCAAGGTTTAGCAATGCTATCATAGGATATATCAAAGATTTTAAAATAGCTGTGCAATTTGTAACAATGTGTTCGTTTAACTTGCTAAGTTTGAGGGAAGGAATAGTCTAAAATTTTCTACTCTGTGAGCACAGCCGGTTTGTTTATTTATACAGTTTATGAAGAACGTTCGTATCAAAATTAGTTCGCCTATTTCCTAGTTTTATAAAAGAATACTTTCTTGATAGCTATATAAAAAAGTTTATATACTTTCTCACCAGATTTTTTCCTTTTATTATAATGTGGAGACCAAATAAGGGGGCCAAATTCCAAGTCGCCTCTCACAAGAGGAAGATAGAGGCAAGGCCGTAGCCAGCCAATAATTTCAGGGGGGTTTGGTGGACCCATCCCCCAATTGACGGAGGCTAGAAAAAATTCTTAATAATAAACACCTCTGGAAGCTCTCTGAAGTGCTTTTTATGGTAACACAGCCCCCTAATTTGTACTTGTACCTTAATTTTGATATTGTTTGAACCATAAGTAAAGCCATATATATTCTGTTCATAAAATTTCGGGAGGGGTTTCAACCCGAAAACCCCCCCCTGACTACGGCCTTGGATAGAGGTAAAGTTCATCTCTGGGATTTGTAAAGTTCTTCGTGTTTCTTCTAATAAAACCTAACGTTTTGAATGATTTTGTGACAATATTAGTTGTGTGTGAACAGAAAGTAGAGTCTTAAGTCTAGAGAGAGTGAGGCCAAAGTCTTTAATAAGTGATGTAAGGGTTAAATAATGGTCTGATGAGATGTAGTCAATCTTAATAGTTTTTGTTATTGAGAAAGTCATTTTCACACACTTATTATTTGGTTTTCGTTTTGGTAACTGTTCAGGTTACACGCACATATTGATGACGATGATGGAGTATAGATGAGAAATGTAGAATTTTAGAAGAAATACACCGGCATTCTCGTTTAGGGAGAGTGGGAAAACATTTAGGTAAAACCATCCTCAGTACATACAACTGGGGTTCGAACCCTGATTTCCTCGTCAACATTGTTTTGTCACAAACCTTTTATTTTAGGTTGACCTTACCACTGATGGCCAGTGTATATGTTAGAACATAGTTTGAAGTAAATGTCTCATCTGATTCTAATCCTATGTTTATAAGTCTATATTCAACAAATTTAAAAATGACACATGGATACGGGAATCGAATCCAGGACCTTGGGCTTAGTACGCCGGTGCTCTAACCACTGAGCTATCCAGGAATTGTCTCGTGCCCAGGGTCATTCTCCACTCATATTTTAAGGCAGAGTCTGTGATAGATGTGCGTAAATCGTTGGTTACAAGTGTATGGTCAATTAAGATCAAGAGCTATCAGATAACGCAGTCACCTTCGACTGGGGAGTGCTTTATGCTGCCAATTGTACAATTACAACTCCAATTACAACTATCCAGAATTTTTTCAGGGGTAGGGGGCCTCATTATTCAAATAATGTCCGATGACGACGGTCATCTCAAGACTAAACAGCGGGGGAAGGGGTGAGTACGAATCTGACCTGCATGGAGAGAAAAATATATTAAAATTTCGTACAAAAATATAATGAAGTAAACCCATTCTTGCATTTACTAATAATTGATATACTTTTAATGACTTTTAATAGAAAATATACTAATTTTACATACAATTTTATAAAAACTAATACATTTTCTATTAAAAGTCATAAAAAAATATATTAATTATTAGTGAATAAAAGCATGGATCAACTGTAAGTTCTTTTTTTTACGAAATTTTGACATATTTTTATTTCCGTGTGTGGAGGAATTACTGAGTATAGCCTATTACATCTTATTATTCACGATGTTTAGTCCTTTTAAGAAAGTGAAACTGAAATTAATTACTACTGTATTTTTTTAATTGGGAATTTGTTACTGCTATCTTTTTATAATAATTTTAAAGTTTTTTTTTAGATTTTGAGGAAAGGGGGGGTTATAGCTCCACGAGCCCCCTCCCTGGATACGTGCCTGTTACAAATGTACCAATACGCATCTACATAATTAATTAAATAGACAAGCTATTATATTTGATAGTTACAGTTATAGCCTTATCTAAATATAACATTCTCGAAATTAAAAATGTATTATTAAATTATATGTTATTATTAAATTAAAAATGAAAGAAATGAAGAAAAATACTAACTTACTGTGATGGCCAGGCCTGTGAACCCCTGCCCTACTCGTGCCAGCACCTGACCCTGGGTCGTCCAAGTGGTTGGAAGACTCTGTCCGACTGGAGGTACCTTGTTCAGTGTCGGAGTCTGAACCCAAACTGTCGTACTCTTCGCTCTCAGACTTGAAAGACTTGGATTTCCGTCGCGACCGCGTACCACGTACTTTTGAGTATTGGTCTGTGTCACACTGAAATCAAATCGACTATCAAGGACCAAACTAGACTTCATGTATAAATGTTTAAAAAGGTTTCACTAGCGAAACTCTTTTTGGTGAATATGCTTTTCTTTATCATCATATATTTCAAACCAGGTAAAGAAATCAAAAATTATGCTTGTCACTGTCATCTTACATTAAGTTTTCTTTTATATCATTATAATATGTTTAGTTTTGCACAACGCTCGAAGAGCTCTTCTTAGTTATGTCAGACAATATTACCTGGATTACCAGATCCACGTAACACTTATTTTTGAGCACAGAAAAAATATATATATTTATTAGGATAGAGTGATGACATAAAAACTATCCATTTAAGTTATTATAAATAACCTATATACGTACTAAGGTCTTTATTGCAATTCTGGTTCTTTGTAAACATCTTAATGGGTTCCATTTCTCCAAAAAATATCGGTTCTCAATTCTTAGAGGTTCCAGTCCCTCATTATCAATATTCTAGTACAATTTAAAAGTTGTAGAGATCAAGTATCTTACCACTTTGGACACAAAATCAGCAACAATCTGGATACTAATTATAAAGTGCAAACATTTATTTCTCTAGATAGAGAAAAACAAAAATTGATGCATAAATAACTATGGTAAATAAAGTGTTCCATATTGTTTATTTTTAAATATATGATTTATTGTATTTTAAGTATCATAGCAGCGTAAACAATACCTGCTTCACTTGCAGTGTATCTGAGTTCCTTGATTCGTAACCAAAGGTTGAATGCAGCTGGGGATTTGAAGCCATGCTTTCTTGCTCTGCTAGATGAAATGTTGCATATGGATAGATGTCCTCAGAGTATTCTAGAAAATATATTGTTAAGTGTACCAATATTAATTTAGTTATAATTACAACATTATATTGTTACACTCATTTTTTTATATCATATAATTGACCGTTACAAGAATGATCTTATAGGGTGAATATATTAATTACATTTTTATGGCACTGTTGTTTAATTTATATTTAATATTGTAGCGAGGGTGACCTGGTGGTCTAGGGGTAAGGTGTCAGACTTCTGTGCTGAAGGTCCGGGGTTCAATCCTCGGTCCCGGCACAAATTTATCTGATTGCCAAACCCTTCCTTCACCTCTGACAAGATGTGTATTAATCACAGCTTGTGAATGTGAGGAATGCCAGGCCTCCACCGTGGTTCGGATTCCACGTTAAACTGTAGGTCCTCCATTTCATCTCACAATCACCCTACCATTGCACATTAGCGTAAGTGCGTATAACCCGAACAGGTAGTAAGACGCGGTGCTAATAATAATAATAATAATAATAATAATAATATTGTAGCATTTTGATTACTAATACTAAATAATTTCACACTTAAGTTGAAACCTGATCTGAATTATAACAAGAAGAATTTGAACCCGACTCCTACTAAACTTGAAAACTGATTGCAACTAAATTTGGAAACAGATTGTCACTTTGTTTCTCTTAAATTACCGACACATATGTACCACTCAAGATGTTACTGATAAAGCTGTTGGTCTCGCAAAAATCAAATCAATCTTCACTCAGTCATGACGTGCCCGACGTTCTCTACTGGTGTCATCAGCTTTTCTGGGTACTTATATTTTCAGTGTGTGATCTAGAAGTGATTGTTTTATCATGGTTCCTTTAAATAAACCAGTATTTTCATAAACGTTCATATAGTCTTTGAAACATTTTCTTATTGGACAAACATATATTAGGAAAGCTATCAGCTTAGAGACATTTTCACCCTACGATTGTCTTGATTCGAAACATCATAAAAATGATCACTTATATTTTTTATGTTTACAGAATAGTCATTAATATTGTACATGAGCTATAAAACATAATACCCAGAATAGTCCCAACCAAAATTGTTCCACATCATTGGTAAAGTTAATATTAACCATCAATTGATCTTTGCCCTTAATGATTTACTTACACACGTAGGTACTTCATTGATTTTATGAGACTGCATAGTTCCACATTAATTAGGTAATTGAACACTCAACAATAGGAGGTTGTGTGGGACCATCCAACGATTGTCTATCTCAAACGCTCAAGAACGGATAATGGCCGAGCACCCTCCATTTTAGGAATGCCGTCTACGTTATTTGGAATATCCGTCATGCCTTTAGACTTAGCTATTTAAAAGCTCCTAGGATAATCTTTGCTACATACAGGAAGACGATCGATTCAAACGTCCATATGAGTTTGTACCATATGTTTAGTTAGACTTGCATGCAGTTGTGGGTCAATGTTCGAATTCGGAATCTCCGAACTTATCGATCACCTGGTCTGATATTTTTCTGAAGTCATAACAGTGGCTGCACATGTGGCAGTCCTTTTTTTGCCACTCCACAGTGTACATAAAATACTTGTACTGCCTTTAATGCCACTGAAGAGCCCCTTGAAGACATGGATAATTTTTAAACAGCGTCTAGCCTTTCTATGGTAATTCAACATAATATAAAAAATACCGCATTCATATATATTCAGTAGTTTTCTAGTTATAAGCGACCATATAAGTTCAGAAACTATCCTTTATAAGGATTTGTGAATTAAAAACAACCAACTAAACTAAAATATGATTTCTCTTTGGATTTACTATTGAAGTGTGTTCTGCATTTACTCTTTAGATTTGGTGATCAAGTTATACAGGTAAATAACGAATTATACATTCAATAGGAAAATTCATCATTGATCACGAGCTTAAAGACAGAATCTTTGAAAACCATCATTTTGATTTGATTTAATTCATTTGATTAATGACCTTAAACCTTCCTGGTAAAAATCTACACAATATAAATAGTTCATTGCAATCATTTAGGTGATTCCATACATCTTAGGAAACAGATATACAGAGAAACACTTTATTTTATAAGTAGTAGAGATCTGTTTGTCATAAGAAATAATTGGAACACAAATAACTATAGCTCGAAAATAAAGTCAGATAAGGCACATGTTCCTATGGAATTTTTTCAATGTTTTTGTGTCTTGAGTCCACCCCTGAATTGGGTCCCTCATATTAAGGTACATCCTGTATAATTAAATATATGGTAATAAAATTGTGATTATCAAATCGATTTGATGTAACGTTTTGTGCTGACATCTTCCTGTATGTTACTACCAACTACCACTAAGCTGTAAGAGACCTGTGGTACACCATTTTATTCTCCAGATCTAGCGTTGTTTAGTTCTTATCTTTAGGGATATGTCAAAATTACACACACCAATGAACACGAGATTATTTGCCATTGATTCCATATATAATATATTTTATCAAATAAAAACGGTTTTGTTCTTAAATACTCTCACACGATTCAGATTTACTATTTTCGGGATCACTCATGTTCCTTAGTAAACTAATCTCTAACTTAGTAAATAACATATAATTGTGTGGTAAATTAATAATGGCTTTCAATGTTTTAACTCACATAATAAACATATTTAATTTTTGGAAAGGGCATTCATGGAATTAAAGTGGCCTTTTGTGTATGTATAGTACTTTAAAGACAAAAATAGAATTGTAAATTCATATACAGATCAATTTGTCTTATATTATAATTATAAACCTGCCTATTTAAAAAATAACAGTATAAGGTATTTACTTTTTTATCCCTGTAAATGTCGCCCATTGTTTTGATAATATTTACAAAAATGTTGGTATCAATATTTTCATTGCAATTCTTGTTTAGTTTCTAAATGTCGAAAGTGTTCGAACTGTTCTACATGTGTCGATGATGATGGAATGTACCTGGTATACGCTCAAGCCCACTCACATCTCTGTTTGGGGAATGCAAGGGTTTACGGACCGTGGCGTAGTATTGCTCACGTTGTTCCAGGTTCTGTTTGTTATCCAATACTGCCGTGGTCTGGGACTCGTGGAGACACAAGTCTTCTTGAATAGGTTCTGAAATAGTCAACATTGCTCAAATCATTATCACTAGGGAGTACATTCTTAAATGGCCGTATGCAAGAACTTGACTAAGTGGATGTTTTGTTGACACTAGCGTGGGTTTGCATGCGGCATCATAGGTTAAAAGGTGGAGCAATAGTGTGCTCGGTACCACACTATCGGTCCTCTAAGCATTCACTATACGTTCTTGCATACCACCCTTAAGGGTCCGGCACCTTAACTCAGTCGGTATCCTGTCTGCCTTCTGAGCTAAGGGCATAGCCTAAAATTTATCGTTGATGAAAACATGGGTCTACCATTTCCACAGTGATAAATTAACAGCCGGTAACTGGATGTTGTGCCTGTCCTAGTCTTAAGTTAGATTAATAGGTTTATGAAACTACGGCAGGTCTAGCAAGCTGACAGTGATAAATATATAGCTGAATAAAAAATTGACCACAGGCTGGAAACCGTAATGGATATAAGGTAAAGTAGATTATTACACACCAAAAATGTTTAAAAGAGGCAAGCAAACAGGGATTAAAATATGGGGTTTAGGCACCAGAATGGCTTTTAAGGCAAGAATAGCACACAATAGGCAGTGTAAAATGATTTTACTACCTACTGTTGTATTTATTACCTACAGCCAATTCACATTAAGCTGTTTTTAGTATCACATCTTACTGCTCACTCGGGTTACAAGCATTTGTTCTATAATTACGCTAAAATGTTAGGGGCTGGAAGGTGGAATTTAGAGGAATATCTGCATCAACGCAGAGGGAGAGTAAAAAACCATTTAGTAAAAAACACAAGTACACCGAACCGAGATTTGAATCTCAATCTCCCTTTACTTGGCAGTCCAGTTTACTGCTAAAGTGACGCCTTAGCCCATTCGACAAATGATGCGGGTCACATGCTGTTAATCACTAGATAATTTTCTAGATTTTCAGATATAATGTTTTTTTATAATTTGAAAATCTGAATTCTATTTCACAATGTCAAAGGACAAAATTTCAAATTTGCTGTTTCCTCCCCAAGATGTCTGCCATTTCTCTTGTCGTCCTCCACCCAATTTACTCTCATCGGAAGCTATTTAACAAGCGTCGATTTTCAAACCTACCGCAATTTACCATTTCTTGGAATCTGAACTCTTTCGGCAGAAAATTCATATAGTATGAAAAAAAAGAGGCCAAACCCTAAATAGATGCGTTAAGATACGTATTCATAAAACAGGCAAAAACCAACCGAATAGGCTATTAATAGGCATTATAAAATTAATATATTGTACTCATAATAGCACGAAAGGCATATCTCAACTGACTATGTTTTACTATCAAGAAAAAATAAAGGCAAATAGACAAAATCCGGCCCCTAATTATCACAAGAAGATAAACAACATTTTAAAAGTATATTTCATTACAGTGATATTTCTTGTCGATTTAAGCGAAGATGCGAGGAGGCAACGTCACCGTTTGTTAAATTAATATCTAGACATCAAATAATACAAAAAATCCACAATATTTCAGAAACTATTGAACTAAATAATTGGTGCCAGCTATATGGTTTAGAGCATCATCATCATGAACATCTTCCAGCCATTGGCTGGGTCTGTATGGAAAATAAACCTCTCCACCGCCTCCTTTCTTCCCACCACCTCTCTCCCTCCACCTTGGCCCAGTCCTCTCCTCTCTCTTCCACAATCCTCCTAACTCCTTTTATCCATCTGTCCCTTGGTCCTCCTCTCGGCCTCCTACCCCCCCACCTCCATATCCAACATTCTCCTGGGCATCCTTTCCCTCTCACATACCACCTTAGTTGTGTCTTCTCTATCCTGTCCTGGACTGGCTCTTCCTTTACTATTCCTCTTACTCTCTCATTTCTCATCCTGTTAAATTTTGTCACACCGATCCATGTATTTGAAAAGTGTACTTACTGCGACGCAGGCAGAAGCAGACCCCGGCTAGGGCAAACACTACTGCACTGACTGACACTGCACTTGGCACTATCACGTGACTATCAAGGTAGAAGGGTATTTCTTCTGGCAGGTTGGTCACTCCTGTGTCTGGTAGAGGTTGACCTACACAAGATACAACAGTCTGGTTCTAAGAATTAACATACAAACACGCCTCGTACATAATAATGATAGTTGAGTCATTCTCTTTGCATCAGACAATGGCCAACACAATTTTAGATACAATGTTGAGTCCAGGTAGAGTCAATAGTGTAGTATTGGAAGGATACGAGTCTTTCGGATTTTGCTAAAAGTGTAGCACCAGATGCTACTAGAATGCTTATGTTAAGCATGTGAAAATTTATATTAAATGCCCATAACAAAACCAAACTTATTTGAGCCCCCCCAATTGATAGCTTGTTTTGCATATGGTGTTACCTTTGAGAGTAAATTAATGAACGATGCACAGTGATCTATAAGTGTTTCTGTAAATGTTATTGTAATTTTTGAGTACATGTTCATATACTATCATATATATATACAACGTGGTACAGAATAAATGTGCCAAACTCACAGGGACGGTAGGGGGGCCACAAAAGGAAGAGCTTGATACGAGGAACCCGGGGTCGCAAACCTTTCCTTCACCCCCAAAAGTGCGAGTGAAGTAACAGGGGCAGATAAGCAACAAGTGCCTTTAATAGCAGCAAACATTGCAGGGTTGTGGTATTGACATACAATGACATGCGTAGGAAACAAGAAATAGATTACAGGTAGACTGAAAGCAAGAAACATGTGTATGTAGTAATTTGTTTATTAATAAAAGATAATATGTTTTACAAAAGTTGTTCAAATAAATGGTACGGCACACCGCACAGACTTTCTCTCTCTTTCTATAAACTCGTAAGATTTCTGAACGGAATAATGTACATTGTATCATCACCACTCCACATAAGAACACGCATAAAATAATATACGATGATATATAATCAATGAGAAAAGAGGCGCATCTTTGTCCACCTAAGAACATTTCAAACAGTTTAATGTCTTCCACAAGGGTCAACACTTCGTATTAAAATTTCAATTTCTGGTTAAAATTTTAACATTTTAAAAGGTGTTGCAGATCTTCAAGTCATCGCATTGATATTTAATTATTCATTTATACATTTTGACCAATAAAAAATGTAAATATTGACTATTGAGTCTAAAATGGAGATAGATCATTGCTATGCAAACATTTCTCCTAAGAGATTTAAGGAAAAATATCATACTTTTTTTAGATACTTACTTATATTTAATTACTCTATGGCATTGGAGTATTATTGCGTTAAGATTTAAGTAGTATATGTTTACAACTAAAGCTCACAAAATTGTATTAATATATTTGCAAATATCTCAGAAACTGCTGTTTTTATAAAAATATATGTCAAATAAAAGTTTTTTATTTCTAATAGTCCTACAATTTTGCAATGATAAGTTGTTTAGTTTCTCCAATAGTTGTGGAGATACGGAAATTAACGCTTCTGTAATGTACCCTAAAAATCATTTTCATAGGAAAATGAAAATAGCCAGTTTATTTATAATCTTAATCAACGCCTAGATACGAATTTTAATCAAAATCGTTTAAGCAGATTTTGAGAAAACAAAATTTTTCTCTTTTCGTCCTTCAGTAAACTACCCTTAATTTTAAGTTTTTATAGACACACAGAGAGACGGCATTGCAAATACTATTTTTTAGGGTTCGGGGGGTCATGAGACGTCGACATCCATCAACATTTCAGGTTAGTTTTTTTTTTACGGTCGCAATACTTAAACTTTAATGTCCAAAAAGTTAAAAAAAAATCATATAATTGCGTATATATTGAAAGTTATTGATTTTTTAAAAATATGTTTCGGATAAAATATCTGTATTATAAATATATATACATATTTGTAATGCTAAGTAATTTCATATCTCAAATAGTTTCGGAGCTATTTAAAAAAATGTTAATTTACGCATCAGACCGGAGCCTTTAAAGCCATTTTGCCGAAATATTGAGGGTAGCCATTTTGTTTGGAATATTTATTAATGTTTATAAATGAAATTTAATCAAAATCGTTGGAGCCGATTTTGAGAAAATCGACTTTTTCTCTTTTTTCCCTTCAGTAAACTACCCTTAATTTTAAGTTTTAATAGACACACAGACAGACGGCATTGCAAAGACTATTTTTAAGGGTTCGGGGGGTCATGAGACGTCGACATCTATCAACATTTCAGGTTAGTTTTTCTTACGGTCGCAATACTTAAGCTTTAATGCCCAAAAAGTTAAAAATATATATATAATTGCGTATATATTGAAAGTTATTGATTTTATAAAAATATGTTTCGAATAAAATATTTGTATTATAAATATATATACATATTTGTAATGCTAAGTAATTTCATATCTCAAATAGTTTCGGAGCTATTATAAAAAATGTTAATTTACGCTTCAGACCGGAGCCCTTAAAACGATTTTGCCGAAATATTGAGAGTAGCCATTTTGTTTGGAATATTTATTTATGTTCATAAATGAAATTTAATCAAAATCGTTAGAGCCGATTTTGAGAAAATCGACTTTTTCTCTTTTTTCCCTTCAGTAAACTACCCTTAATTTTAGGGGTAGATATCCAATTCCAAAAACCCCTCGGGGCAACCCTATGAAAACCCTAGATATCAAGTTTCAGCTCAATCGGTAAAATAGTTTAGGCTCTAGTTGGAGGTACAGACAGACAGACAGACAGACAGACGGAAATTCAAAAACCACTTTTTCGGATTCAGGAAGTCATGAAACGTCAAAATTCATCAAAATCTCGAGTTCGATTTTTTTGACGATCACAATACTTTCTCTACCTGTAAGATAGAGAGAAAGTAAAAAGCGTCCAGCAAAGTCAACGCACAAATTGAAACGAAGAACCATTTTCACCTGGACCCGTTCAAAAATGTCTGGCTTGGAGGGTACAAAAATCACATGGGGCTACGACACGTGCGACCAAATCTTCTTCACTTACCACAGGCGTTTCATAGATCAGGGATTTCAACTGACCACATAAAAAAATCTAGCGCAGTCAGGTCTGGTGATCGGTCTGGCCAATGGATTGGCCCACCTCTGCCAATCCACCGGCCTGGAAATGGGCCTTAAAGATGCCGCCGTACGGCAACTGGGAAATGTGGTGGAGCCCCATCATGCTGAAACCTCCATTGTTTGGCGAATGGCCAGTGGGACATCTGCCAACAATTCCGGCAATACCCCTTGCAGGAACGTGAGGTAGTGCACTCCACTTAAGCGGTCAGGTAGCAAATAAGGCCCCACCAAGTGACTTTGCACAGTGCTGGCCCAAATGTCCACACTGTATCACACTTGGTTGCCCATGGGGCGGGTGCGGTGAGGATTAGCGTGCTCCCAGACGTGGCTATTCCTCGTGTTGAAGATGCCATCCCTGGTGAAAAGGGACTCATCTGTGAAGAGCACGTTTAATGCAAAGTCTGGCCGCACATCAATTTGTTGAAGGAGCCACTGACATAAATTCACTCGTGGCTCGTAAACATGTTCGCTGATAACTTGGACCTTTCTTGCGTGGTAGGGCTCCATTACATCTTCGTGTAGCACTCGCAAGATGGTCAAGTGGCCGACACCCAGAGCGTGGTTGACAGCCCGTGAGCTAATCGACGGTTCCTGGCTCACAAGATGAAGCACCTCCTCGTCAAATTCCGGCGTTTGCCTTTCCCGTTGTGCTCCAGCATTCCTCTTATTGACTAACACTGACCCTCTCTCTCGCAATCTTGAATGTAGGCGTACAAATGTCACACGGGAGGTCTGATGGTGCGCTGGAAATCGCGGGTGTTGCCGAGTGCACAAGCAGTCAGAAAAGGATGTCTAAGTGCATACCCCTTCTGACTCCAGCCAACGGGCTGGGTTGAATCACAGGAGATATAAAATAAATTATTGCTTTAGCACAGCATGAGTAGCCGGGTTTATCAATTGTCTCTTCAGTTGGTTCTATTACCACTCTGTTAATTGAAACACCTGTTGCTCTAACATTTTTCCTGTGTTGTGTTATATAAATAGCAACAAGGGGTTAGTTAGGGAGTCAGCCATGCGTTAATGATTTCGGGTCCTCCACCTGTGCACTTCGGCAACCCTCAGGTGTGTCCAGGGCAGACCCTTCTAAGACCCTTTAACATTCCTTCAACCGTCTGTGCACTTAGGTGTTATCCGAAATCGCAGCCGGTGCAACGCCTCGGCTGACCTTGAACTGGTGTAGGCTTCACCGTACACAAGGTGCATGTCGGCCAGCTCTGCTAGCGTAAACCTTGCCATGCTTTCCTAACCATCTGCAGGCACAAAGTGACTTGCCAGTGGCCAAGGCCATCCCCAGCATGCGCTGATTAGCATCTTTGAAATATGCTTGTTGCCTACCTGCCCCTGTTACGTCACTCGCACTTTTGGGGGAGAAGGAAAGGTTTGCGATCCAGGGTTCTTCATATCAATCTCTTCCTTTTGTGGCCCCCTACCGCCCCAGTGAGTTTGGCACATTTATTATGGACCACGTTGTATATATATTTATACATACACTCTTGTTTTTTTAAAATAATGACAACATTTATAAATACAGTGTACCAAATATGAATAAAATGAGTCAACATCTTTGGATAAAATGTAAAGATACACAGAAAGACAGTTAAACGGACGGTATTCCAAAACAATTATTCCGGAAATAGTAGTATAGAAGACTTTGCTATAAACTTAAGACATTTCTTTCACTTCCATAATTTTTTTCTTTTTATATATTTTTTGCCTCCAAATTGCACAGGGATATTCAAAAAACTATGCCATAACAAATAATCTTTTACTAAACATTTTGTAATTTGTGAAATATTCATCTCATAGTTAAGGTCTGTGAAAATACTTCCTTAGTAATACCTACGACCGTTCCCATTTTAATGAGTCTATGTAGTTCTTTATTATTTTAAAGATTTAGTCAAAAGTTTATTTCAAGACATCAGTAGCATATTTTTGAGATAGTGAAAGATTAATATCATCCTTTCAATGTGTAATCGATTCCTAAATGTGCCAACATGTTCAAACATATTTAATATATTTTTGGTGTAACTTACTGAGATCTTGAATTCATAATAATCCCCGCTGTGTAGTGGTCAGTGCACCTGGCTACGAGCCTAGGGGTCCTGGGTTCGATTCCCGGCTGGTACCGTGGGTATTCTTCCATAAAGGGGAACAGCCCCAACGGTCACCAAGGTTTAGTTAATTAGGCTTAAGTTAGTCTTAAGTTAGGTTTAAGTGTTTTCAATGGTTCCACACTCTCATACTCACTATCAACCTCATACTCACTATCACCATCACCTCATCTCATCGGGACATGGAAAGAGCCTCCACGGAAAGGATGTACGATTTGTACATTCGGGCCTCCCCTGGGCAACGGTACATTAGTACGGGCTAATATTTCCACAAACTGGGCTACGATTGATGTAGCCTAGACGCGCAATATTATTAAATCTTCTATTGATCAATGAAACATTTGTAAGCCACACTCATGTGGATTTAACACGTCTTATTTTTAATTACTTCAAGTATAGGCTCTTAAAGTCTTGACTAAAATAATAATTTCAGAACCACTTAACATAGCTTACATTAAATAGGGATATAGCGAAAACGTCTTCAACTAATTTATTAATCAAGCATCATTTTAAGGAGTCTAGGCTTTACGCCACCAGTTACCACAATGGATGCATACCTGTGTTTGGACTGAGTGTAGTGAAATCGTACTCTGCCAATGTAGATCCAGCGTGGTTATGACCCGTGACGCGTAGAAAATATCTGGTGCCGGGCGTCAAGTCCACCAAGGGGAATCTCTGCTGTGGTAGGATGTTATTGGATACTGAAAAAATCGGACTCGAATTACAAAAGTCACCAGATACACTTAAACAAATTGGACTTATATTTAATCAGAAAGGTACACCATTAAAATAATGAATTTTTACTTGACTAAATATTTATAAACTAATGAAAAGTTGTCAAAATAAGAACGCATTTAATTTTCCCATCATATGAAACATTAGTGAAATATAAGCTATTATACAGTATAATGCATGAACGGAATATCACAAATGTCAACTAAACTTCTCTAGGTACAGTAGAATCTCATTAATCCTAATTAATTGGGTTGGAAGCTTGTTTGGATTAGCGATAATTCTGATTACTGAGATAACACAGAAGTGTCTACGGGGAGGCAGAGTATTTTTACAAAATCTTAAATTACGGTTGAATGAGAAAATTAACATTCATTCGACTGATGTGGAACACGTAATATAAGCTATGGTTTTACATTTATAATATATCTTTTTACAGTACTGTAATGATTGTTAGTAACAAGAAAACACATAGTGTTGACTACAGCATGTAAATATGATTTCTTACAATAATCTATTTGAACTTTGAGTTTGTAATCAAATGACATATTTAATTTAATTTGGTTACCCTCCTCACCCTATTTTACGAAAATTGTGTTCGGATTATTAGAATTTCAAACTACCGGGGCTTGTCTAGCGGGGTTTTACTGTATATGAAATTTATTTGTACATACTGTTGGACCAAACACCGGTAATCCAAAATTCCGGATAGTCCAAACACACTTTTCGGAAAACGGGGAAAACAAATTAAGTCAAATTAAATAGCATATATTTTATTGTTAACAAGCTCAAAGTTTAAAGAGAATTGTAAGAAACAGTGATATCTGATAATAAAGGTTTAATATTTACATGCTGTAGTCAACACAATGTGTTTTCCTGTAACTAACAATAATTACAGTACATATTATGTCTTATGTATCAGATAGATAAATAAACATTTGATTGAACTCATTCAAGCTGTAATTTAAAATTGGTTAAAAATATGTATCCCTGTATTATCCCGCTTAATCCAAAATTTACTAATCTGAACAAGCTTCGGCCCCAATTAGTTTGGATTAATGATGTTCTAATGTATTCAATTTTAGGAATACTTACCAAGTCTCCATTCATTTTCATTTGTTGGTCCATCTCGGCGAGATTCCACAACAAAGTACAAGATAGGACAGTCAGCATCTTGCCATGCTGACAAAATCAAATGCACCGAGGTGGAGTTGATCTTCAGAAAACGAGCACTTAGCGGCGCTATTGGTTTCCCACCTTTTGTTTTCGCTACCTCTAGACTACTCGCACTTCCACTGCCAATTTTGTTGAACGCTAGAGTGAAAACAAAACAAACAAAACTATTTTTAAAGCTTAGTATTTTTATTTATTTTTAGGTATCTATTATTTTGGTTTAATGTTTGTCTTATTACCTAAATGTGTGTGTGTGTAGATTTGACTTTAGCTCTCAATTATTTAAATATTTCTCATGAAACTTTCTGAAAATGCTTTCTTTAGTGAATATAATTTTAAGGTAGTATTGAATTAATTAGGGTGTACATGAAACTTTTATTAAGTTGATAATGCTTTTATATTATTTCATATTTTCAATAAGGTAATTTTTTTCCTCCTCTAGCATTCAGATGAATAGAAAATAGAAAATAAAGCTTTTAGAAAATAGTCTAGATAAATAACTATTATTAAGATAATATCGATATTATGCTTACCGAGGATGTGCGTATAGTAGACTAAAAGAGTAGTTTATTCCTGCCAAACGGAAGTAATAGCGCGTCCCACAGCGCAGTCTATCAAGAAGGTAATATCAAACGGGTTTTACCTGCCAAACGGAAGTGATAGCGCGTCCCATAGTACAATCCACCAAGAAGGTAATATTCAAGCGGTTTTTACCTGCAAATGGAAGTGATAGCGCGTCCCACAGTGCAATCCACCAAGAAGGTAATATTCAAGCGGGTTTTACCTGCCAAACAGAAGTGATAGCGCGTCATACAGCGCAGTCCATCAAGAAGGTAATATTCAAGCGGGTTTTACCTGCCAAACGGAAGTGATAGCGCTTCCCACAGCGCAGTCCATCAAGAAGGTAATATTCAAGCGGGTTTTACCTGTCACGGAAGTATACGTTCCATGGCAGTCCAAGAAGGTATAGTCAAAGGTGTTTTTCCTGCCAAACGGAAGTGATAGCGCTTCCCACAGCGCAAGTCCATCAAGAAGTAATAGTCAAACGGGTTTTACCTGCCAAACGGAAGTGATAAAGCCAGTACAGGAGTCCATCAAGAAGGTAATAGTCAAACGGGTTTTACCTGCCAAACGGAAGTGATAGCGCTTCCCACAGCGCAGTCCATCAAGAAGGTAATATTCAAACGGGTTTTACCTGCCAAACGGAAGTGATAGCGCGTCCTACAGCGCAGTCCATCAAGAAGGTAATAGTCAAACGGGTTTTACCTGCCAAACGGAAGTGATAGCGCGTCAACAGAGTCCATCAGAAGGGAATAGTCAACGGTTATACCTGCCAACGAAGTGATAGCGCTTCCACAGCGATCATCAGAGGTAATATCAAACGGGTTTTACCTGCCAAACGGAAGTGATAGCGCGTCCCACAGAGCAGTCCATCAAGAAGGTAATAGTTAAGCGGGTTTTACCTGCCATACGGAATTGATAACGTGTCCCACAGCGCAGTCCATCAAGAAGGTAAGTCGTTGCTCTTCTCTCGACACTGATTTCCTCCCATTCCCCGAACTCTCTTCGATACGCCAGAAGGAAACCTTTCACCGCTGCCCCTCCATTGTCCCCCTGTTTCCACTGCAGCTGGACGGAATTGAGGGTAATGGTGGTAGCGAGCAGCAATGGGGCAGTAGGTGGAACTAAAATAAACAGAGATTTAGAGAAATAGATTAGCCCTGCATCACTTTACATGAATACATATAATTTAAAACTCATTACATTACTGAAAACGTTACCCCGGGAAATTTTGAAATTTCATTATTAAAAATGTGACATTTTATGTATGTTTTAAGTTCAATTTTGAATGTAACCACTTCGTAATTGCAGGGTTAGGAGGTTGGAAAACGCCTGCAATACGGATACTTTTAAAGTTGAATTAAAACCCACGTACTTTTTCACTATAACACAATGCATAGCAACTCTCAATAGGAATAATCTCTCTCTTCTAAATAAAATAACTCTATACCACTATAAAGTTAAAAAACAAATGGTTGGAGAACAAATTAATTTAATAACTAAAACAAAGGAAATGCAATGCACGCCATAATCGCAAAATAAATGTTAGCACGGCGCGCCCAGACTGAATATGTTGTTAGCTGGCGGCTATGTGTGGCGTTTTCTATTCCACATGCAAGGCCAACTGTAATTTGGTGGCTGGGGAAGGAAGGAAGGCAATAATGAGCTTTTCTTTGTTTCAGTAACTTCGCGAAATGCGACAACCCGTCAGTTTAGTATCCGAAAACCACACGGTGTGACCAATTGGTCGGTACGTTTTGGAATTTGCTCTCGTGCTCCCCTTCAGGGTGCATTAGAGCATGCTATTTTGCGTCTGCGTCTGAAGGAAGGCACGCCTGCGCATCACCGCTCTAGCCTAGTGCCTGACAGCGTTCAGGCTATTGCTTGCATCACAGCGGGTGACATACAGAGTCAGGCACGATGCTAACAAATGCTCGGAAGGGCGGCTGAGGCAAACATGCCCATCAAAGTAATTTATTACTAGGATTGTAAAAAATACTTTTACTCTTATGTCTTTAAAAATGCGGCGCATGCTATGCATGCATAGAGGATTCACCCCTGATATATACATACATGTACATGCATACACACATAAACACATGCACTTAAACCCTATAATAAGTACTAAAATGTCTATATTATACCAGATTCACTTATTAAACTCACCTTGTACTTGTAGGGAGTACATAATACTATCAGATCCCAAATTATTTTTCACATGGCATGAATAATTTCCCTCGTTGTTTCTTTGAACATTTTGGATGAAAAGAGTGTTTTCCGCTGTCACTTCCATCCTAACAAGTGGAATAAAATAGCATATGAGTATTTATGAACCTATTTTATTTTATGATGATTATCAATGCATACTTAGATTTAAAAACCACCAAAATTAAATTTATTTAAGAGAAAAATGGACAGGATTTTAGTTCTTCCCCATAACAATGGGCCCATTGCCACTGATATGTGAAAAAGGGTGATATTAATTCAGTTGCATGCAAAGGTTCACTAGCATACGTGTTTATAACATTTTATCAAACATAATATCTTCATGCTAAGTCTTTTGGTGCACCTAAGTCACACTATGTGACATGTGACATGTGACTGACACAAAGAAACCATTAGGTCAGTGACTCTGACGCAGCCAGGATTCGTTTGTGGGGTGGGGGGGTTAGTTTCACTGACCAACTAAGCGGGGTCCATTGGTTTTTCCCGCGGAAAAATTTGAAAATTTAAGTAATGCAAAATGCAAATGCATCAAAAGAAATACAATAATATCATAAATAATAAATAATTTAAAATTTATAAAAATTGTCATAATTCTGTAATTATTATGACTATTAATTTTTTATGAACAAATTTGTATTCATTCATATTGTTAGAATATACAAACATGCAAGTTTCAATAGATTGTATTTTGGAAATTTGATTTATGAAATTATTTTATGACCTAAAATCTGAAAACTCAAATAAGAAACTTGCACTAACTCTTAACTCACACAATCATTTTTGAACTAATTCACTTTAGTCTTATGTTAATTTTCCTTGGCTTCATAGAAAGTTAATTGAAAACTTCATCCTACCCATGTGGAAAGATCATATCTGGCCAGAACTGGTCCATATCTGGGCCAGATATACCCAGATCTAGGCCATATATACCCAGAACTGGGGCAGATCTAGGGCCAATCTGGCATTCCCAGATCTGGCCAATTCCAGTTCTGGGCCAGATCTGACATTTTCCCACATGGGTCCATAACTGACACCTCTAGATGTATGTACAATAAGCCCATTAAGTCTGTCATCATTTGTAGAGTTCCTCATGTATGATTTCAACAGCCTTAGGGACGACGAGAAAGAGGTAGGTGGGTAGCGAGGTCTTGGGGGGGGGGGGGGTTCAACCCCGAAACCTCCCCTTGGCTGCGCCAGTGGTCACTCAGCGATAAAACACCTAGATCAAGTGGCATAGTCAATTCTTTAGTGTGTGATATCAAAGAGAGGGATTTATTATGACACATCCTGTTAACCATGAAAGTAAGCAGTCTTACTTATACCTTGTTTGTGGTAGGAAGGGATGTCTGAAAGGCCTTTTCTCCGTGTATTGTACATAGTAGAGCGTCGATAATTCGGAGGTAGAAAATCTGGATCATCGATAAAACGGATCGTTAAGAAAAAATATTTATAAAAATAACCACAGTGGCACAACATCATAGACATAGCCATCAAAAAACACACCTCGAACCTTACTAAAAAAATGAAGACTTTTTGTTGCTAGATTTACCTTATTATAGTCCTTCAGAATTTGTGATATTTAACCAAAAAAAAAAAGGGCAATTTATAAATTAGTTGTTTAAATAAATTGAAGATGTTTCTACCTTAACAGAGCATTTTCGTATCACGTCTATGAATTTTTTTTGGTATAAGTATTGTATTTTCGAAAATCCGGACCAGTTTGTTATCCGGAATGGGTCGATCACCAATTAGTCCAAATTATCGATACTCTACCATAGAAAAATTTTGGTAGGAGAAAGGACTTTCCAGGCATTCCTTTCTACCATAGACAGGGTATACTTACTCTATGGCCCTAGTAGCTCGAAAATTCATCGCAGTTTATCTTGAGCTAGTTCTATCCAGTCCACCTCCAGTCCCTATACCTATCTTTAGCTAGTTATATCCAATCTACCTCATTTCACCCTATCCCTATCTTGAGATAGTTCTATCCAGTCCACCTCATTACACCCTATCCCTATCTTGAATTGTTTTTATCCAATCCACCTAATCACACCCTATTTATTTCAGGTCCAATTTATTGTTACCTTGAAGAGCTACATAATGACCCTAATATAGGCCACACGCTATTGGAAAATATGTGAGGTAAACTTGCTTCAATTTAGGCTAAATGAAAGCTACGTTTGGGTTTCAACTTTTTCATTGAATATTGTCCAACTCTTATGTTTGTGTAAGTACCTTGGTTGACTGTGAAGCTTTTGATCCCCAAGTTTCCACTCGGCGATAGGGCGTGGAATTCCAACACAGAGGCAGATCATTTTCACGTTCACTTTCCAAGCGACCACCAACATTTGTCCAAAAGATACTATAGCAGCTGGAACTAACAAAGTGAATAGCAAAATTTAATCGATATTTCTGATAAAAATCATATGAAATAACTAAATATTGATATTGTATGTTATTGATAGGGAGGGATTCTTATGCAAAAAAAATAAAATTAAATAGGCAGGCAAATAGGCATAAAAAATATGGAATTTAGGCACTGTAAAAAAAAAAGTACACAATAGCAATGTAAGATTGATTTTACTACTACAATTTTATTACCTACAACCAATTCACATTGATGTTTTATTTTTTATTTATTTTTTAGCACCATGTCTCACTACTAGTTCAGGTTGTACGCATACTAATTACTCTAATAAGTTAGGGGTTAGAAAAGTGAAATTTAGAGGAAGTGTATATTCACTTGCGTGGAGGGGGAAGTGAAAAACCATTTAGTAAAAAAAAAACCTTAAATACACCGAACGAGATTCGACTCTCAATATCCCCTTCATTGATCGACAATCCAGTCTACTGCAGAGTGATGCCTTAGCCCATTCGTCCACACAAGCGGGTCACATGATATTAATCACTAGATCATTCTCTAGAGTTTCTATAGTGAAATGGGTTTTATTTCCATATACAATATTTGTATAATTTGAAAAGCCTAACTATATTTCACATGATTTCAAGGTACAAAATTTCAAATCTGCCATTTCCGAAGAATTTGAGCTTTTCTCCTGTAACAGTATAATGTTTCCTTCCCAATATGTCTGCCACTGCTCCCGTCGTCCTACGCTCATTGGAAGATATTTAACAAACCTACTCCAAACAAGTATGCCTCAACTTACAATTTCTAAGAATCTGGACTCTCTTTCAGCAGAAAATCTATACTGTATGGAAAAGATAGAGGCCAAAGCCGAAATAGGCGCGTTGAGGCACTTATTCATAAAATAGGCAAAAACCAACAAAATAGCCAACTATAGGCACTATAAAATTAACATTTTGTACTCGTAATAGCATGAAATGCTTATTTATCTCAACTACCCATGTTTTATGACTATGGAAAGAAAAGGCAAATAGGAAAAATCTGGTCCTTACTCCTTAGTTATAAAATAATATTGTTACTAAAACTGTGACAAAATTCAAACATGTACATAATATATGAAATGTTTCAAATCGGCTAGTATTATTATTATCAGCACCGCGTCTTACTACCCGTTCGGATTATACGTGATTGTGAGATGAAATTGAGGACCTACAGTTTAACGTGGATCTGAACCACGGTGGAGCCTGGCATTCCACACATTCACAAGTTGTGATTAATACACGTCTTGTCAGAGGGTTTGGCAATCAGATAAATCTGTGCGGGACCGAAGATTGAACCCCGAACCCTCAGCACAGAAGTCTGACACCTTGCCCCTAGACCACCAGGTCATCCTACTAAATCGTCTAGTAAAACAATAGATAAATAAAGTACTTACCGATTGATCTTGGTTTTAGTGTGACCACCATGGTACTGGGACCTTCCCCCACTTTATTACTTGCTGTGACCCAGGCTTCATAAGTTTCTTTGGTACTTAGACCAACTGCATCATAATGAGTATGTTGTGCGGGTAGTGTGCCTTTGATGACCTTCATTTCTTGACCCTGCTCCATTACTCGGATGTACACAGTGTACTTGGTAAGTAGTCCGTTGGGACGTCGAGGGGGTAGCCAGCTTACCACTACCGTATCTTCTGATACGACCACAGCTTTTACCCTCTCTGGTGCTTCGGGAACTTGAACCAAACAGTGATATATATGATAAATTATGAAGTGCACGATAACACTTCAAGACAAGGCCGTAGCCAGCCAATAATTTCAGGGGGATTGGAGGGGTTGGTGAGTCCATTCCCTAAATTCTGGAGGCTAAAAAAATAATATAAATGATAAACAGTTGTAGAAGCTATCTGAAGTGCTTTTTATGGCAACACAACAGGATAACTGCCGAAGGATAAAAAAAAATTCTAGATATTAAACACCTCTAGAAGCTTTCTGAAGTGCTTTTTATGGTAAAATAGCCCCCTAACTGCTGAACGCAATGACATTTTTAAAATATTAAGCACCTCTAAAAGCTCTCTGAATTGCTTTATGTGGTAGCCTCCTAATTTGTGGTAACACCCTAATTTGTATTTGTACCCTAATTTTGATAGTGTTTGAACCATAAATAAAGCCATATATATATATATATATATATATATATATATATATATATATAATTTTGTTCATAAGATTTCGGGGGGGGGGGGGGGGGGGTTTGAACCTCCAAAACTCCCCCTGACTACGGCCTTGCTTCAAGAGCAACATTTATATTTATTACACAGTTTAGTTACTAAAGTAAACGAGTGTTTGAGACAAAGGGGACACTATCATAATTTTGTTGTTTATAAAGTACACCCCATTTACTTTGAATGGTTGCGGTCCTACCCTGATGGACTATACTGTAGGCCTATCTTATAAGATAAATCATAATGGATCAATGAAAGGATAAGCTTACTACTTTTCAGTGTAATGTAATATTGCGCGTCTGGACTACATCATTAGTAGCTCAGTAGTGGAAAGATTACCCAGTACTAATGTACCGTTGCCCAGGTGACGCCCGAATGTACTAATAGTACATTCTTTCCGTGGAGACTCTTTCCATGTCTGGATGAAATGAGTGGGAGCCTCCCTAGACAGCACTGTCATGGATCCTTTTACAAACTAATACTATACGGGTAGTTGATTAAAGATCAACTCTTTAACAAACACAATCTTGATTTAATAATTCAGAAGCACAGTCTTTATAAAGTCTCCAAACATAGCGAACACAACCGTAAACTGATAGTCCTATGATACCACTGACCCTATGATATGATTGGACAGATTGGACTCTTAGCATTTAACTGACTTTCAACCTAGGTTTCACTGATCTGCTTTTACCCTAGCTCTAACGGAAAAAGGTTTAAATATAACTTAAAAAAATACTTCCTTTTAGATTTACATTACTTTGTGATGATCTGGAGATAATATAACATAATATTATATAACTTTAATTAATATAATATTAGTTAATATAACACTAAGATAACTATTTTCTTTCAATTCCACGCCACCCCATGATTACAATAAACAAACAAGATCAATTCAAGTGTCATAAGGGTGATAGTGCGTATGAGGGTGTGAAACCACTGGAAACACTTAAACCTAACATTAGCCTAATTAAACCAAAACCTGGCGACCTTTGGGGTAATTCCTCTTTCGGAAAGAATAACCAAGGCGCCAGTCGGGAATCGAACCCAGGACAATTAAGTTCGTAGCCATGTGCACTGACCACTATACCACGGGGCTGGTTACTTCTCAGGCTTAACGAAGGATACTTCTTTGAGTCTGATAGCTCAAGTTTAAAAGCTGTAAATAACGTTAATTGATAAAATTCCTTAAATTTACTTTTTGGAGATAAATTTCTGAATTCTATGGCGTATAAAAAACTAATTAATTTTGTGTAACATACAATGCATCAAACAGTAAGGTAAATCATTTAAAAAGTCTTTATAGTGTTTCAGTGTGTAATTGTACAAGTGAGAGTAGAAGAATGGTAGCAATTAAAGGAGGAAGAATGGTGTAATGATAGAGAAAGATAGAGGCAATTTATTAAACTGAGCCGGCCACAGGCTAGAAACAGTTGATGATGATAGTGACCATGATAGTGTTTCAAATGGTGAAAGAGTCAAACATTTTCCAATGATATTGCTTTTATAAGAAGGTATGAAATATATTTTTGTTTCTGTTGAAAGGTAACAAACTTTACCCAGCCTGCCTGCTCGTTTCCAATGAGGTGTATCCTTTAAGATAGGGCCATATTGTAACCAGTCAATGTAAACAGAGTACATAACTTATTTCAAGCTGTATAATTATCTGAAGGAGTTGTAGTTATATTCATTTTAACTTTAGTAAGAGGAAATGTAAATGAAATTTTTGTAAGGAACGAACTTTATAATACAGATCAATGGGTGTTACAATAAGTTAATATAACCTCAAAAGTGAGTTAAGAGATAGTTTATTGTAGAAGATTGAAAAAGAAAAAAATGTTTAGATAAAAATAAGTAAAAAATATGAGAAATTATTGAAGATAAAATCTTAAGTCATGTATGATAATTACATATACTCACAACCACTCTTTGATGATACTAATTATTAAGAATTACAGAACAAAATAGTTATATTATGAGGGTTAGAATAATTCCAGCATCTGGAAAAATTAATTCAAGAGTTAAATTATTATATGAATTGGTTAAGGATCTGTCAATTATGATAAAGAATAAACATAGTAATCCTACGAAAGACAATTCCACTAAACTTTAATAGAAAGATTAGTAACTAGAAAAATAATAACAGGGTGATTCTATGAATAATTACCAGTTAATAATAACAGGGTGATTCTATGAATAAATACCAGTTAATAATAACAGGGTGATTCTATGAATAATTACCGGTTAATATTCATAGAATCACCCTGTTATTATTTTTCTAGTTGCTAAACTTTCTATTAAAGTTTAGTGGAATTGTCTTTCGTAGGATTACTATGTTTATTCTTTATCATAATTGACAGATCCTTAACCAATTCATATAATAATTTAACTCTTGAATTAATTTTTCCAGATGCTGGAATTATTCTAACCCTCATAATATAACTATTTTGTTCTGTAATTCTTAATAATTAGTAACATCAAAGAGTGGTTGTGTGTATATGTAATTATCATACATGACTTAAGATTTTATCTTTGATAATTTCTAATATTTTTTACTTATTTTTATCTAAATATTTTTTCTTTTTCAATCTTCTACAATATACTATCTCTTAACTCACTTTTGAGGTTATATTAACTTATTGTAACACCTATTGATCTGTATTATAAAGTACGTTCCTTACAAAAATTTCATTTTATCTGAAGGAGGCATAAACATATTCTGGATATCAAACTTTTATGTACTCTATACACATTACTTTATTTATAAATTAAAATCTAGTTTTTATTAAATATATTTGTAATGTGCTAAATTGTACCTGCTTCTTCAGTCATACAATAGGTTACTGGACTGAGAACTCCATCACCAGCCTTTGTTGTAGCCAAAATTTGTAAACTATAGTTAGTAAAAGGCAAAAGACCATGCAGAACGGAAGTCAGTGCAGTTGTCACCTTGGTTTCTCTAACATCCGTTTCTGCAAAGAAAGGATTATTTAAACTTCATATCAGTTGACATAAATACAAGCGACTTTTCGCTATAGCAGTTGTATATCAACAATTATAAATTAAACTAGGTCATAATGAATGGTTTAATTTTATCATAATTTTTAGAAATATGTAATAGGCACGCAGTTAAACCATCAAAACTCTATCGACTGTGATATCCAGGTGCCTTTCAAATTAAATATATTTTTCTCATTTTTTAATACTCAATAAATTTCTTTTATCATTATCTCCCATCTATTTCCATCTAGTTTGTTCAACACACTGCAAAGTTTTCTATCTTATAAACTCTTAGACAAAAAACGTTTAAAACCTTTACAATTTCACATCATTAGCTATTTATAATTTATACCAGAGGTCTTCAACTTTCTTATGCCTAGGGGCCAAAATTTCTGTGTCTTGTGTGCCGCAAAGCTGTACCGATAGTATTAGGATTGAGTCTGTAACATTGAGTTACAATAGGACCCGCCCCCATGTTAACCTTCACACGTAACTCGCCTTTTTTATTCATACTACTCGCTCCAAATAGTATAGAAACTAATAAAATCCCTACAATAGTACTCTTTTCTATTATAGTTCTCGTAGTTTGATACAATATAATAGACAATTCTGAACAATATAAAACCAGAATACTCTACAAATAAAACTGTTCATGTACTTACCGAATGTATCTTTTGGGTAGAGCAACCACCTAGACGGGCCAACACCTATAGAATCCTAGTACGGGGAGTTGACCGAGCGAGCTATGATGTTCCAACAGCTGATGTCCACACCGATTTGATCAAAGCAACATTAAAATGGGCCGGGCAAAATTTGCCTTGACTAGAGGAAGACTGCTTACCTGCCCTCTGATGGGAGAAACGTGAACTACATCAACAACATCAGGTGATCGAAGAAATGTTCTGGAAGGCTAAAATATTCATATTAACGCATTCTTATACTCACACTAGGGATTAAGCCTGTCTCCGACAGGTGACGTTTCAGATTTCTCGTGAAGTTTGTTCTCTGTTTGTTCATAGCAGGAGGTAGCGCGATTGTTCTTGTCTACTAGAATTGTCATTTG
Source organism: Timema podura (assembly GCA_033556935.1). Taxonomy (NCBI): domain Eukaryota; kingdom Metazoa; phylum Arthropoda; class Insecta; order Phasmatodea; family Timematidae; genus Timema; species Timema podura. The sequence continues at coordinate 113,348,777 of JAVRXN010000010.1, forward strand.
CCGGTTTAAAGTATATTTGTATTAAAACTTAATACTTTTCTTCACGTAAACATTAAAACTTGTTTATAAAATAATGTAAAATATGTAAATAAAATACATACTTATTTAATTAGATGAATATAGAGCACATATATTTGTATTTGTCATTTTTTCTCTTGAAATAGTTTTATAATTTTTCATGACCCAGTGGGTCGCAAAAAAGTATTACAATAGGCCGCGGGTTGAAGACCCCTGATTTAAACAGTTTGTTTAAAAAACTTACAGATTGTTCTAGAAAGAAAACAAGTTTTCCAATTACTCATTTATCTATTTAAAAAAACAATTGGATTTAAAATAGATCAGCAGGCATTACTTTTCAAAAATGTTCATTTGGTGTTTATACACCAATTACCTACCATACCATTCCTCTGTTGGCTCATAGTACAACTTGTAAGCCTGTATGTTTCCGTGAGTAAGATGAGTGGGGGGAGGGTGCCACATCACTTGTAGGTTCTGAGAGGTCAAAGCTGAACAGGACAGCGCCATTGGAGCAGCTGAAGGCACTAAAACATAACCAACATCATTTTGGGACAAATATCAAAAGGGATTTAACTTTTTAAATACCAACAGGAATATTTTAATAAAAAGCCTCCCATCCCTCACATTTTATTGAAGCTGTGATGGAGTAGTAATATGGTACACAGTGGTGGTCGAACATACAAAGGCCTTTGATTCCTAATTGGCACTTGGTTACCGTAGATAATTTTATTGGGGTTTCATTGTAGGGTTTGTTTAATGGAGGCAGTTTTCCACTTGGGAGTTTCACTGTGCTAACTTATAGAAGTGCAATTCAAGAGGAGGTCAAATATGGTTAATTATTATTTAGTGTGTAAGTCTTTGTCATCTTGTCTTCTGTTTCGAAATATCGAATTGCGAACGTAAAAACAATTAGTCTACCCATTGTTCTTATGGATGTGAAGAGTAGTCACTTACTCTGTAACAAGAGAATAAATTGAGAGTTTGTGAGAACAAAATACTGAGAAATATATTTTGGCCCAAGAAGGATGAACACACAGAAGAATGGAGAAAGTTACATATTAAAGAACTTCATGTTTTGAAAGCAACCTCAAATATATTAAGAATAATTAAGGTACTCAGGCTAAGAAGGGGTAGTAATGAGGTACGTATGGGCATTTTAGTTGGGGAACCTGAAGATACAAGACCTCTTGGTAGGACGAGACGTTTTGCTATAAAAATTGCTAAAACACTCACCTTTTATCGCGTATCCTACATTCCAACCTTAAAGTTACCTCCTAATTGAGTTAGGTTTTATAATGTCTGTTATACCATTTTATAGAGTTAACTTCATCTTGAGTCAGTTATTATACTATCTAATATATCATTTCATAAAGTTACCTAGTCACTGCCTGTTACTTTTTAATAAATATCTGGTTGGACTTACCATCCTCAAGAGTTTGGGCGATGATCTGATCTGACGGGGGTCCATCCCCTTTTGTGTTGAATGCCTCCAGGATGATGCTGTATTGGGCGAATTTGTCAAGACCCGTCAGACGGAAATCGCCCATTGTTTCACCAGCCACAGCCACCCGTGTCCAGTTGTAAGTGTCTTTGTCAGTTCTGAAAGGAGAATTAATGTTTTTTTCCGGCAGTTATGATCTGTATATAAAGGGATAAACCAATACATTTAATTTGAGTGGGCGTATAGATGTTAAGCTATCGAGGCTAACATTTTAGAACTTTTTCCTTATTGGAAATTTTAGAGACTCCTTTAGTTTGTGTAACGATCTCCCATATCAAGTTATGAGCCTGATCTTACAATTCGCCCTAAGCATTCAACATTCTTTAGTGTTCCTTTATTGGATCAAACACATCATCGGAGGAACTGTATTCTGCATGACGTCATAGAAGGAAAGGTAGAGGGAAAGAGGATCTTAGGAAGAAGGAGGATTCAAATATTGGATTACTTGAAGGAAATAAGAAAATTCTGGGAGCTGAAGGAGGAGGCAGAGGACAGGGTGTTTATCGGTCTAAGTTCACAGACAAAAGAAATGGATCTGTCGTAAGACAGTACAGTTAATAATAATTTTGTTTAAAACACCATATTGAACATGTCTCCTTGAAACTTTCCTAAATGCATAATATAATACCTTTGTCAACATTTTAGTAATAAAGAATTTCAAAATTTTTGTAGTGGAAGTGATGGCCAGGTTGTCTAAGGCAAGGCCGTAGCCAGCCAATAATTTCAGGTGGTGTTTGGTGGGCAAATACCCCAATTGCCGGAGGTTAGAAAACATTCTAAATGACAAACAGTTCTAGAAGCTCTCTGAAGTGTTTTATATAGCAACATAACCCGATAACTGCTGTAGGCTAGGAAACATTACATTTATTAAATACCTCTAGAATTAATTTGTACCTGTATCTTAATTTTGATATTTTTTGAACCATAAATAAAGCCATATATATTTTGTCCATAAAATTTCGGGGAGTGAACCCCCGAACCCCCGAACCCCCCCTGGCTACGAACTTGGTCTAAGGTGTTTAGCTCGAATTACACTTGGTCGCTATTGATGGGAAGTTTGGGGGCTATAATCTCGGAGGGTGTAAGGTGGATTAATTTTTTACATGTCCTGTAGTTTTTCACTAATTTATCTTATTGTTATTTAAACTAATGTGGGTGCATCTATTACTAAAATTCCTTCTTAGATTAATTCGCGGAAATTATCGAGCCCTTTAACATAAAACAAAATGATAATAATGTAAGTTTTAATGTTATAATATTATTTTTGCACTCATTGTTAAGACCCTTGTCAGTGGGCACATGAACTAAGGTGCCAGTCTTGTTTGGTCTGGTTTGTTAATGACTGGGAGATCTATATCACAGGCTGGTTTACTGAAGAAGCAAATAAGGGTATATTTTACCTCAATTTTACCTTAATAAACCTGAAGTAAACATGATTCCAGGCAGTTTGTAAGACAGGGAACATGATACCAGTACACTTTACTCATCTCTACCACATTAGTGTAGATATGTGGATAGTCCAGGACAGGTAGTAAGGAGGAGCACGGTACTATTCTACCTTCCTCATCTCTACCCATTAATGTAAATAATGTGGATATCCTGGACAGGTAGTAAGACTGGGACACGGTAATTCTACTTCTCATCTCTACCATTAGTGATAAATATTGATATTCGGACGGTATAGACGTGTAGCACGGTACTATTCTACCTTTCTTATCACTACCACATTAGTGTAAATATGTGGATATCCTGGACAGGTAGTAAGACGTGGAGCACGGTACTATTCTACCTTCCTCATCTCTACCACATTAGTGTAAATCAAATTTAAATAGTCCGGACGGGTAGTAAGACTTATTGAGCGTGAAAAAAAGAAGAAAAATGAATGTTAAGAGTGATCCAACATTATATTTTAAGGTTGCGTGAACACATTTCGTAACTGCCGATTTCAAATTTAAACCACTCTAATTCACCAAAAACTCACTTCGGTGGCCGCATGGTAAAAGGCGCTACTATTGCAGTAGAAAAGACTGTCAGTGATGGGGATATTGAGGTTCGAATCTAAGTCGTGTGTTCTTTTGGTTTTTTTCCAAAATGGTTTTCCACTCTCCTTCCCCACAAATGCGGGTACACTTCCACTAAATAAAATCTTCCTAATTCCTAAAACAATTAGTGTAATTAGTTCATAAACTTAATCCGACACCTTAGCTCAGTCGGTAGCGTGTCTTTTTACTAAGCTAAGGGTTCCGAGTTCGACTCCTGCATGGCCGAAAAATCAATCATTGGTGAATTGTGGGTTTACCCTTTCACAGTGATGAATTAACGTCTGGGGACTGGATGTTGTGCCTGTCCTAGTCTTAAGTAAAATTATAAGGCATATGAAGCTACAACAGGCCTAGAAAGCTGGTAGTGGAAAATATATGGCTTGAATAAAAAACTGACTACAGGCTGGAAACAAAATAGATGTAAAAAAAATAATAAGCGTATAACTCAAACGGGTAGTAAGACACGGTACTAGAAAAAATCAAAAATTTAATAGATGGATCAATATAAATTGACTGACCCTAATTTCCGGTAGCCAATATTGTAACCAAGCAGATCTCCATTCCAAAGTTCTCGTTCTGGAGGGTGCCACGTAATACGAAGTTGGGTTGAACTCATGGTTCAACATTCACTTGAAGAGGTGGTCCAGAGGTACCTCACTTTCCGTAATCCCCTGTGCAGAGAAAACATACACATTCCCTCCACTAATATATCAACACAATTACTGTACATTTTACATTTAAACCACGAGATACATTTTATATAACTATTCTATGTGATTTAAGGGGCGGCAAAAGGGGCACAAGTATTTTTACAGTTTTAATGGAATTTACATTTTTTGCCAAAATAAATCAGATATTTCTCCAGTAGCAACATAGAGTTTAGTTTTTCCACATGCTAATATCAACAGATCTTGAATATCTGTCAAAGGTGTCCTGGATTTGTCAACGTTTTCTCTTCATTTAAAATGTTTTAACAAAATTCCAGAACATCTTTTACAGATATTCAAGATCTGTTGATATTAGCACGTGCAGAAAACTAAACTTTATGTTGCTACTGGAGAAATATTTGATTTATTTTGGCCAAAAAATTAAATGCTATAAAAACTGTAACATTACTCGCGCTCCCTTCTGCTGCACCTCAAGGTGATTGGCCCTTTTTATTTGGCGTGGAAATGCAGAGCCATGGGAACAAACGGTATCTTCAAGAATTTTTTTTATTGTTTTGTAATTTTCTTTTCGGAAACGGTTTGTTCAAGAATAGAAGCATGTAGATTAAGTTATACTTTTTATATACACACCTCCTTATCATTTTAACAGTGATCAAATATTCAATAATCTAGACTTTTTCAATAGAAAACTGCCGGCTTCATAACAAAAAATAAGAAAATGTAACACCTAATAAACATTGATATAAGATATGAGATATGATATGAGAAGTATTGAAAATATTACTATAAAAATTTCACTCGTTCTCGAGAAAACTGATATTTCCAAACGTATGATTTTTCCGCAAGACTTGTCCGGTAGCTAGCGCCATCTACGTTTTCCGTGATCCATCTGTTCTTGTTGGCGCGGAAGGATATTTTGGTCGTTTGTGAAGCCACGCCACCCCTTTCACCCTCCCAAACCACCACCCTACAAAATAGGTTTTAGACTTGCACTCGACAGGGCCATGGACCTTAACATTTTAAGACAATTTTGGTATAAAAATGTCAACAAATAGGTTTAGAATATAGTCAGTATATATGCTATCACTAGGTCAGTAAGTTGCTGACATCTCGCCTGCTATCAAGGAATGTAAAACACAGAATATACAAAACAATAATTTTACTAGTTGTTCTATATAGTTGTGAAATATGGCCTCTTACCTTACATGATTAAAATACATTTTGGGTGTTCAAAAACAAAGAACCTAGGAACATATTTTGTCCAAAAAGGTATGAATAGTGATTGGAGGAGTTAACATAACAATGAGTTATCACCAGACATTGTTAGGGTTGTAAAATCTCGCAGGTTACAGTGGGTTGGACATGCAGCGCGAATGGGAAAATCTAGAAATGTATTCAAGATATTAACTAGCAAACCCAACGGGTAGAGACCATTGGGAAGGCTCAGGCAAAGATGAGAGAATACCATTAGAATGGACCTGAAAAAGATAGGGTGTAATGAGGTGGACTGGATAGAACTAACTCAAGATAGGGATACAATGTAATGAGGTGGACTGGATAGAACTATCTCAAGAAATGGATAGGTTGTAATGAGGTGGACTGAATAGAACTAACTCAAGATAGGGATACAATGTAATGAGGTGGACTGGATAGAACTATCTCAAGAAATGGATAGGTTGTAATGAGGTGGACTGGATAGAACTAGCTCAAGACAGAGATAAGGTGTATTGAGTTGGACTTAATATAATTAGCTCAATATAGGGAATACGTGGCTTACTTTTGTTAAGTGCAGCAATGAACCTTAGAGTTCCTAATGCCATAGATAAAATAACTACGTCTAGAATGAATATTATACCATGTGATTATTTATTTAGTTCAACAGTGATTTAGTGTAGAGGAATTCTTATCGTTAGTCACACGTTCTAGGGCGTCAGGCTGGCACTAGGTAGTAATTTTTATCTATAACTTAATCTAATTGGAAGGACTGTACCGAAAAGGGGGTATTATGGGAGTTCAAACAGCCTCGAAATATTATTAGTGGCCCAAATATATTTTTGTTTTATTCCTCAATAACTACCAAGATTTCTTTAAAAAACATTTAGTCACTTTTGAAGAAAGTTAAAGATTTTTAAGCTCGTTTTGGGTTGTAGGTGTAATGCATGTTATAAAACTAATTAACAGCTAGCACGTTCAAAGAGAATTTAACGAGATTAAAAACCCACCCTTCCCAGCACAGGAAATTCATTCCATTGTGACCAACTGTACAGGTAAACATTGCCATTTACTCTTGATCCATGTGTTTTTACTAACTTTCAGATTAAACAGGGTGTACCATTAGCTTAGACCGTCTTGTTTTGATAAAACCAGATATGATAGAATATACCATTTTCATTCTAGTCCCTTAGATTAAATATTTGAAATCATATTTACTCACTTCATGCACTAACCGGACCCGTGGTGTGGTGGTCAGTTCACCTGGCTACGAGCTTAAGGGTTCCAAATTAGATTCCCGACTGGTACCTTGGGTACTTTTTCCGAAAGGGAAACTACCTTAACGGTCACCAGGGTTTGATTAATTTGGCTTAAGTTAGGTTTAAAAGTTTCTACTGGTTCCACACCCTCATACTCACTATCACCATCATACTTATTCTCACCTTCATACTCACTATCACCATCACCTCATCTCATAGTGACATATAAAGATCCTCCACGGAAAGGATGTACTATCAGTACATTCGGACGTCCTCTGGACAACGGTACATTAGTACTGGCTGATCTTTCCACCACTGGGCTAAGAGTGATGAAGCGCAGATGCCTAATATTATATTATACATAAGGAACTTTGAGTGACAATCAAAATAGATACACTTATAAATAACATTACATAAACATACGTGGAGTACGTCCTTGGTGCGCTGGTTCCCAGCTGGTTTTCTGCATAGAGACGGAAGTGGTACAAGGTTGCAGGTTTCAACCCCTGCACAATGAGGAATGTCCTGTCACCACTCACCACTTTCTGGGGGTTGTGCTCATGCCAAACATCTAAAAGTACAAAAGCATGTTATCCAATCAGATGTATTTATTTTAAATTTCAACTCAACTAAAAGCTTGGACAAGACTTTTATAGGGCGTTTGTTCTGCGAATAAATCTCAAGAACAGGCCTACCACCGCAAATAATGGCAAGTAGTTTAAGCATTCGATTTAAAGTGGACGCTTATTGGCAATTTAATAGATTAATTCATAATAAGGCAGTTCATATTTATATAATTTCATTGATTAAAATCTGTGACGTAGAATGATTGTGAAGTATATTCATCCTATTTATTCAGAAAAATTTCTGGTCTTGTAATTTAAGAGGTATTTAGTCATCACATCACAGATTAGTTAGGTGGACAGACAGGGTGACAAATGAACAAGTCCTAAGAAGAGTGGTGAGAAGAGAGCCATTTGGAAGTTATTCTTCGGTGCAAAGCAAACTGGATCAGGTACGTCCTTAGGAGGAATTGTCTTCTGCATGACGTCATAGAAGGCAAGTTTAAGGGAAAGAGGAGCTTAGAAAGAAGGAGGACTCAAATATTAGATGACTATAATTTAAGAATGAATTTCTGGGAGCTCAAGGAGGAGGCAGATGACATGGTGCATTGGTGGTCTAAGTTCACTGAAAAAGGAATGGACTTGTTATAAGACAGAGCACCTAATAATAATAAAATTTAAAGAATAATGGAAAAATGGCACCAAACAGCTGTAGTAAATTAAACATTGAAAGGTGGCTAGAAGGGCAAGGCCTAATACACACTGAAAATTGTATGACTCCAAAATTAAAACACAACAAAAAAACACATAATTATGTAATTTTCGGAGTACATCAATCCCCTTCTTCAGCAGAAGAGAGTAAACCATAGACTGACTATGGCAGCATGGATATGGTCACTTAGATACTGTTGTTGCCTGTTTCTTGATTCACAAAAAAAAAAGGTTTAGGCTTAGGTTTATGTTTGGTGTGATTATGTGTTTGGCTGTGTTTTAATTGTGAACTACAGTTTTCTGATAAGTATCCTTGTCTTTCTAGCCTCCTTTAATATTTAACCACATTTTTTCTAGTAAATGTGTAAACCTTGCCCTTATATCCTACTTTCAATGTTTAATTTATAAACCCAAACCTAAACATCTTTTTGAATCAAGAAACAGACAACAACAGAATCTTAAGTGACCATGATCAACCTATAGCCATGCTGCCATAGTCCAGTCTGTGTTTTACTCTCCTCCGCTGGAGAAGGGGACTGATGTATGCTGAAAATTACATAATTATGTGTTTTGTTGTGTTTTAATTTTAGAGTCCTACAATTTCCTGGTAAGTGTGTAGGCCTTGCCTTTATATCCTCTATTCATTGTTTAATTTAATAAACAATACATTACTAGAATTACATTTTCACATTTGAATGTTTACTAGTTGGTAATGCTATCGATCAGAATAGTAGAAACAAGCAGATATTTCCTAATTTACTCTTTAACAAGCTTTATCTATTTTGTTCTTGTAAAATACCTACCTCTGGCCTCTTTGTATTGGAGAATGTAAGAAGTGACTGGAGAATCTCCTAAACTTGGTGACCAAGTCAGTTGGATTGATCGGCTTGTTTGTTCAGCTACTTGCAGGTTGCGAGGGAATATGGGGGGCTCTGAAAAACAACCAAACCATATATAGGGATGATAATATTAATCGTTTTATTTTATTAGTTTTAATATTTGTTTTATCTATGATATTTATAATTATTAGCCCTAAATTAATTATAATTTTATTGGGTTGAGACGGTTTAGGGTTGGTTTCTTATTGTTTAGTAATTTATTATCAAAATGTAAAGTCTTATAATGCCGGGATGTTAACTGCTATATCTAATCGGATTGGTGATGTTTCTTTGTTAATGGCTATTTCTTGAATATTACATTTTGGTATTTGGAATTATTTATTTTATCTCACCCACTTAATTATTTGGGAATACAACAGGCGATTAATCCACTTAGGTGGCCGCGTGGTCTAAGGCGCTACTCTCGCAGCAGACAAGACTACCGATGACAGGGATGTCGAGGTTTGAATCTCGATTGGTGTACTGAGGTTTTTTTTCCAAACTGGTTTTTCACTTCCTTCCAAGAAAATGCGGATACACTTCTTATAACTATCGCCTACCTAATTCATAAAATCAATAGAGTAATTATTACACAAGCGTATAACCCAAACGGGTAGCAAGATGCGACACTAAAAAAAATGCTATTAATACAATCTTTTTAATCCAATTTTAGAACACAGACACAAAGCTATCTTGAAAGAGAAATACCTCTTTATTATTGATAAATTGCACCATGATAAATATATCAATATTAAGACAAACAATTAATAATTATGTTAGAAGCATGGATGTAGTATTCTAAAAATTCTTAAAGTATTTTGATTTAGTGTGATTTATATTAATGCTTTAAAAAAATTTTGCCAAACAAAATATTTCACTGAGCCTAGATTATTGGAAACGAAATATTTTCAACTATGTTATAGGATTTATAAAAGGTATATTCAGATTCCTTTCTCAAATATAACTGATTTTATCCTACTTACGCTATGGCACTAAGAACTCGAAAGTTCATTGCCGCACTTAAAAAAGTATTCCACCTACCTTGAGTTAGTTCTATCCAGTCCACCTCATTACAATCTATCCCTATCTTGAGCTAGTTTTATCCAGTCCACCTCATTACAACCTATCCCTATCTTGAGCTAGTTTTATCCAGTCCACCTCATTACATCCTATCCCTATCTTGAGCTAGTTATGTCCAGTCCACCTCATTACACCCTATCCCTATCTGGAGCTAGTTATATCCAGTCTATATCATTACAACCTATTCCTATCTTGAGCAAGTTCTTTCCAGTCCCCCTCATTACACCCTATCCATATCTTGAGCTAGTTATATTCAGTCCAGCTCGTTACACGCTATCCCTATCTTGAGCTAGTTGTATCAAGTCCATGTCATTACACCCTATTCCAATCTTGAGCTAGTTATATCCAATCCACCTCATTACACCTATCCATATCTTGAGCTAGTTCTATCCAGTTTACCCCATTACACCTATCCTATTTGAGCTACTTCTATCCAGTATACCCCATTACAGCATATCCCTATCTTGAGCTAGTTATATCAGTCGACCTCATTACACCTATCCCTATCTTGAGCTAGTTTATCCAGTCCATATTATCAAGCCCTATCCCAATATTGAGATAGTTATATCCAGTCCACCTCATTATACTCTATCCCAAATCTTGAGCTAGTTCTATTCAGTATACCCCATTACACCCTATCATAATCTTGAGATAGTTCTATCCAGTATACTCCATTACATCATATCCCTATCTTGAGCTAGTTATATCAAGTCAGCCTCATTAATCTCTATCTTGAGCTAGTTATATTACAATCCAACTCATTATACCCTAGTTATATCCAGTCTACCCCATTACACGATATTCCTATCTTGAACTAGTTCTATCCATTCCATCTCATTACCCTATCCCTATCTTGAACTAGTTCTATCCAGTCCACCTCATTACACCTATCCCTATCTTGAACTAGTTATATCCAGTCCACCTCATTTCACCCTATTTCATATCTTGAGCTAGTTCTATCAAGTACAACTCATACTCTATTCTGAGAAATCGAGTGTTTATCTGTATTTAAAATATCAAATAGTTAAAATAATACTGCTTCAGCAAAGTAGTTTAAAGTAGCTAATACCAAATGATAACACCAACCTTGGACCAGAAGTTGGATGTTCGTGTGGTCTTGACCAAAGGCATTGCTTGCAATACACGTGTATTCTCCACGATCCAAATGGGATGCCTCCACAATGCTCAGTTCAGACAACACTCCATGAGGCAGGGAAGTCACTTTCACCAAGTACCTGTGGACCAGAATACTGACATTCCTAGTGTATCACTCAGATGCACTTCCTAATGGCATGCGTCGTATCCACCCTGGACGTCCTTGGTTTGGATCCTCACCGGCTTAATATACAACCTGATCGCCTTTTATTCTCATGCGTTACTGTGCATTCACACGTTCGCCGTAAAACAAGCCCAGAACAGAAACAGGGTCACGTGAAGAGCTCTACAACCAATCAAAAGACTTCCTCCTCAATGGTGCGAGCTGTTCTGCTAAAATTCTACTAATCTCTACTTCGTCCGATCTGCTTGAGATCCTAGAGACGGGAAAACCAATAAAATATCAGAACCAACCACCTCAAATCAGTGCGCATGCGCTGTAGAGCTAGAAGCGAGCAGACAGCTTCTTTGGATTTTGTGAGAAGATTTGAAATAACCCGTTAATATAAAGTCTGTTTATCGATGTATTGGATTGTGCCACGACACAGAGCTATCATTTGAAAACATCCATTGTGACAATGGTTTAAACTATATTTATCCACTAGAAAATAAAATATGTTAATAATCAGCTGTTTGAAGTTTGCGTTGCAATTCATCATGGGTAAACATACAGCGTAAGAATTGCTGCACTGCTCAAGCAGACTCTGCTCTCTATTTTCGGCGAACATGTGAATCAAGCCTTAAAGACAAATCGGCGCTAGAGTTGATACACTGTGTTTGGGTGCCAGGTAATTTTACATTCCCTACCAAGGGTTATAATAGTTTTGATTTAAAATAAATATCATAAATGAATAACTTGAGTTTATTTATTTATTAATTTGATTATTGTTAACATTTAAAGAATGACTATTGATGATGAAAATTGAGTTGTAGTGACTATTCCACCTTATACCCTTGACCGTGTGAACCTATCACACGTCCATACTGGTTGATGGATTAACCTCGAGTGTTCCTCTGATAGAAGTCATGAGATCTGTTACACTCGTAACCCCATTGGAGGGTCCACCCCACTTTGTTGATTTCCCTTGATAGTAAAAGATCTGGCAAGGTATCTTTCATTACCTTAAAAAACTGCACCTTGAGGTCGGGGAAATCTAGTAAAAATGTCCTGTTCTCAACTGACAGTTTTTATGTCAGGAAAGTGATAAAAATGTTAGACTCAATACGTCTTTCATATTATTTTCTATAAATTATGGAAGCTAACATTAGATATATTTTATGCTTCACACTATATTTGTATTTAGTTTTGAGAGTGCTCTGATGATACTTGTGGTTATAATGGGCTACACCAGAGGCCAGGACAAGCGACACTCGGCCTCTGGCACTGGTACAGCTAGCAACGGGGAACAGTATACACACATTTTTTTTCAAACTCTCAGCCAGAACAAGTCTTTGGTTTGGGAAACGTTACTTCAGCCATCTACTAAGTGTCTTTTCATTACTGTCTTATTAGCAGTCAATTCTCTATAAGTTACATCTCCCGTTGAAACTAATCAGCAGTGAAATACTTAGAGAAATCACTTGTAAATATATGATAGCTACTTTTGAAGAGGAAGGAGCATAAGTTATATAAATGGTTAATGTTTAGTGGTTAATTTATTGGATATGTTGGTAGGGCAACATAGCATATATTACTAAATTACTATCCACATTTATAGAGCCTATATCCACCTTGTAGAATATATATATATATATATTATATATATTATAAGAATTGCTAGACCGGTGGAGGGGGATGGTTATTTTATAGTCCTTAAAAAAAAACTCAAGTTTTTTTTAAATATTTTGTTTTCAAAGATTCTTCCCAGACCTGTATTGTGTATGGAAGAATGTTTTTAAAAGAAAACCGAGATATCCTTGACACAAGATTTTTTAAATACTTTTGAATAAAAAAAATACTTGCATGGGTTGATCCTAACCTTAAAGCTTCGGGGCTATAGACATTACCCCCAAGACTTGATTTGGGAATGGCCCTGCTTCTTTAACAGTCAAAAGGTATAAAACGTGAGATAACATTTAAGGTCTTAGCATTTAAAACTGTGAAACATGTTTGATTGGCCCATTTAACTAATAATTATTTTTTATTTATATTTTAGGATTAAACTAAAGTGGGAATTATTCAGGTTTTAGTCTTTTTAAGTAAAACTCTATGCATTTAAGGCCATAATGATAGTTGTAAGGAAACCTGATGTCAAAGCCAGGATCTACGCGGCTTCCTTTTGCTTTCCACGTGATTTCCATCGGAGGGTCTCCCTCGGCTTCACATCGAAGGTGAACTAGTTCTCCTTTCCGAGCAGTTTCCTGTCTGGACCGGACTTTGAAGCGTGGGCCCGCTAACAAAATAAAATAGCTTGCATTAGTATTGCAGATTTAAAAAAACATGCAAATTGGTTATTTTAAAATTTACCCTTTTAAATATGCCATATAAATTAAATTCAGTGAAGAATGACAACTTGGACATGGACGGGATCTTTTGTATTTGCGCACCAATACTCAAGCACTAAGCCATAATTGTTTATCTTGAATATGGGTAAAACTGTTCACTACTAGTAAGTATTGAGTATAAACTTAATAAAGTATCGGCCACTCAAAGCTATCTTGAATCATAACGACAGAGACTCATCTTTGGCTTTCATGTAAATTCCTTCAAATCCTTACGTGGAGCATATGGCCGCAACAAGGCTCTGCAATTAAAGGCTATTTTCTGCCAAAATTTTGAGCTAGTCTCATTACTTTCCAAGTTTTCTGCCTTCTTTATCGACGATCCTCCACCAAGTCATCCTTGGTCTGCCTCGACACCTTTATCCTTGTGATTTTCAGTCCCAGAACTTCTCTTGAGACGTTATCCTGGTCTTTCCAGAGTGTGTAGCCAAGCCATCGCCATTTGTACCATCTGATTAGGGCTTTTATGCTACCAATAAAATTTAATTCATAGTGGTTGATATTCTCACCAGTTAACACAATTAGAATCAATATAACAATTAGTGAAAAGTTGTCCTGGTTGCTATACAAAGCGAGGAAAGACAAAGAAACAAAGGTTGATTTCCATATCCAGGATATCATTTTTCACTCAACTTGAATTGATTTCAGTATCAGGACTGATTTTGTAGACACCCATCTCGTATCAGTTTGTGATACATATTGATTAATGTATACAAACTAATAAGTGAACATATATGATAGGTATTTCATACCAATCAAAATAAGAATACAGCTTACCATAAACTGTTAATTTGATTACTTTGCTTAGACCAGGTCCTATGCCATTGCTAGCTTGGCAGAGAAAATAACCTTCATGTTCTTCCGAAACGTGAGGGATGATTAAAGAGCCATTCACCATGGTTTGGATGCGTTGGCCATGATAGTCCAACTCACGGTATTCTCCAGGTTCACGACCTGGAAAAACATTCAGCAAATATATTATTCTTACTATGATATATGATGGATTATTAAAGAAACATTCACCATCTGTATGTGTTGACTACTCTAATGGTTTTAGAATTAGGAAGCTTATCTTTAGAGGAAGTGTACCCGCATTTGTGTGGATAAAGAGGATGGAAACTCATTTTGGAAATCCCACCCTGAGTACACCCGACAGAGATTCGAACCTCGATCTCCCCGTCATTGGCAGTCTATTCTACTGCGAGAGTAGCGCGTTAGACCATGCATCCACCGGAGTGGGTGTCAGATTTTATTCAAAATAAATACACATATATCATTATATTAAAATAATTATGCATTTGATGATTTTTCAGCTATAGTTATTCGAATAACAAACTATAATGCTATTTATTTTCAATATAATTACTGAGTTATCTAAACTCTGCTCGCTGTCTTACCTACCTACCTATGCCTTGTTTCCATGTAATTGAAGGCTCAGGAAATCCATCAACTTGGCATTGTAGGATTATGTTATTTCCTAGAACAACACTTTGATCTGAAGGCTCTACAACCCAACGGGGAGGCACTGAAACACGAAGAAAGGTTTTAATAATGGCTTTACAAAAAATGTTCGTTTCTATTTAAAAAAACATTAAAAAATTGATTTACATTAAAATAAAAAACAATATAAGTTAAGCTTGTACCCATGGCTGAGTGTTAGAGAGATCGACAGAAAATAAGGGTTCTGGGTTTTATCCGGGGCAGTATCCGAGGAAATTTATAATTTGATATAAGCTTATTAAAATACCTTTCTACCATCCTCATCTCTACCCCATTAGTGTAAATATGTGGATATTCCTGACAGATAGTAAGACGTGGAGCACGGTACTATTCTACCTTCCTCATCTCTACCACATTAGTGTAAATATGTGGATATCCCGGACAGGTAGTAAGACGTGTAGCACGGTACTATTCTACCTTCCTCATCTCTACCCCATTAGTGTAAATATGTGGATATCCCGAACAGGTAGTAAGACGTGGAGCACGGTACTATTCTACCTTCCTCATCTCTACCACATTAGTGTAAATATGTTGATATCCCGGACGGGTAGTAAGACATGGAGCACTGTACTATTCTACCTTCCTCATCTCTACCACATTAGTGTAAATATGTGAATATCCTGGACGGGTAGTAAGACGTGTAGCACGGTACTATTCTACCTTCCTCATCTCTACCACATTAGTGTAAATATGTGGATATCCTGGACAGGTAGTAAGACGTGGAGCACGGTACTATTCTACCTTCCTCATCTCTACCACATTAGTGTAAATATGTGGATATCCTGGACAGGTAGTAAGACGTGGAGCACGGTACTGTTCTACCTTCCTCATCACTACCACATTAGTGTAAATATGTGGATATTCCGGACAGATAGTAAGACGTGGAGCACGGTACTATTCTACCTTCCTCATCTCTACCACATTAGTGTAAATATGTGGATATTCCGGGCAGATAGTAAGACGTGGAGCACGGTACTATTCTACCTTCCTCATCTCTACCCCATTAGTGTAAATATGTGGATATCCTGGACGGGTAGTAATACGTGTAGCACGGTACTATTCTACCTTCCTCATCTCTACCACATTAGTGTAAATATGTAGATATCCTGGACGGGTAGTAAGACGTGTAGCACGGTACTATTCTACCTTCCTCATCTCTACCACATTAGTGTAAATATGTGGATATCCTGGACGGGTAGTAAGACGTGTAGCACGGTACTATTCTACCTTCCTCATCTCTACCCCATTAGTGTAAATATGTAGATATCCCACATGCAGTGTAATACGTGAAAAACGAGGACAGTTGATAATGTATAACACGAATGAAATTTGTCCACCCAGAGGCCAAATATAAAACAGGGCAAATTTAACAGTCCAATTTTATTATCAAATGAATATTAATTTATCTTAAAACATACTAAAAACCCATTTGTATTTAATTTAAAAACAACAACAATGTACATTATTCTAAATTTCTATGCTAGTGATTAAAATATTTTTTCCGATTTAAATCAACTTCACTACAGTAAATTAAAATCATCCATGTAAAATTATCCTTAAACTAATATTAAGTTGATTATATCATATTATACATTATTTTTGAACTTTATTTAAATCTGGTTTGAAATTAAATTTGTCTGAGTATTTGTATTGTTAAAAAGCGATCTAAGGACGTGTATATATCAGATAAATATATATATGTATGTCTTGTTTGTCAAATGATCGCATTCAAAGATCATAGGTTGCATGCACATGCTTTGTATAGAACAAGAAACACCAAACAAAATGTTTACTTACCAATGTTACACCAACATTTCATGGGAATAAACTATTATATATATAAAGTGTATATATTTAATAGAGTACTAAGTCGGGTCAACACTTGTATCATATCCTTGTATCGTATCCCTGTCATGTCTATAGCGGATAACGATATACATAGACACGGTCTAGACCAAATTTCGGGTGATCCAATTCTCTTTACGTTGCGATCATTGATTCAACTCATAATTCCCCTCATTCCTTTGTCCCTGGCTCTTGATAGTGTTTGGTTCGGATTCCGTCAACACTATGTCGTATCCTCCCTCACCCTTTGATGCGACAGTGAAATACCGACCAGAGGTGAGACACAGCGACATAACGCCCTCATGTCCTCATTCAAGGATACAGGGTCCTGTCAAAACTGACGCGTTCAAAATACGCATCTGGGATAGGATACTAGGATATGATAAGAGTGTGGACTTGGCTTTAGAGTGTGCTAATTGTATTACTAAGAGCAATTTGTCATATTGTTTTATGTGGAACAGGATTATACCTAGCTCATCTTAATTTATAATATTCTTTTTTCCAAATGATTTTATATATATATATATAAAAAAATTGATCACTTGACTAATATTACAGGTTTACTAAATTTTCTTGAATACCTACATTGAAATATTTACAAAATAAATATCACACCGCTCATTTGCTTGATTGTATTTTAAGGGTTTATGTTCTATACTGTATGGTTTTCATAAATTCATACTGAACAGTTTGATCATACTTATTTTTATTGTGATAGTCCAGCACTGTATTAAAATTTGACTTAAAACAATAATTCAAGTCATGCAAAGTAACACAACTTCCTACAATACAGATGTCTAAAGAATGATAAGGACGACTAAATTTGAGATTTGATTCCAATTTGGATATTTGTGGAAGGATAATCTGCAAATCAATTTTATTATCTGCATTCAAAATTCTTCAATAATGAAAATGGCTTTAGTGTTGTGCATGGCATGTAAGTAAGCTTACTTTAAAGGCGCTAACAATTATTTTTAAAACAAATTCATCCTATTAATGGTTGCAAAACATATTATAATAAATAAGGGTGTGTATTGGCGGAGAGAAAATGGATTGCTGGACGAATACAGAATTATCAAGTTTCCGGAAGTAACTTTAACAATCATGAATGGCCCTATAGTGTGACCTGTAATCTGTTTTCTTACAAATAAAATATAAAATAATGTTTTTACCTATGGTACCTATATAATATTATATATATATTTCACAATGGGTAGTTGAATAGGGTTTGTCACTGGATGCATAATAGCTCCGATGTTGATCACCATTATATTATTAATGGTAGATATATATTCAACATAACATAGAGAATAATATCCGATTCTTTACTTATATTGATGACACAGACTTACTTTAGTTCATACGTGACGTACCTTTATCTCCATGTATGTGTTGCCTTTATGTCCCAAATGTACCTCAAATGTCTTATCTTATGGATTTATCTTCTTCACGAGTAAACACTACATCAGATTTTTTTTTACCCTATTGATCCTAATAATTTTATGATGGTTTTGTAGCCATACTACTAATTATGATTAATTTGCAATAGAGTTCTTCAAATCAGGTTTAACTTCTGTCCTTACATAATTTTCATCGTTCGAGAAGTTATCGAGATGTGTTTAGTGTCTAATAGCAAAGATTAAGATTAAGGATCAACCGGGAAGGGTAGAATGAAATATGGTACATTACCCATGACTGAGAGGTGAGCCGTATATTCTGCCGTGCCGGCTTGGTTGTCCACGACGCAAGTGAAGTTGCCGCTATGACTAGACGTTACACTATTAATGGTCAGAATGCTAGAAAAGGGCGCATAGTCGCTAACGTTAATCCACTCATCGGCTGCAGGTCCAAGGTTACGGTCGTCTTTCCGCCACGTGATGTTAAAGGGTCGATCGCCTTGACTGGCAGTACACATAAGCTGAGTGCGCATTCCCTCGGTAACACCTTTCTCAAAATAAAAGGGAGAGATCCGAGGAGGGACTGAAAGATGCAAAATAAACACAAACCCCCGAACTGCGTCAAAAATATCAGGCACACAACTGCCACACACGTTTCAACTACTTTATAGGATAGAAACACCAAGAACAGGACAAGTGTCGGTGCCAGAGAGGAGGGCGGCGAACTGTTCGTTTCCTGCCAGTCCTCTCTGGACCTGATGAGGGCGAGGCACCTCTACTAGAAACTCTAATCAACAACAATCATTTAGGAGTCCGATATATCTTTATCATCGAGAATTAATTGAATAAATCTGTAATGAAATAACATTTCAGTACATGAAACAATATTATATTTGGATTACTGACAATTTTCCGATGATTTGAAATGAATTGTACAAACTAAATGATCTCTACATTTCGTGATATTTAATTTACAACAAGATTCAACATTGGTTAACGATTTCGTTAAGTTTCAACCAAGTTATTATACTGTGTTCAGTGTGATTGATAGAATGTATGCAACGTACTCTTAGAGTAAAAACAGTGCTCTCTTAATTCACACGGACACTCTCACCGACTATTCCTGCAGTGGTGCCAAACTCTCCTCGTTTACATACCAAAGAAACCACAGCAGGAAGGAAAGATAGAGATATAAAGAGAGAGAGAGAGAGAGAGGCATCAGGTGGGCCGTGTGTTACCGTTCACTCGCAGTTGTGCTGTGTGTGTGACGGTGGCAGCGTCGTTGCTGACGCGGCACGTGTAATCGCCACTGTGTGCCCTGGTGATGCGGCTTATGCTTAGCGCACTGGTGAAGTCATCGTACTGTCTCAAGGTTATGTGCTCTGTGGATGTGACGGTGGATGTTGTGGATGTAGTGGATGTAAGGCTCCCTTTGTTGTCTTTGACCCACGAGAAGTGCAAGGGCAAATCCCCGTTCACCACCACGCACTGTATACTTGTTCTGTCGCCTACGTTTAAATCGCGGGCAAAAATGAAAGGCGTGATTTTGGGTGGCACTGAAAGATAAAAATTAAAATCGGGATGATTATGTCAATGTTGGTGCTAACGTTGTGATTCTGTGAATTTGGGTGGGTCCAAACAGTTTTGTGAAAGTCTCGTTTCTTCGAACGAATTCAAAATTTTGGAGTATTGGCGTTGTAGACTGATGTAGAATTTTTAAGTGTCATCAACTAAAGGAATTGTTTTTAATGTGGTTTTTAAGGCGCATGAACACTAGGGTTATTAGTGCCTAAGAGGAATTGTTATTAGGTAATGGTATGTACTACGACGATAACAGTGCTACCAATAGCTCCAAAATAGCGAGGTTCGTCCGAGGATAGAGACATGAAGAGTCACTGGTGAAGTTTTTCTCCCATCTGTTTGCTTTCCTGTGTTTGGCAGGATGGAGGCAAGGATGGAAATGATGGCCAAGTGACATGCCCAGCACTGCTTACAAAGTACAGTCGAGTGAATAGCTACGAAAATATATAATCAGATGAAAAAATAATCTTTAATTGTTGAAAAAGCTAAAGAGATACCTATTAGTAGTCGTAAGGATATTAATCTAGATAGAAACATGATTCACCTTGGAATCAGAGTGATAGATTTTATTTTAACTTAGAGACAATTCATTTTTAAAACTGCTTGAATAAAGCTTAGGTTCATATAATAAATAAGTCTTATTTTACTACTTCTAAAAATATGTTTCTTTATTGATATTAGAATACGGAAAATAAGTTAAAAGTATTTTTGTATTTTATATCTTGTAGAATATTCATGGTCATAAGGTGAAAATGCATTTTTTTTTTCAATCAATCATGCCCTCAGTAGACATTTTTAGAATTATCTACTATTTTAAATCTATATACTACTTTGTTGGGATACTCAAAAAACTTGTCAAGCTAATTGAGGTATGTTTGACTGATGTAGTTTCTTACCTTACATGACGAAAACTAATTTAGCGTGTTAGAAAACAAGATGCATAGGAAGGCATTTGGTCCAAAAACGGATAAGGCTACTGGGGAACAGAGGAGGTTACATAACGATGAGTTACATACCCTGTACTCATTACAAGACTTTGTTAGGGTAGTCATATCTTGTAGATTACGGTGGGCAGGACATGCAGAGCTAATTGGAGATTCTAGAACCTTGTTTAGGGTACTGACTGGCAAACACAATGGCAAGAGACCATTGGGAAGACCTAGACGCAGATGGGATGATAACATTAGGATTGACCTTAAAGAAATAGGGTGTAATGAGGTGGACTGGATAGAACTATCTCAATTAAGGATAGGTGGCCTACTTTTGTAAGAGCGGCAATGAACTTTCGAGTTCATAATGCCATAGATTAAATATATTACTTTATTAAAGGATACTATAGTAAATTAAATCGAAACCATTCTGATCAGATGGAAATGCAAATTAATTTTAAAAGTACATAAAATACTGTCACAATAATCAATTTTATATATAAAATTAAAATAGCTATCAAATATTTTTATGCAATAAAATTTTATATTATAAAAAGATGACGCAAATCGTCGAAAGCGCTGTTGAGTTAAAATTTGTTTATAAAATGGCATACCAATATTAATCAAGGGTAACTTTCCCTAAAATATTAGTACATTTCCTTAAATTAACTGATATAAAAATAGTACTATTACAATAAAATAATGTAATAATATTTTATATATTGTTTTCAGTTCATTTAGTCAAAATAAATTAACATTTATCAAATAACCAAAGTTTACTTCGTTTGCAAATATTTTTGTAGTCAAAGATAACTCTTAACTACAAACCAGCCAACATTAAAAATATTATATATTGAGACGTTCCAGAAATATTTAACAAAATGTATTAAATGATAAGTTATATATCTTCTTGGTTTCTAACTTTTATTTCCGCTGCTATTTTTATAAGATTTAGTCTTATGATACGCAGTTCGTGATGTACACCATTTTCAGAAACCAATGTAATTGTGAATTATTTTATGAAAATATGTTAATAAAATTATAAATTTAAAAAGTTATATATTAGAAATGGAAATAGTTAAGAGAAACTAGAATATGATATAAGAAATATTAAATAAATAATCACTTGAATTAACACGTTTATAAAGATCTTATTTGTAAGGATTGTGATTGATTTTAATCTATACTATCGGAAAGTTTGAGAATTTTTGAAGTGTTGTATGAAAAAAATCCTTTTGTGGGATGATCAAAAACAATATGTATAAAGTAACCAATATGAAGAAATAAAATTGAACAATTGATAAATAAGATAGTGTTGCTAATGTGACATAGATTGTAATAGAAGACTAGAGCTGATATAAAAATAAGAAGGGAATACAAAATGATAACAAATATATATATGTGTGTATTAACCTATACTGTCAATACAAATGTTAAATCCATTATGTAATTTTATTTAAATATTAAATACACAACCTCTTTTTGCCTGAGGCTTTTAATAAGCTCTGATGTAAAGTACTGTACATTTGAAATCACTCTAGATTACTATAAATGTTTTCTTATTATACGGCAGATGAGAAATGTATTTAGAACAAAGCCGAGCATGCCTCTTGAAACCATCATTTAAAAGGTAGCACTTGTCCAGTGTGGCCCTGGGATAAGGGGAGAAGTTAAGAAAGATAAAACAAATCTGGAACAATCAATTACACAATATAAATAAATTACGTTTTATAATTATTTAATGATATAACATGGGTCTGAACTAGAGACCGTAGATATTATATTGTATATATGTGCAAGTTATAACATATACCTTATATATGGCAGGAGAGGGGTGGGTGACACATAGGAAAAGTTACCATGTAAACATTTGCCAAACCAAATGATCTGCAAGACCATAATATTATAAGTTTTTAATTTTGGTGGTCAAAACTTTCAGAACAGACATTCCCCCCCCCCTCTTTTAACAGTTTTTATATTATTTAAACATGAGCTTACGATAATAACCATTTAGATATTTCGTTTTTGTACAAGCAGCGTCTGTGGTTCACTTAAAAATGCTTATAAAAACGAGAGCTACTAAAATGCTGCGTTCTCTTCATAAACAAGACCAGTTGATGACGTCATACAAACCTTCTTTGGTTATGTTTATGCGCTGTTTAGAAAATAAAATTGTTTTATTTTGAAATTAGTATTTTTTATTTCTCTTTCACTAAGCTATAAAAAACATTTATTTATTTTGGTGGCCAGTTATAACAAGATAAAAGTGTGAATATACTACTTTTATATTTATTATTTCATGTACTATAATATATATTGTTGCCACAACCACAAAAAAAGTTGTAATAATACATTTTGTTCTGTCAACAAGTTACGAAAACAACAACTATATAATATACTTTAGGAAAGTATTACTAAACTCGTTTGATAACAATTTTTATTGATAATATTGTAACAATAAAAACAAAAATCTTACCTTGACTTACTACCCGTTGGGGGTATACGCCAATGTACTAATTACACTGATGTGTTAAGGCTTAGAAAGGGTGAATTAAGATTAAATGTACTCGCATCTGCGTGGAGGAAGAGTGGAAAACCACCCTAAGTACTCCCGACTGGGCTCGAGCCCCGATCTCCCCGTCTTTAGCAGTCTAGTTTATTGCAAGTGTAACGCCTTAGGACATGCGGACACCGAAGCGGGTGGTAAAATTATTATTCGCTTCAGTGACCACATGGTCTAAGACGTCTTTCTAGCAAGAGACTAGGCCTCCAATGACAGGAAAATTGGGGGATCGATCCCGGTTGTATTTACTGAGGATGTTTTTTTCCTAAATGGTTTTATACTATCGCTCCACGCAAATATGGCTACATTTCCTCTAAATTTAACCTTACTCATCCCTTAGAGTAATCAGTACACAAGCGTATAACCTGAACGGTTGGTAAGAGGTG
This sequence comes from Timema podura, assembly GCA_033556935.1. Taxonomy (NCBI): domain Eukaryota; kingdom Metazoa; phylum Arthropoda; class Insecta; order Phasmatodea; family Timematidae; genus Timema; species Timema podura. The sequence goes on from JAVRXN010000010.1 coordinate 113,372,567, forward strand.
ATGCAAAAAAAAATATTTTACTAATCCAATAATAATAGTTTTTCTGAATAGGTCAGTTACTTTCAGTGAATGTTCGCAGTGAAGAACCTTCTGATAGCTGTGACTCAGCACCTCTCATATCGTAGATAGGGTATAGTCATGCCATTATTTTACAAATGACTGAATAAAAAAGTTTCAAACCTAGTTGGATTAAATTATTTTCACAATTTACTGTATCCATATTACTGAACCTAATTCTACTAAATAATGCATATTCTTATCTATTAACAATTTTGTTTATATATAATTTGTTAAATATCAAACGCAATTCTCTCAAACTAGTGGTTTAAAAAAATGCATTGTATATGACCACAGACACAAGAACTAAAACATTTCATACAATTAGTATGGAGGAAAACAAAACCCTAGCTTATTTTATCTGAAAAAACCTTGCAGCTATAAAATAATACAAGAGAATAACATTTTTTTTAACTAAAATTATTAATTGGATGACGACCAAAATATAGCTATGTATTTATGCATTTTAACTTTAACAATACATTTGAAACAAACAAGTGTTTTTAATTAATAAATATAATGCGTAAGTCTACTTTAAACTAGAATTGGTCTTCGGATATTTTTTTTCATATTGGTTAAATTTAAATGTAGGCTAATCAAAAATATTCATATGCTAATTATTAAGAAGTATGTCAAATATAAGTATAATTGTTAATTTTGAAAGAATGAAAGGTGCACCATTATTACTATTTGTTTTAAACTTATGGAATTATTTGAGTTAGCTAAATTAATAGAGTTATAAAGTTGACACCAAATTTAAATGTAACATTAGAAAATAAAATGTAATTTTTAAATGATTAAATTTGTAGTCACGCTAATACGATATCATGCTTTCACTACAAAACATTTATAAAACTTGCTGCCTTGAAGAAAAACCTATACAAGTTTTGGAAACGACTTAAATACTAACGCTTGTTCAAATACCTTTACCTAAAACCTCATTTTAAGTTAACACATTAGTACTTGCTATGTTACTACATATTTGTAAAGTTTTTTAGTTAAAAATTTAAGTAACATTCACAATACTAACTGAAGACTCTATTTTAAATTGCTATCGTTTATAACAAATAACCGATACAATGGAAAAAAAAACTACTAAAAATTTTCATTAAACAATAAAATAAGTTTTAAAGAAAATAAATTCCAACTAAGAAAAAGATTTTATGTGTCTCTGTAAAATTTATTAATAGTTAAAACAGTAAAAAAATATATTATCCCTACTATTTCTAAGGAAATAATTAAAAACATATTTTAACTATTCTTATACAGTGAAAACTTAAAGTTACCGAAAAATGTTAATCTCGTCGTTAATGTCAGAATTTCATAGAGGTTTGATAGACTTTATATGAATAGTTACAATGAATGTGAGTAAACTAAAATTATATATATTAAAAATAGTATTTTTACTACACGAACCAACGATAAGGCTAAATTATCTTGAAGTTTTCATCTACAAATGTTGCATAAGATCTTAATTTTGAAAAATAATATAAACTGCTAATATCTAGGGGTTTTTAATTTAACTAGGCAACGAAACATGGTAGGTACATTTTGATCGGTATAAAACTGTCATTTTATGACCTGAAACAAACATTAGAAAGTACAATAATTGTGTAACGGTGTTGAAACAAGATTATCATCTATTGACATAAGAGCTCTGTTAATAAAAGGGATGTAGACGCGAATTATATATATTTTTATTGTTGCTTCTCTTTCAGAAATCTTGACATAGTATGACCGCTAGCTCTCAAAATCTTTTGAAAACAGTAAACTCTTTTGCCTTGGAAATACGGATATTGTTTTGAGTTCAGTATTATTAGACTATTATGTGTAAATAACCAATTAAAATATTGGATACAATTATAAAATTAGCTTGTAATTTGGTGATAGCACATTTTGTACTTTACATCACAAGTATATGTGCAGAAAAGAAGCATTAGTATATCTTTAAAATAAATTAAGAACAAAGTTTTAATGTTTTGAGAGTCTATTTTTACTAGGATGTATTTTTTGTATAGTTTTGTTCCAATTTAAAAAAAAATGGATAGCTGTTACATAATTTCCACTAAAGTTTTAATTTATACATATTCAAATTAGTTATTAGTAGGCATTTTTTTTGTTAGTTGGTAAAGTTAATTATTCACAAAACATGGCCGAAAACATTTATGGTGTGAATATTTGTTGAAGCTACTTTTTTAGCTGTTGTGTCATTTATTTCGTGAGCACTGCCATCAATATTCCATAACAAGTTTCTCTACTGAATTAGCTACAAAACTACAGTCCATGTGTAGAATGCATGATTTATTTTAGAATCGCCATAGCACGAACATTTAGAGCAAAATTAAATTAATTATTATAAATTAGCCAACCTTGATAAAATGTCATCAAGTTCATCTCACACCTATAAAACAGGACACATGTTATCAAGAATTAAAGGTGTAAAAATCATAGCTTACGGCATTAATGTGGATATAGTATATTTTTTTAACTGTGAAATAAAGTATTAACTTCTTAAAACAGAATAGGCCCTACTCATATCTTACCCTGAAATTCATAATAAAATTCATCATTAGAGTAATAGTTTAAGCTACACAATTTAACTTATATATGTATAGACTTATTCACTGCATTTGTACTTTATTTGAGACATTAATAATTACATGTTTAACTTAAAAGTAATTTTGAATTCCAATTTTCAATATTAATATTTTTTTTAACCAAACGAAGCGTTTAAATAGGCATGTCTATGAATATTATATATAATATTCATTTATGTTTAGGTAGTGATTAATAGTTAGTTGAAATTATTAACCTGTTTTTTATTTTTAAGAAACAGTTTATTTTGTATTAGTAGCTATTTTAGTTTCAACGAACATCATTAAATTTTTTTTATTAGTAACTAGGTGTAATTTGAGATTAATTTTATTCTTATAAATGAAATATATATTGTTCAGCTCTACATGTTCAATTTCCTTGGCTTCACTATCATTTGTGTGTTTAATGATCAAATATGCTCATATAATAATTATCAGTGTACAACTAATATATTGTAGACAGGTTTGTTGTAAATTATACTAAAGGAGAGTATAACACTATATCTCTTTAGTTTGGACTTACATGTGGTCGGTATCTAACCTAAAATATTCTTTATCAAGCAATGGATATTGGGTATTAAACGTAACACAATATACAGGGTGGGGTGGAAACAATTAGACGAACTATGCTGAGGAAAGTGATGACAACGTGTTGAGGTTTGCCTGACATCTGGTGGAGCTCGCCTGAGTGACATTATACTCAAAAAGTGAAAATGTGAAGTATGTAGTCTGCTTTTATTTAGCTAGTGAATATTTACTTTTCAGTTAAAGTGTTAATTTTCAAGTTACTAACTATCTAATTTTTTTGCCACCACACTGTAATAATAAACATTTAAACATATGTTCCCAAACTGTGGAAAATCTCTTCAGAACTGATTACTGATAAATAAATCTAGCTCCCAAATACAATCCTTGACTCTAGTTTGTCTGTAGTTATCCCTAAAATGAGCAAACTTCATGAAAGCATTAGTCATATTGTACAGTTACCCACCTAGAACTCGCACTTCCACAGATCGATGAGAAGTGATGTTTTGTTTGTTGCGAGCAGTACACGCGTAGCTGCCTTGGTCAGAACCCAATTGCACGTTCTCCACCATCAGAACACTCATATTAACACGCTGGCGTATGTTCGTCGGAAGACGCACACCATCTAGGACAAAGGTTGAAACGAATAATATGTAGCCTACACACATTTGAGGTAATAGCACTTGAACATCAGTTTGAAAAAGAAACGGACAAATAAAACATAGAAATTCCATTTATACATATGACTTACGAAACCATTAATTTTGACCGCATGGATAGTGGAAGGACGATAAAGTGGGTAAGGATTTTATTCCTGGAAACATCCGTTATTTTTATTCAACAATATGATTTCTTATTTTCTCTCTTTAACATTCACAGATCATGATTACGTCTACTCGGCTTGTATATATTAAGCTACTTATATTTAAAATATTTACCTAAAATTTACTTACTATATGGCATTAGGAGCTTGACATTTCTTTGCCACACTGACAAAAGTACGTCACATATCCTTATCTTGAATTAGTTCTATCCAGTCCACCTCATTACACTCCATCCCTATCTTCAGCTAGTTCTATCCAGTCCCCCTCATTACACACTATTCCTATCTTGAGCTAGTTCTCTCCAGTCCACCTCATTACACCCTTTCCTTATCTTCAGCTAGTTCATCCAGTCACTCATTACACTCCATCTATTCTTTATCTAGTTCTCTCCAGTCCACCTCATTACACCCTTTCCTTATCTTCAGCTAGTTCTATCCAGTCACTCATTACACACTATTCCTATCTTATCTAGTTCTCTCAGTCCACTCATTACACCCTTTCTTATCTTCAGCTAGTTATCCAGTCCCTCATACACCTATCTTTATCTGACTAGTTCTATCAAATCCACCTCATCACACCCTATCCCATCTTGATCTGTTATATCCATCCAGCTCATTACACCCTATCCTTATCTTAAGCTGGTTCCATCCAATCCACCTCATTACACACTATCCCTATCTTGCGCTCATTCTATCCAGTCCACCTCATACACACCCTATCTCTACCTTGAGCTACTTCTATCCAGTCCACCTCATTACTCCCTATATCTTTCAGCTCCATTCTAATGTTATCCTCCCATCTGCGTTTAAGTCTTCTCACTGGTCTATTCCCAATGGGTTTACCAGTCAATACCCTGAACATGGTTCTTATTTATTCCATTAGACACAAAATAATAGATCAAACAGGAATGAATACCAACCCTATGGATCAAGAGTCTATTACAACACTCTTGAATCCAACTCTCCCATATCGTACCTTTTTCCCAGACGATAGATTCTATAGGGTATCCCGCTACCGGACACTTGATGATGAGGTGCTTGCCGGCTACCGCTGGAATGGGTGACATATGACGAACGTGTGGCGGTCCTGAAAACAAGTATGTTATTTTTAACACCGCGTCTTACTACTCGTTTGGGTTATACGCTCATGTAATAATTACAATGGTTTTAGGGGTTAGGAAGTTATACTTAAAAGAAGTGTACTGCATTTGCGTAGAGGGAGAGTGATACACCATTTTAAAAAACCTCAGTACACCCAGCCGATATTCGAACCTGGATTTCCCCGTCATCGACTGTCTAGTCTACTGTGAAAGTAGCGCGTTAGACCACGCGGCCACCGAAGTGGGTACTAAATATGTTGCTGGATGAAAAGTCAAATTTTTTCATAGGAAGAACGACTTTTGTATTCAATTGGGAAATCAAACATAAAGAGGAACCAAATTATCATAGAACCAAATTATTATAAAACAAACTGTTTTTATTTCATCCAGTATTTAATTGCATAATATATGTAACTATTTCATCAACAATTATATTTTAAAACTAAATTTACTATTAATATATATTTATTATTAGCAAAAAAAAAAAAAAAAAAACGCGGCAAGTGTTAAGATTAATTCAAGCGTCATGGAAAGGGTAATCTATCTATATTATTTAGCCAACCCAGTGGTTTTCTGCAAACAGATCTCATTTTAGATCACTAATAAGCAGGACCCAGATTTTGATGATCTAAAATGTTCAAAAATATATCTATAAAATGACCTGAAAAACTAAAAAAAAAAACTTCAAATTTACAAAATATGATCTAAAAGTGTGTACAAAAACTCGTAATAAAAGTAGACGACTAAATCAAACACGCCCTTTACAAAATAGTGTGAACAAAAAAAATATACAATGATAAGCTTTTAACTACTAGAGTCTTGTATTCTAATAAATAGGCCTATAATATTGATTTAGAAATATCTGCTTAAAGAAGTACTGGCTACCCCCTCCCAAAGCAACCCTCTCCAACCTAGTCGCAGGATCTCACCAGGAATGTGTATTTTACAAACATACAAGTAAAGAAGGTACAAAGCTCATGAACTATATTAGCTTCTCATTCCGACAACTGTGGATTGGAAATATCTATATTTGAGTATTTATGCATTTATAAAATATTGATATTTAAAAATATACTTATTCAACATGAATGCCTTAAAAGCACTCATAAATGGCTAAAAATAACTCAAAATTGACACAAACCATTAAAATATGACCTAAAATTCCAAATTATTATTATTATTTATTATTATATATATATTATATTATTATTATTATTTTATTATTATTATTATTATTAGCACCGCGTCTTACTACCAGTTCGGGTTATACGCACTTACGCTAATGTGTAATGGTAGAGTGATTGTGAGATGAAATGGAGGACCTACAGTTTAACGTGGAATCCGAAACCATGGTGGAGGCCTGGCATTCCTCACATTCACAAGTCAAAATTACAAAAAATGACCTATAAAATACATATTTCATGAACATAATTTATATGCACATAAGCATTATCTGTCATGTAATAAAAATGAGATGACTTGTCAAAATTCGGGCCCTACAGAAACAAGTTTTAGTTTGAGTTGTCCACATTTGGGATGATTTTAGACTTCTTGTGACTAAACGTCACCAGCACAACCCCATTTTAACAGCCATTATTTCTTCTCTTGGATGCGGGTACATACACCCCAAATCCTTCCTCCGATAATTAATTACCGTAAATGTTAAGTCTGTCAGCGTGGCGCGCTTTCCCCGCCTTGTTCTCCGCCACGCATTCATACTCCCCTCCGTCCTCAGCCTTAACAGAGGAGATGTTGACGTGGCTGATGACGTCACCGAACACGGTCACGTACTGTCCAATCATTAGCCTGGACCAAGAAACAGTGGCAATATTCAAAAGAGAGAATCAATTATTTTAGCACCGCGTCTTACTACCCGTTCGGGTTGTACGCTTAAGTACTAATTACGCTATTGGGTTAGGAATTGGGAAGGTTGAATTTAGAGGAAGTGAACCCGCATTTGAGTGGAGGGAGAGTGGAAAACCATTTAGGGAAAACCACCCCCAGTTCACCCGACCGGTGGTCTAGCTCAACACGACTGGCGCGTTAGCTAACTACGCCACCGAGGCGGGTTCAAAAGAGAGAAATCAGTGCTAGCTAACTCATTTTTTTAAAGAGCTTTTCTTGAAACTATAATGTTTTATTCACAATATGAGTTCAACTCTTGACTCCATAGCATCAACTTGCAAGCCAGCCATACCAAACGAGTGGCCGCCATCTATTGGCGAATATATATTGCCAACTTCTGCGGAAAAAGGGTGTCATGTGGTCTGTACAATGAAATCTCAGGCCATTAATCTCAGTTTTCTAGACCAGAGCCGCTACTTCTTTATTCAAGTATCTCCTCATTGGTCCTCACGAGGCTGAGTTGACCCCATTCCAGATCCACAGACTTAATAGAAAAACTGGAAGCCATGGGGATAGAAACCAGGACTTCTGTATCTGTAGCCAGGAACATTACCAGACCACAGAGGTGGTCAGAAAAATTGCATGAATTATAGCTTAGTTAAATACTCTCATAAGGTTTATTAAACCAAATGTATTACAAAATTATATCTTTGTTCATTAAAAATATTTTTTAACATTATTTTCTATATGAGTGTACAGCCCGAATGCAGTGCTGAAAAAAAATATATGGAAGAAAGCCAAATTAAGTATATATGAAAGGTGAATCTAGATAGTTTCTCGCTTATAAAAAAACCTGTTGTAATGACCAGAACTTTCTCTCTTATTTTTATTTATTTATACTCTACTAATTTAAGCTAATGGCTTGTCTTACAATTTGAGAGCTACTTATGCTAATATTATTATTATAGATATTATAAGAAGTTGTGTAGTACAAATATTGAGACTTAATGTTAAAACTTATTTCTAAGATTCTACAATTATTATGATTGTAGTTTTGTATAAACATTACTTGATGGTAAATTTTAAGATTTTTGGCTGCCCAGCAAATAACTCTTCCACATTTTTCTGTAAATATTCACCGATTTTAAAGCTTTAAATTCTGATGGTATTTTTCAAAGTTTTTTTCGATGTTTGAATACTTGTAGATAAGCTCTATTTCGTGTTTTAGTATGCATGTATGCATATATATATATGTATGAATGTTATGTATGTATGTATGTATGTATGTATGTATGTATGTATGTATGTATGTATGTTATGTAATGTATGTATGTATGTATGTATGTATGTATGTGTATGTATGTATGTATGTATGTATGTATGTATGTATGATGTATGTATGTATGTATGTATGTATGTATGTATGTATGTATGTATGTATGTATGTATGTATGTATGTATGTATGTATGTATGTATGTATGTATGTATGTATGTATGTATGTATGTATGTATGTATGTATGTTATGTATGTATGTATGTATGTATGTATGTATGTATGTATGTATGTATGTATGTATGTATGTATGTATGTATGTATGTATGTATGTATGTATGTATGTATGTATGTATGTATGTATGTATGTATGTATGTATGTATGTATGTATGTATGTATGTGATGTATGTATGTATGTATGTATGTATGTATATGTATGTATGTATGTATGTATGTAATATGTATGTATGTATGATGTATGTATGTATATACGTATACATGTATGCATGTATGTATGTATGGCTGTATATAAGATATTTTGATTTTATAATTTTATAAAACTGTGAAGTAAAACTCAAAAGACGTAGAATGAGCTACAACCAAATATAACACATTTAACTTACGCATAAAATTAGCTTAACCTACCGATCATTATGAGTTAATGGGAAACCATCCAACATCCAGTTAATCTGCGGCGTTGGGTTCCCTGAAGCACTGCACTTGAGGGACACTGATGGACCTGGTTGCATAGTCTGATCGATGAACTTATACACCAGTTGCGGGTACACTTCTGAAATAACAACAAGGAGGATACAAAATGTTTCTTAGACTTTACCAAGTTGAACTTGTAAATCATCTGGAGGTGTACTTCTCAAAGAACAAGGAGGTAGCCAAATTTTGCTTGTATATGGAAAGCTGAACTTAGACACCATCTGCGGGTAGGCTATATTTCTTTAAAAAAAATAGCCAAGAGTTTATCAAATATTGATTCTTCCCCAACAAGATAAACTTTTAAACCAACTGGAAATACAATTATGTAACAAATATAACAAAGAGGTTACTAAATCTTGCACGTTCTTTACAATGGTTAACTTGTACATCAGCAACTTTCTTACTAAATTAAATTGCACTTAAATTGCTGGTGACATGGTCTAAATCATCAATCTATCAATATAATTTGTATCCAATATTAACTTCCATTCCAAATTAACTTGCGGTAACATCCACTCCACATAGCTCACAATAGAATCCCCCCACTTGCACTGATAACCCTCACCTTAATGTGAATTTAACCCCTAATAATAATTAACTTACAGTTAATTACATACATTAACTCGTAATCACTTATATTCAAATTTAATTCACAGTAATTTCCCGACATTTGTGAGATTGGATCGTACCAGGTCCAGAAAAGCTTGAGGAGAAGTTTTCATTGGAATTGCTTTGGCCTTACGAGGAACATCTACGTGTATTAATATTTTTTTTGGTTAGTGACATTATCAACCAATAATATGAAAATCATGGCACCCATACACTTGGTAGTCTTTTGTCCCATGCCATACGATATCCTAACCTACCCAATTCTAGAAGCTATTAGTTTTAAAACAGAATATTGACAACATACCTCCTAGAGCCAGCTCTGCGGTGCCTTGCGCCATTTCGACATCGTTCTTGACCACACATTGATACATGCCCCGATCCTCTTTGGCCACTTCCACCAGATGGACATGTTCCTTAGCCACCAAACGTACCCGCGCTCCTGTTCGTAGTGGTTGACTGTCTTTCAGCCAGAACACGCTCGTCTGAAACCCAACATACATGCATTAGGAAAGATGATTCACTTCGTAGATACACCAGAGGAAAACACAAAGAGAAAAGTTAAAAGCACATACACAAATGCAGAGCATATTGTCGTGCCCTAATGCTCCTTGAAGGGGAGCTCGAGTTCAAATTATAACACGTACTGACCAATTGGTCACACCATGCTATTGACTAAGATGCAATAGGGGAGGGTTGTCGCATTTCGTGAAGGTTAATAAAAACATGGATCAAAACATATTTTAATTATTTTGAGGAGTTGAAATTGCAAACCAAATATGGGTTTTTAGAGTTACGTGCGGAGACACTAATCTATGGGGGGCTGGGTGAGAGCCTCCCAAACCACTGGTTCATACATCTCGTTTATACGAGCAGGACTTTGGGACGTCAGTGGCACCCGTATGACATCTGTCTTCCAGTCGATTAAATAATATGTAAACCATCAAGAACATTTAGACTCAATACATCTACCATTAGTTAAGGATGACCTTGGAAACGAGACGAACCAAGATAGCTCAGTGGTACAGCATTTACATAAGTAATATTAAAGGTTTCTAGGATTTGGGGATGTGTTTTTGAGACATAAGTCGTGAACACGTTTAAAATCAATTCTAAACGTCGTGAATTAATGCTACACTTGATGAATTAATTATGTATTTTCATGAAGTAATACCTAGCGTCATGAATCAATTGTACACTTAGTGAATACATGATAGAAGTCGTTAATCAATCTTATTTACACTAATTGGGAAGACAAGAAATTGTAGAAATAGAGAGGAGGAAAGGTGGAAAATTGTATAAAAAAACATACCTAAATACATGTGACTAAGATTTTCTAGACAATTGAACATTTAAAAAAAATTAATGGTAAAATATTAAATTAAAGTGCCCAGATGTTTAATATAGATATCTAAAACTATTCAGATTATAATATTTAGTAAACTAAACTAAAAATTCTTTAAATATAAAAATCACACCTGGACACAGGAATCCAACCCTTGACCTTTTACTTTGTTCGCCAATGCTCTTCCAACTGCGCTATACAGAAGTCTTCCCGTGATCGGGGTCATTCTTCTCTCATATATTAAGGCAAAGTCTGTGATGGACGTGTGGTACGTATGAGTGATCAATTAAGATCATGAGCTATCAGATAACGCAGCCACCTTCGTCTTGAGAGCTTTATGTTGCCAATAGTGCAATGACAACTGTACCAATCTACCTAACATAATGGATTAAATAACCAAGCTATTATTGTTGACTATTTAATCCATCATTAGACTAAAAATGATTACTAAAGAAATATTTCGATTATATAGAGCAACCTTTTGTCGCTATAAATTAAAAAAAAGCCTAAACTCATTCCTTTCCACGAATAAGGAGAGTTAAAAGACGTTACTCGTGTTTAGGAGTGATTTTTCCAATTTAAGGCTTTGCGTTATGGGTGAGATAATTAAAAAATGCGTTGCAACTTTTTATTATTACTATCACTATTATTAGTTCTCTCTCACGACAGGTTCATTCCTTTTGTCAGTGAACTTGGATCACCCGTGTGCCCTGTCCTCTGCCTCCTCACTGAGTTCCCAGGATTTCTTTCTTTCCTTCAAGTCACCCAATATTTGAATCCTCCTTCTTCCTAAGCACCTTTTTCGAATCAAACTTTCCTTCAATGACGTCGTGCAAATTTATTTGAATTGAAATCGAAGGATCTGTTCTCGATACCATTTAAATGTTAAATTAAGAGGAACGTGATCAATAGTATTATTGATTATTAAAAACAAACTGACACTTTTTACTATAGTTTTATTTTAACTAAAGTTATGAATTATCTTGAATATAATATGATACTTTCAATTTAATACATTGTAATGATTGACATGGTACTTGTTCCACCCATCCAATACACATGTCTTCACCCTACCAGTCCCTTCTTTCGAGTATCGACCGTCGAGTATTGAGCCGCACTCGACTATCTCGAAAGTTCCACTACCTGGAATTCCACCAGCTCTTTCCTTTGTGTGATTTACCGGCACATTTTTCCTATTCTACCAGCCGTAAATAATGGCCAACTTTCTCCGACCAAGCATCGAATACAAGTCGCCGCCGGTAGGTATTTTTTATCTTACCTACTATATATATGTAACACATAATACACCTAATATCTACCTAAAACAACCTTGATAGATTTACATAATTAATGCATACATAACAAGACACCTATTATTATTAAACTATAAATATTCATCGTAGTACATTATTTATACAAAACTAGCTCCTTCAAGTTATGCCTCTAAACGTTTTACAACCATCTCCTATATAATTTATTATAGCGGAAGGGGTAGTAAGGTAGTCTTAGAATAGTGATTCCCAGCCTTGGGGTAGGGGGAGGGAGGGGAGGGTGGAACCTTTCACTCTTCCACCAACGGGAGCGTAGAGCGTTCCTACTCTGGGCGTGAGGTAATGAGACAATTTCATACTCATATGAAAATGAAAACCATAATATTTTAATAATCTTAATTATATCATCCCTCGTTTTAAAAAAGTGGTAGTATAATTGCGCGTCTGGGCTACATCATTCGTAGCCCAGTTTGTAGAAATATTAGCCCGTACTAATGTACCGTTGTCCAGGGGACGCCCGAATGTACTAATAGTACATCCTTTCCGTGGAGGCTCTTTCTATGTCCTGATGAGATGATGGATGATGATAGTGAGTATGAGGGTGATAGTGAGTATGAGGGTGTGGGACCAGTGGAAACACTTAAACCTAACTTAAGCCTAACTAACCAAACCCTGGTGACCGTTGGGGTTGTTCCCCTTTTGGGAAAAATACCCAAGGTACTAGTTGGGAATCGAACCACGAACCCTTAGGCTTGTAGCCAAGTTCAACCATGGGACAGAATTATAAGAGTGGTACGTGATGAAAATTCAGTGATTTTTTTTTAAATGAACGTTTATCGTATGCTTTTAAGGCCATCTTCAATTCATTGGCAATACGTCGAGTATCTAAAATATGTTACATTTTTGAGCATATAAATTAAATGACCATAATATTTTATATATAAATATGTAGATTGTACTTGTATGCACAACTTTCAATTTCGTATTATAATATTGTGATAGAGTTCAAAACGTTTGGGCTCCTTTATACCGTATTATTTGCTCTCAACATTGAAACATTTTAATAAAAATTCTAATATTTTTTTTAGCGCCGCGTCCATTTGGGCTATACGCTTATGTGATAATTACGCTAATGGGTATTGGGATTAAGAAGGTTATATTCAGAGGAAATGTACCCGATTTTACGTGAAGGGAGAGTGAAAAACCATTTTGGAAAAAAACACTTTTAATAAACCCGACCCGACTGAGATTCAAACCTAGATTTCCCCATCATCGGCAATCTAGTGTACTTAAAAAGTAGCGCCTTGGGCGATGCGGCCACCGAAGTGGGCTATATTTTATTGACATCAATATTGATCACATTACTTGAAGTAAGAGTTATTTATAATAAATTAACTGTCAAACAAACTGTCAAATTTCTACCATTTGACCGCAATTCTACTTAATTTGATAAATTCTAAAGTTTGTCATTAAAGCCACTATATTTTCTATAGGCTTCATATGTCTTATAATCTAACTTAAGAATAGAACAGACACAACATCCAGTCCCCGACTGTTAATTCATCACTTTGAAAGGGTAAATCTACATTTCACCAATAATTAATTTTTCGGCCATGCCGGGAATCTAGCCTGGGACCCTAAGCTCAGTAGCAGACACGCTACTGACCGAGCTAAGGTGTAGGACAGATTATGTGTGAATGGTTCAAATATATATTTTTAGACCAAGTGCGGCTATTATTCTATTAGCTCTTATATAATGTCTAGAGAGCTCCTTAAAAATTGTTTTAAATATCATTTCTATAAAAATAGGCGACCTGGTGGTATAGGGATAAGGTGTTGGACCTCTGTGTTGGGGGTCCGGGGTTCAATCCTCAGTCCCGGCACAGATTTATCTGATTGCCAAACCCTTCCTTCACCTATGACAAGATGTGTATTAATCACAACTTGTGAATATGAGGAATTTCAGGCCTCTACCGTGGTTCGGATCCCACGTTAAACTGTAGGTCCTCCATTTAATTTCACAATCACCCTACCATTACACATTAGCTCAAGTGCGTATAACCCGAACGGGTAGTAAGACGCGTGCTAATAATAATAATAATAATAATAATAATAATAATAATAATAATAATAAAACTCCATGGCATCAGCCCACAATTGAACTAATTGGGTTTTGCATCCCACGCACATATTTTTGCATTTAAATAAATATTTAGAAGTTTTATAAAAAAGTTAGAAGCTTAAAATCAAACTAATTAGCCTTAATATATTTTAATATACAGTACTGTATTTATAAAACGGTCATTTTGAACAATATGACATAATTTTACTTATTTAAACGGTGTATAAGACGCGAAAGCCTCAGTGATTCGAAAGTATATTAAAAAAACTATTTTTTATCGGTTCAAATTATTATACTACTTGATACCCGTAGCGGTTGGCACCTGAATCAGACCACAATATTGTCCGGTAGGCTTTTCCAGTGTCTGGAAATTAAGGTTTCGATTCTTAACCAGATGTACTAAGTTTTTTCTTAAACAAATAGTTTCGCACTCTTCCTTCAAGTAAATGAAGGTACATTTCTAGTAAATTTTATATAAATCTTCCCTATTCCTTTAGTGTAAATTAAGGATATCCCAGGCGGATAGTAGCACGTTGCTAAGGCTATATTCTTTGTATCAAATAATTTAACATCCTTCAACAATCAACTGTTTACATACATTTTTTTTTCACATTAACATACCATTAAACATGAAAAACTTTCACTCGCCACTCAAAATAATCTTGAGGGCTGTGGATGGCCTGTGGGCCACCCTTTTATAAACCCCGACATAGAACATTATGAATCAAGAAAGGTTTGTACCAACTCCCAATAAAACGTGTGTCCTCCAACCTGGTTTATGCCCATGATGGAACAAGAGATTTTGGCACTTTAACCCAGGCTAGTTCTCCGGGTCGGATAATATTACTAATAGTTTCAATACAAACTATTAATGGTATAAGAACTGGTGGAGTTCCTTGAGGCACTAAACGAGCAAATATATGTAGTGTATTGTTGATTCACCGAAAACTATAAATCTTAATCATAAAGATAAAGCAAGAGTGAGAGTTATATCTAAATGTCTTGGTCTTATAAAATAATCGTACTTGCATTTAAGTTAATTTAATTGACTAAAATACTTACAATTAATTTTAAATATTTTTAAATGTATACTTATCAGATAGTACTCCTAAATTTAATCCAGTACTTCTATAAAAATGTGTACCCTTACTTGGAGAGTGCCCACAGAAGAGTTTGGCCTTCTAGCCCAACATAACGTGCGTCGCCTTACCTGAGGGAAGCCTGTGATGGAACAAACAAGGTCAGCACTCTTTCCCAGGTCCACCGTCTGTCTTGTCGGATGGATGTGCACCTGCAAGGAGGCACTGACACTCAACTGCATCTCCAGCACCTCGCTACCCTCTTTGTTGCTGGCATTGCAGAAGTATGTGCCAGCATCCGACTCCTTCACGCTCGGGATGACCAACGTGCCGTCACGGACCAGGAAGTGGTCCACCTCCTCGATTGGCATCTCGTGCGCGTTCTGGCGATAGAACCATCTGAAACCGGGAAATAAGGATGGTGAGGTATCGATTGCGCTCAGATGATATAGCAACTTTCAACAAAAGAATGGCGATAGGCGGCGATAAAACTTGCAGCATGGAGGTAGTTTTATTGAATATCTTGTACGTTCTGATGGAAGAGCTGCCTGCAACAAGATAGCTGTGATAGTAATGTATCGTTGTAGTGATAGTGAGGTACCGTGAACCTTCTGGCCGTAGAACCTCTTGCATCAGAGGAGTAGTGATGTTGAAGTATCGTCCTGATTTTAACAATAGTCACCTGAAACAAGAGGGTCCTGGTATCCTTACCATTCATAGACTCGTATTCGACCAATACTCATGCTCCCCTTTTCCCACTCCATACCTAGCCCACCTCACATATCCTGATAACTCCTTCCTCCACCTTAACCCTCCTCCTTCCGTTACTTTTGCCATAAGATTGGAGGCCACGAATATTAAGGCTGTAATTGAGCTGCTTTAAGCGATACCTAGAATGACCCCTAGTTACTTTCCAACGAGTATCTTTAAGAAGTACCAGGCATCTTCCATAAAAAGTTGTATATATCTGATCATTAATAATATATCTTATAGGGTTGAGCAGATCAGGTGGACAGACAGGATGACAAATGAAGAAATACTAAGAAGAGTGGGTGAGAAGAGAACCATTTTGTATGTGATTCTTCGGCGCAAAGGAAACTGGGTCGGACATATCCTTAGGAGGAACTGTCTTCTTCACGGAAAAGTTGAGGGAAAGAGGAACTTAGGAAGAAGGAGGATTCAAATACTAAATGACTTGAAGGAAATAAGAAAATTCTGGGAGCTGAAGGAGGAGGAAGAGGACAGGGTGCATTGGAGGTCTAAGTTCACTGACAAAAGGTAATGGACTGGTCGTAAGATAGAATTAATAAATAATAATAATAATAATAATAATAATAATAATAATAACAGTGTTTTAAATAGCAACACACACCCGCAGAGGTCCACCAAGTTTGAAGGAGCTCAGATCGCACTCTGTAACGCTGAGTCGCGAGGAGGAAGGCTGAGCAGGATATTTTCCTAGCTTTACACCGTGTCAAAGTAATGCTGTTGAAAGAGACTAGCATAATATACCCATCCAATAGTGTTTATTTGACTGAAAAAGTCTTGGAAAATCTCACAGTACCTTATAATCAGTGCTAACTATAGATTTCCAGAATTTGATTTTTATCTTAAAAAGAAAAACCAAAATTAGAATTATTTTAGCACCACACTAGCCGTTTGGGTAATACGTTTATGTACTAATTACGCTAATGACTTTAGGGATTAGAAAAGTTATATATATAGGAATTATAGCCACATTTTCCTGTAGGGAGAGTTTAAAACCATTAAGAAAAAAACACCCTCAGTACACCGGACTGATATTCGAACCTCGATCTCCCTGTCATCAGGAGTCTATTTTACTGTGGGAGTAGCACCTTAGACCATACGACCACCAATGCGTGGGAGAGTTATTTAGGAAACATCATTATCATTAGTACTTTCAATTTTTATTTCTGTGGACTTTATTCTAAATTATTATTACAATTGAATCATATATTTTCTTGATTTTACTCTTTTTATTATTATTATTATTTAGTTATTAAATTTGTTTTTATTGTAATCTCTTTTACAAAAAGATAATGTATATATTAATTTGTAAGCCATCTGTTCTTTTGTATTTTTATCAGTGCTAGACTATTAAAAGTCTCGACTGTTGGCTAGCACGTGAATAAAATAATAATAACAATAAAAAATGATTTTTTTTATATTTAGAGAGTGAGGAAAATCTCTTGTGAAAATATAGTAAGATCACCAACTCGATTCTGGTGAAAAGAGGCATGGCTCTGATTAGACTAAGTACTTAAGGCCTCCATGACTACGTGACTAGTATATGTAAACTGGTTTTGGGGATGAAGACAAACGAGCAAGCTTAAATTCCTTGACAAATGACAAACAAGGTACGAGAATAAAGCAACTACTAACAAATCTCGCGAGGAAATGGGATCATCTTAGAGTTGAACGTCACGTTCACTGCTAGGGAACAGTTTAATATCTAGGGATACCCGCATCGGTGGACAGGTGGACTAAATGCTAGGCTCATCGAGTTTTTATTGATATTAATGCTGTAGTTGGGGTTATAATCTCGGCTGGGTATACTTAAGGCTGTTATACATTGAAATGTTTTCTCTCTTTCTCCACAGCAAATGTGGGAGCCTTTCCCCTAAATTATATGTTCATCATAACTACCAAATTAGAGTATTTAAAATGCGTAATGCCTAAACGGGTAGTAAGATTCGATTTGAGAAAAAAATGTTTATGACTTGAAACAAAGCACCAGATATTGGGATGAATACATTTTCTCGTTAATTTCTCGTTATTTTTGATGAATTTCCATCTGAACTACATCAAGCAAATTTAAATCCAATATTGAGAAAAATACGAATAATAAACAAAAATAAATTTAATATTTGATTTATTCATAGTTTTTTAAAGTTTTTTTAAATTAAAGAATACAAATGGAATCATGGAAATCGGAAATGGGATAATAAGACTTATACCTTTTTATCTCAAACTGAATTAGTGCTGCCATCTGTTAGACAGTCATGATTCATGATACATTTATAATATACTTTAGATTATAGTTAAAAGAGGTCTCTGTCATTTTTAAATTGGGCTAGTGTTGCCATCTGTTAGACAATCATGAGGCCTTTCTAATGTACTTTAGAATGTGGTTAAAAGAGGTCTCTGTCATATTTAAATTGAGTTAATGCTGCCATCTGTTAGACAAACACGAGACATTTATAATGTACACTAGATTATGGTTAAAAGAGGTCTCTGTCATATTTAAATTGAGTTAGTGCTTCCATCTGTTAGGCAATCATGAGACCTTTCTAATGTACTTTAGATTATGGTTAAAAGAGGTCTCTCTCATATTTAAATTGAGTTAGTGCTGCCATCTGTTAGAAAATCATGAGACATTTATAATGAAGTAGAGATGATGATTAAAAGAGGCCTCTGTCATATTTAAATTAATGTAAAAAATATATTTGCTGGGGTCTTTATGGAGTTTGAGATATAAAAGACGTTTTCCTGAAAAACGTGAGTAATGTGAGCTTCTCTCCTTATCCCTGTGCCCTTCATTTGGATTTAACTAACTTTATTGTGAGAAAAATTAACTCAGAATTACACTAATATCAAATATAAATGCTTTAAATAAATAAATTCGATAGTTAATTAAATGGTTAACGTATTAAAATCGTATGATCCAAAAGGGTAATATGACACGGTGCTGAAAATAATAATATTAAATAGATTTTGAGATCGTAAATCTGTTTTTTTAGGATTAGTTTTTTTAGGATTAGTTTTTTTAGGATTAGTTTTTTTAGGTGATTAATCAGCTTACACTTTCTAGACAGATAAGTTATATTATTTGTGTTGTGGCAGGAGGCTATAATTTATTTAGAGCTACACTCCTCAAGCTAACCGCTAACATATTAAGTAATGGAGAGCAACACGAACTCACATACAAAAGTTAGATATCTTCATTTAATTATGTTTGTTTCTATCTTAAAGCTGGTGGCATACGTGCTCAATTTTTTAATGGTGTGTAACTACAATTTATTTATCACATCATTTATTTGTTTTTCATTTGAATTTAGTTATAACTTTTTTTTAGCACAGAGTTTTAATACCCGTTTGGATTATAAGCTTATGTACTAATTACGTTCATGTGTTTAAGGACGAGAAAGGTTAAATTTAGAGGAAGTGTACTCGAATTTGAGTGGAAGAGTTAGCACCATTTAGAAGAAAAACATATTCAATTCACCCGACCAGTATTCGAACCCTGATTTCCTCCTCATCGAGAGTCTGGTCTATTTCGTGAGGTTGCTCTCCGTGGTCTTGGGATAAAGTGGTCGCCTCAAGATCCAATGTTAGTGGTTTCAAACCCATCTGGGGTCAATGGATTTTTCTTTAGTGATAAAAATTCGTAGCACAACTTCCTTCGGAGGGGAAGTAGTGCCATCAGTCCCATGTCGGTTGTGGTTTGTAAAAGAACCCTGGAAGATATGTGAATATACCTTTCCTGGCAAAATTGATAGGCCCTTTCACGCTCGCTCATAGAAATTCTCATGTAATGATATAATCAGTAGGTTCAGAAAGTGCACGTTAAATAACCCAAATCAAAAACTAAATAATAAAAAAAAATTGCGTGAAAGAAACCTCTGAACATTCCTCTACCATAGCGTATTATTATTTTACATACTTGACCGGTGGCAAATGCATTTCCCATTTAAATACGCAAATTATTTATCTTTTTAGGTATTAACTTGATATTTTCTGAACCGATTGATTATATCCGCACATGACTTACAATCTAACTTAAATATAGAACAGACAAAACACCCAGACCCAGCATTTGGTTAATTCATCATTGTGAAATAGGAAAACCACATTTGACCGATGATAAAACTTTCGACTATGTCTAGAATCGAATACGAGACCTTACACGCTCCCGACTTATCTAAGGTGTCGAACAACATAAATTTGAAGAAAAAATAAACAAATATTCTTATATTGGTATACATTATAAATGCTTATGGTAAATAATATTTTCTAAGAAAAAATTACGGATTAAATAACCAAACTATTATATTTGGTGATTGCGGTTATAGTCGCATCTAAATATCATATTCTTTAAATTGAAAACTGAAGCCTGGAAACGAGAAACAAAGCCAGGATGTCTGAATTAGTATTTCAATTATCTAACCACTGAGCTATCTAGGAGTCTTCCCGTGCTCAGGGTCATTCTTCACTCATATTTTAAGACAGATTCTGTGATGGACGTGTGTAAATCGTCAGCTACAAATGTGAGATCAATTAAGATGACGAGCTATCAGGCAACGCAGCTACCATCGACTGGGTAGTTGCTTTTTATGCCAAATCGTACAATTTACAACTGTACGAATGCGCATATCATGTTGGACTAAACAGAATCATCCTATATATTATTTCTGTTGTCAACATCCCTCTTTCTCAACTAATACAAAGCCTACAGCGATGAATAAGTTATCAGTGGATAGGATTTTTTTACCAACTTCTGACATACCATACTCAGTTTACGTTAAAACACATTATTTGTTTGACATTTAAGGGAAAATCTAACAATATTTTTATATCAATTACCGAAAATAAACTCTCTTTGCTATTTTGTGTATACACTTCGCTGAGTATTTAATTTCAACAAACCAACAAAAGACTAATTTTGTGTGTGTGTGTGTGTGTGGTGTGTGTGTGGGGGGGGGGGGGGGGGTGAGATTGAATGTGCGAAAGTTTCGCAAGGGTTTATTGGTATTTGTTATTATTGCTATAGCTGCCTGGATCCGGTGTAAATTTTTTAATTAAAAATAATATTAAAAAAAAGGTTAAAAATATGTAATCAGAATTGTATAATATGTTTTAATTAAAGTTTTGTTGATTCGGGTGTTTTCCATTGTGACATTTCTATTTAAAATCTGTGCTCTGGTTGACACTGCACGTACAGTATGTTCGGTCACATCTTTGCCCATAATACTCCCCGTGGTTGTAAAGCTGGGGGGGGCGGGGAGCCTACACCCTCCCTCCCTCCCGGGACCGGAAATTAGCTTCATGACGATGGGGAACACGCGGAAATGATGTCCATTGGGCGATGATGACAACAAACACCACCAATGAAATAGTTTATACCAACAGATGTAGCGAGAACGAAACATAAAAAATACTTGATATCAGCAGGCTGAGCTTTAGTGGGATGGTTTGTTGCCTGATACAGTTTACATTCACTTCGGAAGTTTTTTTTTAGTGGATACGTTTTGAAAAAAAGGTTATTTTTGTATTTAGTTGTTTTTATCGCCCATAGCATCTTACTACCCGTTCAGGTTGCACAAAAATACACACACACACATATATAACATCCATTACTGTTTCCAACCTGTGGGCCAGTCCAGTTTTTTTTTTTTATTCAATACATACATTTTCCACTACCGGCTTTCTAAGCTTGTCGTAGCTTATTATGTCTTATAATCTATGTTAAGACAAGGACAGACAGTTCATCCAGTTCCCCGCAGTTAATTTATCATTATGAAAGTGTAAACCCACATTTCACTAAAGATAAATTTTCTACCATGCCGGGAATTAATACCGGGACCTTTAACTCAGTGGAGAGGCATGCTATCGACTGAGCTAAAGTGACGGAATCACAAATATATATATATATATATATATATATATATATATATATATATATATAGCACCACTTATTACTATCCGTTCGGATTTTATGTATATGTACTAATTACGCTAATGTGTTTGGAATGAGAAAGGATGAATTTATATTAGATGAACCCACATTTGCATGTAGGTAAATTATAACACCATTTAAGAAAAACACCCTTAATACACCCGACCGGGACTCTAACCTCGACCTCTGCGCCCTCAACAGGCCATTCTACTGCACCTTAGATAATTCTACCACCGAAACGGATTATTATTTTAGGGTTTTGTTATATAAATATATATATTTCCTTAAAAATCCGATGCACTGCTGGAAGAACCTTTTTAAAGCCTTCAAAAAAAAATTAGACACCCTTTTGATTATTTACACTCAACGAGATGGGTTTTCTGTCAAATTGTGTAGCCTGGCTAGTTTTAAAGTCAAGTTATTGGCAGGCCCAAGGCCGTAGTCACGGGGGGGGGGGGGGGGGTTCGGGGTTCAAACACCCCCCTCCTTTCCCGAAATTTTATGAACTAAATATATATAGCTTTATTTAGGTTAAAACAATATTAAAATTAAGGTACAAGTACAAATTAGGGGGCTGTGTTACCATAAAAAGCACTTCAGAGAGCTTCCAGAGGTGTTTATTATTTAGAATTTTTTCTAGCCTTTGGCAGTTATGGTGTTATGTTACCATAAAAAAACACTTTAGAGAGCTTCTAGAGCCGTTTAATAACTAGAATTTGTGCTAGCCTCCAATAGTTAGGAAGTAGTGTTGCCATAAAAAAACACTTCAGATAGCTTCTAGAACAGTTTTTTATTTAGAATTTTTTCTAGCCTCCATCAATTGGGGGATGGGCTCACCAAACCCCCCTGAAATTATTGGCTGGATACGGCCTTGGGCAGGCCTACCACAGAATGAAATATATCTAGTCTAGGTAAATGTGACGCAGTTGTGTTGTTTGAAACAAATATAAATAAAAAAACTGGATATAAGGCAACATCTTATTAAGCTACCATTTTAACTTAAAAAAAAATCAAGTAGGCCTACTGCTATGCCTGTATTATTTAACAAGGGTTAATAAGTCATATAATTATCCAAAGTAAACAATAAAGGCTCCGAAACAATTTCTATCCGTAGGTCCGTGGTCCGTGATAAATCGATGCCACAGTATCAGAGCTCTCTCCTTATCCGTAAGTCCTTACGCCGTAGAAGTTGCCCAGCTTTAGCTTTCTACGGACTAGTTTATACGTACTACCAATCACAGCCGATTAAATATGTGCATGCGCCTTGAAATAAAGAAAGAATGGCAGTGATAGAATCCGTCTCTATGGAAACATATAAAATGAAAATATGGCTACACGTGGATCTATTTCAGAAGCATTTTTCTAAAAATCTAAACACCCCGAAAAGAGCGGCTCTAGAAAAATATTTTCTAAGAAATACCAAGTTATCAGAAATATTGGCTTTGCTTTTGTAGGCTCAACACACCTATTATTAGGAATATTAAAAGTGTATTTTTTTCATCCAAAATATTTGTACATCCGTTTTGCATTTTCAGGTTATTACAAACACTTATTTATTTTAAGTTTGATAGTTAAAATCGAGTTATAAATATATTTATTGTGATTGTACTTAACCTACATTTTAGTATATACTGGAAGTTTTCTCGACAAAGTTGTATTTGGTTTCTTTAATTCTTATATTATGATCAGCTGACTGTTTGACGCTCGATCCTTGCTGTAGACGATCTTCTTTCGAATTTTTTGATTGGACGAAGTTCTTTACTGTCTCATTGGTTGAAACAGTCACGTGATTACGGATATTGACTCTGTAATCGCAAGTAGAATTTCTTATGGATCAGGAACACGGAGTACGGACTACGGACCTACGGATATGGAGTCTTTTGCAGGGCCTTAAGGTGGGAATGTAAGGAACGTGGGAAAAAAATCTTGTTTTTGGAATTTTTAGAGCAAAACTTATTTTTGGTCAAAATAAAAAAAATATTGCTCCAATAGTAACAGAGAGTTTAATTTTCTTCACGTGGTGATAACAACAGTTCTTTAATATCTGTAATGAGTATAGCAGCATTTGATGAGAAAACTTTTTAAATAAGAGAAAAGTTATCATTAAATTTCAGGACACCCTTGACCAATATTTAACAACTAGCAATCCCGCATGGCGTTGCCCGTGACCCATTGTCGTATAAGAATCATACAGCCTCTACTACCCCCTCCCCCCCATGGTTCCCGATTTGCCATGAGAATTTAATTATTAGATTAAAAATATTTTCTTCAAAAATTTGTTAAAAATAGCCTAATTAAAAAGCTAACTAAAAATTTAAAAATCCGGCTTGGAGGTGCATTCGGAACCCCTTCCATACACTTATGTTAAAAATTTTAGATCTCTGCGTGCCGTAGATTTGGCTGGGCATCGCACACAAACAAACACAAACAAACAAAGAGAAAAACACTTCCTTTTATTATTATAGACTGTTGATATCACCAAAAGAATAAAATCAAACTACATGGCTATAATGAAGAAATATTTGGTTTAATTTGACTAAAAAAATATTTTATTAATTATTATTAATTATTAATTAATTTTATTAATTTATTTAAAATTTACATTTTGAATGGCCGTTTATCTCATATATTAACCTACATACAGTTCAGATTTCATAGAGAGACCTTTCTAACAGCTACTAGATCTACTTTCATGTATACACACGCCAAGTCACAAGATATATTACTGTCATTTTTGAAATATATTATAAATACCTAGCAAATATAACTGATAATAAAGTAAAAAGTTATAATGTTGACCAAATACCTAGCAAATATAACTGATAATAAAGTAAAACGTTATAATGTTGACCAAATACCTAGCAAATATAATTGATAATAAAGTAAAACGTTATAATGTTGACCAAATACCTAGCAAATATAACTGATAATAAAGTAAAATGTTATAATGTTGACCAAATACCTAGCAAATATAAATGATAATAAAGTAAAACGTTATAATGTTGACCAAATACCTAGCAAATATAATTGATAATAAAGTAAAAAGTTATAATGTTGACCAAATACCTAGCAAATATAATGATAATAAAGTAAAACGTTATAATGTTGACCAAATACCTAGCAAATATAATGATAATAAAGTAAAACGTTATAATGTTGACCAAATACCTAGCAAATATAATTGATAATAAAGTAAAAAGTTATAATGTTGACCAAATACCTAGCAAATATAATGATAATAAAGTAAAACGTTATAATGTTGACCAAATACTACATAGCAAATATAACTGTAATACTAAAAAGTTAAAAAACGTTATAATGTTGACCAAATACCTAGCAAATATAACTGATAATAAAGTAAAAGTTATAATGTTGACCAAATACCTAGCAAATATAATGATAATAAAGTAAAAACGTTATAATGTTGACCAAATACCTAGCAAATATAACTGATAATAAAGTAAAACGTTATAATGTTGACCAAATACCTAGCAAATATAACTGATAATAAAGTAAAACGTTATAATGTTGACCAAATACCTAGCAAATATAACTGATAATAAAGTAAAACGTTATAATGTTGACCAAATACCTAGCAAATATTAAAAAACTGATAATAAAGTAAAAACGTTATAATGTTGACCAAATACCTAGCAAATATAATGATAATAAATAGTATAACGTTAAAATTATAATGTTGACAAAAAAAATTTTGTACTTTCTAAAAGGTTTTTTCTAAGAAAAATGGACTTGGATTTAATAAGGTTAGTAGGCCTATAGTTCGTAAGTTATAAGAATATCAAAAATTGTTACAAAGATTAAACAATGTAATTATTTTAATTTTAATCATTTCAAACTAAACTTACAGCTAATATAAAACATTACGAACTAAGGAATTCATTCGAAAATAGAAGCGCTAATCTACTTTGAGAACAAGGTAAATCAAGTAATAAAAAAAAAGCCTTCCAAACACTTCCCAACAAAAGGAAACAGAAGAGGAAGAGAAAGAAGAAAACATCCTTTGAGAAGGATGTATGGAGGAAAGAAAGAGAAAGGTTCTCTACCCGACACAAGCAACAGATTGTGTATATCGATCTTTGTCAAGCCACATAGTCATGTGCTGTGACACCCATCGAAACTTTATTCAGACCCCAAACCTAGCCCTATTTCCCACTTCCCCTTCTTCAAAACCCAAATCTAACCCTATTTCCCTCTTTTCTCACCCTAAATTCAGAACCTCGCTGCTAGAATTTTCCTCCAACAAAGATTCTTTTTACTCCGCTTGGGTAAAGCGCGGTAAATCACGAGGACCATTTGAATTGGAATAAAGTAATCGCTACCAAAAGATTCAAAGTAATATATTTATTTAAAATATTCTTTAAATAGTGAATTCTAATTAATAAGAGGAATTATTATATTTATGGGGTACAAATTTTGACTTTGAGGATAATTTAAATAAGCTGAATTTTACAATTTAGATAATTTCTTCGCAACTCTTTGAGACTTAAAATAACTTATCCTTTCAAAGTTTTAGGAAATTTTCAAATAAACAACTTAATTATATTTGAAAGAATATTTTATAAACTAAATATTTTTTGCTCTAGAGTAAATTTTTTTTTTTTAATAGAGATTTGGGAAATGAGGAGTTAAAATTCCACAGAACAAATAATATTTTCTGTATCAGTGTCTATAATTTTAAGTATGCTCTTTGATGAAATACGATGTTCTTTTTTTCCCAGTACGTTTCTAAAATAATGTATAATATTTCGCTTCGCAAATATTAGGAGTTATGGCTATAATTTAAACAAAGGAATGAGAAAATCTGTGCGGTGCACCACACCATTTATTTTTTTATAATGACCCTTTGGCTGGGATCAAAATAAATTCTTTTATATTTTATTTCCATTATTCAGTTTCATGAGAGATACATTAACAAATTTACATTGTTTATATCTATCTATCCCCCCTTGAAACATTTTCTTAAAATAAACATGTTTGTACTATTTGCTAAGGCGTTCTCCAATGCTCCCCTAATCATTATGTCTTCTGGATTTTTTATTTTGGGGGTTTTGGGGGTAAGTATTTTCTTACGTTTTCTTACCTTGGAGGGGGGCGGGGGTTTGAATCTATATTACGTAAGGTTGTTTTTTAGTAATGTCAGAAAATAAATATATTAATTGTAAAATTTCTCTTATAATTAATCATATACTTAAAATGTATTGCACCTAATTTTACAGCAATCTAAATATTCTAGAATCTCTCGCTTTGTTACCAATTCATACATCTTAAAATAACTACCCGGTTAAAGTAGTCTAATCTACCAAATCGTAAAAAATTCACTAAGAAAGAGGGTGGCGGTTCAAAAATCATGAAAAATAAATCCTCACGTAATTTAAGAACGTGCCCATAACAAAGGATATACACTATAATAAGACCCAAATTTTTTTTTTGTAGCTCCACTTCGGTGGTCGAACGGTCTAAGGCGTCACTCTCGCAATAAACTAGACTGCCGATGAAGGGGAGATTGGGGTTAGAATCCCGGTCGGGTGGACTGGGGGTGGTTTTTCGAAATGGTTTTTAACATTCTCGCTACGCTAGAATCTATATAAGAGGTCACGTGGTATTGGACTTGTATCAGTGGTCACGTGGTTTAGGACATTTATTGGTGGTTACATTGTCTAAGACTTTGGTCTCGCAATAGACAGGATTTTTTGTGATGGAGAGATTAATATTTTGAATCTCAGCCGGAAGCATAAGAGGTTTTTCCACATGTGACTTATAAATATGATTTCTACATCCTATCCCCAAGCTAAACTAGTTACACTACTCCTAAAGATCCCTACTCATATTTACCTTTTGCGTTAAGCCGTTAATAACCCCTGTGTTGAAAGTTATAATTAAAACCACACATCGTGACATAAACTATTTTAAAGCTATAGCTGTGGGGGTCTGAAGCCATATTTACAATGCCGTTGTGCGTCAGAGCTTATTGTTTACAGCTCGCTTAATTTCCCTTAAAATATTTCAAACAAGTGAAACAAAGTTATTTCAGTGTTCTCACCGCAAAACGTATTTGTAAGGGAGTTTCATTGACAACTTGCTGATATGGCGGCTTTCATATGCTTACATACATCATAATGCTGTACGCTGATTAAAACAATACAATCTATAAAGCAATACAAAATAACTCTAAGTAGTCCAAGTGGAACGCATTTGCCTTAAGGTTAGGTGTCATGTATTACGACAGGTACATTCCTTTTGTCAGTGAACTTAGAACGCCAATGCACCCTGTCCTCTGCCTCCTCCTTCAGCTCCCAGAATTTTCTTTTTTCCTTTAAGGGTTTAAGTCATCCAATATTTGAATCCTCCTTCTTTCTAAGCTCCTCTTTCCCCCAAACTTTCCTTCTATGACGTCGTGCAGAAGACAGTTCCTTCTAAGGATGTGTCCAACACCAGAGAATCATATCCAAAATGGTTCTCTTTTCATCAATTTTTCTAAGGACTTATTCATTTGTCACCTTGTATATCCACCTGATCATTCAAAGTATTCTACATCCCCACATTACAAATCTTCCCAAATATTTCTATTTCAACCTCCTAAAAGTCCAAGTTTCTGCTCCATACAGCGCGATGCTCCAGATGTAGCATTTCATCATTTGCTCTGTTCCAAACTCAACTTGCTGGTCAGCAGTAACCTCTTCTTCTTGAAAGATTCCTTGGCCATGACGTTCTTTGGTGCAGTAAGCCTCCCTTGTCAGCAGACTTCCCAGGTACTTGAATTGCTCTATGTTTTCCAACTCCTGGTTTCCAGTTTTGATTCTCAGCGGCCCCTCCTTTTTTTGAGATACCAATGATTTTGACTTCTCAATGTTGATCTCCATGCCATATCTTCTCCCTCTTTCCACAAGCCGGTCAATCATTTCCTGCAACTCTTCTTTATTTTTGGCCTTGAATGCTAGATTATTTGCATATTTTATTGTGTTGATGACTCATCCTCCTATCCTGGAATTGCCACGTCCCTCTAGGGCTTCCCTGACCGGACACTTTTCATACAAGTTAAATATAAATATACAATTGATGTAGTTTCATTACTACATTCTATACGGCATAAGGAGCTCAAAAGTTCATTGCCGCATTTACAAAATTACTCCACACATCCCCCTATCTTAAGATAACTATATCCAGTGCAGCTCATTACACCCTATCCCTAACTTGAGATAGTTCTATCAAGTGAAACTCATTACACCCTATCCCTATCTTGAGATAGTTCTATCCAGTGCAACTCATTACACCCTATCTCTAGCTTGAGATAGTTCTATCCAGTCCAACTCATTACACCCTATCTCTAGCTTGAGATAGTTCTATCCAGTGCAACTCATTACACCCTATCTCTAGCTTGAGATAGTTCTATCCAGTCCAACTCATTACACCCTATCTCTAGCTTGAGATAGTTCTATCCAGTGCAACTCATTACACCCTATCTCTAGCTTGAGATAGTTCTATCCAGTGCAACTCATTACACCCTATCTCTAGCTTGAGATAGTTCTATCCAATGCAACTCATTACACCCTATCTCTAGCTTGAGATATTTCTATCCAGTGCAACTCATTACACCCTATCTCTAGCTTGAGATAGTTCTATCCAGTGCAACTCATTACACCCTATCCCTATCTTGAGATAGTTCTATCCAGTACACCTCATTACACCCTATCTCTAGCTTGAGATAGTTCTATCCATTCCAACTCATTACACCCTATCTCTAGCTTGAGATAGTTTCTATCCAGTCCAACTCATTACACCCTATCTCTAGCTTGAGATAGTTCTATCCAGTCCAACTCATTACACCCTATCTCTAGCTTGAGATAGTTCTATCCAGTCAACTCATTACACCCTATCTCTAGCTTGAGATAGTTCTATCCAGTGCAACTCATTACACCTATCTCTAGCTTGAGATAGTTCTATCCAGTGCAACTCATTACACCCTATCTCTAGCTTGAGATAGTTCTATCCATGCAACTCATACACCCTATCTCTAGCTTGAGATAGTTCTATCCAGTGCAACTCATTACACCCTTCTACTTGAGATAGTTCTATCCAGTGC
The DNA here is from genome assembly GCA_033556935.1 of Timema podura. NCBI lineage: Eukaryota > Metazoa > Arthropoda > Insecta > Phasmatodea > Timematidae > Timema > Timema podura. Next base: position 113,402,718 of record JAVRXN010000010.1, read on the forward strand.
AACTCATTACACCATATCTCTAGCTGAGATAGTTCTATCCATGCAACTCATTACACCCTATCTCTAGCTTGAGATAGTTCTATCCAGTCCAACTCATTACACCCTATCCTAGCTTGAGATAGTTCTTATCCAGTCCAACTCATTACACCCTATCCTAGCTTGAGATAGTTCTATCCATCCAACTCATTACACCCTATCCTAGCTTGAGATAGTTCTATCCAGTCAACTCATTACACCCTATCTCTAGCTTGAGATAGTTCTATCCAGTGCAACTCATTACACCCTAATCTCTAGCTTGAGATAGTTCTATCCATCCAACTCATACACCCTATCCCTAGCTTGAGATAGTTTATCCAGTCAACTCATTACACCCTATCCTAGCTTGAGATAGTTCTATCCAGTCAACTCATTACACCCTATCTCTAGCTTGAGATAGTTCTATCCAGTCAACTCATTACACCCTATCTCTAGCTTGAGATAGTTCTATCCAGTCCAACTCATTACACCCTATCTCTAGCTTGAGATAGTTCATCCAGTGCAACTCATTACACCCTATCTCTAGCTTGAGATAGTTCTATCCAGTCCAACTCATTACACCTATCTCTAGCTTGAGATAGTTCTATCCAGTGCAACTCATTACACCCTATCTCTAGCTTGAGATAGTTCTATCCAGTGCAACTCATTACACCCTATCTCTACTTGAGATAGTTCTATCCAATGCAACTCATTACACCCTATCTCTAGCTTGAGATAGTTCTATCCAATGCAACTCATTACACCCTATCTCTAGCTTGAGATAGTTCTATCCAGTGCAACTCATTACACCCTATCCTACTTGAGATAGTTCATCCAGTCAACTCATTACACCCTATCTCTAGCTTGAGATAGTTCTATCCAGTGCAACTCATTACACCCTATCCTAGCTTGAGATAGTTCTATCCAGTCCCAACTCATTACACCCTATCTCTAGCTTGAGATAGTTCTATCCAACAACTCATTACACCCTATCTCTAGCTTGAGATAGTTCTATCCAGTCCAACTCATTTACACCCTATCTCTAGCTTGAGATAGTTCATCCAGTGCAACTCATTACACCCTATCTCTAGCTTGAGATAGTTCTATCCAGTCAACTCATTACACCCTATCTCTAGCTTGAGATAGTTTATCCAGTCAATCATTACACCCTATCTCTAGCTTGAGATAGTTCTATCCAGTGCAACTCATTACACCCTATCTCTAGCTTGAGATAGTTCTATCCAGTCCAACTCATTACACCCTATCTCTAGCTTGAGATAGTTCTATCCAGTGCAACTCATTACACCCTATCTCTAGCTTGAGATAGTCCTATCCAATGCAACTCATTACACCCTATCTCTAGCTTGAGATAGTTCTATCCAATGCAACTCATTACACCCTATCTCTAGCTTGAGATAGTTCTATCCAGTGCAACTCATTACACCCTATCCCTATCTTGAGATAGTTCTATCCAGTGCACCTCATTACACCATATCTCTAGCTTGAGATAGTTCTATCCATTCCAACTCATTACACCCTATCTCTAGCTTGAGATAGTTCTATCCAGTCCAACTCATTACACCCTATCCCTAGCTTGAGATAGTTCTATCCAGTCCAACTCATTACACCCTATCCCTAGCTTGAGATAGTTCTATCCAGTCCAACTCATTACACCCTATCCCTAGCTTGAGATAGTTCTATCCAGTCCAACTCATTACACCCTATCTCTAGCTTGAGATAGTTCTATCCAGTGCAACTCATTACACCCTATCTCTAGCTTGAGATAGTTCTATCCAGTCCAACTCTATACACCCTATCCCTAGCTTGAGATAGTTATATCCAGTGCAATTCATTACACCCTATCTCTAGCTTGAGATAGTTCTATCCAGTGCAACTCATTACACCCTATCTCTAGCTTGAGATAGTTCTATCCAGTGCAACTCATTACACCCTATCTCTAGCTTGAGATAGTTCTATCCAGTCCAACTCTATACACCCTATCTCTAGCTTGAGATAGTTCTATCCAGTGCAACTCATTACACCCTATCTCTAGCTTGAGATAGTTCTATCCAGTCCAACTCATTACACCCTATCTCTAGCTTGAGATAGTTCTATCCAGTGCAACTCATTACACCCTATCTCTAGCTTGAGATAGTTCTATCCAGTGCAACTCATTACACCCTATCTCTAGCTTGAGATAGTTCTATCCAATGCAACTCATTACACCCTATCTCTAGCTTGAGATAGTTCTATCCAATGCAACTCATTACACCCTATCTCTAGCTTGAGATAGTTCTATCCAGTGCAACTCATTACACCCTATTCCTATCTTGAGATAGTTCTATCCAGTGCACCTCATTACACCCTATCTCTAGCTTGAGATAGTTCTATCCAGTGCAACTCATTACACCCTATCCCTAGCTTGAGATAGTTCTATCCAGTCCAACTCATTACACCCTATCTCTAGCTTGAGATAGTTCTATCCAGTCCAACTCATTACACCCTATCCCTAGCTTGAGATAGTTATATCCAGTCCAACTCATTAACCCTATCCCTAGCTTGAGATAGTTCTATCCAGTGCAACTCATTACACCCTATCTCTAGCTTGAGATAGTTCTATCCAGTCCAACTCATTACACCCTATCTCTAGCTTGAGATAGTTATATCCAGTCCAACTCATTACACCCTATCTCTAGCTTGAGATAGTTCTATCCAGTCCAACTCATTACACCCTATCCCTAGCTTGAGATAGTTATATCCAGTCCAACTCATTACACCCTATCCCTAGCTTGAGATAGTTATATCCAGTGCAACTCATTACACCCTGTCCCTAGCTTGAGCACAAACACACCACCCAATCCCCCTGACGTTAATTCATAAATGGGAAAGGGGAAACTTGCATTCCACCAATAATTTGCTTTTAGGCCATGCCAGAAATCGAACCCAGACTCTATAGCTATCTTGGTAAGCAGACACTTTACCGACTCAGCTAAGGTGTCAGAGAGTATTTATTAAGCAAAGGGGATAGATAAATGTGATTTTTTTTTTTCAGATTTTAAAACATTTTTTAAATTAATTTATATTTGTAAGTAAATCTATAAAATTTAATTTTATAACTTATTATTAATTCTTAAATTCTATATTTGAAGAATAGATAAACTATTTGAAAAGTATATATTGTCTCTCTGATAAATAAAAATATTACTTTATTGATTTGTGTTCTTAACTGATGTAACTTAACTCACCGCATTTTGAGCCCATTTTTACTGTCTTATGAGCGATTATTATAAACTAAGTTTCGCTATAATGAAACCACATTGATTTAAACATCTGGAAAATAGGTAATGTAATATTTATGTGGCCCTGCTTGTTAAAAACTTGTAATTGACCTGTCATTTTATTCATGTATTCTTATGAATTTACTGTAAATCCTAATTAATCAACCGATATTTTACCATACACTTAATAATAACTCTCTTCCATAAAAGTGAATGAAAAATATAAACGGAGGATCTTTAAAATAAAGGGTTTGTGCCGTAACATAGATAAAAACATTAGAATATTAGAGCATGTTTCTGATAATTTTGACAGTTTATTTCATTTTGTCTAAAAACAGAATAATTTTTGTTATTTTTATTCTCAGGTCTTTCGTCTCTAGATTCCAGTAAAGATACACTGAAACGGGAATTATAACTATTAGAACACATGGTTTCTACTTTTGTAAAGCTTTTATACTTGAGGATGGAATAGGGAGGTTGAATTGAAGGGAGAGGGGTGAAAGTAGGTGTCTATTGTTCATGTATTTATACTGAATAGGTTAATTTTCATTTGACTGTTGTATAACATTACCTTTTGGCCTCCATACCTCAAAGTTTGGTCTAGAAACTTAAAATGTACGTTTAATGTAAATACCTTTTAATGTGTTTTTAATTTAGTATTTATTAGCACAAACATTCTGCCAATGAACTTTCAACTTTTAATTACAGCAAAGTCAACATTTTAATTGAGTTTTCTTCTTGTTGTTTGATTTTTCCAGATAGAATTTTAGGCTTATCAGTCCATTTAACTTTCATATTATTATGTTTTAAAATAAAAATTAAAAAATAAACCGACCCAAGACACAGGCTGGAAACAGAAATGGATGTAAAAAAAAATGCAAAATTAAATGTAAGTTGAAATATATATATATTATATTTATAATTATGACAAAATTTAACTTCTTATTTAGTGATAAATTGGCTATTAATGTTAGGGGAAGGGTGGGTAGTACCGGACACTTAAGCTAAAAGTAACATATCCTGTACAGGATGAGACTTATTTATACAATATACTGTGGACTTAAACCTTGTATATTGTGTCCTTAGTTACATCACATAAAAGAAAAATCAGAACACTATTGGTTTTAAAATTAACTAACAAAAATAAGTTGAATTATTTCCTTATTGATAGGTAGTCCCGGACAAAATCTTATTTTATTTCCAGGCTTCCATATTTAAACTTAAGCCGTCTTATAATGGTCACAGTGATAAAACATATCATTATTGTTAACACTGGCACACACTTCGTGTGCCCAACCTTTGCAGTCCACGTACTGAATCCAATCTTCTTCAAAGGTTTCGCCACACAAAATGCATTCTGTGGTTTCACTTTCTTTACCATTCCTGTTTCGAACAGGTAAAGATTTTTTCCACCAACATCGTTTTTGCTATTGGTATATAAAAATCAATAATTTGGCTTATTTTTTTTTCTTTACCGGCACATGCATTTCCCTTATTAAATCTGTGAGGAATTTTTAGTTCCTCCACCAACTCAAATGCTAGTTTCAAGGATTATTTTCTTGTCAAAGGCATAAAGTGGTTGTCAAGCTCTCTTACATGTTGTGCTAGTTGCAGTTTATATTCATGAGAAAAGGTGGTTTTGTAACACCAAGTTGTGAATTAATGTCAATTTGATAACCTGCTTTTATCATTGAGCATCTGTTTATAATAATATCGACCCGTGATGGGCGTTAATTTATAATGCTTTGGTTTAATATTGGTATTTATAGCCCCGTGATCAAGTGCCAATTAAAATGATTACTGTTTAATTAGCTGATATTTGCCCCTTGATTGAGCACTAATTAAAGCGGTACGGATTGTAATCGTGATAGTGCCCTGTGATTGAACACTATCAATAAAGATATTAAATAAACAAGACTTTTGATGTGGCTTACGGTTTATTAAGATGATTATACCTCCGGTACTAAGATATTATAGGAAATGATACAATTTTCGTTGAACTACAGATTATTTTTCTGTGTACTCTATGGATTTAGGTTAGTGGCACTCTCGTGATTCTCGTTCTCTAGATTTATGCTACCAGAACTGTGTGTGTTCATACGCACAAGCGGCTTATATATGACCTACCCTTTGCCTCTTGTCTTGTCAACAGTGTCAAAAATAACTAATAGAAAGAATCTTGGCTACAGGTGTTGGGAAGGCTAATTATTAAAAGGAAATTTTACATGCATTACTTTAAAGAAAATTACACTTCATCCATGACTTTTTGAATATTTTAGAGGGGTCCAAAACAGTATCATTACTTGTAATGAAGTGTACATTTTGGTAAGCTAAATTACAAAGCAGAATTTCTTAAAGTCATTTTTCCAGAAATCACACTATTAATTGCAATTGTAATGTTTTTTCCTGTTCATGATCCCCTTTGAGTTGTTCTTCCCTTGAATTTTGACATTTTCTTCACGAACCTGTAAAAACAACAAATAAATAACTATCCGGAACTATCCGCCAGGAAGGGTGTCCGGTGCTACCCTCCGTCATTATAAAAGGCAAAGCCCATCAAACATGTTTATAATTTATTTTAATATATTTTGTTCTAAACATGCAATTATTGAGTACTATACAACATATTAGTGAAGTAAACAATAAACAATAATTGCCTATTTTAATGCACCAGAGCTTCAAAAGTTATAATTGTCCACTGCATCAGTTTGAGAATTGAAAATATTACTTTCACACGCTCACGCTTTGTTGTCTAGAGTCCAGCTACTAGCAAGGGTTTTCGAGGTCAAATAGGAATGTTAGTGAGTGTGGTTAGTGGCTCTAAACAGTGTAAGTAAGATCACCAAACTTAACACTGTCTGGGGCTACCAACTGTCCGGGGATACCGGCTCTTACAACTAACTCTCTGGCCTTATGGAACTCAAACAGAACACAATCTCACCATTCAATCCTTTTTCTGAGACGCCTCCATCCAATCCCTAACTTGACACACAACCTCCTTCAAATATCTTTTAAAATTGTCCTCCCATATACGTCTCAGCCTACCAAAGAGTCTTGTTTCTCCAGGTTTTCCAACTAAAATGTTGTGAGCACGCCTGCCATCGCCAATACGCGCCATGACCACTCCACCTTATCCTATGTTCTTTTATAATCCTTAAAATGTTTGGAGAAGCATCACACCACGAAAGTCTTCATTATGTAGATTTCTTCATTCTCGTTTTAGTTCATTCCTCTTAGATAAAAAAATAAATAAAGTAATGCTGTAGTGATAATTTTTTTCTTTTTTCAAAGCTGTTGCTATTTTTTTTAGTGCTATTTGAAGTGTGGTTATCTAAATATTAACTAGCGTAAGTTTTTAACACACTCATTAATTTCATTATAGCTATTTGACGTTGTAATCCTTTAAAATGGTGCTTCAATATTACAAAAAGGAACACTCAAATCACTTAGAACGAACTGTTGTGGCCATGACTGCATTTTTTTTAAGGGAGGCTGGAACTATTTTCCAATACCCTCTGCATTAACATCAACACAGGAACAGTTAGCATAACACAGAGTTGAAAATGAGCTAACTTAACGTTTTCATCCCATTTTAAAGGTCTTCTCAGTTCTAAACGTCCCATTATGGCTCTTTTCACCATTCATTCTTTATCGAACCTTTCCTCCCATTATTGTTAGAGTATTCCATCACGTGACACACTAGAATAAAAATGTATTTTTCTCTCTCATTGAATGATAATGTTTGGGAAAAATGAGATTCTCTTCCTGAGGTTAGACCTGTCGGAAAGGATAAGCTTTTATTTCATTCACGCATTGTTTGACTTGGTCTGGTAGATAATTATTGGAGGAAGATAATTTTTTTTTTTAACCTGGTGACCTGGTGGTCTAGGGGTAATGTGTCAGACTTCTGTGATTGGGGTCCGGGTTTCAATCCTCGGTCCCGGAACAGATTTAGCTGATTGCCAAACCCTTCCTTCACCTCTGACAAGACGTGTATTAATCACAACTTGTGAATGTGTGGAATGCCAGGTCTCCACCATGGTTCGGATCGCACGTTAAATTGTAGGTCCTCAATTTCATTTCACAATCACCCTACCATTACATATTAGCGTAAATGCGTATAACCCGAACGGGTAGTAAGACGCGGTGCTAATAATAATAATTTCAATTCAATTTCAATTCCCTTTATTATAGTGCTGGCCAACAGTCGTAAGACCTATAACAGGCCAGCGCTGAAAAGTACACAAGTACCATACAAATACATATATTTACACGAGAAAATATGATAGACAAAAATGGCTAAATAATGTTATTTACTGATGAATAGTTATGAAAAAAAGTAATTAATAATGATAAGAATAAAAAATAGAATTAATAACAAATAACTAAAGAGTGGTTAAAAGCAGTAACAATATGCAAAATATAGATCAGAATATTGTAAATTTAAATATTATAGGCAGGACCTTTACATTATAAATTATTGATATGGGATTTCCTTAAATAACTCTCTGAGTTTAGCTTTCCTTTTATGATAGAAGTCGAATTCAACAAAAAATCTAGAATTGGCGCTATGGATACAACGACCTATAGGGCTTACCTTTTAAGAGCTATTGAGAAAAAATAATTTTGGATTACGAGAAGCCCGAGAAGGGATATGAACGCCTACATGATCAAGGGCAAATTTGCAAGAAATGCTGTTATTGAAAATAGAATAATAATGATAATAATGATAATAATGGTAATAATAATAATAGTAATGATAATAATAATTTTTTAAACCTGCAGGTGATACATTCGAATAGTATACAGTATTCCCCTCCAGTGCGAGAGAGGAGGAAGTGCGAGAGAGGAGGAAGTGCGAGCGAGGAGAAAGTATAATAATAATATTTAGCACCGCGTCTTAATACCCGTTCGGGTTATACGCTGAGGAGAAAGTGCGAGAGAGGAGGAAGTGCGAGAGAGGAGGAAGTGCAAGCGAGGAGGAAGTGCAAGAGAGGAGGAAGTGCGAGAGAGGAGGAAGTGCGAGAGAGGAGGAAGTGCGAGCGAGGAGGAAGTGCGAGAGAGAAGGAAGTGCGAGAGAGGAGGAAGTGCGAGAGAGGAGGAAGTGCGAGAGAGGAGGAAGTGCGAGCGAGGAGAAAGTATAATAATAATATTTAGCACCGCGTCTTAATACCCGTTCGGGTTATACGCTGAGGAGAAAGTGCGAGAGAGGAGGAAGTGCGAGAGAGGAGGAAGTGCGAGAGAGGAGGAAGTGCGATAGAGGAGGAAGTGCGAGAGAGGAGGAAGTGCGAGAGAGGAGGAAGTGCGAGAGATGAGGAAGTGCGAGCGAGGAGGAAGTGTGAGAGAGGAGGAAGTGCGAGCGAGGAGGAAGTGCGAGAGAGAAGGAAGTGCGAGAGAGAAGGAAGTGCGAGCGAGGAGGAAGTGCGAGAGAGGAGGAAGTGCGAGAGAGGAGGAAGTGCGAGAGAGGAGGAAGTGCGAGTACGCGCATCAAAATGACAACCGAAAAACGGAATATATTGTTTCAATTCAATCCAAATTTTAGACACGACTTTTTTCTTTCATTGGTAATTTTTGACGACTAAGGAGACAAGAAAAATAAAGGAAGTTAGTAAAAAACGCACTAGTATATGTTTTGAGTCCGTATGCAAAAAATAAAATTTAAATCCAAATGTTGGAAACCGTTTCTAGTGCTCCTTACCTCTATTTGATCCATGTCAAATCCCGACCTCTAGGGTCAAGGTCAGGAGTTCAAATCCCTACATCAGCCCTGATGAAAATTGCGAAAAGAGGCTGGAAAAAAACCCACTGAAAAATTCTTATGTGGATGCACATAAATGAGACACGAACCCTAACATCTCTGTTAACTTTGACCAAATGGAATGTGAGTGTAACGCCTTAGAACGTTTAACCACCATTGTGGGTAAGTCTACAATTTCAATTAGACTCATAATTGAATTTAATATTACATTATTAATATCAATTTTTCGAATTTTCAGCACTAGACCAGCCTCTATTTGATAGACGCCATTATAAATATTGAATTAAAAGATTATTTAACATTTTATCAGCACCGCATTTTACTACCTGTTCGGTAGGTTATGTTAAGGATGAGGAATTTTGAATTTAGAGGATGTGTACTATCATTTGCATGGTAGGGAGAATGTAAAACCATTTACGAGAAAACATCTTCAGTATTATTATTATTTATTATTATTATTATTATTATTATTATTATTATTATTATTATTATTATTATTATTATTATTATTATTATTATTATTATTAGCACCGCGTCTTACTACCCGTTAGGGTTATACGCACTTACGCTAATATGTAATGGTAGGGTGATTGTGAGATGAAATGGAGGACCTACAGTTTAACGTGGAATCCAAACCACGGTGGAGGCCTGGCATTCCTCACATTCACAAGTTGTGAACATCTCCAGTAAACCCAACCAATATTCGAACCCCGATCTCCCAGTAATCGGCGGTCCATTCTATTGCTAAAGTGACGCAGATGAGGGTATTTAACATTTAAATATATTGAATATACCTGATTCACCCCTGAGAAGCTACTTCTTTTTGTTGTGTGACGTCATCAATCAAGGAATTAAAGCTTTGATGATTTAAACAAACGAGTTCTAACATTTTTGAGTGTAAAGCATGATCACAACAGTAAAGATGTATGAATGGTTTGAAAATATTTGGTAATAAAAGGATAAAAAAAATAACAACATATGAACTTGAACTGCTAGTAAAATAGTTTACTTGTGGATCAAACTTTTCTGAAACAAGACGTTTAATTCTAAACATATAATAAAGAAACGTCCATTAGTGTCCATTTTTATTCAGCACTGCGTCTTACTACCTGTTCATATATATATACATATATATACATATATATACTAATTATGCTAATGAGTTAGGGATGATAAAGGCTTAGTTTAGAGGAAACCACATTTTCATTGAAGGAGAACAGAAAACTCTTTTGGAAAATCCATCCCCAGTACACCCGACCAGGATTCGAACCCCAATATCCTTTATATCAAGAGTCTAGTCCAAAAATAGAGTGAAGCCTTAGACCATGCGTCCACCGAAGCGGGTGATCCGTATATTTAAGCTTCTAGTTTGAGAATATATATTTTACAAGGGCGAAAGTTTGAGAGAGAGCGAGACATATTTCGGAGAAAACTCTCTTTCAATCAACTCAATTGGGAAAGAAAAAAAACAAATACTTACATTTCTCTCTCCCATCCAAAACGACAAATTAAACGGTGTTAAAAGCAATTTGCTAGCCTGTCAAGTGCAAGAGAGCTTTCTAGGTCTCAGCTCAATGCCCTGTACGCTGACCTGAACAAGTTGCTCGCTGCGACCTAGCGGCTCTCGTCCGAACTAGTAACCCACAATGGGATAATGTTAAACCCACACATTTAAGGTGGGGTGGAAGGGGACTCGAGGAAAAGCCAGTATTTTTTTTAAAGTTTTTATGGCCAAACATTTTTTTTTGACAAAAGAAATAAAATATTGCTTCAGTTGAAACATAAAGAGTTTAACTTTCCTCACATGGTGATATCAACAGAGTGCGTATAACACGAATGGGTTGAGGACAGATATCATTTTGATTAAAAACAATAATTATTCACTTATTATCATTTATTCCAAACTTAGGAACTGATTTAATACAGGATGAGGAGGTTTTGCAGTAGAAAAAACACTTCATAGAGGCATCGAGGATTGAACCTGGGACTTCTGGATATGTAGCCAGGAACGGTGAACGCTAGACCACAGTAGACAATAAATATATTCTTTACATTTAAATTTATTTTACTGTTCATTATTTTAGGAACGGTATTAATTCATCTATTTTTTTTTTACACCAAACTGGGTCTAAAAATCCCTCACAAATTGATAAAAATATTGATTAAGCGTCTTTTCACTCATACTTTATTAAATACATTATAGGATTCCTTATCGTATTGATATTATTAATTGTTTTAACTCTTTTAGAAAATAATATTAAAATATATCCTGATAATTTTACACGAGTGCTAAAACTATTAATAAAATAATTGCATATATATAAAAGAAATACATATTTTTTCTAAAGAATATTATTATGATTTCACAATTCAAAATACGTACAAATTAATATTTAGATAAATATTTCTAAATTGTATGGTTTATTATATATCTTTTCAGTGGGTATTTAGAATACATGATTAGGTTTTTAACTGCTTTGTGCTGGTAACTATGAATGTTGTTTATTAAATTGTTGTTGAGGAATCACTTGTTACGGTAAAACACAAATCCAACCACTACATTTTAATATTTTCCTATATACAACAAAACTAAGGTAGGTAACTAAATGATCCGCTCTATTTTCATTACACCTAAAATTGACATGTCTAAATATGAGGTTTGATGCCTGTAAATTGGTTCAAAGCATAGTGGATGATTATTCTCTGTTTCTCCTCCCACTATTCGCGTAAAAAAAACACGCGATTATTCTAAATGTCTACCCTCACTGTCAGCTTCAAAGCAAAATGTTTCAACAGAACTAACCCTTGTCATTTGATTCAATATTTTATCAAATTTCCTGAAACTGTTTTAATGGGAGCAGATAGGGAGGGGGGCGAAATATTGTACAGCTGTGGGGAAATACCCATCATTGTGACTTTGAGGATAGAGTAGTAAACGACGAGTCTAGGGGTATCTTGTTCGATTCCGGCTAGTATGATTATGTTTATTATCTATGTGTGGGATATTCATGCCTTTTAGTCAGTAAATATCTAATGCCAGGATCATGATCAACTTAACTTAACTTAACGTAACTTAACGTAAAGGATCTCCTCATGTGTTTAAATGGAGGCGATCACGATGCAGTTAACTTAACGTTCACTTGCAGTTAACTTAACGTAAGAGATGTCCTGGGAGGTCTTTTACTTTAAGTGAACGTTACTTGAAGGGTATCACGTGATTTAGCCGGCCAATCATTATGCGAGTGACGTCAACAGGGCTATTTAGTAATTCATTTGTTGGTTTTATGACCAAGGTCTACTCTTTAGACTAAGTTCTAGTGATCGGACATTGAAACAAAATAAGTAAACTAAAATAGTAAAGCTAAATTTATCAAAAAAGTTTTATAATATATATTTATTATATCGAATGAAAACTGTAAACATTCACAGATCATCACTGTAAAACTAGTACAAATCACAAATCATACTCGAGAATGAAGATGTTTGGCTCGAGTTGTTACGTTAAGTTACGTGAATCGTGATCACACATCTGTTTTATTAAGCTAAGTTAATTTTAAGTGAACGTTACGTTAAGTTAAAGTTAGGTTGATCGTGATCCTGGCATAACTTAAGAAAACAGATGTGTGATCAAAATTCATGCAACTTAACGTAGCAACTCAAGCCAAACATGTGCATTCTCGAGTATGATCTCTGATTTGTACTAGCTTTACAGTGATGATCTGTGAATGTTTACAGTTTTCAATCAATATAATAAATATCTATTACTAAACTTTTTTGATAAATTTAGCTTTCCTATTTTAGTTGAATTTTTTTTCAATGTCCGATCACTAAAACTGAAGCTAAAAAGTAGACCTTGGTCATAAAACCAACAAATGAATTAATAAATACCCCTGTAGACGTCATTCTCATAATGATTGGCTGGCTAAATCTAGTGATACCCTTCATGTAACGTTCACTTTACGTGAAATACCTCCTAGGACATCTATTACGTTAAGTTAACTGCAAGTGAACGTTAAGTTGATCGTTATCCCGGCATAAGTGATAAACCTGAGAGACTAGTATTAAGGTGCCGGAATAGTCGAGCAGAAATTCATAAGTGCCAGAAAACCAGTGGGTTTAAAACATTATTGGAGTGAACTGTCAGGATATAGGAGAACAAACAGGGGAAGAGGAAAATACAAGTGGCAATATAATGTATTACGAGTACATCATTCGATTCACAAAGACCCATTCTACGCTCCTATAACAGTTACGTTTCGTTTCCGGGAATTTATCTCGTACTGGTCAATAAACCATAATATGTGGATTTTTGGACTTTTCAGAGTGGAAAATTTCAACATTAAACTATATTTACAAGTCTATATACAGGGTGTTTGGATTTATGTAAGAAGTAGCTGCGGTGTGGATAGCAGACCTCAAAACAACACAAAAAAGTCCTTATGAACAAATGTCCTGTGTTCAATAGTTCCCTAGGTAAGGCCTGTTTATGTACCAACAGTGATACGTCACCTACAAGAGGTGCGAATGAGTTGCATCAATATTTTATTTAATGCATTTATTTTGTATTTGTTTAGTTTTTCTGCTGTTTTCTAGAAGAGAAACGAAAATAAACTGATGTTCAAATGTAGTTTTGAATTAGTTTTTCTATCCCCTACCACGTACCTTATTTTAGCTGTTTAATCCAGGAACACCCTGTGTATATAGCTTTCTCCACTTTACTATTTGATATTTTAGTGGCAGTTTGAGCTTCCCTTAAGTTAAGAACAAATTGTTTTAGATGATGGATCACTTGGAAACTTACAGTAGCTTTCCTTTTCTTTTTTTGTTTTGTTTAATATGACCTGTGACGTGTTGGGTTGAAGAGAGTTTGGTCAGAGGATGAAGTCTTCATTATCATTGTTGTTAATGGTTCAACGTAATAGACATATTCTTTCAATGTAAACTGTTACTTTAATAGTTTCCACCTATAACTGTGTCCACGCGTGGAGTAAGGCATTAGTCTCTTTCAGGGTCAAGGATATTCCTGAGAGTCACGGGAAAGGTCTCTAAAAAAATGTCAAAAATTATGAAATATTAAAATAACAAAATCCTCATAAACTGGTGTATTATGAAAAATTACTGTAATACTGAAGAGAAACAGTGTTGAATCAACGGTTTGAAACTTTCCTGTATTCGTAATTTAAGGCCCGGCTCAAAAACAAGCCATTATAAAGCGTGATTTACATGGTGCTGCTTTTATTAGCTCGAACAAGCTTCTTTATTCAATCCTTGGTCCCGGCACAGATTTATCTGATTGCCAAACCCTTCCTTCACCTCTGACAAGACGTGTATTAATCACAACTTGTGAATGTGAGGAGTGCCAGGTCTCCACCGTGGTTCGGATTCCACGTTAAACTGTAGGTCCTCCATTTCATCTCACAATCACCCTACCTTTACACATTAGCGTTAGTGTGTATAACCCGAACGGGTAGTAAGACGTGGTGCTAATGATAACAATAATAATAATAATAATAATAATAATAATAATAATAATAATAATAATAATAATAATAAGCTTCTTATACGCTGATGAATTCGCTGGTAAACGATTCTAATGAGGCGGCTTCTTTTATTCTCTCGCGTCATAATTTTGAAGACGCGGCGAATAAAAGACGCTAGCTGACAAGTCGAACATGTCCAACATAAACGCTGCCGCAAAGTGAATAACTAGCTGCTTTTACCAGTAACGTCAAAAGAAGCGGCGTGTCAGCGCTTTTAAGAGCGACCAGCGAATTTGTCTGCCTTAATGCTCATGCGCGAGACGGGCAGCTAGCTACAAACCTTGTTTGAGACGCACTTGAGAGGTGATTTTTTTTTTTTTTACGCCATGATAATCAAGACTGACTTAACGCTTGTGACTTTCGACTTTTTAGAAGCATTTTGGAAATTTGGCATAATTTTGAGAATTATCTGTACTCTTTCTTCAACATGAATTAATTCCCAAAAGTTTTGTTTGATTTGCGCATTAAATATAATGCCATATTTGGCAACACATCATAAGTGTGTTAACAGTTGTTTTCCTCATATGTAAGTGAAACCAAACACTAACAGTATATCGGCTTGAGGACACATATTATATGCTACAAGTTGGAATATCCGCAGGCTCCGGCATCACAACCCCTACCTCCAATAACCCTATTTACTCTGGGATATACCGTTTCTCACGCCAATCTCTCTATCCTCGGCATTCTAGTCTATCACGAGAATGACGCCTTGGACCATTCAACCAGCGATGCGTGTAAAATAATTATATACATATATTAATAGAAACTAATGGCAATGTGAATAATTTCTCTCAATAAAAATTCCCAATCAACATGTTCTGATATTTCTGATTTTAGATCCCTTAAAAATAGGGAGTCGATTTTTACCTTCCCTCTCTCAATCAATGTTTCCTCTTCTCTTTCCACCTCTTCTTCTGATGAGGCGTGCTCAGCCCGTCAGGCATGATTTATCTTTCTCCAGAGAGAGGATAAAAAAAAAATAATAATGAAAAAGAGACGAGACGAACAAAAAGTGAGCGAGCGAAATTTGCCAACCCATCATTTCGCATGCAGAAACAATGATAACTTTGTTCATTGTTTCCTTTAGGCCGTGAGCCCGTGACTGTTGGGGAACCAAGCCAAATAGTTCTGACAACTCCATGAAACGTATTCGCGGGAAATACTACATTTACCTCTCATTAAGAGATATCTCTTACTTTTATTTAATTTTATTTTAGCCACACGTCTTACTATCCGTTGGGGTTATACACTTATATACTAATTGCGCTAATGGTTTTAGGGATTATAGAGGTTATATTAAGATGAAGTATACCTGCATTTGCGTGGAGAGAGAATGGAAAACTATAGTTTATAATATTTATTTATTTATTTGAAGTATTTAACGTGCACTTTCTGAAGCGACTGCACACGCAGAATTTCTATGAGCGAGAACGAAAGGGCCTACTAATTTTGCTGGTTAAGGTATTTTCTCAAACCTTCCAGGTTTATTTTACATGCCACAATCGACATGGGACTGACGCTTTACTTCCCTTCCGAAGAAAGTTATGCTACGGATTTTTATCGCTCAAGAAAAATCCGTCACCTTAGCTGAGTTTGAACTCTTGGAAATCGATACTGAAATGAGACTTTACCCCAAGACCACCGAAATTGACAGTATGAGTTTAATTTCATTTATAATTCTAAATATTTTTTAAAGAAAACACATCTCGCAAAATGTAGATATCAATAGAATAAAATAATAATTATAGTAACGAATAGGTGGTCGCATGATCTAATGAATCACTCTGTTGTTATATTGGATTTCCAGTGAAAGGGAGATTGGGGCTCAAATCCCGGTTGAGTGTAATGAGTTTTTTAATGATTTACCACTATCCCTACAAGCAAAAGCGGGTACATTTTCTCTTAAATTTCACTTCCCTCGTAAATCAAGTATGTGTACAACACGAATAACTAGACCTACCAAGATGCGGTGTAAAAAAGTATAAACAATATATTTAAAATAGTTTTGTTTCTTTTATGTACCTATTCATTAAAAAAAACCATAAAAAAACTAGTTATTTATCTATTGACTAGTAAATACAACTTTTAAAGTTTGTCATGCTCCATCCCTTTCTTTTAACAAGGCTAGCGATTAAAATATGATTATATAATAGCCAATCAATTAAAATACATATTTGTTATAATTCGTTCTACCAGGGATACATTATGTAATTACGAATTGGTACACTAGCTTATAATTCATGTAGAGTAGAACACGTGCAAGGGATTATTATTCATCACGTGTCGAAACGGAGCTCGAGTTTTTAGGTTGACCAAATATTGTGATAAACGCTCTTCGAATTTAAAACAAACACAAAAATAAGTGGCAAAGTAACAGCGGGCTACGCCACGCATGTTCTCGGTCGGTTGGAGTGGGAATTAAATGTGAACGGTGTTAATTTTTTTTTCTTTAACTAAGCTAGGTAATTACGCCAGTGGGGAAAAACTAATTAGATCTCATTCGCATCTGGCATGGTTTGCCGGTGATGGGGATATAATGGGTTTCTTTTCCCGTCTTGTGAACAGAGACAGTTTTTACTAAATTGTTTCTCACACTCGGTCTATGCTAATGCGGGTATATTACTTTAAATTTTACCTTTTACATTCCTGTCACATTGTTATAAATATGTGGATATCCTGGACAGGTAGTAAGACGTGGAGCACGGTACTATTCTACCTCCTCATCTCTACCACATTAGTGTAAATATGTGGATATCCCGGACAGGTAGTAAGACGTGGAGCACGGTACTATTCTACCTTCCTCATCTCTACCACATTAGTGTAAATATGTGGATATCCTGGACAGGTAGTAAGACGTGGAGCACGGTACTATTCTACCTTCCTCATCTCTACCCCATTAGTGTAGATATGTGGATATCCTGGACGGGTAGTAAGACGTGGAGCACGGTACTATTCTACCTTCCTTATCTCTACCACATTAGTGTAAATATGTGGATATCCTGGACAGGTAGTAAGACATGGAGCACGGTACTATTCTACCTTCCTCATCACTACCACATTAGTGTAAATATGTGGATATCCTTGACAGGTAGTAAGACGTGGAGCACGGTACTATTCTACCTTCCTCATCTCTACCACATTAGTGTAAATATGTGGATATCCCGGACAAGTAGTAAGACGTGGAGCACGGTACTATTCTACCTTCCTCATCACTACCACATTAGTGTAAATATGTGGATATCCTGGACAGGTAGTAAGACGTGGAGCACGGTACTATTCTACCTTCCTCATCTCTACCCATTAGTGTAGATATGTGGATATCCTGGACGGGTAGTAAGACGTGGAGCACGGTACTATTCTACCTTCCTCCTCTCTACCACATTAGTGTAAATATGTGGATATCCTGGACAGGTAGTAAGACTGGAGCACGGTACTATTCTACCTTCCTCATCTCTACCCATTAGTGTAGATATGTGGATATCCTGGACGGGTAGTAAGACGTGGAGCACGGTACTATTCTACCTTCCTTATCTCTACCACATTAGTGTAAATATGTGGATATCCTGGACGGGTAGTAAGACGTGGAGCACGGTACTATTCTACCTTCCTCATCTCTACCACATTAGTGTAGATATGTGGATATTCTGGACGGGTAGTAAGACGTGGAGCACGGTACTATTCTACCTTCCTCCTCTCTACCACATTAGTGTAAATATGTGGATATCCTGGACAGGTAGTAAGACGTGGAGCACGGTACTATTCTACCTTCCTCATCTCTACCACATTAGTGTAAATATGTGGATATCCCGGACGGGTAGTAAGACGTGGAGCACAGTACTATTCTACCTTCCTCATCACTACCCCATTAGTGTAAATATGTGGATATCCCGGACGGGTAGTAAGACGTGGAGCACGGTACTATTCTACCTTCCTCATATCTACCACATTAGTGTAAATATGTGGATATCCTGGACAGGTAGTAAGACGTGTAGCACGGTACTATTCTACCTTCCTCATCTCTACCACATTAGTGTAAATATGTGGATATCCCGGACAGGTAGTAAGACGTGGAGCACGGTACTATTCTACCTTCCTCATCTCTACCACATTAGTGTAAATATGTGGATATCCTGGACAGGTAGTAAGACATAGAGCACGGTACTATCCTACCTTCATCTCCACCCATTAATGTAATTATGTGTATATCCTGGAAAGGTAGTAAGACATAGAGCACGGTACTATCCTACCTTCATCTCCACCCATTAATGTAATTATGTGGATATCCTGGACTCGTAGTAAGACATAGAGCACGGTACTATCCTACCTTCATCTCCACCCATTAGTGTAAATATGTGAATATCCCGAACTTTAGAGTAGTGTCGTACTTCACATCTTATTACCCGTCCTGGATACCCACATATTTAAATTATTGATATAGGAGTATAGAGAAAATGCAACTGCACTTACATGGAGGAAAAGTAAGAAATCCTTGAATAAATAACACCTCAGTACATCCGGGCGAGATCTAAACCTCGACCTTTTTGTCATTGGCACACGTATACTCTATGAGACAGACTACATTTTCCACCTTGTCCTTAAGTCAATTAAAACATGTGTTTCGTTTTATTGTTTTACAAAAAATATTTTTTTACATTCTAATTTAATATTTTTCTTTATGACTATTGTAAATAGTATTAAGCTCTGTGACTCATGTTTTACTTCTCTTTATTCACATTTACTTTTCTTGATTTTTGCTTTGAGTATTTTTTACTTTTATTACGCTTTGTCTTATTTAATCTATCTCTTTCATGTATTTCAAGTTCGTTTGATTCCTTTTAAAATCCCATGAATTACTCATTTAATATATTCTTACTGGTTCGTTAATTTAATCTCCATTTAACTTTTCTCTTCTTATTTTTGTAATAAGTGTCTATTGTTTTGTTGGAAAATTCATCATCGCGCGCTCTTACAAGGGTCCCAAGCCTTATTGAACAGTCATTGGCCCAGATTTTCTCACACTTTATGTAAATTTTAAGTTATTTTGAAACGGTCAGTATTTTAAACATAATAATTTGGCTGATTTCTTTGGTGTCATAAATTTATTTTAGTTAATGGTTGCACTTTGTTAACATTAGCTAAATTAAGGTGACTTACAGAGCGTAGCAAGGTTTTGTATTAACTTGACAATTTAGTGTTTCTTCTTTCTGCTCGTCTGGATGTTTTTTCTATGGTAACTGTCAAATGCGTTGACAAATTTGTAATACATTTTGCAAGGACATTAATTGTAACCGGGTATAAAAACGTATTCACATGTTTTTTCAATCTGATTTTCCGTTTCCATATGTTTTCCTCTCAAAAGGTTTTTATTCTGATGTAACGAGTAACAACTTCAAACGATGGGGTAACACTTATCCTCTCACCTGTTGAACTCTAACACTGGCGTTCACTTCCACTTACCTCCTCTCTCTAACATGCAAGTACATATACTGAAAGGAGGCGTGATCCTACTCTCAGTTCGTGAAGAAAGCCACGCCCGAGAGAAAATAAATGAAGGCGGCTCGGCGCACTTAGTTGCCGCTTCCTCCACCTGGGCTCTTATCGAAACTTCTTCTAGTTCTCTGGGTGACCAACAGAGTCCCCGCTCCGTCCCTCAATCTCCGCCTTCTCCCCCTTCCCCTCCTTTCTCCCTCCTTTCCTCCCCACTCTCGGTCCGTTTGTTCGCTATATATAGGGATGTTTTGCTAGTATCTTTACTCATTGTACCTTTGGCTTGGAAAAGGTGAGAGCGGCGAATTAAATTAAGGGTTCATTAAAGTCGTCAAAACTCTCTTTTGAATATTGGGGGGGAATCTCTTCAAAATTACTGTTTAGGACTTGCGAATATAAATTTACAATCATGGAAAGAATTTGTAGACTATATTTGGGGATATTCTGTAGTCACATATTAATATTAATTTAACGCAATGGAGAACCTTGCTATTTGTATAATTAGATCTTGATCTATATTTTTTGCTCCAGGTATCTGGCCTTGTGTTGCATATTTGCCACCGCTCTGATCAATTTCATTTGGCTTTTTTGGGGGGGAACATAGCCTTTATGGCTGATATGATGTCCTTTATATGAGCGGAGACATGCACACTTGATTGTTGGCGTGCATCACGCCTTAAGTAATTAAATAAGAAGCAAACTTCCACTAATTGTATAGTTCTTACTGAGTTAGACAGGGCACTAGCACTTATCTCTGTTCCATTTGCTTATTGTTTTACGTTAATCATGTTAGTTGTAAGGTATTTTGTTTGAGTAATGCCTTGGAGGTCGACGTCATTATTGGTGGGCTAGTGGTAATTATATATTCGCCTTGGGTAGCTTCAGTTAAAAATATATATTTTATTAGTTGTTACGTAGAGTCCTTGCTGGATATTCATATCGTAGGCTCAGCGAAGTTTATATGTTGTCAGAATCTCTCTTTTTGATAGTAATGTTTTACTTAGATCTTTTTATAATATTTATAAATGATAATGGTGTTTTCTGTATCTGAACCCTCAAACTTACATGGGCTGACAGTAGTAAAGACATGGTGATTTGCCATTGTTATGTTTCAAAATCAAATTCTTCTAGTCTATTTCACCTTTAGTGAGATATTATGTTGAATTATAATAATGTTTCAAATTCTAATCATTCTAGTCTATTTCACCATTAGTGAAATATTATGTTGAATTATAATAATGTTTCAAAGTCAAATACTTCTAGTCTATTTCACCTTGAGAAAAATATTATGTTGAATTATAATAACGTTTCAAATCCAAATCTTTCTAGTCAATTTCACCATTAGTGAAAAAAAGTTGAATTATAATAATGTTTTCAAATTCTTATTTTTCTAGTCAATTTCATCTTTAGTGAAATATTATGTTGAAATATGAAAATTTTTCTTATTTAAACAAAACACTGTGCATTATACTCATGTCTCTAATTCGATACCTTCTGTCGGTTCACTTATCTAGCGATGTGTTATGATACATATCGACGCCTATTCCTTTGCACGTCATACCATATGTGATTATCTTGATAATTAATCATTGTACATCTTATATATTTGAATCAAATAAAATACTGTTATTCTCTTGTAACCTTCCTGACTGTTATTTCTGGGACTTAAAGGTGGTTGGTTACATTAATAGCTCATGTCAAGTTAGCTGAATTTTAAATTCTAAGTAATTGATCAAATACCTCATTTATATTTTTAAAATTCTTGACTTATGTTGCGATATGTATGTCTTAAATCACGTAATCCATAGTTATTATTATTTGTTCTGTCTTACGACAAATTCATTACTTTTTCCAAAGAACTTAGACCACCAATACGCCCTGTCCTCCACCTCCTGTTTCAGCTCCATAATTTTCTTATTTCCTTCAAGTCATCCAATATTTGAATCCTCCTTCTTTCTAAACTCCTCTTTCCCTCAAACTTTCCTTCTATGACGTCGTGTAGAAGACAGTTCCTCCTAAGGATATGTCCAATCTAGTTTGCCACAGTTATAATCTATTAATACAATTGTTTACATCCATTACTGTTTCTAACCTGTGACCTGGGTCAGTTTTTTATTCAAGTCACATATTTTCCACTACTGGCTTTCTAGTCCTGCCGTAACTTCATATGTCTTATAATCTAACTTAAGACTAGGACAGACACAACATCCAGTCCCCGGCCGTTAGTTAAAAGGTAAACCCATATTTCACCAAAGATAAATTTTTCGGCCATGCCGAGAATCAAATCTGGGACCCTTAGTTTAATAGACAACCACGCTACCGACTGAGCTAAGGTGTCGGATTCTATTAATATAATGTATATTGATTATATTAATCAATATAATGTATATTGATTATATTAATCAATATAATGTATATTGATTATATTAATCATTGGTTTTTCTGTCTAACTTGATCACAAGATAAATATCAACTTCAAATATAAGGAGAAGTTATAGGACAAGGATGGCCAACCATTTTGGGTTCAGAGCTACATTTTACCTAAGAAATCTTTGGCAGTCAACTAAAAATTATCGAACCAAGCAATGATATTCGGGTAAGAATAAAGACAAACACAACATAAAAGGAAACAGATTTATTTTTATGTTTTTTATAGACAAGAATCTATCAATATAATTGAAAAAACAGAAAAATAGTTACAAATATAACACTATAAGTAATACTAGTTTCTCAGATGTAGGACTAAGTATTTCCTTAACTATTAATTTAAATATGTGTATAGGCTAGATGGGCAGTAATGTAATAAACACACACACACAAAGTTACTACCCACAATTTTTCACTACTAAGGTATGGATGAAGAAGGTAGAATTTTCAGAGAAAGTGTGCACCCATTTTCGTTGAGGTAGAATTCGAAACAGTTTAGTAAATATAACATATCTTTTTCACCCGGCTGAGATTCAAACACTTTCCTCCGCGTCACTGGTAAACCAGACTAAATGAGATTGACGCTGCTATGGGCGTTAGAAGGTCAATGTTTTTAATATAATATCAGCCATAGTGGATAGTTCACTGCGTTCACCATCACAAAGACAACAGGCTCCGTTGTGTAGTAGTCAATGCACCTAGCCATGAGCCTAGGGGTTTCGGGCTTGATTCCCGGCTGATACCTTTGGTATTTTCCTCGAAAGGGGACTACCCAAACGGTCACCAGGGTTTGGTTAGTTAGTCTTGAGTTAAGTTTAAGTGTTTCAACTGGTTCCACACCTTCATACTCACTACCACCTTCAAACTCACTATCACCCTCATACTCCTTATCACCCTCATACTCATTATCACCATCACCTCATCTCATCGGGACATGGAAAGAGCCTCCACAGAAAGGATGTACGATTAGTCCTTACATTCGGGTGTCCCCTGGACAGCGGTACATTAGTACTGGCTAATATTTCCACTAATGGGCTACGATTGATGTAGCTAGGCAAATAACATTATTACCTCAAACACAACCTAGCTATACGGAACTCAGTTTTAACCTGCACGTTAGAAGCTAGTAAACTGAAGCCAAGCTCCTCTACAATGGCTTGGTTAACAAGTAGAAGGACAAGTTGTGCATCCAATAATATCTTTCACATACATCTTTTTTCATGCACTAGGCTCCATTACTCCCAAACACACACACGCACTATTCTCTCCCTTGAGAACAGTTAAAAAACGCAACGTTACGTAACATAAAAACTAATCAGAGCGGCTCACAGAATATTGAATATAAATGTAATAAATCAACATTTATAATTTATAAATAATTACTGTAGCACTGTTTAAGATATAACTGCTTGTTTTTATGCATATTATTACAAGTAGTCACGAGTTAATACTATATTAACCCTACATTTGAAAGCTAATTCAATTTGGTAATTCATCGAGACCGCTTGAGTAGGAGTAGAGGTGTGGAACTCTTAAAGGAATTAAGACAAAAACAAAATCTAATTGGTCACAAATTATGTCGAGTCTCAATGAGGGAAGTGAAAGAGTAAAATAATA
This sequence comes from Timema podura, assembly GCA_033556935.1. Taxonomy (NCBI): domain Eukaryota; kingdom Metazoa; phylum Arthropoda; class Insecta; order Phasmatodea; family Timematidae; genus Timema; species Timema podura. The sequence continues at coordinate 113,426,843 of JAVRXN010000010.1, forward strand.
TCTTCTCCTTGCGCGAAGCATTTGTCACTTTTATCACTTTGTGAGAGATTTTAAAAAATTACAATATAATATGAACCTGCTATATAAATATTCTTACCTATTCAGTAGGAGGTTTGGGGGGGGAGGGGAGGAGGACTATGTCTTATAGTCGATCCTGACGCTAAGTGCCTTCTGGTCTAACTAACAAATAGAGCAAACAGTCAAGCCTTACCTGTACTGGGGTCGAGGGTTGGCGTACGCGACACAGGGAACAACCACAGTTTCATCCACTTTTGCTGATATCATCACCAGCTTCTCGTTCAAGATAGGAGCGACAGGTCCTCGAATATCTGTAAAAGTACTCATTGATTAGGGTGAATTACTTAGGAGATTAATACTAATTTAATATAAAATGACTTTAGAATACATCCAGATATTTGGGTAACCTAATTTATAGATACAGGAAATTCACTAAGATCAAACTTATTATGTTGCATTAATCTTAATTGCCACCATTATTGGATTGTTAGTTGTTATTTTTTATAAGGATAAGGGTTTTATTCCCATTCGAGAGTTTGTTAGATCCATTAGTTAATATATTGAGCTATAGCCTATAGTTACTATTATGACATTTTTGTATACTAGGTGAAATCCATTAGTTCTCATACTGGTCACTTGAAGCGCTATTTGACGAAGTGCAGACTAAGGACGCTAAGCAGCTTTAAACAGATAATCAAGAAGTATGTACCAAGTTTAACTATGATATATGCAAGAATTTTTAATTTTTTGTTTTACTACTATCTGAGATTTTTATTATAAGTAAAGTCGCAGACTTAATGAGCAGTGAATGTGCATCAAGTTGTGCCGCGTTGATGGCTAATGCAATGCTTAAACCAAAATTTGGTGATGACTTCATGGACATAATCCAGACTGTAGTAATATTCTTGTGGGTCTAACGTTGGATTAAGTTGGTTTAGGTTTCCGCACGTTCTGGTCAGCTCTCGACCAGCAGAACGGAGCAAAAATGATGAAAAGTTTGGTCAAGATATCCACGAGGACCCTCGGCGATAAAATAATGACATATTCAACATATTTAGCTATCATTTGATTCGTGCCAGAGCATTTTCATGGAATAACTCATTAAGATGAAGTTAACTACCAAATTTATGCCCCGCTTGCTGAAGAAGAAGCGAAAGTAACACCTGTTCACCGTGTGTAGTGACATGTAGGAACAGATCATAAGTGACCAAAACTTGCTTTACAAGGTCACAACTGGTGATGGAAACTTGGTTTACGGCTATAACATGGATACAAAGCAGCACTCATTCTAGTGGAAGAGTCCATAACCACTGCGACCGAATAAAGCGAAACAGGTCCAGACCATCGTCATAAGTATGCTAATCTGATTCTTTGCACGGATGGAATTGTTCAGAAGGAGTTCATTCCTGCAGGAAAGACGGTGAACAATCACTATTAAATAAAATTCTGAGGCATATGAGGGGGAAGTGTTAGATGGAAAGGTCCAGGAGGGTGGCGCACAAAGGACTGTCCGTTTAATCACGACAACATGGCAACGCAAACCACTCTGTATGTGCAGCAGTTTATGACAAAAAATCACATTAGTAGTCCATTACAGCCTAATACTCTCCCGATTAAGCCTTCCGTTTTTCATGTTCCCCAATATGAATATCCTGCTAAAGGGGCTACGATCTAACAGCAGCAAGGATATTTAGGTGAAATCTCAGGACGCACTGAAAAACATTTCACAAAGGAGTTTAGAAATGCTTCAGATGCAAACAAAGGGTTGGGTGCTCTGTGATGTATACCCAAGATCTTTTCCTTCTTTGGGTATGTACTAATAGGAAATTAATTGAAAACTCGTCTACCTCAAAACTCCTACGGGTCTTATGGTCAGGGACTAAACTAAATGTATGGTTTTGAATAATTGATGTCAACTTCAAATGCTTGACAAATTTTATTTGTTGATTAAGATTCGGACAAAACATGGATTAAAACCAGCTTGTGTTATCTATCTATCTGTGATCTTATCTGTATAAGATTAACTTTCCTACTGATGACATTTTCCTGATTCAGTTGATGACGGGTGCTTATAGCTACCTGTGAGCTGTATCCGGCCAGCATTTCCACTAACCACAGCCTCCTGAGTTAGCTGGTGATGGGTTCGACACCTGTACGTTCTCTGGGCGTCACTGCGGCTAATGTTGAGGATCATCAACTCCCCGGATGGTAGCATGTGGTATTTCCCGTCTGAAAATTCACACTCCAAAGGTCACTTATAGAACAGAGCCACAAGTCAATAAGACACTTAAATTATATAATTTCAAGGACCAGTTTGGAAATGCTAGATAGTGGTTTTAATGGTTGCCATTAATATAACTGCTATAATATAAGGGAGAAGGGTGGGATATGCACATTGTAACTCTTCAAGATCCATTTGTAATCTGGACAATTATTCCACGTTTCTCAATAAATTATCTCTATGTTTTGTTAGTTATTACTATCCTTAACAATATTATTTTATAATTAAATTGAAATTGAAGACACTATAAGTAAATATTGTGTGTTTATGTATATACCAACCTAAGCTATTTTTATATAACCTAAAAGGATATTAGGGTAAACAATTTAAGCTAACCAGAAAAGTTTTAAAATTTTAACTCTCCATGTGAGGGTTTTAGAAAATAGAAACTTATTGGTAATATTAAAAAGTTAAATATGACGTGAATATTCAGAGACGAATTCGACACCTTAGCTCAGTTGGTAGCGTGTTTTCCTAGTGAGCTAAGGACCCCTGGTTCTATTCCCGGCATGGCCAAAAAATGTATCATTGATGAAATATGATTTTAGCCTTTCACATTGATCAATTAACAGGCGGGGACTGGATGTTGTGCCTGTCTTAGTATTAAGTTAGATTATAAGACGCATGAAACTACGACAGACTTAGCAAGCCAGTAGTGGAAAAAATATACTTGAATAAAAAACTGAAGCAGGCCACAGGCTGGAAACATTAATGGATGTATACGAGTATAGTGAATGTTGAGAGACTACTATCAGGAAATTTACAAAACTAATTTAAAAACAAATTGTTGGTGTTGTATGAAATTTAAATTTGGCAGACGGTTATAGAAACACACTGGATGGTAAGAAAATTATACAAATTTGACTATTCAAAATGAAGACACGGGAAAAGGGGAAGGTCTCGAAATTTCAAAAACTAATAAATAACTCTTTTTTTGCTATAGGAAATTTAAATTTTAAGGAAAGTGGTATATATATGTTTATATATATGTGTATATAATATATATAGGTTATATAATATATAAAAAATATATTGCTAGATATCCCTACAGTTTAAAACAATATTTTAAAATTCGGGTGGGTAAAAATTAAGATTGACATTTTAAATTGGTAAATAATTAATTAGTAATGTCTTGGTGTTGCAGGAAATTGAAATTAATTAGGAAGATTATGAACATGACTCCATAACACGAAATAACTCTGATAAATCAAATTTAATATGGTATGAGATTGAAATTTAATATACAGTTAGATGAATCTCCTTAAATAATCAGTAAAGTCTAATCATATGAAATTTCAAAATTTGGGGGACAGGAAATTTTGGGGGTGGTTTCTAAATGTTAAAAACTGATAGAAATAAAAACACTTTTTGGTCTGATAGAAAGTGTAAATATTATTTTTACAGGATTAAGGAAAAAAAAAATCTAAAAAATGCTTGAACCCAAAATTCCAAATTATTAAAATGCTGGACCTTGAGCACTTAAGATATATTATAGTTTCAAATTAAGTGCAAAACTCGCCTTTACCAAGTGGTTAAGGTGAACTCCTTGGTCAGCGAGAAAGTAGCAATCGCTGCCAAGCCACACGGATTAAAATACTATGTGTCATTTTATGGAACTAGTTCTATATTAGGTCTACAAATGTACTCCCTCTAGCCCTTCACCTACAACCACACTTTGTCATGGCAATAAGAAATAGGAAGCGTATAATCCGAACGGGTAGTAATGACGAAGTTCTAAATAATAATTATAAGAAATAGGTAAAATAAAACTACAAACCTTTTTATTTCAAGGTAAAGAGGAAAGCTCGCTGCTAGTTCTCAAATATCATTAAAATATTATACTGTAGATGTGAATTGTTTTTGTTAGAGAAAGACTAAATCTAGAGCCCTTTTTCTTCAAACCTAGTTGCATAGCTCCAAAAATTTGATTAAAAGATAATAGAAAATGAGCTAATGTCACATTTTCACACATTTAATTTTTAACGCCGTGTCTTACTGCAATTTCGTGCGACACGCCTGTATACTTATCACTCGTATGTGAGAGGGAATAAGAAAGGTTGAATTTAGAATAAGTTTACCTGAATTTGCGAGAAAGGAGAGTGGAAAACCATTTAGTAAATCCCCCTCAGTACACCCAACCAGGATCGAACACTGCTCAGCCCCGTCATTGGCCGTCTAGTCTATTGCGCGAGTCATGCCTTAAGCCATGCGGCCACTGAAGTGGTATTGTTATATTAATTAAACTCGAACTATATGGTAATTAAGGTAAAAGATCCCGATTGACTTATTTTGGCATAAATCATATTTTCAAATAACGTATCGTAGGTTATAGTAACTAAACATTTCGTTATAGCTGAACACCTGCGCGGCAATTTCTCACTTAAGGCCCGTTCCCACGGCGCATGTTTAGACGGATTCGGCTCGTAGATTACATTATCACAGATCGTGGGACCGAGTGATGCGCGTTGGCTTGGTACGGCTCGGGCGTTTCCGTGAATTGTCGGTAAATGCTTGCCTGTGGTTGGGTACCGGCCGTACCATGCTCCATCCACAGACACGAGTAGAACAAAACACGCGTTGTGGGAATGTTTAGGCTCGTCAATCTACGAACCACATGCTCGCGAATCTACAAACCACGAGCCGTTCATGACTTGCCATACAACAGGTCGTGGGAACAAGGCCTAGCGGAGCGGACCCTTAAAGTTAAAACTATTAAGGTAGGGGTGTAGGGGTCACGAGAATAGGTAAGTGTTTTTGAAGTTTTTTTATCAAAACATTTTTTCGGCCAATATAAATAAAATATTGCTTTAGTACAAATATAATTTAATTTTCTTCACATGGTGACCTCAACAGTTGTTTAATATCTGTCAGGAATGTCCTGGAATTTAATGAAAACTTTTTCTCTTCATTTGAAAAGTTTCTCATTTAATGACGTTATTCTCATGACAGATATTTAACGAATTTTGAGGTCATCATGGGAGAAAATTGAACTCCATGTTTATACAGAAGCAATATTTTATTTATATTTGGCCAAAAGAAATGCTGTGCTATAAATACTGCAAAAGTACTACACTTAACTCGTGTTCGTTACATCCTCATCTTAATTTGGGAACATTACTCGGTCGTACATTATATACTTTGGTGAACAATTATGCTCCTTTTTCCAATCTGTTTCTTTAAATACACCTATCATTTAATTTTGATTACTTTTCACACTTAGGTGAAGAATGCGTTTGTTTAAATACTACCTACTCTATAAAATCGGACGATATTAAATATTTGTTTAAATAATAGTAATATCACGGGTGAGCCTAATCCAAATCAAATAAGGACACTTTCAACATCTGCTATTCAGTTGTTTAATGATGTTTTACCAGCTCGAAAAGCGGGTGACTCTGATATTATACAAATATAAAACTGCATAGAAATAATAGTTTATCAACCCATTTGGGTGGGCCTGCAGCTAAAGGAGTCAGTCCCAACTGGTATGGTTTGCCAGTGACGGGAGTTTTGGGGTATTGATTTTGATCCAGTTGTATTGACTTGTTTATTCATAATTGGTTTCATGCTCTCGTTAAACGTAAATGCCTGCACATTTTATCTAAATTTCTACCATATTAATCCCAATTGATTGTTTCTAAATTATTATACACTTCTGAATAACTTATATTTCAAGGTCAAGTATGAATTTAATATATCAATAAACTCTATAATAAAGTTTTAAATGATAATTCTATTTGCTCATTTATTTAAGCACTGTCGTTTCCTTAAAGATCTTTGAGGGGAGCCAAGTAATTAGTTATTTTTTTCTCTCGAGGCCCCTAAAAGAACGTTTCCATCTAAATAGAGTAGCACTCTTAAACCCCGTGCAAAGTAATTACCGTGCTAATTAATTTCTCGGTTACGATGTTGATCAAACTAATAGCTTGTTCCTTAAGTTACGACTCCCCCCCTTTTCCAACATTGACCGACCAAGGTGCAATTCTCCTGCCCCCTTTTGCAAAGACCAGCAAACCTGCCTGTACCCTTCTTAATGTCATTTCCTGATCGAGTCTATCAAAAACCAACCCCCTCGGGACTCCTAAAAGAGACATGATCACTCTTAACGTCTTAAATGGGCTTCATTTCCTAACATTAATTAATTTGTTTATCTAAGATTGGGTAGAATTATATTAATACAAATGTCAATTAATCCCAAAACAAAAATAATTTTATGCCTAGATATTTTTTCTCTACAGTAAAAGACAAACACAATTCTGTGGTGCACGAAATGTCTGGTTGAGTTTTCTGCCATAAATAATTTTTCGTGTGAACTGGTTGTGATCTAACCACATCGGTAATATCGCTGACAAAGGAATCAGTCTTGACTACTCTGGTATGTTGAGGATGAAAGATTGGGGTGCCAATTTTAGGCAGAGTACTCTGAGAAATTTTCTCCAAAATGGGGTTTCCCTCCAGGAAATGTGGGTACATTTCTTATAAATGAGTGTAGATGGGCTATCCACATATTTACACTAATGGGGTAAGTATGAGGAAGTTAGAATAGTACCATGCTACACGTCTTACTACCCATCCAGGATATCACATATTACACTAATGGGGTAGAGATTAGGAAGGTAGAATAGTACCATGCTCCAGTCTTACTATCGTCCGGGATATCACATATTTACACTAATGGGGTAGAGATGAGGAAGGTAGAATAGTACCATGCTACACGTCTTACTACCTGTCCAGGATATCCACATATTTACACTAATGGGGTAGAGATGAGGAAGTAGAATAGTACCGTGCTACACGTCTTACTACCCATCCAGGATATCCACATATTTACACTAATGGGGTAGAGATTAGGAAGGTAGAATAGTACCATGCTCCACGTCTTACTATCCGTCCGGGATATCCACATATTACACTAATGTGGTAGAGATTAGGAAGGTAGAATAGTACATGCTCCACGTCTTACTATCGTCGGGATATCCACATATTTACACTAATGTGGTAGAGATGAGGAAGGTAGAATAGTACCATGCTCCACGTCTTACTATCCGTCCGGGATATCCACATATTTACACTAATGGGGTAGAGATGAGGAAGGTAGAATAGTACCGTGCTCCACGTCTTACTACCTGTCCGGATATCCACATATTTACACTAATGTGGTAGAGATGAGGAAGTAGAATAGTACGTGCTCACGCCTTGAGGTAGGGATGATACCATATAAACTGTAATCGAATCTTATCTGAGAGCTAGAAAGATTTCTAAACCATTTTAAGGTGTTCATCCGTTATGTCATGTGATCTGCATTTTTCTCTTTTGATATTTATTATCAATATTTATTTATAAATTAACACCTATATATATATATATGTGTGTTAATTTATATATATAGTTATATATATATATATATATATATATAAGGAATATTTTATCATGGTTGACTGCCAATTAATATGTTGGTACCCGGTTCAGTGGCCGAATGGTCTAAGATGATACTCTCGTAATAGACTGGACTGCCGATGACGGAGAGATCGTGGATTCGATCCAGGTCGGGTGCGCTTGATACCAAATATTTCCCCAAAATAACATTTCATTCATCTCTGTTTCATAGCTTGCTACCCGTCCGGGCAGACAAATATTAAAACTAATGAAGTAAGGACAAGTAATGTAGAAATAAATGTAAGTGTGTCCGCACTTGATCTGAGGTACATTGGGAAACCATTTAGGAAAAAAACACCCCAATACACCTGATATGGGTAAAAATCTCAACTATACTGTAATTAGAAAGTGGGACATGACGATAATGGCGAATCTGTTCACTTGTCCAATTATGAAAGTTTTATAAATCATTTCAAATAAAATTAATTTAATTTTTAATGTTAAAAAAAACTCCATTTGAACCCCCGTTAAACCCCTTGAATAGAGAAGTATTGTGATAGAAAAAAAATAGAACTTGATATTTTAATAAATATCGATATTTCATGACCCTCCAAAAAGAAAAAGTTATTTTTACGATGCCGTCTGTCTGTCTTTCTGTCAATGTGTCTGTGGTCTAAAGCTTAAACCATTTTACTGATCGGGAAGAAACTTACCATATAGGTTTTCATAGGGGTTTCCCGAAGGGTTTTTGGAATTAGATATTTAACCCTAAAATTAAGTGTAGCTTACTGAAGGGATAAAAGTGATAAAAATCAATTTTCTCAAAATCCACCTTAACGATTTTGATTAAATTTTGTATCTAGCCCATTTTTAACATTACAATTAAAATGGCAATTCTCGTTTTACCATGAAAGAGAACTTTACATAGGTGGGAGTTTACAATTTTGATCATATCATATTTTTTATTGGAAATAACTTTTTATAAAATCAATAGCTCCTGAGATATAAGCCAATATACAAAAATCCCTATAAATATATTTGAAATTGTGACATTGGTTGTTATGATCTTTGGTATACAAAGATGTTAATCTTTTCTCATTATTTCTATAACAGTGTGTATTATTTAATTCATTCTCTTTGGTGAAGTAATCATGAAACTATTTATATTATTTCGCTTCACAAATGCTACGAGTTTTTAGTACCTATTTTAAGATAAAAAAGAGAGAGAAAGTCTGTGCGAAGCACAGACTCATTTGTTTAGTTATATTTAATATATAAAAGTATTTACTCATTTAAAAAAATTGTGTTAATAGTAATATTTTATTTTAATATAAAGTGATGCGTTAATATTTTTGGAAAGTATAATAATTCTCATGATGTGAATTTAACTATACCCAATTGGCATAGTATAAAGGTACAGAGAAAAGTAAAAAAAAATATATAATTTTCTTTTGTTTTAAATCACTAAGTATATTCCAAAGTTTTGATTAAAATTACTTTATAAACTTTTTTCTGTAATACGATTAATTCAAGTGTGTTAGCGTGACTGGCACGGAGGGAACACATGCAGAGAGAAAGTTGGTGTCCTCGGGATATATATTATAGCTTAGACCCGGCCGTAAGTCTTTCTAAATGAGCGGTTGTGACGCTGATGGCGTGCCAAGCGCTGAGGCACCTGGGTCTCTGATATATACACGGCCGCAATCCAGAACCAAGCCACGACTGTAGTTGGAAGTTAGTGTTGACCAAGTGCCTAACACTTAGATATAGCATCATTACGTGCTACAATTACAGGATATCCACATATTTACACTAATGAGGTAGGGATGAGGAAGGTAGAATAGTACCGTGCTCCACGTCTTACTACCTATCCGGGATATCCACATATTTACACTAATGTGGTAGAGATGAGGAAGGTTGAATAGTACCGTGCTCCACGTCTTACTACCCGTCCGGGATATCCACATATTTACACTAATGTGGTAGAGATGAGGATGGTAGAATAGTACTGTGCTCCACGTCTTACTACCCGTCCGGGATATCCACATATTTACACTAATGAGGTAAAGATGAGGAAGGTAGAATAGTACTGTGCTCCACGTCTTACTACCCGTCCGGGATATCCACATATTTACACTAATGGGGTAGAGATGAGTAAGGTAGAATAGTACCATGCTCTACGTCTTACTACCTATCCAGAATACCCACATATTTACACTAATGTGGTAGAGATGAGGAAGGTAGAATAGTACCGTGCTACACGTCTTACTACCTGTCCAAGATATCCACATATTTACACTAATGGGGTAGAGATGAGTAAGGTAGAATAGTACCATGCTCTACGTCTTACTACCTATCCGGGATATCCACATATTTACACTAATGTGGTAGAGATGAGGATGGTAGAATAATACCGTGCTCCATGTCTTACTACCTGTCCGGGATATCCACATATTTACACTAATGTGGTAGAGATGAGGATGGTAGAATAGTACCGTGCTCCATGTCTTACTACCCGTCCGGGATATCCACATATTTACACTAATGTGGTAGAGATGAGGATGGTAGAATAGTACCGTGCTCCATGTCTTACTACCCGTCCGGGATATCCACATATTTACACTAATGTGGTAGAGATGAGGAAGGTAGAATAGTACCGTGCTCCACGTCTTACTACCCGTCCAGGATATCCACATATTTACACTAATGAGGTAAAGATGAGGAAGGTAGAATAGTACCGTGCTCCACGTCTTACTACCTGTCCAGGATATCCACATATTTACACTAATGAGGTAGTGATGAGGAAGGTAGAATAGTACCGTACTCCACGTCTTACTACCTGTCCAGGATATCCACATATTTACACTAATGTGGTAGAGATGAGGATGGTAGAATAGTACCGTGCTCCATGTCTTACTACCTGTCCAGGATATCCACATATTTACACTAATGAGGTAAAGATGAGGAAGGTAGAATAGTACTGTGCTCCACGTCTTACTACCCGTCCGGGATATCCACATATTTACACTAATGAGGTAAAGATGAGGAAGGTAGAATAGTACTGTGCTCCACGTCTTACTACCCGTCCGGGATATCCACATATTTACACTAATGTGATAGAGATGAGAAAGGTAGAATAGTACCGTGCTCCACGTCTTACTACCCGTCCGGGATATCCACATATTTACACTAATGTGGTATAGATGAGGAAGGTAGAATAGTACCGTGCTCCACGTCTTACTACCCGTCCGGGATATCCACATATTTACACTAATGTGGTAGAGATGAGGATGGTAGAATAGTACCGTGCTCCATGTCTTACTACCTGTCCAGGATATCCACATATTTACACTAATGAGGTAAAGATGAGGAAGGTAGAATAGTACCGTGCTCCACGTCTTACTACCTGTCCAGGATATCCACATATTTACACTAATGTGGTAGAGATGAGGAAGGTAGAATAGTACTGTGCTCCACGTCTTACTACCCGTCCAGGATATCCACATATTTACACTAATGTGCTGAGTATAAAAAATGTTTCAATTTTAGAAAGTGTACAGGCATTTGCGTGGAGAGATATTGGAAATAATTGAGGTAAAACCACTCTTAATACACTCCCCACCCCCGGATTAAAACCTCTATCTTCCCGTCATCGGTAGACTATTATATTTTGAGTGTGACCACGCTTCCGCCGAAGCGGGTAGCAAGAAAGCTGACCTCAGTGACTTTTCACCAGGCTACGGTTCACTAAACCTAATAACACGTGTGCACACGCCAAGATAAGTCACTTTTTGACAGCTGATTTAATATTTCTCAGCTTTTAACCTGTAACTAATCTAAGTATCGGTAGATGCCCTGTTATGTTTGAAGGTTTCGTAAATGGGCTATAGTTCAGCAGGCAGGAACATGATTATACTATAATTTGATCCGATTTCTGGCTGGTACCTTGGGTATATTTCCCAAAAGGGGAACCACCCCAACGGTCACCAGGGTTTGGTTGGTTAGTCTTAAGTTAGGTTTAAATGTTTCCACTGGTTCCACACCCTAATACTCACTATCACCATCACCTCACACCATCCGGACATGGAAAGAGCCTCCACGGAAAGGATGTATGATTAGTACATTCGAACATCCCCTGGACAACGGCACATTAGTACTGGCTGATCTTTACACAAAACGGACTACGAATGATGTAGCCCAGACGCGCTATATATATAAATTTATATATATATGTATAAATATATAAATTTATATATATATAAATATATAAATATATAAAAATATATATAAATATATAAATATAAAAAATATATATAAATATATATAAAAATATATATATATTTATATATATATTTATATATATAGTTTGCGATAGCTTGTACCTCCTTATGGGCTTGTAACCAATCTCTAAGAAGAGATAGCTAAATATCAATGCGTCCTCTTAGCTCTAGACCCTCCACGAGAGTGGTGTCACTGTGTAGTGGTGGATTTGGGAATTTTTATGTCAGAGGTTGGTGGTGTAAACAACCGGTGTTAATTTTTAACTCGAATAAGTGATAAAGACCAGAGCAAAACATTAAAACCATTAAATAATAGTCCTATGAGGTTCAGGGAAACTTCTGCTGGGTGTATGTGGACGGAACTGGGCTTGACCATAAGACAGTGGGAAAATACAACTTACTCAATACAGCCTTACCTGATCCATTATTGCGTCCGATCTATTATTGCGTCCTAGACGTTCTGGAATTTTCACAAGAAAATATAATTTCCCTGTTAAGACACTACCTCAGCTTAGCTTACGGAGAGTATGAAACATATAGACATATCTGTACTGAATACACTTCGCCTTGAAAGAAGGTGGATCCTGATAATATATTACTACTAGTTGAATAAAATAATGGAAAAATCCTGTAGTATGTGATGGAACATTAAAGATGTTAGATTTATTTGTATGTAATTTTAACAATATTGTATTCTACCTATCAAGCCGGCCAGTAATATACCAAACTAGATATACATTGTCCCTCTTCTCAGGGGTCCGTTAAAGTATCATAAAATATTATTATTATTAATAATAATAATAATTACAATAATAATAATAATAATAATAATAATAATAATAATAATAATAATAATAATAAAACAGTGTGGAATCATTAGCAAAAAAATAGTTTAAAGCTTTGATACCCCAACAAAAAAAAATCATAAAAATGTTTCTAAGTACAGTCCAATAAATAATATAATTACATAGGAATGTTATCATTTTTACGACCAAATAAACTATTGTGGATCTGCTCCACTTAGGCTACAAATGACAAAACATAAAACATATAGGATATATATATATATTATATTAAAGTTCCAGATTAAGTAATGTAAGTATGGTCCTCAGTAATGGAGGTGAGAAGCTGAATGTCGATACCTACTTGGTGTGTAGCTTAAACGTTGATAACTTTTGTTGCTATTACTGCGCAAAATTAGACTTATATTTGTAGGCCCAACAAAAATATAAGAGGAAGTTTTCCACCAGTTATTATTATTATTATTAGCACCGCGTCTTACTACCCGTTCGGGTTATACGCACTTACGCTAATGTGCAATGGTAGGGTGATTGTGAGATGAAATGGAGGACCTACAGTTTAACGTGGAATCCGAACCACGGTGGAGGCCTGGCATTCCTCACATTCACAAGTTGTGATTAATACAAGTCTTGTCAGAGGTGAAGGAAGGGTTTGGCATTCAGATAAATCTGTGCCGGGACCGAGGATTGAACCCCGAACCCCCAGCACAGAAGTCTGACACCTTACCCCTAGACCACCAGGTCACCTTTTCCACCAGTGAAATGAAATTTGTTCTGAATAGGAACACTGTTTACGTTCTGCTGTAGTAAAAAAAAAAACAAAAAAAACACCAAGGGTATTCAAACCCCATGCTCGCACTCTCTTAAAATCATGTTTTATTTGGGCGGATGTAAAAACAAAATAAAAAAATAACTTTGCACAGCTTTACTTTTGTCAGCACATCATTTACTAAAAAAAAAAAAAAACTTGAAATATATGAGAATCGTCTTGGATGGAGACGGACCCAAAATCAGGACGACCTCACACTTCCATGTCTCCGAAGAAGAAAAAAAAACCCAAGACCAAGCCTTCCACCTGGTTACCTTTCTCCAAAACCCTCCAAAAATATCCCAAAGCCCCCCATAAAGATGGCAATTTCCCCCCAAATGCTTACATTACAAAATTTAGGCCTAGAAAAACTACAACTAAAACATGGTATGAGGTTTATAATTAATATAAATATTTCCCAATACTAAACACCAAAGTAGATAATAATATTTAGCACCGCGTCTTACTACCCGTTCGGGTTATACGCTACCAAAGTAGAAATCATAATTAACGTTTTAGACGGTACCCAGTGAGCCGCAAAAAAGAAGAAAATACTTCCTCCAATTTTTTTTTTAATTGTTATATTTAGAAATTTTGCAATCCATCGAAAGGATGGAGATGGCCTATTTTCCATCCCCCTCTTCCCGGCAGTGCAAACACACATTTCATAAACGGACAAACGAAGCGCGTTCACACATGCTCAAAATGGCTTCCTTATAAACCTCAGAAATAATTAGAAGACAGTAAAACTCGATAAGTGAAAAAATAAACGAGAACTGACTAACAGGTAGGAATTTTAAATAAAGCAAAAATTGAAGTATATAATTTTAAATTTTAAATAGTTTCAAAATGTATTTGTAGGCCGGAAAACTACTTTAAACAATAATTAAGAATTTCCATATTAATTACCGGCTAATTGTGCTCTGTCTTCCAACCATGACACTCTAAACAGATAGATAAAAAAAATACAAAAATAAAAGAGATCATTGACTTTACTAAATAAAGAGTGGTTAGTACAATAAAAAAAAAGGGTATTATTAAATTTATTACAGTGGATTGGGCACCGTCAATTCGACTAGAAGGAAATGTGAACATGTGAATTTTATATCTAATAGTAGAAAAAATAATTGGAAACGAATACAATAAATCGCCAGCAGACTTTAGTTCAGTATAATCCCTCCAGCTGAAATTTAGATACTCCCTACAGTATGGCCAAAGTAAAATTAATTATAGAGGGGGAGCGAGGTTAGGTTAAGCTGGGTTAGGCTAGGTTCGGCTATGTTTGTTCAGGCTAGCAGCGCTCAATCCAGCTTGAGAGGGAAATAGTGGTGTAAGGTAGTAGCTCTCAATCCAGCTTGGGAGGGAAATAGTGGTGTAAGGTAGTAGTTCTCAATCCAGTTTGGGAGGGAAATAGTGGTGTAAGATAGTAGCTCTCAATCCAGTTTGGGAGGGAAATAGTGGTGTAAGATAGTAGCTCTCAATCCAGCTTGGGAGGGAAATAGTGGTGTAAGATAGTAGCTCTCAGTCCAGCTTGGGAGGGAAATAGTGGTGTAAGGTAGTATCTCTCAATCCAGCTTGGGAGAGAAATAGTGGTGTAAGGCAGTAGTTCTCAATCCAGTTTGGGAGAGAAATAGTGGTGTAAGGTAGTAGTTCTCAATCCAGCTTGGGAGGGAAATAGTGGTGTAAGGCAGTAGTTCTCAATCCAGTTTGGGAGAGAAATAGTGGTGTAAGGTAGTAGTTCTCAATCCAGCTTGGCAGAGAAATAGTGGTGTAAGGCAGTAGTTCTCAATCCAGTTTGGGAGGGAAATAGTGGTGTAAGGTAGTAGCTCTCAATCCAGTTTGGGAGGGAAATAGTGGTGTAAGGCAGTAGCTCTCAATCCAGCTTGGCAGAGAAATAGTGGTGTAAGGCAGTAGTTCTCAATCCAGTTTGGGAGGGAAATAGTGGTGTAAGGCAGTAGCTCTCAATCCAGTTTGGGAGGGAAATAGTGGTGTAAGGCAGTAGCTCTCAATCCAGTTTGGGAGGGAAATAGTGGTGTAAGGCAGTAGCTCTCAATCCAGTTTGGGAGAGAAATAGTGGTGTAAGGCAGTAGTTCTCAATCCAGTTTGGGAGAGAAATAGTGGTGTAAGGTAGTAGTTCTCAATCCAGCTTGGCAGAGAAATAGTGGTGTAAGGCAGTAGTTCTCAATCCAGTTTGGGAGGGAAATAGTGGTGTAAGGTAGTAGTTCTCAATCCAGCTTGGGAGGGAAATAGGGTGTAAGGTAGTAGTTCTCAATCCAGTTTGGGAGGGAAATAGTGGTGTAAGGTAGTAGCTCTCAATCCAGTTTGGGAGGGAAATAGTGGTGTAAGGCAGTAGCTCTCAATCCAGCTTGGCAGAGAAATAGTGGTGTAAGGCAGTAGTTCTCAATCCAGTTTGGGAGGGAAATAGTGGTGTAAGGCAGTAGTTCTCAATCCAGTTTGGGAGGGAAATAGTGGTGTAAGGTAGTAGTACTCATTTTACCTACGCCCAGTACCACTAGGATGCTGTCTAAAAGGAATCCTCACCCTGTATAAATACTGGTATAGGGGTGAGAAGAGAAGGGAAAGTTTGCAAGGTCCAACTTGTCACTGCATGTCTGCGACTAGCCGCGGCGACATTTTAATTAACGACCCCACCCCCCTCTAGTTCAGCCCGGGCTTAGCCCTCACCCACTGCCAGCAACCCCTCCCTCTCTTCAACCCTACATTCTCACCCTCATCTCCCAACGTTGTTCTGGTGTGTTCAGCGCACAGCCGTCGCCCGCGAACAAGGCTTCGGACAAGCCGTACTTTTGGTTTTTCCGTTCTCTTTAGAACTAATTGGGCAAAGTCTAAGTTTTGATTCTTTTTATTATGACTGCTATTATGGATGTTCTATTGCCATTAACGATTACCAGGGCCAGGATTTTGATGATCTAAAAATTATCAAAAAATTACTTATAAAATGTCATAAGAATTAAAAAAAATATTAAAAATTGCTTCAAATTTTCAATAAATGACCCTAAAATATGAATAAAGAAGTGTAATAAATGAATGTTTCTAAATTAAACACGTGTTTATATCTGTAACTAAAAATTATCCATGCAATGAAGTATTTAATAACAAATCTCTTGCATTCTGCTGAATATAGTATTGATTTTCAAATACGTGCTTCAGAAGTAATAGCTACCCCCTCCCAGCCTAGTTGCAGTCTCACCAGCTGGAATGTGTCTTTAAAACTATCGAGCAAAGTGGATAATGAGTTCATAGCCTACATTATCTTTTCATTCAGACAATTGTGTGTTGGAAACATTTATGCGTTAGAAAAATATTGATGGCATTAAAATATATATATTTAATCGTAAATAATACCTTAAAATGACTCAGAAACCACTATAAATGACAAAAAAGACTTTAAAAAGACGAAAACTAAGAAAAAAGTACCTAAAATTCCAAAATTACAAAAAAAAAAAACAAATAATAAAATGTGTAAATATATATTTCTCCAACCAGCGGCTCATACACAAGAGTTTATTTACTTATGAACAGTGTTATATGATTAACCTATAAAAAGATGACATGTCGTCAAAATACGGGGCCTAGTGATTACTAACCATAGCGAATAAAACCTACTGGTGGTCTAACGCGCCACTCTCGCAATAGATTATACTGCCAATAACGGGGAGATCAAGGTTCGAATCTCTGTTGGGTGTACCGAGGGAGGTTTATCCATAAATGGTTTTTCCCTCTCCTTCCACGCGAGTGTGGGTACACTTCCTACAAATATTACCTTCCTAATCCCTAAAACCATTAGCGTGATTGGTACATAAGCGCATAATCCGAACGGGTAGTAAGACGCAGTGCTAAAAAAAAAAATACACCATGAAAATTACAGCCATAGAGAAATAAAACAAACATAACCACTATTGATTGATACCAAACATTACAAATATGGCTATTTATAACAAACATTAATTAAACATTTAAAAAAAACAAAGTAATATATTTCCCCTCTATAGGAAGATTAAGGAGAAATACGTAAGAAGGAACGCAAATACAGGAAAATAGGGAAGAGAAAGGTTTTGATAGGAGTTGATTTAGGAAGTTTTACGCTGATTAGCATGAGACCTGGATTAAAGGACCTACAAGGAGCTGAGAGCGCGGGTCTTAAATCAATTTGGCAAGTGGATGAAGACCTTGGGTTGAGACTCAGTAATTGACACTCAATTAACAAACACTAGGGATGCTGCGAGGGATCCGACACATCAATACTGCTTGGCAACATAGAACATGGCTGTAAGGCTGGATTTAGTTTTATGAATAACGCGTTAATTTTGACAACTTGCGCTTATAGTTGAAACGTAATACTTACAAAAAATAGTGTTCGAAACCAAAACATAATTCATCGAGTTGATTTTAATTTCAATTTTTACTAATTATCAATAGACTTGGATGATATAAGACCCCTGGACTTGGTACGTATTGACCAATGTTATTGCGAGAAGAAGCTTTAACCAATTGAAGGGCTTATTGCAAAAACGACATTTGTCAATTTTTGGTCGAAATTGGATTTATGTATATACATGTTCTTAATAGTCTTATCTACAGTTTGGAACAAACATTTCTCATAAAAACAGCTTTTGTAATATAAAAATATCAAGGATTTAGATCAGTGATTCTACAAAAACAAAATATGTCAACGTATAATTCCTAAAAAAAAACAACTAATTTTTCAATGACAAGTGTGTTTTTTCAGAAAAATTCTCTGTTCCAGTCAGCTTTTACGTTCTAATCATCTTTGACCATATTTTAATAAGCGTACTAACGTGTTGTAAAAAGCGGTT
The DNA here is from genome assembly GCA_033556935.1 of Timema podura. Taxonomy (NCBI): domain Eukaryota; kingdom Metazoa; phylum Arthropoda; class Insecta; order Phasmatodea; family Timematidae; genus Timema; species Timema podura. Next base: position 113,445,244 of record JAVRXN010000010.1, read on the forward strand.
CTGCAGTAGAATATATTGAGTACAGTAATATAGTATTTACTGTAGAATAATAGGATAAACTTATTATATTAAAAATGTCTGAATCTGAAATTGACCTTGTTCCACTCAAGTGAAAAATAAAAAAAGACAACGAAAGAAGATGTGGTCGGAAATAAGAAAGTCGAAGGCTTGGCACATTATAATCATAAAGGAATATTTATGGAGGAAAAGAAAATATGAGAAAATTGCAAGTAAGTAAATTCACGCATGTATAGAATAACAAATAAACGTCAATTTTTTAATACACGGGACAATTACAGAGGAGCGTGGAGGCAATAAATCATTAGAAATAAAGTAAAAATAGCAAATGAGTTGATACTAGGCCATCTATATCCGCACACATTACCTTACCTTACCTTAAAAAACTAAGTGAAGTTCTTCAAAATCCAGATTATAAAATATAATTTGATACGTTGAGCCATGATCGAGAAACCAATGACTATTCTGACCCAGAGGGAAAAGACAACAGCAGTGGATTTGAAGATCAAATTTTTTGATTTCATCATAAAAAATATGAGAGATGAAAAAACTTTTTTTTCAGATAAGGATGTTATTTTATTTTAGATGTAATCACCTTCAGACTATTTTTCGTACATTTTTATAATTTATTATTTTCTCATTTTAGATATCTGATATCAATTTTTTTTTCAACGTGAAGTGATTTAAACAAATAATTTTAAAGTCCGCTGAACCATTTTAAGCTATTTTATGTAAAAATAGCTTTCACAAACAATCAAAATATGTTTATATAATATTCCTACAAGAACAACACTCTTCAATTTTTTTTCTAAGTTAATAATAAATGTATTGAACTGAAATGTAATCAAAAGTACCACTTTTAGTAAGCTATTTTAAAGACACAAAAATCTGGTTAATTGACTGCATCCACATGAAGGAAATGCATGTTATTGTTTCCTGAAAAATTTGTAATTTTGACAAGTGTCATTCCTACTAGTTTTTAATAATATTTATTGCTATTAACTATTATTAATTATATGAAACAAGCCTTATTAAATTTTGGCTTTCAGTTATTACTATATATATATATATAATAGTTTTATATATATAGTCATTAATATATATATAGTCATTACTATATATATTACTATATATATATTATGGGTGATATGAGAACCATTTTAGATGTGATTCTTCGGTAGGTACAAAGCAAACAGGATTTGACACAACCTTAGACGGAATTGTCTTCTGCACGACTTCATGGAAGGAAAGGTTGAGGGAAAGAGGAGCTTAGGAAGGAGGAGGAATAAAATATTGGATGACTTGAAGGAAATAAGAAAATTCTGAGATCTGAAGAAGCAGGCAGAGGACGTATTAGGGCGTATTAACGGTCTAAGTTTCACTGACAAAGGTAATGGACCTGTCGTAAGCCAGAACACATAATAATAATCTATTATAATTAAGAATAAACTGTTTCTGTAGGTAAAGTAAATTAGTTAAATTTCTTTTTATCCCAGTAACTTAATATTGTATATGCTGAATTCATAAATAAAATGTTTACGATCAATACTTCAAAATAAAGTGACATTATAGATGTGTTTAATGATTCCGAACACACTTTTTGGTTTTAGTATTCTTTCTCCGCTCTTCGAGTTAATTAAAAGAGACGTATACGTAGTTTTAACAAGTTTCTTGATTCCCAATCTCTTTTATCCACTTTTTTTTGTTCAAGTTTTTATCTCTTAATCCATGGACAAATTCCTGTATTTTAACGTTCTATTTGTGAGTGTATTATTTTAAAACCTTTTATTTTTTCGAAAAATAAGCAGATTTTAATCAAACTCAACACACGTGTGTGTAATAACCCCCCCCCCCCCCCGCTGTTTTTTTCTTTTTTTACTGATGTGATAAAATTTTGGCATCAATTCTATATATATTGATAAATTATATTCAGATGTGATATCTTAATCTTTTTTTCCCTATAAAACTTTAATTTTATGAATGGTGGGTTTCCACATTGGTGGTTATACGGTTTAAGGCTCTAGTGTTAACATATTTTACTTTAATGTGAGCACTGCACCTTAATACCTGTTCGGGCTAGCATCTTATTTACACTTATAGGGGTTGGGATGAGGAAGGTAGTGTGTAGAGAAAATGTACGCACATTTGTATATATAGAGAGAAAGAGATAGAGAGGGAAACTTTGAGAACAACTAACCGAGATTCTAACCCTCCTTTCTAAATATATAAAGTGTAGTTTTAATGTAGGAATGTCCATTCATCTTCTCCTCAGAACGTTTTATATTCTCCCTCAACTCGTCAATACAGTCCAGTTTTGAAACAGCGCTTCTTAGTTGTATGTCATTGTAGGCTTGAATGGTTTTAAATATTTCCAGCAACTAAATATCTCTGTATTAGGACAGTAAAATAGTCCCTTAATCTGGAATGAGAGGATTCACACTTCTTTGTCATATATGTGAAGGATAATCCGGCCCCATTTCAGGAAGCTTCCTCTGTCAATTGGTCTTAAATGTCCACACAAAGTAATCTGCAAGCTCTTTTAACGAGCTTTCTTCATTTATATTTAGCACCGCGTCTTACAACCCATTCTGGTTATACGTTTATATACTGATTAAGTTAATGGTTTTAGGGATTAGGAAAGTTATATTTAGAAGAAGTGTACCCGAATTTGCGTTGAGAGAGAAGGAGAGAGAGAGTGGAAAACTATTTTTTGGAAAATCACACCCAGTAAATCCGACGAGATTCGAACCTTGATCTCTTCATCATCGACAGTCTAGTCTACTGCAGGGGTAGCGCGTTAGACCACGCTGACACCGAAGCGAAGGGAGTATGCAAGGATAGGAGAGTGTGGAGAAAGTTAGTGAGGATGGATTAAGTACGGAGTTGTTTTTTGAGTTATTTGCACAGTGTCTTGCCTACCTCATATTGTGTGTGTAATATATATATATAATATATATATATATAAAACCCATGAGGACCTCAGAAAATACTCTTTTTTATGGAAATTAATTTAAATATGAGATATACCTCTTTTAACCATAATATAAAGTGAATTAGAAAGGTCCAAGCTAGTGTTATGGTTGAATACATCACATATTATTTACAGAGTTATCAAATAAAGTTGATTAATATATATTTGAATATGATTGAATGTATATTTATTTATTCTTTTCAAACTATTTTAATCAAACCTAGTATGCCAATAAAACATACCAAAATGATTATAAATATTTGAAATGTTGGTTTCTGTGGCACAAGATGACCAGACCTATAATTAGGAAAATGAAACCTAATAAAACACTAAATTTACTTATACATAAACTATTTATCAATTAATTAGGTACCAGATTCGGTAGCCGCGTAGTCTAAAGTGCTACTCTCGTGTTAGACTAGACTGCCGAAGACGGGAAGATCGGGGTTCAATCCCGGTCGGGTGCACTGACGGTGGTTTTCCCTAAATGGTTATCCACTCTACCTCCAGGCAAGTGCGGGTGCATATCCTCTAAATCAAACCTTCCTGATCTCTAACCCATTAGTTCAATTATTACATAGGCTTACAATACGAACGGGAAGTAAGACATGGTGCTGAAAAAAATTAATTTGGTAAATTAAATATACACACATTCAAGATGTATTCATTTATTTGATACAGTGGTAAAACACATCTAAATTCAATTAAGATAAATTTATTCCGTTAGCCAAGAATATGTAGGTCTCAAATCTCTCTTATATTTGAGTTTTATTATAGAATATGTAATGACTGAGTGATAAGTGTGTTCAGCTATTTATATCTGTAAGCTCATGTCATTACCATGATGACTAATTGATTATAAAATGTTGTTGACTTGATCCAAAGAAGTGGTGTGTAAGTTTATTTGTGGCATACAATCAAGTTGGGAGCTTGAGTTGACACTAGCTTCGTGTGATATTTGTGTGTACTTGTTAATAATTAGCATCCAAACTATTATATTTGCTGTATTAATTATCTTGGTCATAAAAATCTCTCAGAATCGATTAATTTCAATTTCTTTAATTATATCACATGGTAATATAAAAAATAATGATTAATTTAACAGTTCATAAAAAAAAGGTTTGCTTTACATCTTAAAAAAATCAGTAGATAAAATATTTTATATTATATAAAGTGCTAGCATTTGTACACAGGTTTGGAGTGTTTATATAATTTATCTTTTTTCTGAGCACTAATTTTATAGACCAATTAATATTCGTGGTCTTTGAGTAAAGTGCTTGCCTCAGTACTTGATGTTCGGGGGTTCAAACCTAGCTCGGGTCGGCGTATTTTTCTTAAGTCATAAAAATACGTATCATTATTAGCATCACGTCTTACTACCCGTTCGGGGAAATACGTATCACAACTTCCTTAGGAGGAGAAGTAAATCCGTCTGTCCCATGTTGACTGTGGCTTGTAAAAAAACCCTGGAAGGTAGGTGAAAATACATTCCGTGTAAAATTGGTAAGCCCTTTCGCTATCGCTCATAGAGATTATCGTGTTCTTATATAGTCAGTCGGTTCATAGAGTACGTGTTAAATACCTCAAATAAATTTAATAAAAATCAGTGGTCTAGCTTTGTTTCAATTAATTTTTGTGATGTACCTTTCTATATTGGCACATTATAGGTTTTATTTTGAAAAAAAAAATCGGACAATATTTGTTAGTTATTCACAGAACCTACCTTTCTCAACATTGGATGAACGGCAATTATTCGCTACCATAGCCAATAATGGGAGATTACAAGTTTGCCTCCACTAAGATGTAATCGATTTACTATCACAAGAGGGTTTGAAATCAGAGCGGGCCAGTTACTGGAAAACGTTCACCATACCATCTACACATAATTATCATTAATACAGAAAGTGACCAACATAAATCTATAACAAATTATCCAATAGGACGATATTAGTTAGTCATTAGTGAACTTCAATTAAGTGAATAGCACTGTCCATGTGCTAGCTCATAATTAAAAAAGATAAATATGGAAATTTATCTCAAATCTACACTCACCAAATATGGATTTGTGTTTGTTCATTATCTATGGAACGTTAACTTTTTTTTTTAAATATCAAAGTTATTTCATAATTGAATAAGAAATTGTTATTTAAGGGCAATCTTATTAGTATCTTGCAATACATTTACTTTACATAGTTTTTCGTGAGGAATGCCAGGCCTCCACCGTGGTTCGGATTCCACGTTAAACTGTAGGTCCTCCATTTCACCTCACAATCACCTTACCATTACACATTAGCGTAAGTGCGTATAACCCGAACGGGTAGTAAGATGCGATGCTAATAATAATATAATAATAATAATAATATAATAATAATAATAATAATAATAATAATAATAATAATACATAGTTTTTCAAAATTTTTATTTCTTCAAGAAATCATTTATCACCAAAATTTCAAGTTAAATTATAGACTACTAATTTAATTTAAAATAACTATTTAGTTTATAATAATGATATGGATTGGAGGAGATCCGGGTTCTACTCTATTCTCTGTTGAAATAATTGAAGATTTCAACAGATAAATATATATAATAACCAATGCCGGTAATTTGGAGGATCTAAAATTTATCAAAAAATGACCTATAAAATGATCTCAAAACTGTAAAATATGACTTCAATTTTTTTTTTAATTTCACCAAAAATATTAACAGAGAGTCGTAATAAATGTACATGACTAAACCAAGCAGGCACTTTACAAATGGAGAATAAAATATATCTATATATCTATCTTACATGCTAATATCTGCTTCAGAAGTACTAGCTACCCCCTCCCATCGCAATCCTCTCCAGCCTAGTTGCAATCTCACCAGGAATGCGTATTTTACAAACAAGCAAAGAGGATACAAAATTCATGGCCTAAATTATCTTTTCTTTGCAACAATTTTATGATTAAAAAAATATGCATTTATCGATGGTATTAAAAAATATACTTATTCAATATGAATGCATTAAAATGACTATAGAAGGAAGTAAACAAAAAATTTACCTAAAATTCAAGAAAATATGACCTAAAATTCCAAAACAACAAAAAATGACAAAAAAGATTACCTATAAAAGGAATACATTCCTATAACCAGGAATTCATGAAATGAGTCTATATTCTTATTAGCATCCTATGTGATGAACAAATAAAAACATGATATGTCATTAACAATCTGGGCCCTGATTATAACAATATGATAGTCCTGCAAAATTCCAATATTGATCCATCACAATACTAATAGAGTTCTAACTTATCAAAATCACAGGCATAGTAGTGCCAGAATATAAAAAAGACAATCGATAATATGTTTTAACTGAAATTGTCTAATTGGAGGTGGTCACCAGGGCAAATGTTCATCGGCCAAGCTATGGTGAACAGTAGGTTGATTGCCGGTCGTGGGTTTTTAAAACATTTCCAAATGTCTACTTCCTCATATTTTAATATAATCAGTCATCCAATTATCACGATTATATTCCCCTCCCATATAATTCAACCTTTTCATACTATTTACCATGAATCCATACATTTCTTCATTTGTGTTTCCTATATTTAGCAATGTTTTCATCTTTAATATCAATGATTACTCAAAATACCATCTCCAATACAATTTAAACTTATATAGCTCATATTACAAATAGTTTTCCTGCCTCACATCTCAAAATACCAAAATTATATTTATATATACAGTTTGGAATATATATGTATTTATTATATATATATATAAATATATATATAAATATAAATATATAAGGAACCCAATATTTCTATACCATCATAGACTCAGACCTTCAATATATCTTATCCCAATAATTACACAACTCACACCCCAATATTTTCATACCTGAAGCCCCTAGATACTTAAACCATAACATTTAGATAATACTAACACTTTCCACACTCTCAATGTACTAATTATTACATCCTCAGATCTCCACCCCCCTTCCATTATTATATTTATCACCCTCCACTTACTTAAATGACCATATCCATCCCTTGAAAACCCATGCAAGAAACATTGCCCTCCATTTGCACTTTAATGTATACCACCTACAAGCACGTCCAACTTAAAAAATATATTCAGATTTAATGGTTGTTATATAATAATGTGAGATACACTTTTCATTCTTAATTTAGTCAGTAAAGTAGATGATAGGTTTAGAATAGACTTGAAGCCAGATTTTGGTACTAACCACTAACTGTGGATGGGTAGATGTTGAAGGACGGCTCTTGAAGCCATGAAGTGATGGACACGCGCTCCTTCACAAAAGAAGGCACACTACAACGGATGATGACGTTGTTGCCAAGGAAACCTCCTGGACTCTGCACTTCGGGCTCATAATGTTGGTTTACCACTGGAAAAGAAGAGAACATTGCAATGGATGTTGAAGTTGCTGATGATGAAACCATCTTGATTTTACACTTCTAGGTATAATGTTGTTCACTAGTGGAACATGAATTTCACGCTGAATTTGGTTCAGTTGGAATACATAGCATATCTCTACGATACAAATTCATAGTTTTATAAAACTTCATTTGAAAGAAAAGTAGTATTTTTGAAAATATTGATCATAAGTATTTTAACAATTTTAAAATTTCACTGTTCTAATATATTCTCTAGTATATGATCATTTTGATTCCAAGACAGTAAGGCATATGCATTGTTTCTAAAATTTAGAATGATAATAATTGGATAAACGAAGTATTTTTCTAAAAGTGTATTTTCTACCTATTGTTTGTACTTCATACACACCCATTTAGTGTGTACATTTAAATGGTCTAGTATCAAAATAAACTTTTTTATCTCAAATTTAGTTAAGACATTAGGATATCTAAGGATGTAAAACATAGATTGTCCAGAATTAACTGTAAATGTTGAGCTAAATACAAGAGAGTTATGTAACAAAATACCTTATTCTATGACATAGAAACATATTTAATAGCTTTTATGTAAGTGAAGCACTTACAATATTTCTACACATATTTAAAATAAATAACATAACATAAATTATTATATATAATATGTTTTCAATAATAAGTGTCTTAATGGATTTTCGGAATTACGGCAATATAAATGAATTAATAATGTTGATCATGGATTTAAAAATATTAGTTTTCATTTCTCAAATTTTGTCTCGCTTCATTTTGGTCTTCTTCCAAACTTGCGTGGCATATCTGCTAACCCTTGGTGGCGCACCAATGTGCCGCGGTAGCCCAGTTGAAAATCACTGCACCATGGGTGAAATGTAATAAAAGTTGAAGGTTATGTTAAATGAAATCAATCACATAATATTAGATTAAAATATCTAATCAATAATGTTAACGGTACAGGTAATTTCCTTTGCGTGTAATATGCACGATATATATAAAACCCCAAATAATATTCAAAAGTTAAAAATAAAAATCTTGAGCTAGTCCCATTCAATTCACCTCACTACACCCTATCCCCATCTTGCGCTAGTTCTATCCAGTCCACCACATTAAATCCTATCTCTAACTTGATCTAGTTTCATCCAGTTCACCTCACTACACCCTATCCCTATCTTGAGCTAATTCTACCCAGTACACCTCATTACACCCTATCCCTATCTTGAGATAGTCCTATTAAATCCACCTCATTACACCCTATCTTAAGCTATTCCTATCCAGTCCACCTCACTACACCCTATCTTGAGCTAGCTCTATCCAATCCACCTCATTACAACATATCTCTATCTTGAGCTAATTCTATCCAATCCACCTCATTACACCCTATATCTTTCAAGTCCATTCTAATGTTATCCTCCTATTTGCGTCTAGGTCTTCCTAATGGTCTCTTGTATTTACCAGTAAATACCCTGGACACACAAAAAAAAAAATTAGACAAATGGTCGTTTATTTCGAGATAGAGTACGATATTGAGATTTAAGTATTCATATGTGTTGAAAGTATCGAGTAAATTATCGAAAGAAAACATAGGTATTAGTAAATAATCTATAATTTTTCCACATCCCTATTTGCGGGCCCCATATCAGACGAATCCCCAGACATACGGGTTTTATAGCCAGTTAATAACCTATCACGAAAATGTGTTTAAGTGCATGTGCCCTTCACAGCGTACACCAATTATTTTAATTTATTTATTTTATTTCCTTAACCAACTAATTATATCAGCACACAAGAATTTTATATAATCAAGAGCGAAAGGGCCTACTAATTTTACCAGGAAAGGTATTCTCACGTAACTATCAGGGTTATTTTACATGCTGTAATCGACATTAGACCGACGGCCTTACTTACCCTTCGAAGGAAATTGTGCTACGGAGTTTTATCACTTAAGCAAAATCCGTTGACTCCGACTGGGTTTGAACCCACGAACATTGAGTCCTGAGGCAAGCACTTTACCCCAAGACCACCGAGGTCTACCTTGCATAAGTTAATCAAAGGAAATGCGCTAGGGCGAATGAAATCAAAATGCAAAGGAAAGTAAAGATTTACATCGCATTCATCCAAGAATTCAAATTCAAACGTTTGGATTTACTCCCATCGTCTTCCCTTTAACGACGTTACCTACTTTGTAAATTCGAAGCTATTGTTAAGAAGCGAGTTGCATTTTAATTTGACGCACCTAAGCGTTTTAAGCATTATCAAACTCTAGACGACAATGTACAAAATAGAAAAGGAGGGAAGGAAATTTTCAGTTCATCCTGTGTGGTCTCGTGTTTTTCTGCTGATAAGACTTCCCCTCTTCCGTCGACTGGTACTAACACATCAATAGAATATTTGGATCCAGGCAGTATTGATTTGAATTACAAATTATTTTTTTTTAGTGGGACATATCCTAACAAGGACATTTTTAATCTATATCCTGACAGGAAGATTTATAATCGCCATTTTCGTGGATGGACCAAATAACCTAGGTTGTAGACGGTTTAAATTATTATATTTACATTAGCGTAATTAGTACTTATGTCTATAACCATAATGGGCTTTAAGAACTATGAGATACGTACTTTTCAAATGTGAAGTCTTGTTTGGTGATGATAGGAATTTCAGGGTTCGAATACCATCTGGATATACTGGGGCTATTATTTATTAAATCGCCTCCATGTTTACCTCCACGCAAATATGGGTAAATTTCCCCTAAAATTCCACCTTCTAAATCTTTACCCCATTATTGTAAATATATGGATATCCCAGTTGTGTAGTAAGACGTGGTTCACGTAGAAATAAAAAATAAACTACCCATAGCTCTATCTGTTTAGAAGGTTTGTTTGCTTCTACTGCTATACCAGTCTGGTTAATGATTTACTTGGTTTATCCATGACGTAGATAATGGCGGGCTTTTGTGCTGACAAGCCAAAACCTCAGTATTTTTTTTATTTTTTTTTTTTAGTGGTCCGACGAACCTCTTCCAGTCTCCCTTACAGAGTTCTGGAACCTGCCTTATCTCTGCTTGGCACGCCCTCCCTGGAATTCCATCCCAACAAATCAACTGGAAACAATTATCATTTTTTTTTGTGTGTGTGTGTTTGGGGTAAGGGAGTTAAGTCAAGGAGGGGTGTATGAAAAGGATATATAGAGGGATGGGGCGTTTGGTGTTGTGGAGGGGGCAGAGGGTTTCGGTAAGAGGACTGGCATAAAACGCAGAAGCCGAAGAACAAGATCATTGAAGCGCGAGAAACTGGAGTCTATACCTTTCATCTTGTCATAGATGCCTTTTTTTTTTATTCCCCTCCCCACCAACATTTATTTTTTACTTCTCTCTTTTTGCTTTCACGGCGTGTTGGTTTATGACTCCCCAACTGATTACAGCCCTTTCCTCTGAAGATGAAGATTAGAAAAACAGGCGGAGTCTTAGTTCACATTTGCCAGTAATGACGCTCAATCGACATATGTTTTTTCTTTTATTATTCTTCCAGATTCTTTTTTTTTTCTTTTGTGTTTGTATAGAAATCAATTCTGAATCTCCCCTTTTTTTTTCTGACCCTTCTTTTTCAATTCGTAAACAAAACAATGTTAGTAGTGTCATATCATAACGCTGATGCATATTCTTTATTTTTTAAAACCAGGTATTTAATTTCAAAGAATCAATGGCTAGTTCGTGTTTAGTTTTATAATTTTTTTTTTTTTTTGCTTACTACACCTAACATGATTTGGTACAGGTTTCAATGTCATAAAATTTTAATTATTTGCACAAGAATTTCAGATTCATGCTTTGTTTTAGGACAATTTAAAAAAAAATATGTATTTAAGGTATACCGTTTCGATTTATAGTGTGTATAACACCTTAACTCAGTCGGTAGCGTGTCTGTATACTGAGCTAAAGGTACCGGGCTTGAATCCCGACATTACAAAAAATATCATTGGTGAAATTTGGGTCTATACTTTAACAGTGATGAATTAACGACTGGGGCTGGATGTTGTGTCTGTTCTAGATGTTTGAGTTAGTTTATATAGGTCGTGTGCTGATAATATAGTCAGTCGGTTCAGAAAGTGCGCGTCAAATAGCTTATATAAATTATTTATTTATTTTAAATAAATTACCTATTTAGTGGTGCTACTACTTGTAATAGTGTTAAATCAAGTTCCCTTTATTTGCATTTGGAATAAACTCTTAGATAATTTAAAAAGGGAAAAATTGGTAAAATTTTATCATATCCACTTCCACCTAACCCACTTCGGTGGCCGCATGGTCTAAGACAACGCTCTCACACTAGACTAGACTGCCGGTGACGGGGAGATCGGGGGTCAAATACTGGTTGAGTATACTAAGGGTAGTATTTCCTTAATATTTTTATAGTCCCTCTCCATGCAAATACAGGTACATTTCCTCTAAAAATATATATATTCTTCATCTCTAACCCACTAGAGTAATTAAAACACTCATAGTCCAGACGGGTAGTTAATACGCGGTGATAAATTTTAAATACAGGAAATGTTGTTTTTCCATCCTCTCTCCAGGCCAAGAAATAATTTTACACCCTTCATATTGCTGGATTGTGTTAATTTATGTTGCTGTTATCGTGTTCCTGCTTTAAATATATTAGGTCAAAATAAAACAAATAGGTGGATTAAAAAAAATATAAGTTTAGTTTTTTAACAAAAGTTACGTGAATTAAATATTATAACTTAATAATAACACATGTATGTACCACTTATTTCGTAATATTTTGGTTTGTTTTAGTATAAAAGATTTTATGAATTGTGTAAAATATCAGGTTGCATCATTAAATATTCTATTTTTATCCAAGCACACACAAACACACATGCACACACACTCATACACAAACAAAATAAGTTTAAAAGTACTGAAAAGTATTTCTCTCTCATTCTCAGCTCAAAATTTCCTTAAGTAACAATTTGTTTGGTTCATTTTTTATTCACATAAACTGTAGTCTAAGATCCAAATATATAATTTTCACTAGACTTTACTTTAAACGCTTAAAATAAAACAATAACCAGACAAACTAAAGTTGGCAAATAAGACGAGATCACCACAAGGTAACAATGAAGCAAGAAACGATAAAGTGGCGGGTATATAAAAAAAAACTATAACCGAGCATTGTGCTTCCCGAGGGAACTTGAACCCTTGTACCTTCTGTCCCACCCCTCCCCTCCAAGACTTAGCAACAATGTAAAGCCACACTCCAAGCAAGGTTGGGGAGTCCCCTTGAGTTGCAAGATCTTGTTTCGCTCTCCAAATACAAACCACGTGGCGTGTCAACCAAGTTGCTAGGTGAACCAGACAAAGGGAGTCTCGGGAGGTCGTAGACCTTGGCTGTCACACCAAAACACACAAATGTTAAGACCGTTATGAATCTACAACTATGTATTTTCATTAAAAATACTTTTCATAAATAAACAAGCCAACCTATTTATTTTTATTTTAATACGGCGTGTTACCCTCTTCGGTGGCCGCATGGTTTAACGCGCTAATCTCGCAGTAGACTAGGCTGCAATTGACAGGGAGATCGAAGTTCGAATGCAAGTCTACTTTCTATAACTATAAATATCATTTATTTAATCCCTTAAACCGTTAGTTGAATCAGTGCATAAGCGTATAACCGAAATGGGTAGTAAGACGTGGTGATAAAAAAAAATACCGCGTCCTATTATGCCTCTATTTGTTATTGCTAAGATTTTCCCATCACCTATAAGTGTTATGAAATCACAAGTCTCCTCTCTTTTCTGGAGCTGATGACCTGGTGGTCTGTCCTGAGGGGTCCGGGGTTCAATCCTCGGTCCCGGCACAGATTTATCTGATTGCCAAACCCTCCCTTCACCTCTGACAAGACGTGTATTAATCACAACTTGTGAATGTGTGGAATGCCAGGCCTCCACCATGGTTCGGATTCCACGTTAAACTGTAGGTCCTCCATTTCATCTCACAATCACCCTACCATTACACATTAGCGTAAGTGTGTATAACCCGAACGGGTAGTAAGACGCGGTGCTAATAATAATACAATTTTCTGTAGCTGTTTTACCACTAAGTTGATGTTGCTTTACAAATCAATGGTTGAATTTATCATAAAGTATACACAAGCGCCCATAAACAATCGAATGTATTAATGTTTGCCAGTACAATATTTTTTTCAGATGTCTACTACTGATATCTATAAAAAAAATGTTTCAATAGATTCTGATTCTCTTTTCAATGACTAAAAATCCTTTTTAATAATAAATCTGTTCCTGCAATGTGTATAGTGAAATGTAGTGGAACCTCTTTATTTCCTACGGTCTAAAAGCAGTGTTTAACAATTTATATAATTTATTATTTCAAAAGTCGTCAGTCAAGTCAGCCATGATTCATAATTTTATGGGTTAGTTATATTTCTCGGATAAATAGTAGGGCCTACTTGAAGGTTAAATAGTGATACAGGCCCACTGTTTTTATACTATGGTATATATTTTTTTTATTTCTTATGTCGTGTTTCTTTGGAAAGTTGGTATACAAAGTTTTATTCATCCATCATACCCACCCTTAACACCCTAAATATAATCCAAGTTAAACTATTTGTCAATGCCAAACTTTTCCTTTGGTATTTATGTTGTCAAATAATTTAAAAATACATATCGCGTGAATATATTACGATTTTTCTGCTTCTTGGCCAAACTATAGACGAGACGTCGACAGCCTTTTGAGGTCCCAATAGACTTAAACTCATCAAAGATCCAGTGATAATCCATCGTTTCTACACTCTACTTATTCTTCTTTTTTTTTGTGTGTGTTTATATTTCATATTTTTTATTCCTTAAATTCAATTTTTCCTTGAATACTTATGTCCCCAACTTTTTAGAAAAAAATATGAATAAATAGAATGTAAATTTTTATATTTAACTATTAGTTTTCTTATTATTTCAAAGTTTCACAGTTTGAAATGGAATACAACAGGTCAGTGTGAAAGAAGCATCTTACGTTGGTTTGGAGATGTTGAGAGGATGAGTGTGGATCGAGTGACGAAGAAAATATATGAAGGTAGAGTGTGCGGATCAAAAGGAAGGGGTAGGCCATGTAAGACGTAGTTAAATGTTCTAGACGAATGTGTGAAAAAGAGAAACATAATAGTTTTAATAATAAAAGATCATGTACGACTCGGTGTATGGATGTTTTTGAAGCGAAGGGAGTATGCAAGGATAGGGAAGTGTGGAGAAAGTTAGTGAGGATAGATTAAAAACGCGGTTGTTTTATGAGCTATACGCACAATTTCTTGCCTACCCCGCAAGGGAACAGCGTGGTTAGGTATATATGTATATATGTGTGTATGTATTTCTGTATAAATGTATTTTGAGCAAAAAAGGGGTTTATCATTAAAACTTAAAAAAATAGGGATATTCATTCGCGTTTCTTTCATTACATCCCAAGTTTAGCAAGCAGGTTGAGCGATCTGGTTGCCAACGTCCATGCACTATGCAATCACTGTTAAATCTGCTTCAGATTAACGGCGAATGCAATCCGATTCAATCGACGGTCAATCGAAATATAACATAGGCGATCCGAATATCGCATGCAATCTGATTGCGTTAGCCCACTGACTGGGAGATATTTGGAAAATTTGGTCAAACGCAACGATATTGTCAACCCGGTTAATTCAATATAGGCTCGTGACTGGGCCCCTTGACACAATCGACTGAAAATTGCCGCGAGATCAACTGGTCGCTCACGATGGATCAAATATCGACCCATACTATAGACCTATACTTTGCAGTTTTTAATGCACTCT
Source organism: Timema podura (assembly GCA_033556935.1). Classification (NCBI taxonomy): domain Eukaryota; kingdom Metazoa; phylum Arthropoda; class Insecta; order Phasmatodea; family Timematidae; genus Timema; species Timema podura. Next base: position 113,460,477 of record JAVRXN010000010.1, read on the forward strand.
CTCTTCTTACCTGTCCGGTATGTCCGAATATTTATATTGACACAGAATGAACGAGGAAAGTAAAATTTAGAATAAATGTACCCGTATTTGTGTGGATAGAAAGAGACTGGGACTTCCATAAGCCTGACTGTAACTTAAAACGAGACTTCTCAATCACTAGAAAAACCAGACTAGACGAAATTGACCCCTTTGTTCACGCTATTACCAGTGTGGGTGGAATATTTTTTTAAACCAAACAACTATTTTTAGACTCACGGCACATAATTAATATCTATTGCTTTGTTTCAAATTAAACTTATTTATTCATTTATATATAAATAAATGCTGAAAAACTATACAACACCTTGGTAATATATAAAAATATATACACAAGTATATACATGTATGTAGATATAAAAATACCCCAATATATATAATATATATTATATATGTGTATGTATGTGTATATGTATAATATATATTATATTTGTGTATTTTTAGTATAATTTTTTTTAACACCACGTTTTACTAACCGTTTGGGTTATACCCTCATGTACTAATTACGCTAATTGTTTTAGAGGTTAGGAAGGTTATATTTATAAGAAGTGTACCTGCATTTAAACGAAGGGAGAGTGGGAAACAATTTTGGAAATATCACCCTCAGTATAACTGATATAGATTCGAAACTCGATCTCCGCGTCATTGGCAGTCAAGTCGAACACGAGAGTAGCACCTTAGTCCACACAGCCACCGAAGTGGGTACTTTATATACGCTATATATATCTACATACATGTATATATGTATATATTGATATAAATATATTTTAGAATCACGTCCTACAGCCCTATCGGCCTATATGCATATGTAATAACTACGATGGTGTGTTAAAAATAAGGTTGAATTAAGGAGTAGTGTACCTACATTTTCGTTTAGGGATAGTGTAACACCATTTAGGAAAAGCCATCCTGAGTACACCCGACAGGGATTCAAACCGTCATCGGCAGTACAGACTACTGTGAGAGTGAAGCCTTGGACCATTTGACCATTAAATATAATCCGTCGAGCAATCAAAGAGTGGTTTCCCTTATTTATGTACACAGATTTGTTATTTTATGGTTTCAACCTCCTCCCTCTCTAAGGAAGAGTTTTGAATAATATTTCAAGCATGTACTGTCTATTTTATTTTTCAGATATTTTTTTTTTCTATATTAACGGAATTGCCTACTTGGAGATTTCAAAGCTATTTTGTAAAGAGGGTTGCATATTAACATGACGTACCTAAGCAGTCTAAGCACTATCACACTTAGACACCAATGTACACATATTAGAAAGAAAATTGAGAAAATGACTAGTTCACCCTGCTAGGCCTCTTATATATGGGTTGATAACCCTTTCCCTCTTCTCTGATGAGTTTACATACTCACTAAACTATTTGTGCCCAGACAACGTAGATTTGATTTTTAAAATTACTTTTTTTTTTTCATGGTTTCATCTTATAGATAGACATAAGATTCCATGGACTTTTAAAAAAAATCTAAGTCCGGGCAGGAAGACTCCTACAGGTCATTTTCGTGACATAGCTTAACCTGTGTTGTAAACGATTAGTGAAAAATACGTTTACAAATAACACTACTTCAATATAAAAATAATAATGTTGTGACACTGTAAGACTATTTTTGGAATTATTTAAAAGTCTATAGTTTTTGTTTCAATGTTATTTTTTAAAACTTACTGGATCTTGATTTGTCATGACGTCAACGTCACATGTAAACAGAGTCCTTAATGTTTTCACACTCTTCCTCCCCAAATGTGTGTTTTATATATCCACTAAATTATATCTTCCTCACCTCTTTCACACTAGCATTAAATATTATCCTCATGATTACATAATTAGATGGGCAGAAGGAAGGCTAATATTTAAAAGAAGTTTAGCCATATTTTCGTTGAAGGAAAGTTATAACCCATTTGAGATAAGCTATACTCCATTCACGGTAGGAATTACTCTCTGAAAGGCCTTTTTTTCTTACTAATACTCTACTATATAATAGATTTCTGATAGGGAAAAAGGCCTTTCAGAAAACAATTCCTACGATGAACAGATTTTACCTTAGAACATTTGTTTTGGAATAGAGCCCCAACTTCTCCATAACTGGTAAACCAGATAATACAGGATTATCACCTTTGTATTTGGGACCTCTGGTTTGGGTCATTCTTAGTTGATAGTTCTCAAAACCATATTTGTTATAAAATAGTCAATTACGCTATTTTGTACATGTAATTATAAACCTTTTAAAGGATCAAATTTACTTGAAAATTATGAATATATTTTAATAATAGCATGAATTTTCTTTCGATAGTTACATCCTACGAAAAAAGACAGTTTGATAAAAAAAATCTTAATTACTCTATTGATTAAATAGTTCTACTTTTGCCTCAGTTACTGTAAATTGTTGATTTATGATAAATAAAGCTGTACACTCTGTTTACCCTGAAAGGGTACAAACTACATTATGGTCCTATCTTAAAGCTCACGCCAGATTAAATAAATACATTTAAATTAAATTAAAATAAATAGTAGAGCCATACAAGGAAGCTTGCTATCTATCAGAAAAAATATAGGGTAAATAGGATATTTATGTGGTAAATATTTTGTTATCTATTTCAATTAGCGATATTGGAATGTTTTACTTTTTCATAATTGGTAGCAATTATATAAGAGTTGGGCAATGTTCCCAAAAGTAATGCTTTCACTTATAAAGTTGGTATTTTTAATATTTTTTGTGTGCTGCGTCATTCAAACACTTGTTAAATTATTGTCTTATTTGGATAGCATTTTATTAACTAATAAAAATATGCTAAATTATTATTATATGTATCATATTTTACATTGTTTCTAGCTTTATAGTATTTTGCGGTATATCAGTATAATTCGTTCCATTATATTCTGTTCAAATTCGAGACTGACAAATGTATTTATAGAATCTGTTTTTTTTCCCCTCGACTTATTGTGTAACTATTTCCTATCAAGTTAATAGAATATGTAATCATCAAAGGTGCGGATAATTGCTTTGATTGATGTTATGTTTCCCTTTGTCATGTACACGAATTTGATTGCTATTTAATTTCCGGTTTATATTGATATTTCATAACACAATAATCAGGTACTTTATTTGTTTGTGTTTTTTTGTTCAAGAATATAGATCATCACTGTAAACTTGTCTTGGATTTCATTTGTGTTTGAATACTATGGTATTTTTTTTACCTATTTTCTCATCGTATTTCCCGCGTGATAGTTTTGATATATATTTTTTTAATACCGGGAAGGTATTATCATTTATAAAACCCTTTCAATCTGACTCATGACTTTTGGCAATAGCTCAAGAGTATCAATATTTACTTCAAGGGTAAATCTTCGCTTCAATTGGTTTGAAGTTAAACTACACAATACTGTACTAAGTTTGGTAAATAGTGTAGAGAAATAAAATAGTTCGGGTTATGTTGTTACGTGTAAACTATGTCGCTACAAGAAACGGGAGGAATAGCTGTAAATTATGCGTTTCGTACCAAAACCACAAGTGTGAAGGAATCTGCATGGTTATTAATAGTTTAAACTTCTAGCAGGGAATTAAAATAAATTATATGGTTTGAATATGCAGGGCTGGATTTAAGGAAAGATGACAGGGGACAAAGCCCCAGATCCCCCCCCCCCCCCCCCTTACAAACGTTTGCAATAAAAAATATTTCTCTTTATGATCTACAAATTACAATCATGGTAAGATTAAAAACATAATTAAGACTTAACCATATTAATTTTTATTATTTCTGACAAATTGTTATCAATTTAAGGCTAATTTTTATTTCGAACAAATCTGATTTATTTTTATTACAAAATTTCCTTATTTAAATAATATCTTTGACAATGAGCTTAACAATTCATTATGTAAAGAAAAGATTACAGTGCCAAAACGTTGAAATTAAAAATATTGGTTTAAAGTTAGGGACTAAAATTTTTTTACAGACCCGGGTCCTCCACAGCTTCAAACACTGTGTGGATGGTAAATAGACCGAACACCGTACAAAGAAGTTATTCTATGGAAATTGGCTAGCCACACTATTAGTATCATAGCACCAGAGTTTACCAAATTAGTAAGAATTTGGCAAAATAAGTTTCAAGCAAAGATTTAAAAATAATAAAACAAGTGGGAGGTGAAATTAAACATTTTCATTATTGTTTATTTTAAAGCATAGGAAATGGAGGTAGTATTTGTAATTTTCAAGGGTTGAAAGGATTTCATGTTAAGCTTCATGGATGCAGTGTATAGTGGTATTTTGGTAGGAAATACCTTTTATAATATATATATATATATATAATTATATTATATATATAGGGTCAACATTGATAACATTTTACTACGGATGTTATTTTATAAGTATTTATACTACCTATTAAAAATGACCGCTACATATACCGTGACTTGATACATGAATACTTGAATGCAGATTTAGCAACTTTATTTTTAGATTTCATGGTTCCTCCTATTAAATTCGACTTTTTTTTTAACCGCGCCTTACTATCAGTTCGGATTATAGACCTATGCACTAATTACACTAATGTGTCAGGGATTAAGGAATAATTTAGATGAAGTGTACCCGAATTTGCGTGGAGGGAGAGTGAAAAACCATTTAGGGGAAACCACCCTCAGTACACCCAACCGGGATCAAATCCGAATCTCCCCGACTTCAGAAGTCTAATATATTGTTAGAATAGCGCCTTAGACCATGCAAACACCGAAGCGGGTTTTACTATTAATAGTTCTCTTAAGGGTGACCTGGCGGTCTAGGGTAAGGTGTCAGACTTCTGTGCTGAGGGTCTGGGGTTCAATCCTCGGTCCTAGCACAGATTTATCAGATAGCCAAGCCCTTCCTTCACCTCAGACAAGACGTGTATTAATTACAACTTGTGAATGTGAGGAATGCCAGGCCTCCACCGTGGTTCGGATCCCACACTTAAGCTGTTGGTCCTTAGGCCTTACTTTACTTTACATCCATTCCTGTTTCCATCCTGGGTCACTCTTTTATCCAAGCCATACATTTTCCACTACCAGCTGGATAGGACTGTCATAGCGTCATATGCCTTATAATCTAATTAAAGACTAGGACAGGCACAACATCCAGTCCCCAGCCGTTAAATTCCTCACTATGAAAGGATAAACCCCCATTTATTAATGATAATATTTTGGCCATGCTGGGAATGGAACCAGGGATCCTTAGTTGAGTAGACATACACGCTACTGACTGAGCTGGACATTAGGTTATAGGACACTATCTTATTATCTAGGAGGGAAGTAGACCCCAAAGAACGTAGATTATTTGATGAACTTTGTATTTTGAACATATTTTTAATCTTTTAAAATATCTAGATTGTATAAATAAGGGCACGTTAACGTTTTATATTTTTTTTTAAATATATAAAGCACCTTTCCTTGTTAATTTAGTAACTTGTTGGAGTTGAGTTGGTGAACATGAAATTTGAAGGAAAAGTTTTTCTTGTTTGTGATGAAAAAAATACTTGAAAAGTTTGAAATATTCATGCCTAGTGTATAATTACTACAGGAGTACTTGGGGGTGGGCTAACTTGTATCCTCAAGGTAATTTTAATATAAACACTTTTTTATTAAACTAATGCTGAAACAAATTTTGTAAAATTAGAGGGATGTCCAATACTAGGTCTTTATTTTCGTGTGCTATTTTAGGTTAAAGTACTTCAGAATTATCATGCCTAAAGAACGTTTGGTTCTAGCTGCTTCGTAAGTTAACTAAGAATAGGAAATATTTAAAAAAAAATGTTGTTAAAACCTATGTAATAAATAAATGAGAATAAATGTTACTAAATTATACAGATCCAGAATCCTATCGAATCTGTTATAATAGTACGTAAATATGGACCAAGTTAATGTCTTTCAATATAAGGGTGCTGGCTTAGATTTTTAGATATGTTTCCTTTTTTTGATAAAACTTTTCATTAATCTGATTGTTCTACAAGTTGATGTTCTGTGTTACCAACCCCAATGTGTTGAGTACCTACTAAACTAAATAAAAGCCAATAAAACATTAAATACTGTTTAAGTGGCTGCATAGTCTAACGCGCTATTCTCGTAGTAGATTAGACTTCCGATGATGGTGAGATTGAGATTCGAATCTTGGTCAGGTGTACTGAGGTTAGTTTTTCCAAAATTGTTTTCTACTCTCTCCTCCACGCAAATGCAGGTATATTTCGTATAGTTATAACCTTCATAATCCCTAAAACCACCAGCGTAATTAATACATAAGCGTATAGCTCGAATTGTTAGTAAGAACGCGCTGCTAAAAAAAAAAAATTATAAAGTTGTCTAAATAATTGTATATTCAATTTGATAGATTAATAAAAATTAAATTACTTTTATTATTTTAAGCTATTTTTTAAAACAAATAAATACGAGAGACAATCCTAATAAATGTCTTAATTTGGCTACATTGTTATTTTATATTAATAGTATTTAAAAATATAATTATTTTTGTTGGCCTTTTAATTTTGATTTTCTTGCTATGTTTATCTTTCGTGATTATTTGGTGATTTCATTTGAAGTTATATTAACTATAAAACCTAGTCAGTGATATTTTCTATACATTGTATGAACGACAATAAACACTAGATCCATGGTAATCTAATCACCACAAATCATGCATGAATAAACAGGTTTAATATTATCCAATTTCTTACACATCATCTCCGCCCTCTCCCCCCCTATACCACCAACACACCAATTAGTTACTTGCTTGCTTCAACCAACTGTCATATAATGAGAATTACATTAGTACTAATCACTTGGCCAACTTTCCGATGGGCCAACTAATGCAATCATTTGCTTGTAGAATCACAGACCAAACCCAATAATTGAAACACAAACCGTTTACGAATTGACAAAGTTTGACTGAAGGGGTGGGGATGGGGGGGTTATGGGGGGGGAGGGGTTCTCCACAAACAATACATGATGTCACCATATCTCCCCAACAGTTAGCCCTGTCACCTCTTTTTTTTTTTCTGCTCCTCATATCTATACGCTGGTGTTGCAATGTATCACAATGTAATTGCTTGACAGGGGAAGGGGGGGGGGTGTTCGGTGGAAGGGTTGGAGGGTGGAAACCATCTATCGCCTGGTTGAATTATCAGGGTGACGACGTAATGAAGGGTTAATACATTTCAACGTGTTTTTTTCTATTTTTGTTATTGTTAGGGATGTCGATAAAACATGGTGGAATATCAACAAGAGAAGGTGGGGAGGGGGGGGGAATCATTAAAGACTTAAACAAATAAGTGAGATATCCAAAAATGAGTTTAAAAAGACGCATTGATTCTAATAGTGTAAACATGTTAAATACCAATATGTATAGTGCACAAATATAAACCAATAAATTGTAGATAAAGGTAAATTTGTTGGTAAAATGGTAAACACATCTCTAAAGTTCATCATTTTGAACAGCAGCAGGAGGCACGGCCGTGGGACTGGGCAATGTACTGTTGTAAATGCTTTGGTACCAATTAATGCGAGAATTTATCATCGAATATAAGAGGAACGGATATATGAAGGGTAGATTGAAGTAAATATGTTTGAAAACAATGTGCTTAGGAAGATATTTAGTCCAAAAAGGGATGAGGCTACTGGGTAGTGGAGTAGATTACATATTAATGAATTAAATACCCTGTACTCCTCAAAAACTTTGTTAGTATCATCAAGTCTCGTAGATTACGGTAGGAAGGACATGCAGCGCCAATGGGAGATTCTAGAACCTTGTTCAGGGTATTGACTTGTAAACTCAATGGGAAGAATCCATTGGTAAAACCTAGATGCAGATGGGATGATAGCATTAGAATGGACCCAAAAGAGATAGGATGAAATGAGGTAGACTGGATAGAGCTAGCTCAAGATAAGGATATGGTGTAATAAGTTGTACTGGATAGAAATAGCTCAAGATAGAGTGTAATAAGGTGGACTAGCTAGAACTAGCTTAAGATAGGGATAGGGTGTAATGAATAGGACTGAATATAACCAGTTCAAGATAGGGATAGTGTGTAATGAGTTGGACTGGATAGAACTATCTCGAGATAAGGATAGAGTGTAATTAGGTTGACTGGATAAAACAAGCTCAAGATAGAGATAGGTAGCCTACTGTTGTAAATGCGTCAATGAAATTTTTAGTTCCTAATGCCATAGAGTAAGTAATTATCAAAACTCGCCTGTAAAAATGATGAAACTATATTTTAAGGTAAAAACATTATTGATTCCATTGTCTTCTAACTCTATGCTTTTTGATAATTGTAAATCTTATATTACGCTGTCTCATTGATTAGTGTGTGTCTAAAATAATCGTAGCTATCTAATAAATCATATTAATAAATCTATTTTTACTTTCTCTCTATCTTACAGGTAGAGAAAGTATTGTGATCGTCAAAAAAATCGAACTCGAGATTTTGATGAATTTTGACGTTTCATGACTTCCTGAATCCGAAAAAGTGGTTTTTGAATTTCCGTCTGTCTGTCTGTCTGTCTGTCTGTACCTCCAACTAGAGCCTAAACTATTTTACCGATTGAGCTGAAACTTGATATCTAGGGTTTTCATAGGGTTGCCCCGAGGGGTTTTTGGAATTGGATATCTACCCCTTAAATTAAGGGTAGTTTACTGAAGGGCAAAAAGAGAAAAAGTCGATTTTCTCAAAATCGGCTCTAACGATTTTGATTAAATTTCATTTATGAACATAAATAAATATTCAAAACAAAATGGCTACTCTCAATATTTCGGCAAAATCGTTTTAAGGGCTCCGGTCTGATGCGTAAATTAACATTTTTTATAATAGCTCCGAAACTATTTGAGATATGAAATTACTTAGCATTACAAATATGTTATATATATTTATAATACAAATATTTTATTCGAAACATATTTTTATAAAATCAATAACTTTCAATATATACGCAATTATATATATTTTTTTAACTTTTTGGGCATTAAAGCTTAAGTATTGCGACCGTAAGAAAAACTAACCTGAAATGTTGATGGATGTCGACGTCTCATGACCCCCCGAACCCTTAAAAATAGTCTTTGCAATGCCGTCTGTCTGTGTGTCTATTAAAACTTAAAATTAAGGGTAGTTTACTGAAGGGCAAAAAGAGAAAAAGTCGATTTTCTCAAAATCGCCTCTAACGATTTTGATTAAATTTCATTTATGAACATAAATAAATATTCCAAACAAAATGGCTACTCTCAATATTTCGGCAAAATCGTTTTAAGGAATCCGGTCTGATGCGTAAATTAACATTTTTTATAATAGCTCCGAAACTATTTGAGATATGAAATTACTTAGCATTACAAATATGTATATATATTTATAATACAAATATTTTATTCGAAACATATTTTTATAAAATCAATAACTTTCAATATATACGCAATTATATATATATATTTAACTTTTTGGGCATTAAAGCTTAAGTATTGCGACCGTAAGAAAAACTAACCTGAAATGTTGATGGATGTCGACGTATCATGACCCCCCGAAACCTTAAAAATAGTCTTTGCAATGCCGTCTGTCTGTGTGTCTATTAAAACTTAAAATTAAGGGTAGTTTACTGAATGGCAAAAAGAGAAAAAGTCGATTTTCTCAAAATCGGCTCGAACGATTTTGATTAAATTTCATTTATAAACATTAATAAATATTCCAAACAAAATGGCTACCCTCAATATTTCGGCAAAATGGCTTTAAGGGCTCCGGTCTGATGCGTCAATTAACATTTTTTTAAATAGCTCCGAAACTATTTGAGATATGAAATTACTTAGCATTACAAATATGTATATATATTTATAATACAGATATTTTATCCGAAACATATTTTTATAAAATCAATAACTTTCAATATATACGCAATTATATGAATTTTTTTAACTTTTTGGACATTAAAGTTTAAGTATTGCGACCGTAAAAAAAAAAACTAACCTGAAATGTTGATGGATGTCGACGTCTCATGACCCCCCGAACCCTAAAAAATAGTCTTTGCAATGCCGTCTGTCTGTGTGTCTATAAAAACTTAAAATTAAGGGTAGTTTACTGAAGGACGAAAAGAGAAAAATTTGGTTTTCTCAAAATCTGCTTAAACGATTTTGATTAAAATTCGTATCTAGGCGTTGATTAAGATTATAAATAAACTGGCTATTTTCATTTTCCTATGAAAATGATTTTTAGGGTACATTACAGAAGCGTTAATTTCCGTATCTCCACAACTATTGGAGAAACTAAACAACTTATCATTGCAAAATTGTAGGACTATTAGAAATAAAAAACTTTTATTTAACATATATTTTTATAAAAACAGCAGTTTCTGAGATATTTGCAAATATATTAATACAATTTTGTGAGCTTTAGTTGTAAACATATACTACTTAAGTCTTAACGCAATAATACTCCAATGCCATAGAGTAATTAAATATAAGTAAGTATCTAAAAAAAGTATGTTATTTTTCCTTAAATCTCTTAGGAGAAATGTTTGCATAGCAATGATCTATCTCCATTTTAGACTCAATAGTCAATATTTACATTTTTTATTGGTCAAAATGTATAAATGAATAATTAAATATCAATGCGATGACTTGAAGATCTGCAACACCTTTTAAAATGTTAAAACTTTAACCAGAATTGAAATTTTAATACGAAGTGTTGACCCTTGTGGAAGACATTAAACTGTTTGAAATGCTCTTAGGTGGACAAAGATGCGCCTCTTTTCTCATTGATTCTATATCATTGTATATTATTTTATGCGTGTTCTTAAGTGGAGTGGTGATAATACAATGTACATTATTCCGTTCAGAAATCTTACGAGTTTATAGAAAGAGAGAGAAAGTCTGTGCGGTGTGCCGTACCATTTATTTTATTTATCATCTTATTAAAATAAAGTCATGTTTGTGGATGATAACAACCTAAGATATCACAAACTGGCCATTCAGTTTTACGATTAATGAGAATGTACTGATCTCCTAAGAATAGTTAGTGTTTGTTTCCTTTCTATGAAGAAGCTTTAATATCATTAACTCTGAATTTAACATGAAAATCTGATGAAAAAAGTTAATATACAATCAACGGAAAGTTTACCTCAAGGAAACTAGGTCTATTAATGAGTCGTAAATCAAGGTTTTCTTAAGAATATTTTGAATATGAATCTGTACACACAAGAAAATACATAGGATAAGAAAGTAGATGAAATTACGACCATCTGGAATTATCAGGATATTTACCTTCAACTAGATATTAGAACTTCAAATCAATTAAAAGTCTTATCAAAAGTTTCTAAAACTTTCAATTTACGTCCAGGGGAAGTGTATTTTCCTTGCACCCCTGGGGACATCGCCCAGTAGGGCAATAAGCTGTGTAGCCTTGATAAGGTGCAAGGGATTATGTACACCTGATGTATATTTAGGTTTTGGTGATGTGAAACCTGCCTTCTAAGAGAATTTTAGGCTTCAGGGCGAAACAAATTAGCAGTTAAGCGTGCGCAGCAGGCCCAGAAAGCCGATGGATGTATTTCTTGTTCGTGAAACTAAAGATGTAGTTTCCGGGAGAAGACTACTTCAACTGACAGCCTAGGACCTTACTGAGAGTGAAAGTAAGAAGAGTATTTGGGGTGGTTTTTTAATAATGCCAATTTTCTAAGACACTTCAAAATTTATAATTAGTAGATATTTTGAAATTAATCATGGTTCAATTGCGTTTCATGCCCTAGTGTGTACACATTCTTGATACAATTTAATATACTCGTCAGACATATACTCTCCTCTTTGGAAATGAGGAGAAAACTATTATTTTGAATAGAAATATCAAAATGTTGGTTTTTATTTTTACTTTAAGCCTTTTGAGTTTTTAAGGCAAGAAAAGAACGGTTGATGAATAAATAAATAATTATCATCTCTATATACAAGATTATTCAAATCTCAAGTTAAAAAATTATACCTATTGTAGAGGGTGACAAGACTAGTATTTCGATGCAACGAACATGAGGTTGGCTTTACGAGACATCTAAGTTGGCGCTGTATGCACCTGTGGGGGGTGGGGGGTGGGGGGAGGTTAGGCAGCTCATCAATCTTCATCACGTAGTAAGCGGAGTGTAGTGTAAATTATGTCTAGTAACCGGCATAGAATTGCCTGACAAAAGTTACCGATAAGGAGTTGCTGCTACGCTTGCACAATCGTGTGTGTCAGGCTAGAGAATGGTGGAGATGCCTGTGTTGGTTTGCGTGGCGTGCTGCATGTGTTGCCTACCACCAAGGTGCAAATACCATCAACATTGACGTCTCGTAGTGCTGTTCTTAGGCATGGCCAACCCCAAGTCCTTACGTGGAAATACTTGTAATGCTACCCCCTACAACACGTATAGTTTTTTTAACTGATATCTGAATAGTTTATATGTGTTTGTATGTATATATACCATGGCATTAGTAACTCGAAATTTTATTGCCCTATCTTTAGCTAGTTCTACCCAGTCCACATAACTATATCGTATCCATATCTTGAACTAGCCCTATTCAATCCACCTAATTACACCCTGTCCCTATCCTGATCTAGTTCTATCGAGTCCACTTCATTACACCTTATTTCATCTCTTGAGTAGTTATATCCAGTCCATCTCATTACATCCTATACCTATCTTGAGCTAGCTCTATCGAGTCCACTTCATTACACCTTATACATCTCTTGAACTAATTCTATCCAGTCCATCTCATTACATGTTATCCTTATCTTGAGATAGTTCTATCCAGTCCATCTCTACTACATCCTATACCTATCTTGAGCTAGTTCTATCCAGTCCAATTTATTACACCCTATCTTGAACTAGTCATTTTTCAATCTACCTTATTACAACCTATCCCTATCCTGAGCTTGTTCTATCCAGTCCATCTCATTACCTCCTATACATATCTTGAGCTAGTTCTATCGAGTCCATCTCATTACTCCTATTACATTCTTGAGCTAGTTCTATCGAGTCCATCTCATTACCCTATTAATCTCTTGAGCTAATTATATCAGTCCATCTCATTACATGTTATACCTTATACTTGAGCTATTCTATCCAGTCCATCCTCACTACACCTTACCTCTTTCAGGTCCATTCTAATGTTATACCTCCATCTGCGTCTAGATCTTCCCAATGGTCTCTTGCCGTTGGGTTTGCCAGTCAATACCTTAGACAGGGTTCTAGTTTCTCCCATTCGCACTGCATGTCCTGACCATCTTAATCTGTAAGATTTTATCATTCTAGCAATGTATTGTGATGATGGGTATGTAGGATATATATCTCATTATCATGTAATCTCTTCCACTTCCCAAAATCTTATTCGTTTTTGCACCAAATTTCATCCTAAGTACCTTGTTTCGAACACCCTAAATTTATTTTCATCATTAGGTAAGAGAGTTATGTTTCATAACCACAAAGAACAACCAGTAAAACTATTGTTTCATATACTCTGAGTTTTACACTACTCTACAACAGGCGAGATGTCAAAAATTTACTGACAGATTAATAGCATGCATTCCGTACTATTATTTTTTCTAATTTTCAACCCAATATCCTTATTGCTATTTAAAATTGTTCATAAATATTTAAAAGGTAACCCTGTTAAAATAATATGTTGTTTGCAATCTCTAAATTATCGTCCCCAATCTGTGTTCTTTGTGTGATCATATACTTAGTCTTTTCACCGTTCACTTCTAAACTTATTTCCTTGCTAGCCTCTAATAAAATGTCTGCATTTTTTTGACAACAGCAACCTAACAGAGCTAAATCATCTGTGTACCCTAATAGTTGTGTTGTACAGTTTAATGTAAACCCTTCCCTATTATCTTGTGTTACCCTAATGGCATTCCCTAAGGCTAAATTAAAGAGTAATGGGATAATTGCATCTCCTTGTTTCAACCAAATATGTATTTCAATAGTGTCTGATAATTGACATCCAACCCATGCCCTGCCAAGCATATCAGTCAAACGTATCTCAAATAGCTTGATAAGTTTATTTGGGTATCCCAAACTTAACTATAATTTCACGTAGTTGGTTTCTTTTAAACTGAATCATGAACCTTTTAAAAATCTATGTAGAGTTGATTTACCGTCATGTTATATCACAATTTAATCTATTACTGGTTGGATAGTAAAAATATGGTCCATTTTTTAAATATTTTTTCGCTGAAATATACACTGATTATCCCCAATTATTTCCTCTGCATGTGGCTTCAATCTCATTAATATTATGTTAGATAAAATTTTGCAGCATGTTGGTAGTTGTGAATACCTTATAGTTACTACACTGTTTTATCTACCTTTTTTAAAATTGGTGTTATTCAACTTTCCTTTCATGTGTTACATCATGGTTCTTTATAATAAATTAATGAGGAGCTATATTACAATAATTAAATCAAAGAAATATAAAAATTACCGGGTCTATTATTTTACACATGGTTAAACTACACTCTGACACAGATCGTCAGACCTAATCTTTAAACGGTTTTATATTTAAAGTTTTTATCGCTACTGCCAATTCACGTACCTTGAAACGACCCCGAGTTTAAAAAATAACGAGGCTAAGACCATTTTCAATTAAGTTGGAGATGTTTATCTTATGAGGTGATTCGATAAAACTTAATATTCTTGTGTTTGAAATTACGACGAGCTTTTCTTTGTTCATTAAAACTTCTGGCTTAGGTTTGTGCCTTTTGTTATAAAATTTAATGGTGAAGTAAGTGGGGTGAAGCATCGAAATATTGAAACCGATGGCAGAATTTTCTTCGATTGACTCAAAAATCCACAATAACAATAATTTATAATATTTGAAATATTTTGAAGAAGATATATCTATAGTAATAAAAGGAAGTGTTTGTTTGTTTGTGTGCGATGCCCAGCCAAATCTACGGCACACAGAGATCTGAAATTTTTAACATAGGTGTACGGAAGGGGGTCCAAATGCATCTCTAAGCCAGATTTTTAAATTTTTAGTTAGCTTTTATTTAGGTTGTTTTTAACAAATTTTTGAAGAAAATATGTTTTATCTGGTTTAGATTTACGTTTCAGAGATACGGGCACCATGGGGGGGAGGGGGGTTATATAATTCTTATACCACAGTGGGTCACGGGCAACGCCGTGCGGGATTGCATAGTTATGAATATATTTTAAATATCTAAAAAATAAAACATAGTTCAACACAAAATCTTTTTTAATAGCCATTAAACAGTTTTATAACATCGACTAGCGATTAAATGACGTTTGTAGCATAACTATAGATAAAGCAGTAAATTATGCAAAATAAAATATATTCTAATTGTTTTTAGGCCTGTCTACGACAGATTGATGATAATATTAACCAAGATAACAAAACCTAGCCTTCAATGTATAAGCACATAGATGGTTGGACTTTGTTTGTAAAGAGGTATCTTTCTGTCATTTATTACTTAAGAGTGGATAAAGTGAGAGTGAACAAAATCAAATTTTGTTTTTATTTAATAGATCAAATAAAAATTGAAAGGAAATAAATTGAAAATCTTGCTTTGCTAGTTTCTGTCCTGTGGACTATACTATAAATGTATAATGTTTCATCTTTCTAAGTCATCTAGGAGCTTCTAGAAGGCGTGGATAGACACACACATATTAGGAAATTATATATATATATATATATATATACAGTAGAGTATCGTTAATCCGAACTAATTGGGACCAAGATCCTATTCGGATTACAAGCAAGGCCATAGCCAGGTGGCGGTTTGGGGATTCAACTCCCCCCCCCCCCAAGATTTTATGAACAAAAAATGGCTTTATTTATGGTTAAAACATTATTAAAATTAAGATACAAGACGCACAAGTTAGGGGGCTGTGCTACCATAAAAAACATTTCAGATAGCTTTTAGAGGTGTTTTCTACTTAGAAATTTTCCTAGCCTGGCAGTTAGGGGGTAATGTTGCCATAAAAACACTTCAGGTAGCTTCTAGAGCTGTTTATAATTTATAAGTTTTTCTAGATTCCAGCAATTGGGGGATGTGCCCCCCCCCCCCAGCCCGAAATTATTGGCTGGATACGGCCTTGATTACAAGATTTTCGGATTAACCAAAATCTTTCCTATAATTTAAATTAAAAATTCCTTGTAAGGTCTTGGGCGTGCTTACATGTGTGCTATTCATGAGTGCTGAGTGACGGGGGGGGGGGGGGGAGTAACAGGTTCACTTCATTACGACAAAAGAGACAAACTGATTTTATGAACATGCCAAATAAATAAATAATTGTTGTAAGTACCCTAGAATACGCTATTTTCATCATTTTTGAAAGCAAAATAATCAGAGTGAATTTATACGTTGATTTTTTTCGCTACTTTGTACTATTACAATAAATTTAGTTTTAAAATTAAATTTGTTTTTTCTTCCACTTTTTATTTTGGATTAAACAGATTTGGATTAACGTAGCTCGGATTAACGAGACTCTACTGTATATTATAACAGCCTCAGAGGTATTTAGTAATGGCTTGTCTATCTTGCAATTTAGTAATGTAAATATTACAGGTTGTCAATATTATCATCAACAACATCTAGTTCCAAAAAATAACATCAAATTTTAAATAACATACACAATATGTTTAACTAGTTCGTTACCAAGTAGGCTTGTTACGGCAAGTATGTTTTGGGGGGGAGGGGGAGGGAGGATAATGCTCTACATCTTGGCCTTATAACCTCTGCTCTCCTGGCTTATGGAGGAATTCATTTCTGAGGTTGGGCACCATTAAGGTGAATTCCACTATTCCCAGATGATAGGATGATACGTGAGAATGATGATGGTGAAAAACAGAGGGGACCTACAGCTTACCGTGGGTTCCAAACCACGGTGGAGGCCCGGCATTCCACACATTCACAAAGCGTGAACGCACACACTTTGCCAGAGGTGAAGGAAGAGTTTGGCAATCAGATAAATCTGTGCCGGGACCGAGGATTTGAACCCGGAACCCTAACACAGAAGACTGACACCTTACCCCTAGACCGCCAGGCCCCCACGGCAAGTATATTAAAACGATTATTGTGACCCAGAGGCCCTAATTGCTGTTGATTGGTTCAGAGACAAGTCCATTGAGGGGTAACAGACCTCGTGGTTAAATACAAGTCTTTTGTATAGAATATAGATGTATTTTCACTAATGAGCTCTCACTATAGATTGAGGGAAGCTCTCATTCATTTAGAGTAAGTGATTCTGATTTGGAGAGTCAGGACCGGTACATTTAAATAGCACGTAGACGCCGTGTACGAAGGCGTCGGCATGGGTGAGCAACAAGGAAGACGAGTGGACCTCCTGGGTATCGACCCCCGACCCAACTTACTCTGGTACATGTTGCTGACACGCCGGTCTCATTTATAATCCCTCTCTTTAAACAGATATGACTCATCACATCTTTGTACTTTTTATTACATACTCTCTTTGCGTACTTTATCAATACACCCTCAAAGGGTGACCTGGTGGTCTAGGGGTAAGGTGTCAGACTTCTGTGCTGAGGGTCCGGGGTTCAATCCTCGGTACCGGCACAGATTTATCTGATTGCCAAACCCTTCCTTCACCTCTGACAAGACGTGTATTAATCACAACTTGTGAATGTGAGGAATGCCAGGCCTCCACCGTGGTTTGGATTCCACGTTAAACTGTAGGTCCTCCATTTCATCTCACAATCACCCTACCATTACACATTAGCGTAAGTGCGTATAACCCTAACGGGTAGTAAGACGCGGTGATAATAATAATAATAATAATAATAATAATAATAATACACCCTCAAAAACCAGTTTCAATAAACTGTACTTATCTCAGTCTTTCCCTTACCCCCTGCTACAATCCTGACAAAAAGCGCCCAATGGGTGGCAGGAAGCGACAGTAAATAAACCATATTCAATATCTTCAATATTATTTTGTTCAAAAGAAAAATACTCGTTACTCGCTTCGGTGGCCGCGTGGTCTAACGCGCTACTCTCGCAGTAGACTAGACTGTCGATGACGGGGAGATCAAGGTTCGAATCTAGGTCGGGTGTACTGAGGGTGTTTTTCCAAAAAGGTTTTACACTCTCTCTCTCCACGTAAATGCAGGTACAATTACTCTAATTATTACCTTCATAATACCTGAAACCATTAACGTAACTATTTAATAAGACTATAACCTGAAAGGTTAGTAAGATGCGGTGCTAAAAAAACTGCTTGGATACCATTAACTGATGATCACTGGCTTGAACAAATAAAATACAATAAACAAAGCTTTTATGTTGTACTATCTTACTTTCATTCAATTTATAAAACATGTATCCAATATATTTCACTACCTGATATTCTATCTATTTATAATTTTGTGCATTTTTGTTACATAAGTTTTTAATAGCTTCTTCGTCCTTTGCAAAATATCTGATAAGGTAAAAGTACAAGGTGAAAAGCGAGCACTAATTTTAATTTAAATCCCTTTTCTTTATTTTCGCTTCGCACTTGCAAAATGGCCATCACATGCCCCATGT
The DNA here is from genome assembly GCA_033556935.1 of Timema podura. Lineage (NCBI taxonomy): Eukaryota > Metazoa > Arthropoda > Insecta > Phasmatodea > Timematidae > Timema > Timema podura. The sequence goes on from JAVRXN010000010.1 coordinate 113,479,052, forward strand.
AAAAACGCGTTCCACACTTATTTTAATAACCTTATTACGTAAATAGAATCGTTTCCTTTAGACTCGAAGAGCTGTAAAACACTTATCGACGGAACGCCTCCAGAAGAATAGAAGAAGATGGGGAAGTGTTCAACTCCGTCGGATAGACAAGGAGAGCAGTGACGTCACCAGGAGATCGTGTACGCATGTAAATTGCTATTTCCTCATCCGTCCAACGGGTATAATCAGACATAGAACATGGCGTTTATCACCATCAGTACCCAGTCTGCCTCGTTGCCATTGTTAGTTCCCCAAGAGCTACGACACTCCCATTATCGAATGTTACATGGTAGGCTTAACTAGGTAAACGGGTTTGAGCGGGAAAAAGGGGGGGGGGGTTTGGGGGCTAGGTCGGTAGGAGGAAAACCAACAAAAACAAAATCGACCCCTACCTATGGCAAGCAAACTGATCATGTCCAATCAATGCAAATTGCATCGTCCCACACAACATCCGACTAACCGCACGGTTTAGTGGAAGGTGACGATCAGGAGATTGGGTTTTGGTATGTGGAGGGGAAGGGTTGGCTACATATGCTGACACAGCGGCCAAGAGGTGAAGCTAGTAAAACTTAAAACATGTTTACCTTTTCAATCGATAAGGTCTTATTCGTTTTTTGCACGAGAATTCACATTTATAAACTCAAACGGGTATATAGCGAACATACAAGGGAAAAGGGTTACATTAAGGTGAGATGAAAGAGAACGCAAACTGAGGTATTTTTTTTTTGGCAGGTTTTTAATCAACAAAATTTTTTTGGTCAAAATATATATACTGTGTAATGATACTGTTTTGAACCCCTCTCGTTTATTTAAAAAGTCATGGATGAAATGTATTTTTCTTTAAAGAACTCTATGTAAATTTTCCTTTAAATACTTCATACATGGAGGATTAGGCGTTTTCAGAAGTAATTCCAATATATTACGTTTTAAAACTTTCTTTTTTAAAAAAAAAAACTCCCTTCGTTCTATTTGAAAATCAGGTGATGTGCTAGCTGCCTTTACCCAATGGGAAGCTAGCCTTTACATCAGGTTGCCAGGAGTTTTTCCATTAGTTAGTTTTAACACTGGAGACAAGGGGTCCAAGAAGCAAGGGGTAGGTCATATATAAGCAGCTTGTGCGTATAGTAATCAACAGAACATAGTAATCTCAAAGAGAAAATCTCAGTTTGTAACAGCACTAGCTCTGGCTCTCCGCGTCAGTTCGTAAATTAACAAAAAAAAAACTGTATATTAATATTAAATTTACAATACTGAAGTGCAATTAATAAAATAAATCGTGTTACAGTGTTAAATCTCTACTAATTTCAACACTAAACCAATAAATAATCCCACAGTAAGAAATACACGTAAAATCAAATCATCATAACCGTGTGATAACAAATGCGTAGTAAGGCATGCACGCATCTTCATCATCATAAAAACTGGTATCATTATATTTGGTGCCCAACCATGGAGCATACACGGGTCCACATCCCCAACAGCATCATAAAAACTGGTATCATTATATTTGGTGCCCAACCATGGAGCATACACGGGTCCACATCCCCAACAGCATCATAAAAACTGGTATCATTATATTTGGTGCCCAACCATGGAGCATACACGGGTCCACATCCCCAACAGCATCATAAAAACTGGTATCATTATATTTGGTGCCCAACCATGGAGCATACACGGGTCCACATCCCCAACAGCATCATAAAAACTGGTATCATTATATTTGGTGCCCAACCATGGAGCATACACGGGTCCACATCCCCAACAGCATCATAAAAACTGGTATCATTATATTTGGTGCCCAACCATGGAGCATACACGGGTCCACATCCCCAACAGCATCATAAAAACTGGTATCATTATATTTGGTGCCCAACCATGGAGCATACACGGGTCCACATCCGCAACAGCATCATAAAATCCGGTATCGTTATAACAGCTTCAATAGATACACTTAGTTTGGTGCTCTACATAAAGTAATATCAACAGTTATTTATTGCTTATTATGGGCAACGTGGAGTTTAAACAGGAAATTTTATCTTCAAATGCTAATATATCCATGACAAATAATTGAGAACTGTAATATATCACCATGTGTATAGAACTAAACTAAATGTATCTACTGGTGCAATATTTTATTTATTTCAGCCCAAAAAACACACAATAATTTGCTATTAAAAACGGGGAGAAAATATAGAATTTAACTCACGTTTCCGTCCATACCACCTTAGGGAAATTAAAAAAAAATACTCGGAGAGGTCCGAATTTACAGGCCCGATGGACTTAATAGGGAAAAGATACCACTAAACGTTGTAAATACACATTTTATAACGGTTTAATGTCTGTTTCTGAGTCATTAGTTACTGAAACACACTAAAATAAAACATAAGAATTATATGTAAAACTACTCCTAAATTCTACCGTAGCCCAGCACAAAATAAAATTATGACAAAATGATGAATATTTGAGCAAACACACCACATTAATTTTGTCTAGTAACAGGAAATAAAAATAGACATAAAACGATCAACACCCTGAGTGTATCCGGTTAGGATTGCGCGAAATGCTTCCGGATTAGAGTTATTACAGCAAACCAATTAATCTACTCTCTCCAATGTATGAGCCACAACCGTGCTAATACCAACCGAGCGGCCGCCGCCTTAGTGATGAGAGTGCCAACATTTGTGGATAGAGGGTATATGTGGTCGGCCCAATCAGTCCTTCAGCCGTTAATCTTAGTTTTCTAAACATAAAGCTGCTACTTATTTATTCAAATATCTCCTCATTTGTCCTCACGGGGCTGAGTTTGACCTGTTCCTAGACCAACTGCTTCACAGGTAGATTTTGGAAGCACCGGGGATCGAATCCCAGGTACTCTGTATTTGTAGCCAGGATATCTGACCACTAGACACAAGAGGTGGTAAATGAAATTACTCTGCTGGTCTTTTAAATGAAACTCCACAGGGTGGGGAAGAATAAGTGTCCTGCGGGGATCCACGGACCATATAATAAGTTAGGAATTATAAGGTTTAATTTAGAGCAAGTACACCTGCATTTGCGGGGAGGAAAGTGGAAAACCATTCAGGAAAAACCACCCCAAGTAAAATCGACCGGGTTATTTGTGTTTACCACAGTGTAAGCGGATAAAATAAACTTGATATGTTATAAAGTACCAATCGAACGATATTTCCTGTATTAGATCCGCGTTCAAATTATTTACTGGCAAACTCAATGGAAAGAGTCAATTTGGAAGATCTAGAAGAAGATGGGAGGATAACATTAGAATGGACTGAAAGAGATAGGTGTAATGAGGTGGACTGGATAGAACTAGCTAAGGTAGAGATAGTGGGGTTATGAGGTGGACGGAAGAACTAACTAAGGATAGATATGGGTGTATATGAGGTGGATTGGATAAACTAGTAGTCAAGATAGGGTATGAGGGATTGGTAATTAAGGTGGTGATATGGATAGAAGTATGTCAAGATAGGGATAAGGTGCACTGAGGTGGACTGGATGAAATAGCTCAAGAATTTTAGTGTTTATGGATATTATACTTTCAAAAGCTTAACTTACATCTAATGTTTAAAACAAAATAATGAATGCAATGTTTAGCTCGTAAAAAGAAAATGAGGATTTAAAACAAATATTTCAGTTATGTTTTATATATATTTTGTTCATAAGCTCTACATTTTGGTCAAGTTCTTTAAAACTCTTAAAAGTTTTTATTCGTTCTATTTTCAAGATTTTTCTACTCAACTTTTCCACTTAAATTGCCATCAACACAAGGACTTTCATCTCTTTACCGGATCTTTTGAAGTATTCCAAATGTTTTATATCAACTCTAAAAAATACTTTATAAAAACGTTTGGCCAGTTGTAGAGTACTATTACTACTAACTTAAAAAAAAACATGGAGTGTATCCTGTTTGGTTATGATATATGTATCCGTAGTTTCAGTCACGATGCTGACCTTTTAGGAATTTCGATACACATACGTTCAAATTAACATACATGTTGATTAAGACATCTTTATAAAATGTAAATAAGATAAATTTACATAATTGTGATGTCTATAATTTTTTTGTTAAGGGAAAGTAGGAGTTAGAATACAGGCACACCCACTTCGGTAGGCCACGTGGTCTAACGCGCTACTCTCTTGTTGGACTAGACTGCCGAATATAGGGGAGATCGAGTTTCAATCCTGGTCGGGTGCACTGAGGGTGGGTTTCCCTAAATGGTTTTCCCCTCTCACTTCACGCAAATACGGTTGCATTACCTCAACATTAAATCTTCTCTACTAGTCTACTAGTGTAATTAATACATAGGCTTATAATCCGAACGGGTAGTAAGACGTGGTGTTAAAAAAAAAGATACAGGCCAAGTGTAAGGAGGTATTTTTTATTAAATGTTTTTACACTTTCACCCCACGTAATTGAGGGTACATTATTTCTTCTAATGCTACCTTACACATTCCTACCCAGTTAGTGTAAATATGTGGCTAGCCCAGAAGAGTAGTAAAAAGTACTTATTCTAAGTACTTGTTCTTTCTAACTACAGTGGTTAAACTTTTGCAATGGCGCTTGCATTGAAATGGATTATAAGCTTAGTTTGGATTTTTTGTCCGTTTTGCTATTTAATTTAATGGTCAACCTCGTTAATTTTGGAGTAAGGTGTTCTTCACCTCAGGACCAATAATCGTGGGTTCAAACCCAGCTGGGTTCGAGAATTTTTCTTTAGTGATAACAAATCCGTAACACAACTTCCCTCGGAGGGGAAGTAAAGCCATCGGTCCCATGTCGATTGTGGTATATTAAAGAACCCTGGAAGATATGTGAATATACATTTACCGGAAAAAGTGGAAGGCCTTTCGCTCTTGCTCACAGAAATTCTCATGTGCTGATATATTCAATCGGTTCAGAAATTGCACGTTAAATATATCAAACAAATAAAAAGTAGCCCACCGATAGCTTAAATATGTATATTTTAGTGTTTTGACAATTATTTAATCTTGATCTTTTCCTGTATTTCATTGTAGTCATCCTGCTAGTTTAATTTAGCAAATTCTACTGCTGTGTGTATTTTTATCAACGTATATTATACTGAGTATCAAAATGTACGAGTATATTCCATGATTTTTACATAAATGTGTACCAGATTAAACCATCTTGACAGTTTATTATTTGAATTGATTGGTATTTTTAAATATGTTACAAATATTACAAATTAAACCAAGTATATGAATCTAATATTTCAATTGAAATTGAAATATTATTTTCAGAAAAAAACTTATTGGAGGAAAATTAACAAGAAGTAAAACTGCTGATATAATCGTAAAAAAAATTACTGGGAATTGGGATGGGTGGTCTTTTGGGTAGTATATATCATGAGTGTGATTACTCATCCTCTTAAAATCATATACATATAATTTTCTTTAAAAGTCTTATTTTTAATCATACTAAACACAGATTTGATAGTATAAAATATAGTATAAAGCCCGTTTGCAACAATATGGGTGTAGTTTACGGGATTAAATAATTTAGTGGCATAAAATGAGTTTAAAACTTGAGTAAAAATAACTTTTAGTTGCATTGTGCAGTGCAGCGCACTTCACCAAAATTGAATACGATTGATAAGTACCATACTTCAATATCTTAAACTGATTAGAAAAACAACAATTTTTGATAAATTGAAACACTAAACAACCAAAGGCAATAGTCATAGTCATAATTAGCGTATAACCCGAACGGGTAGTAAGACGCGGTGCTAAATAAATAAAAAATAAAAAATAAATAGTAAAAATTCCCAAATAAATATAATTATAATATTTAATTAAACACAAATCCTTAATATATGTCATCTTATTAAATAACTCTAATCTATCATTAATCTAACATTAACGAACTGGATCTTTATCTACCTGATTTCTCCATACTAGATATATTATTTACCCCAATATTAACATTATGGTACTCCAGTATTCCTCTGGATATTTTCTCTTATTTAATTTAAACTATGTTTATCTCACCTACTCTGAAAGTGATATCTCTACTCTGTTGTTTATCTCACCTGCTCTAACAGTGACATTTCTACTTGGTATTTATCTCACTGCTCCAACAGTTACATTTCTACTTTGTTGTTTATCTCACCTGCTCTAACAGTGACATCTCTACTCTGTTGTTTATCTCACCTGCTCTAACAGTGACATCTCTACTATGTTGTTTATTTCACCTGCTCTAACAGTTACATTTCTACTGTGTTGTTTATCTCACCTGCTCTAACAGTTACATTTATATTATGTTGTTTATCTCACCTGCTCTAACAGTTACATCTCTACTCTGTTGTTTATCTCACCTGCTCCAACAGTGACATTTCTACTATGTTGTTTATCTCACCTACTTTGAAAGTGACATCTCTACTCTGTTGTTTATCTCACCTGCTCTAACAGTGACATCTCTACTCTGTTGTTTATCTTACCTGCTCTGACAGTGATATCTCTACTAACGATGCTTCCCACGCTGTTGGCTGCAACGCAACGGTACACAGCCCAATGAACATCCTGTCGGAAAGCCTCCGCGTCGAAAGGCGGGAAGATGATGGAACCGTTGGATCGAACCAGACGTATACCAGGGATGGTCGACACCGCCAACTTGTCACCACCAAGCCACTCCACGTTAGGCATAGGGTTCCCTTTCGCTGAACAGTCGATCCTACCACCGTTTGTGTTGGTGAACTCAACTTTGGAAGATGGCTCCGAGACAAAGGTAGGGCCCTGGGAGTCGTAAAGACCCTCAACACCTGCAAGGAAATATTTCATGTGCTTAGAAAAATAGCGATTTATTGTAATATTGATATAAATTCATAGCTCATGGCTGAAAAATCTTAAACGTGGACCATTTTGCTTTCAATCTTACTAGTTCACATCCTTCCTGTTTGAAACATTCTATAAGTGTAGGAATTTAATCATATAATATTTATTATAGTTTGATTTTTAATGAAAACATATTTATTATTAGAAAATGTATAATTTAATTTTAGTGTTCCTATTTTGAAAGCAATTTTGCATCCACCACTGGGCTTATAGAGCTATTGTAGTTTCGCCAGAGTCCCATTAGCCGTCACTTTTGAAGGTTCCTGTAGAGCAGGGGTCTTCAACCTTTTATGTCCAAGGGCCAAAGTTTCTGTCTCTTGTTAGCCCACGGACTGCAAGACTGTACCGATAATATGTGTATTGAATACATATTAAAATATTCATACTAGCCCATTCTTATACTCTTAGCTCACACTAGGGCTTAGGCCTATCTCCGAAAGGTGAAATTTCGGATTTTTTCGTTAAGTATGTTCCCTGTTACATTTTCCAATTTTTAGATGTTTCATAGCAGGAGGTGGCACAATTCTGTCTACCAGATTTGTCATTTGCCAGTTCAAAGTACTTGAACATATGTAACTTATAAAAACTTAATGCTTTTTTTCACGTAAAAAGCAAAAATCATTTATATACTAACCTAAAATTCTTATTTATTTTATTATTTGACTATGTAAAATGTATATCTGTATTTGTCAATTTTTTATCTTAATGTAATTTTATATTTTTTATGAGCCAGTGGGCCGCAAAAAATGTTACAACGGGCCACGGGTTGATGACCCCTGCTGTAGGGTCTTCACAGCTATCGAAGTGGTCACGGGGCACACACAGTACCCATTGTACTTCACCCCCTCAAGTACTCCCCTATTTTGTGCCGTTTCCCATCCCCCTCGACGTGGACTAGGGGCTGAAATTTTGGGGGAGGTTGCCCAGGAGGATGTTGGATATGGAGGTCGAGATGAAGACCAAGGGACAGATGGCTGAAGTGAGTAAGTAGGAGTGTGGAGGAGAGGAGAGGACTGGGCCAAGGTGGAGGAAGGAAAGGAGGCGGTGGATAGGCTTATGTTCCAAACAGATCCAGCCTGTGACTGGAAGCTATTCATGATGATAATGAAAATCTAATTATAACTCTCTATTATTTTGAAAAATCTTAATATAACCAAATTTTAGAAAGTAGTTAATACCGATCTGTGTTGCTTAAAACAAATTGTTTGAAATGGTGGAATGATTTTTAACAAATTGAGCATTCAAACCAAAGTTGATTTATTGTAAATGTGTTTGTCACTGATATAAAATAAGATCTACAGTTAGGAAGTTGTATTCCAATAAATACTAATAACAAAGAGTGTATCTTTTTTTATGAAATGGTAATCCTTCCAACTGCTTGCAAGGAATGTAAGACTCAGAATAGAGGCCTACAAACAATAATTTTACCAGTTGTTCTCTATGGCTGTGAAAAGTGGTCTCTTACCTTAAATGACGAAAATATATTTAGGGTGTTCGAAAAAGAGGTGCTTAGGAATATTTGGTCCTAAAAGGAATGAGGTTACTGGGGAGTGTAGGAGGTTACAAAATGATGAATTATCCTGTAATCATCACCAGACATTGTTAGGGTAGTCAAGTTTCGTAATTACGGTTGGCAGGACATGCAGAGCGAATGGAAGTATCTAGAACTTTGTTCAGGGTATTGACGGGCAGACCTAATGGGAAATAAACCATTGGGAAGAACTAGACACAGATGGGAGGATAACATCAAAATTGACCTCCTGAAAGAGATAGGGTGTAATGAGGTGGACTGGATAGAGCTATCTCAATATAGGGATAGGGTGTAATGAGGTGTGTACTGGATAGAACTATCTCAAGATAGGGATAGGGTGTATTATGAGTTGGACTGGATAGAACTAGCTAAAGAAAAGGAATGGGGTGTAATGAGGTGGACTGGATAGAACTAGCTAAAGATAGGAATGGGGTGTAATGAGGTGGGCTGGATAAAATTATCTCAAGACATGGATAGGGTGTAATGAGGTGGGCTGGATAAAATTATCTCAAGATAGGGATAGGGTGTAATGAGGTGGACTGGGGAAAATATCTCAAGACAGGGATAGGGTGTAATAAGATGGACTGGATAGAATTATCTCAAGACAGGGATAGGGTGTAATTAAGTGGACTGGATAGAAGTATCTCAAGATAGGGATAGGATGTAATGAGGTGGACTAGATAGAACTATCTCAATATAGGGATAGGGTGTAATGAGGTGTGCTGGATAGAACTATCTCAAGATAGGGATAGGGTGTAATATGAGTTGGACTGGATAGAACTAGCTAAAGATAGGAATGGGGTGTAATGAGGTGGACTGGATAGAACTAGCTAAAGATAGGAATGGGGTGTAATGAGGTGGGCTGGATAAAATTATCTCAAGACAGGGATAGGGTGTAATGAGGTGGGCTGGATAAAATTATCTCAAGATAGGGATAGGGTGTAATGAGGTGGACTGGGGAAAATATCTCAAGACAGGGATAGGGTGTAATGAGATGGGACTGGATAGAATTATCTCAAGACAGGAAGGGGAATTAAGTGGTGTAGATTTAAGTGGAATGGGTACTAGATAGAATATCTCAAGATAGGGATAGGGTGTAATGAGGTGTGCTGGATAGAACTATCTCAAGATAGGGATAGGGTGTAATGAGTTGGACTGGATAGAATATCTCAAGCCAGGGATAGGGTGTAATGAGGTGGACTGGATAAAATTATCTCAAGATAGAGATAGGGTGTAATGAGGTGGGCTGGATAAAATTATCTCAAGATAGGGATAGGGTGCATTAAATGTAGGGTTCTATTGTAATAATATCCATACCATGCCCACGTATAGCTATAAATATATTATTATTAATATTTCTGGAAGAAAGCTAACCTCTATTTTTACGTTTTTATATACTTGGTGCTAGAATTTCAAAATAATTAATGCAGAGAAAACTTCATCCTTTTGAATGAAAACCATAAAACAAGAAAAGTTTAAAATATTATTTGTGGGTTTGCTTTGATAAAACTCGTAAAAAAATATTAAACAGATTGAATTCCAAATATAATATATCGAGTAGGTATTATATTAGTTTCATGGTGGACCACCGGTATGTTTTCTATATTTAGAAAATTAATATAGGTTACAACTCAACTCATACATGAGTTACGAGATTTCTTCAACCATGATTGTGTGTTGTTGATATCTAGTTGGAAATATGTCATTATATTTTGGTATTTTCAAATGGTATCAAGGAGGAGTCTTTTAAAAGGAAAAAAAAAAAATTGGTGTCATTATTAAATGTAAAAGTATAGAGTTTTAAATTTAAAGCTCACATCACGATATAGAGATAAATTTCCAACAAACCAAATCTTCTGACGCAGAAAAATCTAGAAAAGTAAAGAGAAATTTCTTGTATTTCTTAGTTCAACATAAGAGCACCGTCTACGGTGGCTAAAAAGGCTATGGTGTTGATTTCTCAATAGACTAGACTGCCGATGATGGGTAGAGTGGGGTTCAAATCTGGGTTGGGTATACTGAGTGTGGGTATTCCTAAACTATTTTTCACACTCCCTCCAGGCAAATGCGGGTATACTTCCTCTAAGTTCAACATCCCTCACTTCTAAGGCTTTAAAGTAATTAGTAAGTATGCATACAGCCCGAACGAGTACTAAGACGCTGTGCCAAAAATAAATCTCATAAAACGTCATCCTCAATTTTACAGGAATTATAAAAATCCTTTTCTCTCTCTCAAATATTATTACAATATTAGATTGTCATACATTTTTATTTAATGATTTAAACCCTATCTAAGGTCATATTAATTTTGTCTGTTTTTTTAAAATAAAAATATGTACACATATGTTGTTTATGAAGTAAAATTCATAGATTAAGGTGGTAAGAAAGGGGACGCGAGAAAAGGCCAATGTCTTTGAAGTTCTTAAGGCAACATACTCTTTTTGTCAAAATAAATAAAATATTGATTCATTACAAATATAGAATTTAATTTTCTTCACATGATGATATCAAGATTCTTTGAATATCTGTCAATGGTGTTCTGGAATTTAATGACAACTTTTTCTCTACATTTAAAATGTTTGTTAGATAATGCCACTATACTCATGATGGATATTCAACAACTGTTGATACAACATGCGAAGAAAATTAAGCTCTATGAATGTATTGGAACTATATTTTATTTATTCTGGCCAAAAAAGGTTTTGCCATAAAAACTGAAAAAAACACTGGTTTTTACTAGCATTTCCTTCCATACCACCTTAAGTGTTTTGGGGGCATATTTTTTTAAAGTTGGGGTTGCGGTGAATGAGAGAAAAGTTCAGTGTTTTTGCAGTTTTTGTATTAAAACATTTTTTGATCGAAATAAATCAAATATTGCTACAATAAAAACATATAGTTTAATTTACTTCTCATGTTGATATCAACAGTTGTTAAATATATGTCATGAGTATGGCGGCATTAGATGACCAATTTTTTAAATGAAGAGAATAACCGTAGATTCACACGTTCGCTGAAAAACTAGCGCAGAGCAGAAAAGTAGTCACGTGACGCACTCTAAGCCAATCACAAGACTTACGCCTTATCGGCGCGAGCTGTTCCGCTTAAGTTCAACTCATCTCTACTTCATCCGCTCTGCCTGAGATGTTCGGCACAGGAGAACCAGTCAAATCTCAAGAACCAACCGTCTCAAATCAGTGCGCATGCGCATTTGACAACGCATGCGCTGTAGAGTCAGCAGCGAGCAGACATCTTCGTTGGCCGTTGTGAGTTGATTTGAAATAACTCGTTAATGTAAAGCGTGTTTATCGATGTATTGGATCGTGCCACGACACAGCGTTATAATTTGAAAATATCCACTGGGAGAATGATCTAAAAGATATGTTTATATGCTAGAAAATAAAATATGTTGATAATCAGCTGTTTTAAGTTAACGTTGCATTGCATCATGGGTCAACATACAGCGTGTGAATCAATGCGCTACTCAAGCAGATTATGCTTTCTATTTTCGGCGAACGTTTGAATCAAGCAGTTTTCATGAAATTTCAGGAAACTCTTGAAATTTCAGGAAACTCTTGAAATATATTCAATAACTGTTGATGTCACCATGTGAAGAAATTTAAATTCTATGTTTGTATAGAAGCAATATTTTATTTATATAAAAAAAAAGTTTTGCAATAAAAATTGCAAAAATACTGACTTTTAATTAGTTCCCTACATCCCTACCTTAATAGGGCTTACGAGCTGTCAGATGAAACTTTCATCTTATATATAATCAGATTATAGATATTAGAGGAACATTCACATGTAATTTAATTGGCTAGTAAAAAGACTACTACTCTACAAAGTAAACATTGCATGAGGAAAGAATGTAAACTACTTGAAGAATGAAGGGGGGAGGCAAATGATACAGGTCATCAGTCGTTATCTTGAAGTTCTGGCATGTACACTCCAGTCAGCTTACCAAGGGCGGTGCATAAGTTCGATAGTTAAGAACTTTCAGTAGTTTTGTGTAGAATGTTTTTACTTTATTTTTTACCTCTTTTGACAAACACTACGGAACTTTAAATACAAGGTGCGTAAGGTATTTTAAAATGGCTTCAAATAAGCGTGCTAACCCAACTATTTACAGTGAAGGACTTATGTCCCATTTGCCATTTGGTACTGACTGTACTCGAATGCACCTCTTACCTCTTCAACTTTCATACTCTCGAGCGATTGCAGCGCTTGGTCACGAGATGCAATGTTTTCTGTGTCGAGTAGTAAGTAACGTGTTTAGGAAGTGAATTCGGTAAACCAAAATAAAAAAAACATATTGATTTGTGTAAAATATTAAGTGGTTCAACTAGTTTTGTATAAATCCGTGTTCACGGATTAAGATATCAATCTAATTTTATCTTGTCCTATGTTGATTTATAGATTGGGGTTTAAATCATGGCTAGGTGTATCGAGGTGGTTTTTATTAAAGGGTTCCTCTCTCTCAGTCCACGCAAATGTAGGTACACTCACTCTAATTATAACTTCCTCATCACTACCTCATTAGTATAACTATGTGGATACTCTCCAAATGACTAATATGAAACGTTAGTTTATAATTGATGTCCTGATATAATCAGTTGGTTCAGAAAGTGTACGTTAAGACCCTTAGATAAATGAAAAAAATATAATGATAGTCTAGGCATTATTTAACAATTTAAATTTTAAATAACTAAATTATATATAGGTAGATAGTTCGAGCGATTGATTATAATATATTTAAATTTATCTAGATGCCTCCTTTTATGAGTTACTGGAACTTTTTAGAGGTGTTAAATCACTATTTTGTTTGTTATATTAAAATTTTTCAAAGACTCTGTTTTTGTTTCATTAACGCACTTTCTTGAAAACTTAATAAATACAATATTTATACAATTGGTATTTGCTTTATTGCATTTCCTTTTAGGAATCCCTCTCCCTTATTAGGAAACTATCTTTTTTTCCAGACACTCCACTTTGCCATTCCTAGTCTTTCTCTAAATTTACCTTTTGTCCAATTTATTAAAAATGGAGTGCTTCAAGATAAAGTTATGGCCATTCATGCAAAATAGTTACATTAAATTTAATATTTGTGTGAAGTGGTCTAATTAGATATTATTTATTTTATAGCTATGGAAATGATTGTGTATAGAATTAGCTGTCGTGAAATGTCGCGTAGCTTCCAATAAAATCGGTAATTATTAGGAAATACATTTTTTTGCCCACCTTGTCTTGTCTGTTTACTAACCGGCATTTTTTAATAATTTGAATATCATCTTTTGACCTGAAATAAAGTTTATTTTATGAAATGGTAAACCGTACAAAGTTCAAAGTATTTTAATTAAATGGTTGTTGTAGCCTCTTTTTGGTTAGTGAGGTAAGCTTTGATGTTTTTTTTTCATTTATTTATGGTTTTTCTCAACGCTAGCCATGCGTATTAATTTAAGAATCCTCTCCTACTTTTTTTTTGTGTGTATTCGAGATGAGTAAAACCATTGGTAGCTCAGGCATCTGCTTAATTCAAGAACCATAAATAGCCACACATCTTGATACAACATTTTGTTCCATTTGATATATCATCGAGATTAATTCACCATATGTTAAATGTATTCTTGTTTATTTATTGCATTTAACGTGAACTTGATGACCTGGTGGTCTAGGGGTAAGGTGTCAGACTTCTGTGCTGAAGGTCCGGGGTTCAATCCTCGATCCCGGCACAGATTTATCTTATTGCCAAACCCTTCCTTCACCTCTGAAAAGACGTGTATTAATCACCACTTGTGAATGTGAGGAATGCCAGGCCTCCACCGTGGTTCGGATTCCACGTTAAACTATAGGTCCTCCATTTTCGTCTCACAATCACCCTACCATTACACATTAGCGTAAGTGCGTATAACCCGAACGGGTAGTAAGACGCGGTGCTAATAATAATAATGATAACGTGTACTTCCTGAACTGACTGATTATATAAGCACACAAGAATGTCTATGAGCGAGTCCGAAAAGGCCTACTAATTTTGCCGGGGAAGTTATTTTCACATACCTTCCAAGGTTCTTTAACATGCCACAACAGACATTGGACCGATGGGTTTACTTCCCCTCCGAAGGAAGTTGTGCTACGGAATTTCATTACTCAAGAGAAATACGTTGACGCCGGTTGGGTTTGAACCCATGAGTATTGGGTCCTGAGGTGATCCCTTTACACCAAGACCCCCGAGGTAGACTATTCTTTTATATATACCTTTTATTAACACCAGGTATTACTTCCCGTTCAGGTTATACGGATGTGCTAACTACGCTAATTTCTTAGGGATGAGTAAGGTCAAATGTAGAGAAGTGTACCAGTATTTTCTTGGAGGGAGAGGGAAAAACTATTTAGGAAACATCATCCTCATTACACTCGACCGGGAATCGAACCCTGATCGTCCCATCAATGAGAGTGTAGCATATTGAGAGAGTGACACCTTAGACCATTGGACCACCGAATCAGGTGTTTTACATATTAGTAATAGCATTGGCTGGAATTTATCGCAACTATGTTTCAATGAATAGCAGCTAAACACATCATAGATATAATAATTAGTTGAATGTGTTTTTAATAAATACCATATTACTGTCCAACACCTTGACTCAATCAGTAGCGTATCTATCTATTGAGCAAACGGTTCCGGGTTCAATTCACAGCATAGCCGAAAAAAATTTCATTTTTGAAATTGAGATTTTCCCTTTCACAGTGATGAACTAATAGCTGTGGGTGCTGACCAATGTCCCTGTTCCTGATTTATGTTGGTTTGTAAGTCGTGTGCTAATATATTCAGTCAGTTCAGAAAGTACACATGAAATAACTTAGATAAAAAAAATAATTTACTTTATAAAGTTTTCTTTGGCCAGTCTAACTGATGTGGCCATTTTCTTGTTTGGAGATGCCATTTGAGGTTAGGGCAAGTTATATATTTGTTGTTGGTAGAATTGGGATCATATACCCCCTTGACCCCCCCCCCCCTATATTTCGTTTCAGTGTAAGGTCAGTTTTCACTTAATGTTTAGACCTTGTTATTAACAGAATGTTCATGATTGGCCAGAGTGGTTAAATTCAATGAAAATGTATCGCTTGTAGTGTGTCGTGTATCGTCTCTAATTAATTTATTATATTTATATTAAATACCAGTAAACCCTTGCGAAACTTTCGCACATTCAACCTTCCCCCCCAAAGAAAGATTTATTATTTTGTTGGGTTGTTGAAATTAAATACCCAGAGAAGTGTATACACAAAATAGCAAAGAGAGTTTATTTTCAGTAATTATTGATACAAAAATATTGTTAGATTTTTCTTTCTAACTTAAATTTTAAACAAACAACGTGTTTTAATGTAAATTTAGTATGCAATGTCAGAAGTTGGTAACAAAAAAATACTATCCACTGATATCTTATTCATCGCTGTAGGCTTTGTATTATTTGATAAAAGGGGCTGTTGACTACAGAAATAATATATATGATCATATTTATTCTAATTACGTTCATTCTCGTCAAGAGTTTAGTTTATTAAATAACTACCTAAATAAAACGTGACCGTTGCAGAACCAGTCAACCTCGAAAGTTACCTGGTGGTCTTTTTTCATGAGTGGTATTAATTTAGGGTTTGGGTAAGGAGGACGATACCTGTTTCTAGACCACGTCCTTTTCTAAAAAAAAACAAAAAAAAACCCTACTCTACCTTTCTAATTATCACGAACAGGAGCTACGAGGTAGGCGAATACGAGAACCAAGATAAGTTTTACTACCAAGAGTTTTTAATTACTATAATTTTCCCCATTCCACTTGTTTATTACAAGTATGGTCCTACAATTGGATTGTATGGTTTTTGAATATCCGGAACCGTACCCTCACTAAGTAAATAGCGGCTCAAAAGTAAATATTAAAACTAATAACAACATAAAATCATAATTTAATGTTATAATTATACTTTTTTTTAAATAAAGGAGACATATGCTCTGATAAACTACCCAAATATTAAGTGCTTAAAAAGGATTTGTAAAAAAGAATATAGCAAACAACAATCCTCTACAAAGTCCAATGCCCTTTTTCTGTAAAGACAATAAAAGTACGTGCTTGAGAGCATTAAAATATAAAAGCAAGAAAATACAAACATCAAAACATCGGCAAAAAGAAACGCATTACTATCCAACCCAACATAGTAGGAGTTAATATAGCGTGTTCAAACACACACACACACACATAACATAGAATTTATTTTGAAACGTATTTATGTACATTGACTCTGATTAAACCAATTTTTATTTTAATATGAAACTGAAGAATGAGGTAACGTATTAAATATTGAAGAACCTTTTTTACACTATTATTATCAGCACCGCGTCTTACTACCCGTTCGAGTTACACGCACTTACGCTAATGTGTAATGGTAGGGTGATTGTGAGATGAAATGGAGGACCTACAGTTTAACGTGGAATCCGAACCACGGTGGAGGCCTGGCATTCCACACATTCACAAGTTGTTATTAATACACGTCTTGTCAGAGGTGAAGGAAGGGTTTGGCAATCAGATAAATCTGTACCGGGAACGAGGATTGAGCCAACACCTTACCTCTAGACCACTAGGTCACCTACCTTTTTGTAGATTTAAGATATTTTTATTATTATTTAGCACCGCGTCTTACTACCCGTTTCGGGTTATACGCTTAAGTACTAATTACACTAATGGATTAGGAATTGGGAAGGTTGAATTTAGAGGAAGTGAACCCGCATTTGCGTGGAGGGAGAGTGGAAAACCATTTAGGAAAAACCACCCTCCGTTCACCCGACCGAGATTCGAACCTTGATCTCCCCGTCCTCGGTGGTCTGGCTCAACACGACTGGCGCGTTAGCCAACTACGCCACCGAGGCGGGTCTTTAAGATATTGTAGTACTATTAAGGAAATTTGAGTAAGAAGGGGTAACACCAAGTGGATGTTAATTAGAAATATATCCTATTGAGTAAGTATGCTATTTACCTATCTTGCCACGAAATAAGCCTAAAATTCAACTTACAAATGAATTACAAAACTATTATGATATTAGTACACATACACTTTTTTTTGTCATTGCGTTTAAAGCTACATTCTAATATCTAAAATATATATCATAATAAATTAACATCGATATCAAATTAACAACTATCAATTTGAATGCAATATATTATACATATATTGCTAACTCCCTTTTTACAAGTTGCAGGTGACCTGGTGGTCTAGGGGTAAGGTGTCAGACTTCTGTGCTGAGGGTCCGGGGTTCAATCTTTGGTCCCGGCACAGATTTTATCTGATTGACAAACCCTTCCTTCACCTCTGACAAGACGTGTATTAATCACAACTTGTGAATGTGAGGAATGCCAGGCCTATCACCGTAGTTCGGATCTCACGTTAAACTGTAGGTCCTCCATTTCATCTCACAATCACCCTGCCATTACACATTAGTGTAAAGCCCGAAGGGTAGTAAGAAGCGACGCTAATAATAAATAATAATAATAATAATAATAATAATAATAATAATAATAATAATAATAATAATAATAATAATAATAATAATAATAATAATAATAATAATATACAGGGTGCACGATAGCTACCCGTAGCTACAACACTCACCATGGCACCGCGGGAGGGTTACATTGTCCTGATGAACTCCGATGGTGTTGCGTGGGAGGCAAGAATAAAGTGATATTAAAACTAGTTTTTATTTATTTATGATTTATTTCACATCAAATCATGTACAGGCAAATAACAGCAATAAGAATTCACTTAGTGATAGTATTTTATTCCAGAATCCTAAAAACCCTAACTTACGTTATTTGTGTTATTCGAGCAATGTGCTGCAGTAGAATACGCAACCGTAGTGCTACAGAAATATAATGGTGCAAAAAGGAATTTACTTTTATTAACTTAATTAGATTGAGTGTTTGTATTTAATGAGGTACAGTCATTTAATGGGTTGATCAATTTCATAAAACATGAGAAATTATTAAATAACATAAGTACCGAGTACGTATCAATTTATTATAAAGGCTCAGTACGGAAAAACTGCCGTACAAAAGGGGAAGGGGGGCACTCAGTTTTTTCTGCCGCAGGCCTCACATTTTCTTAAAACGGGGCCCTGTGTTTATTATTTAGACAACGCATCACTTAACAAGATTTTACCAGTTATTACTTGAAACTCGCTGATCTCGATAAAAATTAAAAATAATTTGCTCTATTAATATATTTACACGAGTAAATATTAACCAATCCGAATTTTTACCATGGATTTATTTATACCTACTCAAATATTAACAATCGTGAATGTCTTGAATCTCAGACCATTAATCTGATATTCCGTATTTCTTAATTTTGATGCTAGAATCATATGAACTTAAGATATCCTTTTATGGAAAACAAATTTAGGATTAGAGTATTTACCTTTACTTTTTTTTTCTACTAAAATAAGTTTTTACTTTGTGGGAATTATTGCGCAAAGCCCGAACGGGTAGTAAGAAGTGGTGCTAATAATAATGAAGCCGCACACGAGCGCGTCACCCAACGTTAGTAATTTCAACATTTAATTAAAAATTGAATCTTTTTCACACAAAGATGTTATAATTAAAATAAAGTCTCATTTTATTCGTTCATATCATAATATTAATCTAAATGATTAAAAGTTAAAGTAATTTAATAAAGGTTTACACTTAAAAAAATTTTTTTTCATTTATTTGAGATATTTAACGTGCACTTTCTGAACCAAATGATCATATTATCAGTACACGACTTATAAACTAATTTAAATTTAGATTTGACACAACATCCAGCCCCTGACCGTTAATTCATCACTGTCAAAGGGGAAACCCACATTTCACTAAAGATACATTTTTCAGCCATGCCGGGAAGCGAACCTGGCTTATCTCAGTAGACAGACATGCTACCAACTGAGCTAAGGTGTCAGATTTAAATCAATTATTTTAATCTAATTCAGGTTAATATGTATTCAAGAACTATATCTAAACTTATTTTATTTTCACAGCTATGCCCTCAAGTAAAATGTAATTGTAAAATAATTTATATTTAAAATTTTTATAGATAATAAGGTTTATTAACTATTTATAACATCTTTTTTAAGTAGTTTTTCTTAAAACTAACAATTTTAGCTCAATTGTCATGTAAATATAGCCTTGGATTTTAAAAACAAACAAACTATAAACTATCAGCATCTGGGCATGTACAGTACACTATGTAGTTAATTACAAACAATGATTCATAATTTCACTAATAAACAATAAGTATATCCTATAAGTTTTATTCAAAAATTCAGATTATTTTAAATTAGAAGAAAATATTGTCAGTTCTAAAGTAAAAAACATAATTAAACTTCAACAAAATTGTATGGCCATGAAAAAAGAGGGATCACAACATTAAAATAAATGGTACGGCACACCGCACAGACTTTCTCTCTCTTTCTATAAACTCGTAAGATTTCTGAACGGAATAATGTACATTGTATCATCACCACTCCACATAAGAACACGCATAAAATAATATACAATGATATAGAATCAATGAGAAAAGAGGCGCATCTTTGTCCACCTAAGAACATTTCAAACAGTTAAATGTCTTCCACAAGGGTCAACACTTCGTATTAAAATTTTGATTTCTGGTTAAAATTTTAACATTTTAAAAGGTGTTGCAGATCTTCAAGTCATCGCATTGATATTTAATTATTCATTTATACATTTTGACTAATAAAAAATGTAAATATTGACTATTGAGTCTAAAATGGAGATAGATCATTGCTATGCAAACATTTCTCCTAAGAGATTTAAGGAAAAATAACATACTTTTTTTAGATACTTACTTATATTTAATTACTCTATGGCATTGGAGTATTATTGCGTTAAGACTTAAGTAGTATATGTTTACAACTAAAGCTCACAAAATTGTATTAATATATTTGCAAATATCTCAGAAACTGCTGTTTTTATAAAAATATATGTCAAATAAAAGTTTTTTATTTCTAATAGTCCTACAATTTTGCAATGATAAGTTGTTTAGTTTCTCCAATAGTTGTGGAGATACGGAAATTAACGCTTCTGTAATGTACCCTAAAAATCATTTTCATAGGAAAATGAAAATAGCCAGTTTATTTATAATCTTAATCAACGCCTAGATACGAATTTTAATCAAAATCGTTTAAGCAGATTTTGAGAAAACCAAATTTTTCTCTTTTCGTCCTTCAGTAAACTACCCTTAATTTTAAGTTTTTATAGACACACAGACAGACGGCATTGCAAAGACTATTTTTTAGCGTTCGGGGGGTCATGAGACGTCGACATCCATCAACATTTCAGGTTAGTTTTTTTTACGGTCGCAATACTTAAACTTTAATGTCCAAAAAGTTAAAAAAATTCATATAATTGCGTATATATTGAAAGTTATTGATTTTATAAAAATATGTTTCGGGTAAAATATTTGTATTATAAATATATATACATATTTGTAATGCTAAGTAATTTCATATCTCAAATAGTTTCGGAGCTATTATAAAAAATGTTAATTTACGCATCAGACCGGAGCCCTTAAAACGATTTTGCCGAAATATTGAGAGTAGCCATTTTGTTTGGAATATTTATTAATGTTCTTAAATGAAATTTAATCAAAATCGTTAGAGCCGATTTTGAGAAAATCGACTTTTTCTCTTTTTGCCCTTCAGTAAACTACCCTTAATTTTAAGTTTTAATAGACACACAGACAGACGGCATTGCAAAGACTATTTTTAAGGGTTCGGGGGGTCATGAGACGTCGACATCCATCAACATTTCAGGTTAGTTTTTCTTACGGTCGCAATACTTAAGCTTTAATGCCCAAAAAGTTAAAAATATATATATAATTGTGTATATATTGAAAGTTATTGATTTTATAAAAATATGTTTCGAATAAAATATTTGTATTATAAATATATATACATATTTGTAATGCTAAGTAATTTCATATCTCAAATAGTTTCGGAGCTATTATAAAAAATGTTAATTTACGCATCAAACCGGAGCCCTTAAAACGATTTTGCCGAAATATTGAGAGTAGCCATTTTGTTTGGAATATTTATTTATGTTCATAAATGAAATTTAATCAAAATCGTTAGAGCCGATTTTGAGAAAATCGACTTTTTCTCTTTTTGCCCTTCAGTAAACTACCCTTAATTTTAAGTTTTAATAGACACACAGACAGACGGCATTGCAAAGACTATTTTTAAGGGTTCGGGGGGTCATGAGACGTCGACATCCATCAACATTTCAGGTTAGTTTTTCTTACGGTCGCAATACTTAAGCTTTAATGCCCAAAAAGTTAAAAATATATATATAATTGCGTATATATTGAAAGTTATTGATTTTATAAAAATATGTTTCGAATAAAATATTTGTATTATAAATATATATACATATTTGTAATGCTAAGTAATTTCATATCTCAAATAGTTTCGGAGCTATTATAAAAAATGTTAATTTACGCATCAGACCGGAGCCCTTAAAGCCATTTTGCCGAAATATTGAGAGTAGCCATTTTGTTTGGAATATTTATTAATGTTCATAAATGAAATTTAATCAAAATCGTTAGAGCCGATTTTGAGAAAATCGACTTTTTCTCTTTTTGCCCTTCAGTAAACTACCCTTAATTTTAAGTTTTAATAGACACACAGACAGACGGCATTGCAAAGACTATTTTTAAGGGTTCGGGGGTCATGAGACGTCGACATCCATCAACATTTCAGGTTAGTTTTTCTTACGGTCGCAATACTTAAGCTTTAATGCCCAAAAAGTTAAAAATATATATATAATTGTGTATATATTGAAAGTTATTGATTTTATAAAAATATGTTTCGAATAAAATATTTGTATTATAAATATATATACATATTTGTAATGCTAAGTAATTTCATATCTCAAATAGTTTCGGAGCTATTATAAAAAATGTTAATTTACGCATCAGACCGGAGCCCTTAAAACGATTTTGCCGAAATATTGAGAGTAGCCATTTTGTTTGGAATATTTATTTATGTTCATAAATGAAATTTAATCAAAATCGTTAGAGCCGATTTTGAGAAAATCGACTTTTTCTCTTTTTGCCCTTCTGTAAACTACCCTTAATTTTAGGGGTAGATATCCAATTCCAAAAACCCCTCGGGGCAACCCTATGAAAACCCTAGATATCAAGTTTCAGCTCAATCGGTAAAATAGTTTAGGCTCTAGTTGGAGGTACAGACAGACAGACAGACAGACAGACAGACAGACAGACAGACGGAAATTCAAAAACCACTTTTTCGGATTCAGGAAGTCATGAAACGTCAAAATTCATCAAAATCTCGAGTTCGATTTTTTTGACGATCACAATACTTTCTCTACCTGTAAGATAGAGAGAAAGTAAAAATTAAAGCTTTGTACAAATTACTTAGACGAGCATTCATTTGTAAAAATGCTTACTAGTGTCTTAGAGAACAGCAAAGGGGTTGTCCAGATTTAGTAGTCATTTGGTGACAAGAAATTTCAGAAAATACAAACTTTTTTTGCGGTCAGTAATTATTATAACATTTCGTTATATTATTAATATTATTTTATGGCAGAGTATTTATTTTATATAAACACTTCATATCAAATGTTTTGACATATGTATACGTGATCTATTACCATGAAAGGTATCAATCTTATCTTGATCGATTCTAGTATGGTTCTATCTTATAATGATGGCTTGGATTGCAAAGCAATTATATTTTTGACGATAGCCGCATCTAAATATAATTTTCTTTGAATTGAAAAATTATACCTGGACATCGGAATAGAACCCGAGACTCGTGTACAGGTTTAATTTTGCAATTTAAAGAATATATAGCTTATAAGATTCACCATATTGTAAACCATCAAGGAAAGCTTTCAAACCTTTCAGGGTAGACTGAATATACTCGTACAACCTAAAATTAAAGTAATATGAGCCTAAATATACAGCCTTCCCGATTGTACCCTCCAATCATTCATTTCAAATGATCTTAAGTGCTGCTACCTTCCTGTGACCAAGTTAACCAAAATTAAGATTGCTTGTAGATTGCACTGCAGTAGTGTGCGTCTCATGGGACCTATTAGAGTGTCCCCCATAAGAGAGTTAAATTATTTTTCACTAAATAATTAAGGATGTTGAAAAATATTTTTTTTAAAAGTACCACGTCTTACTATCCGTTCGGGTTATACTCTTATATATTAATTAAGCTAATGGTTTTATAGATTAGGAAGGTTATATTTAGAGGAAATGTACACGCATTTGCGTGGAAGGAGATTGGAAAACAATTTTAGAAAAACCACCCTCAGTACAATCGACCGATATTCGAACCTCGATCTCCCCATCATCAGAAGTCTAGTCTACTTCGAGAGTAGCGCGCTAGACTATGTATTTAGTGTTAATTACCAAAATTGTATTGTATGTTTTGCAGGTAATAGGGAGGATGGGCTCAAATTTGGATGGGGGGAACCGAATGGGTAGTAAGATGCGGTGCTAAAAAATTAATCATACCCAATCAAGATCCAGGTTTTGAACCAAGTATGGTACTATTAAGGTTGCTCCATCGGTAAGATAAAATTAAACCACTCCCAAATGGGATATTTAAATTTTTAAATATTTTAATAAAACTGGCGTTTTTATGTACACAAAATATTAAAGAACGTGAAGCCTACTTTCCAAAACCTATGCCTATGTAATTAAATCTTGTCTATGTCTCTTTTTTATGAGTCCTCAAGTTTTCCCATGCGAGAATTTGAATCGCTTCATCGTTTACTTTTTGTTTGTTTATTTTGAGATGCAAACACATTTTATTACACCATAACACTGCAAATTAAATTTGCTAACAAATTGAAGTAAACATAAAGTGTATACATTTATTTGGTAGTTTTTATTCGAGAATGGCAGAAATAATGAACAGTACTTTCTACGAAATAATATCAATTAAAACTTTTTTCATCTAAACAAGTATAACTTTTAGTGTACACCCTATCAACAGAACGAAAGATTTTAATATAATTAGCTTTGCTTACACCTTCTTCGCTGGCCTCATGGTCTAAGACGTCACTCCCACATTATACTAAACTGCAGATGACAGGGAAATTGGGGTTCGAATCCCGGTAGGGTTTACTAAGGGTGGTTTTTACTAAATGGTTCCCCATTCTCTCCACTCAAGTGTTTGTACACTTACTTTAAATTCAATCATCCTAATCCCTAAATTACTCATTAGCCTAATTAGAACATATGAATATAACCTAAACCGATAATAATACGCGGTGCTAAAAAAACTATTTACATTATTCTTAATAAATGTAATTTTATAAAGTAGTTCAGTGACTGAATGGTCCAAGGCGTCACTCTCGTGTTGGACTGACCTGCTGACGGTGGGTAGATTATGGTTCGAATCGCGTTCGGGTCTATTCAGGGTGGTTTTCCTAAATGGTTTTCCACTCTCCTTCTATGCAATTGCGGGTATATCACCTCCATAATGCTTCCTTCCTAATCCCTACCCCATTGGAGTTTATATATGCATACAACCTGAACAGATAGTTAGAAGCGGCGATAAAAAAAAAGAACAAAAGGAAAAAATGCTCGTATTAAGCTTTCTTTACGCCTTTCATTTGTGTCCAATGACATTTTCACCCACCCTAGAATGTCTGTGTCATCTGACTGTAACCTTAGCGGTTACATATGGATGAGTTACATACTATGTACTCATTACAAGACGTTCTTAGGATAAGAAAATCTCGCAAATTACTTTGTGCAGGTCATGCAGTGCGAATGTAAGAAACTAGAACCATGTTTAAGGTATTGACTGGCAAACCCAACGGTAAGAGAACATTGAAAAGAACTTTGACGCAGATGGGATGATAGTATTAGAATGAACCTGAAAGAGATTGTTATTTATTATTCAGTGTTTAAAGGCCCGTTATCTTACAATCTTTAAATCCGGGCCGTTTTTCCACATAATTTTGACAATATTTACAATGACGAGGAAAAGGAGATAAGGGTATAATCTAGAGGAATTGTACCCTCAATAGCGTTTAGAAAGAATGGGAAATCTTTTGCGAAGAAAAAAAAGCTCCCCAACTGGTAATCGAATCGCGACCTTAATGAGTTTCACAACCATGATAAGACGAGACTTGGGCCATTGTTCAAATGTCCTCAGATGATGGTGCTTTGGTTTTATCAATCGGGTGGATGGGTATTCAATATTATAGAGGATAGACTATTATAAGACACTTAAGGCCAATACACACAGAAACTAAGCTAAGCTATGCTAAGCTATGCTGTGCTGTCCTCCTCTAAGACTTTGTCAGTTTGGATTCACACTCATTGTTAAGCTAAGCAATGGTCCCTCTTTTCATTCCAGAATTCAGTGTTTCTTTCTGGTCTGCTACAGTGAAGTTTAGTTATGATGGCGTTCTACAAAATGTCTGGTTTGAGTTCAGGTGATAGTACTGAGTAAAAAAAGATAGTGCTGTTAGCAGTTGTTTTGGAAGACGAAGTAAATTTAGGAGGTGGAGGATTGACTTGTTCAATTAACGCTTCCATTTTAATGTAAAAACATTTATTAAATATAAAACCTAAATAGAATATTACTTAAATACAGGTGGAACAAAGTGAAAACAAAACTTCGACACTTCTTTAGTTATTTCCACCAAACCAGTCAGCACTGCGTCTATTCAACACGAAGCACAAGTTGCGTTATGCGCATGCGCAACGTAAGATGGCTCAAGGTGGGAGATGGAAAAATTGCCCGGCCAGCAATAGGTAAAAAAACATAGCGCGGCGTAGCAAGGCATAGCTTAGCTTAGCTTTCTGTGTGAACCAACACATTTAAATATATGGTCTGCTATTTTTCTAAAAAGTTAGCAGAGAAAGTCTTAGTTTAACGTTATGTGTGAATCGGCCTTTAATGTAACTTGGATACTCATAAAACTGAGTTTTCTGGAAACCGTTTTCAAATCAATTATCTCGACAAGTGTTATGATGAGTTTTAATACCTCTCAAGATAGAACTAATTCCATTATAGAAATAGGTCTGGTTGACTTGGATTGTTTACTTGTTGACATTAACTGCTTCCTTTTAAACTTCCTTCCCTCGATTGAAAACACAGAGTGTGTAAACAAGGATTGTTTGTTAGTTTAATCAAAGTAATACATGTTTAATAATACTTTTGATAGCATCGAAATGACACGCTAAGTTGGCCGAATGAGCTAAGGCATAACTTTATCAATATACTAGACTACCGGAGACAGGGAGATCAAGGTTCGAGCCTAATCGGGTGTACTGAGGGTGTTTTTCCTAAATTGGTTTTCCCCTCTCTCCATGAAAATTCCGGTACACACTCTATAAATTCAACCTCCCTCATACGGAACACATCAGAGTAATTAGTATATAGGTGTTTAGCCCGAACCGTTAGAAAGACACGGTGTTTAAACATCTTTTTCTAGCTGTTAAATATGTCTATTCGTAAGAAAATTGGGGTAATTTGTTTGATAAAGGCGGTGACCTGGTGGTCTAGGGGTAAGGTGTCAGACTTCTGTGCTGAGGGTCTGGGGTTCAATCCTCGGTCCCAGCACAGATTTATCTGATTGCCAAACCCTTCCTTCACCTCTGACAAGATGTGTATTAATCACAACTTGTGAATGTGAGGAATGCCAGGCCTCCCCCGTGGTTCGGATCCCACGTTAAACTGTAGGTCCTCCATTTCATCTCACAATCACCCTACCATTACACATTAGCGTAAGTACGTATAACCCGAATGGGTAGTAAGACGCGGTGCTAATAATAATAATAATAATAATGTTTTATAAAGCTATAAATTATAGTTGTATTGTTATAAATAGGATATTTTCTCCTTTACTCTTCAAATAAAATCATTTAGATTGTTTATTGTTAAAAAAAGTATATTTTACATGATTAAAGTTTACCGCTTGGGACATCTTGTAGAGTGAGTCTATTATTCCTTGTACCTCGTGAATATTAAGCCTTTAACCCCTCCGGGATTTGAACCATAGTTTCCCTGGGGTAAAGTTGCCACCAGAAGTGGCCCAATTGGACCGGTCTGGCTGGTTCACACGCTATCCCCTAGAAGCATCACAGGCCACTCGTCTTCTACTAGGATGAGTTTCATTAACGAAGTTGCCTACTTGGTGAATTCAAAGCTATTTTGCGAAGTGAGTTTCATTTTAGCTTGAAGCACCTAAGCACTACAATAAGCACTACTACACTAAGGCGCTGTCCTAGGTGAGTGATCATACTTGAGCGACGCGAATTGACGCGATTGTTCTGTGTGAATGAATACAAGAAACAAGCGATAAGAGTTCTAATCATTCAATAGCTACGATATTGTCGTCTAGGAAACATGAATTATTACTTTCTGATAGTGTACCAGTGAAAAAGTTAATAGTTAGTAAATTACAAAAAGCCACACTGAAAAGATCTCTAACAAATGCTATTTATAGAGGGTAGCCAAATTATAAGACTTAAATTTAAAAAAATAACACACAAATTAATTTATTCTCCCCAAGGCTCCTGATTTAACAATATTAGTGTAAATATATTTTATGTCACAATATATTTGGTTTGTTTTAAATAAATATTAGCTGTTTTTACTGTGCTATTTCACTGCTGTTGGCAGTACTGTAATCAGATGTTGGATGAACTGCAAACCAGCCATTGGTCTGATTCTCTACTGTATGATGTTTATGTGCTGTTTTAGTGAATAATTTTGTTTTTTGATCATTTGATTTTTGTTAATAGAATTGTTGTATTAAATGTCCTAGGTTTATAGTATGCCTAAGAAACTCGAATCAACAATAAAAAACAAAGAGGATGCCTACTAAATATTGATCATTGTATTAAACTAATATCAAATTGATAATAATAGAGATCAAGTGAAGGAGATATTTGTAAAATATGAGACAGAATATTAAACTAATATGTTTGTATGATTTTAACTGAATAAATAAAATAAATTAAACAAAGGTAATTGATTTTAATAATTTGGTCACCCTTTGTACCTGGAGAAGGAAACTATTAAAAATTAATGCTATAAGCGTGGAGCGATACAACATATTTTACTTCATAGTGAAAGACTTTGCCACCATTGAAACCAGATACATTGCACAGTATTGGAGCGACAGGTAACTAGTATCTATGTCTGTTACCAACGTTTTATTATGATGTTATCATTACATGAAATTAATATTACATGTATTAATTTAGTTTATATTTTTAGTATCGCTTCTTACTAGTTTGGGTTTCACGGAGAGGTTTTATTTATAATAAATGTATCCGCATTTGTGTGGAGAAAGAGTGGAAAACCATTTTGGAAAAGCATCATCTATACATCCGACCGAGATCCGAACCTCGATCTCCCCGTCATTGGCAGTCTAGTCTACTGAAAGAGTAGCGCGTTAGACCAAGCAGTCACCGAAACGAGTAGTTGATTTATTGCAATACCTATTTGATGCTAATATATTACTTCACTCACCTGATTCAGCGAATTATGACATTTTAATCACAAACTTAGATGTAATTTAAGCCAACAAAAATACCCACAGAAAATAGTGCCTATGTTAAAACATATTTTAGCATTCTTTAAATTTAAAAATGACATCTGGACACGGAAATCGAAGCCGGTACACTTGGCTTAGTACGTAAATGCTCTAACCATTGAGCTATCCAGGTATCGTCCAATGCTCAGGGTCATTATTCACGCATTATTTAAGACAGAATCTGTGATGGACGTGTGGAAATCGTCAGCTACAAATGTGAGATCAATTAAGATGACGAGCTATCAGGCAACGCAGCCACCATCGACTAGGTAGTTGGCTTTTTACTGCCAAATCTACAATTTACAACTGTAAGAATTCGCATATCATGTTGGACTAAACAGAATCATGCTTTATATTATTTCTGTGGTCAACATCCCTTTTTCTCAACTAATACAAAGCCTACAGCGATGAATAAGGTATCAGAGGATAGGATTTTCTACCTACTTCTGACATACCATACTCAGTTTACTTTAAAACACATTGTTTGTTTAAAATTTAAGTTAAAAGAAAAACCTATAGATTATTTCTGTTGCCTTTGCAATGACTATCAATAAGTCTCAGGGACAGACGCTTCAAACATCTGGATTGTACTTTCCAAATGATGTATTTACTCATGGACAATTCTATGTAGCCTTTTCAAGAGTCATTAAATCTAACAATATTTTTGTATCATTTACCAAACATGACAAACAAAAAATTCAAGATGATTGCAATCTGACATCAAATATTGTATACAAAGAGGTATTGTAAATTGTTAATACATTCACATTAATAAACTCTCTTTGCTATTTTGTGTATACACTTCGCTGAGTATTTAATTTCAACAACCAACAAAATATTTTTAAAAAAATTTAGGGTGGGGGTGGGGGAGGAGGGGAAGGTTGAATGTGCGCAAGTTTCGCACTGGTTTACTGGTGATGGATTAATCAGCTTAGCTATTATTTGCTAATTACGGTTATAGCCTGTGTCCAGGTGTTATTTCACATTTAAATAATATGATATTTAGATGCAGCTATAACCGTAAATAACAATTAATATAATAGCTTGTTTGTTTAATCCATTACAATGTGATCATTCGTACAGTTGTTATTGTACTATTGGCAGTAAGAAGCCAACTACCGAGTCGATGGTGGCTGCGTTACCTGATAGTTTATTATTATTATTATTATTATTACTATTATTACTAGCACCGCGTCTTACTACCCGTTCGGGTTAAACGCACTTACGCTAATGTGCTATGGTAGGGTGATTGTGAGATGAAATGGAGGACCTACAGTTTAACGTGAAATCCGAACCACGGTAGAGGCCTGGCATTCCTCACATTCACAAGTTGTGATTAATACACATCTTGTCAGAGGTGAAGGAAGGGTTTGGCAATCAGATAAATTTGTGCCGGGACCGAGGATTGAACTACCTGATAGTTCGTGATCTTAATTGATCACACATTTGTAGCCAACGATTTCCACATATCCATCACAGACTCTGTCTTAAAATACGAGTGAAGGATGACCCTTAGAATGGGACCATTCCTGGATATCTCAGTGGCTATAGCTTTGGCGTATTAAGCTAAGGGTCCCGGGTTCGATTCCGTTGTCCAGATGTGATTTTTTCAATCTATATATTTAGATGCGGCTACAACAGTAACTAACAAATATAGCTTGGCTCTTTAATCCATCAGAAGTTGTGAAGACTAACACTCCCTTTATCTAAATGACGGAGCAGGAGTTGTGTGTCTCGCCGCATGAAAATATCAAAATATTTGTTCGAAGCAACCGCTTGAAGCTCTGCCGCTTCGCGCTCTGCACCGCTTCGTAGGACACTTTCATCCCAACAGTGCATTTAATATTTCATCTCCGCTTCGCTTCGCCCGCAAGCACAGCGCCACTCGCTTTCGATCGTTCACTTAGGAACAGTGCCTTAGACCCCAATGTACGAAATAGAATGAGAGGGAATTTAATGACAACCGCTTCCGTGGCCGCATGATCTAAGGCGCTACTCTCGCAGAATACTAGAATACCAATGACTGGGAGATCGAGGTTCGAATCTCGGTCGGGTGTGCTGAGGGTGGTTTTTTTTCAAAAATGGTTTTCCACTCTTCCTCCACACAAATACGGGTACACATTCTTTAAATATAGCCTTCCTCATAGCTAACACCATTATTGAAATTAGTATATATATCGGTGGCGTAGTTGGCTAACGCGCCAGTCGTGTTGAGCTAGACCACCGAGGACGGGGAGATCGAGGTTCGGATCTCGGTCGGGTGAACTGGGGGTGGTTTTTCCTAAATGGTTTTCCACTCTCCCTCCACTCAAATGCGGGTTCACTTCCTCTAAACTCAACCTTCCCCATTCCTAATCCATTAGTGTAATTAGTACTTAAGCGTATAAACCGAACGGGTACTAAGACGTGGTGCTAAAAAAAAACACCAAAAAAGGCCAATTCATTTTATGGGTCCTCCTGTTTATCTGATAATTGTTCTTCCCCTCTTCTGTTGACTAGTTATACACACTCACTCTACTATTTGCGAGACAGCAGCATTGAGTTGCATTTCAAAATTACCTTTCCCTTGGTTCCTATTCTAGATAAAACATATTTTCACGAAATTCTTTTAAATCTATTTATTGGCAGGAAGATTCCTAATGGACATTTTCGTGAATTTACCAAATAACCTAATTTGTAGAGTATCTAAATTACTATGCAAACTAGCGTAATTAGTACATATGCTTATGACCCAAACGATTTATAAGAATCGTTGCTCAGAAAAAAAATTATGCATTTTTTTTTAGTACCCCGTCTCGTTATCCGTTCTGGTTATATGCTTATGCACTACCTAAGCTACAGTAGTCTCATGGCTTCTTTGGTGCTGACTGACAGTTCACAGCTGACTTCTGACAGTCAACATTTAGGTATATACCTAAATTTTGACTGTCAGAAGTGACAGCTGCTAAACACATGTTTTTTGCAGATCATATGGTTCAGTGTAGGGATACATAATTTGGTCTGGTGGCTTTTCAAAGCCGTCAGCTGTCAGCTGTGAGCTGTCAGTCAGCACCAAAGAAGCCATGGGGCTACTTTATTGTGTTAGGGATGACGAAGATTGAATTTGGAGGAAGTATACTCGCATTTAAGTGGAAAGAGAGTGTAAAACCATGTAGGAAATCCACCCTCAGTACACCGTACCGGTTTTATAATCCTGATCTCTCCAAATATCGGTGGTATCATATATTGCGAGAGGAACGTTTGAGGCCAGGAGGTTGCCAAAAATGGTCGTTAAATTAATATTCTAGGATCTGGTAGTTAAGTTTGTCCTATAATTAACCAGCGTTAAAGTTAAAGAATTTGATAAGTAGATTATTATGTGTGTTTCCCACGCGGAAATAATCCTTTAAGCAGCTATAAAACAAACATTTTTCTTTTCCTGATGGAAGTGCTGAACGACAGTATCAATTAAGGTCCTGTATTCAAGATAGAAAGCCAGTGGCGTTGAATACAGAACTAGGTTGTAGACAAAGAATACAGGACAGTCTCACAACAATATTTGGCGAATATAGTGTATTATTTAATAGGTTAATACCATTGTTAACCGCAAATATAAGCTTGTCTAAACTGATTGCAGATGACAAGAAGATCAGGGTTTCAGGTCACACTACTAGGGTCTCAATAAGCTACTTGTCAACAGTTTTTAACTTGGTAAATATAAGTCTATCGAACTGTATTATCATTTGTTGTGTTTATTTATAGTCATCGCATTACATATTGTTGGACCCTTTTCAGTGGCAGAACGGTTTAAGGCGTCACTCTCGCGTTATACTAGCCTGCTGATGACGGGAAGATCGGTGTTGGAATACCGGTAGGGTATACTGAGGTTAATTTTTCCTAAAATGGTTTCTCCCCTATGCTTCCCCAAAAATGAGGGCATTTTACCTCTAAAATGCTTCCTCCCTCACTCCTTCCTCATTAGAGTAATTATCATATATGCGTATAGCCTGAACAGGTGGTAATATGCGGTTATATAAAAAAAATACATTGTTGCGAACATTTAAGACAGCCCTTGAACAATTTGGGGTTATAGCTATTGTGTTCCACAAAGTTGCACACTGACCAAATGCAGATAAATGTCTTAGAAACCTTGCTGTGTTTAATAATTGTGTTCCAAAATGCTCCAAACATAACACAATGCAGATAAACGCCTTATTAAACCTCGCTGTATTTAATTATTGTGTTCCAAAATGCTCCAAACATAACACAATGCAGATAAACGCCTTATTAAACCTCGCTGTATTTAATTATTGTGTTCCAAAATGCTCCAAACATAACACAATGCAGATAAATGTCTTAGAAACCTTGCTGTGTTTAATAATTGTGTTCCAAAATGCTCCAAACATAACACAATGCAGATAAACGCCTTATTAAACCTCGCTGTATTTAATTATTGTGTTCCACAATGCTCCAAACATAACACAATGCAGATAAACGCCTTATTAAACCTCGCTGTATTTAATTATTGTGTTCCACAATGCTCCAAACATAACACAATGCAGATAAACGCCTTATTAAACCTCGCTGTATTTAATTATTGTGTTCCACAATGCTCCAAACATAACACAATGAAGATAAACGCCTTATTAAACCTCGCTGTATTTAATTATTGTGTTCCAAAATGCTCCAAACATAACACAATGCAGATAAACGCCTTATTAAACCTCGCTGTATTTAATTATTGTGTTCCACAATGCTCCAAACATAACACAATGCAGATAAACGCCTTATTAAACCTCGCTGTATTTAATTATTGTGTTCCACAATGCTCCAAACATAACACAATGCAGATAAACGCCTTATTAAACCTCGCTGTGTTTAATTATTGTGTTCCACAATGCTCCAAACATAACACAATGCAGATAAACGCCTTATTAAACCTCGATGTGTTTAATTATTGTGTTCCAAAATGCTCCAAACATAACACAATGCAGATAAACGCCTTATTAAACCTCGCTGTGTTTAATTATTGTGTTCCACAATGCTCCAAACATAACACAATGCAGATAAACGCCTTATTAAACCTCGCTGTATTTAATTATTGTGTTCCAGAATGCTCCAAACATAACACAATGCAAATAAACGCCTTATTAAACCTCGTTGAATTTAATTATTGTGTTCCACAATGCTCCAAACATAACACAATGAAGATAAACGCCTTATTAAACCTCGCTGTGTTTAATTATTGTGTTCCAAAATGCTCCAAACATAACACAATTCAGATAAACGCTTTATTAAACCTCGCTGTATTTAATTATTGTGTTCCACAATGCTGCGAACATAACACAATTCAGATAAACGCCTTATTAAACCTCGCTGTATTTAATTATTGTGTTCCAAAATGCTCCAAACATAACACAATGCAGATAAACGCCTTATTAAACCTAGCTGTATTTAATTATTGTGTTCCACAATGCTGCGAACATCTTACACCACCCAAATACAAGCCTTAACAAACCTTGTTCAGTCTTATTAGGTCGTAAGTGGTAAGTTGTTGACCTCTCGAATGGAGGGGACAAAATGAAAGAATGGAATTAAGAGAGGGTGGTAAGAAGGAGGGGTGAGATAGTGAAAGGGCGAGAGAATGAAGGAAATGGCGCTTGTCTGTTAGGGCTGGCTAAGAGTGGAAGACTCGAGCTCAACTTACACAGCGAAGAACACGTGTTCCTCCGTTACTGGATGAAGTAGGGGGTTGGAAAGTTGGGGTGGTAGGGTGGTGGAGAGGAAGGAGTGAAATGGACTGTTGGAGTTCAACAAGGGGAAGGGGAGAGATTCGTTGAGAGCGTGAAGAATGAGGAAACAAGAGAAGTCGCCAGATGGTAGGATGAAATGGTTGTAGGAAATTCAATAAACAACGCTAAGGAAACTTAAAACGTTTAAGCTTTTGAATTACTGTATTCCTTCTCGTGTTCAAATAAATCTAAGACTCTTTCTATAAAGAAGTCTCAGCAATTGTTCTTATATACACATAAATAAACATATATATATCTATATTATATGATTGTTTATTTTATTTTATAAATAAATAAATTAAATAAATAAATAATTACTCAATAGCAGCAAAATATTCTTACGTACGTATGTCTGTATGTGTGTGTTTTATTAATTTATTCGACAACATCAGTGGACCCAAATAGACTCGAACTCTGATCTCTTGGTGACCTGGTGGTCTAGGGGTAAGGTGTCAGACTTCTGTGCTGGGGGTCCGGGGTTCAATTCCCGGTCCCGGCACAGATTTATCTGAATTCCAAACCCTTCCTTCACCTCTGACAAGACGTGTATTAATCACAACTTGTGAATGTGAGGAATGCCAGGCCTCCACCGTGGTTCGGATCCCACGTTAAACTGTAGGTCCTCCATTTCATCTCACAATCACCCTACCATTGTACATTAGCGTAAGTGCGTATAACCCGAACGGGTAGTAAGACGCGGTGCTAATAATAATAATAATAATAATAAAACTCTGATCTCATCGTCATGGGCAGTCTGGTCTATTGCCAAAGTAACGCCTTAGACCATTCGACCACTGAAGCGGTCTTAAACGTATATCATTTCAAACAACTTAAAAGGAAATAAACATACTCTAAAAAAATACTAGATAACAATGTTTTCTAAAGCCAATCAGATAAAACGTCTTAAAATATTCATAAAATAGTAATCCAAATTTAAGAATCACTCTTTCACGTCTTGTGTTACATATAGTTCCGAACTTATGAGACTAAATATTATGAAACTTTGGTCTAAATCTTTTTTTAATCAACACCATACAACTGTTGTTTTTTTTTAAAATTGAAACTACGGTAAGTATTTTTAAGCTTTCACCCCAAAGTATAAAATTAAATCCATGTTAAGCTTTATTAGTTCTGTTTCAATTATTATTTTTAAAACCCACATGGACTGAAAGACAAGCTCATATAGTATAGTTTGCTAGCTCAAAACCTGACTGGGTGGAGTTTGGGTAGCTTACTTACTTAAGTGATTTTCAACTCTTCCTCTAGGCAAATGCTAGTATATTTCATCTAGATTTAAGCATTCTAATGTTTATTACATTAGTGTAGACAGTGGATGGGCAGTAATACGCTGAACAATAAATATAATTGTCTGGACACATTAATTTAATACAGGCCAAATTAATTAGCTTAGTAAACCTCTGACCTTGAGGAGCTCGAAGGATTAATGGCAACCAGAACATAAACATTCCATTCAATTCTATCATTAGAAACCTCCATACAAACCCTACAATCACACACAATCTCCTTCAAATACATTCTAGCATTATCCTCCCATCGATGTCTTAGTCTACCAAGGCTTTTTTTTTCTCCAGGTTTCCCAACTAAATATTGTGGACACGCCTGTAATCATCCAAACGCGCCACATAGCTACATCACTTCAGCCTGCGAGCTATGATGATTATTGTTGGGGATGCATACAAACCATGAAGTTCTTAATTATGTAACTATTCAATTCTTCTCTTTGTTAATTTATTTTTTATATACACCTTCATTAATGTTTCCAGCCTGTGGTAATTTTTTGTTATTCAAGCCATATATTTTCTACTATCAGCTTGAGGCCTGTCATAGCTTCATATGACTTATAAGCTAACTTAAGACTGGGACAGGCCCAATATCCAATCCTCGCCAGTTAATTTATCAATGTAAAAAGATATACCCATATTTTCAACAATTATAAACTTTCGGTCATGCCGGGAATGGAAGCTGGGACCCTTAGCTCGGTAGACAGACACGCTGCCGACTGAGCTTAAGTGTCGAATTTTTTTTTTTTTTCATTTCTCTCAGGCCCAAACCTCATTCCTAGTACTTTGTTTGGAAAAAACTCTTAATTCATTCTCTTGTTACAAATTGAGATACAGTACTAAACAGATAATATTTAACATGCCGTTGAATTACAACCACATTTTTTAACTATATAAAACAACTTCGTAACAAAATCCCGTTTATAAAACATTTAGATAACTATATTTAATCAAATCGATGAAATTTATAGTAACCAATTGCTTACCAAAGTTATCAAAATTTTTACCAACATTTAAAATGTTTATATAAACAATTAAATATTTAAAATTAAAAACTAAAAACAATAATTTAGAACTTAGCGTTACATTAAGTTTTATAGAGACAGTGGTTACAAGAAATGTCTATAGTAGATAAACATAAGCTTAGTGTTAAAATTAACAAATCAATTATATACATGTATAAGCAGTGAATAATTCCCCCCAAAAATATAAAAAAATTGATTAAAGTAAGACTGTTTCCAATGTGGGTTTTATAAAAGAAAAATCATCCATAAATCATTTTGAGACGTTCGGTAACTGATGGAATATAAACTAATATAATGAGAATTCAGCCCAAGGGCTTGATAATATTTTCTAACCCCTCACGGATTACTTCGACAATACCCTGCACTCATACATAAAGATTGGAATGAAAAACTAACAAGAGAAAGTCTTTCTCACGAGGTATACAACCAAACCAACTAAGCTGACCCTTAAGGAAAAAAAAAAAGTTTCGTGTCCGTGAATTCTTGGGACTCAATTAAAATGGGCACACTCAAAAATAGAGATAAATCTGCTTGTTACGAATAAGTGTTAAAGTAACAGATTTTTTCCAAATAAGTGTTAAATAAAATATTTTTTCCACAAAAGTGTTAAGGAATCTATGGTTTCACATAAGTGCTATTTTTTTTTGCACCGCGTCTTACTACCTGTTTCAGCTATACGCATTACGCATATGCACTAATTACGCTAGTGAGTTAGGTATGAAGAAATTTGAGTTTAGAGGAAGTGTACCCGCATTTATGTGGAGTGAAAGTGGAAAGCCATTTTGGGAAAACCACCCTCGATACAGCCAACCGGGATTCGAACCTAGATTTTTCTATCTTTGGCAGTCTAGTCTAACACTAAAGTGGCGCCTTAAACTATGAGGCCACCGAAGCAGGTTTTAAAAGACAAGCTTATTCCACACACATCCATTTTTGTTTCCAGCCTGTGGCCTGGGTCAGTTTTTTATTGGGCAGTATGCAATAACGTTAGTGAATGCTTAGTGTACCGATAGTGTGGTCCCGAACACAATATCGCTCTAACTTTTAACCTATGATGACGCAAGGAATCCCACGTTCGTGTCCACAAAGAATCCACTTAGCCAAACTCTTGCACACGGCCCTAAGACAGGCACAACATCCAGTCCCCGGCCGTTAATTCATCATTGTGAAAGGACAAACCCATATTTAAACAATGATCATTTTTTCGGCCATGCTGAGAATCAAAACCGGGACCCTTAGCTCAGTAGACAAACACACTACCGAATGAGCTAAGGTGTCGGATAGCTTGTACCACATAATTGTTATAATATAACTCCTCCACACAGAATATTGTTGCAATATTTTGTGTAATAAACCTTAGTTGTATATACACACTTCAATGATATACAGTAGCCCCATGGCTTCTTTGGTGCTGAGTGACAGTTCACAGCTGATAGCTGACGGCTTTGAAAAGCTACCAGACCAAATTATGTATCCCTACGCCGAACCATATGATCTGCAGAAAACATGAGTTTAGCAGCTGTCACTTCTGACAGTCAAAATTTAGGTATATACCTAAATGTTGACTGTCAGAAGTTAGCTGTGAACTGTCAGTCAGCACCAAAGAAGCCATGGGGCTACTGTATGATCCCTTTGTAATTTAATTATTTATTGTTTTAATTTACATTATTTTTAATTCAGAAAGTTACAGCTTTATTTATATATTATATTTCATGTTAATAAATTACAAACATGAAATAAATATCATACATAGTATGTTTATAAGTATAACATCATATTATTTTTAAGGAAGCTTCTTGTAGGAATCACACTGATGAATTATCTGATATTCAAAGGAATTTCAAAACTTTATTTATGAAGGTAAGCGATTACATTTTCTCTTATATTTGGCAATATTTAAGGAATAGTTATAGAATAGTTAACAAACAGTATTGTAGCTATCTTGATAAACATGTGACAGTTAATGAACTTTGAAAAGTTCTTAAGATATATTGAGTGAAAATTAAACACTGAAAACTTTCAAATTATACTATAAGATTTTGATATTATATAATATAATAATAATATATATATATATAAATATATATATATATAATTTTTCAGCTATTTTTATTTGTTAGTATTTTATTTTATTTAAGAGTTTAGCAATGTTTAAAATACGTGAAGTGGGAAGAAAACATAATTAAAATGAATAGATAGTTAAATGATATTTTTTACGTATTTTATTAATGAGCAATATACTCGTAATTAGTTTTTTATTTAAAAAATATAAGCGCGCATTATTGTCTCTGAATCAATATATTATGTTTTTATTTATGTTATTATTAATAGTTTGAACATTATTTGATTGATTCTCAACCCAGTTTGGTGTGTGTCCCTGCTAATTCCCTTACCAAAACCTCACCTCATAAAAAAACACTTCCTTTTAAAAGGATGTATGTATTTGAAAAATTAAAAGAGAGATAATTCAATTTTGATAAATCGTACTTTCATTTAAGTAGAGTGGGCTAAAATATATATATTTTATAGTAAAGCCAGTAGGTGTTGAGGATGGAAAGCAATATTGTTATTTAGATAATAAAATAGCAATCTGGGGGGGGGGGGGGTGAGATTTAATTTTAATTTACAAGTTATATTATCACCAATGTCAGCTACTTAAGGTAACTGACTTTATTTTCCATTAGTTATTAATACCTGACCCGGCTATCCACACTTTAATTAGTAAACTGATCTTTAGGGATGAAGATTATAACATTGACAGAAAATGTACCCACACTTTGAAAGAATGGCTAGAAATAATTGATTAAAAAACAATTTTAATACACTCTTTCTGGAGTCGAACCTCGTCACCAACAAACCGGATGAGACGAGCTTGATATTTAATCCACGTGCTCATTGGTATGGATAGGGGTATTTTATATATTAAAGAATCGTTGTAATGGTGTGAATATTATTGCAGCCCGCGTCAGTGGCCGAATGGTCTAAGGCGTTACCCTCGTGTTAGACTGGCCTGCTGAAGACGAAGAGATCGGGGTTCGAGTCCTGGTTGGGTCCACTGAGGGTGTTTATTTCCTAAATGGTTTCCCACTTTACTTCTAAGCACATGAGGGCGCATTACTTTTAAAATGTTTCCTTCCTCATCCTTACCCATTAGAGTAATTATTATATATTCGTATAGCCTGAACAGCGGGGATGACACAATCGCACCAACTTTATCATATTTTTACTTTCTCTCTATCTTACAGGTAGAAAAAGTATTGTGATTGTCAAAAAAAAAAATTGAACTCAAGATTTTGATGAATCTCGACATTACATGACCCCCCACCCCCCGAATCCGAAAAAGTGGTTTTTGAATTTCCGTCTGTCTATACCTCCGACTAGAGCCTAAACTATTTTACCGATCGGACTAAAACTTGGTATCTAGGGTTTCCATAGGGTTTCCCCGAGGGGTTTTGGAATTGGATATCTAACCCTAAAATTAAGGGTAGTTTACTGAAGGGCAAAAAGAGAAAAAGTCGATTTTCTCAAAATCGGCTCTAAAGATTTTGATTAAACCTCATTTCAAAACATTTATAAATATTTCAAACAAAATGACTACTCTCAACATTTCGGCAAAATGACTTTAAGTGCTCCGGTCTGAAGCGTAAATTATAATTTTTTATCACATCTCCGAAACTATTTGAGGTATGAAATTACTTATCATTGTAAATATGTAGATCTATTTATAATACAAATATTTTATTCGGAACAAATTTTTATAAAACCAATAGCTTTCAAGCTATACGCATATATATATTTAAACTTTTCGAACACTTAAGATAAAGTATTGCGACCGTAAAAATAATCTAACCTGAAATGTTGATGGATGTCGACGTCTCATGACCCCCCGAACCCTTAAAAAGTGGTTTTCGCAATGCCGTCTGTCTCTCTGTCCATCTGTCTGTCAGTACGTACTATTTTATCGATTGGGCTAAAACTTGGTATATAAGGTTTTTATAGGTTTACCCCGAGGAATTTTTGGAATTGGATATCCAACTCTAAAATTAAGAGCGGAAAAAGAAAAAATCGATTTTATCAAAATCGACTTTAACTATTTTGATTAAATTTCATTTTTAAGCTTTGATAAATATTACAAACCAAATGGCTACTCACAACTTTTCGTCAAAATGACTTTAAGTGTTCCGGTCTGATGCGTGAATTCTAATTTCTAATTTTATTTCCGTAAGTCTGAGATATGAAACTACTTATCATTGCATACATGTGGATCTATTTATAATAAACATCATTTACTTAAAATATATTTTTATAAAACCAAAAGTTTTCAAGCTATACACAAATATATATTTCTTTTAACTTTGCCAACACTTTAAGGTATAGTATTACTACCGTAAAAAAAAAAAAAACCGAGATGTTGATCGATGTCAACGTTTCATGACCCCCCGAACCCTAAAAAGTGTATTTTGCAACGCCATCTGTCTAACCCTAAAATTAATAGTAATTTACAAAAGTGTGAAAAGAGAAAAATTCAATTTTCTCAAAATCGCCTTTAACGATTCTATCTCTCTCATTTTAGACTCAATAGTCAATAATTACCTATTTAATTGGTCAAAATTTATAAAAGAGGAATTTAATAGCAATGCAATAACTATAAGATATCCCCTAGTAAAATGACGAAAATTTTAAGCGGAATTCAAAATTTTAATACAAAGTGTTGACCTTTGGGTACTCAATATCGATATTTTGTATTAATCCAAATATACAAATGAAGACGTTAATTCTTTAGAAACTAAATTATGAAATTTAAAACCATGAATAAAAAAGTTTTAAGTATGTATATCTAGCGCAATTTGTTCTCGGGTTTGCTAGTATATATTATATTACGAATTTTGAGTAAATATCGCCATTTCTATAAAATAGAGCGAGAAAGTTCGTGCGGAGTTCCATACAATTTATTTAATATAGCTTTGAAGAAAATGTTAAAAACAGGTTTTTAATACACTACCCGTAAATAAGTTTTGCTCATAAAAACAAACACATCATATTGTTTTTCAAAATTAAAGCTATCTATTTTTAAAGTTTAAAACAAATCGTTTAATTTTAGTCCAAATAAAATTGCTGAGATTTTTTTTTAACAAATTTCAAATTTAAAAAAATTTGCAAGCTATCCTAAAATAATCTGTAATTTGTAAAATTAAAAAGTATTCTTATTTATTATGAAAACTATTCCCAGATGCCCATTTTGAACTCGATCTTTAAGGATAATTTCGAGAAAATTCCTATTTTCGAACATTTGTCCTAAGTAAACTACCCTTAAATTAATTATTTTTAGGAATATTAAGACAAACTATTCATTACCATATAACATAGTCCCCCGATATATTTTGTGAATAAAATTGGTATATATATTTTCAAAAATATTCAAAATTTACAAAAATCATTCTTCACTAAACTACAAAC
Source organism: Timema podura (assembly GCA_033556935.1). NCBI lineage: Eukaryota > Metazoa > Arthropoda > Insecta > Phasmatodea > Timematidae > Timema > Timema podura. Next base: position 113,521,676 of record JAVRXN010000010.1, read on the forward strand.
CCATAAACAATACATAAGGTGTTATTGGGGAGATTAACTGCGTCCAAATATCCATTTTAAACAAAAATATTAGAGCCTTTTGTAAATATTAAACAATAAATAAAATTTTAGTCATCAGCAAACCACCCTTAAACAAATTCTTACCCCAAAAATCAATACACTGTGTTATTTGTCATGTCAAGCATCCCACGATACCAATTAAAAAACAAAATGTTGGAGGCATTTTAAAAATATTTAAAGTTTTTGACAAATCAGTCAATACATTGTTGTTTATCTTATTACACGATCTCTAGATATACATTTTGAACAAAATCGTTGTAGCTATTTTAAAAATATTTTGAATTTTCAAAATCTACCTTCTGTAAACAACCCTTCAACCAATTTTTGTCCAATAACTAATCATACAATGCTATTGGTCAGCTCTCACAAATCCTATATATGCATTTTAAACAAATTTTTAAGTCATTTTTGAAAAATTTAGAATTAAAAATAAACCACTCATTAGGAAACTAGTCTTAATTTGATGTCTATGGTCAAAATAAAACAAAATGCTGAAGTGTAGCACTATAAAATCTAAATATCAACTTTGAACAAAATCCATCTAATCGTTTCGGATCCGTGGACAGGGACAGCCAGAATTTTAAAATCAACTTTTTTCGTCTCATGATCACATAAAACGTAAAAATTCATTTTAATATCGAGTTCGATTATTTCATTATTACAATACATTCTCTTCATATGAGAAAGTAAAAATAAAATAATATTGCATTTAATCAACGTTCGAATGGAAAGGGGTTGGTTGGGAAGCCCAAGTGTGGTAAAAAAAACCATCATTCCTCGGTGCGTTCATTCGCGATTGAAGCCCTTTCCTTCGGGTCAGAATACCACTATATTATCCAGATGATCCACCCTTGCTGGGGTGGGATTTATTCTACCCTCTCCATCCCTTTAACCTATTTCCTTTTTTTTTTAATTCTCTTCCGTACCATGTTTGTTGCCATACTCCTCTGATAACATCGGTGGACTTTCGTACACAATATTTATTTAAATAAATATTCATATTTTCACCCTGTTTTCCAAGCTGATTTTTAGGAGAATGTTTTTAATGAAAAATAATGCTAGTAGTCAAACAAACTGTACACTCTGATAGTGTGTGATATAAAATGAATTGAGTGGTTTAAGAGCTGACATTTCTACTATTACCATTGCAAATAATTTCCTACGTCAGCCAATCTCGTGTAAGATACTATGGTTCGATGCCTGTTTAATACCAAGGTTAGTCATTTCGTGAAGCAGATGATTCATATTCTAAAAAAATTACAGTTAAAGCCAGTAAAAGCTCCAATTGTTTTAAGGTGTCTTTAAAACAATAGTTAAGGATGTGTGTGATCTTATATTAATATAAAAACTAGCGCAACAAAATGAATAAACCAAAAATGTATTTATTATATTTAACTACTTTAGTAAAAAGTATATTTGAGAATATTTGGACAAGACTTCCATTGAATAAAACGTTCCAAAATAATTCGAAACTATTTAGAAATGAATAATAAAATTTATTTATTTAAAGAATAATTTACTCCCGAAAATGTTATTTCTAATATTTATATAAAATACTAAGTATATGATCACACAGATAACAGAGATTAAAGACAATAATTTATAGATTACTGCTAACAACATATCATTTGATAGGTTTAATGTGTTTAAATATTTAGGAAAAAACTAACTAGCAATAACCATTCAGATTGGAAATTAGGAAAAAATACATTCAGGAAATCCATGCTATTGCTCAGTAAGTAATTTGTTGACATCTTGCTTGCATTCTAGAGATGTAAAACTCATAATATACAAAACAATAATTTGGCAAGTTGTTCTCTATGTGTGAAACGTGGTCTCTTACAATAATACCGAAAACAAATTTTGGGTGTTCTAAACAAGGTGCTTAGGAAGATATTTGGTCTAAAAAGGAATTAGGTTCTATGTATGTAAGTTATAGAAGCAATATTTGATTTATTTATTTTTTTTGCAAAATTTCTATAATCTGGACCGGGATTTTTTTCTTTGGCGTGACTTGTTTTATTCTGAAAATTCTCTTAATTTTTATTCCAATATTGATTTAGGTATAGGTGTGGGGCTACAATATGGTTATTGGACCATTTGAGTGATCTATGTTTATAATTCACTGACTTGTTGACTGTAAGTGGGGAATTTACCAGTTTGTGTCTTTCCTGCACAATGCCAAATCAATGCAATTATATTTGTTACTCCCCTTGATCTAAATTTCAAATTATATGCTTAAAAATGTGACTACTACACAATTATTCAATTGTTCCTAAACTTAACATTTAGTATTAATACCATCTAGCTAAGCATTCACTTGATGGTCATGAAAATCTTCGAAATTTGAAGTCTAAGGTAAAATCGCCTTGGCTTTGATTTCAACAAAAACAATAACCTTTGCAATTACGAAACAGTTCAAAGGTAGAATATTAATTCTCAATATTACCAAAATATTTGAGATATCTTGGTAAATATTACATATTTCAACATTTAGTAAGTTTTATAACAGCTACTAAACGGTATTTTAACACCAACCCGTGATTAAATGACATATATAACGCAATCATGGACAAATTTAAAAAAAAATATATCACCACGTTTTGTTACCTGTTCAGGTTGTACCTATATTTGATAATTACTAAAATGGGCTAGTGATGAGAAAGAAAATATTTTAGAGATAAATTTATCCACACGTATTTTTGTATGGAGGGTAGGAAAATTACATCTTTCATTTATTTGAGGTGTTTGACGTGAACTTTCTAAACCGACTGATTATATTAGAACAGTATTCATAGATTAACTTAAATATAAAACAAACCTAACACCCAGCCCCTGGTCGTTAATTCAAAGAAAGAATAGACCCACATTTCACCAATGATAAATTTTTCGACCATACCAGGAATCGAACCCGAAACCCTTCTCTCAGTAGACAGATACGCTACCGACTGAGCTAAGGTTATGAAGTATGACACTATTTAGGAAAAAATATCTTCAGCAGACCTAACCGGGACTCTAACTCCAATCAAATTCCGATATGTCAGCATTAAACAATATAGTGTTATTTGATTTAATCTAAACCTTTCTATTTAAATAAATGAGCTTATTAATGGATTACAAAATTAAATGTAGTGTTATGCGTTTAAAAAAATAACCTTATCTTCAACTTTGGCTTCAAATTTGCTTTGGATATTTCAAGCTTCTCTTAGGCTTCGCACCCGCCTCGGTGGCGTAGTTGGCTAACGCGCCAGTCGTGTTGAGCCAGACCACCGAGGACGGGGAGATCGAGGTTAGAATCTAGGTCGGGTGAACTGGAGGTGGTTTTTCCTAAATGGTTTTCCACTCTCCCTCCACGCAAATGCGGGCTCACTTCCTCTAAATTCAACCTTCCCAATTACTAATCCATTAGTGTAATTAGTACTTAAGCGTATAACCCGCACGGGTAGTAAGACGCGGTGCTAAAATTAAATTAAATTAAATTTCTTAGGCTTCACATTTCAAAAGTGACCTTCGCACAACCCCTACGAGTCACTTCGCTTTAATCTCGCTTTGTAATTCCAGCTTTGACTACTTCTCTCTCTCTTTCTCTGTTGCTAAAATGCTCTCTGCAAAGACGACTGAAACACCGCCACTGTCCAATATTATCAGCGAAAACGCGCGAAGCATCTGCCAACACAATCTCAGTCGTTCAATTATAGAGACGTAGTGTGTATATGTGTGGTCGCATTCTAAACAACAGAAATTTGGTTATATAATATCGTTGTACTAAGTTAGTGGCAGCATAAAGCCTTTCCGAGTCGAGGGTTCATCAGATTTTGCGTATCTTAATTGATCTATCACATATGTCTGAGGATTTCCGCAAGGCTATCACATATTCTGCATTAAAATATGAGTGGAGAATTGACCCTAAGCACGGGATGACTCCTAGGTAGCTCAGTGGTTAGAGCATTGACGTACTAAGAAAAAGGTACCAGGTTTGAAACCCGTATCCAGGTGTCATTTTTCAATTTATAGAATGTGATATCTAGATGCGGCTACAACCGTAATTATCAACTATAGTCCTAATCTTTATAGGAAGAACAGAATTTGTTGGTTACTAAAGTTTATAAACCAATTTAAATATATTCTTACATCAAATTATGCTATCTGCAGCTGTCACTGTTGATCACTACCAATAAAATAATACAAATAAAATAGTAAAATGTTTTCAATGTTGGCCATAGATAAGTATGTTTGGCTTTTATCAACTGTTCTTTCAACTAAAATTAAGGTATTGCTTGGCTGTTTAATCCACCCTAGTATTATTGTGTTTAGATTTATTTTCACAATTTTTTTAAACATAAAATTAGCTTTATTTTCAACATAATTCTGTTTATTAGTTAGAACATTCACTATAGTAATAACATAATAGAACCCTATGTATTGTTCTTCCTAATTTTATATTCATACGAGTGAAATCTCTCTGAATATTACATTACTACATTTTATAAAATTCACTGAGTTTAATACCAAATATTTGTCTGAATTTCAGCATCAATGAAGTAAACATTGGCCTATCAAGTTATGGTTTTAATCTCCCATAAATATGAAAATTGTGTTTCCTAACTTCTCTTAAAGCAAACTTCAGTAAATTTCATTAAAATGTATACCTCCTACGAAAGACTGTCACTAACAGCGCGACTTTGCGTTCAATGCTATTCTTCCTACACGATTGTGTGGTGGGCTGTGTATAGTAACTTTAAAATAGAAAAATAAAAACTGTTACTAACGCCGTGACGTAGCTACAAATGCTATCCTTCCTACACCACTATATGGCGGGTTGTCTATACACAATTTAAAAGAGAAGAGTCAAAAACTGTCACTAACGCCGTGATATAACTAACAATGCTATTCTTCCTACACGACTGTGTGGCGGGTTGTCTATACACAATTTAAAAGAGAAGAGTCAAAAACTGTCACTAACGCCGTGATATAACTAACAATGCTATTCTTCCTACACGACTGTGTGGCGGGTAGTCTATGAATATTTCTATTTTAATGCATATTTGTACTTTTTTGCTTATATTTGGTCTATTCACAAAATAGCATAGGAGCAATAGGAGGGTTAAATTTAATGGAACACACTATCATATGCCTAGAATCACTAACGTAAAAATAACAATAGCAAAAAACATGTCCATTTGGGGTAATGTGACTGCCTAATATTCGAAGTAAGAGGTGCAAACCGCTTAGACAAAACTTTATAGTGTATGTATATATTCATAAATGAGTATTCCTAATTATACTTTATTATACCGTCGATAGTATCATTATGTCGTTTTAAAAATTCAAAATGAACTTATGTTACTCTAAACATTTATTTGACCTTCAGAGGTGTAACCATGGTTGATGGTGCCCAGGAAAAATACAAAAATGACACCTCTTTTAACTGTGATTTTAAATTTGACTGAATTTTTATGTATATGTATATAATATATATATATATATATATATATATATATATATATATATATAATAACAAAATAAGAATTAGAGTAGAGTAGAAGTAGAGTACCAAATTAAATTATTATTTAAACTGTGATTTAAAATTTGGCTGAATTATTATATTGATAATAAAACTGGTTACCGATTATAAAATAATTAAAACCCAATACAAATTTATTATTTAAAAAATGAAAGTTTTATTATTATTGCAGATAAAATTGGTGCCCAAGAGACGTGTCCCAACCGACTCACTCTAGTTAAGCCACTATTCACAATCTGGAGTCAATAACGAAAACCATTTAATACTGTATTTTAAATGCAAAAAGCTTTTCGAAGAAATCTTATTAAATTTGTTATCAAATAACTTATTGGTATATTTAAGTTAAATATTACATTTTTCATTTACTTTTAAATCTGTTAAAAAAAATGGTTTCCTAGAAAGGCTGTATGTAACATTTTATCGGAAGAGAAGTCTTGATATATTTTTTAAATCTAATTTGTTTGTAAATAGTTATATTAAAAATATTTACATATTTTAATATAATTTTCTTCAACAACTAAAAAAATCATGCACTCATAAACATTATAAATAATAATTAATTAACATTTCAGAAAACACTATACAAATATGTAGTAAGGAGAAATATATCTTATCAACTAAGGAAATTATTTAATGCATTTTGCTACACACTAAGCTTTAACAAACAGTCAAGGAAATTTTTAAATTAATTTTAATATAATAAATGTTACACCAACAACCTATCACATCCTGATTTTAAATTGGTTTTATAAACAAACTTATTTTTATTGTGTGGTGTGAAATGTGACAGTTTTGCAAATAAAGCAATGTTATGTTGTAACATACTAATTACATAATTATTATTCAAAAATTAAGTGATTAAATTTGAAAAATAAGGACAAACGTTTATTTTAATTAGTATAGGGCAATACTTTATTTTTCTGTTTATTGAAAAATGTCCTCCCTCATTCAGTTCCAATCTTTAATGCAAGTTTCCTCGTTTAAGTACATGTACCTATCAAACAGCACTTCCCTTGTGGTTGGCATAAACAGTGTAGACAGTTAAAGTATAATGAAAACGTTTGCTTGACGCCAATATCACGACAAATATAGGGTTGTGCTTGTTTGTGCATAGATATAATGAACTTACTCTTGACAAACATTTCACGCGCTTTGCTATAAAGATAAAACAAGTAACTTTAATAAGACTGTAAAACACAGTTTCTAAGTAAATTCTAAAAACAAATAGCTGACAAGTTAAATACTCCGCTATGCACTGATTGTGATATTTTTCCAACATGAATTTCACTCTTTCTTTTTAATTCTCAACATTTCAACCCTAGTTAAGTTTCATCATAAATATCCAATCTCTTTCCCCATTTTAATTGAGTCATTAGTAAGCTTTATATTAAAATTCCTGATTCAACAAATATACTAAATCAACTTTCATGTATTCATACATCAAACAATGTGCAATCGCATCCGAGGGCATACAAATCTATTTTATCTATGGATTGGGAATACGCTTTTAAATTTTACAATACTTTTAGCAAGTAAAAGATCTATATTGACACTTCCCTCTCTTCCCCTCGTCCTACGCCCTTGGTTGCATCCTTCACTTTTTACAGATGTCTGGCCTCATGGAACAGACAGTAATTCGCTTGTCTACTTAGAAAAATATACCATGCTTGATTCTCTGAACATAAAATGTCCATAATAAAAACGGTGGCTCCCATTTCATACATAAATGTGTTGTCTGCCCTTAGACTAAGGGACAGTTTCATAGTCAAACTTAGCATGCCTAAAGTGCGAGTCGATACTAAATACAGGACAACACCTCCCTAGACTAAAATGGAATGGGCCAGTTTCGCATATGAAACTGGCCCATTCCATTCAATTTCAGGTGGTGACGTCTTGTATTTAGTATAGCGCCGCACTTGAGGCGTACTAAATCTGACTATGAAACTGGCCCTAAGTCTTGAGTGTGTGCTGAGGCTAAGTAGGGTACTTTTAGCACCACGTCCTATTACCCGTTCGGGTTACGTATATGGTTTTAGGATTAAGAAGGTTATATTACGAGGAAGTGTACCCGCATTTTCATAGCGGAAGAGTGTAAAACCATTTTGGAAAAAACTAAGTACACCCCACCGATAGTCAAACCTTGATCTCCCTGTCATCGGTAATATAGTCTACTGTGAGAGTAGCACCTTAGACCATGCGGCCACCGAAGTGGGTAAGTAGGTAATGTGCTAATAAAATTAGTTTGTTTAGCAGTCAACCGTTACATACCCACTGTAAGATAAATTTATGGATGGTGTTTATCACACTTTATTAATTTTAAGTCACCGTTTTTAATACAAATATCAAACCCCATACTGTATACACAAACTATTAATTACGCTAATTAGATAAGAATTATGAATGTAGGATGGTTAAGAAAATATAGACCCATATGTGTTGAGTGAGAGCTGAAAACAATTCAAGAAATACTACCCTCAGTAAACCCAAACGGAATTTGAACAGTTACTACCCCTTCACCGGCAATCCAGTTTAACAATGAGGGATGCTTAGGATCATTCTTCAACCGATGATCTATCTATATTATTATTATTATTAGCACCGCGTCTTACTACCCGTTCGGGTTATACGCAATCTATCTATAATATAAACTTTTACGTGAAATATAATTTATTCATTATGAGATGTATAGTACGCACACTCCGTTTAATCTGAAAGGTAAGATTCTTACCTTTAATGGCTACGCTTTGAAACTATAATATAGCCTACATTATAGTGGAACAGAGAAAAGTAAGATTACTAACCTTCAGAGGTAGCGGAGTTTCATTCAATTTTATAGCTTAAAATATAGTTAATTAACTCTTTTTACTTGTTTAAATAATATCTACTTTTATCAACTTAACACAAGCTCCAACATATGTGTGTGTAATATATGAGTATGTTGTGTGTGTAGTTTATGAGCATGTTTTGTGTGTGGTTTATGAGTATGTTGTGAGTGTAGTTTACGAGTATATTTTGTGTGTAGTTTATGACTATGTTGTGTGTGTAGTTTATGAGCATGTTTTGTGTGTAATTTATGAGTATATTTTGTGTGTAGTTTATGAGTATGTTGTGTGTGTAGTTTATGCGTATGTTTTGTGTGTAGTTTATGAGTATGTTTTGTGTGTAGTTTATGAGTATGTTGTGTGTGTAGTTTATGCGTATGTTTTGTGTGTAGTTTATGAGTATGTTTTGTGTGTAGTTTATGAGTATGTTGTGTGTGTAGTTTATGAGTATGTTGTGTGTGTAGTTTATGCATATGTTTTGTGTGTAGTTTATGAGTATGTTTTGTGTGTAGTTTATGAGTATGTTGTGTGTGTAGTTTATGAGTATGTTGTGTGTGTAGTTTATGCATATGTTTTGTGTGTAGTTTATTAGTATGGTGTGTGTGTGTAGTTTATGAGTATGTTGTGTGTGTAGTTTATGAGTATGTTGTGTGTGTAGTTTATGAGTATGTTTTGTGTGTAGTTTATGACTATGTTGTGTGTGTAGTTTAGGAGCATGTTTTGTGTGTAATTTATGAGTATATTTTGTGTGTAGTTTATGAGTATGTTGTGTGTGTAGTTTATGCGTATGTTTTGTGTGTAGTTTATGAGTATGTTTTGTGTGTAGTTTATGAGTATGTTGTGTGTGTAGTTTATGCGTATTTTTGTGTGTAGTTTATGAGTATGTTTTGTGTGTAGTTTATGAGTATGTTGTGTGTGTAGTTTATGAGTATGTTGTGTGTGTAGTTTATGCATATGTTTTGTGTGTAGTTTATTAGTATGGTGTGTGTGTGTAGTTTATGAGTATGTTGTGTGTGTAGTTTATGAGTATGTTGTGTGTGTAGTTTATGAGTATGTTGTGTGTGTAGTTTATGAGTATGTTTTGTGTGTAGTTTATGAGTATGTTTTGTGTGTAGTTTATGAGTATGTTGTGTGTGTAGTTTATGAGTATGTTTTTTGTATGTATAGTATATGAGTATGTTTTTTGTATGTATAGTATATGAGTATGTTGTGTATTTAGTATGTTATATATTAAGGAATTTTATTCAACAAAAGCTTGCAATTAATAATTACAATGGCTTAAAAATGGGATGTATAAAAAATCTTGTCGGTGACGCAGAGCCACGCGTACAAATTAATAACTACCTCTAAGACAACATTTACTACCTATCGGGAACTACCCGCCTGTTTACGAGTAGAGTGATAGACGTTACTACAGCTGGCAGGGATTCATACCATGACCTCTTTATAACTGGCAAAATAGATCAGACATAACTATCTCTTCTACCCGCATACTCCAACGAGTGATTTAGGATAAATTATTTAATATCTTGCGTGTTAAATACACGCAAATGAATGGGAAGGTCTAAGGCGTCACTCTCTCAACAAACCAGACTGACTATGACGGGGAGATTGGGGCTCGAATCCCGGTCGAGTGTACTGAACGTGTTTTTTCCCCTGAACGGGTTTTCACTCTCCTCCACGCAAGTGAGTGTACACTTCCTCTAAATTCAACCCTACTCATCCTTAACACACTAGTGGCTGAGTTCTATAAAAACTGAGATAAACAACAGCTAGAGAGTTAGTTGTGCTTACCACATGACACCCTCTATCAGCAAATGTTGGCACTATCTTCGCCAACATTCAGCGGCCACTTTGTCGGTATAGCTCACTTCCAGGCTGACCCCATTGAGTTTTTAATTATTAATTTAAATATAAATTATACATCAATCCATATGGAAGTATTATTGGAAACCTTTGATAACTTTTTAGATGAAATTTATAATTAATAAATCAAACAAGACCTATTTCTGGAATGGCAAATTTTAATGACTTTCAATTAATGTTGGTAATAGATAATGGGTTTCCTATTAAAATCAGGGTTTAGGTTTAGGCACTAGGGTGGAGTGAAGAATTAATAGTAATTAGTACTCATGCTTGTAACCCGAACTGATACTAAGAAGCGGTGCTAAAAAAGAGTTTGGTGTTTGTGTAAATTTAATAAATTTTGAAACCATATGTATTTTATATATTTCCTTAATCTCTTTGCTCATTTAAAGTATAAATAGGTCCATAATATTTTGGAAGAGATCCAAATGTATCTGTATTATCATCCAGAAATAAAGGTTTTACTCTCCCCTCCTTGGTCATGTCTTGTGTTTATTAACAAAAGGAATCTAAGGACCAGTTTTATCCTCCAAACTTTCTCCAGACCCCAGCGTTGTAATCAGGATCTGGAATTAGGAAGGGGTAGTGGTTGAATAAGGGGGAAAGGGGGGGAACAATTCTCTCTGTGTGTTTTCTTTTATTCCCCCTGCTATCACGCAAATTGAAACCGTGAAGCCTGAAAGTACAACACGGAAAAGTATGAAATGTCCAATCCCGTTTGCTCTTCCTACATTTGTTTGTATTTTTGTTGTTGTTGTTGTTGTTGTCGTCCAGTAAAGGCAACCATGTGGAAAATCTACAAATAGGTTAAAACTATGTTTGTTATATTTTAATTTCACAAATGGCTTTATGAAGTTTATTTTACATTATAAATCTAGGCCAAAGTAAACACTAATGTAATTGACTTTTCAAGATAATTACGAAATTATATTTACATCCAACTACACGATAAATTTTCTGAAATGTTTATTTTAGTAAATATTTTTTTAAATAACTTTATATATATAGATCTTTATTGCGATTTGTCCAAACTATTATAAACTAACAAAATATCCGAACTTTTGGTTAACTCTAGGTTTCACCTAATCCACCTATTTTTACACGAGTTAATGACTAAAAACAGCTTCCCAACCAGGATACGAACTCACCAACTTGACATATATGGTTGTGAAACGACTTATTAGCTTTGACACTTACATAGTCTCCAATAGACATAATGTTAGTTGTTTATTATAAAGGTATTACTTGGCTTTTAAATGGAAAAGCATTAATTGTTTTAAATAATATATCCAGTATTATATTAGCCCCTCACCTTGATTTACTCAAATATAAAATATAAATATATATAAAATATAAAAATGATTTAAACTCGATACTTAAACAATAACCATTGGGAGAATATACTGAGTATATAGCTCAACACAAAATAAATATACTTTTATTTGATATTCAAATTTAATATAATTAAACCATTGCATCTTATAGAAATAATGCTTTCACCAATTAAACGTACGTAAATAATAATACCATATTAGTCATGGTGTATATTCTACTATTGTGATTTAAAAAAAATTTAACAAAAGATCTTACAATTTATATGGGTAGGTTCAATAAGCTACATTAAATTGAAAATAATCTAACAGGTAATTGAACGTTGCAATTTTTTAGTATGAAATAAATTTCATAAATCTCACTCTTCCTTTGTAGCTTAAATATATTAAATAATATGCATGCCTATAAATATGGACATTAGTATTTTTATAATAGTTTTAAAATATTATATAGAGCTACCAGTTGTTTTCCTAACTATACGTATCTATAGTTCTCAACCTAAATGAACAACATATTTTGTTGAGAATGTAATATGTAAAAAGGATAAACCTTTGGACTATAAAATGAAGTTCATTCATCTCAAATTTTTAGAAACATTTAAACTCTTATACAATATTTATTCCAACCAATTAATTACCTCACATCCGGCTCCATGGTGTAATGGTCAGTGCACCAGGCTACGAGCTTAGGGGTCTCGGGTTTGATTACCGGCTGATACCTTGGGTAATTTTCCCCTAAAGGGGATAATCCCAACGGTCACCAGGGTTTGGTTAATTAGACTTAAGTTAGGTTAAGACTCCCCCGGCTCCAAAACTTCATGTTCTCTATCATCACATCATATCATTGATGGTACGACGTGTAGAGAACCTCCTATGATGTACCCTGGGTAACGTTCTGTGCCAACAGAGCGACAAATAGTCTACATACAGAGGACTGAATTCGATGTCATGTCTCTTCCAGCCATTATATGCAATACGATTAAAATAAAAGTACCTTAATAATTTGGTAAATTTCAAATTGTATTCAAATATTAGGCTATTTAAAACGTGTTGCACCAAGTTACTAATTGAACATAAAAAAACAGGGATGTATCTACTTTGAAACATTGCAAATGTAAAGGCTAGTGAATATGGACAGTGATGACATTTTTTCAGCAACACTCTTACCACCTGTTCAGGTTATACGTAGTGATGATATAAACCAAAGGGTTTTTTTTGTCAGAAAGGTAACTGAAGAAAAGAATTAATCCCAAGCAGGGAAATACATATTTATTAGTATTTTATAAATATCTTTGTTCTAATTAAAAAAATATATTAGTATCCAAGTAAACTATTACAGATTAACAGGAAAAGTAAAATAGTGTTGTCTCAAAATAAATTGATGCTAGAAATTGCTCTAGTGATATGAAATTATATTTGAAACATATAATTAAGTGGTATGATATAATTGTGTGATTATAATTGGGTTTAGTTTTTTCTAGAAAACTATTGAAGGAGAAAAAGCGTGTTCTACATATATAAAAATTGAAGACAATAGCTTTGTATACTTAGAAAATATTTTTTAGGGTATTTTCCTTTGTCTAACAAGACGTAATTAAGATGAGAAAGAAAGGTTAAGAAAATACCACAACAAAAGTAGAGACAATACAAAATACTCACGAAAAAAAAATGTAATACCTAAAGAAACACCAAAATAAAACCATACAGAACACAAACTTTCTTTAGTACAAAAACAAAAAAAGTTACAAGAAAAATATCTTTAACCAGAACTCACCATATTTCTTATAATAAACAAGAAATTGGTGTTTAGACACAACAAAGGTGGAGGAAAACATAAGAATAGAAGAATAACGTTTCGAGCACTGGGTTCTGTTCTTTTCTTCAGGTCTTTACACCCATTGGAAATTAAACCAACCAATAGGCTGAAAAATATGTTTTTTAACACGCTTGTAGTACATAGGAAATTACCAGTTGATTTAAAGTGTCCAAAATGTATGCATAATCGTTAGTTCGGGTAGAGTTAGAAGATCTTAATTAATTTGTTTTAAATTGGTGTACCTACTTAATTTGTATTTGAAATTTAAGCTTTAGCTTTTTAAGTTTCATGTGTAGGAGTTTAATTATTATCACTGACATGCTAATACTACCCTTAACATGTTAATATTACTTAGTCCATACCAATATTACCTATATTAAATAATAGTAAATATAACATAGCAATATTATTTATAATATTGCTCTATTATATAATAGTAATTATAATATAGCAATATTATTTATAATATGCCCCCATCCCTATTATATATTGATATTAACTATAACATAATAAGAATACTAATATATGTTAATATTACCTATACTTTAAAACCTTCTTATACTACCTATAACATACTAACACTACCTACATTCACCAACATTACCTACAACATTATAATATTATCTACAACAAACTTACATTACCTATATCATACTAAAATTACCTACAACATACTTACAAAAATATTACATATTATCATATAGCTACAAACATTACCCATCACATCACATACTAATATTACCTATCACGTTGGGAGCAGATTATTTGGAACAAAAATTTTTAAAATAGGCAGGTAAATAGGCATTAAAAATATTAGATTTAGGCACCAAAGTAGGTAATTAAGTAAAAAACACACAATAGTCAATGTAAAATTGATTTTATTACCTACTATTTTCTTACCTAAAGCCAATTCACATTGCTGTTGCTTTTAGCACCCCGTCTTACTTCTCGTTCAGGCTAAACGCATAAAGGTATCTAATTATGTTGATATGTTAGGGATTAGAAAGGAGGAATTTAGAGTAAGAGTACTTGCACACATGTGGAGGGAGAGTGAAAACCCGTTTAGTAAAAAAACCTTAATTATATCGAACCGAGATTAGAATCTTGATCTACTATTCATCGGAAGTCTAGTCTACTGCGAGATTGACGCCTTAGCCCATTCGACCACCAAAGCGGGACATATGCTGTTAATCATTAGATACTTTTATAGATTTTTGATTTTCATTAGTGAGATTGGCTACATTTTCAGATATAGTGTTTTTTTGTCATCCCAAGATGTCTTCCACTGCTTACATTGCCATCCCAAGATTCTGCCACTGCTTACATTGCCATCCCAAGATGTCTGCCACTGCTTACATTGCCATCCCAAGATTCTGCCACTGCTTACATTGCCATCCCAAGATGTCTGCCACTGCTTACATTGCCATCCCAAGATGTCTTCCACTGCTTACATTGCCATCCCAAGATTCTGCCACTGCTTACATTGCCATCCCAAGATTCTGCCACTGCTTACATTGCCATCCCAAGATTCTGCCACTGCTTACATTGCCATCCCAAGATGTCTGTCATTGCTTACATTGTCATCCCAAAATTCTGCCACTGCTTACATTACCATCCCAAGATGTCTGCCACTGCTTACATTGCCATCCCAAGATTCCGCCACTGCTTACATTGTCATCCCAAGAAGTCTGACACTGCTTCCATTGTCCTCCACTCAATTTACGCTCATTGGAAGCTATTTAACAAGTGTCGATTTTCCAATCTCCCTCCACGTAAATGCAGGTACAATTCCTCTAAATATAACCTTCATAATCCCTAAAACTATTAGCTTAATTAGAACATAAGCGTATAGCCCAGACGGGTAGTAAGACGCGGTGCCAAAAAGTTAATAGTAATATTAGCAATACAATCACTTTATTGTTACGATGTGGTTCACGGTTGAGTGAACAAAACTGATGCTACTGCACCGGTTATTTTGTTGTGACCCATTTGATGCACGAACAATCGCTTTATTAGCCAAGGAGCTGAGTGTTAGTTCCTTTCAGCTCTTCCTCAGAGCTTAACTAATGACGCTCTCGAATTACCTCTATTCTAGCTCCCAGTGCTAACGAGGCGACGCTTACAGTCTCGCGCAATTTGCGAGCTTAGGGAAATTTGAAGGAAGTCGATTGTCTCGAGGTCTCGTAGGGAGTGTTCGAACCCGGTAACAATCTCTCGTGGGACCAGGTGTTTGGAATACCGGTTAGAGAAGATCTGAAATTAGGCCTCGGGGCCCGGTTAATAATCTGTGGGCATTCATAGTTAAGATGGGATGGAAGGGGGTGTTAGTTAAGGTGGAATGGGACTGGACGTGAGTTAAGGTGGGATGGAACTGGACGTGAGTTAAGGTGGGATTGAACTGGACGTGAGTTAAGGTGTGATGGAACTGGACGTGAGCTAAAGTGGGATGGAACTGGACGTGAGCTAAAGTGGGTTATAACCGAGTGTGAGATAAGGTGGGATGGACCTGAATGAGAGTTAAGGTGAAATGGAACTGGGGTTGAGTTAAAGCGGGGTGTAACTGAGTGTGAGTTAAGTTGAGATGTAACTGAGTATGAGTTAAGGTGGGGTAGAACTGGGCGTGAGTTAATGTGGGATGTAACTGAGTGTGAGCTAAGTTGAGATGTAACTGAGTATGAGTTAAGGTGGAATGGAACTGGGTGTTATTTAAGGTGGGATGGAACTTGATGTGAGCTAAGGTGGGATGTAACTGAGTGTTAGTTAAGGTGGGATGTAACTGAGTGCGAGTTAATTTGGGATGGAATTGGACGTGAGTTAAGGTGGGATGAAATTGGGCGTGAATTAAGATGGGTTATAACTGGACGTAAGTTAAGGTGGGATGGAACTAGGTGTGAATTAAGATGGGTTATAACTGGACGTAAGTTAAGGTGGGATGGAACTGGGTGTGAATTAAGATGGGTTATAACTGGACGTAAGTTAAGGTGGGATGGAACTGGGTGTGAATTAAGGTGGGATATAACTGGCCGCAAGTTAAGGCAAGTGTTTGTCAAGTTTTTATAAAAAATATTTTTGGCCCAAATAAATAAAATAGTATTTTAATAAATACAATTAGTTCAATTTGATGCTAATATTAAATTCAACAGTTCTTATATATACATAATAATCATATTGGCATTTGCTGAGAAAAATTTTAAATGAAGATGAAAAGTTGTTATTAAATTCCAGGACACTCTTGACAGATATTCAACAACTGTTTAGATTACTTATACATGGAAAATTAAACTAAACGTATTTAATGAAATTATATTTTATTTAATGTGTCAAAATATTAATTACATAAAAATGCAAAAATGGTGGCATTAGTATGCGTACCATTTCATTCCACACAAGGGTTGAAGTTTTTATAGAATTGTCTTTTATTTTAAAAAATAATTAAAATAGTGCCTTAAAATATATCTTTAGTTTAAATTTCTACACATAATAATATCAATAGTTCTTAAATCTTTGTCAAGAACACCATGGAATTTGATGAAAAATATTTTTTTTAATAGAATGCAAATTAAAAAGTTTTTATCATATTCCAGGAGACCCACGACAATTATTCAAGAATTGTTTATGGCTGTAAGGGGGTGTGAAAGTCACTTTTAAACATGAGAAGATTTAGTTGAAGCTAAGGTTTTTTTTAGCACTACGTTTAAAATAATTTAGGGAAACCCATCCTAAATAGATCCGAGTGGGATTTTTTAAGCCCTATCTCCATCTCATCGGCATTCTAGTTATATTGCGAGAGCGACTCTTTAGACTGTGTGTCCACCGAAGCAGATTTTTGTTGCTGTCGCGTAACTTTACTATTAATTTCTAAATTATCCATTAAGTGCATCTAAGTAAAGATAAATATTATTTTATCATTATTTACGGTATAAATGTAATTTAATCAATTTGTGTTATTAAAATTCTGTTTAGTGGTTGTTTTAAAAATGATTATATATTGAAATTTATCATATTTATTGATATATTTAAAATTCTTTTATAAAACATCGAAGTATTCTACTTTTCTACAAATAATTCGAAAATGTAAAGATTTTGGTGGGTGTTGAAGTTGAAAGGGAAACTATTAATTAGATCTTTGATTTCGAAGCTTCGTACAAACCTAAATGTGCCTACTTAAGCATTTACTCACTCTTTGACATTAGGAACTTCAAATTCCATAGCCGCATTTGCAAAGATATGCCACCTATTCTCAATTGAGCTAGATCTATCCAGCCCACCTCATTACACCCTATTCCTATCGTGATATAGTTCTATCCAGCCCACATCAGTTCACCCTATTCCTATCGTGAGATAGTTCTATCCAGCCCACTTCATTACACCCTATCTCTATCTTGAGCTAGTTCTGTATAGTCATCCTCATTACAGCCTATCTCCATTTTGAGCCAGTTCTATCCAGTCCACCTCATTACACCCTATCCCTATCTTGAGTTAGATATCACATCGTGATGCAGTTTTACATAATTTCCATTAGAACACAAATAGATTGAGACCAGTTGAACCATCTTACACTATTAAAAAAATACAACACAATTTAAATACATATATTTTATTTCGCACCCCGTCTTACTACCTGTTTAGGTTATACACCTATATACTAATTAGGCTAATAATTTATTGTTAGTAAAGGTTGAATTTAGAGGAAATGTGTCTACATTTACGTGTAGGCAGAATGGAAAACCTTTTAGGAAAAGCCATCCTCAGTACACCCGATTGAGATGTGAACCCCGATCTTCCTGTCATCGACAGTCTAGCGTATTGCTAGAGGGAAGCCTTAGACCATGCAGTCACCGAAGCAGGTGAATTTGAATATAATTATTCTGAAATTAAATAAAGCTATTAAAATCATCTTAACTTGACTGTTTGTTAGTTATGAATGCAGAATGTATGCTTCGATAAGTTTTCTGGTTTGAGTATAGTCGTGGGTCTAGTATTCTGGTTGTTTGACTTTGAGATGGGCTCTTGGTGGCTCAATTTAAAAAAATTATCTTCATTTAAATAATTAATTTGTCAAAAAAAAATATTGAAACTTAATCTAAAATATTACACACATCCCTAAAATGTATTACTTTAAATAAATTGACTCTCACTATTGTGGTCTTGGGGTAAAGTGCTCGCCTCAGGACCCGAAGCTCGTGGGTTCGAACCCAACTAAGGTAGACGGATTATCCTAGAGTGATAATAATCCGTAGCACAACTTCCTTCGAAGGGGAACTAAAGCCATCTGACCCATGTCGATTGTGGCATGTAAAGTAACCCTGGAAGATATGGGAAAATACATTTTCCTGAAAAATTGGTAGGCTCTTTCCCTCTCACTCGTAGAAATTCTTGTTTGCAGATAAAAATCAGTCGGTTCAGTAATTGCACGTGAAATACCTCAAATAAATAAATAATAAACATATAAATAGTCGTTTAACTAACGGATCAAAATCTTTTATACTATATAATATATCATATAGTAATCTATTACAAAGAGTCTTGGTATTTAATTTCATTAATTTAATTGCTTGACATGAAAACAAATTTGCAAAAAGAACTATTTCAAACATTTTATGCAGTGTCAATTCTTATTATTTAATTATATTTAACAAATTGTATCAAGAAATATTGAAAATCTCACTTTGGAGATAAAACTGTCACCATTAAAAGCTATGGCAATGTCTGGTAGAAAAAAAATTCTATTCATGTTCCTGGCTACAATGATAAATAAAAATAAATAAATATGAATTGATAAATCCAAACAAACTAACTGCAAATACTAATTTTGAAGAGAAGTTCTCATAGATTAAAACAGTTGTTTAACTTTCAAATCAGGTTTTTCTCCATGAAGGTAAGAACATACTAGATTTTGTGTGTTACTGTACATACATTATACATTATATATAAAGCCACATGGCTGACTCACTCACTCACTGACATTAATGTTTACCCACTTCCAGATAAGCTAGAAACTTGAAATTTGGCAAACTTATAGCTTCTAGCCTGTAACCGATGGGAAAAATTCCCAAAAGTTAAAAATCTTAATTTTTAGCCCCCGAAAAAAATTCTAAATGGCGGAGCAAATTTAAAGTCGATGTGGACCTTTCTTTGGAGGTCTCTTGTGGCTAAACGGTAAGACCTATCAAAAAACGGATTGCACCAGCAGCTACGGATTTGGCGAGATCCACAAGTTTGGTCCTGTTACTTTTTATCGTATCTCCATCGATTATACCTTAGATAGAGCTAGACTTTTTGATTTCAGGTGAATTTTGCACACTTTCCACACTTTTTTTAATTTCAAAACAACGCTGGAATTACATTAGTTTACATCCACCTGCAAAGAAAACTCCCAAGCGAGTATATCACTATATATACATATTATGAGCTCATTCACACAAACAATGATCTGAGGGGGTTGAAGAAAGAGGTGGCTGTCATGCGCACTGTGTACAGTCATGTACACTGGGGGCTGTCATGAACATTACGTACAGTCATAGACTCTAAAAGTGGTATTTATTAAAAATATATTTTTAATCCTAATCATATTTATATGAAATAATAACAATGCATTATGAAATTAAATAATTCAAATCTATAAACCAGATTGTCTAGATAAAATACATTACGATAAATAATATGAACAATTATTATCAAACCCAATTCGGTGGCCACGTGGTCTAACTGGCTAATCTCCCAGTAGATCAGACTGCCACTGACGGGGAGATTGAGGTTCAAATCTCGGTCGGGTGTACTAAATTTTTTTTCAAAATTGTTTTCCCCACCGAGGTGGGTAACAATCTTCTTGTTGACAAGATTCTTCATGATAAAAATAAACTCACTGTTAGTTTCATTTTGCAGTCCTTGACCTATGAATGAAAAAAAAAATAAGGGCATTATTAAAGATTATGTACTATTGTATGTATAGAGTTTGTAAGTTATCAGTTATTAATTTGATGCTGACTAGAAAGTGCAAATTTAAATAAGACGAAACCCTATTTTTTTACTATTTTTTTAAAGTTGGTTTTTTTTAAGTGTAATTACTGTAACTAAAAGATACAAGTCCATTATAGGTTTAGTTAAAAAACAATTTCTAGCAAACTGTTTATTTTTTATTTCCAAACTAGAAAATATTATATTTATTTTGTTTACACATATATGCTACCAAATGCTAGTATGAGTGTAGAGAAAAACAAATGATTAATTTATATACTATCCCGAAGTTACTTTCGGTCCAATATAAAGCCTTACCCACTTCGGTGGCCTCATGGTCTAAGGCGCTGATGGGGAGATAGTAGTTCTATCCTTATCGTGTGCTCTGAGAGGGGATTTCCTAAATGGTTTCCCACACTCTCCACTCAAATGCGGTTACACTTCCTATAAATTTAACCTTCCTCATCCATAGCCCACTAGCGTAATTAGTACATAAGCATATAACCCAAATAAGTAGTAAGACGTGGGGCAAACAATAATCTAAATCCTTATTTATTAATATTATACTACTATACAGCCACAGGGCTGACTCACTCACTCACATTAATGTTTATGTTTAATGTTTAATGTTAGAAACTTGAAATTTGGAAAACTTATAGCTTCTAGCCTGTAACCGACGGGAAAATTCCAAAAAGTTAAATAATTCAATTTTTAACCCCCCGAAAAAAATTAAAAATGGTAGAACAACTTTAAAGTCTGTGCGGTATATACAATACCGGTAACTTTAAGATGTTAAGTTCAAAACAACGCTGGAATTACATTAGTTTATATCCACTTGCAAAGAAAATTCACCGGGGGTTTGGGGGCGGAGCCCCCAACGAGTCAAGTGAGTAGCAACTATACAGAGAATACATAGGCCTAAATTTAAGAATGATTTCTCATTTCTTTAAACACAATCGAATTACAGCTATAGAGGCCCAGGATAATCCTGCTCTGTCTTGGTCAATGATGATTCGAGAGTTTGATTTGGCTTATAATGAGTGTACCCTTATTTAGGAATCCCTTATGAGTGTGTTTCTTTAAGTAGGGTGACTCCGACATTTTTGCAACCAGCGGCATGCACTTAGATGAATGGTGCTGATATCAATAATAATTATTTTATGTACAAATCTATATTTATACATAAAATAATACAATAAATAGCTTATGTTACTTTAAAGTGAGATGAAAAAGATGATGTTAATTAAAAGCTTTTTCTTTTTTGTAATAAATCTCTGACAATAACTATGTAAGAGTTGACTCATTTTTATCTTCTCATAATTTTCGTGAAGAAAAATTAATTATTATCGTTTTAAAAAGAATGAAATCATATGTAGATTTCAACTGACTTAAATAAAATTGACCCGCTTCAATGGTCTGATGGTCTAAGGCGTCACTCATGTTGGACTGGCGTGCTGATGAAGGGAAGAATGAGGTTCAAAACCAGGTTGGCTCTACTGAAGATGTTTTTCCTAAATGGTTCCCCACTCTCTTTCCATTCAAATGTGGCTAGACTACCTCTAAAATGCTTCCCTCCTCATCCCTATCCCATTGGAGTAATTATCATATATAATAATAATTTATTTAAAATGAAACATAATATAATATAAAAATGGTGTATGTACAGTTTCAAAAAATTGAATAGGCGAGCGTAAAGATTGATGTTTTTTGCTCCACCTCTTGCCTACCTGTGACGTCACGGAAAGTCAAGAGATAAATTTTTACGATTCATTCAGTGTCTTATAAAGATATAACGTTGAAATCAAATCCATAAATTATTAGATAATTCTAAAAATAGTCTTATATTGTCAAACTTTTCTTATCTTGAAGTAGTTTTTTTGTAAACGTATATAAAAAATAATCTTAACATATTAGTTTATTTGGATTATTCACGATAGTGGCTTTTATGGATCTTCTTGCTGGGATTGAGATGAAAACAAAATCCATGAAAGCATTAATCGTGTCTACCAAGAAAAAGAAATAAGAAGCATCTAATATTTAAATTCAAGACAATGCTATCCAGGCACAATTGAGTATGTGACTATTTATACTCATCAGAGAAAGAGAGGAATTGTTACAGCAGATAAAACAAGAGGTTTTACAGGGTGAACCACTCATTTTTCCTCATCTATTTCTAATTCGTACATTGTTTCTTAAGTGCTTTGAGTGCTTAAGTGCGTCAAGTTAAGATGCAACCTGCTTCGCAAAATAACTCACAACGTAGACAAAGTTCTTAAAACTCATCTTGATATTTATTAAAACTTACTCCTTAAGAATAAGAAATTATAATTTAGAAGAAATGTACTCGCATTTGCGTCGAGGAAGCGTATAAATCACTTTTTTAAAAAAACACCTTCAGCTCATTGATACAGGTTTCAAACCCCGACATCCCTTTCACCGGCAAGCCAGCCTGAGCCTTACATTGATTCCGTGTTCCCAAACGTTGTGGTGATGAGAAGTAAATCAAAAAGATGATGTGGGGAAAATATTTCCGAACTAGTGTATTATCAAAGAATTCTCGAAGATCTAGCTTGCACCTGCTTCTAGACTTGAGCTCGTAAATTTGTGTGGAAGATATTACCGGCCTGGTTCCCTCAGGATGTTTGAAATACTATGTGTACTACCTCTCTTGAAAAAAAATATATATATAAAATATATCTTTAGAAATCCAATATTAGGATTTGCAAGAGTTCAAGTCTATTTTAAGATTTATCAAATATTTGAGTTTAACTTTAAACAGATAAATATGAAATAGATTATATACTTTTACAATTAAAAACTAGGTTGAATCTAGATGAATGTTTTTTGATTTGTATAAAAAGTTTTAAGAATTCGACTTCCAAAAGAAAGATAATTACTTACTTAGTTTATGCCAACTCTAAAATTCATTACCGAAAACAAAAAAGCATGCCACCTACCCCTATCTTGAGCTAGTTCTATCCAGTCCACCTTATTACACCCTATCACTATCTTGAGCTAGTTCTAGCCAGTTCACCTAATTACACCTATCTCTATATTGAACTATTTCCATCCAGTCCACCTAATTACACCCTATTCCTATCCTGAGCTGGTTCTATCCAGTCCACTTTATTACACCCTATCCCTATTCTGAGATAGTTCGATCCAGACCACCTCATTACACCCTATCTCTATCCTGAGCTGATTCTATCCAGTCCACCTCATTACACCCTATCTCTAACTTGAGCTAGTTATATCCAGTCCACCTCATTACACCCTATCTTTATCTTGAGATAATTCTATCCAGTCCACCTCATTACATTCTTCTCTTTCAGGTCCATTCTAATGTTATCCTCCCATATGTGCCTATATTTTCACAATGGTCTCTTCCCATTGGGTTTGATATTCAATACCTTGAACAAATTTCTAGATTCTCCAAAAGAAATACATAATTTTTAATTATATCATTGTTTTCTGTTTAAAAATGTAAATGCCTAAAGAAAAGGACTGATATATTAAAAGGGCTGTCTACTGAAGCACTGATTTTTATTGTAAGCGTTTAGTGGTCCCGCTGCAGTTAAATGAAGTTTATTATTTGAAAACATGGCGTAAGCCAAAATGGATACGAAATATTACTAACATACATATTTAAGGGTTTAAAACAATTAACTAATTTTTAGTGGCAAATTTCCAATGCATTTACTATATTGAATTAACCTAAATAGTGAACTTTCTTTAAGTTTCTTTAAATAAAAACAGTAATTTGTGGTTTTGGTCACAACCGGATATTGTAATTTATTTGAAACTAATTTTGGCTTTTGAAACGAAAAAGCTAATAATTCCACAAAAACATTGAAAAGCGAAAATTTTCCCTTTAAATTAACCGTTTTGTCCAACACTTATCTCAGTGAGTAGCATATATGTCTACTGAGCTAAGGGTCTCGAGTTCAATTCCTGACGTGGCCGAAAAATGTGTCATTGGTGAAAAGTGGGTTTACACTTTCATAGTGATGAATTAACGACTGGGCGCTGGGTGTGTGTGTGTAGTTCTAGATTTAAGTAAGTTTATAAGTCGTGTGCAGATATAATCAGTCGATTCAGAAAGATAAATTAAAATATAATTAATTAACTGTCTCTATCAAGTAGAGGAAGGGTTCAAGTGCTTGATTCTGACCTAGGATGCCAAGGGTACACTCTACACCAGAAACACTCAGGATAATAAATTCGCACAGTTAATTTCCATAGTTGGCAGCTTGCCTACGGTCAACTTAAGCGTAGCCAGCATACATATTCACTAAAATGTGCCAAATGCGGGCTACTTCAGTCAAAATAACATTGGTGTTAGGTTTTTATTATATTTACTATAATCGTTAATACCTAATTTAACAATATGAGACCCGCTTCGGTGGCCGCATGGTATAAGGTGCTACTCTCGCAATAGACTAGACTGCCGAAGACGAGGAGATCGTGGTTCGATCCCGGTTGGGTGCAATGAGGGTGGTTTTAGCCTAAATGGTTTCACACTCTTCCTCCACTCAGATACGGATGCACTTTCCCTGAATTAAAAACTTTCTATTCCCAAAACATTAGTGTAATTAGTATAACCCGAAAGCGTAGTAATACGCGGCTCTAAAAAAATAGTTTGAACCACAATGGCACGCAGACCAAAATGTCAAGGTTGTCTGACTTATATCTGATGATGAAGAGGTTGAGGAAGAACTCCAAGGTGTGTCTATCTGTGCATGGATGACAACCCTTGAAAAACAAAATAACCGGCACCATTGTGTAGTGAACAGTGCATATGGCTACGGGCCTTAGATTCCCGGGTTAGATTCCCGGCTGGTACCTTGGGTGTTTTATTTTTCCTAAAAGGAAAACTACCCCAAGGGTCACCAGGGTTTGTTTGGTTATACTTAAGTTAGGTTTAACTGTTTCCACCGGTCCCACAACCTCATACTCACTATCACCATCACCTTATCTCATCGGACATGTAAAGAGCCTCCACGGAAAGGATGTACGATTAGTACATTCGAACATCCCCTGGGCAACGGTACATTAGAACTGGCTGATCTTTCCACCAACTGGGCTACGAAGGATGTAACCGAGAGGAGCGATATTATAATGATAAAAATAAGTGAGAATGTTTGAAAAAATATCGTAAAAATTTGTAGAAGTCAACCATAGGAAGGTTAAAGTTTATTGTACAATCATATTGAGGTATGTATTTGGCGCAGGCACTTTATCATAACATTAATACCAAGTGTAAAAGGACACATATATTAATGGTTAAATACAAGTTAAAGATAAATTTGAACTATATTTAAATTTCTTCATAACGGAAAAAATGCAACCACTGACCTGTAGATAGAACCGGATTTTTTAAATTACACAACGTATGTTATATGCGTTTACTTTGAATAAGCCTATAGGTAGGCAGAGTACTATGGACTCCAAAATAAACTTTAAAACATTAATGATATTTAGTGTACTTGTAAAAATCGTAAATTAATCTAATAAGGTAATAAGTAACGTTGGTGAGGGTGTTTTATCATAAATTCCCTCCATGCAAATATGGGTGCTTTTCCTCTAAAATTATACATTAAAAAACTAACTTGTATATTTAGTTAAGTACAGTGTAAAAACACCCAAAAACATATGTATAATATGAATAATATTTGAATATAAAATTTCAGTTCATTTCAAATCCAATTGTAGATAAAAAGAATTTTTTTACCTGTTTCAGTGGTATAATAATTTAATTAATCACTTTCGCAATTGACTGGCCTGTCGATGACGGGATGATTGGGGTTCAAATCCTGGTCAAGTATACTTAGGTTGTTTTACCGACAGTTATTTTCCACTCTCCCTCCACGCTAATTTGGGTACACATTTCCTCTAAATTAAAACCTTCCCCATAACCAAACATATTATATGTATAGGGTGACCTGGTGGTCTAGGGGTAAGGTGTCGGACTTCTATGCTGAGGGTCCGGGTTTCAATCCTCGGTCCCGGCACAAATTTATCTGATTGCCAAACCCTTCCTTCACCTCTGACAAGATGTGTATTAATCATAACTTGTGAATGTGTGGAATGCCAGGCCTCCACCGTGGTTCAGATTCCACGTTAAATTGTAGGTCCTCCATTTCATCTCACAATCACCCTACCATTGCACATTAGCGTAAGTGCGTACAACCCGAACGGGTAGTAAGACGCGGTGCTAATAATAATAATAATAATAATAATAATATATGTATAGCCCGAATGAATAGTGAAACGCGATGAAAAAACATTTTTTTTATTAAATATAATTTTAATTTGAAAGTCCAAATCATGGATAGAACTGGATAGAACTAGCTTAATATAGGGATAGGGTGTAATGAGGTGGACTGGATATATCTTGCTCAAAATAGGGATAGGGGCGTTCTTTTGTAAGTACTACAATTAAATTTCGTTTTCCCAAGGCCATAGAGTAAGTCGATAAGTAAATCCAAATCGGTTTTCTGCTAATATCCCAACTAAAGAGCTAGTCTATAAACCAAGTAAAACGGCAAATTTCACTCCGAGGTGCCTTGGAAGATTATATCCTAGATCTCCTGTGAAATGGGATTGGAAACATCTCTCCTCCTATTTCTCACACTCAATTCGTCGTAAAAGGTTGTGGGGTCTGGGTCATTCCCCACTTTCCTCTTTGTAGAAGTGATAAGTTAGATGTTTAAGGTCGGGTTGATTTTAGTCTGGGTGACACCTGATTCGGCCAATGGGTCGGATAGTTGGCAGTCAGCCAAACAGTGCTCGACCAGATTCAAGGAACCTCCAGACACTCCGGAGATTAGTGGACAAGTTCAACAGAGATTGAAATAGATTCTGAAACTCTATCCAAATTATTCACCACTGAATAGATAGCGATCAGTGTTAGATCTCTGCACCACTTGGTCTGATTATTGAGAGATGAATGCTAAGTTGACGTTTAAAACAGAGCCAAAGTGCTATTTAAACTAATCAAAAGAATGGACATTGCGAAAGGAGTGTGCAAATTACACGATGGGTGATTGATGTGGCTACATTGTTCCACGAGGATGATGCCTTGGATTGTATTAGCTTTAAAAAATTCCTAGATAATTGACTAAATTAATCAATGCGACCTAACTTTACCTAACCTAACCTTGCCTATGCACAAACAAAATATCTATCAAGTTACTAAATGTTAAGAAGACATTTATTTATTTATTTGAAATATTTAACGTGCATTTTCTCTACCGATTGATTACATCGGCACACGAGAATTTCTATGAGCGAGAGTGAAAGGGATTATCAATTTTTTCCGGGATAGGTATTTACTTATTCCAGGCTTAGTTTACATGCCAAAATTGACTTGGGACCAACGGCTTTACTTCACCTCTGAAGGAAGTTGTGCTACGGATTTTTATCGCTCAAGAAAAATCCGACGACCCCGTCTGAGTTAGAACTCCCTAACTTCGGGTTCTGAGGCGAGCGCTTTATCTCAAGGCCACCAAGGTCGTCAATAATAAATTTGAATGATAAACATATATTAAATAATAAAATTAAAATATATTAAATTACAAAAAAAAAATTGTATCCAAAATATACATATTTTATCACATGAATAAATTTAAAACTATTTGGCTCCAACCGTTATCGAAAAGTTTTTATTATTTTTAGTGTGGTCATCAAAGTATTGAGTGAGTGTACCCGAATGGTTAGTAAAGCGCGATAAATTTTTATTTTTAACATAACAATATTAATAGGTCACCAGTATACAAACATATCAAATAAAGGATTATGGATTTACAGTTTCAATATTACATCATTACATTATTATTGTCTTATATATATATATATATACACTAATGCAATTTAACGAGAAAATTTTGATTTACATAGATAAATTACTTGATTCCCTTAAACTTATTTTAGCAACTCGGCTTGCAATCTATTAAATTTATACAGAGGCCTTAAGGTTGGAGATTAGGGAACGCGAGAAAAGGTATTTCGGTAGTTTTTATATCAGCACATTTTATGGACATAATAATTAACATATTTATCTATTAGAAACATAGTTTAATTTTCTTCACATGATGATATCAACAGTTCTTGAGCATGAGCATATTAACATTTGTTGATATACTATTTAAACGAAGGAAAAAATACGTAATTGAATTCAAGAACTCCATTGACAGATATTCAAGAAATGTTGAGGACACCATTTGAAGAAAATTAAACTCTATGTTTGTACTGGAGAATTATTTAAAATCTATTTCGGCCCCAAAAAGTTTTGATACAAAAAAAAACTGTAAAAAATACTGTCCTTAGCTCGCGTAGCCTATACTTACACCTAAATAGGTGAATTAGGAAAATTTTGTTTTAATATCTCCATGTTGAATCCCTAACATTATCTAACAACTGCTTGCATTCCTTAACTTGTAATTGTTCACGAGAAACTTTAATCCGTGGTGTGAAAAATAATTAAACGTTCTGGCAGCATAATTTATCTTGTTGATGGCTTCCAATATATTTAAATAGTTATCTAACACATTTTTATGGGCGTGCTGACCAACATAAAACAACATTTTAGTGAAAATATTGGCACCCTTATGGCTAGAAATATGTCAAAGTAAAACCAAAATAACTTTATTTAAATTATTAGAATGGACGTAGGAAATTTGTATGACAGAAATTGAAATATAAATTGTACTTTAAAATTTATGACATTATGAAATATATTGTTTTATTCACCAAAAACTATGAACGAATACGTATCATTTGTCATTTTGAGCACCCCTAGTCTCGCAACGGTGGTACTAAAGGCGATATAAAATGCAAAGAGGAAAGGTCTTTGTAGGGGTAAGTTTGTGTGCCAAGTTTTGTTGAAACCATTCATAAATAGAAAAGTTATAGCAGAGACAGACCCACACTCAGATAAATACAAAAATAAAAAATAATTAAAAAATAACAGAGTTCCATTTGAGTTAGTCTCTTACATAACCCTTAGTAATATGAATAAAGCAAATTTTAAAGGTTCTTGTTGCCCGTTGAGAGATCATTTTTTTATGACTCAATATTCGTGTATTATTTCATACGTTTGAACCTCAATCTCCCCGTCATCGAGAGTAGCGCGTTA
The DNA here is from genome assembly GCA_033556935.1 of Timema podura. Classification (NCBI taxonomy): domain Eukaryota; kingdom Metazoa; phylum Arthropoda; class Insecta; order Phasmatodea; family Timematidae; genus Timema; species Timema podura. The sequence goes on from JAVRXN010000010.1 coordinate 113,551,188, forward strand.
GATCACGTGGCGACCTAAGAGGTTAGATCATTGGTTGTTAGTAGCATTGTTTAAGCTCTAAGCATAAAGGAAGAAAATATTTTGCCAGATCTACCAACGAAATTTGTGAGTGCATGATCTATTCTATAAAACTTACTATCTTCACTAGTTTATATAGCAAGTTTTAACGAAAATACTGTAATTATTCTAAATCTATCAACACAGACACGGCAAAGCAAAGAAACAGGCAGATACTCAGGCAAAGATGATCATAATTTATAAAAGTACACCTTTTATGATAAAATTAGGATGAATATGATTTAAATATTCAGTTATAATTATGATTTGCAAACAAAAGCTAAGAAAACAATCTATCATAGAAAGTATAGATCTAGATTACATACATAGCAAATGTTTTTCTAAGTCAAGTTTCCGATAAGTATAGGCATTGATTTGAAAATAAAATTCTTAGAAACTTCGCCCTAATTATTTGTTAAGCAAATTACCAATGTTCTTCTGTGTTTTAATGGCAGAACAGTAGTTAGGCATCTCCTATATTCCCATTATCTTTAATCCCGTTTGTTAAACTGCCCCCTGTGATACCAGATGTATTCATCAATCCCACTTATGCTCACCAAACTTAATGGCCGACTAGCTTGTTTGCTGACACTAGAGGAAATCCTATTTGTCATGTTATGAACGGCGATACCATTGGACATGTTGGTGGTCGTTTATTGGAATTGTTGACCCTAAAATCTAGGTGGATGGCTTATATAGCTTATGGTTCGAGTTTCAAGGTCAAGTGGATACCTTGGGTGATTGGAGGTTGCACCCTGGAGGATGAATGGGTGAATACCAGGGTGTGACAATAGGATTTTTGAAAATAATAGTGGTTACATTATTTAAATCTAAATAATTTATTATACCTTATGTATTCATACATTAAAACAGCCAAATTAACGTAAAATCATCTTCATACAAAGTAAAACAGGTCTGGTGTCTGTGGTAAAAGTTCATTATAGCTCCCCGTCCCAAAAACACACTAAATATTTCAATTAATTCTCCTACAGTTTCTGTAAAATTTTCAACTGAGTTCCTTGCTATAATGTAAAAGTCTTCATAACCTTAGTAAGAGAATTTGTAGCTACTTACATCCTTCATCACCAAATTCCAACCAAAGAATACACGTAATATAATTTAGTAAATTCTTCAACTCTTAACTTTTAACTAATTTAGCTGGAAGATGAATCCACTTTGGTGGCCACGTGGTTTAGGGCGTTAATATCGCAATAGGCGGTTTTGCAGAAGACAGGATGATTGGGGTTTCTAATCCTGGCAGGATGAACCAGTGTGTTTTTTTTTCCAATTAGTTTACCACTTCCTCAAAGAAAACACTAGTATATTTCCTTTAAATTCTACCTTCTTCATTTCTAAGACACTAGTGTAATTAGTATTTACGCGTTTAATCCTAGTGATTGGATAGACGCGGTGAAAAAAGTTTCAAAAATTACACTTCTAAACAGAAAGAATAATAAACGGTACAACCCAATCTTACTTTTTTTCTAATTATAGTGTAGTATAGCTTGAAATAATTTTTTTAATAATAGGTTTTCCATAAATAATCCTTAAGTAAGTCTTCCATATTAAAACAGCAACACAATCTTGTTATTCACAATAAACACTCATTGTATATGAATTTTAAGAAAGTTGCTCAAATATTTTGAACAAATTTCAAGTTTTAAAAAATTAGTTATTCGTAAACTAGCCTAAATTTAGTTTTAATCTATAAAATAAAAATCTATTTTTACTTATCATAAACTATTTATTGCCAGATAATAATTTTGAACCTGATCTTCAAGGTCAATTAAAAAAAATATTTTTTCTCTTATTTTCCATAAATAAACTACCTTTAAATTAAATTATTTTAGAACAATAAGCATATATTATTATTGATCATGTAAAATAGTCACTTGTCAAAAATTTAGAACAAAATTTTAAAGAGATATTTTAAAAAAAATCTAACTTTATAAAAATTAGTTATCATTGAAACATTATAACAATTTTTTTTTCTAAAACCAAATCTATATTATTATTTATAATATAAAATACTTAACGTACACCCATTTTTAAACAAATTGCTAGAACTTTTTTAATATTCAAATTAATAGAAAAAACAGTCATTATTAAACTACCGTTTAGCGAATTTTTCTCTAAAATACAAGTATACAATTTGATTTGTTATGTAAGCCAATCCTCGGATATAGATTTTAACAAAATCGTTAGAGCCATTTTCAAAATATTTCAAATTTACGAAAATCACTCATAATAATTAAAATATGTACACTTTAAAACATTTTACCTGAAAACCAAGTATATAGTGTTATTTAGGAGCTCAAACACTCCTTAGATAGAAACTGTATTTTAAACAAAATCGCTATAGCCATTTTTGAAAAATTTAATATTCAAAAAATTATTTTTTAGTAAACTACCCTTAATATGAGGTCTATAATCAAAATATATTTTAAAAAAATACCAAGGTATTGCCCTATAGCATCTAGATATTAAGTTTGAACGAAATCGATCAAGCAATTTGAGATCTGTTTCCAGGGACAGACAGACACACAGACTTGGGGACAAATAGAGAGACAGAATTGTATAATCCACTCTTTTCGGTTCGGGCACACATAAAACATAAAGGTTCATCATATGATCGAGGTTAACAATTTTCACTATTACAATAATTCCTCTTGATATGTGAAGACAAAAATAGGTTTGGCAATGTAGGCCCAAACTGTAATCATTGATATTTCTATATCCCCATTTTCGTATGAATAGTTGACTGAAAATAGTTTTTTCCTATTTTATAGTAGGAATCGTTTAGAAAAAGAGGCTACCGAATGGTTATTTATAAAGAAATTGGGCTATAATTACGTAATTATTCTAGATAGTTCCTAGTGTAGTGGTCAGAGCCCCTGACTTCTGACCTAGAGGTACCGGGCTCAATTCCCAGCTTGTACTGGTGGATATTTCTTGAAAAGGGAATAATTTCCATGGTCACCGGGTTTGGTTAATTAGTCTTAAGCTGCTTCAACCCATCATACTCACTATCACCATCACCTCATCTCATTAGGACATGTAAAGAGCCTCCACGGAAAGGATGTACGATAAGTACATTTGGGCTTCCCTTGGACAACGGTACATTAGTACAGGCTAATCTTTCAGAAAACTTAGCAACAAATCGATATAGCTCAGTCAAGCCATTATTATTAGTTTCTTAATTAGTTTACCTTTAATTTTCTTTATAATAAACCAATATAAATTAATATAAAAATGTATTAAAAACATATTTTATTTTTAAAACCTATATTTTAAAAAACAAATAACTCCACAACATGTGTGGCTACTCGAAGAAATATTTGTTTTTTAATGTTTGGTGGCAAGGTTCCTCTGCATCATCTCTGGCAACAAGCCACTGCATACCCGATATTTCTCTGACAGCATTGGCGACACTCTACATAACAACGGAAGGGTATGTTTACTATGTGTAGCTTTTGTCGCCGCTTATAACAAATGGTTGAATACATTTGAAAAGATTATTCAGAGAAGTAGTCCCAAGCTATAGAAATATAGAGCCCTTTTTATTTTCCTGCGTATTTTCATCTATATATCTAGTATGTTTGGGACATTCTTAGGGTTAAAATCAGGGCCCACATGACAACAAATATTTATTAACACCCGCTTCGGTGGCCACATGGTCTATTGCGCTACCCTCGTGTTGGCCTAGACTGCCGATGTCAGGGATATTGAGGTTATAATCTTGGTCACTTTTAATGAGGATGGTTTTCCCAAAATGGTCTTTCACTCTCCCTCCAAGCAAATGTGGGTACACTTACTCTAAATATAGCCTTACTAATCCCTAGCACTATTAGGGTAATTAGTACATAAGCGTATAATCCTAACGGGTATTAAGATGCCGTACTAAAAAAAAAGATAGATAAACGTAACCCTTCAACTGATTTCTAATCGATTTTATGGATAAGGCTGAAACTTCTTTTTTATTCAAACTCCAATAGGGTAGCGAACCCAACACCCTCAATCGAGGTCTAGAACACTATTATAAGGCTTCAGAGAAAGAAAGAAATTTTTTCCTAAGAAATGGCTCTAGAATAAGAGTATACAGGATGTTTTTTTTACATAATCATTTATAAGTCTTGTCTTAAAGATCTATTTATTACCAATAATTTTTTCTTAACAAGTATCTGCTGTGGTCTACTTGGTCACCATTTACGGAAAGGTCAAGGTTCGATTACCTAAGTGGTGTCCAAAGAGTGTTTTTATTTTACTGTGTTTACCAATACGACTCTTCCGATGATACTCTCTCTAATAATTTGAACTACCTTCATTGTCCCGATATTTTAATTAAAGCGATTTTTAATAGCACTTGTGTGGACTTACAAAGTAAAAAATCAATTAAATACAAGTAGTCATGATACCACTGTTAATTTTTTTTAGAGCACCGCAGAGTCCTACCTGTTCGGGTTATAGTTTTATGTACTAAGTTAATGGTTTAAGGGATAAATAAGGTAGTATTTATAGGACGTGTACACGCATTTACGTGGAAAGAGAGTGGAAAACAATTTTTGAAAAAACATCCTCATTACACTCGACCGTAATTCGAACCTTGATCTCCCCGTCATCAGCAGTCTAGTCTACTGCTAGAGTAACGCGTTAGACCATGCGGCCACCGAAGCGGATGAAAGTGAAATTATTATTATTATTACCGCGTCTTACTACCCGTTTGGGTTATACGCACTCACGCTAATGTGTAATGGTAGGGTGATTGTGAGGCGAAATGGAGGACCTACAGTTTAACGTGGGATCTGAACCACGGTGGAGACCTGGCATTCCTCACATTCACAAGTTGTGATTAATACACGGCTTGTCAAAGGTGAAGGAAGGGTTTGGCAATCAGAGAAATCTGTGCCGGAACCGAGGATTGAACCCCGGACCCCCAACACAGAAGTCTGACACCTTATCCCTAGACCGCCAGGTCACCTTAAAAGTTATTATTTTTTATCTACCTACATCTATGATAGCACGATCTCACACGTCATTCTCGTGTTGGACTGGATTGCCTGTGATGAAGGGATCGGGGATTGATTCTAGGTCGGGTATACTGGGGGTGTTAATATCTAGAAGGTGTCCCCTATCCCTCAAAGAAAATTCCAATTCATTTCTTATAAATTCTACCTAATTTCTAGCGTAGTTAAATCTGGTATAAACTCGACGGGTGGTAAGGTATGGCGGGGAAAATAATAATAATAATAATAATAATAATAATAATAATAAAACAAATGTTGTGCTCAACTCTACCTGGCTATAGTGAAAATGGCAGATTAGGGTTGTAGGTATTTTCAAACGTTCGGAAGAGAAAAGTTAAAGGGAATGCCTTGAGCTAAGACTTGTCACTTTCAAACTAGGCCAAACTCATCACTTTTGTCGTCTTCATCGCCTCCTATCACTCTTTTCCAAGCACCTCCCAGTCCTATCACCTCCCCTACTTGTGAAGAGACATGATACTTCAATCAGAAAAAAAAAATCTATTTTTTTTATCTTGTGTTTCTAGCGATACTCAAAATGATTTTTTTTTTTACCTTCAGGCCCTTTTGTCGTTGACTTTTTAAGTTGAGTTGAGTGTATTTTGTTACTCATTTTGTGTTCAACTTCATTCTTCTCTTATGTGTTCCTTCACCGTGATGGGATCTACGAGTATTCCGTCTGGTCGTACTGCATAATTAATATCGCTGTGTTTTAATTAATATTTTAGCTAAGCTAAGACCCGCATCGATGGCCACATAATCTAAAGTAGTACTCTCGCAGTAGACTAGACTACTGATCACGGGGAGATCAAAGCTAGAATCTCACTCGGGTGTACTAAAATTATTTTTCACTTTCCCTTCAAACAAATGCGGGTACGCTTCCTTAAAATGTAACCTTCTAAATCCCTAAAACCATTAGCGTGATTAGTACATAAGTGTATATCCCGAATGGGTAGTAAGACACGGTGCTAAAAAACTACGCCAAGGAAGTCTTAAGTTTTATTTAAGCTGCGCATTTACCACCAGGTTTATAAATCTGTTCAATGGAGTATTTAACGCACATTTAGTATATAAATACCAGCTTCGGTCTAAAGTAGTATTTCTCAAAAGTTTTGTGAGGAAGGACGACCGAATGGAAGCTATGCGAGTAGTTGGGATGGCCAGATAGTACAGCGCTCTGATTGGTCGGTTTTGGTCACGTGACCACGCCCCCTCGCTCTGATTGGCTGTTGGCTTTTCCCCCCTCCCCTCTGCTCCCCCCGGTAACGGGTTTTCCCGATGACGTCGTCGCTCTGTCGCAACCCGGTGCCAATTTGGTGGCTTGACAAGACAGGAATAGATCGTGACGACCTTGAATGATGTCGCAACCTCTCCCCCCACCCTACTGTGGTAATGGGTTTTCCCTATGTCGCAACCCGGCGCCAGTTTGGCGGCTCGACCAGGGAAGTCGAGACAGGAATAGATCGTGACATTGAAACCGTGAGTTAGGTCATTGACCCTGGCAACTCTCCCCCCCTGGCAATGGGTTTTTCCGATGACGTCATCGCTCTGTCGCAACCCGGCGCCAACTTGGCGGGTTGGCAATACAAGTCGAGACAAGAATAGATCATGATGTTGCAATCCGTCCCTTCTATGTGGCAATGGGTTTTCCCTGGTAACGTCATCGCTCTGTTGCAACCCTACTTTCCCCCTCCCCCTCCTCCCGCAACCACCACCCGGTGACGTCATCGAATTTAATTATGCACAATCAGGGGCCTCGGAAGCCTTACGGTGATTTATAATCCTCTGTTAGGGGCCGCTATCCCCCACCACAAAAGTCTACTAAAATTGGTTGTTTGGTATCGTCCGTCGACATGCGTGGATGTAGGTATCAGTCATGGACCGAAGGAGTAAGGCAGTAATGTTCCAGAGTCTACGTGGAGTGAGGGAGAGTAGAAAACCACCCCCAGTTCACCAGGGCGAGATTCGAACCCACGACCTCCCCCACCATAACTATATGAGTGACACGTACCCTTTCTAGCAAAACGTGTGGTAAGGATGATTAAGAAAATGTTCCAGAGAGAGAAATACCTACAATTTACACGGTGGGGATTCGATTTCCTCCCGCCAGAATTAGATGAGCCTGACATTTAGAAGGCGTGCACACCGGGACTCAAACCTCTATATCTTTAGCACTTTCTAATGTCTGCTATAGCGGCCGTACTTCCTGCACCCGCACCATTTTGCAGGTCGACCAGGTAGAATGTATACCCGCATTTGCTTCAAACGTCAATCACCGGCCGTCTAGTGGCGCCTAAGAACATGCGACCATAGATGGCACTCACACCTGGACTCAAACCTCGATATCTTTAGCACTGCTAGTGTCTGATATAGAGGCCATACTTCCTGCACCCCTCCCCCATTTTGCAGGTCGACCCGGTAGAATGTGTACCCGCATTTGCTTCAAACGTCAATCAGCAGCCGTCTGGTGGCGCCTTAGAACATGCGACCATAGATGGCACTCACACCTGAACTCAAACCTCGATATCTTTAGCACTGCTAGTGTCTGCTATAGCGGCCGTACTTCCTGCACCCCTCCCCCATTTTGCAGGTCGACCAGGTAGAATGTGTACCCGCATTTGCTTCAAACGTCAATCACCGGCCGTCTAGTGGCGCCTTAGAACATGCGACCATAGATGCAAGTATACAAATTTAGATGGCACTCACACCTGGACTCAAACCTCGATATCTTTAGCACAGCTATTGTCTGTTAGAACGGTCGTACTTCCTGCACACCCGCCATTTTGAAAGGTTGACTAGGTAGAATGTGTACCCGCATTTGCTAAGAGTGAAAAAATCAAACGTTGATCACTCTGTCATCGGTCATCTAGTGACACCTTAAACCATGCGTCCGTCGATGCATTGTGACGGTATATAAAGTAAAAGCAGGCGTTTTATTCCTCGAGATATTTAATGTTCTCATGTGAGGAATGTCGGGCCTCCACCCCTCACAATCATCCTACATTAGCGTAAGTGCTTATAACCGAACGGGTAGTAAGACGTGGCGCTAATAATGATATCACTCTTACATCAATTCATAAGTAATATCGAATTTAATGTTCGCAACTATATTTTGACGTGATAATATATAATTACATAAGTAATATCAGGCTTGAGGGAGATATAAAATATATACTTGTATTTGTGCGACACGGCCGACCTGGATCCAATACCCCCTACCTCCCCTGCTAATAGCCAAGAAGTTAGCGCGTCACTGACAATCAAACCCTCTAACACCGCCTGAATGAGAGATAAAATAATGAAATTAGTGATGTACCCTCATTTACGGAGAGTTGAAATGTGAAAACAGTCAAAGCTATTATTTATGCTTACTCCTGCTAGATATCTTTGACGGGAGTCGAACCGGGGCACTTTTGGCGTAACAATATAGGGTTTGTCGACATTGAAATTTGACTAGAAATAACCAGGAGGATAAAAAAGTATTCCGGGTGCATAAAAAATATGCGTGTTTTCATGTAGAAAAAAATAGCTCAAAATCTTTGAAAAAATTGCCTGTCTAAAAAAGATTATTCAGCCCACGGGATTCGAACCAGACCCCGTGACTGATAAGCACCGATCTCTCGATAAAAAAACGGAACTAGTACAGGGTTTCGAACCCCCTACTAGCTGTTATGTAGTCAGTTCTATCACCTAGTGTTTTCTTATAACTGCTTGAAATGTTTACTCCGGCATCGACGGGGTTCAAACCATGGACTTTTGACGCTTGTCGACCTTGCAGGAACTCAAAACCCTTACACCGCTCCAGTCACGGGGTGAGATGTGCACCAGCATTTGCACGACCGACGGTCCTAGAATCCACCCTAAACAACGCAGGTTGTGTTATTAATTTTAAACGGGAACAAAACAGTACATATGCTAAGATACATAGGTAATAAATATATGTATTAAAATGTTGCAAACTCTGTAGTAGAAAATGCTACTAATAAAGACACGTAAACATTGTTTTAAATACTTATAAAATATTCATTTTTTAGCGGGCCTGCTTGAGAAGCCCCGTTTAAATAACAATAAAGTAATGTATAAGTCTAATTGTAAAATTTTTAATGAGGCAGGCTATTTGTAACGACGCTGATGAAGGAATCGCACCAATGATACATTTTTAGGCCATTCCGGGAATCGAAGCCGGGACCCTTGGCTCGCTGGTCAGGCATGCAGGTTTCGGCTGAATATATTTATTTTTACGAAATACTTTTCTCTAGCACTTTACTACCAGAAATAAACGGGTAAGCCCCAAGACTGCTGCATTTCTCTTTTGAACCATCTAAGACTCCAATTTGACAGTAGACATGGCACCTGACAATGGCCACAAGCGTGAGATAAAAGCTGATGTCGACCAGGTGAAATGTGTAACAGCATTTGCCATGCGTTTGTTGCCCTCTAAGGGACGTCACAGGGCGAGGTGTGTACCCACATTTGCGTGTCATTGACATTCGAACCCTCCAACACCGCCCGAATGAGAGAGATAAAATAATAAAATTATTGATGTACCGTCATTTTTTTCAGGGCTGAAATGTGAAAACAGTCAAAGTTATTATTTATGCTTTCTCCTGCTAGATATCACCGATGGCATTCGAACCCGGGACTTGTGGCGTTTGTCGACCATGCAGGGAATTTAACTCTGGACCTTTTGCAGAGTGTGTGTAATAAAATAAACTTGAACCCTAGGACAGCTACAAATACAGTCCAGGGCAGTTAATGTATCACTATGAACGGTTAAACCTACATTTTCAAGCATACAGGGAATCGAAATCAGGACCCCTCGCAAAGTGTGTGTAATAAAATAAACTTGAACCCTAGGACAGCTACAAATACAGTCCAGGGTAGTTAATGTATCACTATGAACGGTTAAACCTACATTTTCAAGCTATACAGGGAATCTAACTCTGGACCTTTGCAGAGTGTGTGTAATAAAATAAACTTGAACCCTAGGGCAGCTACAAATACAGTCCAGGGCAGTTAATGTATCACTATGAACGGTTAAACCTACATTTTCAAGCATACAGGGAATCGAAATCAAGACCCCCCGCAAAGTGTGTGTAATAAAATAAATTTGAACCCTAGGACAGCTACAAATACAGTCTAGCGCAGTTAATGTATCACTATGAACGGTTAAACCTACATTTTCAAGCATACAGGGAATCGAAATCAGGAACCCTCGCAAAGTGTGTGTAATAAAATAAACTTGAACCCTAGGACATCTACAAATACAGTCTAGGGCAGTTAACGTATCACTATGAACGGTTAAACCTACATTTTCAAGCATACATGGAATCGAGATCAGGACCCCCCTCGCAAAGTGTGTGTAAAAAATAAACTTGAACCCTAGGACAGCTACAAATACAGTCTAGGGCAGTTAATGTATCACTATGAAAGGTTAAACCCTCATTTTCACCCCATATCTGGAATCGAACTAGGGTCCTTGGCTAGGCAAACAAACAAATTATCATGCGCGAAGAAACCGGCCTCGGTACACACGCCCGACAGACAAGCGTGAGATAAGAGCTGATCTCGACTAGGTGAAATGTGTAACATGTTATGTCCAAAAGGTGAAAAATCAATTATTATTCTATAATAATATTTCTGTATGTGACCAATTAATAAGTACTATGATGTATTCATAAAAAATAAACACATAGTTTTGTTGATCACAATAACCAATCTGCAATTATAAACTTTAAACCAAATTGTTCTAATATGTTTAGCAAAATTTAAATTTTCAAAAATAAATTATTTGTAAATTACCCGAAATTATTTGGTATATGTGAAAAAAAGTATGTTATTCTTATAGATCATGAAAAAACTAATCCCTGATTTTAATTTTGAATTCAATTTTCCCGGTTAATTAAAAAAAATTCAAACTTTCTATAAATTGTCGTAAGTAAACTACGCTTGAATTAATTTATTTTAGATAAATAAAGAAAATGTGTTATTGGTGATGTAAAAGAATTCCTCCGATACCAATTTTGAACCAGATCACTCGTTAATTTTGACGTTTTGAAAGCGATGGTCACCGAACAGGCCGCGGAAAGATACATACAGATACCGCACAAAATTGTAAGAAAAGGTCTTGCGACTGTATGTACCGTTTCGCAGAATAAAGTCTACCGGCCTGTGTACACCAAACGGTGGATAACCGATGATTATAATACGTTGCCGTTTGGGTATCAGAGTCCTTGTAAACGCGTTCGCCACGACTAAAAGGTGATCATTTAGATGGGCTGAATAATCATCTTTTTTAGTCTTTCACTCTAGACAGTTCCACTGACATACCATTTTTTCAAAGATTTGAAATTTTTTTTCATATTTTTTTCTGCATGAAAACAAGCATATTTTTTTTTTATTTATTTTATGCAGCCGGGATACTTTTTTTATATTTTTTTTATCCGCCAGTATAAATCTCCACCTACCTGGTTATATCTAGTCAAATAAAATTAGTTGTTTGTATATATTTTAATTCTAGTCAAATTTGTTTGTATATATATTTTAAATTCTAATCAAATTTGAAACCATCTGTTAAAATACTTTTTAAACTGGACTTTATAAAATTAGTACCGAGGCCACTATTCCCGCTACGAGCTCAAGAAATTGATTATTGTTTCCATAATATATATATATAATTTTTGTAAATAAATATTCCACGTATACTTTTTTATCGTATGAGATATACTTGTAAAAAAACACTTTGATTTGTGTAAATAAATATCCCAAGTATACGTTTCATGGTATGAGATATATTTGTAATTAAATATTCCAAGTATACTTTTCATAGTGTGAGATATATTTGTAAAAACCTTGATTTGTGTAAATATTCCAAGTATACTTTTCATGAGTGAGATATATTTGTAAAAACTATGATTTGTGTAAATAAATATTTTTCAAAGTATACTTTTCATGGTGTGAGATATATTTGTAAAAAACTATGATTTGTGTAAATAAATATTTTTCATTGTGTGAGATATATTTGTAAAAACTTTGATCTGTGTAAATAATTGTGTGAAATAAAATTTGTAAAAACATTGATTTGTGTAATTAAATATTATAAAAATTGTTATGTTTGTGTTTTAACGTCTACACCCCCACCCATCTATCCTATAAATACAAGTTCATTTAGCTTATAAGCTCAGTCTTAAACATTATGGACAAGTTGAAACATCCATTTTCGGCCATCATCAGCGGCCCTTCAGGCTGTGGAAAGTCCCATTTTGTAGCCGACTTTATCCGTCACCTGGACACAATGTGTGACGTTAAATTTGATAAAATCACCTGGTATTATGCTTTATGGCAACCGGGATTCGAACAAGACGGGTCTGTCATATTCTGTAAGGGTTTACCGGAAATGGATGACACCTGTGATGACTCTCCTCCACAACTGATTATCCTGGACGATCTGATGCGTGAAGCCAACGAAGTGGTCGTCGATCTTTTCACCAAAGGATGCCACCATCAAAATATTAGCGTCATGTACCTTACGCAAAATATATTCCACCAGGGCAAGGGTCAAAGAGACATTTCCTTAAACGCGCATTATATTGTGCTTTTTAAAAATCCCAGGGATAAAGCTCAGATTCAACACTTTGCACGTCAAGTGTGTCCTGAAAACCCCCGTATTTTACAGGAGGCTTACGCTGACGCTACAAGTACTCCTCATGGGTATCTATTGTTAGATTTTAAACAAGGTACACCCGAATGGTTTAGATATAGAACCCGCACAAATGTCGGGTGCTGCGTGTACCTACCACGCAAAAGCTATAAAAACACCGACACGTCCCAATTACATATCATTTCATAACCATGAGTCCCAAAGTGCTGAAGCAAGCCCCGCTGCTGCGTGCGATGCATCGCATGAACCCACAGCAACGTGTAGCCTTGTTGAAAACGGCCGACAAGAAACTGATTGACTCTGTTTGCGAGTGTGCCTACAACACTTTAAAAGGGAGGGTGCCGTTGAAAAATGCGCAGAAGACAAAGTTACGTGCTCACAAGCAGGTGTTGCGCAAGCTGGTCAAACGAGGAGAGTGCTGGAAGAAGAAGAGACGTCTGCTCGTTCAGAAAGGAGGAGCGTTCCTGCCCTTACTTTTAGCCCCATTAATCAGCGGTGTCCTCGGTTCCTTATTCAACAAGTAGATAATGGAACACACGAAAAAAATGATATTGGTGTCCCCGGAAACATTACACCGTTACGAGCAACACCACCAACAAGCGGTATCGGCCACAAATCTAGTGGTCTCCGAGCTGGACAAGGAAATGGAAAAAATCCTCGCTTCAAAACTTGATGACAAGTCTAAATGGACTTTATACCAACAAGTGCTGCAGCGCTATCTACACTTTAGTCAACAACAACCTCCACCGCCTGAAAATATCACCGCGACCGTCCCCGTACTTCCCATCGCGGCTGTACTCAATACTGTACCAGTACAGGCACGTAAAAAAGCCGAGCTTTTACTAGAACATATTAATTCCAGGGGCGGTATCTCTTGGGACGAAGACGGGGAAGTGAGTATTCACGATACACCTCTCCGTGGATCTAACATTGTGGATTTAGTCAACGATCTGGTCAGAGCAAGAAGACACAGCGAGCCGACGGGGTGGCGAGAGTTTCTCACTGCACTTCAAAAAATAAACATCCCGAAAGAATTTATTGTAAATCCGAAACGTTTGGCGCCCATTAGAGATCCGACGCCCGTACCTCAACCACTTACACCGTCGCAACGCCCTAAGAAGAAGAAACTGAAAAGGGTGGACGAAAACAGGTGGCTGCCGTTCAGAGCTTAATGCCCCGTTTAGCCGACATCTACTACGACCCTTCTCATCCTGCTGGGTTTGCAGGGGCGGCGTCGCTCATAAAGGCGTCCAAGAAAGATCCCGACAAAGTACGAAAATGGCTTCGTGCGCAGGACGCTTATACCCTCCACAAGCCGGTGATAAAAAAGTTTCCACGCAACAAGTACGTGGTGTCAAACATTGACGATCTCTGGCAAGCTGATCTCAACGATATGCGAAGTCTCGGAAAATACAACGACGGTGCTGTGTACTTGCTCACCGTCATCGACGTGCTTAGCAAGATGGCCTGGGCGAGGACGCTTCCGTCCAAGACGGGGAGCGTCGTGAGAGACGCCTTTCGGAACATTTTCAAACAAAGCGGGCGTAAACCTCTAAGTTTACAGACGGACAAGGGGACAGAGTTCACGGCACGTCTAGTCCGGAAATTTCTCAAGCAAGAAGGCGTGCATTACTACACCACTCATAATCCAGACGTGAAGGCAAGCATCGTGGAACGATTCAATAGAACTCTGAAAGGACGCATGTGGCGCTACTTTACCAAAAATAACACGTATCGCTACGTGGACGTCCTCCAAGATCTAGTCGACGCTTACAACGGCGCAAAACATTCCAGTATCAAGATGGCGCCTGCCGACGTTTCAGAAACCAACGTGCTTCAAGTCAGAGATAATCTGTACGGCAAACGGGGCCCAAGATCGAATAGTAAGCCAAAACTCAAAGTCGGTGACACGGTGCGTATTAGCAAATCCAAAATGCTGTTTGAAAAGGGGTACGAAAGCAATTGGAGCGAAGAAATTTTCAAAGTCAGCAGCGTCGTGTTGAGGCAACCAGTCGTCTACAGAGTGACCGATCTTGACGGCGAGGAGGTGGAGGGAACGTTTTACGAACCCGAATTGCAACGCGTACGTCTTCCCGAAACTTTTAAAGTTGATAAAATACTACGTGTCAAGGGTAAAGGTGCCAGAAAGAAAGTGTACGTGCAGTGGAAAGGTTACCCCGCCAAGTTTAATTCTTGGATTCCTGCCAGTTACGTCAGCGCCCTACCATGAAGGACCAGTTTTACCTCACCTTGCCGAGCGATAGCTCTATGGGATATTTCCCGAAAAATACCCTCACGAACTTCACCACGCAACTACCCTACCGTCTTACACTCGACGGCCAGTGGGAAGTAGCTCTCGCCGAATTCCAATATCCGTGTTCTTTCACCACCGTACCCGAGGGCAGAAACATTGTATGGTACAACTGGGTTGACGCTAACGGTGTGGAACAAATATTCAAGGATCACATCCCGCCTGGAAACTATAGCACTATCCAAGAAATGGTCAAAGCCCTAAACGAAATAGAGGCTTTTAAACGGGATTCTGGAGTTGTATTCAAGTACACAAGCACCAACAAAAAAGTGGACGTTGTTTCTTCTTCACCAAATATACAGCTGCTGGAGCTATCTAATCAACTAAGTCTACAGCTCGGTTTCGATCCTAATACTAATCTGATCAAAGTCCCAAAGTCACCGTACGCCGCCAACATTCTACTAGGCTTGCCCTCGCAAATGTACGTCTACACGGATATCATCGATCCTCAGCCCGTGGGTGACATTGTGGCACCGCTTTTACGTATCGTCGGTATCAACAACGCAAACTATCTCTACGGCATACATAAGACAGTTAGCTACGATCCGATGCACTACGTGCCAGTACTTAGAAGAGAAATTGAAAGCCTGGAAATCAATATAAGGACCGACACTGGTGAAGCTGTACCATTCGAGTTTGGAAAAGTGTGCGTGAAACTTCATTTTCGACGCCGCTCAACATGAACTGTCCTTACCAAAGATACTACGTCAACCAGGCTGGAACGGGAATATCTTCGATCTACCACGGTGTTCCCTATCAACGTGGACATGGAATAGGAAGTTTTTTCAGCGGCCTATTCAAGAGCGTCATACCTTTGCTGAGAAGCGGCGCTAAAGCCATAGGAAAACAAGCCCTTCATACGGGTATCGACGTGCTCTCCGACGTCGCCAATCAGCGTCGTCCTTTCAAAGAGGCTCTACGGCAGCGTGTCGGCGAGGCTGGAACAAACCTGAAACGCAAGGCGGAGCAGAAGATCGGCACACTGATGACCGGCTCAGGCTATAAAGGGCGTCGTAAGAAGCACCGGCGTCAGTCTTCAGCCGTTACCCGACGTAAAAAGGTCAAGAAAGAAGCTGTAGATATTTTCAGTTGAAATGTCGTTTCTACACCCCCAGTCCTGCGAGTGTGCCAGCAGTGAACTCGATCTATTTTCAGTCCCACCCACGCAAACCAGTCTCGAAAGCGGACAATGGATCCAGTACAAACCTGTCTCTTCACTCACCGATGATTCACCCATAGAATTTACCGTTACCGGTCAAGGCGAGTTCTATATCGATCTTTCACAGACTATGCTCTATCTCAGGGCTGCCATCGTGAAACCCGATGGTGGCTCTTTCACAGAGGTGGATCAAATCGCTCCCGTCAACAACTGGTTGCATTCGCTATTCACACAGGTGGATGTGTTTTTAAACCAAAAACTAGTCTCACCGCCCAGCAACACGTATGCTTATAGATCGTACATTGAAACGCTGCTCAATTACAACGGTGAAGCTAAAAGAACACATTTGACTTGCGGTCTCTGGTTCGCAGACAGCCCCGGAACCTTTGAGGAGACTAACGCAGGCAACAAAGGATTTGAGGCCCGTCGCAGTCTAACAGCCAAAAGTAAGACGGTGGATCTTTTGGGGTATCTACACTGTGATGTATTTAACCAAGAGAAATACCTTTTGAACGGCACCGAACTCAGAGTCAAGTTGGTCCGTTCCAGAGACGGGTTCAGTCTTATGGCCGTCCCTGAACTCCCACACTATAAGGTTCACATCGCTGAAGCAGGCCTTCTAGTGCGACGTGTCAAAGTAGCACCTTCTATACTGTTGGCACATGCCAAGGCATTAAACGTCAGTCCCGCAAAGTATCCCATCACCCGCGTGGAAGTAAAAACACTCACTATTCCTACGGGTGTACAAGGAAAATCGCTGGACAACGTATTCACCGGACAACTACCCAAACGATGCATCGTGGGCTTTGTATCAAACGCAGCGTTCAACGGAGACGCCACCAAGAACCCGTTCAACTTCCAAACCTACGGCATGAACCATTTCTCGTTGTACGTGGACGGAGAACAAGTGCCGTCGAAACCGTTACAGCCCGATTTTTCAAACGGCAACTATGTCATGTCCTACCACACACTGTTTTCTGGAACGGGTATCCATTTCATGAACGAGGGTAGCGACATCACACGAGAAGCCTTCCCTAAGGGATATCATCTAATGGCTTTCGATCTCACACCTAATCTGTCAGCTCACATGACATCACATTGGAATTTGACGAGGCACGGCTCTCTGAGCATCGAAGTGAGCTTCGCCAGAGCTCTCACCGAAACCGTCAACTGTATCGTGTACGGGGAGTTTGCCAACATC
Organism: Timema podura; assembly: GCA_033556935.1. Lineage (NCBI taxonomy): Eukaryota > Metazoa > Arthropoda > Insecta > Phasmatodea > Timematidae > Timema > Timema podura. The sequence goes on from JAVRXN010000010.1 coordinate 113,568,597, forward strand.
ATCACCATCGACAAGGACAGAAACGTCGTGACCGATTATGGGAGTTAATATAAACGGCTTCCCGCCCCTTACACACGTCATTTAAATCATGGACGTCATTGTGGATTTCCAGAGCTTCATCGACGACAGCAAGCAGTTTATCGTCAAGGAATTGAGTGTTTTATCTGTATGCGGAACATTACTTCAACATTGGGTGTTAAAGCCACCCTTCGCTATAGAGGAACTTTCACCGGCTGCCAAAAAGAAAGCCGACTATATCGTCAACAAACTGCACGGTATTCCCTGGGATAGCGGTGATGTGGATTACAGCCTGCTCGAATCCCTCATCTCCCGCGCCACAGCACGTGCAGAAACCGTCTACGTCAAGGGAGCAGAAAAGAAAAAGTTTCTAGTCAAATACACGCCTACGCCCGTCGTAGATCTGTACGACAGAGGTTGTTCGTCTTTGAAAACACTTAAATTGGGTCGCACCATGTGCATGGCACATAGTTCTGTTTGGAATTTCTGTTCGGCCTCCATCGTTTGGGGACTTCGAGACTGGATGATTGAAGATGGACACGCACACCATAAGACGTGCGCTGAAAACAAGCCCGTGGTTCCGTTCTGTACGGTCGGGTGTTTTCCCTGCTGATCAACTACCCGCAAGAATAGCGCGACCTGCCGCTCTCGTCATCAACACGGATCCACATACCAAGCCTGGGACGCATTGGGTCGCCATCTTTATCGACAAGAACGGCGTGGGAGAATATTTTGACAGTTATGGATTTCCGCCGCGTATAAAGTCGCATCTGGCATTTATACGAAAAAACACTTCCCGCACGTCTCATAGCACGCTACAACTTCAAAGCATAGCCTCGGACGTTTGCGGCCATTACTGTCTCATGTACCTTCTCTATCGTGCCCAGAACATTCCGATGAAAACTTTCCTAGCCCTATTCTCGCCCACCAATCATACAGGCAACGACGCTAACGTGTTGAGATATTACAACACATTTTTCAAGAAGCTAGGCTCCTGCCGCCCCTCAAGAGGCTGCGTACAATCAGCGTGCGCCTATAAAAGGGGCGTCACGGCGGCGTGCCGTCCATAACCGTGACAGTCGTCGAAGCGATGGAAGGTCAAGACGTTTGCGCCCGCAAAGCAAAGCCGGTGAAGCCGCTCGCCATCACCAGTATTTTCAACACTCTGTTTCCGCTGGACGAAGTCGACGCCAAGCGAGTCATCGTAGGCATGAGCGTCAAGAACAACTTTACGCCCTATGTCCAGCTAGAAAAATGTGGAGGGAATTGTGCGGTATTTAACCGTACAGAGTGGCAAGAACTGGGCAGCTACAAGTCGGTCATATCAAAGTTTTTCAGCAACACGCAACCTCCTCAGAAGATTAGTCTGACTAATCATGAAATCTCTTTGCGACGCATGTGCGGTGACCGTATGGTCGTCATCAGCGAGAAACAAGACGCAGGACTCAAACGGGTCGCCTATCTAGCACCTAGCTGGGCACGTCTTTGCGAGGTGTGGGACCTCATCGACGTCGCCGTCGACCGCCGGGATATGTGGTCGACACCGTCGCACGCTATTGCAACGATTTGATCGACACGCTCGTCGTAGATGTATGCGACACGCTTACAGAATCAGTGGATGTCATCGATCTCGAGCAGCCTACGGTGGAAACGCACATCAGAAACCTGGATCTTATCAGTGCTACCTACTATACACGCCAAGTCGTCGGTTTGGACTATTACATGCTGGATTGTGAACTAAAAACAATTTTACTAACGCATCTAAAAGACACTGTAGAAAAACGTATGAAGGAATATATGCGTCATTCTTGTAAAAGTGTATAATATGTATGTAAAACCTTTAATGTATAATAAATGTATGTTTTGTAATATCGTGTTTTATTCAACCAAAAATACCTGTCTGTTCCTTACACGTAATGTAAGCATACATGGGTCTCTAGTTGTCAAGCCGCCAACCTAATACATCCCCACATGTCAACGGTAGGTACCAAACAGCCAATTTTAGTAGTCTTTTGTGAGTGGTAGCGGCCCCTAAGTGAGAATTATAAATCCCTGTGACGTTTCCATCTGTAGAGAGAGGCCCCCCGATTTTGTATTATAAGAGTTGTGCCAATGCTTCCGTTATTCATGTCTCGACTTGTCTTGTCAACCCCGTCAAACTGACACTAGGTTTGCGATGACGTCACCAGGGAAACCCATTGCCACATAAAAGGGGCGGATTGCAACATCATGATCTATTCTTGTCTCGACTTGTATTGCCAACCCGCCAAGTTGGCGCAGGGTTGCAACAGAGCGATGACGTCACCAGGGAAAACCCATTGCCACATAGAAGGGACGGCTTGCAACATCATGATCTATTCTTGTCTCGACTTGTATTGCCAACCCGCCAAGTTGGCGCCGGGTTGCAACAGAGCGATGACGTCATCGGAAAAACCCATTGCCAGGGGGAGAGTTGCCAGGGTCAATGACCTAACTCACGGTTTCAATGTCACGATCTATTCCTGTCTCGACTTCCCTGGTCGAGCCGCCAAACTGGCGCCGGGTTGCGACATAGGGAAAACCCATTACCACAGTAGGGTGGGGGGAGAGGTTGCGACATCATTCAAGGTCGTCACGATCTATTCCTGTCTTGTCAAGCCACCAAATTGGCGCCGGGTTGCGACAGAGCGATGACGTCATCGGGAAAAACCCGTTACCGGGGGGAGCAGAGGGGAGGGGAAAAGCCAACAGCCAATCAGAGCGAGGGGGCGTGGTCACGTGACCAAAACCGACCAATCAGAGCGCTGTACTATCTGGCCATCCCAACTACTTATGCGCACTCCGGGAACACCGGAGCCTCAGTAATAGGGGGTGGGGGTTCAAAACGATGCAGAAAAAAAATAATAATCCAAGCAACTCCATATTAGTACTAGATATACAGGACCAACATTCATTTATTAAATTAAACTTTAAAAACACATTTAATCTTGAAATTACTAAGTAATTGTTGTTTGATTATTTCTAATACTAATAATTTAGATAAACCAGTAAACCAGTACAAAACTTTAGCACATTCAACCTTACCCTCCCCCCGCCCCAGAAAAATTATTTAGTCTTTTGTTGGGTTGTTGAAATTAAATACTCAGCGAAATATATATGTTACAGGAAAAGTAGATTCTCCAGTAAAAGTCGACTTTACCTAGGCCGAGTCGACTCTTACTGGTATTTTTAGTAAAAGTTGATTAAAAGCGAAAAGTGATGAATTTCGATCAACATTTACTAGTCAGAGTTGACCGTACCTAGGGAAAGTATACTCTTACTACCTTAAGTTAGTAAAAGTTGACTTTTTGCAAGGAAATGGTCTAATACCTAATAAAAAACAAATAAAAAAGCAAAACTTTTATGATACAAAGAGAGACATAAATATTTATTATTTATTACAGCACGGTAAAGATTTGTGACACTTTGAATTGCAGAGCTAACCTAACCTAACCTAACCTAACTAACCTAACCTAACCTAACCTATAAAACAACAGTAAACAAATAGAGCTGGGATATTCAAAACAAAGATGTGCGCGCGAAGTCGCATGTGAAGAGCAACATCGCGGAATCAACTTTTACTAAACCACAGCAGGCATAGTTAACTCTTCCTAGGAAAAGTTGATCTGTTTATTCTCTATCAACTTTTACTGATACTTTTAGTAAGAGTCGACTTTACCTAGGCCGAGTCAACTCTCTCTAACATCTACTTTTCCTGTGACATATACACAAAATAGCAAAGAGAGTTTATTAATGTGAAAGTATTTACATTTTACGATACCTCTTTTTATACAATATTTGATGTCAGAATGCGATCATCATCATGTAATATGGATTATAAAATCTAATAAAAAATCATTCAAGAATAAAGTTCTACAAACTAAACATCTCAACAGTTAACAAAACATTTCCTTTTATTACATTTTAGGAATATAGCTTGAGTTTTAGAATGTATAATTTATAAACGATGAAAAGACATAATTAAAAGACTATTTGAAAAGGCCGCATCGAACATCTCAAAAGGCCACATCCCTGCCTTAGACCATTCTGTCACTGAAGCGGGTGATCCTTTCATTGATTTTTTTCCCATCCTGTGGAGCCATATGCATATAATATTAATCATGCTAATGTATTGGGAATGAGAAAGGAACAATTTAAAATAAATGTGAAGAAATGCATCCAGACTTACATGTATGGAGAATGGTAAACAATTTATGGGGGGGAAAAAAACCTTCATTACATCCGGTCAAGTTTCGAATCTAGAGTTCCCAATCACCAGACATTTTTACTGTGGATTCACACGTTCGCCGAAAAACTAGCGCAGAACAGAAACGTGGTCACGTGACGAGGTCTAAGCCAATCACAAGATTTCACCTGATCGGCGCGAGCTGTTTCGCTAACGTTCAACTATTCTCTACTTTGTCCACTCTGCCTGAAATGTTCGACACAGGAGGACCAATCAAATCTCAGAACCAACCATCTCAAATCAGTGCGCATGCGCATTTGACAACGCATGCGCTGTAGAGCTAGAAGTGAGCAGACAGCTTCGTTGGCTGTTGTGAGGAGATTTGAAATAACCCGTTAATGTAAAGCTTGTATCGATGTATTGGATTGTGCCATGACACAGCGTTACAATTTGGAAACAACCATCGGTAGAATGATATAAAATATATGTTTAGCCACTAGAAAATAAAATAGGTTTATAATCAGCTGTTTTAAGTTTGCGTTGCAATGCATTATGGGTCAACATAGAGCGTGTGAATTGCTGCGCTACTCAAGCAAATGCTGCTTTCTATTTTCAGCGAACGTTTGAATCAAGCTTTAGGGTAGTCAAATCTTTCAGACTACCTTGGGCAGGTATTCAGTTATACACGGGAACCTTATCCTGTACATTTGGAATACTACTACATATGTTTTACCACCGATCCAACCAGGATTCGTAACATGTTCAGGATTTGATTCCCGTTACCAAGAGTAATTTTTCAACTATATTTAAATGAATACCAGTTGAAAGGCCATAATCTGATATGAAAGATCATACCAATGTGAAATTAATATTATTTAATCAATGATATTATATTACCAGCTTTTATAATACAAACATAATTCGATTGTAATCCTATTTGGTTTGCCCTTTTGTTACGGTGATTGTGGGATTTGAGGTGGATCATTTACCCACAATGGGGTTCCCCGACTTCTCTCTTTAGGTAGATTATAATCTATTTTATTAGTGCCAATTTTTTTTTATCCTTCCTCCTTTGAATATATCGCATTTATAATTAAAACCCCAGTGCCAGCATATTAACGTAATTAATTGATTGATGAGTCTGCCACCCAAATGTGGGTTGGATGTTCTTCCCATTCATCTGGAGCTGGGCATGAACTCAGTCCTTTGGCTGGTTAGTGCTGCCCACACCATCTGGTGGAAAGCACATGCACTAGGGAAGTTAAGAATGTGCGGTGGTTTCCAGCTACCTTCAGTACTGAAATTCTAAGAGCGAGCGTCAAACGAGCTTACCTATTTTGGCGGAAGGGATCTTTTTCAAGGGATCTTTTACCTACCACAAACGATATAGGATCGACGGTTTTACCTCCCCCCCGAAGGAAGTTGTGCTACAGATTTTTATCTCTCAAGAGAAAATCGTCAACCTCAGCTGGGTTCGAACCCATGAACATAAAAGTCCCAAGGCGAGCACTTTACCCTAAGACTACTGAGATCGACATTATTATTAATATTATTATTATTAGCACCGCGTCTTACTACCCGTTCGGGTTATATGCACTTACGCTAATGTGCAATGAATGGTAGGGTAATTGTGAGATGAAATGGAGGACCTATAGTTTAACGTGGAATCCGAACCACGGTGGAGGCCTGGCATTCCATACATTCACAAGTTGTGATTAATACACATCTTGTCAGAGGTGAAGGAAGGGTTTGGCAATCAGATAAATCTGTGCCGGGACCGAGGATTAGAGATCAACATTAACCTAATGAACACACATATATATAAAATCACTTATTTTTGTGAATAATTATCCTTAGTGTCATTTTGAGAATAAATATATATATATATATTCATGATGAGGTCAAGTGAGTAAAGTTAGAAGAATAGATTTTTTAAGAAGGGAAATTTGAAGAATATAAATTAAAATCATTTTGTGTACAACCTGAACAGGTAGTAAGACCCGGGGATTAAAAAAAAAAGGTTGAACCTACTTAAATAGTGGGCAATGATGTACTACTATAGAAAAAACTATGTTTTTGAATGAAAGAAGAACATTTCAGATGCAATAAATGCAAACAGTTCCTTATCCTAATCCTTTTATAATTATGCTAGTGGGGAATTTTTGAAAAGTTAAACCTTGCAAAATTACACCCACGCACGTGGTTACACGGTTTAAGGCGCCAAACTTCCAATTAACTGGAATTCTGTTGATAAAGAGGGCAAAGCTCAAATATCATCTGGATACACCTTTTGTTGAATTTCCTATCCCTTCTATTAGCTTCTGCGGATGCATTTTAATACCATAACCTACCCTTTAAGCCGCTAAGTAGAGCATGTCTTTGGATGGGAGTGTTAAGTACGTGAACAAACTCGGTGTTTTTTTTACAGATTTCATATCAAAACTTTTTTGGCTAAAATAAATCAAATATTGCTCCAGTAGAACTATAGAGGTTAATTTTCTTCAAAAACCTTAATTTAAAGGTATTTCATCTAATGCCGCTATTTTCTAGACAGATATTGTATTGACTACTATAAAGCCACATGGCTGACTCACTCACTCACTGACATTAATGTTTACCCACTTCCAGATGCACTAGAAACTTGAAATTTTGCAAACTTATAGCTTCTAGCCTGTAACCGACGGGAAAATTCCAAAAAGTTAAATAATTTAATTTTTAACCTCCCCAAAAAATTCAAAACGGTGGATCAACTTTAAAGTCGTTGCGGTATATACAATACAATACCGATAACTTTAAGTTGTTAAGTTTAAAACAACGCTGGAATTACATTAGTTTACATCCACTGTAAAACTCACTATATACAAAACAATAATTTTTACCGGTCGCTCTTTATGTTTATGAAATATGGTCTATAAACTTACATGACGAGAATAAATTAAAGAGTGTTCAAAATTAATAGTGTTCAAAAATAAGGTTTTAGGAACATATATGGATCAAAAATAAATTAAGATGATGCAAAGTAGATGGGGTTACATAATAATAAGTTACATAGTTACATATTCATCACCAGATATTTTAACACTATTTCTTACTAACTGTTCAGGATTTACTCATCTGTACTAATTCCACTAGTGAGTTAGGGAAGGTGAATGTTGAATTTAGAGGAGTGTACCCGCATTTGTGTGGATGGAGAGTGGAAAACTATTTTTGGATAAACCACACCAAGTACACTCGACTGGGATTCAAGCCCTCATGTTTCTGTTATCGGCAGACTAGTCCAACACGAGAGTGACGCCTTAGAACATGCAGCTACCGATGCAGGTACCCAGATATTGTTAAGGTAATTGAATATCAAACTAGCTTCAAGGCAAACATACGGTGTAATGAAATGGACTGGATAGAACTAGCTCAAGATAGGGATACGGTGTATAGGACTGATAGACTAGCTAATAGGGATAGGTGTATATGGACTTGATAGAACTAGCTCAAGATAGGGATATGTGGTGTAATGAGGTGGTGGAGGGATAGAACTAGCTAAAGATAGAGATAGGGTGTAATGAGGTGGACTGGATTAGAACTAGCTCAAGACAGATATGAGGTTTTAATAAGGGGGACTGGATAGAACTATCTCAAGATGGGGATAAGGTGTAATGAGGTGGACTGGATGGAACTAGCTCAAGACATATGAGGTTTATTAAGGGGGACTGGATAGAACTATCTCAAGATAGGGATAGTGTGTAATGAGGTGGACTGGATGGAACTAGCTCAAGATAGGGATAGTGTGTAATGAGGTCGATTGGATAAAGCTAGCTCAGGATAAGATTGCTTAGGTTTGTCTCTTTGAAACATACGTATTTGAAAATTTTTACCAAACATGATATTTTGCAATATTAGTTATTATTATTACTATACCCACCTCTATAACTTTTGAACGGATATATTAAAATATGTCAACATAAAATAAGATAGTATGCTTTGAATTTCATCAACAACCTTTCTCTTTACCTAGTTGTATTTTATGAAAATTTTAACAATTGAAGTAGTATCGTGTAACAATAACAAAAACCTTATCTTCAACTTCAGTTTGGACATTTTATCGATGTTTCAATCTTTGCCTTGACTTCGTTTCACATTTGAAAAGTGACTTACCAGCACCCTTATATGTCTTATACATGTATAAAATCAATAAAAATCAAACGTGTGTATATATATATATATATATATATATCGGCAACGCTATCTTGTTTAAAAATATTCTACTTTGAAAATAAATTATATGTTTTCTTTCATTTTTAGATATCTTTAAAACGCTTCCCATTAATTTCAAAACAAGCTCTACATTATCTACCAATGAACAATAGCACATGCATAGCAACCCTCCTTTATAATACACATACACATACACACCATACACATACACATACACACACCACACACACCGCCGTATAGTTCCAAACAATGGCACATGGGGTGGGCAATAGCTAGTGTGCGTCTGCTCAGGGGGGGCCAGACTTCGAGCTCCAACTGGGTGAGCTTGAGGGTAGAGGATACTATGTGGGTTTTCACATACTCCCCCCCAGTTGTGTGAGGAGTATATATATCGATCCCCCCCCCCCCACAAAAAATAAATAGTACCTTGCATCGCACAGTATTTCTTTTTCTTTTATCTTAATAAAAATTATGGATTGTGTAAAAAAAATCTTATACGTTTTTGCAGAAACACTCCACCAAAGAACATAGTTTAAATAATATACACTTTTACAGAAACATAGAAAAAAAGTATAACAATCAATTTCAATTGTCAAAACCACCACCAAAAAAATAATATATATATATATTTGCTAATAGCTCATAAAATATTGGTTTTATAAAATTATATTCCAAATAAAAAATTTTAATATTTAATATTACTATAATTTTTAAAACCATATGTTATTTTATATCTCAAATAGCTGCAGAGATACAATCAAAATTTAAAACTTATGATGATGTAAAATACCCTTAAAGTAATATTTATGGATAAATAAAAGTAATAATTTTAATTGTAATGCTAAACAATACCTATATACAAATTTTAACCAAAATAGTTCAAACAGATTTGGATAAAATCAACTTTTCTTTTTTTTCTCTTGAGTAAACTACCCTTAATTTTAGGGTTAGATATATAATTCCAAAAACCAAGTTTCGGCCTGATAGGTAAAGTGGTTTGGGCTCTAGACTTAGATACAGACACACAGACAAACAAAAATACAGCATCGCGAAAAAAAAATGTTTTCTTGGTTTCAGGGTGTCATGAAACGTTAACATTTATCAAAATCTGGTGATCGATTTTATTTTTACGATCACAATAATTCTCTCCTAGGGGTCGAGAGAGATTAGAAATAAATGTTAAGTACATCGTATTATGAAATAATGGCCTGTTATTATCATTACTATAGTCTTAATATTTCTCTTTGAGTGTAAAGTTGAAGTCTCCTTTAATTTATTCTTTGATAGTTTTCTTTGGTGCTCAAGTTAAAGATAAAACAAATTAGTACTAAATTCAATAGTAGAGTTATATTCATAGAGAATAACCTTTGTTCACCTGGTTTAATATGTCATTCTCGCTATATATATGTCAACATTTTGAAAAAAGATGCCATAGTTACCAACTAGATATCATAGAATTACCAATTAAAATCACTTGAGATCAGATATTAACCGAAAAACCTTTTTTTGAGCGGCTGCCGTCTTGAAACAGATAACCAAATTGAAAAACTATAAGTATTTGCCCATGTTTTTCGGCCTAGGTTCAGAAATGTCCTTGAAAAATGTCGTAGAAATCGTTCGACGCATTTGCCAGATAACGCAAAATAAACATTTGGAAAGAATGACAGATTAAATGCCAAATGGTCAAGTTAAAATATAACCTCACTACACTCTGTCAGTAATGCTATTAACTAAATTTTTCATACTCCCCACAGTTTTATAAACGTGTATAGCTTAGGTCAATTATATATATATATTTTTATTTTTCTCCGCTTTCTACTATCTGATCAGAATATACGCACATTTGATAATTACTATTATAGGATAGTGATGAGTAAGGAAGCATTTTAGAGTTAATCTACTCGCATTTGCATGTAAAGAGAGTAGGAAAACATTTAAGAAAATTACCTCAGTATACCCGACCGGTACTCGAACCCCAAGCTCCCCGTCTTCAACAGGCAAGTCTACTACCACGAAAATGACGCCTTAGACCATTCGGCTACTGAAGTTGTTATTTCACTAATCAACACAGACGCTCAGTATTAGAACCACGTAATGCCAGTCACCCACCCCTATCCCATTCACTCACACACTCACACATGCATACACACACACACAAGCGCGCTCAATGTCTTCTCCCCAGTACAGAACAATAACACTCGCGTCTCTTTCTCGCCGTACTCAATGCCTTCACCATTTCAAAATAAAAAAAATATAAAAAAATAACATATTGCCTACGCTTCGCTAGCCATCGAACACATTTCATTTTCAACAGCTGAGAGCAACAACCGCTCATGTAGATCCCTGTATTTCCAGCCCACTTAGCAAACAGAGCTATGTGATGTTAGGAAAAGACAAGGGATATAATTGCTTTGTTCTTTTGGTGAAGTAACAATGGTGGTTCGTACGAACAATCAGTTTAACATGAGAAGTAACAAACCTACCTTGCATCATTTCACTATTGTATAGATTATAAGTAGGGAACGGATTATTTTGCACCAAAAATGTTAAAAATAGGTCAGATAAATATACTTTAAAAATATGGAATTTAGGCACCAGAATAGGCCTTTAAGTAAAAAAAAAGCACACAATAGGCAATGCCAAAATTAATTTTAATACCTATTATTTTATTACCAATAGCCAAATTCGTATTGCTGTTGTTTTTAGCACTACGTCTTACTTCTCGTTTATGTTGTACTAACTTCGCTAATGTTTGATGTATTATCAAGTTTAAATATAGAGGAAGAGTACCTTCATTTGCGTGAAGGTAGAGTGAGAAACCATTTGTAAAATACATCTTAAATACACCAGACCTAGATTCAAATCTCGATCTCCCCTTCATCGGCAGTCCAGTCAATAATTTCGGGGGGGGGGGGGGGGGTTTGGTGGGCACGTACCCCCAATTGTCGGAGGCTAGAAAAAATAATCAATGCTAAACAGTTGTAGAAGCTATCTGAAGTGTTTTTTATGGCAACATAACCTCCTAACTGCCAGAGGCTAGGACAAATTCTAAATATTAAACACCTCTAGAAGTTATCTGAAGTGTTTTTTATGGCAATATAACCCCTAACTGCCAGAGGATAGGACAAATTCTAAATATTAAACACCTCTAGAAGTTATCTGAAGTGTTTTTTATGGCAACGTAACCCCCTAACTGCCAGAGGATAGGACAAATTCTAAATATTAAACACCTCTAGAAGTTATCTGAAGTGTTTTTTATGGCAACGTAACCCCTAACTGCCAGAGGATAGGACAATTCTAAATATTAAACACCTCTAGAAGTTATCTGAAGTGTTTTTTATGGCAACGTAACCGTTTAAAACAACTTTCTTTGTGGTCTATTAAGAGTCCTGGCTATAGATCCAGAAGTCTCAGGTTAGATCTCCGAGCTTCCAGAATTATTTTGTGAAGCAGTGGATTTAGAACGAGATCAACTCAGCCTCGTGAAGACAAATGAGGAGCTACTTGAATAAAGAAGTAGAAACTTCGGTTTATAAAACTGAGATTAACGATGAAGGTCTCGTTGTGCAACCACATGATACCCTCTATCCGCAAATGTTAGCACTAACATTGCTGACAGTGGTTGCCGCTCGGTCGGTGTTGCTCTATCCTGGGCTCAAGCTATGGATTATTTATAATCAACATCATCATCACACATTTTCCTGTCACTGGCATGGTCTGTCTCAAGAATGAGTTTCTCCATTTACTTCTGTCCTCCCACCACCTTTCTTCCTCCACGCCGTTCCTATCCACTCCTCTCCTCTCCACTCCTCTCCTCTCCTCTCCTCTCCACACTCCATTCATCCTCCTGTCACTGGGTCTTACTCTTGGCCTCCTGCCCGCTACCTCCATTTTGAGCATCCTCCTTGGAATCCTCCACTCTTCCATCCTCTTCCCGTGTCCATACCACCGCAATTTTGCCTTCTCCATCCTATCCTGCAGGGGTTCCTCCTTGAATCTCTCTCTCACCCCTTCATTCCTCACCCTGTCCATCCTTGTCACTCCTAGCCTAATCCTCAGAATCTTCATCTCGCATGCCTGTATCCTGCTCCCATCCCTTGCCTTCATTATCCAAGTTTCCTAAATTTAATTCACCACAATCACCCTCGTATTTAAGTAAAGTTTTCAAACTAAAATACTTACAAATTAATTTTAAATATTTTTGAATGTAAACACAAAACATAAAACTCCTAAATTTAATTCACATTCGAGTTTATTTTATTAATATGTTAATTAATAAGTAGTGGTTTAAATATTTCTCTAATTGGTAAATTTATATTTAATGATTTATTTATTTTTTTAAATAAAAAATGCCGATACTTTTTTCCGAAAATGGGCATACTTTTTTAAAATTTTGAAAAACTGATTTTTTTTCTTCATGTAGATTTTCATCTAATCGTATGTTTTTTTTTAGGAAACTGCAATATTAGGAAATAGTACGCCCTGTACTTCCCTCCCTTTCTCTCTATTTTCCTCCCCCTTCCTATACCACACTTCCAAGTACCATGGATTATGTATAACATATTAAAATGTTATCAAACTTTAACACACTTAAAATGTGTTTGTATTTTTTCTAAAAGTTTATTCTCGCCATAATTCCCCTACGGCACGAGCACTAAGCGCATTAGTGTTCAATGTGTGAAGGTGTCACTTTTCTCCTAGGCTGGACACTTGCTTATATTTGTAGGAGGTTGGGGAGAGTAAATGGGTCAGAATGGAGGGGTAACTAACAGCATTTTTTGAGTGGACTTTAGCCCTATCTACAGACTTTGTATCCGTTAAGTCCGTAGTCCGTAAGAAATTGATGTCACAGAATCATATTGCTCTGTCCACAGAGTCCGTAGATTTTGGTCAACTTTGCACCAATAGCATCGAGAGGATCCGTTGATGACTATGAGTTTGATAGTTCATATCGTGTAATAGATAAAGTTATTAATTAATTAATTAATATTTAGCACCGCGTCTTACTACCCGTTCGTGTTATACGCTTAAGTACTAATTACGCTAATGGATTATGAATTGGGAGGGTTGAATTTAGAGGAAGTGAACCCGCATTTGCGTGGAGGGAGAGTGGAAAACCATTTAGGAAAAACCACCCCCAGTTCACCCGACCGAGATTCGAACCTCGATCTCCCCGTCCTCAGCGGTCGAGCTCAACACGACTAGCGCGTTAGCCAACTACGCCACCGAGACGGGTGATAAAGTTAGTGTTATTGTTCTTAACCTAAATTTCAAGTATATTCTGGATGTTTTCTCAAAAAGTTGCTTAGACTCTTTTTTAACGATCAACTGACTGCTGAGCGGTTGCTCCTTTCTGTAAATGATTTTCTTTCTAAAAGTTTTATTGGATCAAATCTCTGACTATCACATTGGTTGGCATGTTCACATGATTAAGGATACGGACGGTGTGGACGCGAATATAATATTTCTAAGGACCAAGGACCACGGAGTACGGACTTACGGATACAGAGTCTGTAGAAGGGGATTAAGTCGTTATACTCGTGTTCTAGTTGTTCACGATTGATGGAGAGTTTGGGATTGGAATATCACCCTGTTGCACTTTGGGTAATTTTCCTCTTGCAATGATTTCAACGGTTATGAAAACTTTAAAATCAATTTTCAGACACACTATTTCTAGATGGATAAAATATTTATTGAAAGTTGGTCAAAAAGCATAAAAAAAGGAAGGAAAAGGGAAAAGTCAAACAACACACATTTTCCAGGACAACTACTTTCATAACAAGCTTCGGTGGCCTCATGGTCTAAGGCGACACTCTCACAATATACTAGTCTGCCAATGACGGGGAAATCGGGCTTCAATCTCGGTCGGGTGTAGTGAAAGAGGTTTTTCCTAAATGTTTTTCCACTCTCCCTCCACGAAAATGTGGGAATACTTCCTACAAACTTAGCCCTTTTAAGTCCTAAAACATTAGTGTAATTAGTACAGGCGTATAACCTGAACAGGTAGTAAGACGCGGTGCTAAAAAAAATACTTTTATGCCTCAAACCCAATAAGAACCCTAGAAAATACTTTTTTTGAATAATTTAATATGACAGAGACCTCTTTTAACCATAATCTAAAATACATTAGAAAGATATGTTGATTGTCTAACAGATGGCAGCACTAACTCAATTTGAGCTAAAAATTGGGCTTCACTTCCTTTTTCTTCCTTTACCCTTCATTAATATTATCTATAAAAATGTACAGCTACTTATCGCATACACGGTTCCCATTGTAGCACTAACGTGATATTCTTACTCCTCTTTTGCTACTTAGAGTTCGGTATGTCATAAATTGGAGTGCATAAATCATAAAGAGGACGATGTTGGCAGAAGAAGGTACAAAGACATTAAAAAAATCTGCCCCAGAGGAGGCAAAAGAGAAGCGCTGCAGCAAACCAATCACAATATTTATGACCTAATGATGATTTTATTCTGATAAGATTATGGATTTTATAACGTACAATTAGTTTTTAACTAAGTTTACTAATAATTTAATGCTACAATTTATTTTATTTTATTACCTCGTCTTACCACCCGTTTGGGTTATAGGCCTATGAACTAATCACTCTGATAAGTTAGGGATTAGTAAAGTTGAATTTAGAAGATGTGTACCCTCATTTGCGTGAAGGGAAAGTGGGAAACCCTTTAGGATAAACCACCCTCAGTACAACCGACCAGGAATGAACCCTGATCTCCCCGTTATCGGCAGTCTAGTCTATTGCTAGAGTGACGCCATATACCATGTAGCCACTGAAGTGGGTAACTTAGGCCTACAATTGTTTAAATTCTTAAAAGTTTAAACATTGGTATAATTTTTTAAAAGGAAAGTATCTTCAAATATTATCAACAATTAATGGAATATGTAATTTCAAAATGATTTTGATTGAATTTATCCACTTAAACTTTTTTTCAGAATTTATTATTCTCAAATATTTTCCTTTCGTAAGAGTTAATGTGATCAAATTAAATAATCGTCTTTTCCCTTCATCGTTATGTCTTCTTGCAATATTCATTAATATCAATTTCATTGTTCTACCTTGTTAAGTAATAGTCACACATTATTTTAAGGAATTTGTAAAATAAAGCTTAGTTACAGTATTATTCCTTCCTAATAACATTGGCGTAATATCTTTACCGTGAATTAGTTACCCTTAATTTAGCAGTTATGCTGGTACAATCCTTACTGATACTATTTAAACACCAACAAATTACTATCACGAACACTATGTAATTTTAAGTCAAATTTACTAGCAGTCTCGTATCTTAATAAATATCTTAAATACACAAGCCTAAATAATGTAAGTGCGAATAATATCATAAATACATAAGCCTAAATAATATATATACGAATAGTACCATAAATACATAATCCTAAATAATATAAATGCGAATAATAACTTTTAACAAAAAAAAAGGTTGAATTTATAAAAAGGAGTAATAATTCTTAAATTCTACTTTGGAGTATTTCTGCCACTATGTCCAACAACCAATGAATAAAACTTAAAGGTAAATTAACACATTAAAAAAATATATCTTAATAGAATAATTACCACTCCAGTAATGTTTGTAGGAATATAGTTTTGCGATTGTTTTTGTTTAAAAGCTTATCAATAAAATGGGGCTACAAACACCTATAATTCGATTTATTTATACAGTGTATCCATTATTATTTTTATTATTTATTTAGCACCACGTTTTACAACCCGTTTGGGCTATACGCTTGAATACTATTTACGCTGATGTATTAGGAATTGGGAAGGTTGAATATAGAGGATGTGAGCTCGCATTTGCGTGGAGGGAGAGTGGAAAACCATTTAGAAAAAACACCTCCAGTTCATCTGACCGAGATTATAGCCTCGATCTCCCTATCCTCGGCAGTCGAGCTCAACACGACTAGCGCGTTAGTTAACTACGCCACCGAGGCGGGTGTGTCTCTTATTTATTCGCCCCGCTATCAGCCTCAATAAATTCCTTATTTTAGGAGCTATCTTTAAACGGTTTGCAGTATTTAATAAAAAATAAGTGTACTACCACAGTCTAATCAACACTTCAGTAAGCCAGCCAGATATCTTCTAAAATAACGAATGTATTAAGGTTCATAATGGGATGAATAATTTATGGACAACCTTTATAGTAACCATTCATATCAGAACAGAATTGTACCAGGCAGATTTAAGGTTGGACCTTAACTAAATTATTCCAAGGACAGCGGAATGGCGTGGTAAGCCAGGGTAAGCAAAGCTTGGTAAAACTATATAGGTGATGTGTCCCCCCCACTCTTTCTTCATTTGACAAATTATATATTAATTTATATACTTTGTTTTTCTTATATACATACCTCACATGGGGCATGTAAACCACCCCGTGGTGTAGTGGTAAATTCACATAGCTACGAGCCTAGGGTTTTCGGGTTTGATTCCCAGCTGATACCTTGGGTACTTTTCTCCAATGGTCAAAAAGGTTTGGTTGATTTGGCTTAAGTTAGGTTCAAGTGTTTCCACTGGTTCCACACCCTCATACTCACTATCACCATCACCTCATCTCATCAGGACATGGAAAGAGCCTCCACGGAAAGGATGTACTATTAGTACATTCAAACGTCCCCTGGACAACGTTACATTGGTACTGGCTGATCTTTACACAAACTTAGCTACTAGCGATGTTGCCAAGACCCGCAATATTATATATATGGGGAATGTAAAACGCCTTTACTCTAAAATGTAACAGTCTAACATTGACGGATTCCACTATGAATCTCTCTTACTAGCTATACCATAGTTGAATAATGCAAAGTAAGCTTGGTTCCTTTTTGGGGTAAATAAAGAATACATTCTGTTTACCATAAAATACGATGGTTTTTTCTTGAAAGTTTACAATATATATCTGTTTTATATCCTAGGATATAGTGGAAACGTGCAAGGTAAGCCTACTTACTTTCAGGGCAAACGGAGTATACGTTTAGTGATATTATTTATTTATTTACACAATTTATCCCGATTCCTAGCATGTAGCTGGGGACCTAGTTCTACATCTTGAATTAACATTACCTTTAAGCTACTTTTTTTAAATTACAATAATAAGTTTAGAATAAACACCTAAATATAAAAGTTCTATTTGCCCTTCTTTCCTATACCTAGCCTACTAGTTGGTCCACCCCGGGCATATTACGGCCCCGGTACCCTGCCCCGCTGGGTGTCCCACCGCACTCTGGATCTAATAGTCCCCAGATCGGCGAGAAGCCCAGCGGGGGTGGGCATCCCCCTCTCCGCCACCTGGGGGGCGCCCTACCGGAGATTTCACTCCGCTTACTATCCACAATATCACCACCTATGGACTTACAACTAACTTAACCTAAAAATTTATAAAAATACTTAATACTAACCTAACCTAAGTTTGGTAATACCTGACCAAAGAGTGTTTGTTCTATTGAGATGAGAACTGTTAATAGGTACAGTTTGAATGAGTTCGGCTTACCCTGGCAACCAGCCACGCCACCTCACTGTCCAAGGACTTTGTGATTAGTTCCTTGATAAAGTTAAAATTCTGTTTCAACTAGGGTTGCTTTATGATTTGTCACCATTTCTCGTACGCCTCTTAACATTCCCATGATTCTAGGCTCGTAGTGCTACTTAGCTCGTTTTAACTTTCAACAATCTTCTCAGTATATAGATTTCATAGTGTGTGGATATCTCTCTAGCACTCTACTCACGATTCAAATTGTCGGGATCCCTCCAGCTGGATTTTCCCTTTCTCTCTCTTTTTTTTCTCGTATCTCGCCATTTCCTTCTTTACCCTAATCTTTCATTGCTTTGCAACCCTTTCTATTTTCATTCTATTACCTCACTTTCATTTCTTTCCCATTTACTTCGAGCGTCTTTTCTTATGTTCACACTTTTTTTTTACTATTTTTTTTTTTAAAAGATTTTGGTTCTCAAACTCGAACACGCTATCAGTATCACGTGCGCGCTCCCAAATGTGTAATTTGCTGTTAAAGTGAGTTTTGAGGAAAAAAGTAAACTGGAAAATAATATCAAATCAGTTTGCGTTTAAGAGGGTTCTGAAGTGAATATAGATTAATCGCTTTTTAGTAATACTTAAAAATAATGATTTAATCTCTGTCAAATTGTGTGTAAAAATATTTATTCTATATATTATAACAATTTCAGAAACTAATTTGACAATTTATCAGAATTTTAATGAAATGTACTGTATGACATTTTATTATTATCCACGTCTTAGTACCTGTTCGGGCTACCTTTTAAATTAATAATGCTAATATACTATTTGTTGCGCGTCTGGGCTACATCATTGGTAGCCCAATTTGTGGAAAGGTTAACCCGTACTAATGTACCGTTCCCCAGGGAACGCTCGAATGTACTAATAGTACATCCTTTCCGTGGAGGCTCTTTCCATGTCCCGATGATATGAGATAAAGCTGATAGTGAGTGTAAGGGTGCTAGTAAATATAAGAGTGATAGTATGAGGGTGATAGTGAGTATGAGGAAGTGAAAACACACCTAACATTTGCCTAACTTAAGGCTAACTAACCAAACCCTAGTGAGCGTTCGGATAACTCCCATTTCGGGATAAATACCCAAGATACTAGCCGTGAATCGAAGCCGGGACCCCTAGGCTCATAGCCAGGTGCACTGACCACTACACCACGGGGCCGGTTATAATGCTGATGAAATAGGGATATGGAATGGTAGATTAGAATCCTCGATTTTACCGTCACTGGTAATCTCTTATTTGTACTAAATGTAAGCAACGATAATTGATGATATAAGAAAGACTTAGAAGGAAAACATTCCGCTCAAATCCTTAAGGTTGGACACCTCTTCTTTCGATGAGTATTCAATGTGACTTTGGGATTCAAGGTGGAGGAATTGATGTAAATCCACGCCCTTTAAAACAAATCAAGAATAAATCTTAGTAAAATTGAACTGACTTAATTTTGATTTTTAATATTAATCTAGATCGCTTCGGTGGCCACGTGGTCTAATACGCTACTCTTGCAGTAGACTAGACTGCCAATGACTGGGAGATTGAGGTTCGAATCTCGGTCAGGTGTAATAAGAGTAGTTTTCCACTCTCCCTCCACAAAAATGCGGGTACACTTCATTTAAATATGCCCTTTCTAATCCCTAAAACCATTAGTGTAATTAGTACATAAGCGTATAACCCGAACGGGTAGTAAGACACGACACTAAAGAAAATAGATATATTGATCTACATAGTTTTTTCGTAAGGGTCATGTAGTCTTAATATAATGCATCCATTTTATAAAGTTAAATTATGCAAAAATTTGACATTTAGCTCTGAATCCGAATGTGGCATTGTTTGGATTTGAAATTTTGAAACCGATTTGAATTTTTAAATAATAAAATTCTGAATTTCGACTCGAATACAAATCCTAGGATGATTCACATTCACATTAAAAATTTTAAGATTTTCACAAGCTTTTATCTTACTGTACTTGTCTTTATTTAAGATAAAGAGATACATATTTTGATTTAAATATTTTGAGAAATATTAAAGAGGTACCTTTACTTATATTTCTTTTAATCTATTCAGTTACAAAAACTTCAAAAATCTGGTCAATGTGACCTTAGGGGTACCCCATACTTTACAAATTATGCCATTCAAGTGTAACACACATTATTTAACAAAGTATTTAAACCTCTCCTAGTCCCCCTTCCCAATCGGACATATTTTTTTTATAACCATGGAACTAATTAAGAAAGAGAGAATAATTTCTCGATAAAAATTACTATTCAATTTCGATTTCTTGAAAGAAAGAAGAAAACTTCCTTTTCAATTGAAGAAAATATGACTTACTGTGAATTCACACTTTCGCGGAAAAACAAACGCAGAACAGAAATGGGGCCACGTGACTATCTCTAAACCAATCACAAGATTTCCGTCTGATCGGCGTGAGCTGATATGCTAAAATTCAACTCATCTCCACTTCATCCGCTCTGTCTGATATCTTCGGCACGGGAGAGCCAATAAAATCTCAAACCTCTGCGCATGCGCTGTAGAGCTAGAAGCAAGCAGACAACCTCGTTGGCCTTTGTGAGAAGATTTTAAATGACCCGCTAATAGAAAGCGTGTGTATCGATGTATTGAATTGTGCCACGACACAGCGTTATAATTTGAAAACATCCATTGGAAGAATAATCTAAAAGATATGTTCATCCACTAGAAAATAAAATATTTGTTGATAATCAGCTGTTTTATGTTTGTGCTGTAAAGCATAATGGGTTAACATACAGCATGTAAATTTTTACACCACTCAAGTTGATTCTTTTCTCTATTTTCGGAGAACGTGTGAATCAATATTTAAAACTAATAAACCTAAACTGTAAGGCCTTTGTTACTATCCATTGTTGTTTTCGAGAGTTATTTTGCTACTTATAAGCTTTACATTAAACAGCAAAGTTGAATTAAAATAACATATTAATTCATAATCATAGCGAGAAAATAGAAAAGGATTGTACAAGGATATTTTTAAAACATCAACTAGTTTATTAAAATAAAGCAAACCAATTTTTAAACCAAAATTCAAATAATGCATTTTTGTTTATTAAATAAACTGGGAGCAATATATCTACAACTATTGGACTGATCAAATATATTTCAATTTTGTTTTTAGGATCTGTTTTTTTTTCAGTGATAATAATCTAGTAATTTGTGTTCAAGAGTTCAAACGAATACTGGTTCTTCATCAATATATTAAGTCACTTAATTTTCTACCCAATCCTAATAGCACCGTGGACTGATATTTGAATTTTTACTAAAGGTGTAAAAGTACTACAGCATATTGGCCAGGAGTGTACCTTTTGTTACGTTTTATTGATATATATGGATAAAGATCTTCACAGTTTTGTTGCGCGCTAAGCCTTATACATCCTCTAATATTGTGATTTGCATTTGGCTCTTTTCCACACGTTAACGGCGTATTTTGTAAGCACTGGTAGAGTTGTGTGAAACTGAAAGCAAACAGTGTCTACAAGGGGTTTATGCTAAAAAATATCTTCTCATAGATTATAAGAGGCGAATATAGGGAACATTATACTCCTGGTTTCTTTGCTTCTTTTTAGTACATGTTTTATATAAACAAGTCTCAAGAAACGAAATGTGTAATTTTTCAGAAATGAATCAGATATTAGTAACACATATATTTTGAAAAGATGAAATTGTAGACCAATAATAAATAAAGCTTTAAAAGAGACAGTAATTATACAAATTTTAGAAAACATATTGGTAAATGGAGGTTATTTATTATATATATATTTAAATAATAAATTAGGACTACAAAATGGAAATTATAATGTTTCCTCACATGGTGAGCTATGTGTTGTGAAATATATTAATTGATTCTTGCTCATTACAGTGTAAGGGTCTTAATTTGAGCCCACAACTTAATTCATATTTTGATTTGTGTCAGCTACATTGCAGGAGGGTTTATTCACGCCCACAATATGATTTATACTTTGATTCGTGTTAGCTACATTGCAGGAGGGTTTATTCACGCCCACAATATGATTTATACTTTGATTCGTGTTAGCTACATTGCAGGAGGGTTTATTCACGCCCACAATATGATTTATATTTTGATTAGTGTCAGCTATATTGTATGCACCTTTATTCGTGCCCACAATATGATTTATACTTTGATTCGTGTTAGCTACATTGTAGGCGCCTTTATTTGTGCCCACAATATGATTTATACTTTGATTCGTGTCGGCTACATTGTATGCGACTTTAATCGTGCCCACAATATGATTTATACTTTGATTCATGCCTACTACAATAATACTTCTCAAAGTCCAATCAATATTTTAATAACATTTTAGTACATTAAAAAGTGTGTAATAGCTAACAATGATACTGGTGTCAACATCGCCAATATCTGTCAAAATAGACGACCGAACATCATAAGGTTTGGCGTATGCATTATATAGTCATATTTTAAGCTGTTGGATGAGGTTTTTACCTATAGAAGCTTACATTTATATTACAGGAACACATGAAGTCTCTGATAGGTGGAGGTGACGAAAGTTGAAATTATAGTTCCAACTAGGCTTCAAACCATTAGCAGAAATTCCACTGCTCTATCAGATCAATTATCATCTTGTAGGTTTCTAATTTTACCAAACCATGTATATTCAAGCCAAGGGTCTAGAGTTTGAATCTCTATATATATACCACGCCTTACTACCCGTTTGAGTATGCGCTCATGTAATAATTGCGCTAAAGGTTTTAGGAGTGAGGAAGGCTATATTTAGAGGAAGTGTACTCTCATTTGCGTGGAGGGAGAGTGGAAAACCCTTTTAGAAATAACACCCTCAGTACACCGGACTGAGATCCCAGCCTCAATCTCCCCATCGCGACATCGGCAGTCAAGTCTACCACGAGATTGACACCTTAAATCATTCATCCACTGAAGTGAGTAGCATTACTATCCATAAAAATAACTGTGGGCTAATTTAGATATAAATAGGAATATTATAAGATATATGATCAAATTTGGACATCCTTTTTGGCACATACATTTTTTTTTTCAACCATCCCCACTTTGTTTTTCTTGTATGTTGGCCATATTGGGGCTCAATCACTCTTGATAAGTACAGTTCATTAACGTCAAATGTTAGGGATTTGCGAAGCTAAGTCAAAGCGAGGATTAAAATATGCAAAGTAAAGTTGAAGTTGAAGTCAAAGATAGGATTTTTGTTGAATAACTTTTGTATCATAAATGCACTTATAAATTTGTCATAGATAATTCAAAATAGATAAAAGGTCAAGGAGTAAACATTGGCGGTAAGCAAAGACTATAGCACAACTACAAGGTTTGAATATGATATTATACCATGGTAATACAAATTAGGGTATTTTTTGATTTTTACAAAATAATGTTGGGCATGCTATTAGATATGATCATTATTACTAGCGTTTTATCAATGCTTGCGTTATGGCTGTTGTTATTTAATTACTACTCCCTTTTAAAATACTGATCTACAATCTTGAAATATGTAATATTTAATAATATGTATCAAATCAGTTAATAGTTTATCGAAGTCTTATTCTTCCTTCAATATTTTTCGAAGATGCGAAGGTTATTGTTGTAGATGTCGAAGTCGAAACGGAGGAGATTTGACTTTCGACTTTAAAATCCACATTTTCGAATCTTTGCAAAGGCCTATCAAATGTTAAGTAAAATGTAGAGTTTATTAAAATGTCAGGGAGAGTGGGTGTAAATTTAAACACCCCTGATGACGGGATGGTACCCTGGAAAGGCGGGGGGGGGGGGGGGGGGGGGGAAGGTGTGTTTACATTCAAAATGGGATATTCATATTTCCACGGAGGCTAACACATCAACTATATTCTGAAGATTTCATTCGTTTATTTTGAAACAGCTATCGATGCACACTAACTAGTTCTATGAGTTTTTTTTTGTTTTAACTATTGTATAGAAATGAAGACAAAACATAATTTAATATAAATATTTAAAATTATAATTCTCTTAAATAAGATTCACGATACTATAAAGCTGACGGCTTATACCATGTGATTACTTGGGCTATTATTTATTTCATAGCCGATTCATCTCCTATTTTGATCAAGTCTTAGTACCCGTTCAGGTTGCATGCATATATAAATGAATAGTACCAACATTTGCGTGGGGGAAGAGTGGTAAACCATTTAGTAAAAAAAAAATCAACACCCCCAGACAACTCAAAAACTTTTCGAAACCCGATCCATCCATCAGCAACAATCCAGTCTAAAACTAGAATGACGTGTTAGACCATACGACCACCGATGCGTGGGTTAGGTTCATTTATACCACGTTCGTTTTGGGAGAGTATGAAAAAAAAAAGTTAGCCTTCTCTTCTCACCCTCAAATTTCCTCACTACACATCGAATTGTTTTCGTAACTGAATAAATGAAATTTAGGGTTGAGAGACAGAGGGATAGAATATATATATATATATATATATATATATATATATAATGAGAGACTGAAGCTCACATTGAAGAAAAAAAACCAACAAAAAACACAACAACATAAAAATCTAAACCAAGTGGTAATTTCGGTCCGAGCTGGTTCCTGTAAACACACACGTCCGAGTATTTCCCACCCCCTTTTCTGTCTCTCTGTCACCATTACTTTTATGAACACGGCGTGACCCGGGTACAGCACGAGACAAGGATGGGTCGGACGAGGAGAGAAGAGGGGTATGGAAGGGAACAGGAGATAGGAAATGGGTTTGGGCGTCGGACAGCGCGTCGGGGGTAGAGGGCGGCCTAGGAAGGAACTAGACTAGAAGGGAGGGAGAGGGGGAGTTGGTTGGAAATGTTTGGGACTCTAGGACGGGCGGTTGTTGTCAGTGTGTTTGGCACGTCCTGAGAGTGTGATACAATGCCTACAACAACAACAACAACAAACAACAAACAACAACAACGAGACCCACTTCGGTGGCCACGTGGTCTAACTCGCTATTCTCGCAGTAGACTGTCGATTACTAGGATATAGGGGCTCGAATCCCTGTTGGGAGTATTTGGTGTGGTTTTTCATAAATGGTTTTCTAATCCACCTCCATTAAAATTTGGGTACACTTCACCCTACTCATCTCTAACACTTTGGCATAATTAGTACATATGAGTATAGATTGAACGGGTAGTAAGACGTGGTGCTATGTATATATATATATATATATATATATATATGTATAATTAGTTCTAGAAATTACAAGTTTAACTTACATTTACAGTCCCTACTACATTATGATTAGTTTTAAATGTAATATATCAAATAATATTTAAAAATTCATATTTTAACATTTAAATCTAAAGAGAATAAATAGTAAGCTAAGAATAAAATTTTCATAATTAATTTTTGAAAATGTCACCCATTTTCATATTATTAATCGAGTGGACCTATATCTGGCCAGTCTTTGAATTTATTTATTTTAATTTATTGGAGGTACGTGCACTTTCTAAACTGACTTATTTTATCAGTACACAGCTTATAAACTAACTTTAATCCAAACCAAACACAACAGCCAACCCCCAGCTGTTAATTCGTCACTATAAAAGGGGAAAACCCACATTTCACCAAGGATAAATTTTTCCATCATGCCAGGAATCGAAACGAACAGTAGACAGACCCGCTAACGACTGACATAAGTTTCCAGAGTTAAAAAAAAAGTTTTTATACAGTCTGGTAGACTGCCATTTTTTATGAGCACTGTGACAAAGCGTCTCAAATACATACCATAAATACCAACTAAGCGTAAACTATATTTCAGTTCCACTCCAGTATCTTTATTGAAAATGATAAGAGCGTGTTGTTTCAAAATTCTTCCATAGTCGATGAAATATTTTCAATGCGTTTCTTATATCCCTTTTATCCGGTCCAAAGTAATTGGTCGACGGTTCTTTCACTTTATTAAGTAAGACAGTAAACAACCTGAACGCATGTAGTCATTACATGACAAAGTGTTTTGGTGCAAGAAGATTGCAACTCAAAAAGAAAAGATTAAGAATGGTTATCCAATGTTTTATTCAATATGACCAAACTAAATTAATTATCATCGCTTAACAATGTGTTTGAATAAATAAATCTCTATTATTATTATTATTATTATTATTATTATTATTATTATTATTATTATTATTATTATTATTATTATTATTATTTATTATTATTATTATATTATTATTTATTATTATTATAATGTGATTTATTGGGAAGACATTCGTTGGAGTGTGTTTTAATAATTTGGAGGGCATTTTATATAATTATTGTAATGCATTTAAATTATAGGGATTTGAGAGGACACTGAATATATTTAGGTGTGCTCAGTTACATAGAAGATATTCGATATTTTGAAGTGTGTTTAATTTATAGAAAGGGCATTTATTATATTGAAATGTGTTTCAATTAGAGAAAAGGCATTTAATATATTGAAGTGTGTTTTAATTAGAAAAAAGGGCATAGGATATATTGAAGTGTGTTTCGATTAAAAAGGGGCATTAAATATATTGAAGTGTGTTTCAATTAGAGAAAGGGCATTTATTATATTGAAATGTGTTTCAATTAGAGAAAGGCATTTAATATATTGAAATGTGTTTCAATTAGAGAAAGGCATTTAATATATTGAAGTGTGTTTCAATTAGAGAAAAGGAATTTAACATAATGAAGTGTGTTTTAATTAGAAAAAAGGAATTTAATATATTGAAATGTGTTTTAATTAGTAAAAGGGCTTTTAATATATTGAAGTGTGTCTTAATTAGAGAAAGGTAATTTAATATATTGAAGTGTGTTTCGATTAAAAATGTAATTTAATATATTGAAGTATGTTTCAATTAGAGAAAAGGAATTTAATATAATGAAGTGTGTTTTAATTATAGAAAAGGAATTTAATATATTGAATAATAATAATAATAATATTTAGCACCGCGTCTTACTACCCGTTCGGGTTATACGCTTAAGTACTAATTACGCTAATGGATTAGGAATGGGGAAGGTTGAATTTATAGGAAGTGAACCCGCATTTGCGTGGAAGGAGAGTGGAAAACCATTTAGGAAAAACCACCCCCAGTTCACCCGACCGAGATTCGAACCTCGATCTCCCCATCCTCGGCGGTCGAGCTCAAAATATATTGAAGTGTGCTTTAATTATATAAAAGGAATTTAATATATTGAAGTGTGCTTTAATTAGTGAAAGGGCATTTAATATATTGAAGTGTGTCTCAGTTAGAGAAAGGTAATTTAATATATTGAAATGTGTTTCAATTAGAGAAAGACCCGCTTTAGTGACTCCATGGTCTAAGGCGCTAATGTCGAAATAGATTAGATTGTTGAATACGAGAGATTGAGGTTATATCCTGGTCGAGTGTACGAAGGGTGATTTTCCTAAATGGTTTTCCACTCTCCTTTAAAAAATGTGGTTACATTTCCTCTAAAGTCAACCTTCCTGTTTCTTAACACATTAGTGTAATAAGTAAGTAGGCGTATAACCCAAATGGTTAGTAAGACCGGTGCTAGAAGAATATTTAGACAAAGTGAATTGGGTATGTTTGACGTGGTGCACAGTAATTAAGTCTAGCATGTTAGGTATTTCTTTAAAATATTTTTTACAAATACTTTTAAGACCAATGTTAATTGTTACCCGTTCGGGTTATACGCTTAAGTACTAATTACGCTAATGGATTAGGAATGGGGAAGGTTGAATTTAGAGGAAGTGAACCCGCATTTGCGTGGAAGGAGAGTGGAAAACCATTTAGGAAAAACCACCCCCAGTTCACCCGACCGAGATTCGAACCTCGATCTCCCCGTCCTCGGCGGTCGAGCTCAAAATATATTGAAGTGTGCTTTAATTATATAAAAGGAATTTAATATATTGAAGTGTGCTTTAATTAGTGAAAGGGCATTTAATATATTGAAGTGTGTCTCAGTTAGAGAAAGGTAATTTAATATATTGAAATGTGTTTCAATTAGAGAAAGACCCGCTTTAGTGACTCCATGGTCTAAGGCGCTAATGTCGAAATAGATTAGATTGTTGAATACGAGAGATTGAGGTTATATCCTGGTCGAGTGTACGAAGGGTGATTTTCCTAAATGGTTTTCCACTCTTCTTTAAAAAATGTGGTTACATTTCCTCTAAAGTCAACCTTCCTGTTTCTTAACACATTAGTGTAATAAGTAAGTAGGCGTATAACCCAAATGGTTAGTAAGACCGGTGCTAGAAGAATATTTAGACAAAGTGAATTGGGTATGTTTGACGTGGTGCACAGTAATTAAGTCTAGCATGTTAGGTATTTCTTTAAAATATTTTTTACAAATACTTTTAAGACCAATGTTAATTGTTACCCGTTCGGGTTATACGCTTAAGTAATAATTACGCTAATGGGTTAGGAATTGGGAAGATTGAATATAGAGGAAGTGAACTCACATTTGCATGGAGGGAGAGACGAAAACCATTTAGGAAAAACCACCCCCAGTTCACCCGAATGAGATTAGAACCTCATTCTCCCTGCTCTCGGCAGTCTAGCTCAACATGAAACTAGCGCTTTAGCTAACTACACACCAAGGCGGATCAATAAATCCCCAAAACTTAAAGTGAATTGTAAACTGTAATTTAACTAATATTGTATCATCAATTTAATGCTAGCCCACTTAGATGGCCAAATGGTATAAAGCGTCAGTCTCATAATAGAAAGGACTGTTTATAACGGGGGGATTGGGGTTCGAATAAGAGTTGGGTGTGCTGAGGATGTTTTTCCCTGAATAGTTTTCCACTAGCCCTCCACGCAAATGTGCGTATATTTGTTATAATTCCACATTCATATCCTTAAAACATTAGAGTAATTAGTACACAATACACATGCATATAATCTGAAAGAATAGTAAAACAAGGTGCGAGAAGTAGGATTGAAAAGTTTTTAATTTCATTAATTCATATTTTTGGTAGATTGATTAAATCTGTGCTGTCTTCTGGAATCCAGTCAATGAAAATTGTCATCTATTAAGGAATCATAGAACACAATTAAGTTATAGTAAGCTAATATTATCACTTAACCTACCGAATAAAGTATGCTTACAAGCAAGTTTAGTGGCTCAACCAAAACCAAAAATTAGATTGTAAAACCTTTCTGTTTTGGTCAGGTGAGATAAAGCTTCGTTCAGGAGGGCTCCAAGCTCTGAATGCTTTTGGAAGTGGAATTTTCAAATCAAGGTCAAATAACACAAATACATATTTACAAGAAGTATAAGAGCTGTATGGAATTCGCTCATCACCTCGATGAAAATATTTTGTCAAAATTCTTAAGCAAACAATTAAATAAGAATGTCCATGTGTAATGTCTTGAAACACTTATTTAAAGTAATAAGTTAATATTTTTAATTCTCGTGTATTAGAAACTGAGGCGTGATGATTGTCCAAGGATCAGTCCAGATATAACTAATATAATTCTACCTTCCTCATCTCTACCACATTATTGTAAATATGTGGATATCCCGGACAGGTAGTAAGACATAGAGCACGGTACTATTCTACCTTCCTCATCACTACCACATTAGTGTAAATATGTGGATATCCTTGACGGGTAGTAAGACGTGTAACACGGTACTATTCTACCTTCCCCATCTCTACCACATTAGTGTAAATATGTGGATATCCTGGACGGGTAGTAAGACGTGTAACACGGTACTATTCTACCTTCCTCATCTCTACCACATTAGTGTAAATATGTGGATATCCTTGACGGGTAGTAAGACGTGTAACACGGTACTATTCTACCTTCCTCATCTCTACCCCATTAGTGTAAATATGTGGATATCCCGGACAGGTAGTAAGACGTGGAGCATGGTACTATTCTACCTTCCTCATCTCTACCCCATTAGTGTAAATATGTGGATATCCCGGACGGGTAGTAAGACGTGGAGCATGGTACTATTATACCTTCCTCATACCTACCAGAATACTGTGTGGTGTATCTCTTATACCTTCCATGGATCATTATACAAATATGCCACAGTAAATATGGGACTGAAGGCTTTACGACTTTAATTCCTCTCCGTAGTATGTTGCGCTACGGATTTTCATCGTTCATTTAAAATATGTCAATCTCGGCTGGGTTTAATATATCCTAGGAGAAAATTATTTTGGATAGTTATAAATTTATTGTTTGTTTTTTAAACAAAAATATAAAATTATTTTAAAGTTTCAAAAATGAAAGGTTTTTTATCAATTGATTTGTGACAAAACATGAGTGAGGTAATTTGTTTTTGTGATATAAACGATTCATTTCTATTGAAGAGTGCTCTGGAGTTTTTGTGGCTGACCAGTGAATTTCAATTGGAAACTTCTGTGAACGAGACAATTTAATTAGCGAAATTGAACCGATAATTCTATTTTATTCATAAACAGATAAGTAAAGAGATAAATTTTGGTTACTAGTAAATATTTAATCAGTTTATTTAGAAGGGAAATGTATTTATTAATATTAAGTTCAACACGAAAGGGATTAATGAGCTGATCCCAGGGCCAGGGGATTATGAGGGTAACTTAGAGGATATTGAACCTCATAAGTGTTCACAGTGAATAATGAATAAAAAGTTGTAATTGCATTTGTAAATTCGATAGTATTACACCCTGCCAGAATTCAAACCCTGACCTCCAAGTCAACGGTGCCAAAATATAATTGAGAACTTAACATCTTAGATCGTTCATCCAGCGATGTGGAAATAAAACTATGATTTTTTGAAATAGTAAAAAAGTAGTAAATATACAATAGATACATTGTTAATTGAATAGATGTTTTATATTACTCAAATCTACATGCAATACAAAATGTTGATAAATAAGTTGCTCAACATTATAGTGCTTAAGGTGACCTGGTGGTCTAGGGGTAAGGTGTCGGACTTCTGAGCTGGCGACCGGCGTTCAATCCTCGGTCCCGGCACAGATTTATCTGATTACCAAACTCTTCCTTCACCTCTGACAAGACGTGTATTAATCACAACTTGTGAATGTGAGGAATGCCAGGCCTCCACCGTGGTTCGGATTCCACGTTAAACTGTAGGTCCTCCATTTCATCTCACAATCACCCTACCATTACATACTATCGTAAGTGCGTATAACCCGAACGGGTAGTAAGACGCGGTGCTAATAATAATAATAATAATATAGTGCTCAAAATTGCCATCTTTGGACAGAATGCAAGCCTTCAGAAGTCTTATCGTAGAATGCCGCAATCTTACTAGGGATTTGGAATAACCCATATAACATATCAAGTCAACAGGTCGAGAGATATCGAGTATGGTATACAAATAGTTTAGTGGAATCACTTGACTGTAGCTTGGGAACAAGGTCAAATGGGACACATGTATATAATATGAACATTTATGGTTAATTTTTGGTCTCTTGTCCACCGCTGATGTGGATCCCACATGTTATGGTACAACCTTTTTATATCTAATATGTATATGCAAACATGTATTAATATACAGAAGATGATATTATACAAAATGTTTATAAAATAAATCCGAGGACTTGAAAACTCATAATAGAGCCATCAAGTGCGGTAGAATGGAGCGCACATAGAAGGGTATTATTCACATACAAAAACTTAAATATATGACCTTTCATTATAGACAGGTGTTCGGAAACTCATAGCCCAAACTGCACCTATAGCTTGTTTGAACCAAAAGTAATCCAAAATTCCTATACACTTACATCCGGAAAACTATGCTAATATCTACCATTAAATTGTGTTCAAAGTTTCAGCTTACAGCGAAAGGTGAGCAAAGCTGTTCAAGCATGCGTGTACAACAAGTTGCATAGGAGTGAGGCGCGTGGCACTGCACATGTAATAATAGCAATAACTTTCTGTGATGTAGGAACGTTAATGATGACCCTCAAAACGTATTCACATTTCTAGATGGATTGGTGTGTTGTTTACTATTAATTGTGGTATATTCTGCTGCCGTGCTCCAAGATGTCGAGGTGTGTAGTGCCATGCACCCAACTCCTATGCAACCTGTTGTACACGCATGCTAGAACAGCTTTGCTCTCCCAGTGCTGTATGCCGTAATTTTGAACACAATTTAAAGGTATTAGCATAGTTTTCCAGATTTAAGTGTATAGGGATTTTGTATTAATTTTAGTTCAAACAAGCTATATGTGCAATTTGAGCTAAGAGTTTCCAAATATCCTGTATATTCTTTTAAGTTTTTTTGAATTTTTCATTAATAAAAGTTTATTTTAAACCCCATAGTTCTTTTATAAACACCCTGTATACTCAGTTGGAATAAATAATTAATGTTAAATACCCCAAAAATAATATATTATAATATTTGAGGTATTTAAAGTTAATTTTTATATTCCATATTTACTATATATTATTTATTATACATTAGGGGAGTTTAACATTCAATTTTTGACCCTACTGGGTATATAAGAACATTACCTACAAACTAAGTTAGTTAAAAAAGAAACAGAACCTCTCTCCTACAGGCCATCATTTCATCATTTTGAAAGGGTAAGCCACATATTTAATTAATGTTTGCAATACCGGGAATAAAACCCGAGAACTTTAACTCCATATTTTGTAGAAATGCATCCAAATGAATATAGATGCAGGTTATGTGATGTATTATTACTTAGAGTAGGCTAGTATTATGATTATAATTTTTTTATTATAAATTATTGTCTTACTACCTGTTTGGGTTATACGCCTTAAGTGTTTTTTTTAACTATTTAAACATTTAAGAAACTCATCATTAATTAATAAAAAAAAGTCTTACAAAATTACTGCCTATTTGGTAATGTCGAAGTATATTATGTTAAGCCGAGGGTATACCATTATACTCTTTAATTGCCGACTCACATTATATAGAATAACTTACTTATCCATACATCCTAAATTAAGCCATTACACTTTTTTCCTAAATGTAATAATTAAAAAATAAAATTTGTCAACAAACATGAGTCAAAATCCTTTCATATAATTTTTTCGGAACATTTCTAACGTCCGATAAACACTTTTCATAATTTGTACATCAGGATAAATATGTATACATTAAATTTGATAAATATATTTTATTCTCCAATTGAATGGATAATGGGGGAAAATATCACCCGAAATTACAAGTAATTATAAGACTAGTCTTCGTTAAAGGAGGGTTAAATGATTTACAATTATTTGTAAATTAGATTAGCTATCATTATATTTTAGCATCGCGTCTTACTACCCGTTCATTTTGTACGCTGATATCATTGTTAAAAAAACATCCAAGCCACATTTTAATTTTAGGCCAACATAATTATAATGTATCCCTATTCAATAGTTTCATCATCTATTTCGATCCATAGTGCTATGGTATAGGTGTCAAAACCTAACTAAGCAATCTATGTTAAATTGAAGACACCTCATTATCAATTATTATTTGATGCGTTATACCATAGTTGTGTATATACGTTGTTCTCAGAGACTGCTTTTTAAAATATTATTTAACACAAATCTATTGTAACCTTAACTTTTATTAATAACTTTTGTAATAACATAAGTGAAAAAATTTTTTAGTGGAGTTACATTTCGAATTACCAGAAAAAAAGAATGTTTTTTCATATCAAAATAAATATTTTATATTATGAACTAAACATATGTATTGTAAATAAAATAACACTAATATTTTGATATTGTAATGGCTTCTCATTACATTGTAATTGCGTTTACCTCATAATAATGTAAAATAAACAGTGATTTCATTCGGATGCTACTGTATTAGATATTTATCTATAATTGATTTTCCTATAACATGTATGAAGCTACCCCTCTGTATATATTGCCCTCTATACAGCAAAAACCCTTGTGCTACCATCTTTTAAGCACAATTTATTGTCACGATTTATAACTTACGATATATAACATTTTAGAAAACATTCTAAAATTTTTAAAACTTGAGCAAGGATTAAATAAATATAAGTTAGGACTTAGATGTTATTATTTAAATAATTCAGAAGATTTTGTTTAAGAAATTAAGTTTTTATAAATATGAATAATAAAGAAAAAATATCATGATACTGAAAGACCCTTGAAAAATTATATATAATCTTGTCATACAAATTGTAACAAATATCATAACATTTAAAAATATTAGATCGGCTCAATAATTATTCATATAAAAGAGTCGAATAGTCAAAAGAACAATGATAACATATTAATAACTACAATACAAAATGTGAGTTGACATTGAAAGTAATTTAGTTAATTTCAGTTTTATAGTTTCCATTGAATATGGTACAAAAATGACGTACCGAAACATGTCGGATTAAAATCTTCCAGAATTCTCCACCTGTTATGGATTAACAAAGGACTAAAGGGACGTCAATCTCAGATAAGACTTAGGGCCAGTTTCATAGATTTAGTACGCCTCAAGTGCGGCGCTATACTAAATACAAGACGTCACCTACCTGAAATTGAATGGAATGGGCCAGTTTCATATGCGAAACTGGCCCATTCCATTTTGGTCTAGGTAGGTGTTGTCCTGTATTTAGTGTCGACTCGCACTTTAGGCGTACTTAATCTGACTATGAAACTGGCCCTTAGATTTCATTTCAACTCAACTTTTTCATTAAACTTAACCTAACCTTTTCAATATATATATACAATTATTCAACAAACTTAATTTGACTGGAGATGTTAACCTAATTTTAACTTGTTGTTTTAAATAAGTTTTATATTTCATCCTTATGTTGACTCACATTTTGTATTGTAATTCTTAATAGGTTATAAATGTTATTTTGACTATTTGACTCTTTTATATGAAAAATAATTGAGTCTATCTATGAAGTATTTATAAATGTTATGAAATTTGCTACAGTTGGTATTCCAAGATTATATATAATTTTTCAAGGGTCTCTTTATTATTCATATTTATAAAAACTTAATTTTTTGTCATAATTTTATGAATTCTCTAAATAATAACATTTAAGTCCTAACTTGTATTATTATATATAGTTTATATCCTATAAAAATATGTTCAACAACTAACTATAGTTCATTTGGACATCGAATATTCATTGCTGCACTTACAAAAGTACGCCACCTATACCTATCTTGAGCTAGTTTTCTATCCAGTCCCACCTCATTACAACCCTATCTCTCTCAGGTCCATTATAATGTTATCCTCCCATCTGTGTCTAGATATTCCCAATGATACTTTCCCAATGGATTTTACAGTCAATCTCCTGAACACGATTCTACGTTCTTCCATTGGTACTGCATATCCTGTCCACTGTAACCTGCAAGATTTGATTTCCCATACAACGTCTGGTGATGAGTACATCCTATATAGCTCACCATTATGCTACCTACTCCAATCTCCATTATCTTCATCCCTAGTTGGACAAATGTCCTAATTACTGTATTTTCGATCACCCTAAATTATCTCCTCGTCATGTGAGGTAAGAAACCATGTTTCACAACAATGAATTAAATTTAATTTAATTTTAGCACCGCGTCTTACTACCCGTTCGGGATATACGCTTAAGTACTAATTACACTAATGGATTGGGAATTGGGAAGGTTGAATTTAAGAGGAAGTGAACCCGCATTTGCGTGGAGGGAGAGTGGAAAACCATTTAGGAAAAACCACCCCAGTTCACCCGACCGAGATTCGAACCTCGATCTCCCCGTCCTCGGTGGTCTGACTCAACACGACTGGCGCGTTAGCCAACTACGCCACCGAGGCAAGTGACAACAATGAAAAACCATCGGTTGAACTTTTGTTTTGTATACATGCTAATTTTTTTTTAATTTCCGCGTCTTACAGCCTGTTCAGGCTATACACATATGTGATAATTACTCTAATGGGGTAGTGATGAGAAAGGAAGCATTTTAGTGGTAATCTACCAACATTTGCTTGGAAGGAGAGTGGAAAACTATTTTGGAAAAGAGAACTCTCAGTAGATCTGACCAGGATTC
Organism: Timema podura; assembly: GCA_033556935.1. Taxonomy (NCBI): domain Eukaryota; kingdom Metazoa; phylum Arthropoda; class Insecta; order Phasmatodea; family Timematidae; genus Timema; species Timema podura. The sequence continues at coordinate 113,604,568 of JAVRXN010000010.1, forward strand.
GAACTCTGAACTCCTTGTTATCGGCATTCTAGTCCAACACAGGGATGACACCTTAGACCATGCAGCCACTGAAGCAGGTGGATGTTAATTCATCAATTTGAAAGGGTTAACCCATATTTCACTAGTGATAAATTTTTCGGCCATGCCAGCAATCGATCCCGGGACCCTTATCTCAGTAGACAGACACGCTACCGACTGAGATAAGGTGTTTGACCAAGTAGATGCACATTGTCTATCTCTTGCGTGTATGTGGTTGCGTTGGCTTGCGTGGCTGCGTTCAACCAATCAGAAACAAATACAGGTGCACTACTCTATCCAACTAAACAAATTAGTTGGTTGGTCAAGGTTGATATCCTACGAAAATATATAGATAAAGGTAATCCATTATAAATTATTTGGCTAGAATAGTTTAATAACATTTGTATATATCTAATTTGATTCTATTTAACTCGTTTTGTAAACTTTAATATGACTTTGATGATGGAGTCATATTAGCCTGAATTACGTTTATTATATTATTACGGTATTACTGTTATTATTATTATTACTACTATCAGGGGTTCTGTCTTACGGCAGGGCTATTCCTTTTGTCAGTGAACTTAGACCACCAATTCTCCCTATCCTCTGCCTCCTCCTTAAGCTCCCAGAATGTTCTTCTTTCCTTCACAACCTTCAATATTTAAATCCTCCTTCTTCCTAACCTCCTCTTCCCCTCAAACTTTCCTCTCACGACGTCGTGCAGAATACAGTTCCTCCTAAGGACATGTCCGATCCAATTTGCTCTGTACCGACATTTTATTGTAGACAGTCTTTGTTTAAGCAGAAACAAAGACAGCACCTCTTACGAGTTCCTGTCCGACAAGTTGGGTGCAACTGATTGTAGACGAGCCATAATTCAAATTGTTCCTCTCGAATACTTGTACTTCACTAACTTACTATCAAAAGGAAGCGATGTCCTTTATTTTTAACTGTCACCCGAGATTTGCATATTATTTAGTCTAAATCTAGTCCCTGGCACAACACGAATAGCTGTAATTGAAAGAGATGAGCATGGGTAGGGTAAATGGGTCACGTGATGAATGATGGTGACACCTACCCCCTGTGCATGAATCAAGAGGACTATCGACACGCTTTTACCCCCTCCCCCTACCCTCCCTTTAACTCAGCTACAGTGCTCCTCGTTAATACCTTTACCAACAACCAATCATAATGTAGGCTGTTTTGGAAAACCACAAATCCAAAAACCCGTCGATACAACTCACATTACCTTGCCAAGTCTAACATAATTCATTATCATTAGAGAGGTAAAATCCGACCTCCCCCGACCCTCTAGCTAACAACTATTTTACCCACCCCCTTCCATGGGGTGAGATTTACTGTGTATGTTTCTATAAGGAATGAACCTAGAAATGGATGAGCAAGATTATTATGGGGTTGATTTGCGCGACGGTGCGAACTGCTAAACATCTAAAAACCTGTAATGGTGGCGTTTGTTTGCGCGCAACACCGAAAAGTGGTACCGTACAACATTTTGTTAGACATTAGTGATAACAACAACAAACCATAGAGCAATGTGTCTGGTTGCTCGCAATGGTTTTGAATTTATTTTTAGCTTGAAGGGGAAGTTATGGAGAGGGTACATCAAAGTGTACATTCGAACCAAATACACATATGTTTTTCTCTCTACCCCAACCCTCAGCCGGCATCGATTTACCAATTAATATCTTGTAAGCTTATCTAACGCTACCCCCTCGTATTCCCCCCAGTATTTCCATTTATTTTTAATGGACAAAAGGAAAATTCTCTGTGGAAAATTATGTTGTTTTTATTTTACCAAAAAGGTTATGTTCACGTTAAGTAGTTGTTTAGTATTCTAATTAAATTATTTACTAAATGAACAGCCTTTTTTTTTCTGTACTCATTTTACATACATAATTAAGTAATCTAGTTACAGGAAGTGTGGCCTACACTACCTCTACCTAGCTCCGGAGTACTTGGTTTGAGCTCTGATTGGAGGCAATGACCAAGGTAATTTTTAAATATGAGCTCTCATCAGTCTTCCAGTTGGTTCAACTCATTAGTAAAAAAAAAAATATTAGCATTATCTTCAACCTGGTCCCTTATTTCATAAAGTTGAAAATTTATACTTATCTATATATTTGGCAATAAAGGTGCCTGAATCATACATTTTGGATATTTTAGTTGAATTGAGAAAAATACATTAGCTATTATCAAGGTGAGATTGAAAGCAATTATTTCTATATAGTATTTTATCTTTGAATATTATAACTGAAAATATGTTTACTAAAAATAATACCAAAGTACAAAATATATATTTAATATTTATTTGTTCATTCAAATATGAGGTTTTTATACAGCCCCACTACAGTTTTCATAACTAATATTTTCAATGATATAAAAATATCTAATAAATATAGTCACTTTTTATTTTGAAACCTCGTTTCATGAATACTTCTTTTCTAAACGTAAAATTTAACAATCCATCTGGAATCACATGGTTTACAATCTTCTAGCCATCTTAGAAATACTTTTCCATTAGGACTATTAAGATCATCAACAAAACATATATTGTCATTTAAAATAAAAGATTTTCACCAGCAAGTTAATTAAAAAATACCACACTTGTTTTAAATACAACTAGATTGAAATATCCAAATCTCTTACTTAAAATTAAAATAAATACAAAGTTGAACACTCTGAGCACCTATTTGGGATTCAAACATTCATTCAGGCTTCAGAGACTGCCTGACATGAGACAATTTTTATTTTTAAATCAATACCTAGATCTCAATAGTGATAAATAAAAATAAACTGTCAGTTGGGGTCTCAGCTCCTGACCCTGGAGCATATCCGGCCCCTTGTGATGTAATTTTGTCGGAGACTGAGCCCAGATGACCCACCCCCCCACCCCCCCCCCCCCCCAGACCATATAAAATGCAATCTAGAGGCTATCTACAATAATATGGGTGCCACCGACAGCTAGCTGAATTTTTACAGTAAATGTTTGTTGAAAGTCGCAGTTATAGGGCACTAAATAGTCTTCCCATTTTAGGCGCTTTGTTTTTTGATGGTGCAATATTCTCACAATAATACGTAAATCAAATGATACCAAGGTTTAGTAATTTTAAAAACTTTAAAAACTACACCTAAGTTAATCAAACATCACCAACAACTAGCCCAAACTAATCTCTGAATGTAAATATTTACGATGATGTGCAACTTTCCTTTGAACCTATGAGTGAGTATTGTTAGTAAAAATAACTTTATCTTTGTGATACTAATATATTTTTTACATTTCATTGTTATTACTACACACTCAAGCAGATGTCTAACCGAATGTAATTGAGTTCAATAATTTAGAATAATTATTATTAAGCCTATATGGACTACAGTTAAAACAAAATTCACTATGTTAACATGTTTAAAATATTGACTAACTTTGTGTTGGCTCACCTAGTTTGCATTAGGCCTATTATGTTGACTCATTGTGATGACGTCATCGTCTCGAATGTAACTGAACTTGTTTATTTGGTAAATCTTATTTTAAATTTACTAACACATCAAAGGTTCAGTTGAGTTTGCATAGGTAGGAACCATAAAAATTATATAAATAATTATGGAAGGTTTGAAAGTTAAATTTTATCCAAATAATTATTTCAATAATAGTTTATTTAGCGTAGATTTAAGACATGGTTATCTTTTAAACCGTGTGGTGTGCTTCAATCAGTTCAGCTGTAATGGAAATGTGTGCTATAACGTCTTTGACTATAGGCCTATATGTACCATTCGCAATTATTATTATTTATTTATTAAACCTTAAAAATCAACAAAAGTCATTAAATCAATTGTTCACCGATATTAATGCAATGTGTTTCGTTAATTTATTTTTGTCACCGTTTTAATTTATAAATTGGCCGATACAAAATACGATAACAGACCCCACCCCCCACCTAGCAATTGTAAAGATGGGATGGAATGTTCATTCAGCCGTTTAGTTCCTAGACTAAAACATTCTTCTTTAAAATGCTCATTGCAAATTGTAAATTTAGTACGAATAGTTTCATTGAACAGATTTTCAAGGTTTGGGTTACAGATAAGTTTCTTTCAGATGGAGAATTTTGTTTCATCTTTATTTGGAAATCTATTTCTAATAGATTTTCTATTTAACTATCCAGGAACACAACATTTATATTTATAGTACACCATGATAAAATGAACACTTAAAACATGTTATTATTAACAAAATACTATCAATACTAAAATATTATTTACAATCATAAAGTAGAAAACGCCATGACAGTTCACTGTTGTAAAGTTTGAATCGATCGTCCAATCACAACTCACTAGCGATTGCCGTGGTTATAAAAAATAACTAAAATAAGGTTGAAGTTGCTCCTATAAGAGATATCCGACCGTGGGTTAACCTTTTAATAAATATAAGAGAATTAATAATTTAATAATATTGCAGGTCCAGGCTACATCTTTCGTAGCTCAGTTTGTGGAAAGATTCACCAGTACTAATGTACCGTTGCCCAGGGGAGGCCCGAATGTACTAATCGTACATCATTTCCGTGGAGGCTCTTTCCATGTCTCAATGAGATGAGGGTGATGGTGATATTGAGTATGAGGGTGTGGAACCAGTAGAAACACTTAAACCTAACTTAAGCCTAACTAACCAAACCCTGGTGACCGTTGGGGTAGTTCACCTTTCGGGAGTAGTACCCAAGATGCCATGCGGGAATTGAACCTGGTACCCCTAGATTCTTATCCAGGTGAATTGACCACTACACCACGGGGCCGGTTATTAGAGAGATGCGAAGCTTCAAAATCACGGAATCGAAGGTAAAAATCTCCTTCGCCTCGAGATCAACACTCACAATAAACTTCACGTCTTCTAAACATTTCAAAGGAAGAAGAAAACTTCGATTTTCTATTTACAAATTGGAAATATCTCACCGAATAGCTCATACTCTATTTCAAAATAACAGAAATCCACACTGGTGGTAGAACGGTTTAAGACTTCACTCTCGCAATAGACTTTACTGCTGATAGCAGAGAGATCGGGGTTCTAATCCACGTTGGGTGTAATGAGTGTGTTTATTCTTAATTGGTTTTCAACTCTTCTCGTCCCTAACACATTAACGTAATTATTTCATATAACAAGAACCAGTAATGAGACGCGATGCTATCAAATAAACATAGCATAACGCTAGAGAACATCTAATAAATATTATTTTAACACGGACTAGTATTAAATGTCATCAATAACGTAAGCATAATTAAGTAAGGTGAATAATTAAAATAAAATACATAGTTAATATATTCACTATATTTCACATTATTTTGTTCAAACAAAAATACATACCAAGTTGTAACTTCGTGGACTAGTGGCCGGTGCTATGAAGCTTAGAAAATATATCATACAATACTTTTTAGTTGTATTATTTTCTTGATTGAATTCAATAATTTTGTAAAGATATTTTAAGAGAATAGATGTTGAGAAATATTACCTCACGGAATCTTTGCCCCTCTCTCTCGAGAGTCACAACATAATAGATTGCTTTGGAACAAATCCATAAACAATTTTTTTGAAATCAAGATTAAAATTAGAACCATCAAACATTGTAAGGCATAATTATTGCTAAGAAAATACTAACTATTATGACATAAAAAAATCTAATATTTTTTCGACCATCCAAAATTTACTTTTATACTTATGTTACAAATAAAAGGGTAAATATTTAACTGTTGTGTAAACTGTATAGAGTGTAGTCACTCTTCAACATCCACACAGATGAAGCTGAGAGTTTATCTTTAAGCATAGTACCTCCATTGTCAATTTCCCCTGGACTTGTATCCTTGAGCGTGGTACCTCCATTGTCAATTTCCCCTGGACTTGTATTCTTGAACGAGGTACCTCCATTGTCAATTTCCCCTGGACTTGTATTCTTGAACGAGGTACCTCCATTGTCAATTTCCCCTGGACTTGTATTCTTGAACGAGGTACCTCCATTGTCAATTTCCCCTGGACTTGTATTCTTGAACGAGGTACCTCCATTGTCAATTTCCCCTGGACTTGTATTCTTGAACGAGGTACCTCCATTGTCAATTTCCCCTGGACTTGTATTCTTGAACGAGGTACCCTCCATTGTCAATTTCCCCTGGACTTGTATTCTTGAACGAGGTACCTCCATTGTCAATTTCCCCTGGACTTGTATTCTTGAACGAGGTACCTCCATTGTCAATTTCCCCTGGACTTGTATCCTTGATTCGGTGACCTGGTGGTCCAGGAGTAAGGTGTCAGACTTCTGTGCTGGGGTTCCGGGGTTCAATCCCAGGTCCCGGCACAGATTTATCTGATTGCCAAACCCTTCCTTCACCTCTGACAAGATGTGTATTAATCACAACTTGTGAATGTGAGGAATGCCAGGCCTCCACCGTGGTTCGGATTCCTCGTTAAACTGTATGTCCTCCATTTCATCTTCCAATCACCCTACCATTACACATTAGCGTAAGTGCGTATAACCCGAACGGGTAGTAAGACGCGGTGCTAATAATAATAATAATAATGTATCCTTGAGCGTGGTACCTCCATTGTCAATTTCCTCTGGACTTACGTCTTTGAATCTCTCGTGTAAAATCTCTCTTGCCCGCAGTACCTGGGTATTATTCTTGAGTACGATATATCTACTATATATATGGATGGTATGTCCTTCCCCTGCATCCTTCAGTCGCTCTTCCAAGAGAAAGAAGCTTGGAGATATTTACTCTTAGAAAGAGTCGTACTTTGCGTGATGTCTACACATTCTCACACTCCCGGATTCCAATAAAATATCGTTCCAGCAAGCTAGCGCGCCCGTGTGGGAACTCCAGTTGACAAAGAGATACGTACTAGGAAAAAGGGGGACTACCTTAAAGTAAATAAGCTCATAGATAAACATGCCAGGGCATCCCTGTAGAGGTTACAAATATCCATCGAGGTTGTCTTACGTAAGTATTTGTAAATAATTAAATATGATTTAATTCACTAAGATACAAACAAATGCTTACTTTAAAAAAAATTAATTTAACAAGACAAATTATCATAAAATACCAACTAGTTGGAAGCAAAAAATAATCAAATTAACTTAAAATAATTGCTTAAATTAAAGTTCAACCAATCAAATACAATTAGATATAACTAAATAATACTTACAACTTAAAAATACAAGTTAAATAAAAAAAATGGCAAATCTTAAGCGATATATATAGGAAGTAATATTTGAATAAAAATATATATATATATACATAGTGTATATCTGTATACATATATATTAAAATATTGTATTTAACATCTACTTTCAAATTGTAAGTAATATCTGGATATTTATTACATGTATTTAATTTTATATATAACTTTTATTTATAAATTGTAGGTAACATATATGTATTTAACTTACAGCTCAATAATTTTTTTTGCTTACTTTTATGGATTTTCTATATAGCTATGTTAAGTGATTACATTAATTGTATTTTTATATTACAACGAGCTACTATCATATTTTTTAAAAGTGGAAGTAAAAATTCTACTGAACTAATTTTATATGTATTCAATATTTTATGAAATGTCATGTTCAAACAAGATGGGTTTAAATAATATATTAATTTTTTTAGTGAAAAGTCTTAATATTTTTGATGAAAACTTTTAATAATCTAATTTTAATTTTAATTGATATTTGTTTCAAGTTCCAAGAGGAACAGAAACTATATTTAAATATAAGTCTGCATGATGGTGGAAGAACCCATTTTATCAACGAAAAAAAATTGCTAAGGCTGTTTCCAAAGAATTATTTAGAAATAACATAGATGATTATTCGGTAATAAAATGTCATCAATAATAGCAAATAATTCATATTTTAGAGAACGAAAAAAAAAATTAGAAATAATATCAGTCTTAAAATGTGTTGTATGAATGATAAGAGAGAATGTCATGGGAATGAAAATGACAACCAGGATAAAAAGAAAAGAGTAAAAGAATTGCACAAGTAAAGGAGTAATAGTAACGTACGTATGTAGGGGTGCTTCGTGTGTCCTTGTCTTTCATGCCTTGCTTGTCTGCCTGTCTGTCTGTCTGTCTGTCTGCCATTGTTTGAAAAAGGCCTCGTGCTGCCAGCTCACTGCTAGGGGACTAGAGGCCGGGAACACAGTCTGAATATTTGCATTGTAAACGGGATGGGTAGGACAGAGTAAACAGAATGGATCCTGCTGCTGGCTGCGTATTCGCTCACTTTCGACCGAGGACGAATTCGGGGTGCTGGTAGAATACTGACAGAGAGGTTTAGGAACACATCGTCAACGTAGGGCCGGAATTAGGTTATGTATGGGATGCAGGAGGTTCTCTGTTTGTCCACGGGGACAGTGATATATCTCCTCGCTTGGTATTAACCAAATGTCATTACTAACTAGTTCAGGTTTTTTTTTTACCACAATGAATTTTATTAAATATTTATTTTTATTAATCCTTATTAAGAAGTTACCACAAAGTATGTACGGTAGTCAAAGGATCAATTTTCAAAGTTTTTTTTTACCTAATATACAATTTTGAGGTTATGCGGCTTGAACACAAAGAACCTGTTTTTGCCTTAAGGCAGGGGTCTCCAAACTACGGACCGTGGGCCACATCCGGGCCGTTCCAAGATTTTATCAAAAAAACAAATTAATTGTTTCTCTTCGTTATTTATTAACCACACAGTTTATTTGACATGTCCAATTTCTGTACACACGCGTGATTCCCCCCCGCCCCCCCCCCCCCCCCCCCCATGACACCAAGCCAGAGTGCTGTCGGAATTGCAAGCCCTCATTTCCAGTCGCAAGCGCCATTCTTTATACCGACAACAGAACGGCTTGACTGTGACGATTTTTAGGTAGTTCCAAGTCTCCCGCCAGAGGTTTATAAAAGGAAAGTCCCGAAAGATGTTACCTAATATAAAAACAAGTAATTATATTGACTAATTATTATAAATATAATTTATTACATATAAATTATTCATTTCTAACAGAGAAGAATCAACGTCAATCACTTTTATCAAACACTGACTGGCTTTGGAAAGTGGCATTTTTTATAGACGTGACTGGCCATATGACTTGAATCTAAATTTGCATGTTGAAACAAATTTGATTTATGATCTATTTGCGTATGTCAAGGCATTCAGGGCATAAATAATGCTACTTGAAGAACAGGCGAACGTTACTTTGGCCCGCAAAAATGTGTAAAATATATTATGTGGCCCACATAGCAAAAATTTTGGAGACCCCTGCCTTAAGGTAATATGGAAGTAAATACAATATTTTTTATGTTTTTATTGTAAACAAGACATATAAATTATTGCTTTCCTAGATGGTTTAGTTTAATTACCTACAAATAATATAGCAACAATACATGAATAGTTGTTAAGCGCATCTTAAAATTTGATAATTGCTTTTGTATTAGTTTTAAAAGTTCCTCATCAAATACCAAAAAGCTCATGGCAGATTTTTTTTAGCACCACGTCTTACTAACCGTTCGGGTTATACCCTTATGTAATAATTACGCTAGTAATTTTAAGGACTAGGAAGGTTATATTAATATGATGAATACCCGCATTTTCGTTTAGGGAGAAAATAAAAACCATTTAGGAAAAAACCTTCAATACACCTGACCAAGATTTGAACCTCGATCTCCTCGTCATCAGCAGTCTAGTCTAGTGCGAGAGTTGCGCGTTAAATCACGTGGCTACCAAAGCGGATTGACAAATATTCAATAAATGCTTAGAATACTGTCTGTAGAAAATTAAACTAAACGTATCTTCTGAAGTAATATTTTATTTAGTTTGTCAAAGGAAAAAATGTGTTATAAAAATTTCAAAAATACTGCCACTAACTAGTTATCCTCCCTTAATGTGCGGCAGAAGGGGGCGCAAGTATTTTTATAGTTTTTATAGAATATAATTTTTTTGTCCAAAATAAATCAAATATTTCTCCAGCAGCAACATAGAGTTTAGTTTTCTGCACATGCTAGTATCAACAGATCTTGAATCAAGGGTGTAATGGGATTTTGTCAAAACTTTTTAAATAAAGAGAAAAAGTATTGACAAAATTCAAAGACACCCTTGACATATATTCAAGATCTGTTATTATTATTATTATTATTAGCACCGCGTCTTACTACCCGTTCGGGTTATACGCACTTACGCTAATGTGTAATGGTAGGGTGATTGTGAGATGTAATGGAGGACCTACAGTTTAACGTGGAATCCGAACCACGGTGGAGGCCTGGCATTCCTCACATTCACAAGTTGTGATTAATACACATCTTGTCAGAGGTGAAGGAAGGGTTTGGCAATCAGATAAATCTGTGCCGGGACCGAGGATTGAACCCCGGACCCTCAGCACCGAAGTCTGACACCTTACCCCTAGACCACCAGGTCACCTTTCAAGATCTGTTGATATTAGCATGTGCATAAAACTAAACTCTATGTTGCTACTGGAGAAATATTTTATCTATTTTGGCCAAAAAAAAATGTAATGCTATAAAAACTGTAAAATTACTCGTGCTCCCTTCTGCCGCACCTTAAGCGTTTGACGAAAAACTAAAACAACACTTTCTTTATTGCAATTGGTGAGGGTCTCATACCATCACGAATAGTTTGAATGGTTACTGTATTAAATAATGTTTTCGTATCTAATCTAAGCGTATAACTGAAGTAAAGTTGCAGTTAAATGCCCTAAGATTGGTCTTAGCCTAAATAAGTGGGTTAGGATTTACTTGACGATTATCTGCAGTTCAGTGGTAGATATGATTGACTCTACTTAGATACCTGCTAACAGGTATAATTTATTCGGCAATTCGAGTGAGCCCAGACTATTATCTGCTAAGAGCGTCCATCATAGAAGGCCCAACTCAGTTCCCGGCTCGCGCGAGTTAAAGAGAGTAAAAGGGAAAAGAAAAGACAAGAAATGTGTGCAGTGCATTCGTGTTTGAGTGATTACTCGACATTTTCCGCGGTGAAGATGGGAGACAAAGGGACATTTCTTTTTAATAACTACAGTATGTCTCTATTAAGACAGAATGAAGATTTGTGCTCAATGCTTATCTGTGAAGCCATTCTAAAATGGTCAAAAACTGTCTTTTCAATGCAGTTTTTATCCAAATATCATTTAATATTTCAACAATGTTCTGTGTTTAGAACTTCTATTAATTCTTTATCTCCATTAATGTTTAATCAGAAATGAGCCACGTGCAATAATGTTGGCGTAACTTTACGATTTCTTGCTGACTGTATCACAGAGACGATTTGCATGTGATGCACGCTCTTAAAAGATCAACAGGTCAGGACCCTTGAGGAATAATGATTTCAATTTGCAAGTTTTTTTAAACTTCAAGTCTTACTACCTGTTTAGGTTATACACATATGTACTAATTACACTAATGAGTTAGGGATGAGGAAGCTTTAATTTAGAGGAAGTGTGTCCGCAATTGTTTTGATGTGAAGTGGAAAATAATTTAGAAAAAACCACACTCAGTACACCCGACTGGGATTGTAACCCTGATCTCTCCGTCATCGGCAGTCTAGTGTAACACGAGAGTGACAACTTAGACCATGCGGCCACCGAAGTAGGTGCAGGTTGATCTAATCTAAGGCCTTAGCCTTGTCGAACATAGTTCCCCCGTTCTCCCTTCCTTTACTATCCATCCAATATATAAGTTGTTAATTTTTATAACTAAGATCATGTTGTTAAATAATTATTTCATTATGCTGGCTTTTTTTTTACGATTTAGCATTGATTACTTCTACAATTTTTGAATGTAATCAAAGTTAAGTTTGAGCTTATTTTCTGGACTCAGAAAAGTCAAGTTTTTAACACATTTATGAGTTTTGAAAACTTGACCGAAGAAAAATAATTACATCAAGATCAATTTTATGTCAACTGATGTTTTTAGGTTCTTATTAGTAATGTACATTTAAGTAAAGGCGAGGTAATAAGTATTTATTTTTATGAAAAGCAGATGTATTCAATTAAATGGGGGTAAGGGGTGGACCAGGTTGGTAGATCCCATGGGTAAATTCTTCCCTTTTAAATCCTCCCCTCCCCATACCCACTCACCCTATAACTTCCCCCCTATACAATCCTCCAATGAACCCGACCAAGAATATAGACTAGACTTCCCTATTAACAACCATCCAGTATATTTTTATTCTGACACCTGATACCTCGTGACCAGATTGGTGGTTACCTAAGGGGCATGACAGCCTCTAAAAGGCCCATCTCAATACCTATTAACCGGGATATTAAACACACCAACCAAACGAGCCAAAAATCATTTCGTAGCATGTTTTTCCTCATTTTCACTAGACAACGGCCACCAAATTGAGATCATTTAAATAGTTTTTACCTGCTTCAGTGACCGCGTGGTCTAACGCACTAACCTAGTATTAGACTAGACTGACGAAGACGGGTTTTGATCGTGGTTTGATCCCGGTAGGGTGCACTGAGGGTGTCTCCCCCTAAATGGTTTTACTTTCTCCCTCCACGAAAATGCAGGTGCATTTCCTCTGAATCAAGTCTTCCTAATCCCTAACCCATAAGTGTAATTAGTGCATAGGCGTATAACCTGAACAGGTAGTAAGACGCGGTGCTAAAAGAATGTTTTTTTTTATTTTAAGCTTTTTTAATATATTTAATTTTAATATGGTAAAGCTATTTCAGTGTTCTCGATTTATTTTAAAGTAGATTACAACAAACCACACTACAATGCGAAGTTTGGTTCGAGATGTATTACTTATCTCATTTGGATGTTACAATGTGAGATGGACTCTTAAAGGCAGGAGGAAAAAAAGAGTTCAAAATGAGTTCAGTATGTTTGTAGTTTCCCAAACAAAAAAAAAACGCTTTTTTTCTGACACAAATAAATAAAACATTTCATCAGCAGATGCATTTGGTATAATTTTCTACATAGAGTAATCTAACAGTTTTTCAGTTTTGGACATATCAGAATTTGACTAGAACTTTTTCTTTATACAGTATTAAAAAATTTTTTTTCATCAAATGACATTTTATTTGTGGCAGATAATCAAGAAATGTTGAGTTTGTGTTGTAGATCAAATTAAATTACTAAATGTATTTACTGGATACATATTTTATTTATTTTGGTCATAAAATTGCCAAAAATATTAGCCTTAGCCTGCGGTCGTAGGCGCGTAGAGAACGCGAGAAAAGGTCCGTGTTTTTTTTCAGTTTTTCTAGCAAAACATTTTTTGGTAAAAACAAATAAAATATTGCTCGAGTATAAACTTAGAGTTTAATTGTCTTCACATGTTGATATAAACAGTTGTTGAATATCTGTCATGAGCATAACAGTATTTGATGACAAACTTTTTATGTGGAGAGAAACAGTTGTCATTAAATTCCAGGACATCCTTGACAAAATATTCAACATCTGTTGATATATTGTTGACCTTGTTGACCCTATTGACCTTGTTAAGAAAACAGTTTATGATAAACCACCCTCAGTGCACCCGAACGGGATCGAACCCCGAACTCCCCGTCTTAGTCTAGTTTATCGCGAGAGTAGCTCCTTGGATCATGCGGACACCGAAGTGGTTGTAGCTTAGTTAATTCCTTGTAACCACTTTAGTGGTCAAATGGTCTAGGGTGTCTCGCTTACAATTGACTGGACTACAGATGATGGGGGTATTGGGGTTCGAGTCCTGGTTGTATGCACTAAGGGTGGTTTTCTTTAGATATTTTTCCACTCACCCTTTTCTAAAATTCGGCAACATTGTTTATTATTATTATTATTATTATTATATATCACCGCGTCTTACTACCCGTTCGGGTTATACGCACTTACGCTAATGTGTAATAGTAGGGTGATTGTGAGATGAAATGGAGGACCTACAGTTTAACGTGGAATCCGAACCACGGTGGAGGCCTGGCACTCCACACATTCACAAGTTGTGATTAATACACGTCTTGTCAGAGGTGAAGGAAGGGTTTGGCAATCAGATAAATCTGTGCCGGGACCGAAGATTGAACCCCGGACCCCCAGCACAGAAGTCTGACACCTTAACCCTAGACCACAAGGTCACACAATTCGGAAACACTTCCTCTAAATTCACACTAATTATTCTTCCCGGACACATAATCGTAATTAGATACATATGCGAATAGACGGAACGGGTAATAAGACGCGTTTCTAAAGAAATAAAACAAATTCATTAAAGCCCTCTTTCAGTCTACTGCTCATATTTACTTACCAAAATGTTTCATATTATTCACATATGTTCTCTTTCCTTACACCCTCACCAATTTAAACAAATCATGTTTACCCTCCCATCATATCCTACCAATTCTTCCATTGCTCTCTCTCTCACACTCTAATGCTCTTATTTGCTCAAAATTGAGCTTATTTTTTTCTTTCGCGGGTAATGTAGTATATGAGCTTACCATTTCTCATTTTTGACGCACAATTTAGAATTAAACTCGCCTGGAGGGGAATCAGGCAAAGTAGAAAATAATCTAATAATAGCTTTTTATTTATAGAAGAGCTTTAAAATGCGTCAGAGAACAAAATTCTGAGTATTCCGTTCAGATTAGTAAATAAGCTGATTTGGTTCTTACTGCAGATAGATTCCATTTATATTATCGATTTCCCCAAACTCATTTTACCATCTAAAAAAGATATTATTATGTTAATACAATTCAATTGCAGTCCACACTTTAGAGCAGTAACGACTTCTATTTATTTGTATCCCGAACAAAAGAAACTGTAATAGAAGGTTTAATTTAAGGACAAATATCCTAAATTGTCTGGAGGGGTATGGGAAATCTCAAACTCCCACAAAAGTCGATTAATTAAATTTGAATAGTATCTATGTAGAATATCCAAAACTTCAGGTTAATCTTGGAATAAAAAACTTAATTTGAAAATATTTTTACTAAATATGTTGTACACTTTTAGGATAGTATTGCTATTTATATTTTTCTAATATTATTTAGGTATCTTCATTTTTTAAATAAACCAACATTATAACAATTTGTAATCGACTTAGAAATGTTTCACGTGTATTTTTGGTACGTATTGTACAGTTAATAAAAGTATGTACAGGTTAGCATGGTTTTGTATTTAAATAATCAATGCAATTCCCCAAATTTGAGTTTTTAATAATAATTAAACTTAAGCTAGACAATTAAAAATGAAATCTAATGAGTGAATGTCTAAACTAAATTTTATAAATGTATCATTTAAATGATAATCTTTGAACTTAATCTACTTAACTAAGCAGGCTTAACGTTAGTTTTAATACTTGTCAATATTTTGTTAACTAGCTACAATTTTCAAAACTCAAGACAACTTAGCCTTAATAACCATGAACAATCCTTCTTTAAATTAATCTAAAATGACCAAACCAAATATAACTACTCTTTATTGTTAATGTATCTCTATTACAATTCCTAAAATAAGGTTTAACCAATAATTTAGAATAAGGAAAAGCACTCATAAATCAGAGCCACCGAAATATTTACAAAAAATGTTACTTTTTTGAATAATTTCAAAACTTGACATAATATACATACATACATAAATAAAAAATTTACATTTAAACTTGTCTACCTCCTTAATATATTTAAAACCATTATAAATATAGTTATGATTCTGCTGTTCAATTAGATATTTTCTGTATTTCGGCTATCCAACCATGAATTTTTATTTTTTACGTAAAACTTAAACAAAAATCACTTGAAAGTACTGGTATTCTATACAGTATATGTGTACAAAGTTAAATTTAAATCCGTTTATTATTTAAAAGAGATCAGAGCTCGATCCCGGTTGGGTGTACTGAGGGTGGGTTTATCCTAAACGGTTTTTAAACTCTCCATTTACGCAAATGAGGCTATATTTCCTCTAAATTCAACCGTACTCATTCTTAACACAGTAGAGTAGCTAGTACATAGGGGACAGCCCAAACGGGTAGTAGGACTCAGTGCAAAAAAAAAAATTCAAACGGTTTTGATAAGGGACAATCTTTATTAGACACCACACTGCTAGTTATTATTTTAATACGAAAAAAGGAAAAAAAAAATCTTTGACACTATTGGAATTCTTGAAACTACCATGCTAAGGCGGTGCTACACGTACGGCATTCGCTGAATCCCGTATACCGAATGTTTGTGCCTAGGTTTGCCAGTAGTATCTTGTGTTTACTGAGGAAATAGAGTAGTCCAATGCACTGGTCTCGAAATTTTTGGACCTCTATAAAAAATATACTGCTATGTGCAATCCAGGAATGAGAAATAGGATGGCTGTAAGTGGATTCAACAACAATCTAACGTTGATTTTTCTATTAACGGCCTTAATAAGATTTTTTTAAATTTAATGTAAGAGCTCAGAACATGTTTGAATCAAATTAAAGAAAAGCTGGAGCAATATATAGACCGCAGTTATTGTTAATTTCAGCCTTAATTCTTAGAACGAATATTCACTATTTCCAACAGCTAACTTCTTGAATCTGAGACTATACAAATAGTCGCATGCGTAGATGTGTTCTCGTCATTCGACAAAGATAAGTTCACGAAGAGGCAAATATTTGTCATTCGGTGAATTCCGAGTGTGTAGCGCCACATTTATACTTTCGGTTTAATGGGGTCTCACGTACAATTAACCGGGAAATTAAATAAAAGGTCGCAATTGAACAAGAAACCGTATATATACGCGTTTATTTCCCTTGAACAGGGTAGGCTGGATGGTTCCAAGCTGCCAGGGGCTACAAATACGACGGCCCTTAACATAGATTCATAAATACCACTAGTAATAATATTAGCGCTTCTGAGATACACCAATCGTAGCCAAGTGGTGGAAATATTATCCAGTACTATTGTACCTTTGCCCAGGGGACGCCCGAATGTACTAATCGTACATCCTTTCCGTGGAGGCTCTTTACATGTCCCGATGAGATGAGGTGATGGTGATAGTGAGTATGAGGGTGATAGAGAGTATGAGGGTTTGGAACCAATAGAAACTCTTAAACCTAATTTAAGACTAAGTAACCAAGCCTTGGGGACCGTTGGGGTATTTCCACTTTTGAGAAAAATACCCAAGGTACCAACCAGGAATCGAACCTGGGACACCAAGGCTCGTAGTCAGGTGCACTAACCATTACACTACGCGGCCGGCTATAGAGCAAAAATGCTTCTAAAATGTTAGACAATAGCTGAAAGTCTATTTTTTAAGTTGTTTGTAAGTTTTTTAAATGATCCTCTACCTAATACTTGTGTATATTACTAAGTTATTAACAGTCATTATTCAATAAACAAATGCTTTTACGTTTGGCCTGATATATTGTTTATTAAAAAAACACCAAGAAACAACCAACGGGATAGTTTTACATCTATTGCCACCTGTATCTTCAAATACGATGTGTTCTAGGCACCCTCAGACGTATTCCCTGGAACTTTTGATTAAAATTGAGAACGTAATCATTTAAAATTGAATCGATAGCTTTATTTTAGTTTAAAATATTTGTGGCAGCCCAAATCAAACTGGCCCAGTCCACCCCTGTCCTTGACAACAGCTAATTTCAGACCAGTATAATACCTTTTTAATTTTTAAATAATCAATTTTTAATTTGTTGTATTTTTTGATTAATTCCCTTAGGAGGTAGGCAAGAAACTGTTCATATAGCGCAAAAAACAACTACTCCGTATTTAATCCATCCTCACTAACTTTCTCCAAACTTCCCTGTCCTTTAAGAGTGTATACAAGGATAGGGAAGTGTGGAGAAAAAAGTTAGTGAGGTTGGATTAAGTACGGAGTAGTTTTTTTTTAGATGTATGCACAGTTTTTTGACTACATTGTAAGGGAACTGCGTGATTAGGTTTGTATGTATATAATAAATTGTATTTTAAATTGAT
This sequence comes from Timema podura, assembly GCA_033556935.1. NCBI lineage: Eukaryota > Metazoa > Arthropoda > Insecta > Phasmatodea > Timematidae > Timema > Timema podura. The sequence goes on from JAVRXN010000010.1 coordinate 113,622,520, forward strand.
ATGATAAAATGTTCACCCTGGTATCAATTACAATGTTTTCAAAAGTAGAATACAAAAAAAGTCACGATGTGTCTTCTGGTTTGAGCTGTATTAACTACCTAAGCTACAGTTCAATTTTATTAGAGAGGACCATTTAGAAAATACAAACACATTATTTTGCATCTAATTTTGACATTTTTCTATCATTTTACTGGAGTTATTGTATAGGGATTGATAATATCTAACAAAAGTTAAATCAACAGCTCACACGATTTGAATCATGAATACATGAATATAGATATAGTAGCTTTGTCTATTTGCCAGAGCGTCAGGTAATGTTATTCCTATTCAAATCGAACTGTGGGTGTTTCCATGAGGTAATACGGGCTCATAAATTACGATTATGTCAATTGTACAGTAGACCCACCTCGGTGGCCGCATGGGCTAAGACGCTACTTTCATAGTTCACAAGACTGCCAATGACGGGGAGATTAAGTCTCGAATTTCACTAGGGTGTATTGCGGGTGGTTTTCCAAAATGGTTTTCCACTTTCCCTCCACACAAATGTGGTTAAAGTCCTATATATGTAACCTACATAAGCCCTAAAACCATTGGAGTAATTTGTACATGAGTGGGTAAACTGAATGGGTAGTAAGCCATGGTGTTAAAAAATATATAAAGTAATATGAGTGTGTGAGAATTTTGTTTTACAGTGTAGGTCCAGTTATGGTATGGGCCTACCTTGTAGTGCAAATAAAATCATTTTGTTTTTATCGCGAAATAAATTTAAGTTTTCACAAATTTATTCAAAACACATTAATATTTAAAACTGCTAAAAATAAGGTAAAAATTATTTTATAAAACAATTAATAACACATACAATAAATTGTTTTGAAAATAGTTTGATAAATAATGTTATAGAAACTATTTGAGACATAAAATAAATAAAAATTAATAAATTTGACAGAAAGGTGTAATAAAAAGTTTGTAAATTAGAAATGGAAATTAATTTTAAGACATTATTAAATATTGTTTTAAAAAAAGGAATCCAAAGTTTTATCTTGTGATGAAACAGGCCTTTGCTCCTAGGGATATAGTGATTTGTAGACCAGCAAGTCGATTTATCTTACAAATATTATAATTTAAGATTGAAATTAAGGAAGACAATTGCCGATTTATTGTTCAAAATAATTTTAAAATTGTTTCATGTCATTTTAGCTGTGTGTATGCAATGTTCCTATATCTGTGCATTCGGTTTCAAATTTATCTCCATTCTCTATATATTATAAATATAGTTTATTATTTTTTAAATTTACTAAATAAAATCTAAATTTTTTTATAGGCCTATCTAAGTATTATCAAATAAAGGTTACGGGGGAAAAGTACAATTTTATTTCAAATTGAGTTAGTGCTGCCATCTGTTAGACAATCATAAGACCTTTCTTTATAAACTCACTTTAGACTATGATTAAAAGAGGTCTCTGTTATATTTAAATTAATTTAAAAAAATAAAGTATTTGCGGAGGTCCTTATTGAATTTGAGATATCAAAGCTGCTGTTCGGGAAAATGTGTGTAGTGTGAATTTTCACCTTTTCCCCTTGTATCTTTTAATTATATTAAACTAACGCTCCTTAGTTTATTTATTTTTAGAAAATTTTCTAAAATGTTGTCATCCAAATTTATTTTAAGTAAAAACGCCATGAAACCGATCGAATCTCCCTGTCTACTCCTACATGTACGTACAGCTCATTAGTACATGAGAGGAGATTAGCCACAGAATTATTATAATTAATAATATCCCTTAATATCCCCCAGAAATCCACTCTACCCCCTCTAAAAAAAGACAACTCCGTTGTATTGTGTGTGTTTGAGGGGTGCGGGTGGTACATGTGTTATCAAAGCACCTCTATTTTCGAAAATCAAAAGCCACGAGCGTCACGCTTTGGGGATTTATGGGTTTATGAGAATCAATCCCGTGGGAGGCCATCTATTCAGACTCTCACCCACTCCATTACCGACATCCCCACCCCTCACGGATCATAGTGGCAGCTCTCCGGCCGGCGATGATGCTGCCATCTGGCGTAAACACCCGCAGTCTGCTTGCTGCTGTCCGTTCGCCATTCTCCTATTCTACACTCGGTGACAGCCGCTAACGAAACTCCAGCTCTTAAGGTGGTAATGTCGGGAACGCGAGTTAATGGCGATGTCTTTGCAGTTTTTATATTCAAACATTTTATTTGTCCAAAATAAATAAAATATTTCTCCAGTAGAAACATGGAGTTTAATTTTATATAAATATTGACCTCAGCAATTTTTTTTAAGCACCGTGTCTTTCTACTCGTTAGAGTTATATGCCTATGTACTAATAAAACTGATGGTTTTAGGAACTAGGAGGGTTACTTTTATAGGAAGTGTACCAACATTTGCGGGGAAGAAGAGTGGAAAACGATTTTGGAAAAACAATCCGAGTACACCCGACCAAAATGCGAGCCTCGATCTCCACGTTATCGGCCGTCTAACACATTGCGAGAGTAGCGCCTTAGACCATGCGGCCTCCGAAACAGCTCTCAGCAATTGTTAAATATCTGTCATGAGCATGGCGGCATTAGATGACAAACTTTTTAAATGAAAATAAAAAGTTGTCATTAAATTCCAGGATAACCTATACAGATATTAACAGCTGTTGATATCACGATGTGAAGAATATTAATCTCTATGTTCATACTTTAATAATATTTGCTTTCTTTTGGCCAAATAAATTGTTGCCATAAAAACTGCAAAAGAAACCGGCCCTTATCTCGCGCGCCATACACTCCCATCTTGAGTATTAACCCGCCTCGGTGGCGTAGTTGGCTAACGCGCTAGTCGTGTTGAGCCGACCACCGAGGACGGGAAGATCAGGTTCGAATTCGGTCGGGTGAACTGGGGGTGGTTTTTCCTAAATGGTTTTCCACTCTCCCTCCACGCAAATGCGGGTTCACTTCCCCTAAATTCAACCTTCCCAATACCTAATCCATTAGTGTAAATTAGTACTTAAGCGTATAACCCAAACGGGTAGTAAGACGCGGTGCTAAATTTAAATTTAAGTATTAAATATAATAAAGAGTTCCAGATTTCATAGGATCAACTTCATCTGAACCTAGAAAAGTTTCCAGATCTACTTTCACATGTAAATACTTCAAGTCACGTCACTTTTGGTACATATTATCAATGTTCATAAAAAATACCAATTATATAATAATATACATTATACTACCCTGCATTTTAGAAATAATTACATAATTTTTTATAAAAAAGATTTATCTTTGAATTATTTTTTAGTGTTGATTTCAAAAATGACATTCATTAGTTTTAGATCACGCCAGTATTTTTAAATCAGAAATCACAATTGAAAAATTTTGATAAGAAATTACAAAAAATTATTTTTTTAATTTCACAATTTTATAATAATTTTAACAGAATGTTTGAGCATTGAAATTATAGCATTTAATCAACTAGCAGACGATGTTGGCAGAAGGTACAAAGGACATAAAAAAAAATGGTCCAGAAGAGGAAAAATTGGAGATCTGTAGCAAACCAATAACAAGATTGATGACTTAATTATGATGATTATGATGATTACTTATTTCTTCACATGCATATTGAAAACATTATTAGAAGCCTCACATTTTAACTCAAGTTTTACATGATAACCTTAAAAATAAAAACAGCTAAACTCCGCTATAAATGTTAAATGGTTCTCTCAAGGTTAATAAACAAACGACTAAAGGAAGTGTTTACCAACATATGACACCTGGTGTAGCGTCAGTCGTGCTGGGTGACTTAAACAGTGCCTTCTACGTATAGATACCAACTCATTGACGCATATACATACACTACACCATGTTTGTTTCTACTTTTTTTTATGTCTATAGATAGAGCTTTGTCCTGTTATCCTTTGGTTATACGTATATGTCTATACATAGTAAAACTACTCTATCAGTAACGTTAATGCTTTCACCTTCTTTTACATTACCAAAAATAATATAAATGTTATCATGGCAACGTATAATGTAAACACAGCCTAAACATTATAAAAACACATTGATAAACAAAAATATTATGTAAAGAGCCTATAGTATTAATATAACTAGTTAATGTACATCCCCAAAACAAAATTGGCCTAGAAAAGCTGCATGGAAGCAATGTAGGAAAAATAAAGGTGAGTTTTGCTGGAAGCGAGTACAATAATCTGATGTAAAAGAGGTAGACGCAAAACTAATGTGTCTACCGCAACGCGCCTTAGCAATCATTCGCGCTATCCACATATTTACACTGATGTGGTAGAGATGAGGAAGGTAGAATAGTACCGTGTTCCACGTCTTACTACCTGTCCGGGATATCCTCATATTTACACTAATGGGATAGAGATGAGGAAGGTAGAATAGTACCGTACTACACGTCTTACTACCTGTCCGGGATATCCACATATTTACACTAATGTGGTAGAGATGAGGAAGGTAGAATAGTACCGTGCTCCACGTCTTACTACCTGTCCAGGATATCCACATATTTACACTAATGGGATAGAGATGAGGAAGGTAGAATAGTACCGTGCTCCACGTCTTACTACCTGTCCGGGATATCCACATATTTACACTAATGTGGTAGAGATGAGGAAGGTAGAATAGTACCGTGCTCCACGTCTTACTACTGTCAGATATCCACATAATTACACTAATGGGCTAGAAAGGAAGGAAGAATAGTACGTGACATCTAAATATTCTTGCGGATAGCAAAGTACATAATCTGTGTAAAGAGTAGAAGAAATATACCGTGCTCCACGCCTTACAACCTTCCAGTATCAACATATTTACACTAATGGGTAGAGATGAGGAAGCTAGAATAGTACCGTGCTCCACGTCTTACTACCGTCCGGATATCAACATATTTACACTAATGGGATAGAGATGAGGAAGGTAGAATAGTACCGTGCTCCACGTCTTACTACCCGTCCAGGATATCCACATATTTACACTAATGGATAGAGATGAGGAAGGTAGAATAGTACCGTGCTCCACGTCTTACTACCTGTCCGGATATCCACATATTTACACTAATGTGGTAGAGATGAGGAAGTAGAATAGTACCGTGCTCCACGTCTTACTACCCGTCCAGATATCCACATATTTACACTGATGGGTAGAGAAAGGAAGGTAGAATAGTACGGTGCTACAGTCTTACTACCCATATAAGCCTTCCTATATTTACCTAATTGTGTATGGATTAGGATAGTATAGTTTAAAGGATGTGTACCCACATATTCTTGCATAAAAAGTGTGAATTATTTTTTGGAATAATTATTATCAGTTTGCCCGTTTATGTTTCGTGAGCTGACTTCTTCATCTCCAACAAACCACACTAGACCAAACTGACATCTTACTCTGATTTCCTAACCTTGTGGATCATGTAAAATTTGTATAGATTTTTTTTCTACTTCAGGATCTGAGCTATCAAGAAAGTAAGTTTTAATAATTAACAGCCGTAATCACTTGGAGGATAGCTAAAAACCATTCAAGGGACTATAACACCCTTTTGCACACTCATTTCGGATTGAACCTAAGCCTCGTTTTTTTTTTAAATAAAATTTGCAAACTGCTAACTATGTGTTCACCAGATCCAATTAAAACATGTTGAATTTATGTTTAAAAAAATCTTAGCTTTATTTGGATGTACTGTTTGATAATTTATCTTTAAATTAAATAAAAACTAAACGTTTAAAGTGTCATGTGTAATCTTAATTTTTGACATATTCTAAAATGTGTCTATACCGTTTCAAAACTAAACGTAACCGGCCCCATGGTGTAGTGGTCAGTTACCTGCTAAAAGTCTAAAGGTCCCGGGCTCGATTTAAAGCTGGGTATTTTCTTGAAAGGGAATAATCCCAACCGTCACCGGGTTTGGTTGATCAGATTATGCTACGTTTAATGGTTTCCCACTGGTTTACCTCACACACCCATCATACTCACTATCACCATCACCTCATCTCATCGGACATGGAAAGAGCTCCACGGAAAGGATGTACAATTAGTTCATTCAGTTGTCTCTTGGGAACGGTACATTAGTACGGTAATCTTTACACAAACTGGGCTACAAATGATGCATCCCAGACATGTAATATTAATATCACACTGAAAGTAATGCTTAATACTTTGAGAATGAATTAGCATATTCGTATAGATCAATATTGATTACTGGTCAAAAGTTTTCTTAGTAAGTAATCTCAAATATCTGTACACGGTTTATGTTTGAAAATTCTTTTGTGTTCATAAATTTTGGCCTCGTTTGAGCCTACTTCATAATTATGTTTTTTCAATTTCAATAATTTATTTTAATATTGTTGAAATTATTTGATAAGGTTTACTTAAGTGTTGATAGATAATTTGATACTCTTTATGTAAATATTATCATACAAATATCTTAATTTTGACTATATACATATTGTTTCGGTTTAATATGGCCATAGGGGTAAACTAATAATATATTAACTATAAACAAAATTACTGTTAAAGGTATACTAAGTCAAATGGCAAATCAATTACATTAATTTAATTATTTGGAAATCTATCAACATTTTTTTTAACTTTTATGATGAATAAATTTCACAACAGCTTATATTTAGTTAGTAGCCCCCGAATGATACCAATTTTTTATAAAATTAACTAGATTCTTAGAGTTAATTTCGTATCACCAAATTTGTTATGTGTTTATTTAAAGAAATAAGCTTTAACATTAAAGCCAAAATCATGGGCCAGATTTGTAAAAACAAAGTAAGCTGAAGGTATGTTACGAATTGGATCAAAGGCTATCGACCAGTTCAAAAGTTCCAATGCCCAGACAAACATCAACACATTAGTCATCATCATCATTATTATTATTTATTTTTCATATAATAATAATAATAATAATAATTATTATTATTATTATTATTCATTTCATCTCACAACCACCTATTATCACACATTAGCGTTAAGTGCGTACAATCCGAACTGGTAGTAAGACACAGTGCTAATATAATAATAATAATAATAATAATAATAATAATATAATAATAATAATAATAATAAATAATAATAATTATTATATTATTATTATTATTAATAATAATAATAATTATTATTATTATTATTATTAATAATTATTATTATATTATTATTATATAATAATAATTATTATTATTATTAATAATAATAATTATTATTATTATTAATAATAATAATAATAATTATTATTATATATTATTATTATTATAATAATAATAATAAAATTATTATTATTATTATTATTATTATAATTATTATTATTATTATTATAATTATATATATTATATAAAATTTATATAATAATAATAATAATTATTATTATTATTATAATTATATATAATATATATATAATTATAATAATAATAATAATAATAATTATTATTATTATTAGCACTGCGTCTTACTACCAGTTCGGATTGTACGCACTTAACGCTAATGTGTGATAATAGGGTGGTTGTGAGATGAAATGGAGGAACTACAGTTTAACGTGGAATCCGAACCACGGTGGAGGCCTGGCATTCCACACATTCACAAGTTGTGATTAATACAAGTCTTGTCAGAGGTGAAGGAAGGGTTTGGCAATCAGATAAATCTGTGCCGGGACAAAGGATTGAACCCCGGACCCCCAGTACAGAAGTTATTTTTCCTATTTCATAAGAAAATAAATATAACAATATTTTACTATATTCAACACTAATAAATTACTGTAATAACATTGATTCGTATTTTCCTAGAACTCTGTTAGCGAGAATCGTCTAATGAGAGAAAATACCACAGAAAAGCTTCATGGATTCTATAATCGAGAACCCAAACCGCTACCATGGAATATTCATTTCTAAGAACGTGCTTTACTTGACAGTTTATCGTCCAGTGGAAAACCACCAACCCTAAATTAATCACACTTAACTTTTGTAACGACATATACGCTTTCCTCGTAGACACATCTTAGCATTGTCACTTGATGAAGTGGGCAGTGAACATGTAGCGTGCTTTGTTGTCCAACGGGCAATTAATTGATTGATAATGTGTTGCCATAATTTGATTAGTTGACCTACTCTTATTAAAAAAACTTTGCTAATCATTTGGTTTGTTAAACATGGCCAATAAATTTGATCAACATATGACTTACAAACTAACTCAGAAATAAAACAGACATTCGCCTAGCATGCAATTAATGACCAAAAGAAGTAGGTTTAATTTTAATCAATGGTACATGTTTACATTGCCTGGATATAACTTGAACGGCTAGTTTAGAAGACATACTCGTTACTGACTTAACTAACATCTCAAACTACAAACTTATGAGGTAAACTTGGTCAATCATAGCTTAACTTAATATAGCACTAATGAAGAGGCTTATTTATGTTTGCTTGGCCAAACAGATCGCAAGTAAATTAGTAATGCAAAGCACTTCACCAAGTAAATTTGATGCTTTAATTAAATGCTAGTAAAATTGCTAAAAATATTATTATTATTTATTATTATTATTATTATTATTTTATTATTATTATTATTATTATTAGCACTGCCTCTTACTACCCGTTCGGATTGTACGCACTTACGCTAACGTGTAATGGTATGGTGATTGTGAGATGAAATGGAGGACCTACAGTTTAACGTGGGATCCGAACCACGGTGGAGGCCTGGCATTCCACACGTTCACAAGTTTTGATTAACACACGTCTTGTCGGAGGTGAAGGAAGGGTTTGGCAATCAGATAAATCTGTGCCGGGCCCGAGGATTGAACCCCGAACTCCCGGCACAGTAGTCTGACATCTTACCCTAGACCACCAGGTCACCAATAAATAGTAATGACAACAGTATAAAATAAATTCAATAACCACAGTTTAGCTATCGGCCTTGGCTGTCTTGAGGTTAAGTGCTCGCCTTAGTATCCAATGTTAGAGGGTTAAAACCAGGCTGAGGTCGACGGAATTTCAACTAGCTAACTTCATTGTTACTAAAGATAAGGATTTTGTATTTGTCAAATAACCCTCATTTCAATTATTAAATAATCTACTTAGTGCATTTAGTTAAAGAGATAGAGGTGTAGAGAAAAAAACTGAACTACCTAAGAAAGACAAATCTGAATTAATCAACACTATGTTATTATTTAACTACTAGTCGCTGTAAAAATATTATTTAGTAGCTCTTCTAAAAATTATTATTTGATGAAATGTGTCATCTTCAGTGAGATATTTCAAATAGGTGCTGAATATATCAAAGTTCTACTACTTTCGAAATGTTTTGAAAAATGTGAAGTTTTTTTTTAAGTGTCGAGGTCTAAGAGAGGGAGATTTGAGCTTAAACTTTGACTTCGACATTTCAAAAGCTTTGTACTACCCTATTTAATAAATCAAATCTCTTAGATATAATTATTAAATACGCAACTTTTATGAAGAATCTTCTCTCCAAAAAACAAACATACCAACTATAAATAGATCGTTTATAGTTCACAATCAGACAGAAACAGTAGATCCTGGTGGTAACATCAGGTACTAAAATGGATATTTTCAAATCCTCGGACTAAAACCAAACAATTCAGAGAATAAAATGTCGGTTTGATTAATCAGAGAACCGTTTCGGTGGTTGTGTGATCTAGGGCAATGATTACCAACCTTTTACATTTGGCGGACCCCCTGAAGCCAATGATAACTCTCCACAGCTCCCTTAATATCCCCCACCAGACGAGGGGAAATTAAAAACCTACGCACACATTTATAGCAGTCTACATAACCCATTTCATATTAATTAAAGAAAAAAAGTTGTTTAGTCGGTCAAAAATGTGGGAAAAATAAATGGTACGGCACACCGCACAGACTTTCTCTCTCTTTCTATAAACTCGTAAGATTTCTGAACGGAATAATGTACATTGTATCATCACCACTCCACATAAGAACACGCATAAAATAATATAATAATAATAATAATAATACTTAGCACCGCATCTTACTACCCGTTCGGGTTATACGCTTAAGTACTAATTACACTAATGGATTAGGAATTGGGAAGGTTGAATTTAGAGGAAGTGAACCCGCATTTGCGTGGAGGGAGAGTGGAAAACCATTTAGGAAAAACCACACCCAGTTCACCCGACCGAGATTCGAACCTCGATCTCCCCGTCCTCGGCGGTCGAGCTCAACACTACTAGCGCGTTAGCCAACTACGCCACCGAGGCAGGTAAAATAATATACAATGATATAGAATAAATGAGAAAAGAGGCGCATCTTTGTCCACCTAAGATCATTTCAAACAGTTTAATGTCTTCCACAAGGGTCAACACTTCGATTTAAATTTCGATTTCTGGTTAAAATTTTAACATTTTAAAAGGTGTTGAAGATCTTCAAGTCATCGCATTGATATTTAATTATTTATTTATACATTTTGACCAATAAAAAAGTAAATATCGACTATTGAGTCTAAAATGGAGATAGATCATTGCTATGCAAACATTTCTCCTAAGAGATTTAAGGAAAAATAACATACTTTTTTTAGATACTTACTTATATTTAATTACTCTATTGAATTGGAGTATTATTGCGTTAAGACTTAAGTAGTATATGTTTACAACTAAAGCTCACAAAATTGTATTAATATATTTGCAAATATCTCAGAAACTGCTGTTTTTATAAAAATATATGTCAAATAAAAGTTTTTTATTTCTAATAGTCCTACAATTTTGCAATGATAAGTTGTTTAGTTTCTCCAATAGTTGTGGAGATACGGAAATTAACGCTTCTGTAATGTACCCTAAAAATCATTTTCATAGGAAAATGAAAATAGCCAGTTTATTTATAATCTTAATCAACGCCTAGATACGAATTTTAATCAAAATCGTTTAAGCAGATTTTGAGAAAACCTAATTTTTCTTTTTTCGTCCTTCAGTAAACTATCCTTAATTTTAAGTTTTTATAGACACACAGAGAGACGGCATTGCAAAGACTATTTTTTAGGGTTCGGGGGTCATGAGACGTCGACATCCATCAACATTTCAGGTTAGTTTTTTTTTTTACGGTCGCAATACTTAAACTTTAATGTCCAAAAAGTTAAAAAAATTCATATAATTGCGTATATATTGAAAGTTATTGATTTTATAAAAATATGTTTCGGATAAAATATCTGTATTATAAATATATATACATATTTGTAATGCTAAGTAATTTCATATCTCAAATAGTTTCGGAGCTATTTAAAAAAATGTTAATTGACGCATCAGACCGGAGCCCTTAAAGCCATTTTGCCGAAATATTGAGGGTAGCCATTTTGTTTGGAATATTTATTAATGTTTATAAATGAAATTTAATCAAAATCGTTGGAGCCGATTTTGAGAAAATCGACTTTTTCTCTTTTTGCCATTCAGTAAACTACCCTTAATTTTAAGTTTTAATAGACACAGGGACCGACGGCATTGCAAAGACTATTTTTAAGGGTTCGGGGGGTCATGAGACGTCGACATCCATCAACATTTCAGGTTAGTTTTTCTTACGGTCGCAATACTTAAGCTTTAATGCCCAAAAAGTTAAAAATATATATATAATTGCGTATATATTGAAAGTTATTGATTTTATAAAAATATGTTTCGAATAAAATATTTGTATTATAAATATATATACATATTTGTAATGCTAAATAATTTCATATCTCAAATAGTTTCGGAGCTATTATAAAAAATGTTAATTTACGCATCAGACCGGAGCCCTTAAAACTATTTTGCCGAAATATTGAGAGTAGCCATTTTGTTTGGAATAATTATTTATGTTCATAAATGAAATTTAATCAAAATCGTTAGAGCCGATTTTGAGAAAATTGACTTTTTCTCTTTTTGCCCTTCAGTAAACTACCCTTAATTTTAAGTTTTAATAGACACACAGACAGACGGCATTGCAAAGACTATTTTTAAGGGTTCGGGGGGTCATGAGACGTCGACATCCATCAACATTTCAGGTTAGTTTTTCTTACGGTCGCAATACTTAAGCTTTAATGCCCAAAAAGTTAAAAATATATATATAATTGCGTATATATTGAAAGTTATTGATTTTATAAAAATATGTTTCGAATAAAATATTTGTATTATAAATATATATACATATTTGTAATGCTAAGTAATTTCATATCTCAAATAGTTTCGGAGCTATTATAAAAAATGTTAATTTACGCATCAGACCGGAGCCCTTAAAACGATTTTGCCGAAATATTGAGAATAGCCATTTTGTTTGGAATAATTATTTATGTTCATAAATGAAATTTAATCAAAATCGTTAGAGCCGATTTTGAGAAAATCGACTTTTTCTCTTTTTGCCCTTCAGTAAACTACCCTTAATTTTAGGGGTAGATATCCAATTCCAAAAACCCCTCGGGGCAACCCTATGAAAACCCTAGATATCAAGTTTCAGCTCAATCGGTAAAATAGTTTAGGCTCTAGTTGGAGGTACAGACAGACAGACAGACAGACAGACAGACAGACAGACAGACAGACAGACGGAAATTCAAAAACCACTTTTTCGGATTCAGGAAGTTATGAAACGTCAAAATTCATCAAAATCTCGAGCTCGATTTTTTTGACGATCACAATACTTTCTCTACCTGTAAGATAGAGAGAAAGTAAAAACCCAGAAGTTTTAAGCAAATAAATATTTTTAATATGATGAGAAAATACAGAAAAAATAACACTCATCTAACCAGTTGGGATTGATTAGGATAATTTCAAATTATAATGTTTGAGGAAATATTACAGAATTTACTTAGAGAGAGAGAGAGAGAGAGAGAGAGAGTGGGGAACCATTAAACAAAATAACCTCTGAACAGACGTCCAGGACTCGAACTCTGACCACGTGGTCACTGGCAAACTAGATAAGATGTGGTTTCTCGCATTTTTCTACATGCCCATCGGCACGGGACGGTCTAAATCATGTGAATCAGTCCCAAAGGAGGGAAATGGTGTTTAAGGAGGGATGGAAAAGGAACGCAAGCTAGGGTCAACCTTTTTGCTGTTTGTATAACAAAATCAATGTTACGTTGCACCGTACAGACTTTCTCTTTTTTCCTTAAAATCGAGACATTTACTAAGAACTCGTAAGATTTTCGAAACCAAATAATATAAATTGTTGCATAAACATTCCATCAAAGAGCCTAAATGAAATAATATATACTGTTACAGAAACATTGAGAAAATGCTATCATCATCTCTGTCCACCAAAGATTATAACAATAAATTATCATTTTCAAAGACCTCCTCAAATATGAATAAATATATATATATATATATGTATGTATACTATATTTACTGATAGCTCAGAAAAGATTGGTTTTATAAAATATTTCAAATAAGAGTTTTATTTTTAATAGTAGAACTCTACAGTTATTTTGTATCTCAAATAGTTGCGGAGAAATAGTGAAAATTAGAAATTTCTGCTTATGTCAAGTATCCTCAAAGTCATTTTCATGGAAAACGAAAATTGTCATTTTGTTTATAATGTTAAACAATGCATAGATACGAAATTTAATCAAAATCATTATATAAAATTTGAGAAAATCAATTTTTATCTGTTAATGACACTCAGAAAACACCCTTAATTTTAAGGTTAGGACCCGCCTCGGTGGCGTAGTTGGCTAACGCGATAGTCGTGTTGAGCTCGACCGCCGAGGACGGGGAGATCGAGGTTCGAATCTCGGTCGGGTGAACTGGGGGTGGTTTTTCCTAAATAGTTTTCCACTCTCCCTCCACGCAAATGCGGGTTCACTTCCTCTAAATTCAACCCTCCCAATTCCTAGTCCATTAGAGTAATTAGTACTTAAGCGTATAACCCGAACGGGTAGTAAGACGCGGTGCTAAATATTTAAGGTTAGGTATATAATTTCAAAAACTTCTCGGGGAAACCTTATGAAAACCCCAGATATCAAGGTTTAGCCCGATCGGTAAAATGATTTTGGTTCTATCCTGAGGTACAGACAGACAGATAGACGGCATTGCAAAAAGTACTTTTTAGGTTTCGGGGGGGTCATGAAAAGTCGAGATTTTTAAAAATCTTGAGTTCAATTTTATTGAAAATTACACAAATTTGTTCTCTCCTAGAGGTCGAGGGGGAGTAAAAAATACTTATTTGGCCAAAATAAATAAGACATCACTTCAGTAGATATATTTTATTTTTAACTAGTGACGGAGCGCTCAAATCCTATGCTATTCGAGAGATTTAGAGATTCATAAAATTCTCAAAAATGTATCTCGAATTTAATTATGAAGACCTCAACTTAATGTAACAATTTTAAACAATTGGTAAAAGGAATTATATGAATTTGTGTGGTTGGGAGAGTAACAAAATCATAACAACAACAAAAAGAACAAAAAACAGTTTTAATAAAAATAAATTACTAAAAAAAGTTTTCTATTTGTTGTTTATGACGTAATAGACATGACCAACAAATTATAATTTGTCATTGGCACCAAGCCTTAAACAACTTGTTTTTTTAGATTAAATATTACAAATTTTCACTTTAACTAGAATTGTACATTTTGAAATGTTCAAATATTTTAATTTGGATTTTAGAAATATATAATAATATATACTAAACCTAGTTATATCAACAGTTGTTGAACATTTGTCTTGGAAATAGCGCGATTTGATGTGAAACTTGTTAACTAAAAAGAAAAACGTTATATTTCAAATTCCACGATGCCCATGACAGATCGTATTTAGTATTATAAGATTATAAGTCTTCTGCACAAAGTCATAGAAATAAATATTGAGGGAAAGAGGAGCTTAGGAAGGTGAAAGATTTAAATATCGGATGACTTGAAGGAAAGAAGAACATTCTGGATGTTGAAGGGGGAGGCAGAGGACAGGGTGCATTATTAATATGCATTTGTTCACAGACAAAAGGAATTGACCGGTCGTAAGACAGAACACCTAATAATAATAATAATAATAATATAATATATATGTGTACATTTATATCTTAAAATCTTCCACTACGCCTCAGTACCTTTCATAGACAAAATCATAATCCAGTTTTTTAAAGTTATAACTTACAAAAGCAATCCAGTAATACTCATATCTTTCATTTTATAAATATGGCAACTAAAACTTTCTAATACAAATTTGAATATATATTCATTTTTTATATTTATTTGAGGTACTTTACGTCTACTTCCTGAACCGAGTGATTATATCAGAGCACAATACTTAGCCGCCTCGGTGGCTAACGCGCTAGTTTGTGTTGAGCTAGACTGTCGAGGATGGGGAGATCGAGGTTCGAATCTCGCTTGGGTGAACTGGGGGTGGTTTTTCCTAAATGGGTTTCCATTCTCCCTCCACGCAAATGCGGGTTCATTTCCTCTGTATTCATCCTTCCCAATTCCTAACCCTATTAATTAGCGTAAATTTTAAATTAAAAAGCATTCTTATAACCAGAACGAAACGCAGCCAGTAAGTAAGGTTAACTTTCTCGGGCCATGACCAAGAATCAAACTCGGGACCATTAGCTACGTATACAGACATACTACTGACTGAACTAAGTTATCGGAGGACGAGTTATTAAATAACCGTTGTAATTACTATGCGTAGAAAATAAAGCTAAGCGTATCTTAGGAAGCAATATTTTTATTTGCTTTTCCTAAAACCTGCCTCGGTGGAAACATGGTCTTAGGCGTCACTCTCATGTTTAGACTAGATTGCTGTTTACAGGGAGGTCGGAGTTCAAATCCCATTCGTGTGTACTGAGGGTGGTTTTAATTAAATATTTTTCCACTCTCCCTCCACGCGAATGTGGGTAGACTTCTTCTAAATTCCACCTTCTTCATCCCTAGCTCATTAGTGTAATTAATACATATGTGTATAAGCTGAGCAGTTAGTAATAAGCGGTGCTATTAAAAAGGGGGGAGGGGATATTTGTTTTAAAGACTACAAAAATACAGGTCTTGCTCTTGTTCTCTTGAAGTCCAACATAAGAATTTAATCAGATTCCTTAAACCAACATTCTAAAAAAAAACGAGGTATTTGTTTTAAACATATGATGTTAAAAAAGTAGAAAAGGGGGGGGAGGGTGAAATTCTAGAGAACACCACGAATTTACCGGAGGGTCCATTGAATCCCCCGAAGCGACTCTAGCCTGTATCTCGCCTCCTTGGACGTCTAATATAAAACGTTTATTGTGACATCTCCAGCAGTCCTGGGAAGGCTAGGTCCATGAACCAAGGGGTTGGGGGTGGGTTGTAGGACGGATAAGAGGAAGGGGGGGGGGCGAAAGGGGAGCAATATTACCTCGGAGACGCTCGGTGCGGGAGAGAGAATGGCGGCTTGGATGGGGATTCCCGTTCGGAGGGCTCCCGAGGGAAATCTAACACCCTCTCTACGTCTTCCCCTTCTCTCATACACACATTTACTGGAAGAAGGGGATTTGGTTTATTTTATATTTATTTTTTTTACCAGATTCAGGCCGGAGAGAAGTGTCACGTGCTTCAATATATAGTGATAATTTTCTACTTTTGTTGGTAACAGATTCCCCCTTTTTTTTAGGTGAGGGAAGGGGGCGGATAAAGGAGGGGGTTGGGAAGTCAGGGAACAGAGTATTTCCAATATCTTAGATCGAATGTCTTTCACCTGTCCAAATGTTTACCTTAAATAAACATCTGATAGTGGACGGTGTCAGAAAAACGTACACTTTTTATTAAATAAATTCAATATTATTATAATATAAAAATTTATGGTATGGTGCGGCATTGACATTTGTGAAACGAAACACCAAAACACGACATCAAAAATCATAAATGAAATAATATACACTGTTACTTAACTCTATGTCATTAGGAACTAGGAACACTTTACAGAAAAACTGAGCAAAGAGATACATCTTTGCCCACCAAAGACATAAAATCAAATTCATTTTCAAAGACCTGAATAAAAAGATATATATATTTGCTTATAGCTCAAAAACTTTGGTTTTATAAAAATATATTTCAAAATAAAAGATTTTTATCTTTGATAGTACTACAACTTTACAATGATAAATTATTTCGTATCTTAAATAGTTGTGGAGAAATTATGAAAATTGGAAAATTTACCTAATGTAAAGTACCTCAAATACATTTTTATATGAAAATAAGAGTTGCCATCTTGTTTATAACGATAAACAGTCTATAGATATAAAATTGTAATCAAAATCGTTAAAGAGAATTCGAGAAAATTGATTTATTTTTCTCTTTGATCTTCAGTAAATTACCCATAAATTCAGGGTTAGATATCTAATTCTAAACATCCCTTGGGAGGACCTAATGAAAACCCAGCTACAATCATTTATGCGGAATAAAAGTAGAACACTATTAAAGAAAAACGTAACTCAGTAAACACGATCGGGATTCGAACTATAACATCCCCGTCATTGTAAAATCAAACTCGATGAGTTTGACGTTTATTCTGCGGGCACATCGATGCAGGTGACACATACATTGATCTAAAATATGTTATTCTAATTTTTTACTGTGTTTTCCTTACTTCGGACTCGCTTGGCAGAATTATCTATAGTTAGGATGATTTTAAATTAGAATGTTAGAAGTAAATTTAGCAGAATTTACGTAGAGAGAAGGAATGGGGAATCACTAAACAAAATAGCCTTATAACATTCGTCTAGGACTCGAACTCAGACCATCTAGTCAATGGCAAACTAGATAAGACGAGATTTTCATATAAATAAATACATAAATAGGGCCTATATATATATTTATATTTTCGCCACGTCTTAGTATCCGTTCGGGTTCTTCGCAGATATTAATTTGGCTCAGAGAAAAGAGATACTGAAAGTATAGTTTAAGAGAAAATATACTTGAATATGCGTGGAGGAAGATTGGGAAATAATTTAGTAAAAACCACCCGAGCGGGGTAGGAACCCGTCAGCAGCAATCAGAGTTCAATACGAGAGTGACATGTTAGACCAGTGGTTCCCAACCTGGGGGCGATCGCCCCCAAGTGGGCGATTTGGGTTATCAGGGGGGCAATAAATAAGTGGGGGGCGATTTGGGGGCGATGAGTATTCAAAGGGGGAAAAATTAAAATAGTACTGTACAGTAGAAGTTACTGTCAACTTAATTTTTTCCAGATTCCAATTTTAAAATGAAAACATGTAGGCCTACTCTTGTTTTTTAAATGTACGTCAATGATCTTAGTTAATTATTTCACTTCTTTGTTCTTAAAAAAAATCTGTAAAAAATGTACATTTTAATTATTTTTTTCTATTTTATTTAAGAGTGACCGGATAAAACTGCTTTGGTTATTTTTATATACGGTAGTAAAATTGTTTAAAATAATAAAACTGCTTTATTATTTACACTTTACTTCAAATTAAAATTAGGCATACAATGAAAATGAAAAGGGGGCGATAGGTGTTAGTCAACCTCCAGAAAGGGGAGATGGGCCACAAAAGGTTGGGAACCACTGTGTTAGACCATGCAAGCACCGATGTGGGTCAGGATAAATAAATGAATAAGTAGATAGTAGATAAACAGATAAATCCAGCATGTCACCTTTTTCTTATAATTTACTTCTCTGGACGCCAGTCAGTGCAAACTATTGGTGCTGGTTTGCCTCTCATTTTAAACCTAGCATTAAATCACCAATTTTATTGAAGCCTTTCGAAATTCATTCTTAACACAAATAGAAGTTTCAATAGACCGTTCATTCTTTCATATTTTAGATACATAACTTCCTGGAACCTTATCTCAGTCGGTAACGTGACTGTCTACTGAGATAAGAGCTCCAGGTTTGATTCCCGGCATGGCAAAAATGTTTCATTTATGAAAATATGTGTTTAACCTTTCAAATTGATAAACTAACGGCTGGGAACCAGATGTTGTGTCTGTCCTAGTCTTAAGTTAGATTATAAGGCATATGAAGCTATGACAGGCCTAGAAAGCTGGTAGTGGAAAATATATTGCTTGAATAAAATACTGAACTAGGCTGGAAACATTAATGGATGTAAAGAAAAGATAACTTGCATCAATGTGCAGATGGATTAAACGCCACAGCTGGTATAGCTTGGTTGGTATGTGACAAAAAATCGGGCTTTAAATTCCTTCCGGGTGTATTTCTCTAATTCGTTTCCCACTCATCAAGGTATTTTTACTATACACTTTCCATTTGTATAGTGACTAAATTGACAAACGCATTATACTGTGAAACCAAATTTTTTTTTTTTAGCACCGCGTCTTACTACCCGTTCGGGTTATACGCTTAAGTACTAATTACACTAATGGATTAGGAATTGGGAAGGTTGAATTTAGAGGAAGTGAACCCGCATTTTCGTGGAGGGAGAGTGGAAAACCATTTAGGAAAAACCACCCCCAGTTCACCCGACCGAGATTCGAACCTCGATCTTCCCGTCCTCAGTGGTCTGGCTCAACACGACTGGCGCGTAAGCCAACTACGCCACGGAGGCGGGTAAACCAAATGTTAAGTTTCACGTTTGCTTTATTTATTTTCCTAATATATTTCACAACGGTCAAAATAATTTGAAGTTAAATACCACTTACTTATCACAATACATTGTCAGGGTAGTTAAATCTCGTAGATTACGGTAGGCAGGACATGCAACGTGATGAGAGAATCTAGAACAGTGTTCAGGGTATAGAATGTTAAACCTAATGGGAAGAGTCCATTGGGAAGACTTACACTCAGATGGGAGGTTAACATTAGAATGGACAAAAAAGAGATAGGATGTAATCAGGTAGAATAAATATAGCTAGCTTAATATAGGGATAGGGTGTAATGAGGTGGACTGGATAGAACTAGCTCAAGATAGGGATAGGGTGCAATGAGGTGGACTGGATAGAACTAGCTCAAGATAGGGATAGGGTGCAATGAGGTTGACTGGATAAAACTAGCTCATATAAAGTAGTGTGTAATGAGGTGGAATAAATATAACTAGCTCAAGATAGGGATAGGGTGTAATGAGGTGAACTGGATAGAACTATCTTAAGATAGAGATAAGTTGTAATGAGGTGGACTGGATAGAACTCTCTCGAGATAGGGATATGGTGCAAATAGATGGACTGGATAAAACTAGCTCAAATAGGGATATAGTGTAATGAGGTGGACCGGATAAAACTAACTTAAATAAGGATATCGTGTAATGAGGTGGAATAAATATATCTAGCTCAAGATAGGGATGATTGGCGAACTTTTCTAAGGGCGGCAATAAACTTTCAAGTCCCTAATTACAAAGAGTGAAAACGTAGGTAAGGTCTGTATTAAAATAGTATGTAATATTGAGCTACACATTAAATTATAGGTGATCTGATCGTTTAAATAATATTTATTAAATATTATTAAACATATTATGTTGATTTTATGTCATCTATTTAAAAGTATATTAATCATCATTCGCCTATGGAAAAGTGAGTCTACTTTGATGAGTTTCACTCATAAATCTTGTTGTAAATTCTTTTTACAACATACTCAAATTAAAGCACAACTTTAACAAGCACTATTTAGGGGAAGTGATATTTGTAAAGAGTGATTGGTCAAAATAATTTAAAATTAGTTTGGTTTTTCCAATTTCATATAGAATTATTAATATATTTAAACCCATTTTTCTCCGAGGTTAACTCTCTGGCCTAATAATACTGAATATGGAGGTACCAAAATATTGTAAAAGGTAGCTCAAAGCTTTGTGTTACTTTTAAGCTTTACACTATAAATATTTTATTTAAATAGGTGAATGTTTTAGTTAAATCTACCTCCCATGTTAACATGTGTATATATATATATATATATATATATATTAAAAACTATATCCGATTAGAAGACCGAGCAGAAATATATAAAAACTTTTTGATAATGTAGCTGTTATTTTCCCTTTAATCTGTGGCATTGTTAGTATGTGAAATGCACAGAACAAAGGATAGACTATAGAGTTTAGCACAGCATGGTAAATTAATCAGGAAGCAAGTGAGTTACCATGATTGAATTGTTTATCAAAATGAACTGCGTTATAAATAAAAAACAAGGCGCGTTTTACGTTGGTGGTTCAATAAACACCACGTCCTTTGATAGAACATTGTTTTAGGGTGTATTCAAAAATGGTGTGTAGAATATACTAACACAACTGATTACACTATTTATCAATATTTATCTGTAAGTAATAATTAGAAATGCGTAATCCACGAAGTAGGCTGGTTCACTCTGAAGGTAAGCTAAGCTAAGATTTTTTCTGCTGTTTAGAAAAATAGCTTTCCATATATTTGAATTTGTTGGTTCACACAGAAAGCTAAGCTAAACTAAGCGGTAAGTTTTTTTTCCCTATTGCTAGCCGGAAAACGTGTTAAACAGATGCAGTTCTGGATTGTTGAAAATAACTAGAGAAGTGTTGAAGTTTTGTTTTCAATTTGTTTCACGTGCATTTAAGTAATATTCTATTTAGGTTTTATATTCACTAATTGTTTATATATTACAATGGAACCGTTAATTGAACAAGTCAAACAATGTTCTTGTTTATGGAACTTAAAATCCGCATATTTTTCTCGTAGCAGGATTATTTTGTGGGCCCATATCCGTCCTCCACCTCTTTCATTTTCTTCTTCTTCCAAAACAGCTGCTAATAGAAGCAGCTCCTCTTCCTCGGTAATATCATCTGAGATCAAACAAGACATTTTGGAGACTGCCATAACTTAACTTCATTTAAGTAGACCAGAAAGAATCAACAGTGAATTCAGGAGCGAATATAGGAGTCATAGCTTAGCTTAGCTTTGCTTAGCAATGAATGTGAAATCAAAATGAAAAAAACCTTAGAATAGCATAGCACAGCATAGTTTAGTGATCTGCTTTAAGGTCCTGTCGAGTGCAAGTCAAAAACCTATTTTGTGGAATGGTGGGTGGGAGGGTGAAAGGCATGGCATAGGCTTCACAACTGACCAAATTATCCTTCCGCGCCAACAATAAAAGATAGATCAAGGAAACCGTAGATGACCGGACAGGTCTTGCAGAGAAATCATTATTTGGAAATACCAGTTTTCTCGAGAACTAGTGAAATTTTTATATTAATATTTTCAATGCCCTTTCTAATATAGTGTACGATGTTTGTTAATTGTTACATTTTCTTATTTTTTGTTATGATTCCAGCAGTTTTCTATTGAAAAATGTCAATTTTAGCAATATTTCATCACTTTTAAAACCATACAGGAGGTGTTTGTATAAAAAGTATAGCTTAATCAACATGCTTCTATTCTTGAACAAACCGTTTCTGAAAAGAAAATGGAAAAACAATAAAAAATCTTGAAGATAACTGTTTGTTCCCGTGGCTCTGCATTTACACGCCAATGAGAAGGACCAATCGCCTTAACCGGCCTTTAGAGCCAACTGAAAAGCCATAGTATTCAGCTTGCTCAGCTATAGTACAATGTATAACTCATGATTTACAGCTGACGGTAAAGATATAAAACTTGGTTGTCCAGCAAGATTGCGATGCACAAACCACGCCTTACAGTTAGATAAAAATCCATAGCACTTAGTTTGTCTGAAAAAGAAGTCTGTTTAATTTGGATAAATTACTTTCACTTAATTCGTAGGTGTATAAGGCTGTTCCACTGAAAAGAAAAGGAAACCACGTGTCTAATCTTTTGTAACTAGATAGCACTAACTCACTTATAGTCAAATGCTTATGGGTTGAGGACGTCACTCTTGTGTTAGACTAGACTGCCGATAATAGGGAGATCGGAGTTCGAATCCCAGTCGGGTGTACTCAAAAGGGTTATTTCCAAAATATTTTCCCATTATTCATCCATGCAAATGCAGGTACACTTCCTCTAAATTCAACCTTTATCATCCCTAACTCACTCTTCCTCCATGCAAATTTGGAGAATATTATATAAATTATACCTTCCTCATCCCTACTCAATTTGCATTGATATCCAAATATGCGGATAACCCGTACAGGTAACCGGCTCCATGATGCAGTTGTTAGCTTCGAGCCTAGGGGTAACGGGTTCAATTACCAGTTGGTACCTTGAGTTTCCACTTGTTCCATGCCCTCACCGTCATATTTGCTATCTATCCCCCTCATATTTGCTACCTATCCTCCTCATACTCACTATTACCCTCATATTCACTCTCAACATCACTTCATCTCATCAGGACATAGAAAGAGCCTCCACGGAAAGGATGTACGATTAGTACATTCGGGCGTCCCTGGATAAAGGTACATCAGTGCTGGGTGATCTTTACACAAACTGGGTTACAAAGGATTTAGCCCAGACGCGCACCGAATAGACAGTGATATGTGGTAGAAAAAAATAGTCATTTTTGATTTGGAGGCTTAAACTGGTCATTCTACTCATACATTCTGACATTCTAAAGTTTGTTATTTGAGGAAAAAAGGGACGGGAGTGAATCTAAACGTCAAAGTCAACCATTCGCAAAGAAATTATACAGATACCTGATGAACTACATATGTTCATAATATATAATGGCTGCACTGAATACACGCTTAATCAATATGAGTTCAATATAGTGGAGGTCATCTACATGAAGTCATATTAACATATATTGAATTTAAGGAGTGTATGAAAACACAATTTATATTAAATAGTATCGAGACAGCCAAGGTTTTACAACATGTACAGTAGGTCAGGTTTTGGTCCAACTCACCTCTTATCACCCTCTCTCTTTAAATCCCTTTCACTCTCTTCATATATATCGTATTTAATCACCATTCGGCTTACGTGGTTTTTCAACCTCGTAACGCCCAAGTAAATGAATGAATGTGTATACTTTCACTATATTTCCAAATATATCCTATATATTATTTCTGTTTTGTCAACATCCCTTTTTCTCAACTAATTCAAAGCCTACAGCGATGAATAAGGTATCAGTGGATAAAGTTTTTTACCGACCTCTGACATAGCATACTCAGTTTACGTTAAAACACATTATTTGTTTAAAATTTAAGTTAAAACAAAAATCTAACAATATTTTTGTATCACTTACCGAAAATAAAATTCTCTTTGGTATTTTGTGTATACACTTCGCTGAGTATTTAATTTCAACAACCCAACAAAAGACTAAATATTTTGGGGAGGGGGGGCGGGGAGAGGGTAAGTTTGAATTTGCGAAAGTTTTGCAAGAGTTTACTGGTATATATAATTATATATAGTCAGTCAGTTAATTTGGCGTTACGAGGTTGAAAAACCACGTAAGTAAATGGTGATTAAATACGATGCATTTTTGGTATATATGTATATATACATATATATAGATATAGATTGATATATATGTCTGTGTGTGTGAGAGAGAGAGAGAGATTTAAAAAGAGAGGGTGATAAAGAGGTGAGTTGGACCAAAAGGTCTGGCTAAACCCTGAACTACTGTACATGTTGTAAATCCCTTGCTGTCTCGATATTACTTAAGGTGGGGTGCTAGTGAGCTCCAGTTTAGTGCATTAATTGTGCAGTTTTTATAGCATAAACATTTTTTGGCAAAAATAGATCAAATATTTCTTCTATAGAATCATAGAGCTTAGCTTTATGCACATGCTAATCTCAAGAGTTCTTGAATATCTCTCATGAGCATAGCAAAATTTGGTGACAAACTTTTTAGATGCAGAGAAAAAGTTGTCACTAAATTCCAAGACACCCTTTACAGATATTAAAGAACTGTTGAGATTAGCATGTGAGGAAAACTAAACTCTATGTTTCTATAGAAGAAATATTTGATTTATTTTGGCCAAATAAATATTTATGCTATAAAAACTTCGAAAATACTGCCCTAAACTTACGCTCACTAGCACCCCATCTTAATGTAAAATGTGTTTTCATACACTCCTTATACATATATATACATATATATGGAGATAGAGGTAAAGTATATACATTCAGTCATTTACTTGAGCATTACGAGATTGAAACACCGCGTAAGTCAAAAGGTGATTGAATAAGAAGCATTTTTGATATATATATATATATATATATATATATATATATATATATATATATATATATATATATATATATATATATATATATATATATATATATATCCGTTTTAAATATTTATTAAAGCTAAACAGTTTCAGATACAAACAAACAAAATTGAGATGACACTATCCGCTGTGCGGCTTATTACTGGAAACGCCATCTGGAGGGGTGCTTGAGAGATAGCATTGCTAGTCATAAGTCGAAGTATTTCAACCGTGTATCTCGAATCCATATAAGTCAATTAATTTATATTGGCCTATTTATACCTCTTTCAGATTAATTTAAAATTAATAGTCTAAGGCGTCAATTTTCCACTAGACTGGACTGCCAATCACGGGACGATCGGAGTTTGAATTCCAATCGCGTGTGATGAAGGTGGTTTTTAATAATAATAATAATAATAATAATAATAATAATAATAATGATAATAATAATAATAATTAGCACCACGTCTTACTACCCGTTCGGGTTATACGCTTAATCCCGGCACAGATTTATCTGAATGTCTAACCCTTCCTTCACCTCTGACAAGATGTGTATTAATCACAACTTGTGAATGTGAGGAATGCCAGGCCTCCACCGTGGTTCGGATTCCACGTTAAACTGTAGGTCCTCCATTTCATCTCACAATCACCCTACCATTACACATTAGCGTAAGTGCGTATAACCCGTACGGGTAGTAAGACGCGGTGCTAATAATAATAATAATAATATACGCTTAAGTACTAATTACTCTAATGGATTAGGAATTGGGAGGGTTGAATTTAGAGGAAGTGAACCCGCATTTGCGTGAAATGAGAGTGGAAAACCATTTAGGAAAAACCACCCCCAGTTCACCCGACCGAGATTCGAACCTCGATCTCCCCGCCCTCGGCGGTCGAGCTTAACACGACTAGCGCGTTAGCCAACTACGCCACCGAGGCGGATAAGGTGGTTTTTCTTATATATATTTTATTTTAATCTTCCTCCACCCAGAAACGTCTTCTAACTTCAACCTTCCTCATCCCTAAAAATGTAGATTAATTAGTACAAATGCCTAAGGCAACACTCTCTGTTAGATTTCTAAGCATACAATTGAGTACGCTCATGATTCGGTGGCTGCATGGTCTAAGGCAATAGACTAGACCACCAATGACAAGGAGATATGAAGGGGTCGGGTGTATTTTGGGTGATTTTTCCTAAATGTTTTCTCACTCACTCTCTTTCTCTCTCTCTCCAAAAAATTTTGAGAACACTTCCTCTACGGTGATCAATTGCAGAACAAATAATGTGGGTGCACAAAAATTGCAGAACAACTCATCCGAGCTCGGTAATAGTCTTACACGAACTTCGGGATAAAAATTAAACTCAAAATGACTTTGTTCAAAATGGAACATGGAGGTTAGATTAGGTTAGGTTAGGTTAAATTAAGTTAGGTTAGGCTATATTAGATAAGGTTATGTTAGATTAAGCTAGGTATAGTTAGGTTAGTGGTTAGGTGTTAAATGGGATTACGGGTTGTTCCGCAACTCGAGTGCACCCCATCCTCTAAAGTAAGCCTTCCTAATCCAAAGCCCAATAACCTGAATTGTTATTAAGACATGAAGTTAAAACTGATACTAAAAATACTTTCCAAGATAACTAGGTTCTTGTTTTGGTATAAGTTAACATGTTGGTTGAACACACTCTATTTAGTAATGAACTAAGTACGCAAACCACGCCCTTGTTCATGGTTAAAAAGAGTTCTCAAACAAAATTAAACCTTCATTTTTATTCTCTTCAGAGAACTTCTCGACCTCCAACACGTTAATCGCAATCGTCCTGTAAACTCACTCGCCTTTTCCTTGTTAGTGGAAGTTAGTGTGATTAGACAGAATAATGGCACGCACTAACGTAGCTATGTTCATGTTCTCATCAGCGAATGGGGTGTTAGAGCGGAATAGAAGACTGGCGATGTGTACATGGCTACGGTTAAATATTACAAAACAAGCTAGACGGGATCCGCTAATGTTTACAATGGCAATTACCACTGGGATGTAATTTAAAGATTTCAAAATGCGCTTGATTATTTAAAATGCTGGTGGCTATGGTGCATATGTTGTCGTTTTTGTTAAAAAAATTTTTGTTTGTTCCTTACAAACTAATTATCACCGTCGAGGCAAAATAGGGGACGGAAACGTATTTTTAACTTGTATTAAGGTCTTGTTTACGCATTAATATTTTACGCCATAGCTCTACATTAATTTTTAAACTCTTTTTGATGAAAAAAGTTGTTCAGTATAACCAGGAATTGGAACTCGAGGAATAAACATAGAAATGTTTTCCTCTACTTCAGTTTTTATGCTATTTAAATTGAAATACAGTAACGTACAATCATTTCCGTCCGTAAACCAAATTTAATTCATATATAATATATAGCACTGTTAGATTATAAACTTAAAAATGTAATTTACTAGAATAAAAATTAAGTCGAAGTTCACTTAAACATTTATCAACTTAAAATAAGACTCTACATAATGATAAATTTAATTGTTTTGAGAGTAAGAAGAGAAAAAGTAAGTCAGCGTTTTATTTTGATAACAGTCGAAATATTGTTTTTTATAGTTTTTCGATGCATACTCATTAAATGGATATCATTAAAAATATAGAGTTTGTCAAAAAATTATTCATTCCATTAAAGGCCTTATTAATTTAGTTATTTTAGGAAATATCTGGTTTACTTAAGTAATGAATTAAGTGTGGCAGTAAACTTAATTAAAAAAAACTTATATTAAGCTGTGTTATTAATTTCCGCAAACAGTTTAAAGATAGTTACTACAATAACGAATTTATTAAAGTATATAATTATTACAGGGAGTAATTGATTCGGTAATTTAGAAAATACCATATTTTCAAAAATATAAATCTCTCAGGAGTGACAAAATATCGGTTCTAGTAGTCTATAAAGGTGACCTGGTGGTCTAGAGGTAAGGTGTCAGACTTCTGTGCTGTGGGTCCGGAGTTCAATCCTTGGTCCCGATACGGATTTATCTGTTTGCCAAACCCTTCCTTCACCTCTGCCAAGACGTTTATTAATCACAACTTGTGAGTGTGAGGAATGCCAGGCCCCCACCGTGGTTCGGATCCCACGTTAAACTGTAGGTCCTCCATTTCATCTCACAATCACCCTACCATTACACATTAAGGTAAGTGTGTACAACCCGAACAGGTAGAAAGAAGCGGTAATAATAATAATAATAATATTAATTATTATTATTATTATAATTAATTATATTATATAATTATTATATATATTATATTATATTATTATATTATTAATTATAATTAATAATTATTATTATTATTATTATACCAAGAGCCATGATGGTAAAATACCTAACACCGTTTGACCACCAGTTTTGAGCTAACGCCCCACGTGACGAGTTCTTAGTATTTAGCTTTAAAATAATAGAAAAGTAGCGCACGTTTAAGATTAGTGAAAATAAATTTTAAAAGTATTTTCCCTTTGAAACATAATTGACACCTTATACTGTTGAAAATATTATGTGTTCTCTTTTGCTATAAGCTATCCCTAAACCGACTTCTGTGGCTACATGGTCTAAGGCGTTACGCAGTAGACTAGACTGACGATGATGGGGAGATCACGATTGAAATCCCGATCGAATGCACTGAGGGTGGTTTTTCCAAAATAGTTTTCCACTCTCCCTCCACGCAAATGCGGATACACCTCCTATAAGTATAATCTTCCTCACCCTTAAAACCATTAGGGTAAATAGTACACAAGTGTATAATCTGAACGTGTAGTAAGGTGCGGTGCAAAAAATAATATCCTAAATTGCCAAAACCTAATATTTAATGTGCAAAAAATTAACAATTAATCGAAATATTTATTTATTTACCCGTGGAAGGCTAGGCTAAGTTAGGTTGGGATAGTTTTGATCATACACATTTTATAGATGGATATCTACGCATGTTCTAATGTCGAATATTTCAAAGCTTTACTACACAATATGTCTGAACGGATTAGCTGAGTAAATATTTATTTTATATTGTTTCATAAAGCATTATATCAGATAGGAAAATAATGTCCTGTTCAAGCAATGGGTGGTTTCATTAAGTGGGTATAAAATAAGTACTGTATTTTTTTTAAAATCAGGCTATCCGTTTAAATATGGCGGCCACTCAAAAGGTTTTTCATTGAATTGCTCATCTCCAGTGATTTGAATTAAAAACACTAAGCATTCGAATAAACACCTAAATAACTTTTTAATTATTTATTTTACATATATTGCAGACTACATAGCGTATTGGCTGTCTAAACTCACTGACAAAAGGAATCTAACAGTCGTAATATAAACACCTATTAATAATAATAATAATAATAATAATAATAATAATAATAATAATAATAATAATAATAATAATAATAATAATAATAATTAATAGCAGCAAAACAGTCTTCTTAAACCACGTGAAGAATGGTTATTTTCTAGGAAAATTTCGTTTTATTATTATTATTATTATTATTATTATTATTATTATTATTATTATTATTATTATTATTATTATTATTATTATTATTACAATCAACGCTTCTTATTACCCGTTCGGGTTGTACGCACTTACACTAATGTGTAATGGTAGGGTGATTATGAGATGAAATGGAGGACCGACAGTTTAACGTGGGATCCAAACCACGGTGGAGGTCTGGCATTCCACACATTCACAAGTTGTGATTAAGAAGTGATGGAAGGGCTTGGAAATCAGATCAATCTGTGCCGGGACCGAGGATTGAACTCCGGACCCCCAGCACAGAGTTCCGAAACCTTACCCCTAGACCGTACGGTCACCTGTCGTTTTATTGAATATACTAATATTATACATTTGTTTTCTATATAACTTTGATCACCAAAGAAAAGTATCAACTTTAAATCCAAGGAGAAACTATAGGAGGTATATTAACATGAAATCCAAGGAGAAACTATAGGAGGTATATTAACATGAAATCCAAGGAGAAACTATAGGAGGTATATTAACATGAAATCCAAGGAGAAACTATCCAAAGAGAAACTATATAAGATATATTAACATGAAATCCAAGGAAAAACTATATAAGATATATTAACATGAAATCCAAGGAGAAACTATAGGAGATATATTAACATGAAATCCAAGAGAAGAAACTTAATAAGATATATTAACATGAAATCCAAGGAGACACTATAAAGATATATTAACATGAAATCCAAGGAGACACTATAAAAGATATATTAACATGAAATCCAAGGAGAAACTATATAAGATATATTAACATGAAATCCAAAGAGAAACTATAGGAGATATATTAACATGAAATCCAAGGAGAAACTATATAAGATATATTAACATGAAATCCAAGGAGAAATTATAGGAGGTATATTAACATGAAATCCAAAGATAAATTTAAAGACTAGTAGCAATAATAACATGGAGGGAGCGAGGTTCACTGTTCTCAGAACTACTAACAAGAATTAGGTCTGGGTTCAACTCACGGCTGAATATACCTAGTTATTTTCTAAAGTTTTTTTTTTTCTAAAAATATTTTCAACTCTTTGAAAACGCGGGTATGTTTACTCTGAAATTCTACCCCTCTCTTCTTCTCCTCATTAGTTCAAATATTTAGTTATACCTTATAAAAAATGTCGTCATTCTTAAAGTTAAATAAAGCTGTCCACTAGCTGAAAGCGCAAATCAGTCTTTGTTAATGTGGTATCATGTTTTCCCCCCAAAGGATATATTTTCCCTAAAGTTCACCCGCCTCGTAGCTTTAAACGGAGTGTAGTAAAGGAAGAGCGAGTCTACTGGGAGAAGGATGTGAAGAGAAAGAGAGAGAGAGACAGAGAGAAAGAGGAACATGAACATTTGATCCAAGTTAAACTGTTTTCTTCGTTCACTGAATCAATTTGTATTACTTCTTCGCTCGTCTCCTAGCAACCCGGTTAAAATAAACAAGACCAGATCTGGCGAATAATTCCTCCAGCCCCCCCCCCTCCCCCCCAGTTCGTTGACGAATCTTAATGTAATGTTTTGAGTGTATACACAGCCAATACCAGAAACTTTATACAGTTTAGAATTGAGATCAAGGAATGGAGAAGCAAAGAGAGAAACAGCGAGAACTCTGGTGGGCTCTTTAGGCATCAACTACTCTGTTTCCCTCACTCTAACCCTTCCCGACCAACTCTCTCCCCTAAAACATTCCCCTAGTCTTGCTTATCCCCCTTTCCCGGGGAAACTTAATCAAACAAAAAGTGAGCTCCTTTAAGCAGCTCTGAAACGCTAGGAAACGAGAAGGAAATGGTGACAATGGCTTCCACCGACCCAATTTAGGACGTCCCTCGGATATTTAAAGAGCTTTTCGGTGTTAATATATATAGTAATTGTTTACCGAGAGATCATCAAGTTTATGAAACTTTCAATCCTTCTTACAATTAATAAACTTATTTTAAAAAGAGAAATCAAATAAGATAAATTACATTTTTGATAAAATGTTACAAAAGGCTTCTTTCTACGAGACCATCCGATTAATGTAAAAATACAAGCATGTTTTTTTAAGCATCATGTCCTACTACCCATTGAGGGTACACACACATTTATTAATTGCATTAATACGTTAGATACGAGAAAGGTTGAATTAAGAGAAAGTATACCTCCAAATTTGTATGGAGGGAAAAGAACCACACCCCCTCTCAGTACAACCGACAGGAATTTAACCCTCCAACGGCATTCCAGTCTATTTATAGAATGACTCCTTAGACCATGCCACCACCGACGTGGGCTACCATGTTTATTGAAGGAGTTGCTTTTTTTCCCAAAGTTAAAATATGCACGATCAAATTTTCATAGGAATGTCATTATCTGACAGCTATAAAAATTACTGGATCTACTTTCATGTATTTTTAAATCAGGATATATGATCTGCAGAGGTCACTTTTGATATTATTATAAATACCTATAAAAGGACAATAATTAAATATAATATTAATAATAATATTTAGCACCGCGTTTTACTACCGTTTGGGTTATACGCTTAAGTACTATTTACGCTAATGGATTAGGAATTGGGAGGGTTTAATTTAGAGGAAGTGAACCAGCACTTGCGTGGAGGGAGAGTAAAAAACCATTTAGGAAAAACCACCCCCAGTTCAGCCGACCGAGATTCGAACCTCGATCTCCCCGTCCTCGGCGGTCGAGCTCAACACGACTATCGCGTTAGCCAACTACGCCACCGAGGCGGGTCAATTAAATATAAAAATATTAATAAAGTGTGTAAAATAAAAAGTTTGTATTTTATTTATGAACCTTCACCAAAAAAAAAACTGGAATGTATTGAAACTCTTCGTCAAAATTTTTAAACAATAATCGGTGCTGAATAATTTGAGATTAAAATTATATTACTTACTTTCGACCCTTCGGAGAGAGAAATATTGTGATTGGACAGAAAAAAATCTAACTCAAAATGTCTGTAAATTTCGACGTTTCATTACTCCCTGAAACTGAGAAAGTGGTTTTCGCGATGCCGTCTGTCGGTCTGTCTGTCTGTCTGTCTGTATCTTGGCCTCGAGTCGAAACCATTTCACCTATAGAGCTAAAACTTTGTATCTGGGGTTTTCATTAGTTTATCCCGTGGAATATTTTGAATTAAATATCTAACCCTAAAATTAAGGGTAGTTTACTAAAGGGCAAAAAGAGAAAAAATTGGATTTTTTTTAGATCGACAAACGATTTTGATTTATTTTTCTTTCTAGTCATTATTTAATAATACAAACTGAAGTGGAAATTCTCATTTTCCCATGAAAATTACTTTAAGGGTAATTTACATAAGCAGAAATTTCCAATTGTGATCATATCTCTGCTATTATTTGAGATACGAAATAATCTATCATTGTAAAGTTGTAGTGCTATTAAAAATAAAAATCTTTATTAAAAATATATTTTTATAAAAACCAAAAGTTTCTGAGCTATAAACAAATATATTTTTACTATGGATGACTTTGAAATGTAAAATTAAGAGTAAAACACGAACGGGTAGTAAGACGCGGTGCTAAAATAAAATAAATTGATTGCAATGCTCTTTGGTGGACTGAGATGTTATTCCTTACTCAATGTTTCTGTAACAACACACACCATTTAACTTTTGCTCTCTGGAGGAGTGTTTCTATAGCAATGTATATTATTTAATTTTACAAAACTTACGAGCTTTTATTAAATGTCTCTATTTTAAGATAACATGTAATATGTACTGTAATTAACAAATTGTATTGACTAAAACATGTAAATACTAAGTATTTATTAATAGATATCACTGTTTCTTACAAATCTCTTTTAACTTTTTTCTTGTTAACCAATAAAATATATTTCATTTGACACAATTTTTATCCCTGTTTCCCGAAAAGTGTGTTCGGATTAACAGGAATTTTGAACTACCGGGGTTCAGTCAAACAGCGTTATACTGTATATCCTTTCATTTAGCTATATATATTAAATTTATATATAGTTATATATAGTTTTATATATAGTTGTATATTATTATGTAGCTATATAGTTTTATATTTAGTTATATATATAATATAGTGTTTTATATATGTATATATAACTGTAGATTTGGATTTCTTTATATATATACATATATATAAAGAAATCAAAATTTATAATTTTATTTTAATTTATAATAATACATACATATTATTTTATTCACGAAATAAACTTTTATGACTGTATGTAGTTTAAGAATACATACTACTTCTAACATTTAAAATCACGTACATTTCTTCCTCCTATTCTTTATAATTCTAACTATCGATAGTTTGAGATGGACCTGGTCTCATTCACATCAAACTATTAATACCTGTACTTATTGGAAAGATAAGTCGCCATATGATTTCATTTAAGAAGTATTTTTATTTGGAAAGACATATTTAATCATATTAGATTTTTTTAATCGTAAGCTATATATGGCGTTTTTTATTTTAATATTTTACTAAAATATATTTATTTGATGAATGAAAATCATGTTTTATTATAAAAACAATACTGAGGACTTTCATTTTCCCAAGCTTTTTTGAAAGAAAGTAATCACCTCTACAACCGCGCCCCCTTCATCCCCCCAATATTTCTTAATAATATTTAAGTTGTTTCTATTTCATCCGATGAATGTACTATTGGGAATTTGAAATGTGATACCTTCAGAATATTCCCAACTTTCGTTTTTTGTTCACGCCATTTAATTTATAAAATACAAAATAATATTAGTGCCTTTCATGTATTTTGTGAAAAGGATCTAATCTTTCCCTCAGTGTCAAAATCTTACTTATTCTAATGGAGACATGTAAAACTCGTTTGACAATAAGTTCCACATTGAACATTGAAAATACTGAGGGTGTCGCATTTCAGAAAGTTCTATATTGTCACTATCTTAAATGGAGAAATCTCAATTTTGGAATACGTATTATAGTAACAAGAAGATGTAAAAATACTTTGAGGGCTTTGAAGTGTGGTTTTGGAGAAGATTTGAGAAGATGAGGCAAACAGACAGGGTGATAAATGAAGAAGTCCTTAGAAGAGTGGGTGAGAAGAGAACCGTTTTGGATGTGATTCTTCGGGCACAAAGCAAACTGGATCGGACACAACCTTAGGAGGAACTGTCTTCTGCACGACGTTATAGAAGGAAAGGTTGAGGGAAAGAGGAGGTTAGTAAGAAGGAGGATTCAAATATTGGAGGACATAAAGGAAAGAAGAACGTTCTGGGAGCTTAAGATTCGGATGGACACCTACTATATAAGAACGATAAAGTTGTGCCCGCCATTGCTTAAAAAATATACATAGTAACAACATGCGGTTTTTTTCATTGCATTAAACTTGTAAATTTAAAATGAACTATATTAATAAAAAAGTTACAAGTTAATATTTACTTTTTTGCAATAAGACGTAATTTCAATTAAATTTAAATTAAATAAAACATGAAATACAAGAATATAGTTTTGAATTTATCATATTATTATAGAGAATAAGATAATGTTCTATCATACACGACAAATATTTATAGTACAATAACGGGTACAAAATTTGTTATTTTCAAATTAAATCATGTCTAAACTGTTGAAAAAGTTCAGTAGATTCTTGATAGATTGCTCTGTCTTCGGAAGCACCTCTCCCTCTCCCCCCAAAACCCCTTTAGGCATTCTCTTTCTTACCATCTTTTTTTCCCCATGTAAACCCCGCTACTCCCCCTTCCATCGAACTATTTATATCCTGTTCAGTCAGGTAAAACCCTTGACTGGACACTAATTATTGTCTGCCACCTCCAAACCTGAGCTATTGAGAATGTTCCCTGTGATGTATTTGTATGATCTAGGTTAAAAGTTTTTTATAGAATAAACTTGATTATGTTTGCCTTATAAATAATTTGCATAAACAGTGTTTCCTTGATTAGATAAAACCTATTTGTATAACGTTGGTTTTGTAAGAAGAGCGAGGTGAAAAGGATTTCTCTAAATAGTTTTATTCATGTTTTATAGACGAACAAGACCTTTTCCCACTTATAGCAGACTTAATTTTGAAGATATTAAGATTCAGTGGCGCATCCAGGAGTTTACATAGGGGAGGGTGGGCATGTGTGTCATAGCTATTATTTCTATCCCCTGAAAATATTTATTAAATTATTTTAGTTTAATACATCTTTTTATTTAGAGAAATTACACACACACACACGTATATACAGGCTGTTAAAAAAAGGGGGGTTCAGAAATTATGGATCTTGTTGTACACATTAACATGTGTGGAATGATTTTAATGATGCTACATGACCTCTAGTTGTGCCAATACGTCGGTAAACTCAAATAATAATTATAATACAAATAAAAGTGTCTTGTAAATTATAGGTCCACAAACCTACTCACATAGAAGTAAAGGTAATTTTGTATTTTAGTAATAAAAAATAAATGATACGGTGCACCACACAGACTTTCTCTTGCTTTTATCTTGAAATATACATTTACTAAAAACTCGTTAGGATTTATGAAATGAAATAATATACACTGTTACTTACTCTATGTAAGGGTGGCTCAAGGGCCGTGTGAACCGGGCGGCTATCCGGGGCGGCTACTCGGGGCGCCAAACATAGCTAGACATGACCAAACGTAGCCTGGGCGTGATATTAAAATAATCTTCAAACCTAACATAATCTGGGCGTGATATGAAAATAGTCACCAAACCTAACAACTTCGAACCTAACGTAGCCTGAGTGTGATCTGAAAATAGTCTCCAAACCTAACGTAATCTGGGCGTGATATGAAAATAGTCCTCAAACCCAACGTAACCTGGGCGTGAAATGAAAATAATCCACAAACATAACAACCTCAAACTTAACGTAGCCTAGGCGTGATATGAAAATAATCCCCAAACATACAACTTCTAACCTAACGTAGCCTGGTTGTGATATGAAAATAGTCCCCAAACCTAACAACTCCAAACATAACGTAGACAGGGGGTGATAGTGGAGTTGCTAAGCTTAACAATCGTTCAATTTTTTATATTAACTTGAAATTTTACACATTTTTTAAAATTTGTGGTTAGTAAAATAGAATCTACAGTAGCGCCACTCTTAAAAAGTTATTTTATATTTTTCAGCTTGAAATAATGACGCCATTAAACTTTTTTTTTTTTGCAATTATAACATAAACCTTTCATAATGTCAAAGTGTTTGTTAAACTTATAATAAAAAATAGAGGATGACATTGTTTACAAAACAGGTTCTTATAGTTTTATTTGTAATCCTAACAGTTTTTGTACAATCGCGAAGTGAAACGTTTAACGTATGTTTAACATTTGTAGAGTTTCCCCTTCACATTTTTTCCTATCACGCCCAGGCTACGTTAGGTTTGAAGTTGTTAGGTTTGTGGATTATTTTCCTATCACGTCCAGGCTATGTTAGGTTTGGAGTTGTTAGGTTTGTGGATTATTTTCCTATCACACCCAAGCTACGTTAGGTTTGGAGTTGTTAGGTTTGTGGATTATTTTCCTATCA
Organism: Timema podura; assembly: GCA_033556935.1. NCBI lineage: Eukaryota > Metazoa > Arthropoda > Insecta > Phasmatodea > Timematidae > Timema > Timema podura. The sequence continues at coordinate 113,659,575 of JAVRXN010000010.1, forward strand.
CACCCAAGCTACGTTAGGTTTGGAGTTGTTAGGTTTGTGGATTATTTTCATATTTTCCGAGAGTACAATCACCATGAGAAATGTGATAGCTGGCAGCTAGCAGAAGATTTAAGAACTGTCAAAATAAAAACCAAATTAAAAATAAAATTGTTTTTGTGAAAGTTTTGACTACCAAAAATGACCATAAATCAACATAGTATTATGGTCATTGCAGATAATATGGTTTGGCAAATTGATACATGAGATTTGATTTGCTAACTTTTGCTAGCTGTTAGTTACCTACACTCCTATGGTGAATGGATTATATTGTCCACCGGTTACGTAAATAGGTGCCAAAAAGCAATACCGCCTGGGTGCGAAATTTACCTCAGGCCGCCCCTGACTCTATGGCATTAAGAACAAGGAACACTGTTACAGAAAAAATGAGGAAAAAAGAAACATCTTTGTCAACTAAAGAGCATAAGAATCAAATTTATTTTCAAAAACCTGTATTAAAAGCAGTGGTGTAGTCGTAAATTTAACAGTGCCGAAACGCAAGGTCGTAGCAACTCCAAAGTTTAAGTGGGGTTTTGGGACCCCCAATCGCCGTAGGCGAACGGCTTGCACAAACATAAATGCCTCTAAAAGCTATTTGGAGCATCTTTTAATGATTACTAAGGCAGAAACTTACTTAACGCACTTCCCCTAAAATTCCTGGAATTTGCATAGAGCACTGTTAATTTCATCAGAATTTATTAATTAATAGTATGAAAAAAGTTTTAACATAATATTGATATAAAATCAATTAGTTAACTTGGAATTGCAAAGTATAAAACTTTACTAAACATTTTTTTAAAATATTTTGCCACGAAAAGCAGTGCCAGAACGGCGTTCACCAGGGTTCCCACTCCACTACACCCCTGATTAAAAAGTATATATATATTTGTTTATAGCTTAAAACTTATTGGTTTTATAAAAAAAAAATTAATTTCATAGTATACTACAACTTTAAAATAATAAGATATTACGAGTCTCAAATAGTTACGGAGAAATGATGAAAATTTGAAAATATGTCTTATGTAAAGTACCCTCAAAGTCATGTTCATGAGAAAATGAAAATGTCCATCTTATTTATAATGATAAACTATGTTTAGATATCAAATTTAATCAAAACCATTAGAGTGAATTTCGATAAAATAGATTTATTCTCTTTTTGCCTTTCAATAAACTAGCCTTAAATATAGGGTTAGATATCTAATTTCAAAAACCCCTCTGGGCCGGGGGGGGGGGGGCCTTATTTAAACCCCAGATACAAAGTTTTAGCCCAAACGGTAAAATGGTTTCGGTTCTAGCCCAAACTAAAGTACAAAAACAATCAGATGGCCTTGCGGAAAAAACTTTTTTTGTTTCAGGGGACTATGAAACGTCAACATTTTTCAAAATCTCGGTTTCGAATTTTTGATGATCACAATATTTTCACTCCAAGGTGTCGAGACAAAGTAAATATTAGTTTACAAAGTTTAGTTACCCACAGCCGTTGCTTGCCGTTGGTTTGATCGCCATTGATGGGGAGGTCAAGGTTCGAATCTCCTCTGCTTGAACTGGAGATGGTTTTTCCGTTAAATGTATATATATATATATACCTTTAACGGTTTTCCACAAGTGATTTATCACTCTGGTTTTCCTAGCTTTACTCCATGCAAATGCGGGTTCACTTCCTCTTAGCTACCTTCCTCATCTCTACCCAATCAGATTAAGCCATTAATAACATGTGTTCTGAACGTAGCAATAAAAAAGAAAAGACTTGGTTTTGGACGGGTTAGAATCATATTATAGTAATAAATTAATAATTTTAAATGGAAACATGGTTTAGCGAGCTTTATTTAATTTTGATTTTTTTTTAGATCATAAAATACAATGTTCTTGTTAGTATTATGTTCGAAAAAATTTAACAGTAGGGCCTATTTGTAAAGTGAAGTAGGCGTACAGTACGTAAATTATATTTAATTAAAATAAAAATTTTAAAAATTACAATTTTTCACCAATTTTGGCGAAAAATTACTATTTTTCACCAACCTTAGCCACCTTTTTCTAACTCAATAATTTTTTTAAAGATATTCCCAATTTTTTTTTATCAGGCAATCACCTAGAACAAAGTGTGGTTTTCACTTTGGTTTTTATATCTTCTGTACAAACAAATTGTGGTGAACTTATTTTAATTCTAACCTCCTTATATCATGTATTTAAATAATTAGCGTAATTAGTGACCGTAAATACTATGTCACTGAAAAAACAAAAAGAAATGGCTATATATTTTTTAGTATAAGGAAGAAAATATATATTTATATATTCCTACAGTAATAGATAAACTAAATAAAAATGTCACAATTTACTGTAGATAATGATTTCCCAAGGTAGCTCAGAAACATTATACTTTGACAGGGGTTCGAGCCCTAGTCCTATGACTTTGGACGTCACTCTACAGACCCCAAGATATCGGCTAAAAACCCGGCATCATGGAGAGAATAACGGGCATAGATTGTCTTTTATTGAGTAGCAAGTAACAAAGTTGAAAGGATTGATGGTTGGGGGGGGGGGGGGGTGTCTGTCTGTGGAATGTAAGGACACTCTGAAAAGGGGGTAAAATAGAGGGGTTGAGAGGGGTCGGTGGGGTGACTGCCATAACTACAGAAGCGCACCTCTGGTGAGGTGATAATACATGGAACTACTTGGACGAGAGATTTGCAAAACTTTGAGATGTCCATCCGAATCTTAAGGAGGAGGGAAAGGACAGGGCCCATTGGCTCTCTAAGTTCATTGACTAAAGGAACAGACCCGTCGTATGATAGAACACCTAATAATAATAAATAATGGTAACAAACTGAAATTAAGATTGCTTAAAATGTTAAAACTTATTCTTTTTTTTTACCAAAAATTTTAAACTTTATACAGTTAACTCCCAACTAACCGCGGACGAATTATCCACTTTGCGGCTCAACCGTGGCATCGCCAACAGTAGGGGATACGTTTTTTAAAAATGCCACATTGATGGAGAACACAGGGCTACCAATGGTTGTACTCAGTAAATCCCCAGGGAAGAGATAATGGCCAGAGAGGCAAATGTTTATGCAAGAAGGACCGCAATGGAATGGCCTCTTAGCCTGCTTAATTATCTGACACAGGAAAATGACACGCATCTATACGACAAGCTGATGCTTCGGAAAATACATAGTGGGATAAGGAAAAAGGAAGCAGAAGAATAATACAAACGTTTTAAGCGATGTATCCATTTGGAGTACACTGTAGGACTACTGTACATTGATTTAAAGTGTGTTTTTTACTATCTTAGTGCGTGAAATATAATGATATGTTCACAAACGCAATCACGATAGGTGAGTACTAGTTAGAATTGAATGTGCTACTATCTCTTGTTTTAATAAATATGCGGATTATCCACGGTTTTGGGTTATCCGCGGAACTCGTCCCCTCCATTACCACGAATAATCGGGAGTTAGATGTATTAGTGTCATAGGAAAAGTAGATTGTTAGGGAGAGTTGACTTGGCCTAGGTAAAGTCGACTCTTACTAAAAGTATCAGTAAAAGTTGATAGAGAATAAACAGATCAACTTTTCCTAGGAAGAGTTAACTATGCCTGCTGTGGTTTAGTAAAAGTTGATTCCGCGATGTTGCTCTCCACATGCGACTTCGCGCGCACATCTTTGTTTTGAATATCCCAGCTCTATTTGTTTACTGTTGTTTTCTAGGTTAGGTTAGGTTAGGTTAGGTTAGGTTAGGTTAGGTTAGGTTAGCTCTGCAACTCAAAGTGTCACAAATCTGTACCTTGCTGTAATAAATAATAAATATTTATATCTCTCTTTGTATCATAAAGGTTTTGCTTTTTTATTTGTTTTTTTATTAGGTAGTAGACCATTTCCTTGCAAAAAGTCAACTTTTACTAACTCAAGGTAGTAAGAGTATACTTTCCCTAGGTACGGTCAACTCTGACTAGTAAATGTTGATCGAAATTCATCACTTTTCGCTTTTAATCAACTTTTACTAAAAAGACCAGTAAGAGTCGACTCGGCCTAGGTAAAGTCGACTCTTACTGGAGAATCTACTTTTCCTGTAACATTAGCATCAAATGTGAGTGTCTTTAACTCCATTGTTGAAGTCACGTTCAAAATAGATGACAAATGAATATTAGTAAATGTGATTGTACGAGTCTTTGTTCCTTTCCATGAGCGAAAAAAAAAAATTAAACCATTTTTGTGGATCGATCTTTTGTGAGTAATGAGTAAAGTTTTGTACACCAACCTCACTTGCTAGATTTCACCAAATAATGATCAATTCCTAAATGTCATCATCTCAAATGTAGTATTCCTACAACTTTTGTAAAAAAATACGAATTAGGCCCCGTTTTTTGTTGGTTCATCAAAAGATCTATGGGCCGCACCGAATCATGAATCGTGTCACATGTGGTCCGCGGGCTGCAAGTTTGACATGCCCGCTCTAATGTGTGTAAGCTTTGGTTATATCCCTCCAGATTTTAGTTTGAACCATTTTAGATACTTTTTAAATTTCTTTTCTCAATAAACACCATATATTCGACTGGATGTATACAATAATTAAGCCAACTATCCTAGAAAATTGTCAAGATGTTTCAAAAATATTGTTGAACAAGTTTTATTATTATTTTTGGTGTAGTTATGTATTGTAAAATTAAGTTGTTAAGAATATTGGTCAGTTATAGTATTTACAAGGAATTCAGTGTTTGGAAAAATAAAGGTAGAAATAAATATATTTATTTAGAATATAAATAGAGATTTTACGGTGCTATTTTTTTAAAAATGCGTATAATAGTACATTTAAAATTTAAATATAGATATTACCACGTCTTACTAACCGTTCGTAAAGATGAAGAAGCATTTATTTGAAAGGAAATATAACCACATTTGCGTTGAGGAACAATGGAATATAATTTAGAAAAACCACCCCTAGTACACCCAATCAGTATTGAAACACTGACCTCCCGATCATTAGCCGATTAGTTTATTACGAGAGTGACTGATGCTCTAGACCATGTGGCCACCACAGTGAGTAATATCCATCCGGTTGAGTGAAATAAATAAATAAATAATTAAACTACAGTTTCTTTAAAAATACAGAGAGATAATTTCGCTATTGAAGAAGTCGCTGAGATTAAATTAGGGGTAGTTTTTTTATTTATTTAAAATTCTTGTGCTCCTCATTTTACCTGTGTTCTAAGATAATATGTTGTTCTTTAATATAGCTATATTTATTATTCTTTAAAAATCTAATTTAGTTGCACAAAATAAAAAGGGTTAGTAGTTTCAGTACTCGCTCTATTTTTAATAGAAGGGAGCGCCTATTTATGTTAAGTAAATTTGTAGTTTCAATAATAAAATACATTTTGGCCGAAAAAAGTAAAATATTACCAAAGTAGGTAGATTTAATTTAATTTTCTACATGTAGTAGTATAAATATTATTTTACTATCGGAAATGGCACTCCGGAACTGTAATAGGAGTTTTTGTTTTGGTTTAAATGTTTCTCAGCACCCTCTGCTTAATACAAAGTAATATTCAAGAAATTTTTATGTTTCTAAGTGTGGAAAAAAAAATTAAACTAAATCTGTTTACTGGAGCAATATTTAACTTATTTTGGTCAACAACTTTTTTTTTGTTATAAGAAGCAGTAATATTTATTTAACTCGCTCTCCCTCACATCCAACCTTAAGGTGGAAGTGTAGGGAAAACTAGCTAAGGGCAGTTGGTTTTGCATTTTCTGTTTTGATATCAATACCTTTTTTGACCAAAATAAGGAAAATATTGTTACAGTACAAACAAAGAGTTCAATTGTCTCCACATAGTGATATCAACAGTTGTTGAATATCTTTTATGGGCAGAGCAGCATTAGATGAGAAACTTTTTAAATGAAGAGAAAAAGTTGTTATTAAATTCCAGGACACCCTTGACAGATATTCAACAAATGTTAATATCACCATGTGGAGACAATTAAACTCTTATGTTTCTACTGGATCAATATCTAATTTCTTTTGACCAAAAATATGATTTGATATAAAAACTACAAAATCACTAGACCTTAACTCACATCCCCTACACTACCATCTTAATGAATCAAACTATCTATTCTAATCGAACAGGATGAATCGGGTAACTACCGCTCGATATGTCTATCAATGAATTAAACTACTTATTTATACTAAGAGGAAATATAAGATTTTTATATCAAGTGATTCAATTTGTTAAATAAGGGTTCACTAACGGGATATATTAAAAAAATGGCCAAACCTCTTTTTGTAAAAATTATAAAACAATGGAACATTCAAAATGTTTATAAATTTTTTTTAACCTTATTAGGAATTAAATTTATGTATTTAGATTCAAATAAAACTCTCTCAATGCACCTTGCACCTTACTAATATGTACAGTAGCCCCATGGCTTCTTTGGTGCTGACTGACAGCTCACAGCTGACTTCTGACAGTCAACATTTAGGTATATACCAAAATTTTGACTGTCAGAAGTGACAGCTGCTAAACACATGTTTTTCCAGATCATACAGTTCAGCGTAGGGATACATAATTTGGTCTAGTAACTTTTCAGAGCTGTCAGTCAGCACCAAAGAAGCCATGGGGCTACTGTATAAGACAATATCTGCAAACAAATATTAATATGCATTCTCATTAAATCCATAGCGTCAGTCCGCAAACGAGCTATAGTGACGGAGTGGCCCCAGATGTTGGCGAAAATTGTGTTAACATTTGAGGACAGAGTATCATCGTTGTCAGCACAACGATCCTCTGGCCGTTTATCTCAGTTTTCAAGCTCGCAGTTGCTACTTATTTATTTAAGTAGCTCCTCAATGTCATCACGTGGCTAAGTTGACCCCGTTCCAGACCCACTGGTTCACAGAACAATCTGGACGCGTCGGGGTTTGAACCCTGGAGCTCTGATATATATATGTAAATATGTATATAAATATATATGTATGCATATATAGTATATACACATATATAAATAAATATATGTGTGTATGCATATATATAAATATATGCATATATGTATATACATATATGCATCTATATTTATATACATATTATGTTTATATATAAATTTATTTGTTTATATAAAATATATATACAGATAGAGATATTTATAAACATATACAACATAATAAATATATATACACTTATATATATATGTCAGGATATATATATTTTATATATAACGTTTTTATATTTATAAATACATAGATAAATACATATATATTTATTAGACACACACATGTATAAATTATATATATATGCTATGTAAATATTGTATAAGAATAAATAATTTAAAAATATATGTATTAATATATATATATATTAAGAGGAAAGTCATGAAAATGGACGCAATTATATGCTTGGCAAAACTAAATCCTCTATTCCTTTGGGTAAAACAATTTTACAGATATCTCACCACAAAATAAAACCCAATGTGTGTTTTTAGTAATAAAAGTCTAAAAATATTCTTTGTGCAGTGTTTTGATTTATTCATCATAAGCTCATTTATAATCCAGGCTTTTGGGCAGAGCTTACTCCACGTAACTTATAAAAAAAAAGATAAGAGGATTACTCTTCCATTAATGTCAGTGGCCAGCTAAAGGTCATCCAGTGGCCAGTGTGGACATTGTTGAGTGGGAAGTCCCCGTTTCAGTTAGACAATTCTTTTTTATTCTGGTTAGACTCGGTAGTTACATTTTATTAGTTGCACTCTAATATTGAATTAATATTTCATTGGGATGTATAACGAGAGCTTAAACATATACTTTAATGCTTACAGAAAATTATGCGTAGATGCTATATGTACACTTCGTTTGCGCTGGAAGGTTTCAGTCTTACCTTGACGTATTGCACCATGAGTTTATCTTATAAGCCATACCATTGTGTAAATATTTAAGGTAAGCTTGATACCTTACAGTGTATACAAAGGGTACATTTAAGCACGATCTTTAGCAGTAGAATCTGGCTTTGAAACTCATTTTAAAATAAATACATTACAATATTTTGATCAATGCTACTATTGAATATTAATACTACAGTATATATATATGGTTTAAAATATCTAACATAATATTTAATAAATAATTTAGGTATATGTTGGTTCTTCATATACAGGGTGTTTCTAAACTCTCTGTCACTTAAACCACATCACTGTGGTCAGAAAGAAACAGAAAATCCTAGTAAAAAGAATCAGGAAAAGTTATCTTGCATTACCAAATCCAAAGGGAGGCCATGACGTTCGGATCACGGATTATATTTAAACTTTGTACACTTTTAGTAGTCCATTAGGACAACATAATGTGCAAGTAGTAAGGCGTACTACTTAGGTGTTTTCGAGAAAATCGCAAGAGAAGTTTTACGCGTCGAATATGTACCGGTGTGTTGCGACAATGAGCACGAAATGGCGACGGTCGAGTTGTTAGCGTTCCAACTCCGTAATCACTGTATCGCTGGATCGAGTCCCGCTCATCTTTTTTTTTTTTCAACACTGGTCATATTCTTTCATATATATTACAATTCAAAGGTAATATAATGAAAAAATACTTATATTTGCATGAACTTTTATTGAATTTCCAATGTTATTTGGCTGTTTACTAATTTTTATTACTACAACAAATATTATATTTATAATTATCGACAAGTGAACGACCAAACGCATAAAGTTTTTCTGAAAATGTATGCCTGTCGTGATTTGCGAAATCCTTTATACCTGAAATCGGGTAAGGTACCCGGAACTGCTTTGCGCCTGGACGCTTTGACCTGCAGACACAGGTTTGAAAGGATAAGGAGAGAGCCAGGCTTGGAAAGCCCAAGTCAAACATCGATAAATAAAGATGTAGGTGCGTACGTGTACAACAAGTGGCATATCACTAGGTAAACAAATCACAGCCGATGCTAAAAACTCCCTCTCCCCTGCACATAATGTACAGTACAATCCTTCAGTTGTATTTGACGAGGTCTCGCCATTCGGACACGTTGCTCACGGCTGTACATTTCTTCCCGCCTGATGATATGCAACTTGTTGTACACGTTCGTACTTAAAGCTGCCTGCATCCAGCGTTGTAGCGTTACATTAAAGTATTATTACTATTATTATAATTATTATTATTAGAACCACGTCTTACTACCCGTTCGGGCTATACGTACTTACGCTAATGTGTAATGGTAGGGTGATTGTGAGATGAAATGGAGGACCTACAATTTAACGTGGAATCCAAACCACGGTGGAGGCCTGGCATTCCTCACATTCACCAGTTGTACATTAAAGCAGTGCAAGATTAATTTTCAAGACTTTTATACTTTCTCGTAACAAGAGAAAGTATTGTGATCGTGAAAAATTTGATCTCTAGATTATGGCGGATCTTTACTATTTATGTGAACACAAACCCCCAAAAAATTTACAATTATTTATGTCCCCATATGTCTGTCTGTCGCTGGCCACGGATCCTAAACGGTTAATGGATTTTGTTCAAACTTGATATTTAGATTTCATAGGGCTATACCTCAGGAAAATATTTTTGATTTTGATCCTAACCCTCAAATTAAGGGTAGTTTACAGTACTGATGAGTGATTTATGTTGAATTCAATTTTTTTGGGAAATGGCTCTAACGATTTTGATAAAAATGCATATCTAGGATTTGTTTTACATGATCAATAACACTGTATCATTAGTTTTTTGGTAAAAATTAATTTAATGGTAATTTAATGATGGAAATTTTTGAAAATTATGAATATTTCAAAAAATTTTTTAAGGATTTTGTTTAAAATATCTAGGTTTTGTGTGGTATGCCAAATAACACTGTATACTACATATTTTATGGGGTAGCAAATAATTTATAGATAGTTTACTGATGACTGATTTTTCAAAAACTGGAAATATTTTTAAACTTGCCTTAATGTGATTTGATTCCAAATATGGGGTATCTTGGGAGTGTTTGAAACTACAAATAGCCCTATCTACTTGGTTTTGGGCAAACATTTAATAGAAGGTTGTATACTGATGAGTGATTTTTGAAAATTCAAATTATTTTGAAAATGACATCAATTATTTTGCTTAAAATATTATATATCTGGGGATTATTTCATGTGTATAAGAGCAATAAAACTTTATACTTGTTTTTGGGGAGGAAATTTGACTATTGGTAATTTACTGATGACTTTTCTTAATTTGAACAAACTATCAAAAAATGGCTGTAGCAATTTCTTTCAAAATAGGTAGGCCAATCTGTTAAGTTGTTTACATTATAAATATTTATACGGATTTGTTTTCTTAAAAAAAAAATCTTTAGTAGTTAACTAATGAATAATTTTTGTAAAATTTGACTATTTTAAAAATATATCTTTAATGATTTTGTTCAAATTTAGTATCGGGGACTATTTAACTGTATCAATAATAATAATAATAATAATATATCTACAATAAAATTAATTCATGGGTAGTTTACTTATGACAAATTATAGAAAATTTGAAATTTTAAAATTGACGTAGGTGACCTGGTGGTCTAGGGTAAGTTGTCGGACTTCTGTGCTGAGGGTCCGGGGTTCAATCCTCGGTCCCGGCACAGATTTATCTGATTACCAACCCTTCCTTCACCTCTGACAAGATGTGTATTAATCACAACTTGTGAATGTGAGGAATGCCAGGCCTCCACCGTGGTTCGATTCCACGTTAAACTGTAGGTCCTCCATTTCATCTCACAAATCACCCTACCATTACACATTAGCGTAAGTGCGTATAACCCGAACGGGTAGTAAGACGCGGTGCTAATAATAATAATAATAATAAAATTGACGTAAAGATTGAATTCAAAATGAGAATATGGGAATAGTTTTTTATAAAAAATAAAAATAATTTTTTATTTTTACAAATAACAAATAATTTTAGGGTGGTTTCCAAAAATTTACTTTTGAAAATTTGAATTTTGTTGTATATTTTTGTATAATTTGGTTTAAATTTACATATAAAGAGTGTTTATTGTTTAGTGTTAGCAATAGGATGTGTTGTCTTTATTAGGAGAACATAATTAAGGGTAGTTAGCTCAAAACCTCTGTCTGAAAATTATTTCCAAATTAATAATACACAATATGAAAAAGTTTGTGTGATTGTGTCATATCATTTATTTATTAGGGTTTTCTGCTTCCTTTAGCCCACAAATGGTATAAGAGTGGGCAGAATCTTAGAAACATCCTGTATATATAGACTGATCGAAACTCTATGTACAAACTTTAATAGGAGATAGCAAACACTAAAAAAAACCTTTTTTATTCATGAATATATGTCCGCAGATGTCACTATTAGCTTATAGAGGGCGGTGCGTCAAATGGTTATTTTTCTCCCTCGTAATTCATAATGTGACTTTATACGTGTAGCATGGAGCATTTATTGTATTTTGAGATGGCTGACATGCATCTAGCATTTGGGTCTGTGGAATCTTTCAAATGTACGGCAATCAATGCGTTGTTGCTGTCAGGCATGCGATGCTGCTTACAATATCTGCTTTCATTTATGTACCAACAGCACCCTCTGACACCTAAGAGTGTACGTCTTCAGACATACATTCTTAACTAAGAAGGTGTGTTGGGTGACGTTTTCAGTCAGAAATTCCTTATCTAAGAAGGTTTGTTTTAGTTTTCCTTAACTCACAATAAATTTGTACAGAGAGTTTCGAATCATCCTGTGTAGTGCAGGACTGCTCAGTCTAACTATATTATAGAATATTGTTGTCCTAGTCTATTAGTTTTCTAAAATTAAATATGTTATTGAAAAATAGAGAATATATTTAGGTCTTAAATAAATATTCAATTAGTCTACTAAAAATAATTTTCTTTTATTATTAGCACCGCGTCTTACTACCCGTTCGGGTTATACGCAAATAATTTTCTTAAAGCCACATAATTAAAACTTATGTCTTATAAAAATAAGTCTTTAATTCACACTTCAGATAATATAATCTTTTAAAGTCGTGTTTAAAATTACCGGCGATTTTCTCCCCTCACGAAATTTTTTCGCTAACCTTGGGTGACTTTCCCTTCTTGCTGTAGGGTTTTCTAGGCAAATGATATGAATCCCTGGAAATCAGAACACGTGCTATAAGATTGACTGTCAGAATTATTTGAAGAATTTGAAGAGGGGGGGAGGGGTGGCTCCATGGCATATGGACAGGCAAAGGAACACAGGAGTGGGGGTGGAGAGAAGGAAGGGGACATGTTGAATGACATGGAGATATTAGAGTGTACTCGTGCCTTACCATGCCAATACACAAACCTGTCTTGAACTTGAAGGAAGGCCATGTGTCACAAAATAAAAAAGAGGTTTTAAAGTGGGGCTTAAACTCCTTCCCCTCTCAACTTTATTAAAAGTTTTCTGTGCCTGACAACCCTGAGAAGATACGATGCCTTAATCAAATTTTGATACTTTCCCTTACAATTATTTAGTATTCAATCGTTTGTCTGTTATACATCAATCTGTAATTTTTGGAAAGGTTATCCAGTACTAATGTACCGTTGTCCAGGGGACGCCCGAATGTACTGATCGTACATCCTTTCCGTGGAGGATTTTTACATGTCCCGATGAGATGAGGCGATGGTGGTAGTGAGTATGAGGGAGATAGTGAGTATGAGGGGGTGGAAACAATGAAGATATTAACCTATCTTAAGCCTAATTAAACAAATCCTGGTGATCATGGGAATTATTCCCCTTTCAAGAAAAATCACCGGTACCAGTTGGGAACTGAGCCAGGGACCTCTAGATCGGCAGCCATATATAAATATATATACAATTATATATATTAAATACTTGATATGAAGTATCCATAATTACATATATTATAAGTATTACATATATATATATATATGTAATTACATATATATAATGTAATTATGGAGACAATATTACATATATTATTACATTATATTATTACAATTATATGTAATTATATTATTACATATTTATTCATATATATATGTAATTATGGAACTTCATATAAGTATTTAATATATATATAAGTTCGTGCACGTTCCTTAAGAAAGAATTTTTAAAAGATTTTTTAGGGATGTTAATAAATTTACACAATAAAATGTTCTCTGTCTAAACCTCATTTGAAATTTTATTTATCTATGATTAGAGAAAAGTTATTTATTTCCTGTAACTGCATTGGACCTCAACCCATTCTCTATAACTTCATTGTATGGTTAAAATACTTCATATGAAGTCTCTATAATTCATACTAATATCCTTAAAAATAATTTGGACTAAAATTAAATATATAAAACACATAATTTAATTTAATTAACCACTTAAATAAGGATGCAAATACTAATTCAGTTATTAAAACTTATAGGTTATGTCTCCCATCAACATAATGATTGGAGGATAAAACGGTTGATGCAAGAGAATGAGCTGGTTAGATTGAACAGCATCTGATCGATCATAACCTCCTAATTATTAATGGTACAACTGAAAATGAGGTTTGAAACACAGATTGAAGATAAACTTATTAATATGATATTTGATCAAGAGACTGATTATTGTTTGTGCAACCAGCCCTTAGTTTTTTGTTGTACAGGGTGTTCGGAAACTCAACTCCCAAACTGCACATGTAGTTTGTTTGAACCAAAAGTAATACAAAATCCCTTTACTATTACATCTCGGCAAAATATGCTAATACCATTAAATTGTATTAAAAGTTTTTGGCGTACAGCAACGGGAGAGCAAATCTGTGCAAGCATGCGTGTACAACATGTTGCATAGGAGTTAGTTATTGGGAAATAAAATGTTTATTTGAATATTTAAACAAAACCTAAATATAAAAAGCAGATTACAGAAAATTTTGATATTGATTTTCCATTTCTTTGGCGACATTTAATGTGATCAACTGAAAGCATGTGTAAATATCATGCACGCTAATACCATGGAAAAGCTGCCCGGTTAAAGCGGATTAAGAGAGAAATATGAAGTTGAATAAAGAGGACTTAACCTTAAAACAACAAAACAGAGGAAATAAACTGAGCATTCAAACCAGGTTTTGAATCAATGAGTTGAACGTTCGCCTGGTATATTAAAGAAAATGGAAATATGACAGTGTTCAACTTAAAGTCAATATAATAATATTGCGCGTCTGGGCTACATCATTTGTATCCCAGACGTGGAAAGATTATCCAGTACAAACACATCACTATTAACAACACAATAAAAACCCTTAATTTATAAACTTTAAACATAAATTTTCAAAAATAATTTATTCAAACTACTCTAAAATTATTTTTAATTTGCATAAATAATATTGTATTCAAATGTATAAAATAAAATACTATTCCCAGATACCCATTTTTAACTCTATATTTAAGGTAAATTTCGAGAAACGTAATTTTTTCTATAATTTAAAGTAAGTAAACTACTATTAAATCATGTAAAAAAAATTCCTGGTACGAATTTTTATACAAAGTCAGTCAACTGATATTTTTTAAATATTTGAAATACAATAGATTCAATCTTCAGTATTTTATATTTAAATGTATTTTAGAAACACCATTAAGTTATATCTAGTTCTTACTATGTAAATTTTTTCACAGATATCCATTTTGAACCAAATCACTAGAGGCATTTTTTCTAAATATTCAAATTTAAAAAAAGTCAACGAATGTAACCCCTAAAAACAAGTATACAGTTTTATTTTTCTTGAAAAGCCTCCCCAGATATACAATTTATACAAACCTCCTAGTATCATTTTCTAAATATTTATAACTTTTGAAAATCACTCATCAGTACACTTTAAGGAATATTTACCTAAAAAACCAAGTATACAGTGTTATTTGGCAGATCAACCATTCCCCAGATATCAATTTTAAACAAAATCGTAAAAGCATTTTTTAAATTAATCATCACTCTTTAAAAAAACTTACCCCCAAAACCAGTATACATTACTATTAGTCATGTCAAACACTCCCAATATACCCATATGTAACCAAATAATTACCAAGTCATTTTTTTTTAATATTTCAAATTTTTTAAAAATTCCGTCTAAAGTAACCTATCTTTAAACGTATTTACTCCAAAAATAAAAACATGGTGCAATTTCACATGACAAATACTCCCAATATACCAATTTTGAATCAAATTCTTATGGCTATTATAAAAATATTTCAAGTATTAAAAATAAATGGTACGGCACACCGCACAGACTTTCTCTCTCTTTCTATAAACTCGTAAGATTTCTGAACGGAATAATGTATATTGTATCATCACCACTCCAAATAAGAACACGCATAAAATAATATACAATGATATAGAATCAATGAGAAAAGAGGCGCATCTTTGTCCACCTAAGAGCATTTCAAACAGTTTAATGTCTTCCACAAGGGTCAACACTTCGTATTAAAATTTCGATTTCTGGATAAAATTTTAACATTTTAAAAGGTGTTGCAGATCTTCAAGTCATCGCATTGATATTTAATTATCCATTTATACATTTTGACCAATAAAAAGTGTAAATATTGACTATTGAGTCTAAAATGGAGATAGATCATTGCTATGCAAACATTTCTCCTAAGAGATTTAAGGAAAAATAACATACTTTTTTTGATACTTACTTATATTTAATTACTCTATGGCATTGGAGTATTATTGCGTTAAGACTTAAGTAGTATATGTTTACAACTAAAGCTCACAAAATTGTATTAATATATTTGCAAATATCTCAGAAACTGCTGTTTTTATAAAAAATATATGTCAAATAAAAGTTTTTTATTTCTAATAGTCCTACAATTTTGCAATGATAAGTTGTTTAGTTTCTCCAATAGTTGTGGAGATACGGAAATTAACGCTTCTGTAATGTACCCTAAAAATCATTTTCATAGGAAAATGAAAATAGCCAGTTTATTTATAATCTTAATCAATGCCTAGATACGAATTTTAATAAAAATCGTTTAAGCATATTTTGAGAAAACCAAATTTTTCTCTTTTCGTCCTTCAGTAAACTACCCTTAATTTTAAGTTTTTATAGACACACAGACAGACGGCATTGCAAAGACTATTTTTTAGGGTTCGGGGGTCATGAGACGTCGACATCCATCAACATTTCAGGTTAGTTTTTTTTTTACGGTCGCAATACTTAAACTTTAATGTCCAAAAAGTTAAAAAAATTCATATAATTGCGTATATATTGAAAGTTATTGATTTTATAAAAATATGTTTCGGATAAAATATCTGTATTATAAATATATATACATATTTGTAATGCTAAGTAATTTCATATCTCAAATAGTTTCGGAGCTATTTAAAAAAATGTTAATTTACGCATCAGACCGGAGCCCTTAAAGCCATTTTGCCGAAATATTGAGGGTAGCCATTTTGTTTGGAATAATTATTAATGTTTATAAATGAAAATTAATCAAAATCGTTGGAGCCGATTTTGAGAAAATCGACTTTTTCTCTTTTTGCCATTAAGTAAACTACCCTTAATTTTAAGTTTTAATAGACACACAGACAGACGGCATTGCAAAGACTATTTTTAAGGGTTCGGGGGTCATGAGACGTCGACATCCATCAACATTTCAGGTTAGTTTTTCTTACGGTCGCAATACTTAAGCTTTAATGCCCAAAAAGTTAAAAATATATATATAATTGCGTATATATTGAAAGTTATTGATTTTATAAAAATATGTTTCGAATAAAATATTTGTATTATAAATATATATACATATTTGTAATGCTAAGTAATTTCATATCTCAAATAGTTTCGGAGCTATTATAAAAAATGTTAATTTACGCATCAGACCGGAGCCCTTAAAACGATTTTGCCGAAATATTGAGAGTAGCCATTTTGTTTGGAATATTTATTGATGTTCATAAATGAAATTTAATCAAAATCGTTAGGGCCGATTTTGAGAAAATCGACTTTTTCTCTTTTTGCCCTTCAGTAAACTACCCTTAATTTTAAGTTTTAATAGACACACACACAGACGGCATTGCAAAGACTATTTTTAAGGGTTCGGGGGGTCATGAGACGTCGACATCCATCAACATTTCAGGTTAGTTTTTCTTACGGTCGCAATACTTAAGCTTTAATGCCCAAAAAGTTAAAAATAAATATATAATTGCGTATATATTGAAAGTTATTGATTTTATAAAAATATGTTTCGAATAAAATATTTGTATTATAAATATATATACATATTTGTAATGCTAAGTAATTTCATATCAAATAGTTTCGGAGCTATTATAAAAAATGTTAATTTACGCATCAGACCGGAGCCCTTAAAACGATTTTGCCGAAATATTAAGAGTAGCCATTTTGTTTGGAATATTTATTTATGTTCATAAATGAAATTTAATCAAAATCGTTAGAGCCGATTTTGAGAAAATCGACTTTTTCTCTTTTTGCCCTTCAGTAAACTACCCTTAATTTTAGGGGTAGATATCCAATTCCAAAAACCCCTCGGGGCAACCCTATGAAAACCCTAGATATCAAGTTTCAGCTCAATCGGTAAAATAGTTTAGGCTCTAGTTGGAGGTACAGACAGACAGACAGACAGACAGACAGACGGAAATTCAAAAACCACTTTTTCGGATTCAGGAAGTCATGAAACGTCAAAATTCATCAAAATCTCGAGTTCGATTTTTTTGACGATCACAATACTTTCTCTATCTGTAAGATAGAGAGAAAGTAAAAATCAGTCTTCATTAAACTACCCATAAATGAAATTTTACCCTGGAAACAAGTATACGCTGTTATTTGTCATAGCACACAATACCCAGATATCCATTTTAAACAAAATCTTTGTAGACATTCTCAAAATATTTTTAATATTAAAAAAATGTTCCATCAGTAAACTACCCTTTAACAAATTTTTACCCCAAAACTAATGATGTAACGATGTAGTGATGTAGCTATTTATCATGTAAAACATATCTTAGAAATGCATTTTAATCAAAATAGGGCCATTTTAAATTATTTGAATTAAAAAAGAATCACTCATCAGTACTGTAAGCTACCCTTAATTTGAGGGCTAGGGTCAAAATTAAAAGACGTCCTAAGGTATAGCCCTATAAAATCTAAATATTAAGTGTGAATAAAATCAAAAAACTTCCTATAAAATCTAAATATCAAGTGTGAACAAAATCTATTCAATTGTTTCAGATCCGTATACAGGGATAGACAGACAGACAGACAGGCAGGCAGGATTGTAAAATCACCTTTTTTGGGTTAAGGTTCACATAAAACTTAAAGATTCATCATTATCGTGGGACCGAATTTTTTTTATGGTTTCAATCATTTATCTTGTTATGAGAAAGTAAAAATAGGATAGGTAATTATTGTTTAAGTGCTAGTTCACTGTTAGTGTAATAATTAAACTATAAACCTTTAAATTGCATCTAAAATTCTACACACTCTCTGACGTCATTTCTTTGTTAAATGACAGGCGACTTTACTTAAAAAGCAAATTTCATGCCTAGAACTACAGAACACTAAAATCACACCTACACCTACACTAACGTACCGGTACCTAAGAACTCCTATCCTCGTTCTAACACACCACGCTTGATTCCAGTTAGGCCTATTTATATCTAAAATGTGTAACAGAGTAGATATATCTGAAATTGTTGCTTTATTTGAGAGACGAGAATAGAAAATCTGATTTACATTTAATTATTTTTTTGTTAAAGATATCATAGCCGGAAATGTAAAAATAGTTTAAAGGTGACCTGGCGGTCTAGGGGTCCCGGCACAGATTTATCTGATTGCCAGACCCTTCCTTCACATCTGTCAAGACGTATATTAATCACAACTTGTGAATGTGTGGAATGCCAGGCTACCACCGTGGTTCGGATCCCACGTTAAACTGTAGGTCCTCCATTTCATCTCACAATCACCCTACCATTACACATTAGCGTAAGTGCGTATAACCCGAACGGGTAGTAAGACGCGGTGCTAATAATAATAATAATAATAATAATAATAATAATAATAATAATAATAATAAATACACATAGGACTTTTGTTTTAATTAAAGTTTCTGATAAAACGTGTACTTTAAATGATGGCATACCATTTCCTAAAATAGAAGGATATTCATCATAGTTATCATCACCATCATCATCATCATCATCATCATTTAATAAAGCCTGATACCCAGGTGTGGTAATTCATCACACAGTAATGTTGGCATTTTCAGACCATTAGAATATCCTTTTGTTTTTTTTCATCCGTCCGGCCTACATGGATCTTGACCATGCTATTAGGGTAGGTATTTAGGAAGATAGAATTCAAAAGTAGTGTAGACCCACTTCAGTGGCCACATGGTCTACGGCGCTACTCTCAGAGTAGACTAGACTGCTGATGACGGGAGATCGAGGTTCGAATCTCAGTCGGATGTTCCCTAGTGTGGTATTTCCAAAATAGTTTTCCACTCTCCCTCCACCTAAATGCGGGTGCACTTCCTATAAGTATAACCTTCCTCATTCCTAAAATTACTAACGTAATTAGTCATAAGCGTATCACCCGAACGGGTAGTAAGACGCGGTGCTAAAACAAACAAAAAAGAAATGTACCTGCATTTTCATGGAAGGAAGAGAAGAAAACCGTTTAGGAATAAACACCCTCAGTACAAATAGCCTGGATTCAAACACTGACCTCTTCATCACCAGAAAACTTGAATAAATGAACCTGACATTTAATCTGCATGCCCATCGAAATGGATGAAAACTCATTAGGCTGTTGCCGTGTCGAAATACTGGATTTAATTGGGTACATTTTGGTGTGCGCTCAGTTTGAATGTCAAGCTCAATTAGTCTCGTTTACCACGGACTGAGAGGTCGGGGTTTGAGACCTTATTAGGTGTCCTGAGGGTGATTTTAACAAGATGGTCTCCCACTCTCCTTCCAATTAAATGCCTGTATGTTTCCTCCAAATTCTATTATCATATTCGATAACCCATCATCATGATTAATATACATACGTATAACCCGAAAGGGTAGTGATACGAGATGAAAATAAAATTTATATATTATATTATATTATTATATTATATATTATATTATTATATATTATATTATATATTTATATATTATTATATTATAAGTTTAGAAAACATAATAAACACTGAGTATTTGACCAAAATATTTTAAACTGATCCGGGTTATTAGAGAGTATGGCGAGTAAAAGTCCGGTTTGGCTTGTGGAGACCTCGACGTGAATTATTTGCCCGTACTCCCCATATCATTATAGATACGTACTGTACAGTAATCTCATAAATTACACTACATAGCTGGCCAAAATAATTATCACACTAAAAGCTATTTATTATTGTAAAAGTTTATTAGAATAATTATCCATGTATGATTAATAAATAGTTTACCTTTAAAAAATATTTGTGAATTCATTAGAACAATTACATTGTCAAGATATATTGTATAATTTCTGAGAAAAGTGTACCTACAATAACAAAGGTAGTGTAAGAAAATGATTCACACTCATGTCACCTTTGACCATCGAAATTTATTGTATAATTTTATAAGATTTAAATAGTTATTCAATGATTTCAATCACTACAGTTAATGAGCTATAAGGGGTCAAACATGCTAATGCTTTTTTCCTTCCTTTGTTCAGGTAAGTCAATTAATATATAGGGCTAAAATTTTATATAACAATAATTTTATTTGAGATTTACACAATGAAATAATTATAATATTAGTATTATAAATTGTTACATTCACCTTTAGGTACTTAGGAATTGTAATATGAAATCAAATATGTAAATTATTTTAAATCCTAAATAAACATTATTTGATATTGAAACATTTTAGTTGAAATATTTAAATATTAATATTACTATTACCCGCTTCGGTCGCCGCATGGTTTAACGTGCTATTCTCGCAGTAGACTAGACTGCCAATGATGGGGAGATCGAGGTTCGAATATCGTTCGGGTGTACTGAGGGTGTTTTTACTAAAATGGTTTTCCATCCTCCCTCCATAAAAATTTTGGTACACTTCCACTAAATATAACCCTCCTCATCCCTAAAAAAAAGCGTAATTATTTCATAAGCGCATAACCCGAACGGGTAAGAAGATGCGGAGCTAAAAAACATTAAAATAATTTATATTAATATTATTAATATATTATAATTTCATTGAAATATTTATATTACTAATATTATAAATATTTCTTTCTGTACATCTTATATAAATGTCTCACTATACCAAATTTCAGCTATATACATTAATTACAGTGGTGCGGGAAAAGTCTGACCCCTTAAGGCTCGTGAAGTCATCAACTCTCTTCTTATAGCTTATAATTATATAATTATTGTTCAAACTGTGCAATAAAATTTTGATGATCGAATGACCTTATATAAAATGAATACAATATTATTTTTGAATAAGAAATTTGTTATTTGTTTAAATTATGTTATTCTTCTAGATAAATTTATTAAATATTAAATACTAAGAATAGCTAATTAAAAAAAGTTTCTCTGTTGAATATTCTGTGAATAATTTATGTTGAACTTTGATTTTAGGCCACCAGTCTACATTCTAGTTTAGGAATCGGTCGGTAAGTTTAAAAGGATTAACTAGATTACATCTTGCGGAAATCTCACTATCAGAAGTGCTATCAGAAAGAAGATCACTTCTCGCGACTTTAATGAACCGTGCTCAAGTATTTCTTGCACTTCTAAATTATCGTTCGTGTGTTAACCTTCTGATGGAGAATTCATCCCTTAATGAAACCATCCTTCTAAGGTGTCGAGAAAAGGAAAGACCATTAATCAGAAAAGAAGATTCCCTGTGAAAACGTCTAAAGTACATACGTAAAACGTTCTCAAGACAATTACTGAAGACGACTCTTAGGTATCGTATATTATACATTTTTTTATCATCACGTTTTAATACCTGTTCAGGATTAATATATTATAACTATTCTAATGAGGTAGAGATGAGGAAGGAAGTATTATAGAGGTAATATACTCGCGTTTGCGTGGATGGAGAATGGGAAACCATATAGGGAAAGCTATCTTCAATGGACGTGACCTGGATTCGAGCCCTGATCGCCCCGTCTTCATCAGGTTGATCCAAACCGAGAGTGACGCCTTAAACCATTTGGCCACTGAAGCGGTTTTATCTTAAAAAATAAAATGGAGGTAATGTTGGACATATTTTTGCAATGTAGTTTACTTTTACTGTTCCTTCTGGATAAATTTAATGAGATTTGAAATAGGATGCATCTTTAAACATTGATAAAAAAATCTTGGCCCCCCTCCACTAGGAAACAATTCCCTCGTTTTGATTCAGTGAGATTAAGGTGGGATGGTGGGGCAGTATTTTTCAATTCGTCTCGACAAAATAAATTAAATATTTCCTCAATAGAAACACAGAGTTTATTTTTCTTGGTAAGTAGTCTCAACACTCAAAAGTTCTTGAATATCTGGCAAGGGTGTCCTATAATTTGATAATAACTTATCCTCTTCATTTAATAAAATTATCATCAAACTATGATATGTTTATTCTTTTTATTTATTTGAGGTATTTAACGTGCACTTTCGTAACCGACTGATTTTTTCAGCACACGAAATTTCTATGAGCGAGAGCAAAAGGTCCTATCAATGTTGCCGGAAGGTATTTTCACATACCCTATAGTGTCCTTTTATATGGCACAGTAAACATGGGACCGACGGCTTTACTTCGCCTCAGAAGGGAGCTGTGCTTCGAATTTTTATCACTCAAGAAAAATATATCGACACCAGCTGGATTTGAACCCACGAACATCCGGTCCTTAGGTGATATAAAGTTATAAAAGAGATCTATTATTATTCTGAAGGACGCTGTACTACGTATTTTTATCGCTCAAGAAAAATCCGTCAAACCGACTGGGAAACATTTTAATATGTTCATGACAAATATTCAAGAACTGTTAAGAGTCCATGTCTATAAAATTAAACTTTGTATAAATTGTAGTAATATTTGACTTATTTTTGAAAGAAAAAATTCTGCCAAAACAATTAACTTTTTTCATGTCATCTTTCATTCCACCTTAATATTCCATCTCACCCCACAGATAACACCTAACTTAGGTAGGTAATACAGCTAGAACCAGACCTCTTAAGAGCCCGTCTCACCCACAGATAACACCTAACTTAGGTAGGTAATACAGCTAGAACCAGACGTCTTAAGAGCCCGTCTCACCCCACAGATAACACCTAACTTAGGTAAGTAATACAGCTAGAACCTGACGTCTTAAGAGCCCGTCTCACCCCACAGATAACACCTAACTTAGGTAGGTAATAGAGCTCGAACCAGACGTCTTAAGAGCCCGTCTCACCCCACAGATAACACCTAACTTAGGTAGGTAATACAGCTATAACCAGACGTCTTAAGAGCCCGTCTCACCCCGCAGATAACACCTAACTTAGGTAGGTAATAAGCTCGAACCAGACGTCTTAAGAGCCCGTCTCACCCCACAGATAACACCTAACTTAGGTAAGTAAATACAGCTAGAACCTGACGTCTTAAGAGCCCGTCTCACCCCACAGATAATACCTTACTTAGGTAGGTAATACAGCTAGAACCAGACGTCTTAAGAGCCCGTCTCACCCCACAGATAACACCTAACTTAGGTAAGTAATACAGCTAGAACCTGACGTCTTAAGAGCCCGTCTCACCCCACAGATAATACCTTACTTAGGTAGGTAATACAGCTAGAACCAGACGTCTTAAGAGCCCGTCTCACCCCACAGATAACACCTAACTTAGGTAGGTAATACAGCTAGAACCAGACGTCTTAAGAGCCCGTCTCACCCCACAGATAACACCTAACTAGGTAGGTAATACAGCTAGAACCAGACGTCTTAAGAGCCCGTCTCACCCCACAGATAACACCTGACTTAGGTAGGTAATACAGCTAGAACCTGACGCCTTAAGAGCCCGTCTCACTCCACAGATAACACCTAACTTAGGTAGGTAATACAGCTAGAACCAGACGTCTTAAGAGCCCGTCTCACTCCACAGATAACACCTAACTTAGGTAAGTAATTTAGCTCGAACCAGACGTTGCATTGTGGTGTGGTTTTCTGTATTCTACTTTAGAATTTGATGAAATTGATACCAATGTAACCGTTTTAACATTTTTTCAAAAAAATAAATCAAAATATTCATTTTAACATGAGAAAATTATTGAAATTATTCCAATTTTTCCATTATCAAATAAAGAATGCAGAAAACAATATTTCAATACGTTTTATAGTTCGATCATAACTTTGTCCGTTTAATCAGCCGTGATATGGGCCTATAAGTGTCTTTATATCCTCCCTCCAACTGTCCGAGGTGCATGACAAAGAAGAAACTGACTTACGTTCGAGAGGGTTTTTGGTTTATTCATATCGCCCCGTATACTATTGTTTATTCATTGTTTACTCCTCGGCCTCAGTTGGCCATTCTCCCTATATTGCCTTACACTCTTCTGTCCGTTGTGTTTTATTTAATAAGTTTCCACCCGAATCGGTGGTCACATAGTATAACACAATGGTCAGCAAACTGCTGCTCGCGGACCAAATCCAGCCCACTGACTGGTTTTATCTGTCTCGCAAAATATTTAGCAAAAAAGAAATTGTGTTCATAAAATTTTATTATATTTCTCATTTATTTATTACACCCAATATCATTGCTGAGAAAACTGCAGTACTTACGAAGAAGAGCTTAATATTCGCTCTCTCTCTCTCAGTTAACTGTTACCAAATCTCCTCGCTCTTGGTTTTGTCTGAAGGTGGTCAGCTAGGGTAAGAAGGAGATACTGGCAAGCTCTACTAACCTGCTTTGCGAAAATTTTCTTATATTTGAGGTTAGATTGAACACACAAAAACAAGAAAATGACACCGCTTTTTCCAAGAGTAGCCATGCAGTTACCTCAGCGATTATATCCAGTGTAAGTTGAAACTTTATGCTTGATATTTTTTCAAGCCATCCCACCAAAATCCTTTTTTTTTATTTCACCCATACGGCCCACAGTATCCAAAAAAGTTGGCTGACCCCACCACCCCCTTGTTTAACGCGTCACTTTCTTTTTAGACTTTATTTTAAATGACGGGGCGATCGGGTTTACAAGCCTGGAAGATCTTTCCAAAATGGTTTCCAACTTTCTCTATGGGTACATTTCCTCAGAAATCCTACTCTCTTACCAATTTCCACTACCGTAATAAATTAATGTATACGTGTAGTCCACATCAGTGGCCGCATGGTATAAGGCGTCACTCCCTCAATAGATTGGACTTCTGATGATGGGGAGATCAGGGTTTCAACCCCAGTTGGATGTACTGAGGGTGTTATTTTCTCAAATGGTTTTTTCACTTTCCTCCATAAAATATTCGGGTACACTTATTCTTAATTCAACCTTTCTCATCTCTAACATATTATCGTAATTAGTACTAATGCGTATATCCCGAATGGGTAATAAGACTCATTGGAAAAATAATTTAATTGTATTTTTATATTTATGAAACAGATGGAAGCTTTCGTTTTGACAACCACTTAAAGTCCAAATAAAAAGCATTTTAAGTTTAATGTTTATTTTGTATTAATTAATGAAATTTTAGTTACAGGGTTTTAGCTGTTGATTTTGTTTATTCATTAGAGTATAGTAATATTGTTGGACACTCCCTAACTACATCCTAACTAACTAAACTAACCTAACCTAACCTAACCTCTGGTTCTGGTGTGGCTGGGGGTTGCGATTGGGTGTACTCTTGTTCAATTACTTCCTGTTAATAGCTAAGTTGTTGGGGGTTGTATGACTTCAGCCCAGTGCTGGTTAATTGACATGATGCACCCCGCATCCGGACCGCTCACAAAGGGATCGAGTTCCAGGGGGGTAGTGGGGGGTCGATGGGTGTTTGGATGAAACAAGAATAGGGCGGTAGAAAGGGGGAGAGGTCATAGAGTCAGGTCAGTGACCTTCAAGGGTAACATTCTATACACCAGACGTGTCAAACTCGTTGAACCACATTAAAAATACTGAGGGGGCCTTATAAAACAATAATCATTTGTCGTTATCTTAAGGCGATTGGCCCTTTTCATTTGGTGTGGGAATTTAGAGCCATGGGAACAAACAGTTATCTTCGAGAATTTTTATTGTTTTGCAATTTTCTTTTAGCAAACCGTTTGTTCAAAAATAGAAGTATGTTAATTAAGTTATACTTTTTAAATACACACCACTTCTATAATTTTAACAATGATCAAATATCGATAAAATTTACATTTTTCAATAGTAAACTACTGGCCTCATAACAAAAAATAAGAAAATATAACAATTAATAAATATCGATAAAATATTAAATATTGAAAATATTAACATAAAAATTTCACTCGTTCTCGAGAAAACTGATATTTCCAAACGTATGATTTTTCCGCAATACCTGTCCGATAGCTAGCGCCATCTACTGTTTTCGTGATCCATCTGTTCTTGTTGGCGCGGAAGGATACTTTGGTTGGTTGTAAAGCCTTGCCACGCCTTTCACCCTCCCACCCACCATCCCACAAAATAGGTTTTAGACTTGCACTCGACAGGGCCAAGGGCCTTAAGATTTTTTTTTATCACTGTGTCTTACTATATGTTCAAGTTATACGCATATTTTATAATTACTATGATGAGGTATAGATGAGGATGAAAGCATTTTAAAGGTAATCTACAAGCATTTGCGTTGGAGGAGAGTGGAAAACTATTTAGGAAAAAAACCCCTGAGTAGACATGACAGGGATTTTAACCCCGACCTCCATGTCTTCAACAGGCTAGTACATCAAGAGAGTGACGCCTTAGATTATTCAGCCACTGAAGTGGGTTACATTATTATTAAATAAAGGATGCGTGAAGCTTAGAAATGTCAAAGTCTAAGGTCAAACGCCTTCGCTTCGACTTCGATACCCACAATAATCTTCGTAATTTCAAAACATTTCAAAGGAGGAAGGAAACTTATATACTATATAATTATAAATATAATATTAGGAATAGAAAATTTATAAATGAATAGGATATATTTAAATTTAAAACCATTTATAGAACGTCTACTAAACAGTATTTTAACACTAAATAGTTATTAAATGAAACATAACCGAAGCAAAGATAAATTCAGACATTACAGCATAGAATAATAAGTATGCTTTGTTTTTTATAGAAACTCTACTATTTATTTAGATGCATTTAATGGATGATTAAAAATTAAAAATTTTATTTTATGACAACAAAATTCTCG
Organism: Timema podura; assembly: GCA_033556935.1. NCBI lineage: Eukaryota > Metazoa > Arthropoda > Insecta > Phasmatodea > Timematidae > Timema > Timema podura. The sequence goes on from JAVRXN010000010.1 coordinate 113,686,875, forward strand.
TATTTTACTTCATCTCTGACCCTAATGACCTTTCTGTGTCTCCAGGCTCATAAAACCCAATAATAACCGTAATAATAATACCTCATTTTCGACTTTGCTTCTCATGTTTAAAGCTTTGCTTTGAGTTCAAAGGTTGACCTTCGCTTATCTCTATTATTAAATTAACATTCCTCCTAATCATATTAACGAAAGAAAGGTATTCTAAAATGTGACAATATATGCCAAAATAACATAAAACTAAGAGCTACACCCATAAAAGTGATCGAGCCAAATGTAGAAATGTGAAATAAACACATATTTTTAAATTATAGCAATGAATTTTTTGGTTGATCTAAGTAAATAAAACACTTTTAATAGTGAGTTTCAAGTTATTTAAATAAACTTTAAAATATTCACTATTGGCCTTGTTATGTATAAAGAACCAGCAATTAATATTTTACTAGGATAGTCTGGAGTAGTAACACATATTTCAAAGGATTTTGATCGAATTTGTTATTCACAAACAATTCAAATTAATCATCCCTAAATTATTTTACCTTCACACCAATTAATATAATGTAACTTCACCAGACATAAAAAAGCAAGTTATAATTATAGTACAACAAAATATCAAATTAAAGTATGTGTAAACAATACTTTTGAATTAGAAATAGCTAACATAGTTTCTATCAGTCAAACTAATTGTTTTAATTTAATAATTACTAACTGTAGTAGTGTAGCCTAGTTAGCAAATTTGAACCATCATATTAATGTGTTAATAATGAGTTCTATATAGATAATATTCAAAAGAAGTTAAACTATTAGTTTTTGTTAAACTTCTAAATGTCCACTTTTTAAACTCTACACTCTCTGTAATATAATAACTTATAAAGAATTTATTTCTTAATTCATAAAAACTACCAAATCTGTGAAATAGTTGGTCATTGTCTAATTTAGACAAGTGCCTAAGATTGTTAGTAATGTATTTATTGTTTGTCCGCAGGAATATGTTTTAACCTTTAAACTCCCCTATAACTTTTCTAAATCTCCCGTTGAAATTTGAAGATAAATTAAGATGGGTAAATTGAATGAAGTTAAAAATTTGACCAACTGAATTTGAGGTGATTTCTCACTTCTGACAACTGTGGTCTTCCTGCCTACGCTATAAGCTAATGCAAGTGCACTTCGTCTATATTGCCCAATTCATACCTATTTTATTGGAGTAAGTAGTTTATATCTACGATGGTAAACGTACTAATGAAAAAACTATTTCAAAATGTCTTCATCCATTCAGGTAGTTCTTCATTAAGGTGGTATGGAAAGAGAGGTGAATTAAGACCAGTATATTAACAGGTTCTATAATTTTTTTTCATAGTAAATAAAATATAATTTCAGTAAATACGTTTAGTCTAATTTTCTACACATATTAATATAAACAATACTTGAATATTTGTCATGAGTAGTATATAATTTTAAGAGAACTTCATCTTAATTTAATATTGTTATCATCAAATTTCATAAATTTTTATTTTAGCATCACCCACCTCGGTGGCGTGGTTAGACTAACGCGCTAGTTTAGTGTTGAGATAGACTGCCGAAAATGGGGAGATTGCGGTTCGAATCTTGCTCAGGTGAACTGGGGGGTGGTTTTCCTAAATGATATCCTACATCGAGTCTCGGTATCAGCATTTTTCAACCGGTGTACCACGAAGCCTCGGCAGATGTGTCACGCGAGTTTGGGGGAAGATTAAAAACAGTCGAGAAAAAAAAAATTATATTTTTAAATCCATGACCAAATTTTATTTAAATAAAACAATCATTAGGATTTTAGTAATGTAACATTTAATCACAATCTCAATACTCATTCTCGATCTCGGTGGTCTTGAGGACCTCAAGACCCGATGTTCGTGGGTTCAAACCCAGCTGGGATCGACGGATATTTCTTGAGCGATAAAAATCCGTAGCACAACTTCCTTCGGAGGGGAAGCAAAGCCTTTGGTCCCATGTATATTGTGGATTGTAAAAGAACTCCGGAAGATATGTGAAGATACCTTTGCAATATTAGTAAACCCTTTCACTCTTATGCATAGAAATTCTGGTGTGTTGATATCAGTCGGTTCAGAAAATGCACGTCAAATTCCTATAGTAATAATAATAAACTTAATACATGTTATTTTATTTATAAAATAATCCTATTTATTATTTCTGTTGTCAACATCCCTTTTTCTCAACTAATACATATCCTACAGCGATGAATAAGGTATCAGTGGATAGGATTTTTTACCGACTTCTGACATAGCATACTCAGTTTACGTTATAACACATTGTTTGTTTACAATTTAAGTTAAAACAAAAATCTAACAATATTTTTGTATCACCTACCGAAAATAAACTTTCTTTGGTATTTTGTGTATACACTTCGCTGCGTATTTAATTTCAACAACCCAACAAAATATTAATTTTTGGGGGGTGGGGGGGAGCGGGGGATGGGAAGGTTGCATGTGCAAAAGTTTCGCAAGGTTTTACTGGTCCCTTAAAAAACTGATGTCGTTCCTTGAAAATCTTAGCGTAGTTTTCAGTGTGCCATGAGTTGAAAATTTTAAAATCACTGCTTTATTTTTTCTAAACATAAAAGAGATAAACCAGAATAAAATTCATTTTTGATTGAATATTGGGCACGTTTCTAACGAGTAGTTAAAGGAAAGAAAGAAGTTTTGGAAGCTCATGTAGAGGGACAAACTCTCTCGTGAGGTCAAGAATTCAATCCCTAATTGGTATTCTCTTCAAATTTATTTTCAAAACTAAATTAAAAAAGAATTGATCCTAATTGAATTTTATGTGTCCTTCACTCTATTTTCTAAGGTTTGATAGTTTGTCACATGGAGTAGGGCTATAGCCAAGACAATTAACTGGTTGGTAACTTGCCTTGTGGTGTAGTGGTCAGTTCACCCTCTACGAGTCTAGGGATCCCATATTCAATTCCCGGCTGGTAGCTTGGATATTTTTCTCGAAGGAAAATGATCCCAATGGTCACCAGGGTTTGGTTGATTAGGCTTAAGTTAGGTTTAAGTATTTCTACTGGTTCCACATCCTCATACTCACTATCACCATCACCTCATCTCATCAGGACATGGAAAGAGCCTCCACAGAAAGGATGTACGATTAGTACATTTGGGCATTCCCTGGGCAACGGTACATTAGTACTGGATAATCTTTCCAAAAACTGGGCTACGACTGATGTAGACCAGATAAACAATATTTTATAATAATAATAATAATAATAATAATAATAATAATAATAATAATAATAATAATAATAATAATAATTATAATAATTATTATAATTATTATAATTATTAATAATAATAATAATAATTATTATTATTATTATTATTATATTATTATAATAATAATAATAATAATAATAATTATAATAATTATTATAATTATTATTAATAATAATAATAATATAATAATTATTATTATTATTATTATATTATTATTATTATAATAATAATAATAATTATTATTATTATATTATTATTATTATTATTATTATTATTATTATTATTATTATTACTGTTAGGTGAGTTATGGGGAATTCTCGCTTTTACTTGTAAATGTAGTGTTTGTATTTAAACACTCTAGTACCACTAATATTCCTTGAAATGTTCATTGAACATTTAGGAAGCAATTTTAAGTCAAGGGAATCTTTAATTTGACATAAGAATTATTACTTCAAATCAAATCTCTCATCCATAGATATATTGTTTACAAAGTATTTATATCGAGTTTAGGAAATATTTGAAAGGTACAAGAGAAAATAATGAAAGTCCAATTTTAACCCAAAGTGAGTACTGCCATCTCGTAGAAAATCACCGTACTTTAATAAGGCACTTTATATTATGGTTAAAAGAGGTATTTTTCATATTTAACTTAATTTTTTTTAAAAATGCCGGGATTTTTATGGGTTTGAGATATAAAAGTGGCTGCCCTGGAAAATATGTATGGAATTCTAAGTTTTCTCGTTTATATTCATTTGGACCAAAACTCTGATTTATTTACATCCATTAATGTTTCCAGCCTGTGGCCAGGGTCAGTTTTTTTTTATTCAAGCCATATATTTTCCTCTACTGTCTGGCTAGGCCTATCGTAGTTTATATGCCTTATAATCTTAACCTAAGACTAGGAAAGGCAAAACATCAAATCCTCGGCCATTAATGTGAAAGGGTAAAGCCATATTTCACCAATGATACAATTTTTTGACTATACCGGTAATCGAACTCTGGACCCTTAACTCAGTAGGAAGCCACACCACTGACTGAGCTATGGTGTCGGACCACCCAAGCTCTGATAGATACATTTAAATATATCTCACATAAATGATTTGATTAATGTGTGTGTCTATGTAGGTATAAAATAAAACAGCAACAAAATAAATGGTACGGCACACCGCACAGACTTTCTCTCTCTTTCTATAAACTCGTAAGATTTCTGAACGGAATAATGTACATTGTATCATCACCACTCCACATAAGAACACGCATAAAATAATATACAATGATATAGAATCAATGAGAAAAGAGGCGCATCTTTGTCCACCTAAGAACATTTCAAACAGTTTAATGTCTTCCACAAGAGTCAACACTTCGTATTAAAATTTCGATTCTGGTTAAAATTTTAACATTTTAAAAGGTGTTGCAGATCTTCAAGTCATCGCATTGATATTTAATCATTCATTTATACATTTTGACCAATAAAAAATGTAAATATTGACTATTGAGTCTAAAATGGAGATAGATCATTGCTATGCAAACATTTCTCCTAAGAGATTTAAGGAAAAATAACATACTTTTTTAGATACTTATATTTAATTACTCTATGGCATTGGAGAATTATTGCGTTAAGACTTAAGTAGTATATGTTTACAACTAAAGCTCACAAAATTGTATTAATATATTTGCAAATATCTCAGAAACTGCTGCTTTTATAAAAATATATGTCAAATAAATTTTTTTTATTTCTGATAGTCCTACAATTTTGCAATGATAAGTTGTTTAGTTTCTCCAATAGTTGTGGAGATACGGAAATTAACGCTTCTGGAAAGTACCCTAAAAATCATTTTCATAGGAAAATGAAAATAGCCAGTTTATTTATAATCTTAATCAACGCCTAGATACGAATTTTAATCAAAATCGTTTGAGTAGATTTTGAGAAAATCGACTTTTTCTCTTTTCGCCCTTCAGTAAACTACCCTTAATTTTAAGTTTTTATAGGCACACAGACAGACGGCATTGCAAAGACTATTTTTTAGGGTTCGGGGGGTCATGAGACGTCGACATCCATCAACATTTCAGGTTAGTTTTTTTTTACGGTCGCAATACTTAAACTTTAATGTCCAAAAAGTTAAAAAAATTCATATAATTGCGTATAGATTGATAGTTATTGATTTTATAAAAATATGTTTCGGATAAAATATCTGTATTATAAATATATATACATATTTGTAATGCTAAGTAATTTCATATCTCAAATAGTTTCGGAGCTATTTAAAAAAATGTTAATTGACGCATCAGACCGGAGCCCTTAAAGCCATTTTGCCGAAATATTGAGGGTAGCCATTTTGTTTTGAATATTTATTAATGTTCATAAATGAAATTTAATCAAAATCGTTGTAGCCGATTTTGAGAAAATCGACTTTTTCTCTTTTTGCCCTTCAGTAAACTACCCTTAATTTTAAGTTTTAATAGTAACACAGACAGACGGCATTGCAAAGACTATTTTTTAGGGTTCGGGGGGTCATGAGACGTTGAAATCCATCAACATTTCAGGTTAGTTTTTTTTACGATTGCAATACTTAAGCTTTAATGTCCAAAAAGCTAAAAATATATATATAATTGCGTATAGATTAAAAATTATTGATTTTATAAAAATATGTTTCGAATAAAATATTTGTATTATAAATATATATACATATTTGTAATGCTAAGTAATTTCATATCTCAAATAGTTTCGGAGCTATTTAAAAAAATGTTAATTGACGCATCAGACCGGAGCCCTTAAAGCCATTTTGCCGAAATATTGAGGGTAGCCATTTTGTTTGGAATATTAATTAATGTTTATAAATGAAATTTAATCAAAATCGTTGGAGCCGATTTTGAGAAAATCGACTTTTTCTCTTTTTGCCCTTCAGTAAACTACCCTTAATTTTAAGTTTTAATAGACACACAGACAGACGGCATTGCAAAGACTATTTTTTAGGGTTCGGGGGGTCATGAGACGTCGAAATCCATCAACATTTCAGGTTAGTTTTTTTTACGATCGCAATACTTAAGCTTTAATGTCCAAAAAGCTAAAAATATATATATAATTGCGTATAGATTAAAAATTATTGATTTTATAAAAATATGTTTCGAATAAAATATTTGTATTATAAATATATATACATATTTGTAATGCTAAGTAATTTCATATCTCAAATAGTTTCGGAGCTATTATAAAAAATGTTAATTTACGCATCAGACCGGAGCCCTTAAAGCGATTTTGCCGAAATATTGAGGGTAGCCATTTTGTTTGGAATATTTATTAATGTTCATAAATGAAATTTAATCAAAATCGTTAGAGCCGATTTTGAGAAAATCGACTTTTTCTGTTTTTTCCCTTCAGTAAACTACCCTTAATTTTAGGGGTAGATGTCCAATTCCAAAAACCCTCGGGGCAACCCTATGAAAACCCAAGATATCAAGTTTCAGCTCAATCGGTAAAATAGTTTAGGCTCTAGTTGGAGGTACAGACAGACAGACAGACAGACAGACAGACAGACAGACAGACAGACAGACAGACAGACAGACAGACAGACAGACGGAAATTCAAAAACCACTTTTTCGGATTCAGGAAGTCATGAAACGTCAAAATTCATCAAAATCTCGACTTCGATTTTTTTGACGATCACAATACTTTCTCTACCTGTAAGATAGAGAGAAAGTAAAAAAAGTCCTAGCAATGCATATAAACTACGTTTACCCTGAGTATAGCGCATAAGGTAAGGCCTGGTGTAATCTGTTATGCTAGCAAACTTACCTTGCATTATTCCACTATGGTGAAAGCTTATATAATAGGGTCATAGTGTAGCAGTCAAGGTAAGGTTGCTACCTATCAGGGTTAATGGAGTGTACATTTTTATTAAATAATTAGCTATATTTCTTTTCTTTATGTTTCACAAACTTGCTCTCTGGATACGAGAAAGTGAAAAACTAAAATGTATGTAAAAAAAAAGTTTTAAAATCTGAATTTTATTTCAAGGTTGTCCAGTGTGGAAAACGTTTTGGAATTAAAAAACAATAAAACCTATATGTACTAGAATGCCAATTTGGCATTATGTTTTTTTAATATTTTATATATATATATATGTCATTTCGGTAACGAACATCTGATTTTTCAAATCAAATTATTGTTAGCTGCAAGAAATGTATTTGTTTTTGTTCTTGTAACAATTTTTACTATCACATATATTTGAGGATTACCGTAAAGCAAGACAAACGTTAGCGCCAGTTATGTCCATCCATTTGTTGTTCTTATAATTTGTCAACTGAATAACCAAGAAGACCAGTGCAAACAAACACTAGAAGTTCTACTGGGATTACAAATGTGATGCAAAAATATCATGGCTGATTAATTAGAGCAATAAACATAAATACAAACCACAAAGAAAATACGCTTATAGGGATTAAGCTAAGATTTTTTTTTCCCCGTGAACAAATTAAATATGATTTTTTTTTTAACAAAAAGAGCGCTCTTCTTTCATTTTGGTGTCACCGACATTATTTGCTGTGACGTGGGAATGTAATGTAATGGTATTTGTTCCTTACTAAAATGGATTGCCTTCTATGGCCAAAAATGATGTATCATTGTCATTGTCTATTAATATATGTTATACATTCATAAATAGATGGTGAATATTATTTAAAGTATTTGTTTCGCTAAGATATTATAATAAATACGCTATAATATACAAAATACACTCTAACAAACTTGAAGTCTATATTTAGATTCTGCTTCAGTGGCCGAACGGTCTAAGGTGCGACTCTCATAGTAGACTAGACTGCCGACGATGGGGAGCTCGAGGTTCGATTTCCGGTCGGGTATACTGAGGGTGGTTTGTCATAAATGGTTTTCCACTTTCCCTTCACGCAAAAACTGGTACATTTATTCTAAATTCAACATTCCTCTTCCCTAACTCATTAGCGTAATTAGTCCATATGAGTATAACCTGAACGCGGTGATAAAAAATATTTTGTTTATTTTACTAGAATCTAAATGAGCATGAATAAGCTGTATTAAATTTAAGCCTATTTGATTATTTTGAAGATTTCTTAGGAATCAGTCAAGAAGCGAATCAAATTATACATTGTATTGACATATTAAAAAATTCAACAATTAACATTAAATATGTCCACTTCAATGGGCTCGGAGACTAATTGAAAGGCTCATCTTTTCTGGTTTCCCTGTTATTGATAGATAAGAGTTTGAATCTTGACTGGACGTAGCAAGGGTATTTTCCTAAATGGTTTCCTATTCTCGCTCTACATGAATGTGGATACAATTCCTCTAAGCTCTAATTTCCTCTTAACTTTTTATCATAACTAAACAGTGATATCCCAGACGGGTATTAATACTGTGCAAAACAAATAACAATGTATATATACAAGAAAATTAATATAACTACAAATGTGTTAATAATAATTTATATATTTGCTAAACTAACTTTATTCGCTGATATTAGTGTCTTAATACTATTTTTGTAAAATATGTAATTCCATTTTCAAGTAAATTGTAAACTAAATTACGTAAATACATGTTCTAGAGCTGGAATTTCTCATATTTCAAGAACTTGAGGTATGTTTACACTACGGAGCTTTTATAATGTTCATAATTTAAATATTTGTTTGTATTATATTAAGATAGATTTAAATATATTAGCAAAATTAAACATTTCCTGATTTTTTTTAGATTTAATGCTTTTAGATGAATTTTTATTCAAAAAAACCATCACTTTTTTTTAAAAAAAACTCAAATTCATGGATATATAATAGGACAAATTTGATCCAAAATTTTCTTATTTTATACATACTGTACATGATTTTAATATATATGCTATAACTTTTTGCACTGTTTACAAACTAAAATATTATATTATAATCAATAATAATAACTTTCTTATTTTTCAAAAATGAGATAAATAGGCGTCAAAATAAATTTTGGTCATTCTTTACATCAAAGTTGTTGACCAGACAGATTAAATTGAGTGTCACTTTCATTTCTAAAGAGTAAATGTTTAATAAATTTGTTTAAATATATTTAATCATTTTTATGATTAGTTTTTAGACATAAATTCTTTTAAAAAAGTTGTTATCGCATTTTAATATGGTTCTTTTATACGCTAAATATATTTTTCAATCAATTATGTGTGTTGCTATTTTTCTACTTTTAGAAGTTAAAATTAAAACTTTTAACTTTAAAATTTGGGAATCACACGCGTAATGAGATGGTAGGGGATTATCTAGAAAAAATTAAAATAAATTTGATTTTTAAGTAGAAACTAAGAGAGATTATACAACACGTTGCATTATTCAATTTTGTAATTAGAAAGTTTAAAAAAAATTGTTATAGTCAAAATATATTAATTTAAATTTACGTTGACAAATAACACCTATACATGAAACCCAACTCAATACCTTTGAATTAACGCGACACTACTCTAGCATTGAACTGTATGATCTATTAGTGATATACAACCCTTGGAACAAAACAAACACGAATAATTCAGTGATAGAGAAATATATCCATAGCTCCTGTTTTTCGATTCTACTGCCTAGGCTATCTTTATCAGCTCAATAGGTTTAAATTAATCTTTACGAACAATATCCATATCAAACGTTAATTCCAAAGTAAAAATATTATAAATTGTAACTTTGCTCATTTGAGTAGATTACTAAACAGTTTACCTTCCTAAAACAAGCCAAATAAACCTGTTGAACATATTTCATTCGAATTTTTTTTTTTTTAAATCCACACTTGGCTTTAACATAACCTCCCCCCAACCCATAGAGGGAAAGAGCCCCGATTCTGGCACAGCAGCCATTCTGGTTGGTTATTACTGTTGGAATATCGAATGCTGGCCAACCACCAAATTGGTGGCCGTCCGCCTGCAATGCAGATTATCAGAGGATATAGAGAAAGCGCGTGCAAGGGTGGAGAGGTTTATCCTGTTACCACTGGACACTAATTGCACACTAATTCTACGCTCAGGCCAGTATTAAATGTGATAGTCAAGGGAGGGAGGGGTGGTGGTTTTAAGGGGTGAGGGGTTGCAGTTCGAGGCCAGCTTCAGATTGCCTGCCCTGCTTTGCTAAAGGGAGGGTGGCTTGGGTTGTCCACCCTGCTTGGCTTAGCGCGGGAATCTAAGCTACACCAATTAAATCGGTCACCATGACACATCGATGGTAGACCATTCGAATGAAACAATGGTTGTGGGGGCTGCTCTTTTGGGTGGATTGCAGTTTTACTACGCCTTTTTGTCAATTTAGTTGAATGAAAATGATAGAGCTGCTTTTTTTTAAAAGGTGTCTTTAATGTGAATTAAAAATATGGTCAATATAGCTAGCAAAAAAGGTAAAACATTTTTTTAAAGACGAAACTATGCACTACGTTTACCCTGTGATGTACTGTACGTTGACGGATTACACTATGACCTATCTTATAGACCAGGGCTAGCAAACTCACGGCCCGCGAGACATATCTAACCGGTCCGCTTGTCTGCAACACTTGTATATTGCTCTCCGGCGTGCAGTCATATACGCACACACAAAATTAGAGTTTAATTTTAGTGTTTATGTAAGATGCGGTGCTATAATAATAATTTGTGTTTACATAATTTAGAATAATAAAAAATACTTATAATTATTACAAACTCTGATTTATTTTTAACAGTGTTTATTAAGGCCCACATAGTTTAATAAACACTGCCTTTAGTATTTCGCTAACCCACATATAAATCTGGGAAAATATAAATATTTTAAACAAATATTAATGATTATAAATACATGACATCAAATAGCTAGAATATACCTACAGCGGTGGCATTCAGATTAAACGTCAGGCAGGCTCTTCTGGACTAGCTTTCCGGTTTTCGTGAGGTTAAGAGTTAAAATTTCAGCCGGTACATAGGGAGGTTTTATCCTAGATGGTTTCCCTCATTCCTTTAGCTCAAATATGGTTACATTTCTTCTAAACTATAACTTCCTCATCCCTCACCTATTAACGTGATTAAAAAATATCCATTGTCTGGACGGGTAGCTGGATGCGATGTAAGAAATAAGCGTAGAATAGTTATTTAATCAAACATGTTTGTATGTACTATGTCCGAACACTACCGAAAATGTACAAACACTACCGACAATGTTCGAAATTCCCGATAGTGTTCTAAACTCCCGAAAATGTTCGAACACTCCCGAAAATGTTAACACTCCGATAATGTACCAACACTCCCGAAAATGTTTGAACACTCCCGATAATGTTTGAACATCCCGATAATGATTAAACACTCCCGATAATGTTCGAAACTCCGGACTATGTCCGAACACTCCCGACTATGTTCGAACACTACCGACAATGTCCGAACACTACCGACTATGTCCAAACACTACCGACTATGTCCGAACACTACCGACAATGTTCGAAACTCCCAATAATTTTCGAAACTTCCGACAATGTTCGAACACTCCCGATAATGTCCGAACACTCCCGATAATGTACCGACACTCCTGACTATGTTCAAACACCCCACTATGTCCGAACACTCCCGATATGTACCGAACACTACCGACAATGTTCGAACACTCCGACTATGTTCGAAACTCCCGACTATTTCGAAACTCCGACTATGTTCGAAACTCCCGACTATGTTCCAACACTCCCGACTATGTTCCAGCACTCTCGACTATGTTCCAACACTCCCAACTATGTTCGAACACTCCCGACTATGTCCGAACACTACCGACAATGTTCGAAACTCCCAAAATGTTCGAAAACTCCGAAATGTTCGAACACTACCGACAATGTTCCAACACTCCCGACTGTGTTCAACACTCCTGAATAGTCGAACACACCCGAAATAGTACTTTCTCCCTGGTCTACTAGAGTAGTCCTTTGCCGATTTAAGGTAAATTTGTACAAAAACGTAATATATTTCTTCGTATACAAAGTAAAAATAGTTTATAAAATAGCTTAAATAGTATTTATTCTATTGTGTAAAATATAAATCTGTATTTGTCATTTCTTTTCTTGAAACAATTTTATATTCTTCATGAGCCGGCGGGCTAGGGCTGAAAACCCTTAGTCTACTCTAAACCATACCTTAGAAGAATGATTTAAGGTAAGTTTATTATCTTTCAGACAAACAAAGGCTAAATTAATTCCTTTTCAATGAACTTAGTTATGAATTGTAGCAAGGTTTATTTTTAAATTTTCTAATTTTTTGTTGTTTGTGGTAAAAAGTTAATCATCATACGAATTTAGAAAATATTCAACCTTCTAATAGCCTGAATACTTTAACGAGTAAACAAGCATGGTCGCTCATAAATGGTAATAAGGGGGGCTCTGCCCCCTTTTCACTCTGTAATATTTAATTATTGTTTTAATTTTTATGAAAGAATAATATTGTGTATTTGGTATTTGACTGCAATTTGCTATTAACAACTTTTAATCATCAATATTCGAGCTAATAGAGATAAAAATGATAAAATGTAGTTTTCCTCCCATGCCCTCTTCAACATCTTTCTTTTCATTTTGTCCTGTTCAATAAACTTATGAAAAATATAATGTTTCTTTTCAATGGGTTCAGCTAAAACTAAATTTTATATTTTGTTCATGTTGAAACTTTTTTGTTATTGCGATAATTGGCTCTTGAAACTCATATAATAAGCTCAGAATTACATTCAAAATGCCCAAAATTCCCTCCCACTAGGTTAAATTCCTGAAATTTTCTCGCGAGGATGGTAGATGGGACTCTAACCCGCCCCCTATTTAAAAAATAAGTAATTAGGACAGGGGTTCCAAAACTTTTTAAGATCACATCGCCCTTCATATGTCAGATTTTCTGTGTGATAACCCTGTACCCAATATTTAAAACAAATCCAAACTCAATTTGTGGCATTTGAAAAAAAATTGTAACTTATATTACTCGCTTGTAATATTTTAAATATAAAAATACAAAATTAGAACACAATTACAGAACTGAATAAGAAGGAATTAGAGTAGACATAATTTTGTTGTACGTCATGATCTCATGTGTACAGTTTGTTCATAATGGCGAAATATCTCATCTTGTATTTTATGATTTCAGTTTCACTTTTTCACTAACATCTAAAAAATGAGACTATCCATTAAAAGTTTTAGTTTTTCCTTGTAACCGTGATGCCCAGGACCAAGACAAGTGATGCCCCAGGGCGTCGCAACGTACAGTTTGGGAACCCCTAGATTAGGGTTAATATGTATAAATTGTCGGCTATATTTATATAAATTCGTATTGAATGCTTTCTTGGCCGGCGTTTCAATTACAAATAATGGGTCCCGGCTTGAGAAGCATTGAGTAAATAATATCCGACGCGTCATCTCGGCTGTGTTATAACAAATACATCTGCGGTGCGTGATAAAACAAGAATTTGAGGTCACCCAGACTATGACTGTTGTAACTACACCCGAAATTTTGGAAGTTATTATTACCTCAAACGTGGTTCAAGCCTCATAACATCCGTTTTAATTATACTAACATATTTAGTAATCAAATTTTTATGTGAATAAAATGTAGTGTAATAGTCACAATTACATTTTAAAGACAAAATTCAAAGAAGGTCTAAGCAATTATAAAGTATTAAGAATATTTCCATCAATTGGATGATATTGTTTTCATAAATTTGGATAAAATTAAATATATTATAATATCCTAGTATTTTAGTAGGATTCGGATAATAAGTTATACAGGATGCTGAAGAAAGTGTTGACACATTTAATAACACAATATCTTTACTATTTTAACTAATAAATGCTTCGAATTAAACTTAAAATAGCAACAAAAGATTGACAATTTTCCATATACCTTTAATTTTTTTTTTAAACTATATCTTTAAGATAGCCAGCACTATAAGAAATACATTGTTGAATGCGCTTCTTGAATCTTAACATGTTTTCATGAAATGTCTCTTGTTGAATTGATTCAACTTCCACCACATTAGAAAAAGTCCAGATTTGTAAAGGTGTAAAGAAGGAAGACGCGAGAAAAAGTCAGTGTTTTTGCAGATTTAATGGCAAAAAAAATTTTTTTGGGTCAAAATAAATAAAATATTGTTCCAGTACAAGCATAGAATTTAATTTTCTTCACATGGTGACCTCAAAATTTCTTGAATATCCATAAAGAGTATTCTGGAATTTAATGGCAACGTTCTCTCTTCATTTAAAAAGTTCGTTTGGAGAAAGTATAAATCTTATCAATATTACAAAATAAAACATATAACATTTTGTCATTTATTTAATAAAAATAGAATGATTTTGTTTGACTATCACTTTATCTAATCTTACTTAATAGAATTAGCTAACAACAACTAACAAAACCTTACCTTTCATGCAGCCACCAAGACTAGGTCTTTTTACTTTCTCTCTATCTTACAGGTAGAGAAAGTATTGTGATCGTCAAAAAAATCGAACTCGAGATTTTGATGAATTTTGACGTTTCATGACTTCCTGAATCCGAAAAAGTGGTTTTTGAATTTCCGTCTGTCTGTCTGTCTGTCTGTCTGTCTGTACCTCCAACTAGAGCCTAAACTATTTTACCGATTGAGCTGAAACTTGATATCTAGGGTTTTCATAAGGTTTCCCCGAGGGGTTTTTGGAATTGGATATCTACCCCTAAAATTAAGGGTAGTTTACTGAAGGGCAAAAAGAGAAAAAGTCGATTTTCTCAAAATCGGCTCTAACGATTTTGATTAAATTTCATTTATGAACATAAATAAATATTCCAAACAAAATGGCTACTCTCAATATTTCGGCAAAATCGTTTTAAGGGCTCCGGTCCGATGCGTAAATTAACATTTTTTATAATAGCTCCGAAACTATTTGAGATATGAAATTACTTAGCATTACAAATATGTATATATATTTAAAATACAAATATTTTATTCGAAACATATTTTTATAAAATCAATAACTTTCAATATATACGCAATTATATATATATTTTTAACTTTTTGGGCATTAAAGCTTAAGTATTGCGACCGTAAGAAAAACTAACCTGAAATGTTGATGGATGTCGACGTCTCATGACCCCCCGAACCCTTAAAAATAGTCTTTGCAATGCCGTCTGTCTGTGTGTCTATTAAAACTTAAAATTAAGGGTAGTTTACTGAAGGGCAAAAAGAGAAAAAGTCGATTTTCTCAAAATCGGCTCTAACGATTTTGATTAAATTTCATTTATGAACATAAATAAATATTCCAAACAAAATGGCTACTCTCAATATTTCGGCAAAATCGTTTTAAGGGCTCCGGTCTGATGCGTAAATTAACATTTTTTATAATAGCTCCGAAACTATTTGAGATATGAAATTACTTAGCATTACAAATATGTATATATATTTATAATACAAATATTTTATTCGAAACATATTTTTATAAAATCAATAACTTTCAATATATACGCAATTATATATATATTTTTAACTTTTTGGGCATTAAAGCTTAAGTATTGCGACCGTAAGAAAAACTAACCTGAAATGTTGATGGATGTCGACGTCTCATGACCCCCCGAACCCTTAAAAATAGTCTTTGCAATGCCGTCTGTCTGTGTGTCTATTAAAACTTAAAATTAAGGGTAGTTTACTGAATGGCAAAAAGAGAAAAAGTCGATTTTCTCAAAATCGGCTCAAACGATTTTGATTAAATTTCATTTATAAACATTAATAAATATTCCAAACAAAATGGCTACCCTCAATATTTCGGCAAAATGGCTTTAAGGGCTCCGGTCTGATGCGTAAATTAACATTTTTTTAAATAGCTCCGAAACTATTTGAGATATGAAATTACTTAGCATTACAAATATGTATATATATTTATAATACTGATATTTTATTCGAAACATATTTTTATAAAATCAATAACTTTCAATATATACGCAATTATATGAATTTTTTTAACTTTTTGGACATTAAAGTTTAAGTATTGCGACCGTAAAAAAAAAACTAACCTGAAATGTTGATGGATGTCGACGTATCATGACCCCCCGAACCCTAAAAAATAGTCTTTGCAATGCCGTCTCTCTGTGTGTCTATAAAAACTCAAAATTAAGGGTAGTTTACTGAAGGACGAAAAGAGAAAAATTTGGTTTTCTCAAAATCTGATTAAACGATTTTGATTAAAATTCGTATCTAGGCGTTGATTAAGATTATAAATAAACTGGCTATTTTCATTTTCCTATGAAAATGATTTTTAGGGTACATTACAGAAGCGTTAATTTCCGTATCTCCACAACTATTGGAGAAACTAAACAACTTATCATTGCAAAATTGTAGGACTATTAGAAATAAAAAACTTTTATTTGACATATATTTTTATAAAAACAGCAGTTTCTGAGATATTTGCAAATATATTAATACAATTTTGTGAGCTTTAGTTGTAAACATATACTACTTAAGTCTTAACGCAATAATACTCCAATGCCATAGAGTAATTAAATATAAGTAAGTATCTAAAAAAAGTATGTTATTTTTCCTTAAATCTCTTAGGAGAAATGTTTGCATAGCAATGATCTATCTCCATTTTAGACTCAATAGTCAATATTTACATTTTTTATTGGTCAAAATGTATAAATGAATAATTAAATATCAATGCGATGACTTGAAGATCTGCAACACCTTTTAAAATGTTAAAATTTTAACCAGAAATCGAAATTTTAATACGAAGTGTTGACCCTTGTGGAAGACATTAAACTGTTTGAAATGTTCTTAGGTGGACAAAGATGCGCCTCTTTTCTCATTGATTCTATATCATTGTATATTATTTTATGCGTGTTCTTATGTGGAGTGGTGATGATACAATGTACATTATTCCGTTCAGAAATCTTACGAGTTTATAGAAAGAGAGAGAAAGTCTGTGCGGTGTGCCGTACCATTTTTTTTTTTTTAGCACCGCGTCTTACTAACCGTTCGGATTATAACCTTAAGTACTAATTACACTAATGGGTTAGGAATTGGGACGGTTGAATTTAGATGAAGTGAACTCGCATTTGCGTAGAGAGAGAGGGGGGAAAACCATTTAGGAAAAACCACCCCCAGTTCACCCGACCGAGATTCGAGCTTTGATCTCCCCGTCCTCGACAGTATAACTCAACACGAAACTAGCACTTAAGCTAACTCCACCACCGAGGTGGATACTAGAACTTGTTAAATTGGTTAATATTGTTATAATCAAAACGTCGTAAGCGGGCTTGGAAACTAGTTGTTTATTAAAACTTCAAACATTAATTTCTCAGAATAATGTGGTATTAGCGTAATATTTATTCAAGCCATTTAATGTTATTAAATAA
Organism: Timema podura; assembly: GCA_033556935.1. Classification (NCBI taxonomy): domain Eukaryota; kingdom Metazoa; phylum Arthropoda; class Insecta; order Phasmatodea; family Timematidae; genus Timema; species Timema podura. The sequence continues at coordinate 113,704,483 of JAVRXN010000010.1, forward strand.
TAAATGTCAGAACGTATTTTGAGCCCCCTACTCCATTATGCACCCCATTTACTCCCCTCTAATATATTATAGGCAAACCCCCCTCAACCCCCCCCCCCACACACACACACACATTATTCCTCTTAAAAGCTTTTTTTTGGTCACATAACACTAATTTTGATTTCTAAATCATCCATTAAGTGCATCTAGGTAAAGATAAAGGATTACAGAAAAAACAAAGTACATTATTTTAGTCTATACTGATTAATACGTATTATCTCTGATTACATTATATATTACGTCATTTAATCAGCAGTGGTTGCTAAAATACTGTTTATTAGATGTTATAAAAATAATTAGCATATGTTTTAATATATCATTTAGTGAATAGTTCAAATCAATTCGTTATATATACAAGTTAATATATACAAGTTCGACTCAAACATTTCAGAGCTTTGCACACTCCTAATATTTTAGGCATACGATAAGCTAGTTTGTAACTTTAAATTGATAATTCAGTGTTTTGTAAAGATTCTGAGATGGCCTATATTCTGATATTCTTAATATTTTTTGAAACCTAGTATCAATCAAATTATCAAAGCATTGAACTTTTGGCAATGTAATATATTATGTAAAAGGTTTTTACACTTATTATCTGACAATACTTTTACGACTATATATAATTTTATGAAGTTAAGTTATTATATATTATAGTGTTAGAGAATGTATAACTAATTTTGTCAAAATCTCATAATTTTTTTTTTTTAATTTCACAAGATTTATTTGATCGTCTCTATACATCTGGAACATTAGAAATTAAAAGTGAACTATAACAAATATTGTTTGTATCTACAAATATAATAATACGCGTAAATAAAATATGTAGTAAGTTATTCAATTTAACATCAAAACAATATTTAACAAACCCAAGTTGTCTCTTTGTTTGTGTTTTGAAAGTATTGGTGTTGAATTATGAAAGTCTATCTCTCTTAAACCGAATCCGAAGCATTTATCTCGTGTTTCCAAGCGGATACATACGTCAATCTCCTTCGCGCTCAATACATACCTACAAGTACATTGACATTGATTGCGTTCTAGAGAGTTCGCCGAAGCGTTCCTGAGAACAACAGAACGCCAACGTTGCCTGTGGCAACTTCCTGAAAGATCTAGGGGAGAAAGGTGGTTGTTTGAAATGGGGGGGGAGGGGGGGTGGTGTTTGTTTGCAATAGTCCGTTTATTTAGTTCCCAACAGGATCCAAATGACGTGCCAGTGCTATTTATGTATTGACCTCGAGTGGCATCATTATCAATAAGGATATGAAAGGTATGTCTACACCAAGCTGCCGTTGTCTGTACCATATGAATATTTCGGTCAAGTACAAATATTCTATTATTAATAACAATCTATGATTTATAATCTATAAATCGATGTTGACCTTGAAGGTTTTGGAGTAAAGTGCTCGCCTCAGGATACAATGTTCGTGGGTTCAAGCCCAGCTGGGGTTGATGGATTTTTCTTTAGCGATAAAAATCCGCAGCACAACTTCTCTTGGAGGGGAAGTAAATCTGTCGGTCCCATGTCGATCGTGGCGTGTAAAAGAACCCTGGAAGGTTTGTGAAAACATCGTTCCCAGCAATATTAGTAAGTCCTTTCAATCTCGCTCATAGAAATTCTCGTGCACTAAAATAATAAGTCTGTTCAGAAAGTGTACGATACCTCGAATATATAAAATAAATATAATTCCATGACAAATTAAGGGTCTTATTTCTTCCTTTTATTGCCACTTGTGTATCTATTGCCTATTAAATTAGATAGAGCTATAAATTTTGCATTTTATCTGATTGTACTTTAAATTATATTAGGACGTTCTGTAACAGTGTTGAAACTTATCAGTAAATTTGTTTGGAAATTAATTAGAGATTAATCCCACTTCAGTGGTCACATGGTCTAAGGCACTTTCAGTAGACTAGACTGCTATTGACGGGGATATTAAGGTTTGACTCTCGGTCGGATGTACTGAGGTTAATTTTTTTCAAAATGGTTCTCTACTCTCTCTACGCATAAATTCGGGTACACTTTCTTTAAATATAAACTTCCTCATCCCTAAAACCATTGGCGTAATTAGTATATAGGCGTATAGCCCGAACGGTTAGTAATACGCAGTGTAAAAACAAACAAACAATTACAGATTAAAAAATATATTTGCAGATTTTCAAAAAGATCGTGTAGAAACACATGTCTACATTATGCGTATATTTATAGGTCAAGTTATAAGATCTTCAGCTGTCACTTATATATAATATTATATATTATACTACTATAAAGCCACCTGGCTGACTCACTCACTTACTGACATTAATGTTTACCCACTTACAGATGAGATAGAAACTTGAAATTTGGCAAACTTATAGCTTCTAGCCTGTAACCGACGATAAAATTCCAAAAGTTAAAAAATTTAACTTTTAACCCCCGAAAAAAATTCAAAATGGTGGAGAAACTTTAAAGTTGGTGCGGTATATACAATACAATACCGGTAACTTTAAGTTGTTACGTTTAAAACAACGCTGTAATTACATTAGTTTACATCCACTTACAAAGAAAACTCACTGGGGGTTTGGGGGCGGAGCCCCCAACGATCAAAGTGAGTCAATACCTATAAAATAACACTGATAATACAGTAAAATGTGATCAATGTTGGCTTCAAATAATGAGTTTGAATTTAATAAAAGTCTCATCCTTTGAAAATTGGACTATAGTTTATGATAATAAGTTCAATACATAATATTATTTAACCTTACTGATTTATTATATATGTTTATGTAGTTCGTAAGAAGTGCTACACTAATAGCATGGACAAGAAACAGAAATACTTGTTTGCTGGGGAAATTGTTAAATGAAATATAAATTAGACTATCTTTTTATAATTCACGTTAGTTGGAATGAATTTAAGATGAGATCGCTGAATCCATAACAAGTGGTTGAGGTTTATAAATGTGGTCGTTAACTAATGTTTTTTTAAAAAAAACACAAAATTTTTGTATTGTCTCATGTATATACGATAAGCCATACAGCATGAACAAGTAAGAAAGTTAAAACAGTTGAAATTTTACTTTCTCTCGACACCTCGGAGAGAAAGTATTGTGATCGTAAAAAAAATCGAGCTTGATATTTTGATAATTGTCGACGTTGCATGACCCCCTGAAACCAAAAAAGTGGTTTTTCGCAATGCCGTCTGCCTGTCTGTATCTCAGCTTAGAGCCGAAAATATTATACCGATTTGGCTAAAACTTGGTATCTGGGGTTTTCATAAGGTCCCCCAAAGGATTTTTTTGGAATGAGACATCCCACCCTAAAATTAAGGGTAGTTTACTGAAGGGCTAAAAGAAAGATAATCGATTTTCCCAAAATTCGCTACAATGATTTTGATTAAATTTTATATCCAGACACTGTTTAACATAATTAATAAAATTGCAGTTTTTCATTTACTTATGAAAAAGACTTTGAGGGTAGTTTATGTGGGGGGGATTTTACAATTTTCCTAATTTCTTCGCAACCATTTGAAATACAAAATAACCTATCATTGTAAATTTGTTGTACTATCAAAGATAAAAAAAAAATTATCTGAAATATATATTTACCAAACCAATAGTTTCTGAGCTATAATCAAATATATGTTCTGAAAATTTAAAAATGACAAATGAACACAGGAATTGAACCCAGGACCTTTGGCTTATTACATCAATGCTCAAACCACTGAGCTATCGTCCTGTATATAGGTATCAACTTTCAATTTTCATAATATGATATCAAGATAGAGTAGTTCTCACTAAAAAGCATAAATAATAGCTTTGATTCTCAAATATACTTACTTTTTAATTCAGGTCTTTGAAAATGAGTTTTATTGTAATGCTCTTTGGTGGACATGTTTCTCTTTTCTCAATTTTTCTTTAACAGTGTTCCTAGTTACTAATGCCATACAGTAAGTAACAGTGTATATTATTTCATTTTTGATCTTTGATGCATTGTTTCTACAATAATGTATGGACCTATTATCTCGTTTCACAAATCTTACTAGTTTTTAGTAATTGTATCTTTTAAAATAAAAGCGAGAGAAAGTCTGTGCGGTGCAATTTGCCATTTATTTGCATAGTTACGAAACTATTTCTTATAAATCACGTTGGAGTCATTGAAATACAGGAAGAGTTATATGTATGTAATATGAAAATACCAACAGTTTTGGATGAGCGCGAGGTATTCTATTAGTACTGCACTAAAACTAATTTAATATTTATGTAAAAGCTGATAATCTGACGGCCTTTCTAAGCACCGCCTCAACTGTGTAACATTACAAACAATTTGTCTCTCGTAGAGTTCTGCTTTGTTTTTTTGTTTTTTGTCTAACAGTATTAAAACTAGTAGTTCTTTGAGCAATAGATCTCACTCCCTCAATTCAAAAAATGTTAAGTGCATCATGTGAAGAATTATGTATCGTTCTTATCGTTACCTACTACAGTCTTAATATTTCTCTTTGGAGAAATTACTATTTTTTTGGATTTCAAGTTTAAATATCTCTCATAAATTATATTTGGATTTTAGGTTGGTAATTTTTCTTGGTGATTAATTTGGAGAGAAAATAAAATTGTTCATTCTAGTCATAGTTAATAACTGATTTTCACATGGTTTAAGACGTTAGTCTCACAATACCTGTCAAAATATAAAGTATACGTCTTAGGAACTAAATTTTTTAGCACTGCATCTTACTACCCGTTCGAATTATATACTAATGTACTAATTACGCTAATGGTTTAGGTGTTAATAAGGCTGTGTTTAGAGTAAGTGTACACACATTTGCATGCAGGGAGAGTGGAAAACCGTATTGGAAAAACCACCCTCAGGATTCTCGACCGAGATTCGAACCTTGATTCCCCCGTTATCGACAGTCTAATTTAACACGAGTGTAGCGCGTTAGACGATTCGGCTATTGAAGTGGGTAGGTACTTTATTGTATGATTAGAAATTTAACATTCATATCAATTGAGGTGAGCTACTAAACTAAAAATATTCTAAGGGGCTGTCATATTGAAACCAATAACCAGATATAAAAAAACATGTGAACACGTGGTTTGGGATAGGTTCTAAGAATGTCCATGTCAAATGTCATCAAAATTAGTCAACGAATTTGACAGTTATCGCACAGCAAATATCTGGACAGATATACGAAATAACAATTTGTCAAATTGAATAAAATATCATTAGGCTTGATCGATAAGAATACGTCACCATCATCGTCAGACAAAGACATGACAATTCATTGACTTTATTTTAATTTTATATCGGGCTGGGGTAAAGGTGGTAAAGTGAAAAGGGGGAAATTAAATTCGTGGTCCAGCCGTGTTGGTCTTCAGTTTCCTGTTGGCAAGATCCATCGCCTGCTTAAGGAGCTTGCTGGTGCCGTTGCCTCCGTATATTTCGCAGCAATCATGGAACACTAGTCGACTGAAGTCCTTGAGTTATGTTGGATTCACACGTTCGCCGAAAAACTAGCGCAGAACATAAAATGTTCACGTGATGAGCTCTAATCCAATCACAAGAGTTCCGCCTAATTGGCGCCAGCTGTTCCGCCCAAGTTCATTTAATCTCTGCTTTGTTCACTCTGCCTGAGATCTTCGGCACAGGAAAACCAATAAAATCTCAGAACCAACCATCTCAAATCAATACGCAAGCGCATTTGTCAACGCATGCACTCTGCAGCCAGAATCAAGCAGACAGCTTTGTTGGTTGTTGTGAGGAGATTTGGAATAATTCGTTAATGTAAATCGTGTGTATCGATGTATTGGATTGTGCCACGACACAGCGTTATAATTTTGAAAACATCCATCGGGAGAATGCTTTTTTAAAAAAAGTCTATCTACTAGAAAATAAAATATATTGATAATCAGCTTTTTAAGGTTTGCGTTGCAATGCATCATGGGTTACATACAGCGAGTGAATTGCTTCACCACTGAGGCAGATTCTTCTTTCTATTTTCGGCGAACGTTTGAATTAAGCTTTAGCCGGAAACCTTGCCCGTTATAGCAGGAAAACCCGCATCATCCCACGTAATCTGCAATAATTGGCTATTCGCAATTACGAGGAACTCAACAAACTTCTTTCAGGCGTAACCATAGCACAAGGTGGTATCATACTCAACATTCAGGCAGTGCTTCTTCCCAAAAATACTGAGAAGAAGACTTAAAATCACTTAACCCTCCTGTTTGTTTTTATATTTATGTTGACTTAAGTGGTCTTCGGGTAAAGTTCTAGCCTAAGGACCCGATGTTCGTGAGTTCAAACCCAGCTGAAATCAACAGATTTTTCTTGAGTGATATAAATCAGTAGCACAACTTCCTTCGGAGGGTAAGTAAAGCCATCGGTCCATGTCGACTGTGGCATCTATAAGAACCCTGAAGTATATGTGAAAATACCTTTCCCGCAATATTGGTTGGCCCTTTCTTTCTCGCTCATAGAAATTTCCCATGTGCTGGTATCAGTCGGTTCAGAAAGTGCACGTTAAATATTTCAAATGGATGTATTTGAAACATATTTATTCATACATATATGTATATAAAGTCAATGTTTGATATAAAAACGAAATAAACCACTCAAAGCTGTAGTCAAGTGATATAACGTTAATCTGTTTGCATATGGACACCATTGAAGGTAAGGTTGGAGTTAAGGACACCGTCATATAAACGTCTGATGACTTTTACTGTGTGATATTCCCAACGTCTTCAATGTTCCTTCTTTTCTCCCATTATTTATAATCAAGCCATAAACCAGTGTGTTGACCTATTAAATATTTTAAAATAATGGACAATGGAAACTATCGATATGTGCACATACGTGCGAAAATATGGAAAATTGTCATCAAACATAAGATCTACCAAACTAAATACTTTGATGCTATTTCAACCCACTGAGGTGTTTTATAATATTCTAGATTTCGTTGATTAATTATCAGAGAGAGAAAAACTTTATCCTAGTAGTGTTGTCATTATTACTGCGCCACATTAAATAATTTTAATATTTTAATGTGTTTTAATAAGAATTAATTTTATTTGTTATTTATATAAAAACTAAACTATTACACATAATGTAATTAACACTTTTATTTTGACAAGAATTTATCTAACTTTACCCATGTGGTGTTATTCACAAAACAATATTAAAGGATATATATAAATCCTTTATATTATTCATTATGTACTGTACATACAATATGCATTTTATATATATTATATAACTTTCTTTTTGTTGTTGTTTTAGCACCACGTCTTACCACCCTTCGGATTATAAGCCGATACACTTCTATTGATATATAGCTACAGTCTATTAATATATTTATATTATATATATATATGTAGAGAGAGAACCTTAATGCCAGGTAATTAATTACACTGTCAAAAAGGTGAAAATATAATGAGGTTAGTTAAGCGTAAATGAACAAGAATTAATCTGAATCACGGTAGTATACCCCAATGGGCATAAAATACGCTAATGTAGTTTGCTGATATTAAATAACGGCCTTCTTAGTAGTACTCTATTTATATAAATATTTAAATGAAATGTACAAAAATAATGGTAATACCAAACACAAAATATCCATTGGATTCTGGAAGAATAGAAATTATAAATTAAAGATTTTTTTTGTGGTCAACATCGATATTATTTTACTGTAATATAAGTCTCATTTAAAAGGTCATTATGATATCTATCAAAGTGGTAGCTACAGCTCACATTATTTTACGTACAAATATATGAACATTTTGTTATTAGCCTTAGTACTTGTCAAAAAAGTACCTTCCTAATTGAATTTGACTGTACAGTTGTTGCTATGATTAATCTTCGCACATAAATTATTCCAACGAATTCTCTCCCAAATATAACAAAGTACCCCTCCACCAATGGTTGTTGTCGGTTGCTGTCTGGTCGACCATTGGTTACGCCTGAGTTATCAGCTCCAAGTACTTCCTGAATACTGACAACTCATGCTCGATACCAGGGGTGGGTAAACTTTTGTCAGTGGAAGGATGGGGTGGCGCTGGATTGGGCACATTTTTTATGTCAGAGATTGTTGATTTTGAAACCGTCGATTCGACTACAAGTATTATTGATAAATAGGTGGATTAGGCATTTCATAGTATGATATTAATTGGTAATGAACACAATAAATAGCCAGCAGTCTTCAATTCAGTGAAATCCATCCAGCTTAACGTTAGATAGTCCACACAGTATGTCCGCGGTAGATTTAATTATTAGAGAGAGGGGGAGCAAGGTTAGGTTATGTTAAGCTAGATTAGGTTAGGTTGGTCTCAATTCACTTTGGGAGAGAAATAGTGGTGCAAGGTAGTAGTTCTCAATCCAGTTTGGGAGGGAAATAGTGGTGTAAGGTAGTAGTTCTCAATCCAGTTTGGGAGGGAAATAGTGGTGTAAGGTAGTAGTTCTCAATCCAGCTTGGGGGGGAAATAGTGGTGTAAGGTAGTAGTGCCCAATCCAACTTGAGGGGGAAATAGTGGTGCAAGGTAGTAGTGCCCAATCCAACTTGGGGGGAAAAGTGGTGCAGGGTAGTAGTGCCCAATCCAACTTGAGGGGGAAATAGTGGTGCAAGGTAGTAGTGCCCAATCCAACTTGGGGGAAATAGTGGTGCAGGGTAGTAGTGCCCAATCCAACTTGGGGGGAAAAGTGGTGCAGGGTAGTAGTGCCCAATCCAACTTGAGGGGAAATAGTGGTGCAAGGTAGTAGTGCCCAATCCAACTTGAGGGGGAAATAGTGGTGCAAGGTAGTAGTGCCCAATCCAACTTGAGGGGGAAATAGTGGTGCAAGGTAGTAGTGCCCAATCCAACTTGGGGGGAAAAGTGGTGCAGGGTAGTAGTGCCCAATCCAACTTGAGGGGGAAATAGTGGTGCAAGGTAGTAGTGCCCAATCCAACTTGGGGGAAATAGTGGTGCAGGGTAGTAGTGCCCAATCCAACTTGAGGGGGAAATAGTGGTGCAAGGTAGTAGTGCCCAATCCAACTTGGGGGAAAAAGTGGTGCAGGGTAGTAGTGCCCAATCCAACTTGAGGGGGAAATAGTGGTGCAAGGTAGTAGTGCCCAATCCAACTTGGGGGAAAAAGTGGTGCAGGGTAGTAGTGCCCAATCCAACTTGAGGGGGAAATAGTGGTGCAGGGTAGTAGTGCCCAATCCAACTTGAGGGGGAAATAGTGGTGCAAGGTAGTAGTGCCCAATCCAACTTGGGGAAAAAGTGGTGCAGGGTAGTAGTGCCCAATCCAACTTGGGGGAAAAAGTGGTGCAGGTTAGTAGTGCCCAATCCAACTTGAGGGGGAAATAGTGGTGCAAGGTAGTAGTGCCCAATCCAACTTGGGGGAAAAAGTGGTGCAGGGTAGTAGTGCCCAATCCAACTTGAGGGGGAAATAGTGGTGCAAGGTAGTAGTGCCCAATTCAACTTGGGGGAAAAAGTGGTGCAGGGTAGTAGTGCCCAATCCAACTTGAGGGGGAAATAGTGGTGCAGGGTAGTAGTGCCCAATCCAACTTGAGGGGGAAATAGTGGTGCAAGGTAGTAGTGCCCAATCCAACTTGGGGGGAAAAAGTGGTGCAGGGTAGTAGTGCCCAATCCAACTTGGGGGGAAAAGTGGTGCAGGGTAGTAGTGCCCAATCCAACTTGAGGGGGAAATAGTGTAAGTAGTAGTGCCAATCCAACTGGGGAAAGTGTGCAGGTTGCCCAATCCAACTTGAGGGGGAAAATAGTGGTGCAGGTAGTAGTGCCCAATCCAATACCTATGAGGGGAAATAGTGGTGCAGGGTAGTAGTGCCCAATCCAACTTGGGGGAAAAAGTGGTGCAGGTAGTAGTGCCCAATCCAACTTGAGGGGGAAATAGTGGTGCAGGGTAGTAGTGCCCAATCCAACTGGGGGAAATAGTGGTGCAGGTAGTAGTGCCCAATCCACTTGAGGGGGAAATAGTGGTGCAGGGTAGTAGTGCCCAATCCAACTTGGGGGGAAATAGTGGTGCAGGGTAGTAGTGCCCAATCCAACTTGAGGGGGAAATAGTGGTGCAGGTGTAGTGCCCAATCCAACTTGAGGGGAAATAGTGGTGCAAAGGTAGTAGTGCCCAATCCAACTTGGGGGGAAAAGTGGTGCAGGGTAGTAGTGCCCAATCCAACTTGGGGGAAAAGTGGTGCAGGGTAGTAGTGCCCAATCCAACTTGAGGGGGAAATAGTGGTGCAAGGTAGTAGTGCCCAATCCAACTTGAGGGGGAAATAGTGGTGCAAGGTAGTAGTGCCCAATCCAACTTGAGGGGGAAATAGTGGTGCAAGGTAGTAGTGCCCAATCCAACTTGGGGGGAAATAGTGGTGCAGGGTAGTAGTGCCCAATCCAACTTGAGGGGGAAATAGTGGTGCAGGGTAGTAGTGCCCAATCCAACTTGAGGGGGAAATAGTGGTGCAAGGTGGCAGTGCCCAACCCACTTAAGCCCGAAGGCTACATTCCCCTTCCCAAATTTCTCATAATGCCTCCCACTCCATATACAGAATTATTTTGATAAAATTCTAGAGACACCCACCTAAATATAAATCCATATCTTTCTAGGGACACACTAGCAAGCGAATATTTTTTTGTCTACATTTTTTCTCCGCGTCTTGTTCTAGCACAGAATTAAATTAATTTTTAGCAAATTTATTAGAAACTTTTGACTCTACGATTACTTAAGATTTTGCATATATGTTGCCATAATGCTTACAATAATGAATGCTGATGAGCATTGTAGATCTTCATTATTAAAATCACTTTATCCCAAAATAAACAAAGATTTTTATTTTTTATTCCAATAATTTAGGTAATGCTGCAGCATCTATTATTCATTGAATAATTTATAACTCTCCTTAATTATTCTTTTCTTTGTATTTGGCAGATTTGGGTTATCAGAGGAAGTTACTTAGCACCGAGTCTTTCTGCCTGTTCGGTTATCCTCTTATCTACTAAATACGCTAATGTGATAGGAATTAGGAGGGCTTAGTTAGGAAAAAAAGTGTACCCGCATGGTCGTGGAGGGAGAATGGTAAACCATTTTAGTAAAAATCCACCGTAAGTACACTCGACCGAGATTCTAACACCGATCTTCCTGTCTCCGGCAGTCTAGATTATTGCGGGCGTGACGCCTTAAGCCATGCGGACATCGAGGTGCGTTAGAAAGAAAATGTTATTATTAATGAACAAATTAAACAAAAACTTGTACCGTACTCGTTCATCTCATTATAAAACAACATTACACACGTCTTTATCACAATATATAAAATAATGGCCTCAACTAAAACAATGTTTCCAAATCTAGATGACGTTGCGTCGAGCGCTAGTAGTGTACTCTGGTCATAAGCTAATAATATGTTATTGCTTCAGCAATAGATAGATAGAAAAACAGTTAATTTTTAAATATTATGCTTTAAAAATAAAGATGTTTTTCTATCACCTCGTCTTACTACTTGTTTAGGTTATACGCATCTTTAAGGTGTAAAGGAAGGGGTAACGAGAAAAATCCAGTGTTTTTGCAGTTTTTATGGCAAAACCTTTATTTTTTGGGCAAAGTAAATAACATATAGCTTCAGTACAAACATATAATTTAATTTTCTTCACATGGTAATATCAACAGTTGTTGAATATCTGTCACGAGCATAGCAGCATCAGATGACAAAATTTTTAAATTGATAGAAAAAGTTGTCAATAAATTACAGGATACTCTTGAAAGATATTCAACATCTTTTGATATCACTTAAACTCTGTGTTCGTACTGGAGAAAGGTTCGATCTCTTTTGAATATAAAAAAAAAATTGATATAAAAACTACAAAAACACCGTCTTTTCCTCGCAACCCCTTTCATCCCAATTTAAATATTAATCAATTAAAATACACGCCGTTTGAGAATGTTTGATTTATAAACGATGAAGATACATCATTGATAAAATATTCTATAAGATTGCAGATTCCCCATCCCTACTTTATACACTCTGGTACGCTGAAGATGGGGAGATCGGCGTTCGAATCCCGGTCTGATATATTGAGGGTGATTCTTACTCGATTATTTACTGCCCTACTTCCAAACAAGTGCGTGTGTATTACCTCCAAAACGCTTTCTTCTTCATCCACGCCCCATCAGAGCCATTATAATGTATTGTATTTCTGTGTAACCTGAACGGTAACACTAAGACAAGGAGTAACAAGGGAAGTAAAAAACTCACACGCCACTGAGAGGAAAAATACGTGTGGAGATAAAAAGTAGCCATGCCTCGTTATAAATGTGCATCATTAGAACCTATGGGAGGTATATTAGGTTCTATTCATTAATGAGGAGGAAATGAAAGCGACAGACATTAATGACTGTGATTGATACAACAATACACATCAATTAAAATGCCTGTATTCATTAAAATATTCTCTTTGTTAACATTGGAAATAATCCATGACTGCCACTGGTATATTTTTATCTCCCAAATATGATCATTTCTTCGCGAGAATTCTCTTGCATGTCCTCTAACTGTTCATTTACCTGCTTACTCTATGACATTAGGAACACAAAATTTCATTACTTCACTCGAAAAAGTAATCTACCTATCTCTATCTTGAGTTAGCTCTATCCAGTCCACCTCATTACACACTATCCCTATCTTGAGCTAGTTCTGTCCAGCCCACCTCATTACACTCTAACCCTATCTTGAGCCAGTTATATCCAGTCCACCTCATTACATCCTATCCCTATCTTGAGCTAGTTATATCCAGTCCACCTCATTACACACTATCCCTATCTTGAGCTAGTTATATCCAGTCCACCTCATTACACCCTATCCCTATCTTGAGCTAGCTATATCCAGTCCACCTCACTACACACTATTCCTATCTTGAGCTAGTTCTATCCAGTCCACCTCATTACACCCTATCCCTATCTTGAGCTAGTTCTGTCCAGCCCACCTCATTACACACTATCCTTATCTTGAGCTAGTTCTATCCATTCCACCTCATTACACCCTATCCCTATCTTGAGCTAGTTCTGTCCAGCCCACCTCATTACGCACTATCCCTATCTTGAGCTAGTTATAGCCAGTCCACCTCATTACACACTATCCCTATCTAGAGCTAGTTCTATCCAGTCCACCTCATTACACACTATCCCTATCTTGAGCTAGTTCTATCCATTCCACCTCATTACACACTATCCCTATCTTGAGCTAGTTCTATCCATTCCACCTCATTACACACTATCCCTATCTTGAGCTAGTTCTGTCCAGCCCACCTCATTACACACTATCCTTATCTTGAGCTAGTTCTATCCATTCCACCTCATTACACACTATCCCTATCTTGAGCTAGTTCTATCCATTCCACCTCATTACACACTATCCCTATCTTGAGCTAGTTCTATCCAGTCCACCTCATTACACACTATCCCTATATTGAGCTAGTTCTGTCCAGCCCACCTCATTACGCACTATCCCTATCTTGAGCTAGTTATATCCAGTCCACCTCATTACAACCTATCTCTCTCAGGTCCATTCTAATGCTATCCTCCCAACTGCGTCTAGGACTTCTAATTAGGTTTACCAGTCAATACCCTGAACAAGGTTCTAGATTATTCTATTCACGCTGCATGTCCCGCCCACCATAATTCACGAGACTTGATTATTCCAACAATGTCTTGTGATGAGTTTAGGGTGTGTAGTTCATCATTATGTATCCTGCTACACCCTCCTGGGATCCTAAGTATTCTTATACCTTTTTGGACCAAATTTCTTCCTAGGCACCTAGTTTTCGAACACCCTAATTTTTTTTTCGTCATGTAAGTTATGCAACCAAGTTTCACACCCATAAATAACAACTGGTAGAATTATTCTGAGTTTTACACTCCTTGAAAGCAGGCGAGATTTCGACAACTTACTAAGCAATAGCATACATTTACCGACTGTGTTCTTTTCCTAGTTTCCAATCTAATATCATTATTGTTAATAAAATTGTTCCTAAATATTTTAGCTCATTAACCTCGTAAAATGATATGTTATTCGAAGTAATCTCTAAATTATAATCCTCAATCTGTTTTCTTTATATGTTCATTTATACTTAGTCTTTTCATCGTTCACTTCTATACCTAGGGATGTGAAAAAAGTATCGATACATTACTAATATCGATATTTTCCTTTTGATACTAGTATTTTTTTATTCCATACTTTTACTGATATTAGTATTGACACTCCGGAATCGGATCTGAATTGAAAGAAACAGCTTTTTTTGTTCCCTCATGCTTGGATTAAATGTCTACCATGTTTAAAGAAGGGTAAAAAATAGTTTGAAAAAATATATTACTTATCATGTTTAGCTATTAAATAACTTTCCATAAACTAAATTTTCATAGACATTTTGAAATCTGGAATGGTAAAGCCTTTTATAATATCTATCATACAATACTATCACTATACCTTCCATGTTGCAAGTTCCAACACATACCATAGACGCGATAGACCTAAATATGCTATAATATGGTTAAATAATTATAATTTTCAGTGTTTAAATAAAAATTTGAAAATACAATTATTATTGTTATACGAAAGTTGAAATTATTACTCGATAAAAAATATTTTTCCCGATTAAAATTTTAATACCGATACTTACTATCATCGATACTTTTCTTTAAATACTACTACGATATCGATATTTTTCTTCCAATAATTTGAATGATTGTCTCAATTAGCTTGACAAGTTTTTTGGGTATCCCAAATTTAACTGAAATTTCATATAATTTATTCCTTTTAACTTTTATAAATGTGTGTATAATTTATGAACTGTGACGTTAGATTCCCACTTTTTTTCTTATATATGACGAATAGTACAAATCTGATGCATTGTTTATCTGATGATCACACTGATGATCCCCAATAATGTAATCTGCGTATAGCGTAAATCTCATTAAAATTATGTTGGATAGAATTTTATAACATGTTGGTAGTAGTCAGATACCTATGTAATCATTTCATTCGATGTGAGCCCCTTTTTTTAAAATATCTATTAAAATATATTATTCCTTAGTCTAGATAATTTAAGTATCTCATATCTTGTCCTTAAAATATTCATTATTCCCATATTGCCTGGTTTTCGT
This sequence comes from Timema podura, assembly GCA_033556935.1. Lineage (NCBI taxonomy): Eukaryota > Metazoa > Arthropoda > Insecta > Phasmatodea > Timematidae > Timema > Timema podura. The sequence continues at coordinate 113,719,631 of JAVRXN010000010.1, forward strand.
TATAATTCTTATAATACGTTCCATGCAGATATTAAAAGTGTTTTTATGACAAGTGTTTGCATATTTTTTTTAATTTAAAATAAATCTCTTATTTGTGGGAGTATGAATAACTCTGACGTTCCTTAACGAATGGCCCTATATTATAAGCTACACCATAGTCAAAACTGTAATGGTAAGCTTGCTACTTTACAGGGTAAGCGGAGTGTACACCAGATCATTCACATAGATTCTGATAATTTAGTTGATATAATTGTAAACAATTTTCTGGAATGGGATTCTGTCCATGGGCTTTTGATTTATAATGCTGCTCCCCTATTGAGTGAATAATGTTCTTACCCATGATACTATGAGAAACACAACTTATATCGGTGTGGGAACCATCCCCGTGATGTCATAGTCAGTGTACCCGGCTACGAATCTAGGGCCCTGGGTTCGATTCCTTGCTGGTACCATGGATATTTTCCACGAAAGAGGAACTATCCCAATGGTCACCAGGGTTTGGTTAAGCTTAAGTTAGGTTTAAGATCATTCTTTGCTCTACACCTTCATAATCACCATCACCATATTATCTCATTGCAGTTACCCTGCGTAGACAACCTCCATAGGTGTACCTTAGGCAACGTTCTGTGCCTACAGAGCAGCTAAAAGTCTACACAAACAGGTGACAGAACTAATTACTATATATCTCTCCAGGTTAAATATGTCAGACTCAAAAAAAAAACTAGTGTGGGTATATAATTTGATTGAATGGTAGTGCACTAAACTAAAGTTAGTCACTGTCTGTATACTCCGTTTGCAATTGACTGTTAATATTCCCTTAATGGGCTTCATCATGGATTTAACTTCGCTCAAATAAAGACTTTTATTATTATTATTATTATTATTATTATTATTATTATTATTATTATTATTATTATTATTATTATAACTATGTCCCTATTTACCTTACAAGGTAAATGAAGAATACAAAGTGGGGACATTATTGATGCTTTCCCGTGTTTCACAAACTTACATGTCCTTAAACTACTTATCGATGTTTTTTTAAAACACATTCTTTCATAAATTAAACTAGTTTTCAAAATGATTTATGCCACAGATTTATTGTTACAATCCACAAGTAAGAGCTTTACATAAAAACTAAACAAAACATAAGGGTAAATAAATAAAGGTTACAGGGGAAAAAGGTGGGAATTCCAATTTTAGCTCAAACTGAGTTAGTGCTGCCATCTGTTAGAAAACATGAGACCTTTATAATACTCTTTAGATTATGGTTAAAAGAGGTCTCTGACAAACTAAAGTATATTATATTAAAAGTATTTGCTGGGTTCCTTATGTGGTTTGAAATCTAAAAGTTGTTTTCCTGGAAAATGTGTGTATTGTGACTTTTCCCCCCCTTCATCCTTCAAATATAAAAAGTAAGGTTCGGGATATTATGATGGTTTATGTAAGGTAAAAAATGTTATTTTTTTTATACTATTTTTACAAAGGTCATCCATACCACTGGATATTTTGTAATCCCTCCCTCGACCCCACCCTTACACACAAAGAGTCTCGCCATGACAACGCTATTTGATTGAAACCAAGCCGGTGGAACAACTAGCCCATGGCTGCATGAAGTTCACACAGGAAAGAACAGCTTTGACAAGGAGAGCTTGTTAGAGGCAGACAGGTCGAGATATATCAACGTAGAGAGAGGAATGAAAAAAAAAAAAGCTACGCCTGACAGGGGATGTCGACATAAAGAGTCTGTAGCGGAATTTGTTTATTTCTGCACGTACATGATAAACAATAACATCACCGAAGTTAATTCCAAAATATGTTGGCATTAAATAAATACACACGGAAGCAACGAAAGCGTGACTTTAGTAATATCATTTTAACACTAGAAGGACGGACTCTGTCATTTTGACCGGTTAAGTCTCCTTTAAAATACGTTAGGTCATACATGTTTTTTCTCAGGGAATCTATTTTTCACAACTTTTAATCAAGTTTTGTGACGAGTATATTTGAAAAAATCTAACATTTAGCAGATTTATTATTTAAAGCTACCAGCCCTCTCTTACCTAGAAGGAAAGTGAGTGGTAGAGCCGACCAGGTGACACCTTTTGTTGTTTCTTACGTCTCATAATTCATTCCAATTATATTTTTTATATTTTTCCTGTTTATAATTGGTGTTTATGCAAGCCCTGCTATTCACTTGTATTTATTGCTACTAGCCATTAATCATTTCATCATTTTGAACCAATATTTTTAAACACATCCAAAGAAAGACACACAAGACCTGCCAGATTTGGGGCTGTAAAGCTTCTAATAAATCAAAGAACCAGTGCGTTCAGTGCAAGAAAATTGTGTACGACTCAAGTACAGGAGATGTGCATTACACTTGCGCTAAATGCTTTGACAGAAATGGTGATTTTGTATATTTGTTTATTTGTACTAAGTTATTTCAAATGTGTGGTAGTAGGGGTTAGGCCTGTCCCCAATATGTGCAATTTAGAAATCAGGGCAAAGTATGAATACTGTTGTTTATAATGCGATTTAAACTTATTTAGAATACGCGTGGTGGGTAGGCTGGGGAGCATAGTTGCCACATAGTGGGTGCTTTCCGTCACTGCTATGCAAGCATACTCAGTGACTGTTAAGAAGTATGGCAACGTGTATCGGTTGCTATGACAACTATCCTTCATGGATTGGTTGAGCGTATGACATACCTCAGCTCCCCACTCCAGCTGCGCAGACCTCAATCCTAAAGCAGTTTGAAACGAAAATCTATATATTTGGAGATCCCATGTGCTCATACGTAATTTGTTATATAAACCACACATGACGGGGAGAAAACTTACCAAATAGCAATTTTCATTCAGATTGAACTCAATCTATGCGTTGCGCCCACATGTTGGATCCGCCATCTTGGATTTCTTAAGTTTTGGATATTTTTAATAAAGTTGAAACTATCCATAGCGTCAGTACCAAATCTCGGCTCTTTGGGCATTGGAAAGTTTTAGAAAGAACCCTTGAAGTACAGACACCACATGGATTTTATATACGAGGATCATCAAGAAAGTAAAGAACGTTTAATTACTAAAAAATTGTTAACTAAATAAAATCCAAAATTATAATATAATATTAGTTATAAATATCCAGATTTAATTATCTTTCTACAATCTACATAGTCCCTGTTGATATTGAAACACTTTTCATGACGTGTAACAAGTCTAGGTATACCCTCGTTGTAGAAGCCCCCCGCCTGCAGTCTCTATGCGTTTGCCCCCAGAAATAGTTTCAGGTGCAAAAAACATGTGAAAATCTCTTGGCGCAAGATCATGACTGTTGGAGGCTGGTCAAAAACCACCAAGTGAAACTCGTGGGATGGTGCACATGGAGCAGAACCGCCTCGCTTGAGAGCAGACCTCGTCGTTGGTTTTGAAAAGTACACCGTAGCTTTTTTAGAATTCTGCAATGTGAATAGGCATTTATGGTTGCTCCCCGAGGCATGAATTCCACCATTAAGACGCTTTTCCTCTCCCAAAATCTTTTCGCCATGACTTTTCTTGTTGACAAATTCTAATGTTTGAACTTTCTACAGCATTTTCGGCGATTGAGGATGATTTCCAAACCAAAGATTGTCGTTTGGTTTCACGGGTGAAGTGAAAAACCCAGGTTTTATCCACTGTGACAATATGGTCCTCAAAACACACGGCCATGTTGGTGATACAGTTCCAAAAACGTCAATACAGAATCCATATGCTGTTTTTTGTTGTCGTTGGTCAGCATGCGTGGCACCACTCTTGTACAATTTTTTTTATAATGGAGATATTTGCTCAAAATTTCATGAATTAAAGATTGATAAACTTGAGGCAATTTTTCATGCTATTCTCCGATGCTGGAGTGCAGATTGTGTCAAATGTGTTCGTCAATTTGGTTTTTCAAGTCCTCAGTGACTGATGAGAGATTGCTCCTCCTTATAAATGTTTATTCTGCCATTGTTTAACATAAGGCCCAACTTTCTGATGCTTGATTCATTCAACCCTTTATTTCCATGCATCACAACAATTTGGCCGAACATTTTATTCGTTCAGGAAGGGAATCACTGAAAGCACCTCGCAGTTGGTGGGACTAGATATTCCCTTGTTTATAATATATCACAGTAAAACACACACTAGCTCATAGAACCCCCGTAAGAAACTCTCACTTGGGTAACCAACATACAACTGAGGCCAGCTAATCTTGAAATGATACTGAGAGTTCACAAGCACAAATGCTATATGCAAACGTTTCTTACTTTCTGGATGACCATGGTATGTAAATAGTTTTCTTTTTAATTAGTGGTTTCATAGATTCATAATGGCCTCATTCATTTTTGAGCATCAATATTAGGGAAGGGACTGATATAGATGCTTACACGATATACTTTCTTAAGCACAATATTTGGTACCTGGTTTCTAATATACTTGTTCAAAGAAGCGATTTCGCAGACAATTTTTTGTATAACTATCTTGAATGATAAAATATAAATATACTAAAGTAAACTTGCATTGAAAATGACAAAAAGCAACACTATAGATGTACAGTAATAATATTAAAAAAGTTTCGGTGGTCACAAGGTCTAAGGCTCTAAGCCAACACTCCCGCAATAGACTGGACTGCCTATGACGTGAAGGTTGGTGTTTGAATCCCAGCCAGATTTACTGAGGAGGGGCTCTCCTATATGGTTTTCCACTTTCTTTCCACGCAAATTTGGATACACTTAATCTAAATTAGGCCTCAATTATTCTTAGCACATTAGCGTAACTATTATATATGCTTATGGTCAGATTAGATACTGGCAAAAACATAAAAACAAAAAAGTGTGTAAAAAATTTTAAAATTCCATAAAGAGTGGTGGGGGAAGCAAGGTAAATTTGATAAATGGGTTAAAATTTTGGAACCTTTCCTTAGTAAAGTAGTATTATTTAATCAAATACATGGTAAAGTTCCTAACCTGTTATCCGCAGAGTTGATAAAAAGTGGCTCACAACCCCACCACCAAAAATAAATTCAGAATTTACCTTTGGTTAAGCTTCTGGTTTGGCAGCCTTCTAGCAAGTAAACTTGAACTATACATGCAAGAGAATAAGGCAGAGAGGGAAAAGCCTGTAGTCCAATAAACTATTTCACTGGTCTTCGCCTCTTCAATTAGTCATCTCTTGTTTTTTCTGCGATAACGCTTTTTTTTAGTTCAAGTCTGAAAGTAATAGTATTAGCGTGATTTTTTTTTTCTAAGATGTTAACTTTCATTCAACTCATTTACTTTCTCACGACTCCTTTGAGATAGAGGATTTATTGTGATCATTCAAACAATTGACCGGTCCCGTCGTGTTGTTGTCAGTGCACCTTCAAGCTTAGTGGTCCTGGGTTCGACTCCCAGCTGGTGACTTGGGAGACTAATTTAGACACATTAATGAAATATGTAATAGAAACAAATGAAATAAGGAAAACTCAAAACGACTTTAAAAATATTATGTTAGACAAAGTTTAAAGAGAAATCCAATTTATTTCCATCTTCGAAAATAATCATTTGTAGTTGAAGAAATCTCTATATCTATCTTTTTGAAGCAAAGACTATACATTCCATGTTATGTTAATTAACGATAGCATTCGTAATTTTATATATAAAGGAAGACTCAAATATTTCTAATTATGATTTTCAAAATAATTTTTCTTTATTATGGTGCTGTCCAACAATCACAAGACTTAGAACAGGCCAGAAGTTAAAAATCCATTATAATACTATAAAACATAAGAATAAATACATACTAAAATTTTTTAACTAAATAATTATTCAAACAAGTAAATGAAGGTTAAAAAATATATAATAAAATACAGTACTTAAAATAGATAATGTTGCCATTATTTAAATAAAACTTAATAAAGCAAAATTGTTCAGTTCAATTAAATAAGTTACCTAGGTTATTCTCTGAGTTTGGGTCTTCTTTTGTGATATAAATCAAACTCTGCAAATCTATGGTTTGAGCTACGGATAAAACGGCATAGAAGGCTGAGCTTGAAAGAGCTACTGAGAAAAAAATTTTTAGATTTTTAGAAGCCCAAGAACGAACATAAATACCTACATGATCAAGGGCAAATTTACAAGTTAGGTTGCTATTTGAAAAGATTTTAAAACATATTAATAATAATGTATTAAATGTATTTTAAATGTATAGCACTTTTGAAATAATCTAAATCATAAATGGATTACAACATGACATACAAATATTATTATTAAAATAATTGTGAATACTTTTTTTTTATAGTAATCACAATCTTGCACTGGTATAAAAAAAAAAGAATGCCATTATCTCGACTTTTCCTCCGTATCTTTCCATTTTCCCTTTCACCATTCTCCTTTTCCCCTATACCCTTCTCAAACTCCATTCTTTCCCTCTGCTGGATTCCACCCCCTTCTCTTTTCCTAGACTCCTTTCCCCTTCTTCTACCAATTTTGTTACTTTATTAAAATAAGCAAGTTCCCAACTCGTACTTCATGTAAAGCCACGGACCCATACCAAATTTAGTGTGCGGCCCAAGGTAAGCAAATTTTCCAAACACATCTCATAATCCTTTTTTTTAATGTTAGCACTGCGTCTTACTACCCATTCAGCTTAGACGCTTATGTACTAATTATGCTGAAATATTAGGAATGAGGAAGATAGAATTTAGAGGAACAATATCCGCATTTGCGTGGAGAGAGCGTGGGAAAGCCATATAGGAAAAAAAACTTAGTACACGCGACTGGGATCGAGCCACCATCTCAACGTCTTCAGCAATCTAGTCTATTGTGAGAGTAGCACCTGAGACCATTTGACCACCATGTCTTACACCACGCTTATTCCTATTTTTGCTAGCTATAATAATTTTATTAGTATAAATTAGCCAGTGAAAAGTTTCAGAAACCGGCACCAGTAGCCAAGCAGTTTAAGGCATTAGACTTATATTTCATTTAGTCATCACTAACCGGAAGGTTAAGGGTTCAAGTAACAGCTGGGTTTATTGGAGGTGATGGTTTTCCTCATGTGTTTTTTCTTATCTTCCCTCCACGCGCTGAGACTTATTTCCTCCAAGCTTTACCTCCACACCCCTCACCAATTAGATTAAGCCGTTAATAGGCCCATTGTGTTTAGCGCACTGATTACGAATTAAAGATGATGATCCGCTACATCAGTCTAATGTTTAAAATTGTGTATTTGTTGAACTAATAATTTTAAATACTTCATTGCATTTTTAAGAACGGATACAAATACTTATTAGATTTCAAAATTATTTTTTTAAATGTATAGCTATAAAAATAAATTAAACTCTAATGCAATACAAAAAACTTAAATGCTTGTTATCATTTTGCAATAGGTAAATCGAATGTTCTGGATTAAAACCCCAAGAGTCCCAGCCAGAAGCACTTGGAGTAATTTTTTTCCCCATGACATTTTCGAAGCTTTATCTAGACTTAGTGATGATTTATGTATTCTCCATCCTTACTTTATTATATCAAGCTAGTAATAATTTTTCTACTATACGTATAGTTAAAAATATAATAAAATATATTATTGTTTCAAAAGTGTACTTTAACCTAATGTTGGCGTTGTTTCTACTTGATAATAAGAGAAAAATTTGATTTTGCTCTTATTCTTTTAAATCATAAGCTAACTTAATCTATAAGTGAGGACAAATTTTGATTTAGTTATTATGGTTCTCGGTCTTTAAATATCAGTATCGTTAGTAATAGTCTTTATATTGGTTCTATTTGATTTTGTTGTTTAATTATTCTCTAACGATTTTGACTCCCTTTTTCACTCCTAAAAAAATATTAGACAACATAAGATTTTTTATAAATTAAAACATATATGTTATTATTCTTTTATAAAATAGATGAACTCGTATGGATTAAAATGTTTTAATCTTTTTATTTTTCTACTTGTATTTTTCAAATGTGTATGAATATAAATCTTAAGGTTTTCTATTTTTGTTTCTAAAACGTATAAAAATAAATATTTATCAGGACTATAAGATATGAACTAGTTCATAAATAGCAATATAAGGAAGAATCTAAACTTTTCGTAAAAATCTTATTGAGTTACTAGTTTAAAAGTTTTGTATAAAGAATCACATTTTATATTTGTATTTTAATTTGACAAATTACCTCTGATAGATATTATATTGCATTTAGAAAAATATTATTATATTTAGATATGAAATACAGATTTTCCCAACTGCACCTTTTGAGACTATTTTGATGTTTTAATCAATCATCTTAATCTGTAAAACTTTTTATATTTTGCTCAGTCTTGTGAAGATATCAAATATTATATTAAAAAAATTAAAACTTTAAAAGAAATTATATTTTTTATAAAACATATTTTCAGTTAGTAAAAACTGAAATGTAAAAATGAACATCTAGTATTATGATTGTGTGTGCTTGAGCTGCTTGTAAAAAAAAACATAGATTTGGTAGCTAATAGCTTTGAATGTATATATTTATTGATTAAAAATATACATGATTGCACTTTAAAAGGAGGAAAATAATTATTTTATGTTTTATTAATATTTTTCCATTTTTAATATATTAGTTCAAACTGATCTTTAATAAATGTGCATTTTAAAACGTCGATTTTTTTTAAACAGAACTACAAATCAAAATATAATTTTTATTAACCTAGTGCACTAACAGTACTATCAGCTCTTGTAAATTTGTTTTTATCAGGAAATAACAAAGTTTTCTGACCCACTCCGGTGGCCGTATGGTCAAGGCCGTATTAGAGGGGTTTTGGGGGTTCAAACCCCCTCCCAAAATTTTATGAACAAAATATATATAGCTTTATTTATGGTTCAAACAATATCAAAATTAACGTTCAAAAACAAATCAGGGGGTTGTGTTACCATAAACACACTTTAGAGAAATTCTAGAGCTGTTTAGTATTTATAAATTGTCCTAGCCTCCGGCAATTAGGGGGTTATGTTGCCATAAACACACTTTAGAGAATTTCTAGAGCTGTTTAGTATTTATAAATTGTCCTAGCCTCTGGCAATTAGGGGGTTGTGTTACCATAAACACACTTTAGATAAATTCTAGAGCTGTTTAGTATTTATAAATTGTCCTAGCCTCCGGCAATTAGGGGGTTATGTTGCCATAAACACACTTTAGAGAATTTCTAGAGCTGTTTAATATTTATAATTTGCCCTAGCCTCCGGCAGTTAGGGGGTTATGTTACCATGAAAACACACTTAAGATAGCTTCTAGAACTGTTTATCATTTAGAATTTTTTCTAGCCCCCGGCAATTGGAGGATGGGCCCACCAACCCCCTTTCCCTTGAAATTTTTGGCTGGCTACTGCCTTGCGCGGGGTCTAAGGTACTACTCACGCGGTAGAATAGACTCTCGATGATGATGAGGTTGAGGTTCAAATCTCGGTTGGGTTTACTGAGGGTGATTTTCCTAAATGGTTTTCTAATCTACCTCCACACAAATGTGGATCTATTTTCTCTAAATTAAGCCTTCCTAATCCATAACACATTGCTGTAATTAGTACATAGGCGTATAGCCGAATGGGTAATAAGACGCGGGGCTAAAAAAAATTGAGCTATCTCCTAAATTAGCCTTTTGTTCTCTAGTAACTAAAATTAAATTATAATTTAACAATGGAATAGGGGAACCAAGACCAAGACCAAGAACTTACTAGCGTGACGCAGGAACACTAGAGCATCACGTAAAATGTAATATACTCCAAGAATCGGATGACCAAACCTTTAAAAGGTGAAGCCAGCTATTCAATGGTGTGAAGCAGAGATAGAAGTAAGGCGTGACTATAGCTTCAGTGGAAGAACGTAGAAATAGCAGTAAAACAGATTGCAGTGGCAAGGACTAGATACGAACATATTAAAATATTATGTTTAGTTTAAACCAGGTAAGTCTTCAACCCACGGCCCAAGGTTAGCTCATGATATATATAAAAAGATTTCAAGCGAAAAAACAAATGACAAATACAGATATATATTAATAATTACATAATTAACTAATAAAATAAATTTGTATTTTATTTTTACGTATTTTACGTTATTTAATAAATAATTTTTGCTTTTTAAATGACGATCACATTTTTATACAAATGTACTTTTAACCTGCCAATGACAGCTTTGGTAGACAAGAAATATCGCACCACCATCTGCTACGAAAAATATAAAAATAGTAAAATGTAACAGAGAACATACTTCACGAGAAATCCAAAATTTCACCTTTCGGAGACAGGCCTAAGCCCTAGTGTGAGCTAAGAGTATAAGAATGGGCTAGTATGAATATTTTAATATGTATTCAATACAAACAATATTGGTTCAGTCTTGCAGTCCGTGGGCTAACAAGAGACAGAAACTTTGGCCCTTGGACATAAAAAGGTTGAAGACCCCTGGTTTAAACCAAAAGACAACCACACAGTATATGTAAGCTTTAGTTTTGATTGTATACATGACGTTCGCCTTTGCTCGTTGGGGCTATACCTCCAAACCCCCAGTGAGTTTTCTTTGCAAGTGGATGTAAACTAATGTAATTCCAGCGTTGTTTTGAATATAACAACTTAAAAGTTACCGGTATTGTATTGTATTTTTTACACATTATTTTAGTTTCTCCATACTTATAGGGCAGATAGAATCATCAAATTTGGCATGCTTATGGCGATTGGATGTGCCAATATGCCTGCCATATTTTATGATTCTAGCTGTCGCATAAGTGTGTCAGAAAATTCAAAAGTGTGTAAAATGTGCAAAATTTACTTAAAATTAAAAAAATCTAGCTCTATCTACGCTATTAACGATGGCGATACGACAAAAAGTAATAGGACCAAACTTGTGGATCTCGCCAAATCAGTGGCTGCTGGTGCAATCTATCTTTTGATAGGTCTTATCGTTTAGTCACAAGATACCTCCAAAGAAAGGTCCGCACCGATTTTAAAGTTGCTTCGCCATTTTGAGTTTTTTTCGGGGGTTAAAATTAATTTTTTTAACGTTTTGGAATTTTCCCGTCGGTTACAGACTAGAAGCTATAAGTTCGCCAAATTTCAAGTTTTCAGCTCATCTGGAAGTGGGTAAACATTAATGTGAGTGATGAGTGAGTGAGTGAGTGAGTCAGCCATGTGTCTTTATAGTAGTATAACGTAAGATGGTATAAATTGCTATATTTATTACATCTATATGTAATATATATTAATGGGTGCCCTTGAAAAGTAGGTTGGTTTCTTACAATATGTTGTAATTCTAGGTTATAAAGAGATAGAATAAGCAATGAATAATAAAATAAATAAACTAATCCTTATTTAGAGAGATCGAGGGGGAACAGGGAGTTCGACACCTTAACTCCGTCGGTATCGTGTTTTTATACTGAGATAATAGTACCTGGTTCGATTCCTGACATGGCTGAAAGATTTATATTTGATGAAATGTGGACTTCCTTTTTAACAGTGATGAATTAATAATGGCTGGAAGCTGGATGTTGTATTTGTTCAGGATTTAGGTTAGTTTTGTACACCGTGTGTTGATTTAATCAGTTGGTTCAGAAATTACACATAAAATACCTAAAAAAAAAATGTGAAAGATGGAAAGATTCAAACGAATAGAGACCAAACCCTAAACTATAATTACATATAATAATAGTAATGTCAAGGTTGAATCTGTTACAAAATAAAATTAACGAATATAACTTAGCTGGAACAAACTTGATAAGGTAATTAAATAATTACAATAAGAAGCAAACCTGAAATATAATAAATAGTAGGAAGTTAAATGTGTATGTTCAATTAAATATGATAGGATAAACGATTAAAACTGTCACTGAATGCTATTACAATGCGGGTCGAGATAAGATCCTAAGAGGATAAACTATATTGGTTTCCAAGATGAAAATAATGACGAAACTTCTCGTTAAAACGGATCTAGAGATATTTCTTCTCAAGATAACGATAGTTCACTTAGTAAATTAACTAGTAACGCGTCTCGCCAAGGCAAGAAGGGAAGTAAGAGACTATTAGCTAATGACTGACGCCGACCTACAATATGACGGAACTGACATTTTCCACTCCGACGATTAGGAGAGAAGACGGTGGAAAGAACTGTCAACGCAAACCACCAAGATGACATTAATATTGGGAAAGAAAGGAGCGTTTACCTAGCTTTCCCACAGGGTAGTGTTTAGAAACAACTCGAGGAGTTAAAGACACTTACTGCCACTATGCCTGAATAATGACGTCAAAAGTGGTGAGTAAAATATATCTCTAAGACCTTCAACCTTTTTATGTCAGAGGGCCAAAGTTTCGGTCTTTTGTTGACTCGCGGGTCACATTACTGTACCGGTAACATTAGGATTGGATACATATATTAAAATATTACTATTAGCTCATTCTTATACTCACACTAGCCTATCTCCCAAAAATGAAATCTTGGATTTTCTCGTGACGTATGTTCTCTGGGGTTTTTTTTTTTTCTATTTTTATATTTTCCGTAGCAGAAGTTAGCGCGATTTTTCTTGTCTACCATAGCTGTCATTTACAGGTTAAAAGTACATTTGTCATCATCATCAGAAGCATCATGAACTGTTTCCAGCCTGTGGCTGAGTCTGTTTAGTAAAATATCTCCATCTCCCTCGTGAAGAAAAGTATTACATTTTAATACAAATGTACTGCCAACAAGCAAAAAGTATATTAATTGTATTAAAACGTAAATACTTTTTTACCCGGAAAAAGCATAAATCGTTTATTATAACGTAAATTACGTATTAAGTTAATTAGTTGATTATGTGATATATATATATATATATATAAAGTTACAAATACAGGTATGTATATATATATATATACCTGTATATATATATATACACTTGTATTTGTAACTTTTTACTCTCTCGCTATCTTACAGGTAGAGAAAGTATTGTAATCGTCAAAAAAATCGAGCTCGAGATTTTGATGAATCTCGACGTTTCATGACCCCCCCCTCCCCCCCGAATCCAAAAAAGTTGTTTTTGAATTACTCTCTGTCTGTCAGTCTGTACCTCCAACTAGAGCCTAAACTGATTTACCGATCGGGCTAAAACTTAGTATTTAGGGTTTTCATAGGGTTGCCCCGAGGGATTTTTTGAATTGGATATCTAACCCTGAAGTTAAGGGTAGTTTACTGAAGGGCACAAAGAGAAAAAGTTGATTTTCTCAAATCAGCTCTAAAGATTTTGATTAAATTTAATTTCAAAACATTTATAAATATTTCAAACAAAATGGCTACACTCAACATTTTGGCAAAATGACTTTAAGGGCTCCGGTATGATGTGTAAATTCTCATTTCTTATCATATCTCCGAAACTATTTGAGATATAAAATTACTTATCACTGTAAATATGTAGATCTATTTATATTACAAATATTATATTCACAATTTTTTTTTTTATAAAACCAATAACGTTCAAGCTATACTCAAATAAATATATTTTTTTTAACTTTTCTACCGTACTTTGCTACCGTAAAAAAATCTAGCCTGAAATGTTGATGGGTGTTGACGTCTCATGACCCCCCGAAATCTAAAAAGTGGTCTTTGCACTGCCGTCTGTCTGTGTGTCTTTTTAACCCCAAAATTAAGAGTAGTTTAGTAAAAAGCGAAAAGAGAAACAATCGATTTTCTCAAAATCTGCCATAACGATTTGATTAAAATTCGTATCTAGGCGTTGATTAAGATTATAAATAAACTGGCTGTTTTCATTTTCCCATGAAAATGACTTTAAGGGTAATTTACAGAAGCTGAAGTTTCCGTATCTCCGCAACTATTTGAGATACTAAATAACTTATCATTGAAAAATTGTAGTACTATTAAAAATAAAAACTTTTTATATGAAATATATTTTTATAAAACCAACAGTTTCTGAGATATTGGCAAATATATTAATACAATTTTGTGAGCTTTAGTTGTAAACATATACTACTTAAGTCTTAACGCAATAATTCTCCAATGCCATAGAGTAATTAAATATAAGTGTCTCAAAAAGTATGTTATCTTTCCTTAAATCTCTTAGGAGAAATGTTTGTACAACAATGATCTATCTCCATTTTAGATTCAATAGTCAATATTTACATTTTTTATTTGTCAACATTTATATTTTTTTATTATTAGCACCGGCCTTACTACCGCTCGGGTTATACGCACGAAAATTTATAAATGAGGAATTTAATAGCAATGCGATGACATGAAGATGTGCAACGCCTAATAAAATGTCGAAAATGCTAGACGGAAGTCAACATTTTAATACGAAGTGTTGACACTTGTGGACCCAATATTGATTTTTTTTATCGGTCCAAACATACAAATGAGGTCATTATATCTTTAAAAATAAAATTATAAAATTTAAAACCGGGACTCAAAAAATGTTTTACATAAATATAGTGCAATCTTTTCTTGGGATTGCTAATGTATATTATTTCGTTTCACATATACTACGAGTTTTGATCAAATATCTCCATTTTTAAACAATAGAACGAGAAAGTCCGTGTGGATTTCTGTACCCTTTAATTCTTTTGAAATAATTTTATAGATTTCATGACCCAGTGGGCAGCAAAAAATGTTATTGTATGTCGTTGAGTTTAAGATCCCTGATCTAAGATGAGTTTTACACACTAGAATAATTTGGTAGGAGTATCTATCAGAAAGATAAATAACCTCCCGTTAAACAGAGAAAGCCACGATTAAAAGAAAAACCAGCTTTTATGAGGTGCAATAGCTCAACTAAAATGTGCAATTCCCTTCAATAGACACATACATATTTAAATATACTCTAGGGAATTATCAAAGTCACTCTAAAACAAGGGCGTAGCAAGGTGAGGGTCTGGGGGGTCCAGAACCTCCTGGGATCAATTAGACCCCCTGGAAATTATTAGCCGCCTCCTTTAAGGGGGGTCCACATACACATATAAAAACCTAATGTTTAAGATTTTTACTCTTACTACAGTTTTAACTGTATATTATGTCATCAACCAAATATTAGTTAATGAATATTTTAATATTCACCTTCAAGATACACCTTGTAAAACTTCCTATTGTAAATTAGCTCTGTCCACATTTCAAATACTGTACTTCTTTTCTCATACATTCATATGGTATTGGAAAACTAAGGCAGTTTCTTGGAATGAGCAGAGTAAGTGGGGTCCGAAAAAATGAGGCAAACATTTTTGCTATCACCTGTAAGATTCTACTTGAGGAATCAACCTAAAAAAAAAAGAGCAGCTTAAATAACAGAACAACTGTCAGAAGTGGAGTTTGTATCTTATGTAGGTAGGTTTACTAACCTTCCCTCAAACATTATCTCAACATACCTACTTACTCAAATTATAAACTTATTTGCTAACTATGAAAAGTGTGAAAGAAATGGCAGGGTCAGAGGGTTCGGGTCCCCCTATAATCTGTTAGTGGACACCCTCTATAAAAATGATCTTTCTACGCCCTTGCTATAAAATGTGTGTACAAATCACACAAAGAAAATATTACGTTATAGGAGAAAGAGAAGAGGACGTGTCCCCCTGATATGTTAAGACAATGCCAAGAGTGAACAGCATGTTGACGTAGCCGAAGGTCTCCAGCATCCGAAGTTAATTCTCAATATACGTAAGAAGGATTCAGAAAGATGACAGTTCAACCATAGGAGTAATGGAAGATAACAAATGATCTATAATAGAATTAAGCTCAGTGTTGAATTACAGACAGTAAGAAGACCTTCCTTAAATTCTCACAATAGCCTCTCAAAGAATGGAGTAAAACCAAAGAAGACCTGCCACAGTGGCCACATGGTCTAAGGCAATAGACAGGACTGTCGATGACAAGGAAATAGGAGTTCAAATCCCGGTCAGGTGTACTGAAAGTGGTTTTCCACTCCCCCTCCATGTAACTGCAGCTAAACCTCCTCTAAATTCAACCTTCCTACCAGCGCCTAACTCCTATGCAACCTGTTGTACACGAATGCTTGAACTGCTTTGCTCTCCCGGCGCTGTAAGCCATAACTTTGAACACAATTTATTGGTATTAGAATAGTTTTCCGATGTAAGTGTACAGGGATTTTGTATTACTTTTGGTTCAAACAAACTATATGTACAGTTTGGGCTGAGTTTCCGAACATCATATATATATATATATATATATATATTTCTACCTGTAAAGAAACGAAATCGATTAAATTTAACGGGTGACCTGGTGGTCTAGGGATAAGGTGGCAGACTTCTATGCTGGGGTCCGGGGTTCAATCCTCGGTCCCGGCACAGATTTATCTGACTGCCAAACCCTTCCTTCACCTCTGACAAGACGTGTATTAATCACAACTTGTGAATGTGTGGAGTGCCAGGCCTCCATCGTGGTTCGGATCCCTGGTTAAACTGTAGGTCCTCCATTTCATCTCACAATCACCCTACCACTACACATTAGCGTAAGTGCGTATAACCTGAACGGGTAGTAAGACGCGGTGCTAATAATAACATAATAAGATTAAATTTAACAAGACTTATTATAGTCTGCTAATATTATGACTAAATAAGTTATGAGTCGAGCCGACTTTCAAGGAAATGATTGATGTGAGATTAATTAACAAGCCAAAACTTAGTTTGCAAACTAGTTATATTGTATGCACACAGCTACTTGACTGCATACTATTGTATATGTTACAGGAAAAGTAGATTCTCCAGTAAGAGTCGACTTTCCCTAGGCCGAGTCGACTCTTACTGGTCTTTTTAGTAAAAGTTGATTAAAAGCGAAAAGTGATGAATTTCGATCAACATTTACTAGTCAGAGTTGACCTACCTAGGGAAAGTATACTCTTACTAACTTGAGTTAGTAAAAGTTGACTTTTTGCAAGGAAATGGTCTACTACCTAATAAAAAACAAATAAAAAAGCAAAACCTTTATGATACAAAGAGAGACATAAATATTTATTATTTATTACAGCAAGGTAAAGATTTGTGACACTTTGAGTTGCAGAGCTAACCTAACCTAACCTAACCTAGAAAACAACAGTAAACAAATAGAGCTGGGATATTCAAAACAAAGAGATGTGCACGCGAAGTCGCATGTGGAGAGCAACATCGCGGAATCAACTTTTACTAAACCACAGCAGGCATAGTTAACTCTTCCTAGGAAAAGTTGATCTGTTTATTTTCTATCAACTTTTACTGATAATTTTAGTAACAGTCGACTTTACCTAGGCCGAGTCAACTCTCCCTAACAATCTACTTTTCCTGTGACACATACATCAGTTACTATAGATTAATTAAAAGGTAGTCTCGATAGAGTTACATCGAGTAAGATATAAGCGAATTCTATTTGATATAGAATTAGATATTTTCAAATGAAAGGGAAGAAATTTCATTTATATTCTCTTAACAATGCAATTGAAATTTAAAAGAAGCCATGATAACAAATATTAAGATCAAAGTAGATACATTCTTCTTCTTTTGTATTTTCTCCCACGTTACTCAGTGAATACATATACTACTTTTCATTTCAATACATTGTATTGCAATGCCTACATTCAGGCCGAAGATGACCATTTTAAGCATTTCCTTTTATGCTAAGCAACTCCACATTGCTATAGTAAAAACATGACAAAACTCAGAAAGCAGCTCAAATTGGACATATGTTCATATTAACTTGTATCATTGTATTATTTCTCCTGTCCACTAATAACGTGGGTCTCACATATTAGAGTACACCCTGTTTATTATATATTACTTATTATCTTTTAGTTTTCCGACACCTTAGATCAATTTCCCCTTCCAAAGTACTGATATGATCAGTTGGTTCAGAAAGTGCACGTTAAATGCTTCAAATAAATGAAAACTATAAATTAACTCGATTTGAAACGGTATTTTAAATAAGTCTAGAACAAACACAATATCCAGCCCCCAACCATTTATTTATCACTGTGAAAGGGGAATTAAGCTAAGGTGTCGGACAGCTAAAAGATAATAAATAATATATATATAATAAACAGGGTGTACCGTAATATGTGTAAGCCTAATCCACTTCGTTAGTAGACAGAAAAGACAAAACAACGAAAAGAGTTAATATAAACATGTGTCCCATTTGACCTTGTTTCTGAGTTATAGTCCTGTATGTAATCTAGTAATATGTTATTACAGCGTCTTACTACCCGTTCGGGTTGTACGCTAATGTGTAATGGTAGGGTGATTGTGAGATGAAATGGAGGACCTACAGTTTAACGTGGGATCCGAACCATGGTGGAGGCCTGGCATTCCACACATTCACAAGTTGTGATTAATACACGTCTTGTCAGAGGTGAGGGAAGGGTTTGGCAATCGGATAAATCTGTGCCGGGACCGAGGATTGAACCCCGGACCCTCAGCACAGAAGTCTGACACCTTACCCCTAGACCACCTCCAGTGATATGGAGTTACTTAACATTATAGGAAGTACTCAAAATGGCCAACTTCGGCCTGAATTCCAGACAATGCAATGTAATGTATTTTTGAAAAATTACGTCACTCTACGACATGATGACTTCAGGCTTGCATTCAAAGTTAGATTGTTTTGTTTGATCTTCATACGTTGATAAAATTAGTTTTATAAAACTTATTAATGAAAGCTAGTTTTAAATAATATGAATTAACTTAACATAAAATAATCTATATGTACTTAATTCAAACTGACCTAGCTCAACTTAAGCGTATTTTGTTTATCTTGAGCAATCTTAAACTTTATTAAAATTAATTTATTTTTTATTTCATCTTATAACCTAAGGTAATGTAAATTATTTAAATATAGTTTTAAAAAAGTCACCTTTACACGGGAAACAAAGACTGGACTTTTGTATTGGCATGCCAAAGCTCTACTACTGAGAAAGTAAATACTCGTTCCACGTACAGGGTCGTCCATCACTCATATTTTAAGGCAAAGTCTGTGATAGACGTGTTAGATTGTTGGCATGAAGGTTAACCCCAAATAATTATGAATATGTTTCTGATAGCTATTAATTATCTGATAGTCTCACATGCCCAACACATATTCAGCCTTAAACTATGAGATGAATGATTCTAAGCATTTGCGTGGTAATACAAACGTCCCGAGTTTTATTCCCATGTTCAGGTGTCATTATTTAAATAACCAGCCTCATGGTGTAGTGGTCAGTGCACCTGGATAAGAACCTAGGGATCCCGGGTTTGATTCCCGTCTGGTACCTTGGCTATTTTTCTCGAAAGGGGAATTACCCCAACGGTCACCAGGGTTTTGTTAATTAGGCTTAATTTAGGTTTAAATGTTTCCACTGGTTCCACACCCTCATACTCACTATCACCATCACCTCATCTCATCGAGACATGGAAAGGATGTACGATTAGTACACTCGAACATCCCCTGGGCAACGGTACATTAGTACTGGATAATCTTTCCATTACTAGGCTAAGAGTGATGTATTCCAGATGCGCAATATTATTATTATTATTATTATTATTATTATTATTATTATTATTATTATTACTATTATTACTATTATCATTACTATTATTATTATTATTGTTATTAAAATATAATTAAATGGGAACCTGTCAGCGACAGAATATCTGTTTGAGTGATGGTTTCAACAAAATATTACAAATTAACTGATTTAAATATAAAGAAGCTTTTTACACACTTTGCTATAATATCTGTTTAGGTTTTATGTATATTTATTCATTACCATGGCCAGAATGAGGAAAGCATAATTTAAAGTAAATGTGCCAACATTTTCTTGAATAAAGATAGAGGTATCCATTTATGAAAAATAAACCTTAGTACACTTAGATTGGATTAGAACTCGGGAGGGCTTTATTTTGTCACAGTACAAGGACAACTGTACGAATGCATATATCATGAAGGATTTTTTTTATTGATCACCGTGCCTTACTGCCTGTTCAGGCATACGCATATGCAAATGTGATAATTAATCTAATGGGGTAGGGACGATGAAGGAAGCATTTTTAGAGGTAATATATCCGCATTTGCATTGAAGGAGAGTGAGAAACCATTTTGGAAAATCAACCTCAGTAGACCTGACCTGGATTCAAACCTTGATCTTCCCATCATTGGCAGGACAGTTCAATACTAGAGCGACGCCTTGGACTATTCGGCCACTGAAGTGGATCTTATGATAGATTAAATAGCCAAACTATTGTAGATGTTATTCAGGGTTATAGCCGCATCTAAATAACCTATTCTTTAAATTGAAGTTACTATTATATAGCTCAGTGGTTAGAGCTTTGGCTTCCTAAGCCAAAGGTCCTGGGTTTGATTCCCTGGTCCAGGTATCATTTTTCATTTTAAAGAATATTATATTTAGATGCAGCTATAACCGTAACAAACAAATATAGTATCTTGGCTATTTAATCCATCCGTGAGTTTACATACTTTTATGCAATGATAAATATACTGGTAGCAAAATGTATATATAGAAATAAAAATACAATACAATGTTACAATTAATTAATACAATTAATGTTAAAGCACAATTGAACCATCGGCTTATATAATAAATTTTATAATTTCTTATTTTTAATAATATTCTTAATATTCTTTATTATTTTTTTAGCACGCGTCTTACTACCTGTTCAGTTTATACGCATGTGTACTAATTAGGTAATGAATTAGGGATGAGTAAGGTTGAATTTAGAGGAAGTATACCCGCATTTGCGTGAATAACGAGTGGAAAAATATTTAGGAATCCCCGTTTTTAGTTTATTGCTTGAGCAACCGCATCTTACTACCCGCTCAATTTATACGCACGTTATTAATTGATTTCTCTTTTGTTTAAACACAAATTTTAAACCTGTATTATTTAAACTTTATTTTTTGTAAATGTATTTTGGAGTCATTTTTAAATCCTAATAATAATGTTTTTATAGTTTTATAAAGTAGTGGTAAGCTTCTTTTTTTAAAATTTTTTTTATTAATTTACATTATGCTTCAAAGAAGAGTATTGATTTTAAGGATGTCAAGTAAGATTATGTTCCGAGATTTGTAAAATTGAACCCCAAAGTCTTTGATTCCTAATAAACACATTTGGGAAATAATTCGTTTTAGTAATTTTCAAGAATATTGTTAAAAAAAATTGTTATAATTTCTTACTTGAAGGATTCCATTTGGTAAAGTGATAAATGAATCAATTCAATCTTCTTAAATATCTCAAGGAAATGAGAAAATGCAAATTTGAGTGGCGGCGTGTTAATGTTTAGTACATATTTCTTCCTAGATGAACGTCGCAGGTAGACATGTAGAATGTAGAAATAAATGATTTAGGAAAATTAATAGAAGTGTTTAAAAATTCATGGTGTTCTTTTTTTACAAAGAGATTTTTTTAAAGGATTTAAAGACTATGGTGCGTATTAATTTAAACAAGTCAAAATTATATCAATCAATATCAATCATATGGCTTCATAATACTGTAATGAAGACAGTGTGTTAAGGAAAATAATAATTTTATTTAAGACAAAATAGCTAAAAATACATCTCACTATATTATTGTAAAAATCTATTTATGCTATTAAGTTGAGATATCGTTTACATAATGGGTACCACAAAATGGGGCTATTTAAGTACATTTTGAAGTGTTCTAATGCTATAGTCCCCTTTTTCTTGTCGCAGGTTAAAGGTAAGAGTGCAAACATATATAGCATCAAGAAATGACTGAGTAGAAAAGACATGACATAAAATTAAATTGATCAAGAAAAAGGAAAAATTAAACTAATAAGAGTAAATTTGGTGAAGTAGGCCAACCTTGGAAAAGAGGAGAAATGTGGGAAGAACCCAATTCACAAAGGTGACATATTCTTACTACTTTTACTATAAAAGACAGAAGAAAGGAAGAAGATGTCACCTTTGTGTATTGGGTACTTCCCAAATTTCTCCTCTTTACCATAGGTGGGCCTTCTTCACTAAATTTACTCTTATAAGCTTATTTTTCCTTTTTCTTTATTTTTACTAATTTCCATTATTATAAAATTATTTATCCATTAGGCTGGTGTCAGGAAAATTTCTCCCAGGAAAACTGCCCCTTCCAGAAAAAGAGGAAAACCGCACCCTCACATGAATCATCACACTAATAGGTGGTAAAAGTGTTCCCACACGACCTTGTCTGTCTCACCCAAATAATTTTAACAAGGTCATGTGGTCGCACTTTTCTCACTTTCCTCACGACCTTACCAAACTCACCGGCGTAGATCGATTCATCGCATCTCTTTGTTTAGAAGGGTGGGTATTTCAAATCGACTCATCGCACATCACGAGGATTTGAGGAGGTCAAAATACAGAGATTCATCGCACCGGTCTCTTTGCCTGTTGTTTAGGTTAGGTTAGGTTAAGTTAGGTTAAGCTAGGTTAGGCTAGGTTAGGTTAGGCTAGGTTAGGTTTTCAATTAAATAAAGATTAGTGTGTATTCTGTAAGCATTTGATGTGACTGTATAAATTGAAGTTACCAAACTAATTATTGACGACCTTTTACTCCATTTTTTGAATCTAGGCTAGACTCTTCAAACACTTTGTTAGGTCCTTGGGCGTGCTTGTTTTTTAAGTATGTAAAACAGTGTGTAGGGCGCACTTTTCCCACCTGATGGTGTGATGTTTGATAGGAGAGATCAATTTTCCCATTTTTTTCTTGGAAGGCGCAGTTTTCCCGGACGCAATTTTCCTTAATCCATTAGGCCATCTCATTTTTAAACAAGACATAATAGGGTTAATAAAACTAGGCAGTTTACCCAAAGAAAATATGAGATAGAAGCTCTGCTGTTGAAGGAAATTAGAGTAAACCATTGGAAAGGAATCATAATGCGAAACCAGGAATTGTTAATTTTGACAGCCAAAGAGGACTGGTTCTTCTAATTCCTAATACTCCTACTGAATATACAAGGGGTTGAAGAGAAGACATTAATTAGTATATGTTTATAAATTGTTCTAATTAGGCATGATAAATATAACACACTAACAAGCCAACTGCTTTAATCTCTTTACACTATCCAACAGCAGTTAGATGAAGGTTCGTGTACAAATGCTCCTTTATCATAAGTACGTATTAAAGTTACTCAAATAATTAATCAGATTTTATTAAAACCCTCTCAAAGTTTGTATGGAACGAAGCCACATTGCACGACATAAATAATCACTACAGTAACCAATAATAACAATAATATTATCATCAGGAGCTTGAATATGACCATAATACTTCCAATTGAAGAAGAGTGGAAAACATAAAATATGATTATTTTTTAAAATAATATGTATAACTTTTAAATATTTCAAAATAAAGTTCAATATTAACTAAAGCGACTACAGCAATAATAAGTTCACATATCACTAATTCCCACATAATACGATAGAGAATATTTTAATAAGTATCAATTTGATCGAGTAAACACCTTAAAATCAAGGAGAGTAACTTTTACGTTAAACAAAATGTAAATAAAACAGTACAACACGACTAATTCTTCAAATATCAATAGTCCCAACACTATACGATATTAAATCTACTTAGAATCAATTTAGTAGAATCCAATCTTTTAAGATAAAAGGGAAGCTAATTTTAAGTTAAACCAATATATTATTATTATTATTATTATTAGCACCGCGTCTTACTACCCGTTCGGGTTATACGCACTTACGCTAATGTGTAATGGTAGGGTGATTGTGAAATGAAATGGAGGACCTACAGTTTAACGTGGGATCCGAACCACGGTGGAGGCCTGGCATTCCACACATTCACAAGTTGTGATTAATACACGTCTTGTCAGAGGTGAAGGAAGGGTTTGGAAATCAGATAAATCTGTGCCGGGACCGAGGTTTGAACCCCGGACCCTCAGCACAGAAGTCCGACACCTTACTCCTAGACCACCAGGTCACCGACTAAACCAATATAACATTACAACAAGTTTAGTATCTCAAATATAAATAATTTCAACATCAGGTGATATTAAATTTATTTAGTATTTTATTTAATAGAGTCCAATAATTAATGATAGAAGGGGCTTTATTGTACGCTAAACAAATCGTCAATGAAATAAGACAACAAGTCTAATAGGCTTCCTCAAAAATACTGACTTAAAATTCCAACTTTAAGCTGCATAAAATCGAGTAAACTATCGTTTGTGTCATATTCATTGACAACCAAATTTATTTCAAGTTCAAACTAACCTAGTTATAAATTAACATTGGTTTATTTTAAACTTAGTAAATTTCAAAGGAAATTTTTATTACATAAAATTGAGGCTGAAACTCAAATTTTGAAAAATATAAAAAATAAATTTATTCCGAGAAATATGAATGTGGTTTACATCCTTGAAAATCTTCTATCTAACGCGTCAGCTGCTACACACCAAGGGTGTTTTTTCACTGCCAATCCTGGCACATTATATACAATCATGGCCCCAGAGAAGGAGAACAAGAAATTGAAGAAAGTTAGGAACAAGAGGGTCACGTGGAAGAGAGGATGCATGACGTTCCAATCCTTGGTTTCTCCACGCGGCCGAAAATTATGACCCATCCCACCTTCCGGTCTGACGTGATGGAAGTTCTAGAAGCTGGAAGTGCGTATCATAAGGCTGGTTCTTAAAGCTGGCGGATGATTCAAGAATATCCTAGAATTAACTCGCGGTAGGTTGTGGTAAGGCTGCCTTCACGTATAGGGCACGGTTGCGTCAGTTTGTTGCATAGAAGGGATAAATATAGAAACATAACTCTAATTTTGGCAAGTAGAACCACATCGCTAGCGCTCGCGGCGTTAGTGCCAGCGAACTAAAAGATTTGAAGTGGGACGTTACACTTGGAACACAACGCATTTTCTATTGCAGAATGTTAATTAATCAATTCTTGTATCAAATTTAATCAAATGTAACTAAATCCATTACTTAATAAATAAATCACATTTTAAATTGTAAAATCTATCAAATTAGCTAAACTCCTTATTTAAAATAAACGAAAAATTGCTAACAAAACAGTAATGGCGAATTTTACTTATACTTCACATTTCCTTTACAATAAACTTTACGTCCACGCATGCCATTCCTCTGTGACGTCATTGCAAGCTGCTCCTGGCGATAGTGTCCCAAACTAGTTTACGGATCAGCTAGTCCTATAAGAGTGCCAACCCCTTGGTTTGTTGTGGCATTCCGTGGAGAGAGGTTATGTGTCATGTATGGTTACTGTAAGGAAGGGAGTGAGACAGGAGAATCATGAAGTAAATGGGGCAACCTCGTGAAAGTCTGTGAGCTGTCTTATTACATGTAGAAAAATATGTATATAGCTCTTGCCTTAATGCTACAATGGAAAATTTTATGGAATAAAGGTCGACCGCCCCCCCCCCCCCCCCCACACACACACACACATCACACACACCGTAAAAAATTATCAATACAGTTTGTATGTTTTTCATAGGGCTGTCAAACTCGATTCCTCGATACCTCGATACCCTCGGTTCTTACTGGTATCGAAAGAATCGAGAATCGATCTTGATATTAAACTCTCACTACTTAAATCTTAGTTCTCAATAAAACTGGCAACTAAAAAAACGGCAACATTCAGAATAGTTAATAATCGATTATCTCTCATATTAGTTTAGCTTGCCGTTTCACTTAAATGCCGGCAAATTGTAAATAAACCGTAATGGCCCGAATATAATACGACCATAACATTTTGAGGTGATCTACATGAAAAATAAATGGTCTCAATATAATACGGCCTGACACTATGACAGTAACAAGAGTAAAAACTTTACAACTTTGACACTTTTTTTAAAAAGTTATAGTAAGTGAGACTGTCAGAATATATGAATCGATTTAAACAAACATATAAAGACCATTTTTTTATTATATATTATATAAGGGATATCATATTTTTCTATATATATATATATATATCATTAATTGATATATCACAACGTGTATATTGAAAGCTACGATGTTCCTATCAAATTAAAAGGGATGCATCTCTAGTTTTGCATAATGTTCAGGGAGAGCAATTTTCTAACATAATCCAGTTTGCTATATGAATATTTTTTTTATTAGATGTCATGTTAGTACCTGAACAAAGGATACTTACGGACTGTAATATTTTTTATGTATTTCAAATTATCTCTTTCAAAGGGGCTACAATGCACTTCTAAATTTCAGAAAGGTTTGTTTACCTTAGCCTTTTCTTCAACAACAAAACTCTTGTTTTCTCTTTAATTGCTTGGCTATAATCTGATTTTGGTTGGAAAA
Organism: Timema podura; assembly: GCA_033556935.1. NCBI lineage: Eukaryota > Metazoa > Arthropoda > Insecta > Phasmatodea > Timematidae > Timema > Timema podura. The sequence goes on from JAVRXN010000010.1 coordinate 113,745,895, forward strand.
ACAGTTTGAAAATTCAAATATATTTCTTTGCGCCAACATTGATGACATTTTAATATTTCATTTGTTTTATTTTATAGGTATTGGTAATATATATAAAAAGGTGACCGTTGCAGGTAAATGACTTGACGTATGAACATATTAAAATTGTTTTAGTAGACTTTACCAACTACCAGACACTGTTCTTCCTACCACAATCAGGGTATAGATGAAAATGGTCTCATTCCTCTCTTTAAACCCTTCACTTGCTTTGGTGGCCGAATGGTCTAAGGCGTTACTCACGAAGTAGACTAGACTGCCGATGACCGGTAGATTGGGGTTTTGAATCCCGGTCGGATGTACTAAGGGTGGTTTTTCCAAAATTGTTCTCGGTTCTCCCTCCACGCAAATTTGGTTACACTTTCTCTAAATTCAGCATTTCTAATCTCTAACTCACTAGCGTAATTAGTATATATATGAATAACCTGAATAGGAATTAAAACGCGAGGATAAAAAATAATAATAAATTAAACCTTTCAAATAATAAAGATAAGTTATGTTATAATTCATTCAATTTTGTGATGGTCCTCTCTGGCTTAGAAACATATCCATCCACAACTTCCTTACCTCAAAGATTGCCAATGGAATAACCCAATCGGAAAAAAAGTTCTAAAGTTTTCGAAGTGAATATTTCCTCTTCTGCTTTTGGGTGACCTTTTTTAAAAAATCATATCCACCAAAAAACTTTCTTTGAAGAGATACCTAAAGATATTTATTTTCTGCTTGCAGTAAATTGCGTCATTCTAATATGTATAGTAATACAACTTTCTTCTCCTTGTAGTTCCGGTAACTATGGTCCCCCAGATACTTACGTGATTCCCCCCCCCACCACCACCACAAGTTTTTCCTAATAAAGCTAAATTACATTTAATTTCGGGATATCTCTTTATTAAATAGACAAACTATATCAAACTAAACAAAAGCACAAGAGCATTACCCGTTTACGGTAAATATCTAAAGGTTTTACTCTTTATTTATGTGCTCCAAGCCTTACTACCCAAACGGTTGGTCCGAATATTTACACTAATAAGCGTAGGGATAAATAATATACAATGTATAGAAAATCTATCAGCATATGCTTGAAGGAATAGTGTAAAACTATTTAGAACAATTAATATCCGTATACTTGGCCGGGATTTTAACCCCGACACACTCAAGACAGGTAAACCACCAGAGCAGTTGAGGTTGGTGCCTTAGTCATGTGTGTAAAGCTTTACAAATAGTTATATTAAATAATGATAATAAATAAATTAATAAATAAATTAATTAAATTTCAAATAGTTATATTAAAATAAATAATTAAGCTACTTTAGGTTAAATATTAAAACATTAATTTTCTAAAAAAAAAAGTTAAATGGAAATATTTTTAATTTATCCATAGTACGACCATAAACTACACTTAAAAAGTTATAATTTAAAAATGTAGTTTCCATCGAAGAATATCGGCATTGGTATAATCGTACGTATTCGCATCGCTTCCCATCATCTCTCCGATTGAATGTTAAGCCACACGTGACAAACATAATTGCTCAGTGGCGTATGCAACATCAACAATGACCAGGTTCACAAGAAATTGTATTTAAATTAATGAATTGTGTTTGAGTAAAAATTGCTTGAGAGAAAAGATAATGCTTCAAATGTTATCAATGGATCTTTTAGTGATTCCAGAAATGAATATACTTTCCAAATTATATTTTAAGAGTAATATTGTGGTTCCAGTGTATCATTAAATTTATACTGAATCAAACTCAAAGTTATGTTAGTATTTAACTGTGTTTAAAAAAATTTCAAAAACGATTAGCAACTCAATTTTATTTCTTATAGGTGTAAAACATGGTCTTTTTACATTACATGACGAAAGAAAATTTAAGATGTTCGAAAACAAGGTGCTTAGAAATATGTTTGGTCCAAAATGGGATGGGGATACTGGGGACTGAGGATGTTACATCATGATGAGTTACATACCCTGTGCTCATCACAAAACATCGTTAGATAATCAAGTCTTGTAGATTGCAGTGGGCAGAACATGCAGCACGAATTGGAAAATCTAGAACCTTGTTCAGGTTATTGACTGCAAACTAATGGGAAGAGACCATTGGGAAGACCTAGATGCAGATGGGAGGTTAAAATTATAATTAACCTGAAAGAGATATATGTAATGAGGTGGAAATGGATAGAACTGACTCAAGAAAGCGATAGGTGGCGTACTTTGGTAAGTGCGGCAATGAACTTTCGAGTTCCTAAAGACATAGAATAAGTAAGTATAAGCATTAGCGTCTTTTTTAAGGCAAGAAAAGAAAAAGTCCATCAAAGGACTAAAAAAAAAAAAATTGACTGGGTGACACAATAATATTAACCCTCTATCAGTAATCTGAAGTAGAGTCCATATATTTAGAAATGATTGTTGAATAAGATTTAAAGATTCTCCTTGAGTCAAAATATTCTTAGACAACTAAAATAACTATTTGAATGTTCTGAAATTAGTCCATTTGCCGTTATTTGGAGGCGTAAGTCTCTGGCTATGTTTTTTCATCTGCTTGTATTTGATGTTCATAAAAACCAGTAAACTTCCATCACCGGATGTATAAAAATCCACCTTGCCAATTTCTGTTGCTTTTTAATTCACGCACTCAGCAGAGTTTCAAAAGTAGGGGAAAAAAAAAAATTGTCACAATATGTGTATAGACCAAACTGAATATCAAAAAATAGAAATTTAAGCAATTCTTTTCTTTTTCTGCCTCATTTGCACCTTTCAACTTTTTCCAACCCTTTCTTGATATTCCCTTGAGAAATAACCTTCATGGTTTGACTATCTAGAAAGGTTTCAACATTTTAAAAATGTTTTCCCCCTCTGATTGCATAAAACTACATTTAGGGAGTTATTTCTAAAATACTTTATCATCCCCTCATTTCCTGGATGGTAAAATCTCTTTATTTTATAAGTTTTTTTCTTATCGTAGGTTGTTTCAAGCTTTTCTGTTTGTTGCTGTGTCACAGAATTTTTTTTGTTGTTGTTGTTCTAGCAATACTTAAAATACTCAAGCAACTCATGCATGAAGGAAGCGTTACGAGCTGTTTTTAACATCCTCAGACTAAATTAACTTAACTTAGGACAAACACACCACTTAGCCCCATGGCCATTAATTTATTCACTGAGAAAGGGGAAATCTCAATTTCATTAATGATACATTTTTCAGTGGCCATACCAGGAATCAAACTAGAGACCCTTAGCTCAGTAGGCAGACACGTTACCGACCTAGATTAGTTGTGGGACATTATATAAAGTTGTCTAACTATACCAACATCGTTGCTGAGGGAACTGTAGGTTTTTTGGAGAAAAGCTTTATCTTCCTCTTTCTCTCAGTAAACTGTTGCCAAATCTCTTCGCTCTCGGCTATGTTGGAGAATCGTGTGCTAGTGTAAAAATTGGCAAAATTGACCCACCAGCGAGAAACTTGTCTTATATTTGAGGAAATTGACCACACAAAGAAGAGAGAATGACAAAGCTTTTTTTTTCCAATAGTAACCATGCAGTTCCCTCAGAAACCGGCCCCATGATGTAGTGGTCAGTTTACCTGGCCACAAGTCTTGGGGTCTCGGGTTCGATTCCCGGTTGGTAGCTTGGATATTTTTTCCGGAAGGGTCACCGGGTTTGGTTAGTTAGGTCTTAAGTTAGGTTTAAGAGTTTCCACTGGTTCCAAACCCTCATACTCACTATCACCATCACCTCATCTCATCGGGACAAGGAAAGATCCTCCACGGAAAGGATGTACTATTAGTACATCCGGGCGTCCCTGGGCAACGGTACATTAGTACGGGCTAATAATATATATTTATATGAGTGCCGTAGCCCAGACGTGCAATATTATTATAGTTCCCTCAGGGATGATATCCAATGTAGACCTAGAGTAAAATCACATTCAAAACAAATAACAAGTTTAGTACTCTATCTGTGCAGAATATATTGTTTAACATGTCTTTGCGAACGAGTATACTTAGTTTACCTGTGCATAAAAACTGTATTAATCGAGTTGTGCAAAATGCAAATATTAATCTATTTTTGCAGAATATATTACTTTATTTACCTGTACAAATTACCTTCATTCATTTATATATTTATATATAAAATTTATCATTCTGCTGAATCTATCTTGACTTAACAATAATTTATATTACTCGCTACGGTGGCCGCATGGTCTAAGGCGCTTATCTTGACATAGACTAGACTGCTGATGACGGTGAGATCGAGGTTCGAATCTTGGTCGGGTGCACTGAGGGTGGCCTTTCCAAAATAGTTTTCCACTATCCCTCCACCAAAATTCGGGTACACTTCATTATTAATATAACCCTCCTCGTCCCTAAATTCCATTAGCGTAATTAGTTCATAAGTGTATGATCCAAATGGGTAGTAAGATGCTGTGCTAAAAAAAATTTATTTGATGAAATTTTATTGGAAACTAACTCACTTAGTTTAATTGAAATAATCCCAGCCCTACTGATTTATCACTATTCGATCTCAAAATGTTTACACAAATAGGATTCAAACCAAGACTAAACGCCTCTTTTTTTTTTTTCGGCTATGCACAGAAACTCAGCACTAAGTAAGCTTGATGAACATCGAATGCAAAAATATAATTTTCAATATTTTTACATTATTTATAATAAAGTTTGTATTTATTTTATAATTGCTATGTTATATAAAAAAATATGGATAGTAGATACAATTCTTGTTTGTTTTTACCTTTCTCCCTTCCCACCCGACTCTTAGCTAAAATTAACAATTTAAAAATCCCAGAAATCTAGGCCTCATCTGTATAACATGATTGCAAAAGGACCGAATAAAAAAACAGTGACGAAAAATGGAGATTTGAAGACCATATATTTTTTTGTAACATTTCTCGTGGTTTGTTCCTGAAAACGTATCGATCTTGATATTCCACATGACGGAGTTCGTTCAAACATTGTTCATGTTGGGAGGAAACGAAGGGGTTGGGAACATAACTTCATCACGGATTCATCAGCCTCGCACGTTGTAGAGAAAACGGGGTAAGCACTAAATATTGGTATAGTTTTCAGAATTTGTGCCGTTATGGGTGTTTCCAGCAGCACCCACTGTGTTTTTTTTGTGTTTTCACGAAAACTACAGTGGCACAAATTAGGGGGATAGGATATTCTTGTGGCACAAATTCAGCACTAAATATTGGCATAGTTTTCAGAATTTGTGCCGTTATGGGTGTTTCCAGCAGCACCCACTGTGTTTTTTTGTGTTTTCACGAAAACTATAGTGGCACAATTATGGAGATAGGATATTCTGGTGGCACAAATTCAGCACTAAATATTGGCATAGTTTCATAATTTGTGCCATTATGGGTGCTGCCAGCAGCACTCACTGTGTTTTTTGGCGTTTTCACGAAAACTAGTGGCACAAATTATGGGGATAGGATATTTTTGTGGCACAAATTCAGCACTAAATATTGACATAGGTTTCATAATTTGTGCCTTTAGTGGTGCTGTCAACTTCACGGAGATGTGTTGTGACCGAGTGGTACGAGATTCTATAATAGCATTGAATATGGTCGTCATTGATGGGTAGGTCAAGATTTGAGCCTAGTGTGATGTCAAGAGTTGCTAAAGTAAGCAAGAACAATTTAAAGTGTACTAGTGATTTGTTAACATTAATCCGAAGAACATGTATTGTCCAGTTATGAACGAAAGTATAATCCCAAAGTGGACCAAGTAAAGCAAACCCCATGTGTGATTGGTAAAATGAGGACATAGAGAAGAATAAAATATTTAAGGTAGAGTTTTAGTAAGCTCTACTTACCCCAGCAATATAAAGGGACATGCTACGGTTTTTATCCCTGCTAAATGCAATAGGTTTTTTTTTTTCATATGAGGCTAGATGAGGTTTTTTAATACTCTCCACACTCTATACTGGTGCACTTACGGAAGTTAAGCCTGAATAAACTTTCCTACAAATTAAGTTGTTAATAACCCTTGAATTAAAAGATTATTAACTTTGTATAAACATATTGATAAAGAAAGCAATGATCAATTTACTGTTTATACATATTACTCGCTTTGCTCCCCAAACCCTCAGTGAGTTTTCTTTGCAAGTGGATGTAAACTAATGTAATTACAGCGTTGTTTTAAACGTAACAACTTAAAGTTACCGGTATTGTATTCTATTTTTCATGCATTATTTTAGTTTCTCCATACTTTTGGGCAGCTAGAATCATCGAATTTAGCACGCTTATGGCAATTGGATGTGCCAATATGCCTGCCAAATTTTATGATTCCCATAAGTGTGTCAGAAAATTAAAAAATGCGTATAAAAATGTGCAAAATTTGCCTAAGATCAAAAAATCTAACTCTATCTAAGGTATAACCGATGGAGATACGACAAAAAGTAATAGGACCAAACTTGTGTATCTCCTAAAATCCGTGTCTGCTGGTGCAATCCGTTTTTTTGATAGGTCTTACCGTTTAGCCAAAAGAGACCTCCAAAGAAAGGTCTGCACTGACTTTAAAGTTGCTCCACCATTTTGAATTTTTTTCGGGGGTTAAAAATTAAATATTTTAACTTTTTGGAATGTTCCCGTCGGTTACAGGCTAGAAGCTATAAGTTTGCCAAATTTCAAGTTTCTATCTCATCTGAAAATGGGTAAACATTAATGTCAGTAAGTGAGTGAGTCAGCCATGTGGCTTTATATTATATGGATCAAAATAAAATCTGCATAATTACTTTTGCATATAACATTAGAGAATGTGAGAACCATTAGAATAATGCAAGAGAGTAGGGGTGGCTTGATATGAAAGGTTCAAAACAATGCAGCTATTAGGTTAAGCAAATGGTATAGCTTTGCTAGGTAATAGTAAGGTAGCTGTTGATGTAAATGTAGAATTTTATTGGGGCCAGCAGATAAATATATTTAAATAAGAATACTAAGCACCGTACATGATCATACGGAAAATAAAGATTGAATATTACAATTTAGGGATAATTTAGTAGGGTTAGTTAGCTTCAAATTTATTCGGAACAATTTTAATTAGTATTTTATAAAAGTAGAAATCGGAATAATAATAAGGTAAGGAAATGCATGCTATTACTCGGTTGGTAAATTGTTAACCTCTCGTTTGTTTTCAAGAAATGTAAAGCTCAGAAAATACAAAACATTGTTTATTACCTTAATTAATGATGAAAAGGTATTTATAATGTACGAAAACTAATATGCCCTAATTGGTAAAATATTAAGTAAACAAATTATGAAGATTATGGAGAATGGAGGAACTTACATTACTTGACTATGAGCTACATACTCCTTACTAATTGTCAGCAGTTGTTAGTATAGTCAAATCTTGTAGATTACGGTGAGAAGAACATGTAGCTCGAATGAAATACACTAGAACTGTATTCAGTAGTGACTGGAGAACCCAAGGAATAGACCAGTGGGAAGATCTGGATGCAGATGGGAGGATAACATTAGAATGTACCTAAGAGAAATAGGGTTAATGAGGTGGACGGGATAGAACTAGTTCAAGGTAGGAATAGGGTGTAATGAGGTGGACTGGATACAAATAGCTCAAGATAGAGATAGGGTGTAATGAGATGAACTGGATAGAACTATCTCAAGGTAGGGATAGGATGTATTGAGGTGGACTGGATAGAACTAGTTCAAGGTAGGAATAGGGTGTATTGAGGTGGACTGGATAGAACTAGCTCAAGATAGGAATAGGGTGTAATAAAGGAGACTGGATAGAACTAGTTCAAGATAGGGATAGGATGTATTGAGGTGGACTGGATAGAACTAGTTCAAGGTAGGAATAGGGTGTATTGAGGTGGACTGGATAGAACTAGTTCAAGGTAGGAATAGGGTGTGATGAAGGAGACTGGATAGTTCAAGGTAGGAATAGGGTGTAATGAGGTGGACTGGATACAAATAGCTCAAGATAGGAATAGGGTGTAATAAAGGAGACTGGATAGAACTAGTTCAAGATAGGGATAGGGTGTATTGAGGTGGACTGGATAGAACTAGTTCAAGTCAGGTATAGGGTGTATTGAGGTTGACTGGATAGAACTAGTTCAAGTCAGGGATAGGGTGTAATGAGGTGGACTGGATAGACATAGTTCAAGTCAGGGATAGGGTGTAATGAGGTGAACTGGATACAAATAGCTCAAGATAGAGATAGGGTGTAATGAGGTGGACTGGATGGAACTAGTTCAAGATAGGGATAGGGTGTAATGAGGTGGACTGGATGGAACTAGTTCAAGATAGGAATATGAATTAATAAGGTGGACTAGATAGAATTGGCTAAAGATAAGGAGAGGGTGTGATGAGGTGGACTGGATATAACTATCTCAAGATAGAGATAAGTGGCGTACTTTTGTGAGTGCGGCAATGAACTTTCGAGTTCCTAATGCCATAGAATAAATTAAGTGCGTATGCGTACAATCTAAAATATGAAATTAACTATCGGACAAAATAAATAATATCACATCTACAGATATTATGACTCCAACTTGGTCAAGAGTGTTGACGCGTTGTGTTTAAATGGCGTATCCTCACATCTACCTTCTCTCATATCAGCTTGATTAGATTGAATCCCGGTGGAATCCAAATACTCTTATCATTAATTTCAAAATAAGTTCAGGAATGGTTTAACCAAGATTTCCCTAAAGAGACGGTCCCAGAAGGCTAATAAACCAATCGCGGCTAAGCATCCGTTAGGTTCATTGAACGCTCTACTACTATTTTGTTGGTTCTAACTTAATTATTTTAACTCAAATCAAATCTATAAATTATATAAGAAGATATAATGGTGATATCCCTCTAACAAATAAACTAATTCTTCAATGTAACACATTTGAACCTAACTAAAAATCGAACATAACACCAGAAATAAGCTCGAAAGACTTAATTAAGAGGTTGAACCGCCATAATTTTGTATAGTTCATTTATAAAATTTAAAAATCAGATTTTAAATTCTGCTATTCCTATTTGGCGATAAGTAAAGTTCAAAATCGCACCACTGATCCCATGGTTTAAGGTGTTAAACAATATTATTGGCTTTGGGGAGGGCTATAACCTCGACCTGATTCACTATAGATCGTCAATCTTGGTAGTCTTGGAGTAAAGTGCGGCCTTTTGGACCTGATAGTCGTAGGTTCAAACCCAGCCGGGATCAACGGATTTTTTTAGTGATAAAAACCCGTAGCACAACTTCCATCGGAAGGGAAATAAAGCCATCGGTCCCATGTCGATTATGGCATGTAAAATAGCCCTGGAAGTTATGTGAAAATACCTTTCCTGGGAAAATTGATAGGCCCTTTCACTCTCACTCATAGAAATTCTCGTGTGCTGATATCAGTTGGTTCAGAAAGTTAATTTTAAATACCTTAAATAAATTAAAAAAACAAACACCGTAGACGGTGTTACACTTGTGATCAATCAAGCTGGTTTTGATATCCTCTTACTACTATCAAGCTCTTTGCACACAGCACGATTTTTTTGCCGTGGCCGTACACAGCACGGCACCATGTAGGCTACGGCAGGTTGCTGTGATACACACAGCGTGGTAACGACACGGCAAGATTTCATGTCACCAAATGTCATAAGTTAACTCCAGAAAGTCAGTACGATGGATCGCATGTTATGTTTACAAAGAAAAAAACGATAATTTATAATTTGGTGAGTTCATCCTTTGAATGTAGAGCGGGACAGAGTGGGATCATTTGTGAAATTTTTCACAGAATTTCAAGAGAACGATGCAAAATTCTTCAATTATTTTTGGCTGTTCAAATCTAAGTTTGATGTACTACAATGTTTATGTGGCAGCTTGGTTCAGCGTAACTTGAAAATTAGGAATGCAATTTCACCGGACTTAAGTTTGACACTCGACACAGGACTGAAAGGTGATGAAGATGCCGGATGAACGAACGGGGAAATCCCGTGCCATGTGAATAGCTTCATATACTCGCATGCCCTGCTGCGACCAGACACTACCACGGCACCGGACTAGTCCAATGGGGGCCGTGTGAGTGCAATGGCAGCCGTACACGGGAAATAGCCGTGACCGTGACGTGTGTAAAGCTCCATTCCACCTAATGGTTGACTGAGCTCACAGGACCGTGCCGTGTTGTGTGTAAGGAGTCTAACGGATTTAATTTCCCCAAGTATAGTTCTTCATCTCTATCTCATAGATTAAGTCAAATAACATTTGGAGGGGTCAAGGGGAAAGGGAGAAGGTCCAAATTATATAAATTGTGTTTGTACTGCCACTGTTAGAAAATCATGATATCTTTCTGATGAACCTTAGATTATTCATTAAAGATGACTCCGTTGAATTTAAATTGATTACACGAAGGATTTGTGAAAAAAATAGTAGGTGTATACATTGTTGTAGAAACATTACATCAAAGATTATAAATGAATTGGCATACATGATACTTACTTTCTCTATTCTGTGTCATTAGGAACTAGGAACACTGTTAGAGACAAAATTAGAAAAGAGAAACATCTTTGTCCACCAAAGAGTATAAAAATCATACTCATTTTAAAATACCTGAATTAAAAAGTATATATATGCTTATATCTCTTAAATTGTTGGTTTTATAAAAATATATTTCAAATAAAATATCTGTATCTTTGATGGTATTACAACTTTACTATGATAATATATTTTGTATCTCCAATCGTTGAGGAAAAATGATGAAAATTGGAAAATTCCCCTCAAAAACATTTTCATGAGAAAATGAGAATTTGCCATCTGGCTTATAGTAATTAACAGTGTACTATATATAAAAATTAATGAAAATTGATTTTTTTTTTCTGTTTTATCCTTTCAGTAAGCTGCCCTTAAATTTAGGGTTAGAATCTAATTCCAAAAATCCCTTGGGACCTAATGAACACCCCAGAGACCAAGTTATAGCCCAATCTGTAAATAGTTTTGGCTCTAGCACATTGCGAATACCGCTTTTTTTGTTTCAGGGGATCATGAAACGTTGACTTTTTCAAAATCTCGATTTTAATTTTTTTAACGATTACAATATTTTCCCTCCGAGATGTCGAGATTAAGTAAAAGTGGTATTGGTTGGTGTCCTTATAGTGTTTGAGATATTAAAGTTGTTCTGGAAAATGTGTGTAATGGGGACTTACCCCTATTTCCCTTGTACTTCGTAAAAAAAATTGTGTTAGTAATAAAAATATAGTTTGTACATTTTAACACAATTTTTGAACCCGTTTATATAATTAATAACACTATTATGTTAGGGATGAAGAAGGTTGAGTTCTAGATTAAACATACCATGGAGGGAGAGTGACATCCATTCAGGAAAAATCTTCCACAATTAATCCGACTGATATTCGAACCCTGATCCTCCGCCACTGGCAATCCAGCCTATTAAGAGTGTGACGCTATACACTATTCGGACACCGAAGTGGGTATGTACAGTACAAATAGAAATAATTAAATTTTTCTTTACAAAAATAACACTTCCCTTGCCTTTTATAATAGAATTACCAAACAACCGTACGTTAGATGAGGAAATGAAAACCCAGTTTACTTCAACTAGATTTACAGACTTTTTTTATTTATTTTAACCTTCAATTCCCTCGATATTGGATGTGATTTACGGAGGTTTTACGGTTGATGTTGAATCTCTTGATCTGCTAGTGTGTGGAACCTCGTGAAGTTCTTCTACCCCCGAATGAGATTGGCTTGCTGCGACACCCGAGGCGACTAACATTTTTGATGCTTTCCTCTTCGCCAAACAAGCCCGAATGGGAGATTTTATTTGCATGGAAACATACTCGTATATTGTGTTAAATTCCATCAAGTAGATTTGTATCCTTGCTTTTTCATTTCTTTACCTCTTCCCTTATTTGTTATTTCAGTAGCAGAAAGAAGGAATAAAACTGTAAATAGAACCATATATTTGTGTGTGCGTTTCAATATTTTTTAATACGGGTGAAAAAAGTGCAGATGGTCATAAGAACATAGGTTTCAATTTGAACTAATCAGTTTTGTTGGTGAAGGTCAGGTATATGTTTAAATCCTTGCCGTGTGTAGTGAAGGTATGTTCAGTTTGTTCTGGGAATACAAGTTATAGTTTGTTAACTTTATTTCGGACAAATAGTAATACGTGGAGCACGTTACTATTCTACATTCTTCGTTAGTGTGAATATGCAGATATGACGAATAGGCTATAAAATGATGTAAACAAAACTAAACAGTTATTTATATATATATATATATATTAAATATTTAGCAATCAATTATTTTAGTGTAGTAAGCCAATGTATTAGATAAATAATCTAACCTCATTTATTTAGTATATTTTAAGTAACAAATATGGTTAAATGCCTCGTTTCTTACTGCTTATTTGGTCTACCCACGGTGACAATAATTAATTATTAATTATATAGAACTAGAAAGGTGCGTTTAAAGGAATAACATTAACATTTTTTTTTATTTGATTGAGATCTCTCATCAATGTTTTGCGATATAATATTTATATTTATATTTAAAAAAAAAGAAAACCATTTATGTTTCAGCAGAGCTTGAAAATGTCAATGTTATTAGAGAAATAAAAAATATTTTTTACTTGTCAAATTTCATTTAAAAGTATGCTTTTGATTTATTTTTTAAGATACTATTTTTATGAGCAAAGTATTTTTTAAGAATGTTCACTTTGTCAATTTTTTATGTTATATTAGTTTTCTTAGTTTTTTAATCAACGACATATATATAAATAATCATATACAGATATTTATATATGTAAATAATTTCCATTAGAAATGCAAAATCTTAATCACTAAAATGATGTATTGTAAAATGTTTTAGTAAATTAGAGTGTTCGAAAACAAGGTGCTTGGGAAAATATTTGGTCCAAAAAGGGATGGTGTTACCGGGGATTGGAGGAGGCTACATAATGATGAGTTTCATACTCTCTACTCATCACAAGACATTATTAGAAAAATCAAGTCTCGTGGATTATGGTGGGCGGGACATGCAGCGCGAATGGGAGAATCTAGAACCTTGTTCAGGGCACTGACTGGCAAACCAATGGGAATAAACCATTGGAAATATCTAGACGAAGATGAGAGTAGATAACATTGGAATGGACCTGAGAGAGTTAGGAGGTAATGAGGTGGACTGGATAGAACTACCTCTAGATAGGGATAGGTGGCGTTCTTTTGTAAGAGTGGCAAAGAACTTTGAGTTCCTAGTGCCATAGTTTAAGTAGTGTGTAATATTTAAAAGACTTGAATACTATAGGTTTTACCCAAAGGTTTACACCATTTTGCTAGACCCTAGTTCGACATGAATTAAAAAAAATTGTGTGGTATCCAATATTTAATCCTGTCCATTTCGTAAAGGTATGTTTAATTTTTACTTTATCTTAAGTGATATAGTTAAGTCACTAGGCCTTTAATGAAACAATTTGACTTATTATCACGTTCTCTCATTCTCCGTAATATTATAATTGCTGTTAGCTTGATTTTGATTAAACTCACAGTTAAGAATTTATCGTTTAAAAAATAATATTACTGGTTTTGTATGGAAAAGCTCACCCGTGTCAAAAACAAACCACATGAAAATTAAAAAATAAAAATTGAAATTTAGCTTTTTTTTTCTTTTTAACATCTAATTAAATTAATTTACAATCCAATCAATATATAACAAATGCGTCGTTTTGTTATAAATATACTTCACTCTGTTTTTTATTCGATAACTGGTAAACTATAATTCTAGTAGGTAATTAATTAATGAATTTACAATTGTTAATGCAATTTGTATATATTGAACTTGTGGTAGTACACCAATTAAGATTTCAAAGACTCCAAAGCTTGATGATGCAATAAACCAAGTTCTAAAAGAGAAATTTTCTTGAAACTGGCAGGAAATTAAGTTAGTTCTAGTTATAAAACTAATATTCAATAAATGTTTACAAGACTCCTACTTTTTTAAAGGCTAGAAGTAATTACATTAGTGAAGCTTCCGGTGTTCATAATAGATGTTTGTATCATATATTACATGATACCTCGTTCAAAACGAAGGATAAATTAACATTGGGCCTAATTAGGATGATAAAGTACTACCCTTTCCAATACCTTAGGTAAATGTATTAAAACAATTTACATATTATACCAAAAGAATAACTTGATATAATGTATTATAATTACCGTAGTTAATATTAAAACATATTTCATAACATTTTCACCTTTTCGTCCAGTGCATTTTGTTACAGTTTATCCAAATATATTTGTACTAACTAATTAACATTTCGTTTCAATTAACATTTACTTCCGTTATACACGTCTTACTACCCGTTCGTGATATCCACATATTTACAATGATGGGGTAGAGATGAGGAAGATAAAATCAAGAGAAGGAGCTTCCAGATAACATATATGTGTATAAGTATTTTACAAAAGTCATAGTATGACACATATAAGACCTTATGTGCAACAGCATTTTCCATAAGAGCCAATATATAAGGATCTCTTCAACTAAGCAACATGGTGATACTAAGACACAAAGCAGACCATAGTAACACAATCAGAACTATCATTGTGTTAATATTTTAAGTAAACCATTATTTTCTTTACAATAATTACACTTTTCGTACTTTAATCAAAGGTGATGGTTGTTGACCAGGCTAACAAGCTACTAGACAAAGCGGTGGTGAATGAACTAAGTTAATGACCTGATGCGTTTCTGTACAATTTCTACATGACTCAATCACCATTTCTGCCATAAATAATGGCGTGACTTAGTTTGTTTCATTACCAAACAATGAAATTCCACTAGAAACGTAGGATATGTGGCGTGATTATCCTCCCTACCCCCTTTCCATAGTACTTATTGGGATGGCTAAGGAATCCGAGGGTAGGTGGCCGTCATTTGGAATTGGAATATATTATAACTTGCTAGACTTAAAGAAAAATGGCTCATTGTCAGTATTAAGTTAAAGATTACATTGATGAACCGGTAATGATTGAGGGTTAAAATTAGTATAGGTCGTGTAGGAGCTCTAGATTGTTTAAAGTCTGAATTGTCGTCCCAAGTTACTTACTCATTATACAGAGTGGGGCCGAAACAATTAGACGATTAGTAGATTGAAAATTAACATTAAAAAGTAGATATTCACTATCTAAATAAAAGCAAACTACATGCTACACTTTTTGAAGATAATGTCATTCAAGTGAGTTCCACCGGACGTCAGGAAAACCACAGAACATTGTCCATCACTTTTCTCGGCAAAGATCGTCTCATTGTTTCCGCCCCACCCTGTATTGGTTTGCAGGGTACAGTTACTGTTTACATCTCCGCTTTCCGTGCTCATCACACAACCGAAACGCTCTTTCTTCGAGTGTGATTCTAGAGAGACTCCATTCTCATCCGGTTGTCATCCTGGGATTAACGTCCGCCTTCAGTCCACCGACCAATGAAGATGAGGGTCATCAGACGAACAAGCGAGGTTAAAACTGATGAACAGTAGTTCTCACAGAGGGTTACTGTGGATTCACACGTTCGCCGAAGAACTAGCTCAGAACAGAAACGTAGTCACGTGACGAGGTCTAAGCCAATCACAAGATTTCCCGCCTCATCGGCACGAGCTGTTCTGTTGAAGTTCAACTCATCTCTACTTTATATTCTGAAAAATGAAAAATTACACCTGAACACGGGAATAGAACCCGGGACCTTTGACTTAGTACGCCAATGCTCTAACCACTGAACTATCCAGGGATCGTCCCGTGGCCAGGGTCATTCTTCACTCATATTTTAAGGCAGAGTCTATGATGGACGTGCGGAAATTGTCGGCTACTAATGTGTTTGTTCTGCCTGAGATCTTCTGCACGGAAGAACCGACCATCTCAAATCAGTGCGCATGCGCATTTGTCAACGCATGCGCTGTATAACTATTAGCTAGCAGACAGCTTCATTGACCTTTGCGAGGAAATTTGAAATAACCCGTTAATGTTATAATTTGTAAACATCCATCGAGAGAATGAATTAAAATATATTTTTATCCACTGTCAAATAAAATATCTTGATATTTATCTGTTTTAAGTTATCGTTGCAATGCATCATGGGTCAACATACAGTATGTGAATTGCTGCCCCCCCCCCCCTCCCCGAGGCAGATTCTGCTTTCTGTTTTCGGCAAACTTGTGAATCAAGCTTTATACTTATCTGCAGTTAAGTATTCAGCATAGGCTAAACGGATACGGAACCCCGCTGCTACTAAATATTCAAGTTACAGTCAGCTAATACGACTCTCAATCATCCGGCTAGCAAAGACAATAACAATGGATACATTACAAGTTGAAACTAATAAAACTGAGTTGAGGGCATTTCACATTTTGCACGCAATGAATCAATTTAGGTAGCTGAAGAAAATGTATTGTTTTATCACATTTGGTAGTATTACTTATAATATGGTTTATATTATACTTAAGTTATCAAGATGTCTTCTAAGTTCAGTATTTGCCAATGTATTTTGGTTTCCACGGTATGGCATTAGACTTATATATCTGGTTGAAGAGTAGGCCTATTATCAAAATTCATAATTCTCAGATTTCCCCATGTGTATGCTAGTTAATTCCCTGAACGTCAATCAGTACTGGTCCCAATATATTCACATATGTTAGCTATTTTGATTCGCCGATACCAAGAACAGACATTAAATTATAATACAACTAGATATAATACATTTACTATAAACTAAAATAGTTTTAAGTCCATTTCAGGATACGAATGGTATAAAACAGCATTTTTGCAATAAATAGGACTGCTTCTTAAATAGACTAGGCTACTGAGGATGATTGAAATTTTAAAAATTTAGTTGCGGTATTTAACGATGTTGCCTAGTTTGAGATTTCTAAGTTATTTTGCGAAGTGGGTTGCATCTAACTTGACGCACCTAGGCAGTCTAAGTAACTCACACACACAATAAAGCAGTTCTAATTACTTATGCTAGAATACCCGCTTCGGTATCCGCATAGTCTAACGTGTAACTCTCGTGTTAGATTGGACTGTAGAAGATGGAAAAACCGGGGTGTGACCGACCGGTTGCACTGAGGTGGTTTTCCCTAAAAAATTCACTCTCCTCTACGCGAAATGTGTTTGCACTTCCCCTTAATTAAATCTGCCTAATCCCTAACACATTAATGTAATTATTATTATATTATTATTGCACCGCGTCTTACTACCGTTAGGGTTATACGCACTTACGCTAATGTGTAATGTAGGGTGATTGTGAGATGAAATGGAGGACCTACAGTTTAACGTGGGATCCGAACCACGGTGGAGGCCTGGCATTCCACACATTCACAAGTTATGATTAATACAAGTCTTGTCAGAGGTGAAGGAAGGGTTTGGCAATCAGATAAATCTGCGCCTGGACCGAGGGTTGAACCCGTGACTCTCAGCATAGAAGTCCGACACCCCTAGACCACCTATGTAATTAGTACATGGGCGTATAAACCGAAAGGGTAGTAAGACGCGGTTCTTAAAAAAGTTCCAGCCATGTTTATTTTAATAAGCAAGGCATATTTTTTCTAATTCAAGCATATATTGGTTTTAATATTAATGTGTATCATTTATTGAGGCCTGGTTTCCGAGCTTCTTTGATATATTTCAAACTGTAATTCAATCGGTAAGCAGCATGTTCCGTAAAGTGCGTCTACACCGATGCAACATTTTTGGCAACACGAGTTGACAACACATCCTTTCAACAAAAACGTGGAAAAGTGGTTATATATGTTGACAACATTTGTATTGACAACAAGTTGACAACAAAAAATTGTCTCCCCACTAGTGGGCGGTAAACATCAACAAAATGTTGGAAGCATTTTGGAAATATTGTTATAGAGGGGCAACGTTATTGTCAACATAGTTATACGCATCCTGTTTTGCATGGAGACTCTACCTGACAAGGTTGTGTTCGTGCTGTGTGATTTTAGTTTTGTGTACTCCATTTATTAATTAATACTTATTTTCAACTATGTAATGGAGTCGAGAAATTTGAGTTTTTTTTTTAATATAAATGTACAGTAAGACGTTTCAGAAGCATTAAATATTGAAAGAGTTGAAGAATAGAATGCAAATATGATGGGTTTAACGGCACAGTTTTATTTTGAATTAAAAAGGTAAACACAGAAACCATCAGGAAGCGGAACTGAAGAAGTTTATTTAAAAAAAAGTTTCATCTTTAAACTTCTAAATTTCTTATCAGTACGGTATTCTGAACTCAAATCATTCAAAACAATATTGATTTAGCTTAGACACATAAAAATGTTGTCAACATTCATACGATTTGTTGCCAACTTATGTTGCCAACAATGTTGTGTCCATGTGGAGACATCTTAATATGGCGCTGTTTGTTCTCAATATTCCTTCCCCTAACGCCTCGGCCGCCATTCATCCTCAGTCATACTTAAGAACTTAAAGTCGCGGCGAGGTGAAGAGGGTGCTCTCAATTGGTCGGGAAATGAACTAGAGACGAGTGAGTCACCGCCCTCAGGCTCTCAAGTGCTCCAAGTGGCTTCAAGAGGGTAAAGTCTGTTCAAAATTCCGCCACTGATCGAGGTTGCCAAATCATCCTATATAAACTTTAAAGCCAATCTAGGCGTTGCCACATGAATCTGCCAACTCCAATTTTTAATACTTCTATTTACTACAATAATCAAGCTATTATTTTAACTCTAACATGGTGCTGAGGAAGACTTGATAAGATCAGGTGGACAGACAGGGTGACAAATGAACAAGTCCTCAGAAGAGTGGGTGAGAAGATCAGGTGGACAGACAGGGGGACAAATGAACAAGTCCTCAGAAGAGTGGGTGAGAATAGAACCATTTTGGATGTGATACTTCGGTAGAAAATAAACTGGATCAGACACATCCTTATGAGGAACAGTTTACTGCATGATGTCATAGAAGGAAAGGTTGAGGGAAAGAGGAGCTTAGGAAGGAGGAGGATTCAAATATTAGATGACTTGAAGGAATGAAGAATATTATCGGAGCTGAAGGAGGAGGAAGCAGAGGACAAGGTGAATTGGCAGTCTAAGTTCACTTACAAAAGGAATGGACCTGTCGTAAGACAAAACCCTTGATAGTATTAATAATAATAATAATAATAACAATAATAACAATAATAATATTTAGCGCCATGTTTATTGACGGTTTAATTAAATATGTAAGGACGAGTAAGATAGTTTAGAAAACGCACCTACATTGTTGTACAGTAGGGATGATAAAACAATGAAAAGCTTGCCCAAACTTTCTATCCTCAACCTCCTCGTCACAAGTAAACCAGTATTGCGAGACAGACGCCTTAGAGCACGTGACCATAGCTGTACGTCTAACTATTGGTTTTATTGGCCACTATAGTGTTATAATAATCTGTATTTTGAAAGTTACCTATTACGATTTAAATAAACAGTAAAATTATTCTTAGGTTGATTAATGGTCTAGCTAGACTCGTTTGTATTTAAATGGTATTTTTTTTAGATTGATTGAGACTAAACATATATTTGAAAAAAAAATTAGCTCATTCTTTTCTTCTGCCTGTGCACTTTACCAAGTTGAATAATCCATTAGTGCTTATTTTTAAAAAATAATGAAAAGGTCTGGATATAACTAACTCAGGATAGGGATAGGGTGTAATGGGGTGGACTGGATAGAACTAGTTCAAGATAGGGCTAGGTTGTAATGATGTGGACTGGATAGAACTAGTTCAAGATAGGGCTAGGTTGTAATGATGTGGACTGGATAGAACTAGTTCAAGATAGGGATAGGTTGTAATGATGTGGACTGGATAGAACTAGTTCAAGATAGGAATAGGTAGCATAGTTTTGTAAGTGCGGCAATTAACTTTTGGGTTCCTAATGCTATGGAATAAGTAAGTTATCTAGAGAGGGAATAGATCACTTAACAAAAGAAGAACTTACCTGCAATTATGTTTACTTTAATTTTTTTAATATTTAGTAATTTGTTTGAAATTTAAATTGTTATTAAAGTGAACGCAAAACGAAATATTATTTGCCTCTGTTAAATCACAAAGCTTCAGCAACACAATATGTACGCTCAGTTAATTATTTTATAGTAGGATAAATAGTATTTCCATGGCGGGTGAGTCGTCAAAAACTAGATACTACATTCTAATGCAATTTAATGCAACTCGATCAAAATCGACGATGCAATATGAAATTAATTTAGGGACAAATACATAATTTGTTTGGATTGAGCTATGTAATAATCCAATTGGATTGGATGCCATTATTTCACCCAATTTGAGTTTCAAAATATAGAAACCAGTGTTATTACTTTAACGTTGATACCTTAAGATGGGGTGCTAGTGAGCGTGAGTTTAGGGAAGTATTTTTGAAGTTTTTACAGCATAAACCTTTTTGGCCAAAATAAATCAAATATTTCTTCTATAGAAACATAGAGTTTAGTTTTCTTCACATGATAATCTCAACAGTCCTTGAATATCTTTCAAGGGAGTCCTAGAATTTAATGACAATTTTTTCTCTTAATTTAAAAATTTTGTCACCAAATGCCACCATGCTCATGCCAGATATTAAAAAAATTGTTGAGATTAGCACATGCAGAAAACTAAGCTATATGTTTCTATAGAAGAAAAATTTGATTTATTTTGTTCAAAAAATGTTTATGCTATAAAAACTGCAAAATTAGCGCACTAAATTCGCGCTCACTAGCACCCCGCCTTAAGGTGGGTTAGAAGGGGACGCGAAAAAAGGCCAGTGTTTTTGCAGTTTTTATGGCAAAACATTTTTTGGTCAAAATAAATAAAATATTGCTCTAGTATAAACATAGAATTTAATTTTCTTCACATGGTGACCTCAACATTACTTTAATATCAGTAAAAGGTGTACTGGAATTTAATTACAAATTTTTGTCTACATTTAAAAAGTGTGCTATATAATGCCGCGATGCTCATAATGGATATTCAGGAAATTTTGATATCAAAATGTGAAGAAAATTAAATTATATGTTTGCTATAAAATCTGCAGAAACACTGGCCTTTTCTAGCGTCCCCTTTAATCCTACCTTAAGGGTGCTACATATTAACTTATAGCACTGAGAAAGGCTGCAGACGTTTATAAATCCCGCATTATTTATTAAGTTGTTTGATATTTTTTAATATTATTATTATTATTATTATTATTATTATTATTATTATTATTATTATTATTATTATTATTATTATTATTATTAGCACCGCGTCTTACTACCCGTTCGGGTTATACGCACTTACGCTAATGTGCAATGGTAGGGTGATTGTGAGATGAAATGGAGGACCTACAGTTTAACGTGGAATCCGAACCACGGTGGAGGCCTGGCATTCCTCACATTCACAAGTTGTGATTAATACACGTCTTGTCAGAGGTGAAGGAAGGGTTTGGCAATCAGACAAATCT
Organism: Timema podura; assembly: GCA_033556935.1. Lineage (NCBI taxonomy): Eukaryota > Metazoa > Arthropoda > Insecta > Phasmatodea > Timematidae > Timema > Timema podura. The sequence continues at coordinate 113,767,382 of JAVRXN010000010.1, forward strand.
GTGCCGGGACCAAGGATTGAACCTCGGACCCTCAGCACAGAAGTCTGACACCTTACCCTAGACCACCAGGGCACCTTTTTAATATTGTTTTCATCAAAAATTGAATTGAGATATTAACCAACCAGACCATGGCAACCATAGGAACAATTTCCCTTTGGTAAAAATGCCTATGGTACCACCGGTAATCGAACCCAAGGCCTCTAGATTAATAGACAGGAATGGTGACTAAGAGGCTGACCAGCCGTTATAGTGACATGTACTAACACTATTTTTATTTATAGAGAGACTGTAAAGAAGTTTCGCAACCTATGACGGAATCTGGATAAAATTCTCTGTTATCTTTTTAAAATCTTTATATAGTTGAGGTATTTAACGTGTACTTTCTGAACCAACTTATTATATCAGCACACGAGAATTTCTATGAGCGAGATCAAAATGGCCTGCCAATTTTACCAGGAAAGGTACTTCCAGATACATTCCATGGTTCTTTTACATGCCACAATTGACATGGGACCGACGGCTTGACCTCACCTCCGAAGAAGGTTGTGCTACAGAATTTTATTGAAAAAGAAAAATCCGTCGACCCCGGCTGGGTTTGAACCCATAAACATTGAGTACTGAAGAGAGCACTTTACCCCAAGACCACTGATGTCGATCCTTGTTAATCTTTTTCATAATGTTCTTTTAACACGTCAAGTCCAGTTGGTTGTATTTGTTAGTCTAGAGCAGACACGCACCACGGAAATGTTGATGAACCAAAGTAACAGCACGGACTTCAATGTTAAACTGGCCTGCTGATGACGGGTAGATCGGTCGGTGTTCGAAACCAGGTATGGCCAACTAAGGGTCTCTTTTCTTAAATGGTTTCCCACCATTCTTCCATTTAAATGTGAGTAGATTACCTCTAAAATTCTACAGGGTGGCCCACGGAAAAATAGCCCACCTCCTATATCCAGCAGGCGCCTCACTCTGAATTGGAGGAGGTCAATCCCCTTCCACCCCGTCTTGTGCTTTAGACAAACAGTTCACTTGCTCATTCTTCATGTCACAATATGGATGGAAGGGGATTGTCCTCCTCCAATTCAGAGTGAGGCGCCTGCTGGTTATAGGAGGCGGGCTACTTTTCCATGGGCCACCCTGTACCTTCTTCATCCTTAGACAAGCGTATTTAATATATGTGTCTATGACCCGAAAAGTCAACTAAGACAAAGTGAAAAACAAAAAGATAGATGGATAAAATATATAACATTTTAATATCTTACCGGTAAAATATCCATCACCTTCAACACATCATTATTGAGCGCCCTATGTACACATTAAACAACGTCAAATGGGTAAGAAACTGGATACAAGTTACTGTTCGATTTGACCACCAGAAGGCGTTGGAAGCAATCAGGCAAGTGAGCAAGCATTAAAAATGTATCAACACTAGAAGAGTCCTTCGGATCGATCGCCTCAGTGAAGACAAAATCATGTTTATACATGAGGTTGGTTCTTTCTTCTTGTTGTTCCGGTTGCTCTCCTTTTGTTAGATGTCAGTGACGAAGATGGAGTGTCGCCATGGCTTGTAGACCCAGTTAAATCGGAATCTATGATATGTTCTAGCAGTTATTTTCCTCACCAACCACTTTTCTTATCACAAAATTACATTTTATATTCTTTGTTTAAGAGATGGTGTGCAAGTATATGTTTAGCTTACTTGATAGATTATCTCACAAAATAGAGTTTGCGCTGGATCTACTTGTCTTTAGAACAATACACACTTCACTACTACCAATAGGTATAAGTAGTTTGTTCATAGCACATGCTTGATTAGTTGATCTCGTAGTGTTCTACCCCTAAGGTTGGTAATTCGTATTTTATATTAATATCACTACATCAGAAATGTTTGTTTATTCTCATGCACAAAGACATATTCTTGTTGTTTGTTCTCTTGCATAAGGTCTGGTTAGTGTGTTTTTTTCTCTTACATAAGTTCTGGTTCGTGTTGGTTCTCTTGCATAAGGTCTGGTTACTCTCTATTCTCTTTAATAAGGCCTGGTTAGTGTTTGTTCTCTTGAATAAGGTCTGGTTACTCTCTATTCTCTTGAATAAGGCCTGGTTAGTGTTTGTTCTCTTGAATAAGGTCTGGTTACTCTCTATTCTCTTGAATAAGGCCTGGTTACTCTCTATTCTCTTGAATAAGGCCTGGTTAGTGTTTGTTCTCTTGAATAAGGCCTGGTTAGTGTTTGTTCTCTTGAATAAGGCCTGGTTAGTGTTTTTTCTCTTGAATAAGTCCTGGTTAGTGTTTGTTCTTTTGAATAAGGCCTGGGTAGTATTTGTTCTCTTGCATAAGGCTCGGTTAGTGTTTTTTCTCTTGCATAAGGCCTGGTTAGTGTTTTTTCTCTTGAATAAGTCCTGGTTAGTGTTTGTTCTCTTGAATAAGGCCTGGGTAGTATCTGTTCTCTTGCATAAGGCTCGGTTAGTGTTTTTTCTCTTGCATAAAGCCTGGTTAGTGTTTTTTCTCTTGAATAAGGCCTGGTTAGTGTTTGTTATCTTGAATAAGGTCTGGGTTACTTTCTATTCTCTTGAATAAGGCCTGGTTAGTGTTTGTTCTCTTGAATAAGGCCTGGTTAGTGTTTGTTATCTTGAATAAGGTCTGGTTACTTTCTATTCTCTTGAATAAGGCCTGGTTAGTGTTTGTTCTCTTGAATAAGGCCTGGGTAGTATTTGTTCTCTTGCATAAGGCTCGGTTAGTGTTTTTCCTCTTGTATAAGGCTTGTTACTGTTGTTTGTTCTCATCGTGGCTATCGGTGTAGACATTAAAATAATAGGGAAGACATGAGGCCATTTAGGAATAAAATCACAATAAGAAATCGGTAATAAAGTAAGTTTATAAATTATAAAATTATCTTTTGCATTGAACATTGATATTACTTTACTATATGTTATACCAAAAGTGACGGCTTAATATCACTTTATTTGAATTATAAACATGTGAGTATAGTTTTAATAAATTATTTAATTGCCAGAAACTGTCCCTCATACCGTGTCGATAATATAGATTCAAGATAATAATAATATTTAGCACCGCGTCTTACTACCCGTTCGGGTTATACGCTTAAGTACTAATTACTCTAATGGATTAGGAATTGGGAAGGTTGAACATAGAGGAAGTGAACCCGCATTTGCGTGGAGGGAGAGTGGAAAACCATTTAGGAAAAACCACCCCCAGTTCACCCGACCGAGATTCGAACCTCGATCTCCCCGTCCTCGGCGGCCGAGCTCAACTCGACTAGCGCGTTAGCCAACTACGCCACCGAGGCGGGTAAATTCAAGATAAATATCCAAGCTACTCAGTTATATGTATTTACTGTAGATTTTCTCAAGCACTTCAAAAGATCTATACACCTTCTATCAAATATTACGTCATCAACAAGACGTTTCAATGTAATAGGATATTTATAAAAGCCTTAAAAAGCAATGCCAAACACTATCGCTTTTAGTCCTTATAAGTTTTTAAATCTTTTCATCAAATCAAAATCAATAAATGTCAAATCTTGTCTTATGTTGGAATATCATAACAATCTATATGAGAAATAATATAAAACCACAACTTCAATACTAATTTAAGTTAAAATAAATAATTCCCGAATTTCAGGAAAATTTTATTGCTATCAGTTTTTTTAAACGTAATATTTTCTGATCAAACATGAAGGTAACCATAAAAGTTACACATATCTCTTGATTTCAATCAAAGAAAATCCAAAACATTAATTAAAAGTGCAACATTAATAAAACATACACAGGTGGCCCATACAATTTTCACCCAATTATTAGCCTTAACAAATTCATTATTTTAAGGTGGTATGGAAGGGGAAGCGAGAAAAGGTCTGTTTTTTGCAGTTTTTAAGGCAACACATTTTTTTGGCTTAAATGGATAAAATAAATTGCCAGTTGAAACATATAGTTTAATTTTGTTCACATGGTGATATCAACAGTTATCAAACATAGTTGTGAGCATAGCGGCATTAGATAAGAAACTTTTTAACTGAAGAGAAAAAGTTGTCATTAAATTCCATGACACCCTTGACAGATATTCAAGAAATTTTGAGGTCACCATGTGAAGAAAATTAAATTCTATGTTTGTTCTGTAGCAGTATTCTATTTATTCTGGCCAATAAAAAATGTTTTACCATAAATACTTCAAAAACATTGGATTTTCCTCCCGTCCCCCTTCCATCCTAACTTAAGAGATGTCTTTAAAGTGTTTGCTGTAATTTGACAAGTAAATATGTTATTAAAGTTATCAATAAACCTTAAACAATGTTTAAGACAGCATCTAAAATAACACATTTATTAAGTTGATTTAAATTAGTGGAAAAAATGATATCTAGTCACGGTAATCGAACTCGAGATCTTTGTGGCAGTGCGTTAATGCTTTACCACCAATCTATCCGGGATTCGTTCCGAGGTCAGGGTCATTCTTCACTCATGGTTTAAGGTAGAGTATGTGATGCACTTAAAACTATAAGTGAAGAATGACCTTGAACTTGGGACGAATCCTGGATAGTTCAGTGGCAGGGCATTGGCTCACTTAATTCAAGGTACCAGTTTCGATTCCAATGTCCAGGTGTCATTTTACAACTAATTTAAATTAATTTAAATGTTCTCCCTTCCATACGGACAATGGCGTGACTACAATAATTTGAATAATAATATTTTGTACCGCGTCTTACTACCTGTTCGGGTTATACGCTTAAATACTAATTACACTAATGGGCTAGGACTTGGGAAGGTTGAATATAGAGGAAGTGAAAGCGCATTTTGCATGGAGGAAGATTGGAAAACCATTTCGGAAAAACCACCCTCAGCTCACCTGAGCGCGAGTCGAACCTCGATCTCCCCGTCCTCGGCAGTCTGGCTCAACATGAAACTAGTGCGTTAGCTAACTACGTCACTGAGGTGGGTAATAATTTGAAGTCTGTGTGTTGATATTCATTGATATTTAGTAAGACTTACAATTATGTGAACTATTTTGGGATACCATAACCCGTTTTTATGTCCAACACCTTATCTCAGTCGGAAGAGAGTCTGCCCTCTGAGTCAAAGGTCCCCGGATTCAATCCCATACAAAATGTTATCATTGATAAAATATGGGTTTACCCTTTTTTGCATTGATAAACTAAAGGCTGGGGGACTGGATGTTATGCCTGTCCTAGTCTTAAGTTAGATTATAAGGCATATGAAGCTACTACAGACCTAGCAATCCGGTAGTGGAAAATGTATGGCTTGAATAAAAAGTGACCCAGGCTACCGGCTGGAAACAGTAATGGATTCAAAATAAATACCGTATTACCTAGAGATAATAGAATATAAATTCCTTATTCTTCTTTGCAACAGCTGTGCGTAACTATTTAGTAAAATTATAATTGCATAAATATACAAATTTAATCATCGAAAATTATTACAAATATGAATACATAATTGCCAATTAAGTAAGGTTAAAACCAAATTGATTAATAATTATACTATTTAATGGATCATATCTAAATTGGGTTTTGATTTCAATCTATTTCGTAAAGAATTTAATATACGTACTAGTGCAAATGTATTAAGTAATAATCTAAGTAAATTATATCATCCATAAATTTTAGATCTTTATGAATCCTACAATATTAATAAATAATAATAAATAAATAATGTTAAGTGTTTGCAATTGATTACACACATTTCAGTTTTAAGTGTAGTACGTTTACTTACACTATATCACAAATATATTCATTGCCCAAGCAGCAATAGATTAGAATTTTTTTTTTAATGAAGAGAAAAAGTTGACAGATATTCAAGAAATTTTGAGGTCATCATGTGAAGAAAATTAAACTCTGTGTTTTAACTGGAGCAATATTTGATTTATTTTGGCCAAATAAATGTTTTGCCATCAAAAATGCCAAAAACACCAGTTTTTCCTCGCTCCCCCTCCATCCCACCTTAATGATGACCCTCAGAACGTATTCCATTCCTAGATGGACTGGTGTGTTGTCTACTATTAACTGTGGTATGTTCTGATTCCATGCTCCAAGATGTCAAGGTGTGAAGTACCGCGCGCCTAGCTCCAATGCAACCTGTTGTACATGCATGCTTGCAGGGTGGCCTGGTAGTCTATGGGTAAGGTGTCGGACTTCTGTGCTGGGGGTCCGGGGTTCGATCCTCAGTCCTGGCACAGATTTATCTTATTGCCAAACCCTTCCTTCAACTCTGACAAGACGTGTATTAATCACAACTTGTGAATGTGTGGAATGCCAGGCCTCCACCGTGGTTCGGATCCCACGTTAAGCTGTAGGTTCTCCATTTCATCTCACAATCCCCCAACCATTGCACACTAGCGTAAGTGCGTACAACCCGAACGGGTAGTAAGAGGTGGTGCTAATAATAATGCATGCTTGCACAGCTTTGCTCTCCCGGCGCTGTACGCCGAAACTTTGGACACAATTTAATGGTATTACCATAGTTTGCTGGATGTGTTTAGGGATTTTGTATTAATTTTGGTTCAAACAAAATATATATGCAGTTTGGGTTGAGTTTCTGAACCCCTTGTATAGGTTTGTTTTAGCACTGCGTCCCTCTACCCATTTTTGGATTACACGCATATCTATTAATTACGCTAATATATCAGGGATGAGTTAGGTAAATGAGAGGAAGTGCAACTTTATTAGGGTTTAGAAATGAAGAGTAAAACACACAATAAATAGTATTTAGGAAAACACCTTTATAGCACCCTGCCATGACTGTAAATTCTAACTCAATTCACTGCCAACCTAGTATATTATGACTAAGCCGTCTTGGACCGTGTATAACGTATATGTTGAGATTAAAATCCTAAAATTGATGTTTCCTAATTATTAAGTGTTATATAGAGTCTTTAAGTACTTTGATCAAAGAGTAAATATAGGATTGTGCATTGGGAAAGCGCCAGAATTGTTGAATGTTGTTGTCTACCTAAGTGGTCTTAGGGAAAGTGCTCGCCTCAGGACCCGAGGTTCGTAGGTTCAAATCCATCTGGGATAAAAGATTTTCTTGAGCGATCAAAATCCGTAGCACAACTTCCTTCGGAAGGGAAGTGAAGCCATCAATCCCATGTCGTTGGGGCATGGTAAAGAATCCTGAAAGATATGTGAGAATACCTTTCCTGACAAAATTGGTAGAACCTTTCACTATCGCTCATATAATTATTTGTTTGCCACCGCGTCAGGCTATACGCTTATATAATAATCACACTAATGGGTTAGGGATTAGGAAGGTTTAATGTAGATGAAGTGCACCCGCATTTCGTGGTTGAGAGTAGAAAACCACCCTCACTGCACCCGACCGGGATTAAACGCCTATCTCCCCGCCTTAAGTAGTCTATTCTAACAAGAGAGTTGCGCTTTAGACCAGTGGCCACCGAAGCAGATACTCATAGAAATTATCGTGTACTGATATAATAGGTCGTTCAGAAAGTGCACGCTAAATACCCTAAATAAATAAAGTAAATAAAAAATGTTAACATGTTGTGCTTTAAGAAATCATAATATTTCGTTGTTTACTTTAATAATTTAAAGCTAACCCATCATAAATTAATGTAGCTTTCAACACTTAAGTCAAAATTAGGTTAAGTTAATTAAGGGTAGTTTATAATATTATATTCATTATTTGACTAGTAATTATAAGCGTAGGGGTCATGAACTGTTTAAAGTCTTTAAAATACACTTACTTCGTAACTTGGTAATTTTGAAACGTCCATTCTAAAGAATGATGAATTATTTTGCCGGTTTTGCAATTTGATTCCATCATGTAAATCAGAATTCCTTTTAACATTTATTCTTATTATTTTGTCAGTTATAAATTTGTCCAGACAGAGACAAGGAACTGGGTCTATTATCTTAACATATGTAACTATCCAGGCACATTAGTTAATATTGGCGGTTCCGGACAACTGGCCGCCGCCAACCGGTGCGGCCAACTGGGTGCTGGCAAGACTGGGCGCCAAAACAACTGGACTCCAGTGTAAAACAGTTTTTTACGTAAATATTCATTTTGGAGTTTCTTAAAAAAAATCATAACAGAGGAATCTTAATTTGTTTGTATTTATAAAGTTAGCGCAGCCTTAAAAATTTGTGTTTTAATTGTAAAAAAAAAATAGGTTATGTTAGGTTAGGTATTTTTCATGTTTTTTATGTCTTTAATTTTTAACTTTCAAATATCAAGTAGTCTAACTTTATAAATACAAACAAATTAAGGTTCCTATCGTTTGATTTTTTTTAAAACAACTCCAAAAATTAATGACCCAGTCTTACCAGCACCCAGTTGTCCTAGATCAAATATTGGTACCTCATTGTCCCGTTAACTCTAACGTGCTAGGTTTATTCTCTGTTTGATCACATTATGTAAATATATATATTTTTAATTGTTTTATGGTCTAAGGCTATCTGAGTAAACTGTAATTTATGGTCAGACCTGAAAAATGAGGTTAAATCTGTGCTCCCTCTCACTAACTTTCAGATAAGTGTTCACTGAGATAATTCTTCAACCTAAGGTTTTCATGATAGGTGAATTATGTTCTCTACATGAAGACAAGATAAAAGCAGAATATTTACAAAAAACTTAACAAACATCGTTAGTGCATTAGTGTTTGTTACGAAGGTAAAAATATCAACATTTCTGTTTACAAACGATCTCTATTAAAATAAAATTGTAGTGATTTACAAATTAATGATGCTAAAAGCAAAATATTGGTTATATAGAATAATTTATACCCTAAACTATTATAAGCTATCCCTTATTAAATATATAAGTATAATATTCCCCTGCTAACTGAAATTAAAAGTTATTGCTCATTAAATATCTTACTATGCTCTCCATATTGAAACTATAAGTTATTGCTTATTAAATAATTACTATGCTCTCCATACTGAAACTATAAGTTATTGCTTATTAAATAATCTTACTATGTTCTCCATACTGAAACTATAAGTTATAGCTTATTAAATATCTTACTATACTATCCCTCCATATTTAAATTATAACGTTATTACTTATTAAATATCTTACTAAATCTCCCCTGTATTTGAGCTATAAGTAAATGCTTATTAATATCTTACTTTATCATCCCTAATTATTTATCAATTATAAGCTATATTTTATTAATTATTTTAAACCTCTTTATTTTTAGTACACTTATACCTCTCCATATGCTTTCCAGGTTATACGCATTTAATACTATTATTCTGTATCCTCAAACTAGTAAGTTGTCCCTTCTTAAATTATTTTCTATACTTCCTTTCTGTATTATTAAATTGTAGAAGCTATCATCATCTATTAAATCGATTTCCTTTTCTAGAGGAAAATATTTTTTTTACGGTGAAAGGGGAATAATAAATCTCTCACTCTAAGCCAACACGAAAGTGATTGAAACATGTTTGACAAGGTCACCCATCTGGATTTTGAACGATTAATAATTGGAGTTGACAATTTGTTCATCGCGCTTTCATCTTAATTTATACTCAAAGTAAACAAAGAAAGGGCTAAAGAAAAGTTCGTGTAACATAGATCACAAACCCACTCAAAAACATGTTTTAGTTAAATTGACAATACCTAAATTTCCTAGATACATTTTTTAGCCATCAAATAAAAAACTCCCATTTATTTAGATTTTCTAAATAATTTTTAAAATATCATGAATGTAAATATAAAACTAAATTAGGAAACCCAAATAAGAACAACCATCAAACTTTCAATGTCGGACTAGTTTATCCAGTTTTTATCTATGAAATAATCGATTTTTCATTCGCACAACATAGTTCAGGTTTTTTAAATGATATTTGATTATTTTTTATTTATTTTTTAGGGAAGTATTTGCATTCTCGTGATAAACTTTTTTCTAAGATAATTATTATTGGTAAATTTTCTTTTAAAATGTTATTGCTGTAAGAATTTGTATCAACTTATTTATTGAAGTAACTATTTATTTACCAACCAATCAATAACTTTTTAATAAACATCGTATTTTTCTTTCTGATACAGATACTTTATTGTAATCGTTAAATTCTTTGACTTTGTAATTATGATGGATAAACTACTTAATTTTGTTCCCCATGAACTAAATAAAACATGAGAATAGTACCCTGCTCTACGTCTTACTACCCGTCCAGGATATCCACATATTTACACTAATGTGGTAGAGATAAGGAAGGTAGAATAGTACCCTGCTCTACGTCTTACTACCCGTCCAGGATATCCACATATTTACACTAATGTGGTAGAGATGAGGAAGGTAGAATAGTACCCTGCTCTACGTCTTACTACCCATCCGGAATATCCACATATTTACACTAATGAGGAAGGTAGAATAGTACCGTGCTCCACGTCTTACTACCCGTCCAGGATATCCACATATTTACACTAATGCGGTAGAGATGAGGAAGGTAGAATAGTACCGTGCTCCACGTATTACTACCCGTCCATGATATCCACATATTTACACTAATGAGGTAGATATGAGGAAGGTAGAATAGTACCGTGCTCCACGTATTACTACCCGTCCAGGATATCCACATATTTACACTAATGGGTTAGGGGTGAGTAATGTATAGTCTAGAGAAAATTCACATGCCTTAATTTGATGAAGAGTGAAAATCCATTTAGAAAATCCACCCTCAGTACACGCGATCAAGATTCGAACCTCGATCTCCTCGTCATTGGCAGTTTAGTCTACTGCGAGAGTGGCGCGTTAAACTTCACGGCCACCGAAGCGGGCGACAGACTAGCTAATCCCTTAGCCCTCATGCCCCTCAATCTGTATTTTGGGGGGGAATTTTGTATTATGTTGAACACTGATGTTACCCAATGTTCATAAAATACTAATTGTTACTATTTTTATTATTCTTTTCAGTGTTTTTTTTTCTATGAAAGGTTTCTAGGAGCATGTGATTTATTGTTCATTCATTTCTATATTTACATTTATCTGTTAATAATTAATCATAAGAGGAACGGGAAAAAGATATTCAGGTAAATTATCTCATTACTACACCCAATATCATTTCTGGGGGAACTGCAGATCTTGTGGAGAAAGAAAAACTTTATCTTCGCTCTCTCTCATTTAACTGTTGCCAAATCTCCTCGCTGTCAGTTATGTCTGAAGGTGGTTTGTTGGATTAAGAAAGAGCTACTGGCAACCTCGACTGAGCAGCGTTGCGAAACTTGTGTTATATTTGACAGACGATTGACCACACAAAAACTAGAAAATGGCATCGTTGTTTCCCTATAGTAACCATGCAGTTCCCTTAGCGACCATATATCTAGTGTATACAAAAGTGTAAAAATATTTATAATATAATATAGTATATATATTTTATAAAATATGAATGAATGAGAATAAGTTTATATCACCCAATTTATATGTATTTATATCTGTACCATAATGGTATTCCAATGAAATTGTTTAAAATAGAAATATTAAATTTAGATCCGGGCGTTTCCACCTTAGAATAATCCAATAAGATTTTTTAAATGTAAAATAGAATGTATCCAACACTATACATTATTATATTTTTAATCGCTCACTTCTACAAATAAATTAATGCTTTTTTAATTTAATGACAAACTAAAATATTGCCAACAATCTTTCTAACGTTTTTTCCATAAAGGTTTATATGTACACTAAATTTAAGTTGTCTATTTTGGTCAAATTAAAAGTTACATTTGGCTCTCCTCATCCATTTCGCCTAGACAAAATACGACCAAACAAATATGATTTTAATAACAATTTGTGTCCAATTTTTTTTTACATAAACTTGAATCTAGGTAAATCTTCATTCACATGAAATCAAACAAATATTTATGCTGAAATAATATTTTACAAAAATAAATTATTATTATTTATTATTATTTAGCACCACGTCTTACTACCCGTTCGGGTTATACGCTTAAGTACTAATTACACTAATGGGTTAGGAGTTTGTAATGTTGAATTTATAGGAAGTGAACCCGCATTTGCGTGGAGGGAGAATGTAAGCTCATTTAGGAAAACCTACCTACAGTTCACCCGACCGAGATTCGAAATTCGATCTCCCCGTCCTCAGCAGTTTAGTTCAACACGAGACTAGCGCGTTAGCCAACTACGCTACCGATGCGGGTTTAAAAAATTAAAATAAGATTAAAATTAAAATAAGATTGAATTTTGGACCTATTGTTTTTGTGCATGGGAGTACAACTAAAACAAAGTTAAGCTCTTTATATATTTTTTAGTTAGCATATAACGTTGATGGATCAGTGAGCTAGTAAGTAAAGATCGTAGTTGTAGAATTTAGATAAATGATTTACCGAAAAGTTTTTAGCTACATCCAAAAATTAATCGACCACGTGGTCATTAAAGTTGGTTGAAAATATTTATATTTATTATAAATCTGACACCTTAACTTGGTCGGTAGCTTGTCTGTCTTCTGAGCTTGGGTTCCCGGGTTTGATTGCCGGCATGGCCGAAAAATTTATCTTTGGTGAAATGTGGGTTTAACCTGGCCCAGTGATGAATTAACGGCCGGGGACTGGATGTTGTGTTAGTATTAAGTTAGATTATAAGGCATATGAAGCTACGACAGGCCTAGCAAGCTGATAGTGTAAAATATATGACTTGAATAAAAACTGACCTAGGACACAGGCTGGAAACAGTAATGGATGTAAAATAATAATTACAATGAATAATTTATGTTTAAATGAAATGAGTTGCAATTATTTATAACTGTACTCACTGTTTACCTTGTAAGCCTACCTTGACCAATTATAGTGTGGCCATATCTTATAATCTGCACCATAATGTATCGCGTCAAAATAATCATGTTACTTTTCAGCTTAAATGGAGTGAACATATTCATTGTAAAATGATTTGTTACAAATATTATTTTTAATATTCTCATCCAACCCATCAACCTAGGCCTGTGGTCCTTGATAAACCTTCCATCACATTTTATGTTCAAACTAAGTGTAAAATATAAATCATTTGATAGTTCAATATCTTCATTTTGACACCAAGCGCGATTACTTTTATATTTGAATGCTATTAATATATTAATAACGCCAACGTTATGATGCTATTTTAATGACGCCATAGCTCTAAATGTTCAAGGGTGTAAGATTTGCACCATTAATTTATTTTTAACTGAGCATTATTTTATATATAATTCAATAAAATTTGTCAAATATATTGATACTGATCTAAGATATTTTAAAAAAAACTTTTACTATATCTACTTGAAAGTTTAATTATATATATTTTTTTTATTCATTGGTTATTATATTGTGCTTGAATATTTAACATTTAAAGGAATAGGTTGCACATGTTATGTAAATATAATTTTTTCAAGAGCATATTAATTTAAAATTCTTTATCAAAATAATACCTAGTCTATGGTGTTATGGTATTAGGACTCAAAAGATCATTACCGCACTTATTAAAGTAAATCAAATTAGCTATATCTTGAAATAGTTCTATCCAGACCACCTCATTACACCCTATCTCTCTCTTAAGCTAGTTCTATCCAGTCCACCTCACTATACAATATCTCTTTTAGGTTCATTCTGACGCTATCCGGTTTTTATATTTAATATGTGTTTTAATTCCACTAAACACTACGTGTTGTAATGTTATTCGGAAAAAACGTTTTTATTTTCCGCGAAAATTTAATTTAAAAGCTGAATCTTTGAAATTGTTTACATAAATATTTTCAAGTAATGCCTTTAATTTTTACTTGTCACATACAGAAGATCGTTTGAAACTATTTTTCTGAACGTAAGCTAGAAGTTTTTAATCAATAGTATTATATATTAGTTTTGCATGGAAGAGAGGAAGAGAAACAAAAAATGAACACCGTAGTAAAAGTAATCTCCTGGCTCTATTTACTAGAGAAGCAAAAAAAAAAAAAAGGGGGGCGGTGGGGTTGAGGGTGTTTGAATGAAGAAACGTGTGACTACATTTTTAATTAAAATTTGTCCGAAATCGACAAGCGGTCGGATCGCTGTAGCGTCGCCGCGTAGAATGTTATCACCGCGAGATCCTGGGCACGAATAATGTCCAGTTCATTATTTCCTGTAGCGGGGGGGGTTCTACTTTTCTCGGCTGGTCTACATCGGTTCTAATCAGTACGGTTTGGACTATTATCTGAGATGGGTGCTGGTATAACGTTTATGATATGTTATTATATTGGAAATAAATATTATAATAAGTAGTTAAAAATTATCCATTAAAATAAAATAAAAAATCCAAGTGAAGAATAAATCCATCAAATTTTAGTGGTCAGATAAAGAAAAAATTAAGGTGTTTTTTTTAAAAATTGTAATTTATTTCTTTTATTATTATTAAAAATTGTCACCTTTTTTTCAAAAATAAAATACCATGAGATTAGCTCATCTTGGCAGAGTGTCTTTTTTTCACCACGTTCAGGCTATACGCATAGATCAATTGAGCTAGTTGAATAAGGATTATTAAGGTAGAGTTTTAGATTAAATGTATGCGCATATGCGTGAAGGGAGAGAGGTAAACCATTTATGAAATAACACCCTCGGTACAGTCTACCGGGATTCGAATCCCAACCTCCCAATCACCAGCTATCCCCTCCAAGACTGTAGTGACGTGTTAAACCATTCGACCGCCGATAAAGATTAAAAAGAGTTTATACTATAAAATTTAAAATAAAAAAAAAATACTGAGAGAATAATAAATATGCCATATTTTCGTGGTCACATAAAGACAAAAAGCTATTGGTGATTTTTTAAAATACAGTTTTATTGTTATTTTTACTATTAAAAGCTGACACAATAGCTAGGTATAAAAATATATTAAGAAATTATTTAATCCTTGCTGACTGTTTTCATATTTAAAATCCAAACTTAATTTACATCTTAAGATAATGTTGCATTTGGAGCATCGTGCTTTAATGGAATAGAAACTTGGACTTTTAGTAAGATGGGAAAAAAAATTACTTGGAGAGCTTTCAAATTTGTTGCTTGAGAAGACTTGAGGAAAGGTTGAGGGAAAGAGGACCTTAGAAAGGAGGAGGATTCAAATATTATAATAATTTGAGGCGGATATCAGGGCGAATTGTTGGTCTAAGTTCACTGACAAAAGGTATGTCGTAAGACAGAACACCTAATAAGAAGAAGAAGGAACCAAAATTAAACATGTCTCCTTTAAATAATTATAATCAAATTTTCTTAGCACTGTGTCTTACTACCCACTCAGGTTACACGCCTATGTACTATGTCCATTAATGCGTTATGGATTAAAAAGGTTGAATTTAGAGGAAGTTTACCCACAATTGCGTGGCAGTAGAGTGGAAAACCATTTAGTAAAAACCCCCCTCAGACCGCCCGACAGGAACCGAACCCCGATTTCCACGTCTTTGGCATTCTAGTCTATTGCGAGACTAAGCGTTTGACCCGATTGGGAAATAACTTGAGGTGATTTTTTTTTAAATACAAAAGATGTGCCTTTAACCATGCGGCCACCGAAGCGGGTGTATGTATATATTCTAATTGATGAGGCAACAGTGAGTAAAAACTATTCAAAGTATGTCCTACTTACAATGGTATTCCGGAGATAAAAGATTACTCTGCGTTACCAAATAATGTGGAAATCTGAAAAGAAAGCCTTGTATTTCTTCAGGAGGATATTTGGTCCTGTATTTATATTATTTGTGATTGCTATATTTCGTGTATCATGTATTGCCACATTATGAAGAAAGTACTATCTTATGCTGCCTTACGTTGATACTAAAATGAGTTAATAAAGGTTCTCAAGGTATATAGAAACAATTTAAACAATTCATTGTTCCTAGGTCATGTAGAAATTATAATAATATTTTCTGTATTTTAAAAGTATTTATAAACTACCATAAACATGTAATATTGATGGCCTAGTGTGTACTGACACTATATTTAATATTAATTGAAATACATTTAACCTCTTAATACAATATGTAAAAAAAATAAACTACAAAGTTCATCATGTGTTCCCATTGGGTTTAGGAATTTCAAAAAATGTTCGTAGTTTCTGAGGAATGTATAGATTATAATTGATAGCTACAAAGATTGTGTAGGGTGTGATAGCTATGTTGAATCTAGATTGTGTATTGTGTAGTAGCTCTGTTGAATATAGATTGTGTAATGTGTAATATCTATGTTGAATCTAGATTGTGTATTGTGTAGTAGCTATGTTGAATCTAGATTGTGTATTGTGTAGTAGCTATGTTGAATCTAGATTGCGTAGTGTGTAATAGCACTGTATAATATAGATTGTGTAGTGTGTAATGGCTATGTTGAATCTAGATTGTGTAATATATAATAGCTATATTGAATCTATATTGTCTCTAATGTGTAATAGCTATGTTGAATCTAGATTGTGTAGTATGTAATAGCTATGTTGGATCTAGATTGTGTAATGTGTAAGAGCTATCTTGAATTTAACTTGTATAATGTGCAGTAGCTATGTTGAACCTAGATGGTGTAATGTGTAAGAGCTATGTTGCTCTAGATTGTGTAATGTGTAATAGCTATGTTGAAACTAGATTGTGTAATTATTAGTAGCTATGTTGAATCTAGATTGTGTAATGTGTAATAGCTATGTTGAATCTAACATTTGGAACTATTTTGTTAGTTTGGGGTATTTAACGCGTACTTTATTAACCCACTAACTATAATACTTTGCCGTTGACAGGAAGATCGGGTTTTTAATCCCTCTCTGGTCTACTGAGGTTGATTTTTCCTAAATGGTTTACCATTCTCCTTCCACACAAATGCTGGTAAATTGCCTCTAAAATGCCTCATCCTTGCCACAATAAATTAGTTATCATAAATGCGTATAACCTGAACAGGTAGTAGAATGCAGTGATAAAAATATACTATTATAGAATACGACCTACAAACTATTTTATTTCTAGCAGAGACATAAAGCTCGGACCCTATTATTCAGGTAATTAATATGAAAGGTGAATAACCAATTTATCTAATGATAAGTTTTTTGGCCATATCGGTAGTTGAACCCTGGACAAATTGTTAGTCAAGCAGATAAGTTAACGGTGGAAATAACGTGTCAAAATAATTATTTTATTAAATTTTCTTAAGTCCGTCAGATCTCACCAAATAATGGAGGGAAAACGACAGATTTTTCTTTGTTATTTAATACACCCGCTATGAGTACAAACAGTACTTTGTTAATATAAGTAAAAAGAGTTTAAAGAAAAATTGGTTCTTATTAATATAATCCTATATATTAATTATTTACTAGAGAAAATAAACACTCGATCAAATGAAGGAAAACAAAAACCAGAATTAAATTGTCGTTAGAGCATATTTAATTATTTTAATGGAAAAAAAGTTTAGTAGATTTAAAAAATTATATCGGCTAAAAGCTTTGTAAGTTGACTAAAACGGCAGATGCTGCTCACTTTAAAGGAATCTCGCATAAAGTTAGCATTAAAATGGGGTGTGAGAAATATTGAAAATCTCATTAATTCAGACGGCAGAGGTTTAAGACACATTATTTAATGAAGACATACCAAGGGTATCTCTATGACCAATAGTCTCATCCACAAAAGGAATTAATGCCATATACTAATAACTATGGTGGTTTTAATTGATGAAGTAATGTTTTTCTGTAAGTTACGGCCAGTTATATGATACCTAAGTTATTATCAACCAAAAACCATTAACCTAAACCTAAAACGAAATAAAGAATAATTGCACATTTTACGGTGACCTGTTGGTCTAAGGGTAAGGTGTCAGACTTCTGTGCTGGGGGTCCGGGGTTCAATCCTCGGTCTGGCATAGATTTATTGATTTCCAAACCCTTCCTTCACCTCTGACAAGATGTGTATTGATCACAACTTGTGAATGTGAGGAATGCCAGGCCTCCACCGTGGTTCGGATTCCACGTTAAACTGTAGGTCCTCCATTTCATCTCACAATCACCCTACCATTACACATTAGCGTAAGTGCGTATAACCGAACGGGTAGTAAGACGCGGTGCTAATAATAATAATAATAATAAGAATAATTGCACATTTCTATTTAAGATAAAAAGCTAATGTGCACAGGGGAACAGCTCACTCAATTTCCTTCTTATCAAGAAACTTGGGTAATGTGTAGCTGTAATGAAAGCGCTCAAGGAGGCGATGAAATAATGGTACGGGAGATCTACCACAGAGGGAACGAGCAGGGAGGGAAACACGAATAAAAGAGGGTCGAAAGAAAGAGTGAACAGCGAGTCGGGCCCAGACTTATTGTGTTCCGACTTCACACATAACAGATTCTCTCTCGACCACTTGGTAGGCTTTGCTTTTTTTTTTTTTTTTTTTTTTTTTTTGCTTTTATTCTCTCGGTATTTTTCACAATGGAAATAATGAGAGTTTTGAGATAGATTTTTTTTTTCCCCTACATTTTTAATAAATAATTTATGTACCGTACCATAAATACATGTTTAAACCCAAAACCTTTTCATTTTTACCTTAGATTGTTTCAGAGAGTTGTTAACGAACCTAGCCATTAAAACTTATTATTATTATTATTATTTTGTGTTCTGTCTTACGACAGGTCCATTCCTTTTTGTCAGTGAACCTAGACCACCAATGCGCCATGTCCTCTGCCTCCTCAGTCAGCTCTCAGAATTTTCTTCTTTCCTTCATTTCATCTAAGAGGTATATTTGAATCCTCCTCCTTCCTAAGCTCCTCTTTTCCTCAACCTTTCCTTCTATGATGTCGTGCAGAAAACCGTTCCTACTAAGGATGTATCCAATCCAGTTTGCTTTGTACCGAAGAATCACATTAAAATGGTTCTTTTCTCACCCACTCTTGTTAGGACTTGTTCATTTGTCGTCTGTCTGTCCACCTGAGCTCCCAAGTCTTCTCCAGCACCACATTTTTAAGGCTCTCCAAGTATTTCTTTTCCATATTTCTGAGAGTCCAAGTTTCTGCTCCATACAACGCGATGCTCCAAATGTATTATTTTAATTAGATAAGAAAAATAAAACCATTTAAAATAATTTTGTTATATTTCTGCGCTGAATTCATAAAGAGTTTTTAAAAGAGATAATCTTACATTTCATCCAATAATTACATAAAAAAGTACACCAAATATATTTAGTAAAAAAGGGCACTATTAATAATAATCCTTTGAAACAAGAATGCTGGACGATATATTTAAAGGTAACTAATCAATAGCCCACCCTCTAAACCGAGCACACATAAATAATGCTTAAAAAACCGATAATCCAGATAATCGTAAAATAAATTTAAAAAATTTAAAGTGAGCTTTTTTATACTAAAGATACTAAAATCAGGTTTATTGGTTATTTTCATATAAAACATAAAATATACAAATATGTGTTACTATATATTATTCAAGTATTAAAATAGATTTCTAGAAGGTAGAAGGGAATGATATAATTTCAAACAACATAGGCCTATTTAAATCTGATTTTTAAAGGTTGAAAAATAATTAATATCAAACCATTTTACCATAAATAGAGGAAAAGTATTCAATAATTTATGTAATGACGCTAAGTGATTAGTTTTAGTTACAGACTCTACATGGGTGAATAAATATAAATAATAATTTTGTTTGTGTGTTGTTTTTTTTTTTGCCCAAATATTTGCAACAAGATCAATCTTGTGGTCTGCTCTGCTGGCATAATTTCTAAAAATTGTACCTACAATATGTAAATGGAAAAGCTCTAGTAGGCTTATTAAATAAGTTAATTTATTTTTAAATTTGAACTATACAATGTTTTAATTGCGTGATTTATTTTTTGTTGGAAATAATTTTGTAGTTTTATTGAATAAACTTTAGATGATAAAAATGTAAAATATATTTTTTTCAAAAGTTGTCTATATGAATTTTTTTAACACGAATACAAGAATTCAGTTGGGACGTGTTACATTCCTGTCTATGGAAGAAAATGCTTGGGCGTACTTTATAAAACACTTACTTTTACAAACACACACTTGCAAGTTAACTTTAAATTAAAAGTCGTAAGCAAGAGCAAAATTAACATTATAATTATTATTACGAAGCGTTCTATCTTACGACAGGCTCATTCCTTTTGTCAGTTAACTTAGACCGCCAAAGCATCCTGTCCTGTGCTTCCTCCGTCAGCTCCCAGGATATTCTTCTTTCCTTCAAGTCATCCAATATTTGAATCCTTCTTCTTTACTTTACTTTTACTTTACAAAGTAGTTTTGTTTTTAATTTTATTTTTTGTGTTAATCCCATTGAGAGTTTATAATACACTAGTTTTTTTGGGCATGTCTAAGACAGGGTGGTTATAATAGTAACCAACCTTGAAAAACCTAACCTCCAATTGATAAGGGCATGTAGGGTTGGGCTTTGTTTGTATGTTAAAAAGAAAAAGCATATTTCTGTCAGTTATTACGTTTGAGTTAATAAAGTTAGAGTGAACTAAATTTATTATATTTTAATTAAATAAGTAAAAGAGAATAAAATAAAAAATTAAAATCTGGCTCCATTAGGTTCTGCCCCATAGTATATAATTATAGGTATTCAAAGTTTCAGATTTCGAGGTCATCTAGGGGCTTCTGAAGGGTGTGGAAAGACAGACACAGACACACATTAGAAAAATATATTTAATAGATATTTAAAAAGTCTGTAATTACTAACTTTAATTTCAAAACATATATTTTTTTAAATATGTTGATTAATAAATCTAATTAATGAAAATGTAGAAAGGCATTATTAACATATTGCAAATTATTTTCGCAAACACTTATTATTATTTGTTTTTTAAGATCAAAAAAATGTATCATAGGTGTTAGTCCTTTAAAATTAATTTCATAAAATTGTTTCCATAGCTTTGATGTAACAACAATATTAGTGTCTGATTATTTATTCAAAGTCACAACTAATATTTTATAGTTTCTAAATAAAATGCTAGTTCTAATTTTGTATAAATAATGAATTAAAATAATGTGTCTAAAAGAAGGATTATGTAGAGAGCGTAAATAAGTTAACTGCTGCACATATTTATGGCACAAATGGATACAAAATTTATGTTGTATATTTTAAAGCCAAATGATTATTCTGATGTCATTCAGAACAATTTATTTCCTTGAGAAACACACAGTTAATTTCGATATTTTTTTTAAAATAGCACAACTGATGGAAGGAAAATGAATGATATTAGAGAATATATTAGGGTTATTTTCATCAACTTATGGGCATACTGTTTACCAAGCTTAGGTCATAAACATGCTGTGTAGTCTTATGGTAAATAAATCAAATCATGAATATAAACGTGGGTAAGATATACGTTAAGACGTAGCGTTGCGTAACATCCTTATGATAACAAATGATGAAAAGGACCATCATTCTCTGAGAGAGCCCGCCACTGTAGATACTAGCGGCAGCGCATTACGGAGCCCTGACACAGTGTCCCTTACGTAATGTTAATGTCTGTGAAATGCTCATTTTCATCTCCCGGTCTAACACTGACTTGCAGATAACGAGGCTCCCCATGAGCTCATATTAGCATCAGTCTGCTACGCTCGGATGGTGTCCCCATAACCCTTCTACCAGAGTTACTTTGCAGCCTGTCTCAAACAACGGCATTGATTTCTTACTTAATTACTCTTGAGTTATGGCATTTGTTTCTTACTTAATTACTCTTGAGTTATTAGGAACTCAAACGTTCATTGCCAAGATTACAAGAGCACGCAACCTACTCCTAGCTTGGTCTAGTTCTATCCAATCCACCTCATTACACCTTATCCCTATGTTGAGCTAGTTCTATCCAGTCCACCTCATTACGCCCTATCCCTATCTTGAGCTTGTTGTATCCAGTCCACCTCATTACACCCTATCTCTATCTTGAGATAGTTCTATCCAGTCCACCTCATTACACCCTATCCCTATCTTGAGCTAGTTATATCCAGCTCACCTAATTACACCCTATCCCTATCTTGATATAGTTATATCCAGTCCACCTCATTACAACCTATCCTTATCCTAAGCTAGTTCTATCCAGTCCCCTCATTACACCATATCCCTATCGAGAGATATTTATATCCAGTCCACCTCATTACACTCTATCTCTATCTTGAGCTAGTTATATCCAGTCCACCTCATTATACCCTATTTATTTCAGGTACATTCTGATGCTATCCTCACATCTGCGTCTAAGTCTTCCCACTGGTTTCTTCCCATTAGGTTTGCCAATAATTACCTTGAACGCGGTTTTAGTTTCGTCCATTCGCGATTAATGTCCTTTCCACCATAACCTGCGAGATTTTACTACACTAATAATGTCTGATGGTGAGGAAATGTATTGTAACTCGTCATGATGTAACCTTATCCACTCTCCATTATCTTCATCCCGCAACAGCATTGATTTCTAATGGATAAGGGTGTGTAGTTAGATGAAGTAGAAGTACATGGGTGATACTAGATCTGATTTTCAGACCATATACTTTTACTTCATAAATCTTTATTTCTGTCGTGCTATTTTATATTCTCAATTTGCTGTGTGTTTTACAAGGAGTTAAATGTTCTACAAGCAATATACCTACTATTGTATAACCCGGTAACCTTCACTCAGACATGTTAGACCAGCAAAAATGTGACTATTTGCGTACAGCCTGAACAGATAGTATTACGTGGTGATAAAAAAAAAGCTATTTCTTTCCTCAAGTTGTGAAATATCATGACCAAATTAAAACTTAAAAATAATTTAGTTCAGATGTAGTGAACTTATATACAAGGATGGGGAAGTGTGGTGAAATTTAGAAAGAATGGATTAATTACGGAGTTATGGGTTTTTAAGCTATATGCACAGTTTCTTGCCTACCCTACAAGGGAATGGCGTGATCAGGTATGTATGTATGTATGTATGTATGTATGTATGTATGTATGCATGCATGTATTCATGTATGTATGTATGTATGCATGTATGTATGTATGTATGTATGCATGTATGTATGTATGTATGCATGTATGTATGTATGTATGTATGTATGTATGTATTGTATGTATGTATGTATGTATGTATTATGTATGTATGTATGTATGTATGTATGTATGTATGTATGTATGTATGTATGTATGTATGTATGTATGTATGTATGTATGCATGTATGTATGTATGCATGTATGCATGCATGTATTCATGTATGTATGTATGTATGTATGTATTATGTATGTATGTATGTATGTATGTATGTATGTATGTATGTTTATGTATGTATGTATGTATGTATGTATGTATGTATGTATGTATGTATGTATGTATGTATTGGGTTCACGGAATAAACGTCAAGCTCATTTAGTCCGGTTTTCTGGTGATGAGGTCAAGTCTCGAATACCATCCGGGTGTACCAAAAACGTTTTTACCCCGAAATAGTTGAAATTACTTTTTAAACTATAAATGTGTATCAAGGCGTATTTTGTCACGGAGGATTTTAAACAACAGAAACTAGAAATCTAATTATTAGAATTGTGTCCAACAAGGGCATATAACTCTTTTTAATGCCAAGCTTGTTTTAAATTTGCCTTAGTTCTAGTTGAAATATTTAAAATATTAGCAATTAATTTGAAAATTTCAAGTATCCAGTTTTGTGTCTATTTGAAAATTAAGTCAACTTAAATAACTATATATTAAGGATTTATGTTAGGCCTACTTTCTGGGTACCAAATTTGACCTTATTTTTAAGTTATGGACTAGATATCAAAAGATATTTTAATATTAGAAGTGAAAAATTTGCTCATGTAAAATATATTCATGGTTTAATTTTTTTACCTTCACTATTTAAATATATATAGTTTTGAAAACCTAAGGAATATTAAAACTACTTATGGTTTTTAATACTCAATAACTATAATATAATGTCAAACATTGATAAAAATCTCTAAATGTTTCTGAATAAACATCTAACAACGTATTTCAATCATGTTTATAAACATAAGATTTGAAATAAAATTTAGTTTTATTTAATAAATAATTTTGACAAATATAAATAATGCAATTTTTTGATATAGCAAACATGGGGGATAATTTAATTATCATAATAACATGACTTTTTAAATGTTATTTATGATTATAAAAATTATTTTGAATAGAGTTCTTGGAGCTAAGTTTTTCAAGTGCTATATAATATCTAATTATACTTGTTATAAGAATAGTAATAGATTTTGATTAATCAGAGGACACTGATTAGATATCAGTTTAGCCTCCACAGTCTAAAGAAAATATAAAAGTATTTAATATTTAAATATTATGTAATTTATATATAATTTAAAAAGTTTGTACACATGTTATATTATTTATGTTGAAACCATATTTTTAGAACTCTACAAATTACGATTATGTGTTAGATACCTAAAGAAAAACAACAATTAAGTTGGTTACAATGTAATATGAAGATTTATAATTTAAAATATAATGGCATATAACAGTTTATTGTATAGAGAACGTAATTAATTCTGAGCCACGAATTGTCGGGAAGGAGATTATGGGCTTTAAGTAGCTTCTAAAGCCTTGCATGGCAACTCCTTTACGTTTAAGAAATACTAATTTATGTTAATTATGAAATAAAACAATAAAAAAATAAACTTAAATAAATAATAATTATTTTTAAACGTAACACTAATATATATTATTTTTAATTATATTGAATACCATTGAGACATTATCAATCTAGTAAACGTACACATATGAATCTATATGAAATGAAGATTGTTTAAAGTGTGATAGAATGTAACATAGCTGCGTCTTGCTTAATTAACGATCAAAGATGCTAGCTAACCATGCAAGCAATTTTCCAATTTAATTATAAGAGTAAATTTTATTAAATGGGAAAATCATATGTTATCCTTACGTTTTCTAAAACAAACTATTGTTTACAGTACATTCAGAAAACCTGAGGCAGTATATCTCAAACAAACTGTCACGTACAGAGATCACGAGTTATAAATCCCTCCACTGATACATTTTTTAAAGTATTGTAAACATGACGTTTTTAAATAATAAATATTAAGTATTCTTACGTAATTGTAACAGTACCATATTAATTATATTAATAACAGAATTATCACAAATTATTACAAATCTAAAAGCATTCACGACAACCCATTCCAGTAAAATTAATCATAAAATTACATTAAAATTGATCCTCAATGTTAGATATATGGAGGGAGGCGTCAGAATCATCTTGTCTGGTTAGAAGATGGATGTGATTCATCTCCTGGTCAAGTGTACTGAGGCGGTTTTCCTTAAATACGCTGCCACTTTCCCTCCACAAGATTTCAAGTATACTTCATCTCAATTATATTATCTGCTTTATACCTACTCGATTGGTGTAAGTATGCCGATAGCCTGGACGGGTAGTAAGACGTGGGGGGAAAAAACAGAAGCTCATTTTGGAATTTCAAATAAAAATAGAGAAATGATGGTTACAGAATATTTTTTATTTTTTTATAGACAAATCGAATAAAAAATACCTATCTTTTTTAATTGATTTACTCTATATAAACAAGCATTTAAAATCACGTAATCTAGTAGTTAAATAGATGAAATTAAAATAACGTTAATCAAAGGAAACGTTACCTTCCATCCGACGCACAAGAAGGCTCAGAAGAAGTACCAGACGCCACTTCGGCGACGCTCTCACCATCGTATCCCGACGCTGCCACCACATGCTGCAGCCAGCTACTGACGCCCGTCGCTGAACGTCCTCTCTACTCTGAGGATGCAAAGGGGGGGTAGTGATTCGGGACGTAGGAGCGACCGGTCGCAACTGACGCTTGCTCCCTCTCACCGGCCGGGCGTCTTCTCCCCCGACACAGACGCCACCAAGCGTCGTCCTTTTCCGGCCCTCTCCGACCTCCCTCGGCGTTTGTTTCCTTTCCTCCCAGAGCAGGTTTTGCCCTCTCCTCCGCCTTGACTTGATAGTGGAGTGAAAACTTGCTCTCTACTCTATTACATCAGAAGAGTTGGGGGTTCTTGAGGTGGGGAAAGGGGGGGAGGGAGCGGGGTAGAATAAGAATTTAGAGCTTACTCAGATTACAACGGGAGAGTAGATTCAAGATCTTGGGCCTTTTGTGGCGAAGTGATAATGTTCCGTAAAGTCGTGGCAGTGTTAGTTAGTGATAATAACAAGAGGAATCGAGATCTAATTAGTTAAGCGGAATTATTCTAGTTATCTACAATAAAATAATATATTTGGAAATTAATAAATAGGTTACCATACTGGAGGTAGCACAGTTTCCTCTTGGCTTGTGATAGATGTGTGGGTTTGTATCCCAGGTGGGTGTAGCGAGTGTTTTATCTTTAGTTGTTTATTTACATATCCCAACGCAAATACAGTTAGCTATCCTCTAAAATTATAGCTTCCTCATCCCTACACACTTAGTGAAAATAAGTTGAAGTTCTGTATAGGAATTAAGTTGTGGAGTAAGCCACTGATCTACATTTCTTATCCTTACCCCAATACTTTAATTATGTGGATAATACAGAAATGGATCATGGGACCATTCTATCTTCCTCATCCCTAACACATTAGTATAAATATGTGAATAGTTCTGACGGGTAGTAAGACGTGGAGCACGGTACTATTCTACCTTCCTCATATACATTTTCATATACGTTCTGAAAGCTGGTATGGTAAAACCTTTTATAATATCAATCACACAATCCAAGTTCCAACACATACCTAGACACGATAGACCTAAATATACTATAATATGGCTAAATCATTATAATTTTCAGTGTTTAAATAAATATGAAAATACAATTGTTATTATTATTTTTATTACTATGCAAATGTTGAAATTATTTACTCGATAAATAAAATTCCCGACTAAAATGTTGATACCGATACTTACTGCTATCGATACTTTTCTTTCAATACTAATGCGGTATCGATATTTTTCTTCCGATACTTTTAATGAGTACAATATCGATACTTTGATTTCGATACCATATCCCTAGTTATAGGTCCCCACTCTAATTAACTCTCCAGTGTATAGCCTCCAGCCATGTTCCCCCACTCTACCTACCTCTCCATTGTCTAGCCTCCAGCCCTGTTCCCCCACTCTACTTACCTCTCCATTGTCTAGCCTCCAGCCATGTTCCCCCACTCTACCTACCTCTCCATTGTCTAGCCTCCAGCCCTGTTCCTCCACTCTACCTACCTCTCCATTGTCTAGCCTCCAGCCATGTTCCCCCACTCTACCTACCTCTCCATTGTCTAGCCTCCAGCCCTGTTCCTCCACTCTACCTACCTCTCCATTGTCTAGCCTCCAGCCCTGTTCCTCCACTCTACCTACCTCTCCATTGTCTAGCCTCCAGCCCTGTTCCTCCACTCTACCTACCTCTCCATTGTCTAGCCTCCAGCCCTGTTCCCCCACTCTACTTACCTCTCCATTGTCTAGCCTCCAGCCATGTTCCCCCACTCTACCTACCTCTCCATTGTCTAGCCTCCAGCCATGTTCCCCCACTCTACCTACCTCTCCATTGTCTAGCCTCCAGCCCTGTTCCCCCACTCTACCTACCTCTCCATTGTCTAGCCTCCAGCCCTGTTCCTCCACTCTACCTACCTCTCCATTGTCTAGCCTCCAGCCCTGTTCCTCCACTCTACCTATCTCTCCATTGTCTAGCCTCCAGCCATGTTCCCCCACTCTACCTACCTCTCCATTGTCTAGCCTCCAGCCCTGTTCCTCCACTCTACCTACCTCTCCATTATCTAGCCTCCAGCCCTGTTCCCCCACTCTACTTACCTCTCCATTGTCTAGCCTCCAGCCATGTTCCCCACTCTACCTACCTCTCCATTGTCTAGCCTCCAGCCCTGTTCCTCCACTCTACCTACCTCTCCATTGTCTAGCCTCCAGCCCTGTTTCTCCACTCTACCTACCTCTCCATTGTCTAGCCTCCAGCCCTGTTCCCCCACTCTACTTACCTCTCCATTGTCTAGCCTCCAGCCATGTTCCCCCACTCTACCTACCTCTCCATTGTCTAGCCTCCAGCCCTGTTCCTCCACTCTACCTACCTCTCCATTGTCTAGCCTCCAGCCCTGTTCCTCCACTCTACCTATCTCTCCATTGTCTAGCCTCCAGCCATGTTCCCCCACTCTACCTACCTCTCCATTGTCTAGCCTCCAGCCCTGTTCCTCCACTCTACCTACCTCTCCATTATCTAGCCTCCAGCCCTGTTCCCCCACTCTACTTACCTCTCCATTGTCTAGCCTCCAGCCATGTTCCCCACTCTACCTACCTCTCCATTGTCTAGCCTCCAGCCCTGTTCCTCCACTCTACCTACCTCTCCATTGTCTAGCCTCCAGCCCTGTTCCTCCACTTTACCTACCTCACACCCAAGACCTACAGTCAGTTATAAGCGTACCCTTCTGTCAAAAACAAGTCTACTAACAAAATAAAGGTTTCTCTCTAAAAACATATGAACATATGAATATTTTACCTTCAGATAACAAGAAGCTTAAGTGACCAAGTCACCAGGGTTTGATTAATTAGACTTAAGTTAGGTTTAAGAGTTCTACTGGTTCCACACCCTCATACTCACTATCACCATCACCTAATCTCATTGGGACATGGAAAGAGCCTCCACGGAAAGGATGTACGATTAGTACATTCGGGCGTCCCCTGGACAACGGTACATTAGTACTGGCTAATTGTTACACAAACTTAGCTACTAATGATGTAGCCTAGACGCGCAATATATATATATATATATATATATATATGAATTGCTGTATGAAATATTTATCAAATAAGTAATCTTTGTACCAGCTTAACCATTGCAATATGTTCATACTCCATGAAGTAATTATCTTTTTTTTTTTTTGGAAGATATATATATTTATATATATAAAACAGTAAAACAGTGGCTAATATTATTCAAAACATTTTTCTGGTAGTTATACTTGTGTTTTTCAGATATTATACCTAATAATTGAATACTCTATTAATTTAAAGTAAAAACATAGCCATGTTGTTTTACTTCAAGGCAAACAGATGTTTATGTGCTATTTTAATGTTCATATTGATACTCCATTATGAAACATTATATATTTTGTTTTTCTTTGTCAGTCCGAGCGGAAATGTATTGATGAAAACTAATTCTTATCCGAATTGACCTCATTTTTCATTGTATTTCTTTCTTTCAGAAATAAGTGTTTATTTAAAAATGTCATGTAATAATATACAAAATAAATAACATTTCCTTTTAAACTTAATTAATGGAAGTTTTTACTCTATCAATTTATAAAACACTTATTCTAATTAAAAAGAAATGTTTGTACTTTTATATTTAGTGAAGGCCCAGTTAACATATAAAATATATGCTAAGAATTATTTTGTCGCTTATAAATCAATCACCAATCAAATAAGCGTACAACCATCTCCGTAAGCTTGGCTATTTGTGTTCTATACTTTCTAGATTTTTTTTTTATTCTGAAACTATAAATATAAAAGAAAACATGAATAAATATTTTAAATATATTTATTTAAAAAAATTATATTTGTAAATACTATGGGAAGGATGATTTTATACACTATAAAAAACTATATTCTAATTAATATAATGTAGATGTTTTTAATGTCCCTTTAATAAAAGTTGTTTTGATAAAAATATTTATTACATATTAATATAGTTAAATAATGTATATTATGAATTTATTTTACTAAATATTTACATTTTCTACTTATTTGTTCGCGTGTTTACCGGGTTTTACTACCCAGACTTCCGGGTTTTAGGAATATGTTCAATGATAGAGAAAGAAGAGAAAGTTACAATTTAGGGGAAATGTATACTCATTTACTAACATAGGGGAGCGGGTGGGAGTTAAAATCATTTAGGAACAAATATCTCATAACATCCAAGCAGGTTTTAAACCCCGACCTCCTTTTCACCGACATACTAGACTATATGAGATCGTTGTTAGCACCGCGTCTTACTACCCGTTCGGGTTATACGCACTTACGCTAATGTATAATGATAGGGTGATTGTGAGATGAAATGGAGGACCTACAGTTTAACGTGGAATCCGAACCACGGTGGAGGCCTGGAATTCCTCACATTCACAGGTTGTGATTAATACACGTATTGTCAGAGGTGAAGGAAGGGTTTGGCAATCAGATAAATCTGTGCCGGGACCAAGGATTGAACCCCAGACACCCAGCACAGAGGTCTGACACCTTACCCTAGACCGCCAGGCCACCCATATGAGATTGTTGCCTTGAATCGTAGGCTGATATATACGGGCATCATGTTTGTTATATAATAATTATATTAAGCAAATGTAAAAAAAAACTATATATTTTTAATTACTTACATATTAAAAAATAAATGGATTATTTTCAAAGTATTTTTGTTTATATTTAATTAAAATTATAATTTAAAATGGGTTCACTCAACTCTAGTCACGTAGAGCAATACTCTCTAGCTTAGGGCCATCAACATTTTTCTACTAGTTGCTTTGTCCAATATCTTCGTAGAATCGTCATTCCAATCCGCTCATCTTCATTTAAAAATAATTATCCCTGAAATCCTATCCTATTTCTCCTCCGAATCGAACTAAAAAGCTTGTAATTTTCAAAATGGCATTCTAGACACACACATTTGTTCAGTTTTAAATATCCTTCTTGAAAAGAACTTTGTTTAGAGAGCAGAGGAGAAATAGAACCCGGTAGCCAATCATCCTTTGTTATCTAATAGCCCACCAATCGGAAACTTTCTAGAAGCAATCCCTCCCAACCCAAACCTCTTGATTCACTTCGTTTCAGCTCTTCCCTTTAACAAAGAAAGTTGGGTCCAGCTGGAATTTCTCAATGTTTGTTCAATATTACGGTTTTCTCTTTGAGTCGCAACCTGATGTAAGCCTAGTAAGTATACGGCAACCAACTTTCCTGTTAGATCAATATGAGTTCCTCTTTAAACACATTGCTGTGTGAGACGTAACGTTTGTTATTAATACTAATATTATTAGAAAAATAAGTACATCAAAACTAAATTATTATTTGTCCCATAATATGGGTTTATCTCCCGAAGAAAATGCCTGTACATTTCCTCTTAACTACTGTATTCATAATTACTCCCTTAGAAGTGTTCAATAACAATCCTACAGTAAAATAAAATAAGTAAAAATAAATAATTTATTACTTTCAATTAAATTCAATTGTGTTTTTTTCATCAAAACATAAAATGCTCAGTAGTTTGTTATTCATGCAAGAAATAATATTAATAATATTCTTTAGACAGGATGTTTATTTACCGCTTGGATTTATTAAGAACTGAACAAATAAGCCTGTTTGCTTTCTCTCAGTTAATGAGTAAGGAGAGAAAAAAAAAGAAAGTTTAGATAATTTGTAAGTTATTTTCATCAAAGTTCTCAAATATTTGTTTTGATCAACTTAATTAAGTTATAACAAGATAAACATTTAATTCCGAGGTAGTTGAAACCACCATTTTCCTGCAATGAAATACAATTAAATTGTACCTAATCAACTATCTTTGTATAAATAGTCTTATTTAAATATAGATATTTATTGAACTTAAATAGGAGAAGTTTAAATTTTTTTATTGTATCATGATTAGATTGATTACTATTTTTCTCTTTATAATTGACCTAATGTTTCATATTAAGATTAAATAATGATGAGCTACATACCCTGCACTCACCACAAGTCATTGTTGGGATAGTCAAGTTTCGTATATTACGGTAGGCAGAGCATACAGCGCGAATGGGGGATTCTAGAACCTTGTTCAGGGTACTGTCTGGCAAACACAATGGGAAGAGGTCATTGGGAAGACCTAGACGCAGATGGGAAGATAAGATTAGAATGGACCTGAAAGAGATAGGGTGTAATGAGGTAGACTGGATATAACTAGCTCAAGATAGGGATAGGGTGTAATGAGGGAGACTGGATATAACTAGCTCAAGATAGGGATAGGGTGTAATGAGGTGGACTGGATAAAACTAGCTCAAGATAGGGATATGGTGTAATCAGGTGGACTGGATAGAACTAGCTCAAGATAGGAATAGGCTGTGATGAGGTGGACTGGATAGAACTAGTTCAAGATAGGGATATGGTGTAATCAGGTGGACTGGATAGAACTAGCTCAAGATAGGGATAGGCTGTGATGAGGTGGACTGGATAGAACTAGTTCAAGATAGGAATAGGATGTAATCAGGTGGACTTGATAGAACTAACTCAAGATAGGGATAGGCTGTGATGAGGTGGACTGGATAGAACTAGCTCAAGATAGGAATAGGATGTAATCAGGTGGACTTGATAGAACTAGCTCAAGATAGGGATAGGCTGTGATGAGGTGGACTGGATAGAACTAGCTCAAGATAGGGATAGGGTGTAATCAGGTGGACTTGATAGAACTAGCTCAAGATAGGAATAGGCTGTGATGAGGTGGACTGGATAGAACTAGTTCAAGATAGGGATATGGTGTAATCAGGTGGACTGGATAGAACTAGCTCAAGATAGGAATAGGCTGTGATGAGGTGGACTGGATAGAACTAGTTCAAGATAGGGATATGGTGTAATCAGGTGGACTGGATAGAACTAGCTCAAGATAGGGATAGGCTGTGATGAGGTGGACTGGATAGAACTAGTTCAAGATAGGAATAGGATGTAATCAGGTGGACTTGATAGAACTAGCTCAAGATAGGGATAGGCTGTGATGAGGTGGACTGGATAGAACTAGCTCAAGATAGGAATAGGATGTAATCAGGTGGACTTGATAGAACTAGCTCAAGATAGGGATAGGCTGTGATGAGGTGGACTGGATAGAACTAGCTCAAGATAGGGATAGGGTGTAATCAGGTGGACTTGATAGAACTAGCTCAAGATAGGGATAGGCTGTGATGAGGTGGACTGGATAGAACTAGCTCAAGATAGGAATAGGATGTAATCAGGTGGACTTGATAGAACTAGCTCAAGATAGGATAGATTGTACTAAGGTGGACTGGGTAGAACTAGCTCAAGATAGGGATAGATTGTATTAAGGTGGACTGGATAGAACTAGCTCAAGATAGGGATAGGTTGTACTAAGGTGGACTGGGTAGAACTAGCTCAAGATAGGGATAGGTTGTACTAAGGTGGACTGGATAGAACTAACTCAAGATAGGGATAGGTTGTACTAAGGTGGACTGGATAGAACTAGCTCAAGATAGTAGATGAACTGTTTGTGCGACAATCAACTTTTGAGTTCCAAATGCCATAGAGTAACTAAATGTAACTATATGTGGATAGCCCATGAATGTAGCTAGCCATAGACCGTTATTAGCGGTACAAAAAAAGTGTGATAATTTTAAGCGACGAATTCATATTTAATATTAAAATATACTTAACTAGCAAACAAAATCAGGATGTATGTTTTTAAGGCTTTCGCGGCCATTGTTTTAATTAAAACTAATGTTTTCTTGCGTGAGTCACGTTGAATAAAATATATTCCAACGTTTCGGCAGTAGCTAAAACATCCATCACCTGATATGAAATATGAAACCAAACTTTTTGATAAATATCTGATTAAAGCACTTACTAGACAAATCAACTAAAAGAACTTTGGTAGTTTGAATTAAATAGCGTCCCTAAAATATAGTTTATCGGCATTTTTTTTATATAATTACTACATTCAAAATCGAGGCTTATTTACGATTTGTTTTAAGAAATAATGTTTGGGATGGCAACTTAAAGGAAAATTCACTTGCACCATTTTGGAGAGGAGATTGAAAATACACAATGATAAATCATTTGAGAACCTAGCCAAGATTCAAACCACAAACCCCAGTAAATTTCAGTATAATCTAGGAAGAACCTACGCCCCAGTCCATGTGACCACTGTTCCATATTTATACTGTCCATATAATTAAAATATAAATATATTATGAAGTTGTAACCATTAGATCTATACAAGGTTAACAATATTTTTTTTAAATAATATGATTTATTTATAAATAATATTATTAGCACCGGTGACCGCATGTTCTAAGACGTCACTCTTGCAGTAGACTAGACTACCGAAGACGGGAGATTGAGGTTCTAATATCGGTCGGGTGTACTGTGGGTGGTTTTTCCAAAATGGTTTTCCACTCTACCTCAACGCAGATGTGAGTACACTTCCTCTAAATGTAATCTTCCAAATCTCTTAATTCACTAGCATAATTAGTACATAATCGTTTAAACAAAACAGGTAGTATGACAAGGTGCTAAATATTTACCGTATTTTGAAAATGTTACTAAAATATCAACTTTCAGAAAACTAATTTTCACACTTTACATAAATCTGTATGTTTTCAAAGAGTCGGCATTATTCAATTCTTGTTTACAATGTTAATGATGTATGTTAATCAACAAGGTACATACAAACTAAAGCTAATTATTCTCTTTCCAATGAATGCCATAGTTGCGGAACAGAACGCATACTTTCAACTTATTGATTAAATGAATCTAAATGATTTTGTGTTTACGATCTAAACAACAGATGAAAAACTGATTTAGGCTGAATCGATTGATGCAATTTCAAATTTGAATAATTTGAGCCTTTGATTAGA
Organism: Timema podura; assembly: GCA_033556935.1. Classification (NCBI taxonomy): domain Eukaryota; kingdom Metazoa; phylum Arthropoda; class Insecta; order Phasmatodea; family Timematidae; genus Timema; species Timema podura. The sequence continues at coordinate 113,801,969 of JAVRXN010000010.1, forward strand.
AAACGTAAGGATTCTATCGGACTATGGCACCTTTATCTTTGCTGATAAGAAACTCACAGAAAGTTGGGAAGCACGTATCAGAATAATGTCATATTTTGCTTACTTGAACAAAACATTAAATTAAACTAGTACTCGGGTGAAAAATCGATTAAGTAAATAAGGCTGGTTACACATCAACGAGTCCCGAGTCGAATCTCATGGAGTCGAGTCCAATCTGACTCTAGAGTCAAGGACTTTCACACTAGTGAGTCATTGAGTCCACTAGTTTGATCAAAGAGCTCGTAAAAGATGGATGCAGTCCTAGCGGTTTCTATAAATACAATTGTATGGAGGTGCCGGCGTGGACGCCTATAAAGACGTCGCTTAGTGTGGATTTACCCACTTAGTGTGAAACAATGCACCTTTGGTAGTTTTTCACATTTGTTTCCAAATAGTGGAAACTGTATTTCTATCCCGATATTCGGGATGGAACGGGTTATAAATCGAAGGATTCTCTTGAACGAAAACAATGAGGTGTTCAGTGTCCAATGTCCTTGAAAAGCATGTGGAAATAATAAACTTGACTCGGCTGATTGACGAAATCTGTAATCTGCCGCATCATGGACTCTTGACTCGCCTGGACTCGGTTAGACTCGGGGTGACTCGACTCGCCGGTGTGAAAGTTATTGGTCCTCCATCTTGCTATCAAATACAATATGTACTTGTCTCAATCAGTGAGTCAGACTCGAACTCGGGACTCGTTGGTGTGAAATCAGCCTCATTAACTTAAGTGTGTGTATGATTGTTTTAGAAGTACTGAATTAAATTTAGGAATACTATCTAATGTATTTACATTTTAAAACATTTAAAATTAATTTATAAGAATTTTAATCAATTAAATTAACTTAAATTTCCACATTTAATTAAGCCAAAGAAGTAGGGATGAGGAGGGAATTAAAAAAAAAACAGTTTTGATGTGGCAAGAAGGGAAAATGATTAAGGAAAACAAATCTTAATTACATATAACAGAAATATGAATCGTGACCTCCTAGATTAAACTAAACTGGCTTTACATTTTTCTTTCAGCACCACTTCATGCTACCCGTTCGGTTTATACGCCTATGTACTAATAACGCTAATGTGTTGGAGACTAGGAAGGCTGAATTTAGAGGAAGTTTGCGTGGATTTTCGTGGATGAAGAGTGAAAAACCATTTATTAAAAAAAACACCCTCATTACACCCTACTGGAATTCGAAAACCCCAATCCAACCCTTATCGGCAATCCAGTCTATTTTGAGAGTGACGTCTTAGACCATGCGGCCAGCGAAGTGGATCTTTACATTTAGTCGATGTGCCCACCAATTTTGGTATAAAGTCATACTGCAAATACTTGAATAATAAGACCTACTTTTTACCCAAGAAATTGGGCACATTTAATGATGTACACTTTCTTTACCATGAAAGGTAACAGTCATACCTTGACATATTACACTATGGCCCTATATTATAAGCTAAGCCATATTGGAATCTTGTAAGCTAAGCTTGCTACTATACAGGATAAACCTAAGGTACAATTCAATTATTTTCGTTGCTAGAGACTTATCAAGGTCAGGCCAAGGTCAGGTCAAGGCCAGGTCAAGGTCAGGCAAAGGTTTGCCCAAGGTCAGGTCAAGCCCAGGCCAGTTCAAGGTTAGGTAAAGGTCATGACAAGGTTTAGGTCAGATCAAGGTCAGGTAAGGTCAAGGTCATGTAAAGGTAATATAAGGTCAAGGTTAAGTTAAAGGTCAGGTCAAGGTCAGGCCAAGAGCTGACTAGCAAAGTTACTATATCAACTTTAACGTATTCATATTTTATGCCATGTTATATTAAGCTACCACATAATTATGATAGACATAGCCAGAATTTGGAGGAGGGGGGAGGAAGAGGGGCAGTGGTCTTCCCATATTTATAGGACAGCAAAAAATTTTTTTAAATGAGTCTCAAAAAGGATATTTGAAGTTAATCCTTTTCTGTTGACAGTTATTTCCAAACTCTTGATTTTACTGGAATGGAATACCCCCAGTACCAGTCTCTCCCTGGTTAAATGTTAGCCCCCCTTCCCCAGTCAAAATGCTGAAACTCCGCCTATGATTATAGAATATATCGATACCTATGAAATGACACTAATACTATTATAAAAAGTTATTAAATTTGGATAGAAGAAAAGCTTGTACTTTATTAAAGGCCCTATCAGATAAAAATAAAAAAATAACTGTGGTTAAGTTCAGTTACTCTAGGAATTTATGGAATATAGTAGAAGCATGTTGAATTTCAAGACAAATGCAGACCAAATCTATTTCAATATCGTTTCACACCCTGTAGTTTTGGATGTTTTTGTAAGGCGAAGCTCGTAGCGCCCAAATCACTACCACTGAGACTAGCTGTCATTCAATCTGTTGGGTGGAAAGAATTCACACATACAAAAAAAAAAAAAAACTTCAACCCTTCACCGTAGCCACCCGGAACCTACATAGAGAGAAAATCCAATCCAATACCGACTTGAGGTTTTCGTCGGCGTTAAATGTAGGAACCTAAACCACCAAAGGCGGAACAATAACACAAATTGAAGTCCATTGTTAGGAACTCTTTCCACAAATCCTCCACATACTGTGAAACGTGATTACCAAACAAACGAGATACTTTCTATTGTTGGTCCGAAGGAAAATCAAGGACTAAAATATATTAAATTCCTCATTCATTAAAAGTGCAATCAATGTTACTCCTTCCTTAGTTCACGAAAAAAAAAAATCTGAAGAATGTCAATGCATTTGAAATGGGTAGTCACTAATCGAAAGAAACGTACTTTATTTTAGAAGTCTCTTATATGATTAGTTAAGAATAACAACACGGGCATTGGAATCGAGCCCCAATATCTTTGGCTTTTCTCGCCATAAGGTCCCGGGTTCAAATACCGTGTTCAGATTGCTTATTTAACATTTAATTAAATTGGATTATAGCATCAGAAAAATCATCACGTATCATCTTGGAATACGTATTAATTTAAATAGCGCGTGTTTCTTAGAAGCTCTACGTCTTACTACTCATCCAGGATATCCACATATTTACACTAATGAGGTAGAGATGAGGAAGGTATAATAGTACCGTGCTCCACGTCTTACTACCCGTCCGTGCATTCCATATATTTACACTAATGAGGTAGAGATGAGGAAGGTATAATAGTACCGTGCTCCACGTCTTACTACCCGTCCGGGATATCCACATATTTACACTAATGTGGTAGAGATGAGGAAGGTATAATAGTACCATGCTCCACGTCTTACTACCCGTCCGGGATATCCACATATTTACACTAATGGGGTAGAGATGAGGAAGGTAGAATAGTACCGTGCTCGACGTCTTACTACCCGTCCGGGATATCCACATATTTACACTAATGTGGTAGAGATGAGGAAGGTAGAATAGTACCGTGCTACACGTCTTATTACCCGTCCGGGATATCCACATATTTACACTAATGAGGTAGAGATGAGGAAGGTAGAATAGTACCGTGCTCGACGTCTTATTACCCGTCCGGGATATCCACATATTTACACTAATGTGGTAGAGATGAGGAAGGTAGAATAGTACCGTGCTCGACGTCTTACTACCCGTCCGGGCTATCCACATATTTACACTAATGTGGTAGAGATGAGGAAGGTAGAATAGTACCATGCTACACGTCTTACTACCCGTCCGGGATATCCACATATTTACACTAATGTGGTAGAGATGAGGAAGGTAGAATAGTACCGTGCTACACGTCTTATTACCCGTCCGGGATATCCACATATTTACACTAATGTGGTAGAGATGAGGAAGGTAGAATAGTACCGTGCTCGACGTCTTACTGCCCTCTGGGTTATTTAAGTATTTACAATCATGGGATTGTGGTAAGGCAGTTTGAAATTACAATTTATAAAGCAACACCTCAACAACACAGCCTGATAAAATTCGAAGACAATATGAGAGGGACGCCTTTGTATGCATGCTCACCGGTGCTTGTCTGATTCTAATTTTGATAATAAGTTTCGTAAATTATTTTCCCATTAATCAATTAGTTATGAACTTATGGAATATAGTAAAATAATTCTGCGTTTCAAGAAAAATGCAGACCATATCTATTTCAAAATTGTTTCAAAGCCTGTACTTTCAAATGTTTGTACAAGTCGGTTGCCTATTAAAATTAGGGGAACCAAGTTTGATTCCCGACATGACCAAAGAATTAATCATGTATGTAATTTGGGTTTCCTCTTTCACAGTGATGAATTAATGGCTGGGTGCTGGGTGTTGTGTTTGTTCTAGATTTAATTTAGTTAAGTGGTGTGCTGATCTACTTTGTCAGTTCAGAAAAGTGCACGTTAAATGACCAAAATAAAATAGAGTAAAATAAAAATACCAAAATTTAAATTGATCTTAAATAAAATTAGTCTATTTAATTTGGCACTAGACTAAATTTTATTTTCTCATATTAATTTAATTATAATCGGAAAGAGTTTTTACCATGATATTATGATAGGTTTTGAAGCTGTACGTACCCCCGAACTAAATAAAATATTTGTTTTACAATATAATGTCTGTTCTCTTGTCTGTATGTTTGCTGTGACTGAGGTAGCCAAAGGGTTTTAATGGATTAAATTCTAATTTGATTATTAGTTGTTATATACGAGCATACCTCGAGGCATATTCGTAATGTTAATTCCAGCTGTAAAATTAAGGGAAGATTGCAAATGACTGTTTTTTTAAATATTAGAAATATTCTGAGAATAGCTCTAGATATTTGGTTTAGAAGGGTTGTTGATGGAAAGGGTTTTTGGTGGAAAATTACTATGTATATTTGTTATTTGCTTATAAAATCCTTTAAGATTATTTGGCCTTTTCATTTGGCGTGGAAATGCATAACCATGGGAACAAACAGTTATCTTCAAGAATTTTTAATATTTTTGCAATTTTCTTTTCGGAAACGGTTTGTTCAAGAAAAGAAGCATGTAGTTTAAGTTATAATTTTTATATGCACACCTCCACAATTTTAACAGAGATCAAATATCGATAATATTGACTTTTTCAATAGAAAACTGTCGGCTTCATTACTAAAAATAAGAAAATGTGACAATTAATAAACATCGATACATTATCTTAGAAGGGGTGTTGAAAATATTAACATAAACATTTCTCTCGTTCTCGAGAAAACTGATATTTCCAAACGCATGATTTTTCCGCAAGACCTGTCCGGTAGCCATCTACGGTTTCCGTGATCCATCTGTTCTTGTTGGCGCGGATGGATACTTTGGTCGGTTGTAAATCCACGCCACGCCTTTCAACCTCCCACCCACCATCCCACAAAATAGGTTTTAGACTTGCACTCGTCAGGGCCAAGGGCCTTAAGGGTAGTTTTCTAATAATCTATTCGTGAAAAATGTGTTCAAGCCAATGATATAATTTTTAAGAAAGTATGTACTATGTTATGGTAGTGTCTGACCTCATGGTCAAGATTTTACGGGTTCGATTCCTGCTTAGCATAGGAATGTTTCCTATGTTCACCATCAAGAGATTCAAGGATCTAACCTACTTGTTGCCAACGCAGACAAGATTAGACAATTTCCTTCGTCGACGTGATCATTGGTGTGGACAATATAGAGTCGATTGTTTGTAGTTGGTTTCGTTTTAGTATAGTTGTAGTCGAAAATACTCAACTCTGATTTATGTTTTAGCATGTCGAATGATTTCAATATTTCGGGTGCTTTAATAAATTTTATATGTGCTATATAATACTTTTTGAATGGATGGACACTCTTTTATTGGTTAATTTACTGCCAAAATATGCATTCAAATTATTATATATAATCACACATTTTAAAATTATGAAACATAAATCTTTGATAAACAATTTTATTAATATTAATAAAATGGACGGTTATTTGAAACATTTTATAGAAATATGACGTTAACTTGTTTCACATGATTTCGTAAATTCTGGACTTCCATGTGAAATCTCTCCAGCTTTTATTATACAAGAAATATTTCACTACCTTTGTTTACTCTTTCGTTTGGTTTAAACAATGGATACCACATCATACAAAGTAGGTTTTGGTGTTTTACAAAAGAGGGTGAGATATAAAAATTTACAGAAGCATCAAAGCATAAACACAGTTGCGAGTTCTGATTAAATAAATGATTCTATTTGTGTGCTTTGAATATCATCATTCAGTGATTTAAAGTACTTTGATTTTGCTTACTTGACAAAGATTATACAAAAAACGTATTAATTCTAATTATTAAATCGTTCTTTACAACTTGAATAGAACAAACATTACACTATGATTCTCTATATCTGTATTCTAATGCAATTTTTTTTAACTGGTGGCAAATTCCTGTCTTTTTTATTTTTTATTAAAGTGTTGTTAATTCTAATAAGTAGCACATTATTTATATGACCATTAGAATTTAATATATATAATGTTATGTTATGAAATTAAAAACAATTATTCAGCATTGAATTAAAAGCTTTATTTTAGCTTAAAGTAGTTAAGATATCCCAAAATAAACCAGCCAACAGAAGTATCACCGAGAGTCTTGGAGGATCAAAACATTTTTTTCGTTTTATAAAATTAACTCAATGGCTTTAAGGAACTCAGAGTTGCATGGCAGCCAGAACGTAAGTCATCATTTCAAAACTATCTTCAGACACCTCCATAAAATTCCTAACCTCATATCTAGCCTCATTCGAATCCATTTTCACATTATCTTTCCATGACGTCTTGGTATACCAAGCGATCTTGTATTTTCAGGTTTCCCAACTAACATTTTGTGTACAAGCCTGTCATCGCCCATACGCACAACACGACCACCCCACCTCAACCAGCACGTCTTATTATCCTTATAGCTCTATTAATAATAGTAACTATTACGTAGCCTGTACTATGATTACGTGTTCTAAAGGCAAAGCTTCACACAAGAAGTAGAATTTCGAATTTCAGCCAGCTGAACTGGTATGGTTTACCATATTTGAGTTATTAATCTGATTTTACATCCAATCTCCAAGCTAATGTGGGTACACTTCCTTTAAACTACTCTCATGATCTCTACCCTTTGGATTTAGATGAATTATATTCACTGTTTAAACTTCTATGAATTACGTAAATATAGTTATAAAAATAAATATAATATTAATTGATATTAACTATCCTCAAATTCTTGACTGACTATAAAAAACTTCTAGTTCAAGCAGAAGTCACTGTTATCACTTTTTTTTAATATAAAATAGGTGTTAAACATGTATTTTTCCTGACCCTCTCATTTATATAAATAATATATGCTATGTATATATAATATGTATGTATTAAATATCTAAATATACTTACGTTACACCTGCAAAGGATTAAGGATGGGTTATTAAATAATAAACCAAATTAGTTGTATAACTCATATAAATACTGCAGGAAAAAACATACGAACAAATCTCATATTATTTAAATGCCTTTGTAGCGGGCTAATTAGTCCAGCCCCGTACTACCTAAATCAACTACAGAAAATAATTTCTCGAAATAATATATATATGGATCTCTAATTATGTATACATATCTATAAATGTATAACTCCATTTGTTACATACCAAGCCTTGGAACATCGCTGAACAAGAACGGCTCCATCGGAAGAGTTAAACTACTCTCATGCTCCTTTCAACACTGCACTTGACTCTCCCGAGCTATCTAATCAACTGACCGGAGTTCGGCGTCGCCCGCCATCGCATGGGTTCTCTGGCTGGTGCCTACGTGCAGTTTTCGACGTCAAGGGGTGTCTTCCCCCCTCTTATTTCCCATGGTGCATCACGTTCAGCCACTATAAAACTCCACGGTTCACTGGGAACGGACACAGTAGCCAGTCAAATATTCTTCACGTTCGACGTATCTTCGTTCAGCCGAAACCTCATTACTCAGTGGTCATAAAGATGCTGTCAACGGACAGACCAGATAGACGGAAGTAACACGCCGTAATGTTTGAACTTTCAAATTAGTAGGGAGTAGGTGACTCAACTGCCAGTATTCAGATTTTAGGGATAGTTTCCACGCCTGTTGGGAGTGTCTGTCGCTCTTGTGGTTATCATATGTGTTATTAGGTTAGCCTTTTATTAATTACGACATGTTGTACATGCCATAAGTGATCTCTCACATCACATATTTTTCTGCTCGGTCCTTAAGACCAGCGGTTTTGTTAGGGGTGTGCCTCACTACTCACCTGCATGCCCATGTTTTAATCAGCAGTGCCTTCAGGCGGGAAAGGGGCTGTTTAGGTTGTTCCAGGCCTGATGGTTATACCTAGTTAGATATTGGTTAGCCTTTCTAAGGTAATCTGGGCGCCTCAAGCTTTATGGTTCACCTGTTTGCGGTGCTCAACTTGTGGGTCGTTTCTGCCCATCTGGCATGGCTCACGTTCTATATGTATTTAATTTAGTTGTTCACCTGTTTGCGGTGCTCAACTTGTGGGTCGTTTCTGCCATCAAGCATGGCTCACGTTCTATATGTTATTTAAATTTAGTTGTTCACCTGTTTGCGGTGCTCAACTTGTGGATCGTTTCTACCCTTATGGCCGGGCCCACATCTTATTTTGCTGTCAAGTCTGACACTTTTAAGGGCTGTCTGACGCCCTCTTCAATGATAACAGCCCTTAGATGGTTGTATTTCTCATGATTCCGGCCTAGACCAATTGGTTGCTCACCAGGCTATGCTAAGTTAAGGCCTAGAACCCTGAATTGGAACTTTACCTAGATATTTGACCGGTCTGTTTATAACCGGAACAAATTGGTAATTGTCTGAAACCGGTGTAACTTAGCTTAGTAGGATCAAGCTAGCTTCACTAACATATGTAGTCCTCATCTCTTAAAATAGGATTGTTTATGTGTTATGCTGAACAGGTTCTGCTTTGGCTCTGCTCGCGTATAATAGCTTGTAAGACGTTTGTTGCAATAAATTGACTATTGCTATTGTATTGTGTAGAAAGTCCATGTCTTCCAACACGGGGGGGGGGGGGAGGTCCCTATAATAACCTTACTTACCTTTAAGAGGGAGACTAGAATTATATTGCATAACCAGGGTTTTACCTGTTGTGCTAAGCCATTGGCGCTTCACGCCGAGTTCACTCTATGAGTATGTTTACATTTTTACTTGTAGTTGTGTCATTTATCTTGGCCATCACTATAGGCCAGTTTAGGAAATATTGGATAGTGCTCTGATATTACTCTATGTATTAACTTGTTTACTTGCTTCATTAAACTCATATGTCAACATGCATTTCTATCTTCTACTTTCAAGTGTTCTCCTATTATGTTTGATTTCCTTGTTCATGTAGTTGGCATCTTTAGTTTTAACTATAGCACCACTGCATTTTTTACAAATCTTATCTAAAATTAAATCCTTAAAATGCATTTCAAAAAAAAAAAAGGAAGCTCCACATAATGCCCAATTTGAAATGCGACAACAAAGTGAACTTAGCACGCGTTCAAAATAAAATAATAGACCTACCTATACAAATAATATTTTGACAATCATTCTTTAACATTATGAATCAAAGAACAAGAATGTATAGATAAATAACCAAGCCTTAAATAAATGAGGAATGTTTCCCCCTATGGCCTACCGTATATGATGATGAATAATAACACTTTTAAATACATTTTGGCTTCACCCTACGTTTGGGTGGTTTTATAGACTTTAAAGAATTATTTTTTTTAAGTTAAATATAATTTAAAAGAAAATAATGCAATATGACACGTAAACGTCAAAATACTTGTTTATCATTATTTTTAAAAAATCCGTAATAATGTGGAGATTTTAAGCTTATCTTTATAGGGTATTTACATTTGGGTTATCTGGGCGTGAAGTTTTAGACCAAACAATGACATCCTTTCATTTGGTTATGGCTGCAAAATGTCAGGGTCTGATGACAGTGGGATGATTTATACACCGCTGGTGACGCCCTTCCAAATTGTTGCTCGGACAATGCATCCACACATGTATCTTCCAACATGTGGGATCAGACCCAGATGGTTAGTCTCTCTCTCTCTCTCACTCTCCGTTAGGTTCGGGTGAGATATTGGGGACTGCAGTGGGCGGGTTGACTGACTTGTCCCTCGTGAGAAATTGAATCATGTCCAACAGTTCATACGCATTAAGGTGGGGTAGTAGGGAACGCGAGAAAAGTTAAGTGTTTTTCAATTTTTATAGCAAAACTTTTTTTTTTTCAAAATAAATCAAATATTGCTTCTATACAAACGTAGAGTTTTATGGTCTTCACATGTTTATTTTTAATTGCACGTGTGGGCTAAATCATTCGTAGCCCGTTAGTGGAAATATTAGTCAGTACTAATGTACCGTTTCCCAGGGAACTCCCGAATGTACTAATAGTACATCCTTTCCTTGGAGGCTCTTTCCATGTCCCTATGAGATGAGATGATGGTGATAGTGATTATGAGGGTGTGGAACTCGTGGAAACACTTAAACCTAACTTAAGCCTAATTAACAAAACCCTGGTGACCATTGGGATAGCTCCCCTTTCGGGAAAAAATACCCAAGGCACAGGCTAGGAATTGTACCCAAGACCCAGAGGCTCTTAGGCAGTTGCACTGATGATATAATCAGTAGTTTAATATATATCATAAGTACAGAGATTTCTATTTAAGGTTTTTTATTTCTGCAGTCTATATTACAAAAACCTTTTAGACCTACATAAAAAAAAAATTTGCTTCAAAAAAAAATTAGTTAAATTTTCTACATACAATAACCCCAAAAGTTATTGAATAGTAATCATCATCATCATCACGGCATTTGAACAGGAACATTCTTAACTACAATAGATAAAATGTCCTGTTCAAATTTGACGATGCATATGAAAAATATTAACTAAGTTTTAGGACTATTTTGTACAGAAATTTAGACAACATATATTACTGAAGCATTTTTTATTTATTTTGTCCAGAAATGTTGTATGTGTTTTACAATAAATAAAAGTTTAAAAAAATGCAAAAATATTTATCTAAACCTATATTTCTTTCCCTCCTACATGGTATGGAACGGGATGGGATTCAAGGTCAGGACTTAGAAATTTTTTTCAAATAATAAAATTATATATTTTAAATAATTTTAAAATAAAACATTGCTACAGTATATATAGTTGAAAGCGATAGGGTGTAATGAGATGGACTGTATAGAACTAGCTTAAATAGGAACAGGGTGTAGTGAGAACTAAATGGAACTAGCTCAAAAAGGATAGGGTGTAATGAGGTGGACTGAATGAACTAGCTCCAGATATGGATATGGTGTAATAAGTGACTGGATATAACTAGCTCAAGATATGGATAGCGTGTATTGAGGGACTGGATGAAACTAGTCAAGATATGGATAGCGTGTATTGAGGTGAACTGATGGAACTAGATCAAGATATGGATAATTGCAATAAGGGACTGGATAGACCATCTCAAGATATGGATAGATGTAATGAGGTGGACTGGATAGAACTAGCTCAAAATAGGGATAGGGTGTAATGAGGTGACTGTATAAAACTAGCTCAAGATAGAGAGGGTGTAATGAGTGGACTGTATAGAACTAGCTCAAGATAGAGATAGGTGGTGTATTTCGGTAGTTTTGGAGGAACTTTGAGTTTTTAATCCAGAGATGATTAATTAGATCTGTTTAGTTTAATTTCTCCATATATTAATCTTAGCCACTGTTGAATACTTTTCTTGGGCATCGCGGAGTACAATTTGAATTGTGTTTCCATTTGAAAAGGTTGTTAGGACATGTCACTTTGCGTACGACCAATATTCAAGAACTTTTTCGATTACTATCTGTATCAAATTAAATTGAATGTATGTGCTGAAGAAATATTTCATTTAGTTTGTTCACATAGGTATTATATTACAAAATAACCAAAATACTTAGCATAACACGTTTTCCCTTACACCCCACCATAAGAGATATACCTTTAATGCAGCTTTAAAGATATTAAGCTTACCTTTTATAGTGGCACTTTGGCGCAACTAATAAGATAAGGACATAGTGTAGTCCTTCAAGGTAAGACTGTTAGTTTTCAGGGTACGTGTTACTCTCAAATCGGTATCAAAATAAAACATCCCTCAACAAGACTCAGGTGATTTCTGATACGCCTATATAAAGATCACCCTCCCAGCATCGGAGTGTTGGCAAGACAAACATTACCATAATGACATCAGGGACTTCCCCAGACGGTGTACAATTCCCCTTTCAAATGTCCGGGATCTAGTGGCAACGAAGCTATGTCCTGTACAGCTGGTTGACTGTGGATCATTAGACCCCGTGACAAACTACTATACAAAGAGGTCTTGACAACATTGAAAATAGATCGATGAAACAGATTACTTTCGAGCATCAAACATCTACCAAACTCATAGTTTTTATGGAATTTCAGGTCGCGCTCTCAATAGTTACTTCAAAGAAGATCCAAAATATATATTATAGCTATTTTTTTTTAGCTTAGGTTTAAATATTTGTAAAAATTTTGTTGAAATTAAATCACCCTTTCATAAAATGTGTTATTGATACACGTTATGAAGTAGATTCTATCAATGTCAGGTGGTTTATATATTCAGAATATTACGATTTACCAAAGTGGCATGAGATTTTGTCCATAAATTTCAAAATTGGTACACGTTCACCTAGGTTTCAGCGTTTAAATTATTTTTTTATCAATAAAAGTGTAAAGATTAAAAGATATATCTATTAAATCTTTAATTTCTGCATTTTGTTATTTAAACTTCATAAGCACATATTAATCATGGCACCTCATAGTAATATAATTGTTTCTTTTTGGGGATCAATGTTTGGTATAGGGTGGAATAAATTTAATTATTATTTCGGCATGGCTCAGCATTGGATAGGATATGTAACTCAAATAAATAGGTAAACCTTTTATTTATTAGCAAGTATTAATTAAATACAATTAAATATAGAGCGATCTCATTTCTTTATATACTAACTATGGATTTATTTTAAAATGATAGCGATATTCTTTATTTCGTATCAAAGCTATAGCTATTGGTTTGTAATAATATACCAATTCAAATATATATAGAATAGCTATATTAATAGAAAACGTATTTTTTATCTAAGATAATTTTATGTATAGTCTTTAACTTGACTATCTATGGAATTTATTTGAAATTCAATTGACAAGAAAATAGAAAAAAATATTGAGGGGGGGGGGAAGTACTCTAAAAGTATAGTGGGATTGACTCCAAATTTTATTAAACTAATTTATTACACAATGAGGAATTTTTGTAAGCCAATCTACATAAATGTTTTTTTTAAATAGAAATATAATATATTTTATTGAACGACTGCTCGGACATAAACAGTCAAAATTAACTTTATTGGCATAAAATACAAAAAAATATTATAAGTAGAAAAAACAGTTGTTCAAAAAATTGTAACTAAACAAATGGGATGTCAATAATTAGTTTCCACAGTATTAGATTCTGATAATATACAAAGCTAATACAAAAATATTAGTGTGAATTAATTTCGATTTGTCATCTGTAAAATGTTTGATTTACAGTACACAGTACATCGACACAGAACAACGGACAACAGTGCGTGGAAAATCTATACTACGTTTGTTAACATTAAGACGAAGCTCAATTGAATTTAAATTCAGTTTGTTCTTTTTGAAAATAAAATGTTTAATATGATTTGCTAGATAGATTTGAGCTTTTTTTTTTAAGTTTATTTACATCAATTTACTAAAAATAGATCACACCTAGAGGAACTACGTTAAAGTTTAATATTCAAAGTATCTAACATATTTCTTTTTTATTTATTTTCGTTTTTATAAATATATTATTGAACAATAATGAACAAAGCTAATTTAATTTTTCTCAAATCAATATTATAAGTTTAATATTTTAGAATATGGATTGATTACATTTAAATAAACATAATAATATAATGCAAAGATATATTCTTAGAGGACCACCTATTTATTAGTATATAGAGTTTCCATGATAAAGTGTTGATGGTGGAAACCCAATGTTACCAACATGTCTAAAAATATGGTGGGTGGGGCTAATGCTCTAGATTTGGTCATTCTACCTTCTCTTACCTCTGCTCTCCTGGTTTATGGAGGAATTCATTTCTGAGGTGGGGACACCATTGAGGCGGATTCCATTATTCCCAGATGATAGTATGATACTTGAGAATGATGATGGTGAAAAGCGGAGGGGACTTAGATTTTAACGTGGGTTCCGAACCACGGTGGGGGCTGGTATTCCACACATTCACAAAGGGTGAAAACACATACTTTGCCAGACGTGAAGGAAGGGTTTGGTAATCAGATAAATCTGTGTCAAGACCGGGATTTGAACCCCGGAGCCCTAACACAGAAGTCTGACACCCTACCCCTAGATCTCCATGGCGCGCCAGGTCCCCTTGTCTAAAAATATTTTACGAAACATTGAGAATGTACAAACACAGAAACTCATAGTTGCGAATAGGAGTTATTGTAAGTCATAGAACGGCCGCCTAACTTAAGATAACATTATTAGATTAAAAGGGGACTTTATATAATACATATAAATGCGCGTCTGGGTTACATCCCTCATAGCCCAATAGTGGAAAGATTAGCCCGTACTAATGTACCGTTGCCCAAGGGATGCCCGAATATACTAATCGTACATCCTTTCCGTGGAGGCTCTTTCCATGTCCCGATGAGATGAGGTGACGGAGATAGTGAGTGTGAGGGTGTGAAACCAGTGAAATTCTTAAACCTAACTTGATCTTAAATAACCAAACCCTGGTGACCAACACCTGGTATTTTTGAGAAAGAGTGGGGCATTCTACGACACGAAGACTGCAGGCTGACATCCAGGCCAAAGTTGTCCATCTTGAGCACTTCCTACAATGTTAAGCGATCCACATTACTGTATTACAGACAGGACTAATTTGGAAACAAGGTCAAATGAGACACATGTTTATATAAACTTTTTTTCATTGTGTTTGATTCTCCTGTCCACCACTAAAGTGGGTCACACATGTTACAGTCATTCTGTATATCATATTAGGTATGGCTTTTAATTTTATGTCTACTATTATTTTTAATTCAAGCATATTTTTTCAAATTGCGTGTATTTTATATGAGACGTCAAATAAATAGTTATAATTCATTCAAAAATATTTTGCCTTAGTCATTATCTAACAGTTAATTTATAAAGGTATAATTCTAATTTATAAAACAATTATTTACAATCAATTAAAAATTGTTTTAACGTGTATAATATATACGTTAACCTTATATTTTACTAACATGACGTAATATTTATCAATTTGTCTGTAATGTTAGCCTAACTTGAGTACCCTAAGATAAAATATTTAATTCCCTACACCCTTATCATATTTATTTAACAGCCTACCATACAATGAATAAGATAGTCGACGTCGGTGGTCCAAGGGTAAAGTGCTCGTCTCAGAAACTGATAATTATGGGTTCAAACCCAGCTGGGGTCAAAGGATTTTCCTCTAGAGATAAAATCCTTAGCACAACTTCATTCAGAGGGGGGTTAGAGCAATCGGTCCCATGTTGATTGTTGCATGTAGAAAAACCCGGGAGGTTATGTGAAAATACATTTCCCGGCAAAATAAGCAGGTTCTTTCGCTCTCGCTCGTGGAAATTCTCGTGTGCTGATATTAATGGCCAGATGCATAGTCAGACTTAGTACGTCTCAAGTGTGGTGCTATACTAAATACAAGACAACTACCTAGACCAGAATGGAATGGACCAGTTCCATAGTCAGACTTAGTACGTCTCAAGTGTGGTGCTATACTAAATACAAGATACCTACCTAGACCAGAATGTAATGGGACAGTTTCATAGTCAGTCCTTGTACGTCTCAAGTGTGGTGCTATACTAAATACACTAGACCAGAATGGAATGGGCCAGTTTCATAGTCAGACTTAGTACGTCTTTAGTGTGGTGCTATACTAAATACAAGACAACTACCTAGACCAGAATGGAATGGGACAGTTTCATAGTCAGACTTAGTACGTCTCAAGTGTGGTGCTATACTAAATACAAGACAACTACATAGACCAGAATGGAATGGGCCAGTTTCATAGTCAGACCTAGTACGTCTCAAGTGTGGTGCTATACTAAATACAAGACAACTACCTAGACCAGAATGGAATGGGCCAGTTTCATAGTCAGTCCTAGTACGTCTCAAGTGTGGTGCTATACTAAATACAAGACAACTATCTAGACCAGAATGGAATGGGCCAGTTTCATAGTCAGACTTAGTACGTCTCAAGTGTGGTGCTATACTAAATACAAGACAACTACCTAGACCAGAATGGAATGGGCCAGTTTCATAGTCAGACTTAGTACGTCTCAAGTGTGGTGCTATACTAAATACAAGACACCTACCTAGACCAGAATGGAATGGGACAGTTTCGTTTGAGACGTATTAAGTCTGACTATGAAACTGTCCCATTCCATTCTGGTCTAGGTAGTTGTCTTGTATTTGGTATAGCATCACACTTGAGACGTACTAGGTCTGACTATGAAACTGTCCCATTCCATTCTGGTCTAGGTAGTTGTCTTGTATTTAGTATAGCATCACACTTGAGACGTACTAAGTCTGACTATGAAACTGTCCCATTCCATTCTGGTCTAGGTAGTTGTCTTGTATTTAGTATAGCACCACACTTGAGACGTACTAAGTCTTACTATGAAACTGGCCCATTACATTCTGGTCTAGGTAGTTGTCCTGTATTTAGTATAGCACCACACTTGAGACGTACTAAGTCTGACTATGAAACTGTCCCATTACATTCTGGTCTAGGTAGTTGTCTTGTATTTAGTATAGCACCACACTTGAGACGTACTAAGTCTGACTATGAAACTGGCCCATTCCATTCTGGTCTAGGTAGTTGTCTTGTATTTAGTATAGCACCACACTTGAGACGTACTAAGTCTGACTATGAAACTGTCCCATTACATTCTGGTCTAGGTAGTTGTCTTGTATTCAGTATAGCACCACACTTGAGACGTACTAAGTCTGACTATGAAACTGGCCCATTCCATTCTGGTCTAGGTAGTTGTCTTGTATTTAGTATAGCACCACACTTGAGACGTACTAAGTCTGACTATGAAACTGGCCCCTTGTCTATACGTGCCAATTATTAAAAACTTGGGTCCGAGTTTTGGGAAAAGATGCTAATCCTCGTTTGGAGACGCTTAGAGGCGTAAAATAGCAACCTAGTTTGGTCGTAACAAATGTCAAGTTAATCTATCATCAATTCAGATAAACATTTACTCAGTTTTTATAAAAGTTTATTTAGATCAATGAATACTGTACAAAATAGAAATATCTATGAATAGAAACCAAAAAAAAATTGATAACTTTATAAAGTTTAAAGGTAAATTTAGTAACGGGAGGTAAATTTACCATGGAAAATATATCATATTTATGTAAACCGGGTGAAGTGGCAACACTGCTTATAAACAACAATAGGCTTGTTTATAGTAGTAATTAGCTAAACAATAAAGGTCAAATTGGTTATTATAGAGCACAAATGTGATTACATGAAACGAAATTTAAACACAGTGTATGATGATGTTTAAAATTTTGCTCTGTGTGGTTTTGTTGTTTATATTACTATATGGGTTTATTAAAAACTAGCGTGTTCAAAGGCTTTTCTCTTCATCTATGTTTTTTTAAAGGTTGAACAAAATGCAAACGATCAACTAAGAAAAGGAATACGAAATAGGGTACTTTAAAAAATCTACTGCTTTTCAAAAACAAAAATTATATTAATAATAAACAATTATAATTTGACAAGTAAAAAATATTTTTAAAAGTTTAATTGACTATACAGACGATTTCGGACAGAATAAATCATATTTATGTTAAAATTATTTAAATTACACTAGATTAAAAAAATAATTGTTTTGAGTTTCTCAATTAAATTTTAAAATATTAATAACTTTAAATCAAATTTGTTATAATACCATCTCTTTGCCCCATTTTATCAATATGCAAAATAACAATATATTTTAATTTTTTAAGCTATGTGGAACGAATTACTATCTATATTTAATTAACTTTAGCACCACGTCTTACTACCCGTGTGGTGGCCAAATACGCCCGATTTAAGTATTAATTAAGATAACGGGATACTGTACCCATATATATATCCAATACACCAACAATTAGTGAAAGATAGATAGCTATCAGTGGCCAATACATTCACCAGCTTCCGTATATATCCAATACACCAACAATTTAGTGTAAAGGATAACTCCCTAGGATACACGAGACGAACCAATATGGCACATTCGTAGAGCATTTGCACGCAAATCCAAAGATCCCGGGTTTGATTCCCGTGTCCAGGTTGTCACACTTAGTTGTGTATTTGTTTAGGGAAAAAGTTGTTTGGTATAGTGAGTTGGGTAACGGAGAAAGGGAGGAAAGATAGAAAATTATGTTTGAACCTTATTTTTATTTTCTTGACATTTTTTGAGACAGGATTACGAACTAATATGTACAGTACAATGGGGACGGGTGGTATTAAAAACCAACTATTTAAAAAGGACGGCGTTTCATCCGTCATGGGTTTTTAATTGTTAAAGCTGTTTCCCTATTTTGTATTTTTTCATTTGCTTTTCTTTCCTTTTTGCCAACCTTTGAGTTCTGGGATTAATTTGCAGTGCATTGAAAGCACCTGGTTAGCGGGAGGGTGGGTTTTTTCCCGGCTTCTAAGCTAAGAGTAAGATTTCTTTTTTTTTTCTTTTTTTTTTTTTTTTTTTTTTTGCACGCAGAGGTGTAATTAAATAATTGTGCTTTTTTTTTTTACTTGAACAAATAATTCTTTGGATGTGTGCTGAACTCTAAGACAGAATCACGAAGGCTAGTAAGCACCAAATCTCCAGGATAGCTTAATGAGTTTAAGAACTTATATATTCCAAGTGTACAATATTTCTTACTAACTACTCCTTTAACCATAAATTTTTTTACATAAAAATAAAATTGGGACACCAGTTTATTAAGATTAATGTCTTAAGACAATTCCTGGATATCCACATATTTACACTAATGTGGTAGTGATGAGGAAGGTAGAATAGTACCATGCTCCACGTCTTACTATCTGTCCGGATATCTACATATTTATACTAATGTGGTAGTGATGAGGAAGGTAGAATAGTACCATGCTCCACGTCTTACTACCTGTCCGGGATATCCACATATTTAACTAATGTGGTAGAGATGAGGAAGGTAGAATAGTACCAGCTACCACGTCTTACTACCTCGGATATCTACATATTACATGTAGGATGAGGAAGGTAGAATATCCAGCACAGTCTTATATGTCCGGATATCACTTATCTAATGTGGTAGTGATGAGGAAGGTAGAATAGTACCGTACCACGTCTTACTACCTGTCCAGGATATCCACATATTTACACTAATGTGGTAGAGATGAGGAAGGTAGAATAGTACCATGCTCACGTCTTACTACCTGTCCGGGATATCCACATATTTACACTAATGTGGTAGAGATGAGGAAGGTAGAATAGTACCATGCTACACGTCTTACTACTGTCCGGATATCTACATATTTTACTATGGTAGTGATAGAAGAGAAAAGTACCTGCTACGTCTACTCCTGTCCGGATATCTACATATTTATCTAATGGGTATATGAGAAGGTAGAATATACGTGCTCACGTCTTACTACTGTCGATATCCCATATTACACTAATGGGTATGATGAGAGGTAAATAGTACAGCTCCACGTCTACTACCTGTCCGGATATCACATTACACTAAGTGGAAGATATAACATAAGAATCTTTCATGCTCTGCATCATAGTGCTCACTTAGATATCTACAAATATTAGATTATGGGGAATATAGTTTAAAAGAACTTGGATATAAGAGGAAACGTTCGTTTATTTGAATTGATGGAGAATAATGAACCGTTTTAAACTAAACAGCTCAACAAGAATAGACCTGGCCTTCTTGTCACAAGAAAACCAGACAAGTCTAGATTGTTACCTCTATCCACGTACTCACAAGGGGGATTAGTTATGGGTATAGTCTGATTTTAATACGAGGAAAGGAATAAGTCTATTTAGTATATATTTTAGACATTCAAACATCATCTACATTTTCTGCAGAGGTAAGAAATATCAATAACCACGGCTTATCCACATCAATGATAAAACGATCTAAGACTTCTCTTTCGTCTTTACTAGTTTTCCTGTAACGGGGAGGTAGAAGTTTCAATCTCAGGTGGGTTGAAGGAATTTTTACTAAACAATTTCTTACTCTCACTTCTATCCACGTAAATTCAGGTGCATTTCATCTAAATTGTATACTTTATATATTAGTGTAAGTGTGTGGCTAACTCAAATTTAGATAACACTTGATTCACGGAATAAACAACAATAATAAATGAATTACAAAGCGAGTTGTTTGGAGTTATGAAGAGGAATGAGCATCCAGTTAATAAATGTAAATAGCAACGAAAAACCACAAGTATTTTCAGAATGATGAGAATTGAATTTTCAGGTAAGAAAATAATGTGAATAGCAACGAATAACCATAAGTATTTCAGATGATAAAGAATTGATGTTCAGGTAGGAAAATAATGTGAATAGCAACGAATAACCAACAAGTTTTATCAGAATGATAGATGAATGTTCAGGTAAGAAAATAAATGTGAATAGCAACGAATAACCACAAGTATTTTCAGAATGATGAGAATGAATGTATCAGGTAAGAAAATAATGTAAAGCAACGAATAACACAAGTTTTATCAGATTAGAATAAATGTCAGGTAAAATATGTGAATAGCAACGATACCACAAGTATTATCAGAATGATGAGAGAATGAATGTTCAGAGAAATAATGTGAATGCAACGATACACAAGTATTTATCAGAATGATGAGAATTGAATGTTCAGGTAAGAAAATAAAGTAAATAGCAACTAATAACACAAGTATGTGTCAGAGTATGAGGAACGTGATATACAGGTAAGAAAATAAAGTAAATATCAACTTATGAACTAGTGTTTGTCAGAATGACTAAAAGTGAACGTCGAGCAAGGTAGGCTGTCTCTAGTGAACGAGGCCGATCCGTGGAACGGGCGGGGATGTGTTCAGGCGGAGCAAGCATACAAACCCATCTCTTCTCGGTCACAGAATCCTATCCTGGGAAAATACACATTTACTTTTCTTTGTGGGGCATGTAGGAAAATCAATTTCAATCATTTGCAGCTCTCGCTCCCCCTCCCGTGAAAACACGTCTGGGTTGGGGATGGGTTCCACGAGCAGGGTGTGGTGTCGGGTTGGGGTAGGTGGGTTGGGCTACGTTGTACGGAGGGTGAGAGGTAGTTGGGAGGGGTTGGCCTGGAAACGAGAGGAACACTCAGATGGATGTAGACAGAGAACTACTCGTTGCAGGGTTAGAGGGTAGACGAATTCTAATTAAAATCAACATTAGCTTTACTGATGATTGCGAGCCTGCGGCCAGCCATCAAACCCGCTGGGTTCATTTGTGAATCCGATATGAAATCAGCAGGACGTATACAGGGTGCGCCTGTCAGGGAGGGGTTGAATTCACCACGAATCTAACAAAAATATGTAACCTCTCATTTCATTCGAAAAACCTCGCATGCTGTTATCTTTGAAGAGAAATGATTGGTAGGGTTCATATCATTAAACTATTAATGGATAAACCCGTGAATTAAGGTTTGTTCGCTTTTTAAATAATTATGTGTATAGTAGGTTGTTGAGTCTTTAATATTAAAGTAAACATATGTATAGTCATTTAAAACTGATTTGTAAGTGTTATTAACTGTACTTTAATGTTTTCTGTTTAGATCTACATTTTAATCAAATTAATTAATCTATATGTCTTGTTTTTAGCGCCACGTCTTACTACCCGTTCAGATTACACGCCTATTTTACTAATAACCCTAATGTGTTTGGGAGAGTGGAAAACATATTTAAAAAAAACCACCCCCAGTTCACCAGACCGAGATTTTAACTTCGAGCTCACCGTCCTCGGTAGTCTAGCTCAACGAAACTAGCGCCTTAGCTAACTACGCCACCGAGGCGGTATATATATATATATATATTATGCTGATGAAATCTTTGTTTCAATAGTTTTCTAAATAATTTCCATTTGTTTGTATGCTATTGTTTAATTAAGAGTTTATCAACAATATGTTTAGTATCACGTCAACGCCTTCTTAAAATACATCGCTAATCCCATGGATGTTAGTCACAAGCTCATTAAGTCTGGCTCGCCAGTGAAGGGCAGGTCAGGGTTCTAAACACGGCTGGTTGTACTAAAGGTTTTTATTTAAATGGCCTACAATTCACTCCATGAGTGCAAGTATTTCTAATAATACATTTCTCAATTCTACCCCATGGAGGTGCAAGAATATTTTTTTCTAATAATACATTTCTCAACTCTAACCCATTTCTTATACGTTAGAGTAATAAGTTACGGGTAGTAACTAATTAAATTAATAATAAAAAAAAATTATTTTATGCATTTTGTATTTTTTGTATTTTTTTAGCACGTCTTACTAGCTGTTCAGCTTAGTACGCATATGTACTAATTACGCTAAGGAGGTAGGGATGATTAATGTTGAATTTGTAGAGAAAGTGTACCCGCATTTTTTGGAGGAATAGGGAAAACCCATCTTGAAAAAAACCAGCCTCAGTACACCTGACCGGTATTCGAACCCCACTCTTCCTGTCATCGGCATTTTTTTTTGTATTTAAAATGTTCGGAAGACAACACCTCAAAAGTATTTATTTAATTCTGAGATTATCAAAATCCCAACTTAATCATCTCTGCTTCAAAACCCCTTATATCCATTTTTATCCAAAACGAGACCCCATTTTAAATTATCTTAATTGAAATTGTATATTGTATTGACCCAACGCTGGAAGTCATTTCAAGGAGCTTCACCTTGAACCCCACCCAATTACCATACAACAGGATTGGCCTCAAGAATATTGTGACAACTCTTGAACGGTAGTTTATATTTAAATTATGATCAGGAGCACTGAACTCATACAGGGTGAATCAAATAAACCGAACCATTTTCAAAATTAAATAGAAAACAATTCCATATATAAAAAATGTATTTAAAATAGTTGACAGGTTTTTTAAAAGCTTTAGAAACAGAAGTTATAATTTACTGTTTAAAAATAATGTCACCCAAACGGGCATAATCTCGTCAGCACTGCTGCAATCGCTGTGCAAAAGTGTTGTACGATCCTGTGAAGAAGATCTGGTGAAATGACATCAACCTATTGGCGAATTTTGACCTTTAAGTCTTCAATATGTTTAATCAATGATAAAAACACCTTCTCTTTCAAATACCCCCATAAGAAAAAAAAATCGGGGCTGTCAAATTCGGTGACCGCGGAGGCCATGGAACATCACCAAACGGGAAATTATGCACCCTTAGAAGAACCTGTGCGGTGTTTCCATGATGTGACCGATGGGTGAATGCCCCATCTTGTTGGAGCCAAACATTTTCAAACTGACACTGACGTAACTCAGAACAAGGAAAGTTGTTATAATTTCTGCATAACGTTCTGAATTAGGGGTCGTCCGTAAACCACGTAACGCTTTTTTCTTACCTTTTTAGGCCCCACTCCCCCCATGTAACACCATGTAGACATTTAGCCTAGCCTCCCCCCTCCCCCAACCTGTGTTACGTAACTTTTCTCACCAAGAATGAATGTCATTTTTTCATAGGTAGGTTTTGTGATACTAAAGGAGGGATTCAGACTTAATACTTCTTAAAATCCATTTTAAATCCTGATTATAAATTATTTTAGAGAGTATTATTATTTATACAGACATTAAGATAGTCTCTAATTCCTCAGGTTCTTGAGGAATAACATCTGATATATTTATGTTATGGATGCCAGGTTTTCGATCTGAGTAAGAGCCAGAACACTACTGTCTGCTGAGTAGGCTGGCCCTTTTCTGTAATGGCACTACATGATGTTAAAGTGCCCACATCCGATGCTCGACGCTGGGGGAAGACATCTTTCTTAATATTGTGCACTTTTTTTAAAATAATCATATTATCATCATATAATGATCTATTTAAACAATTCTAGGCATACAACTTTTCTAAATTATATTTTGGATTAATCTACAACTTTACTTTAGTTAACTTATCAATACCTAAATATTCTCTCTCCCCGTTAATGAGGGTAGACTACCTCTAAAATTCTACCTTCCTCATTTCTACTCCATTAGAAAAATATAATAATAAAAATTTTAATAGCTACAATTTGACTATACCACAATTCAAAATGTATACTAAAAAGGTAGATTTTAAAAATCTACCAGCATTTGCATGGAGGGAGAGCGGGAAACCATTTAGGAAAAGCAACCCTCAGTAGATCTGACTGGTAATCGAATCCCATCTCCCCAAAAACGGCCATCTAGTCTACTGAGAGAATGACAATTTAGACAATGCGTCCACCGTAGCGAGTGTATAATAGTTGCATTCATATAAATACACAATAATTTATCAGAAAGGAAAAGGTATAAGCTTAAATATACCTACATTTTGAAAATAATTAATGCTATTTGAAGATTTACTTTTCATAATATGCTTCTGGTACGAAAAAATAACACTATTGATGGACTCCTAAAACTTGCCTGGAGATAAATTCTGTATTTTTGCTTCTTTCCATTTCACTACATCTCTTTGAGACTCTTACACTATTTTTTTCTGGATATCGCTTTTTATACGCAAACGATGAACAATTCTCCTCTTTATAAAGAAGTTGTTTGTGTAAAAACACGAGCGATTATTCACGGCCTATGTAAAAGAATTATACTCAAAACTCAACTATAATTATAAATTAAGGCCGCTTCGACTTAGTTTCTATCCAACTAAAAGCACGTGAGGGGTCAGTAAATTGGACAAATTTAAACAAGTGTGGTGATTATAAACATGTCACTGTCATGCGCATGGAAATATGTGTTTTCGAATGTGCTTGGTGTTTGTAATCTCGGGAAGACAGTAACACCTAAGTGCATTAAAAATATTAATAGACAAAAAGTAAGTGCTAAGCTTACATTTTCAACGCAACAGATATTCGTAAATTATCTCTAAGTATGTTTATCAAAGGTGAAAACATGAAGAATAATATTATTTTTGAAGATTAGAATTTAAGTATAAGATCTGTGTTACGTAACACTTTGATGTACCCCACCCTCCCCCCATGTAACAGCATGTAGACATTAGAACTCCCCCCTCTCCCCCTCAAAGCGTTACGTGGTTTATGGATGAACCCTAATATATTGAACAAAATAATATGTTGCTCCAAGATGTTCAAAAACTGCATCAAATGGTTTTGACCAGTATTTAGAGTGTTATAAACACCGTGATACCCAGAATTTTGTAGTCCCAGAATAATATGAATTACTATCACACATAAACATTCTACATTATTTATTCAACATTATTCCTAAAAATAATTCTTCTGTTGCATCAATATGTGATTTTATATTTTGAATATGGTATCAATTAGGAAGGTGTTTATGTGAACTTCTCGTTATACATGCAAAGTATTTATTAAAAATATATTTACAAATTTAGTGGAAACTTTTGTTATGAACTAGAAATGTTTTGTTGATATATTTAACATTTCCATCAATTACATTTCAATTTATAATCCATTGAATAACAAAATAAGGAAAAAAGAAACATATTCTTCAACTATAAGAACGAGCACAAGTGCATTCTGTTTAAAAGTATAAATAACGACAAACATGTAGTTGAAGACAACTAATACCACAACCATTGTGCAAAAGCCGCAAATACTTTTTGAAAACAGAAATGAAGTATTAATCCTTTATTTTGTAGTGATCGGGTAGTGGCTAGGAGAAAACCTAATTAAAGAATTACAGTTTTATGAAAATGTGTGCAATACTTACAAAGATAACTTCAAAAAGAATAAAAAATAATTTGAGAAGGATTAAGATTTAATACCATACCTACCACTCCAAATCCAACACAATAATAAAGATATATTAATTTAAATTAGTTTGTTACTTAACACACATGAATTAATTGTTAACAGACCCCAGGATGAGGATATATTTCACAATGAGGATGTATTTCACAGTTTAGTATTGTTAAATTCAGACTTAATGCAGAATAACGATTAACGACTAGTAAGACATAGACTCTTATCTTATTTATGAGTGAAGAATGACCATAGATGTGAGATAGAATCTGATAGCTCAGAGTTATAACAATGGCGTGCAAAGTCAAGGGTCCTTGGTTCGATTATCATGTCCAGGTGTATTTTACAATTTACGAATATGATATTTTATGAGTTACATCCGTAACTTAAATTATAAGCTTCGTTTTTCATGTACTGTACACTCCGTATACCCTGAAAAGTATCATCTTTCCTTGATGGATTACACGATGACATTATCTGATAAGCTATACCATAGTAGAACCAGGCATGGTAACCTTGAGACCTTTAAGTGCAAACTGAGTGTATGTACACTGTACAGTACAATTAATTGTAAAAGCATTAGCTTTATTTTTTATTTTTAGCACCACGTTTTACTACCTGTTTGGTTTACGGTATGTGCTTATGTACTATTTAAGATGATGGGTTAAGGATGAGGAAGGTTGAATTTAGAAGAAGTGTACCCGCATTTGCACGGATAATAAAGTTAGTACTCAATCAGAAAAACCACCTCAGTACAACCGACTGGGATCGAACCACAATCTCACCATCATCGGCAGTTTAGTCTATTGCAAGAGTAGCGCCTTAGACAATACAGCCACCGAAGTGGGTTGCACTCGTACCTAGAATACCATAGATGTAAAATGGTTTGCGGATTTTAATATATTTTATGTAATACGTCATTCACCACATTATCCCATGGAGAAGAATGGTTGACAGAACCAGGACTAAGAAGTATCCCGCACATAAGATATAGGCTGGGGCTAGTAGCGTAGCTATGGACACTTAATAGCATTTTGTAAAATTCACCTTTCTTCTTTAAAATATTTCAAAACAACTTACTAGAAGATTGTATAAAGATTATTTTTTCATATAGTTATCATTAAGTAACCAGTTATTGATAAATTAGAAAAATGTTAAATTAAAAAGGATTTTCATGATTTTATGTGACAAGCACTCTATTGAGCTATCAAAATATATAAATGTGTTAGATTATAAATAACAAAATACAATAAGACAAGAATAATAATTGGTCAGTAAAAAAATATCGATGACTTTAATATAAAGTTGATACAAAATGATGTAATATAAAATCGATATGTAAATTCAATTCGACTTAGTTTTATTCCTGGAGCAATTAGCATGCGTTTAAACAGCTAATAAAAAATACTAGACATAGTAGAAGAAATTGTAGCAGTACATCCCAAAATTCGATCCAACAATAACTATTGCTATAAAAATTACATTGGACATTTTCAAAGATGCATGTAAATAAATTAAGATTGAACCAGGTTTTTTTCGAATCAATATTTCATTTATAATTTTAATACTTATGTAATTGAATTTAATTATTTATTTTACCTTCAGCTTCCAGTATCCACCAAATCTCAATGACAAAGGCCACCACGTAAGCAATCTGAAAATAATAAAACAAAATCACCCAACAAAGATCTCATTTTTTATTACTAATTAATTATTAATTAATTTAGCACCGCGTCTTACTACAATTCGGGTTAAACGCTTAAGTACTAATTACTCTAATGGGTTAGGAATTGGGAAGGTTGAATTTATAGGAAGTGAACCCAAATTTGCGTGGAGGGAGACTGGAAAACTATTTAGGAACACCACCCCCCCCCCCCCCCAGTTCATCCGACCGAGATTCAAACCTCGATCTCCCCGTCCTCGGCGGTCTAGCTCAACATGAAACTAGCACGTTAGCTAACTACGCCACTGAGGCAGGTGTTAGTTACTAAGGTTTTATCCCATTATTATGCTAGGGTCGGTGGGCTCTATACCGTATATAATTGGAGAAACAATTGAGATAGCAGCTTCAGTGGCCCAACAGTCTAAGGCATCACTCTCATGTTAGACTGGCCTGCTTATGACGGGGAGATCAGGGTTCAAATCCCGGTTGAGTATACTAAGGGTGGTTTTTCATAATTGGTTTTACACTTTCTTTCCACGCAAATGCAAGTGTATTACCTCTAAAATGCTTATATCACTATCCCTACCCTATTAAACTAATTTGTGCGTATACTTGTCATTGGTGTGTAAAACTGTTATTGTTTACATTAAAGGAAACCTAATTCCGTTTCAAAGGTAATCGTGTCCATTTACAAATTACACTTTTAAATTACTTAAATGTGTAGCTATGTAGGCTATTTAATTGTATTAATTAGCATGTATGTTAGCTTTAGAATAAAAGCAATTAACCATTGTAGTGAAAACTCAATAATTATTAATAAAATAAATAAATGGAGTTTTGAATGATGATATTAGTGTATGCGTCTTATCCCTTACCGATATTTTATGTGATAGGCTTTAGAGTAAATGCTAACTTACATCTTATTTAAGGATACAGTATGAGGAAGGTGAATTTTAAGTGAATGTACACGCACTCGGAGTCAATTTGAAATAGAAAAATTACCAATAACCAAAGATAATAGAAATGGGGTCAAGTGATAGATATTACGATGAGGTATTTAGTTAGGGAACTAAACTACGTCATTATTTTTATGTGATATTTCCAATATAACAATGAATAACACAGGTAGTAAAAGAGTTTATGAAACATTAAAAATTATTTTGACTGTATCCTAATGCCAGTAAAATAGTAAAATTCCAAATTAACGAAGATAATTAATAAGGTAAAAATCATATTCGTTGTTTATTAAGGAAGCAGATATTGCTAAAAGGTAAAGAATCCGAGTAACTGAGCAACGTCACGACTTTTACGACATATTTCCAATAAAACATTCAATAATAAAAGCAGTAAAATAGTTTTGGAACATTAAAGATTATTTTTATGATATCTCAATGTCTGTTATATAGTAAAACTACCAACAACAAATATAATAAAAAGGAGTTAAGCAGATCATTGTGTATTAGGGAGGCAGGTATTGCTAAGAGGTAAATAGTCAAGGAACTAAACTACGTCAGAACATTTGCGATATTTTTCCAATCTAATAAATCAAGAAACGGTAGTAAAATGATTTATGAAACATTAAAGATCAATTTTACAATATCCTGACGTCAGCTAAATAATGGTTCATTCAAAAAGAACGAAGAGAAGAAATAAGGTTAAAATCGTAGTCATTACGTATTAGGAGAGCAGATATATCTAAGAGGTAATAAATCAAGTAAATGATAAACGTCAAGACTTTTTACGTCATATTTCCAATAAAACAATCAATAATAAATGTGAAATAATTTGTGGATTACATATTAAAGATCATTTTTACTATATACTTATGTCAGCTAGATAATGGTTCATTCAAAAAGAACGAGGAGAAGAAATAAGGTCAAAATTGAAGTCATTGTGTATTAGGGGAGCAGATATATGTAGGAGGTAATAAATCAAGTAAATGATAAACGTCAAGACTTTTACGTCATATTTCCAATAAAACAATCAATAATAAGTGTAAAATAATGTGTGGATTACATATTAAATATCATTTTTACAATATACTTATGTCAGCTAGATAAGGGTTCATTCAAAAAGAACGAAGAGAAGAAATAAGGTTAAAATTGAAGTCATTGTGTATTAGGGGAGCAGATATATGTAAGAGGTAATAAATCAAGTAACTTAATAACGTCACGACTTTTACGACATATTTCCGATAAAACAATCAATAATAAATGTAAAATAATTTGTGGATTACATATTAAAGATCATTTTTACCATGTACTTATGTCAGCTAGATAAGGGTTCATTCAAAATAACGAAGAGAAGAAATAAGGTTAAAGAGGCATATGTAAAGGGACAGCTATATTAAGAGTTAATAAATCAAGTATGATAAGTAGATTTTACGTATATTCCAATAACAATCATATAAATGTAAATATTTGATACTATAGTCATTTACAATATACTTGTCAGCTAGATAAGGGTTCATTCAAAAGACGAAGAAGAATAAGGTTAAAATAGAAGTCATTATGTATTAGGGGAGCAGATATATGTAAGAAGTAATAAATCAAGTAACTTAATAACGTCAAGACTTTTACGACATATTTCCAATAAAACAATCAATAATAAATGTAAAATAAAATTGTGGATTACATATTAAAGATCATTTTTACAATATACTTATGTCAGTTATATAGTAAAACTACCAATAAACAAAGATAATAAAAGAAGTCAAGGTATAATTAATTCTGTACTATGGTGGTTGCTGTTGCTAAGAGATATATAGTCGAGGAACTAAACCACGCCATTACTTTTCACAAGATCATTTCAATATAATAAACAATAAGACAGAAAATAAAATGGTTTATAAAAGATTAGAGATCATTTTACAAACATCCAAATGTCAGTAAAATATTAAACATTTCAAATGAACAAAGAGAATAAATAAGGTCAAAATCATGGTTATATGTATCAGGGAAGCAGAGGTAATCAGAGGTAAGAGTAAATGAGAAACGTCATGATTTAACGACATTTTCCCAATAAAACGATGAATAATAAATGTAGAGAATTAAATTGTGGACTAATAAAGATAATTTTTACACTATACTTACACTATTTTATGTCAGCTATATTATGGCGGAAGGTGTTGCTAAGAAGTATATAATCAATTAACTAAGACTACGTCATTATTTTTACGATATCTTCCAAATATAATAATCAATAATACAGGTAGTAAATTAGTTTATGAAACACTAAAGAACATTTTTACAAAATCCTAGTGTCAGTAAAATAGTAAAATTCCAAATGAACGAAGAGAATAAATAAGGTCAAAATCCTGGTCATTGTATATTAGGGCAGCAGATATTGCTAAAAGGTAAATAATCTAGTACTAACTGAGTAACGTCACGATTTTAACGACACATTTCCAATAAAACAATAAATATTAAATGCACTAAACTAGTTTGTGGAACATTAAAGATAATTTTTACAATATTCTTTTGTCCCCTATATAGTTAAACTAGCAATAAAAATATAATAAAAAAGAGGTAATGATCCAGTTCATTTTGTATAAAAGCGGCAGAAAAGGTGTATGGACAAGGAAAAAAACTACAGCATTACTTTTAAGAGATCTTTCAAAAATAATAATCAATAAGAGATATAGTAAAATAGTTTGTGAAACATTAAATTTCATTTTTACAATATCCTAATGTCAATAAAATATTTAAATTCCCAAACTAACGAAGAACAAAAATGTGAAAACCATGGTCATTGTGTATTAGGGCAGCAGATATTGCTAAGGGGTAATAAATTAAGTAACTGAGAAACGTCACGAGTTTTACGACATAGTTGCAATAAAACCATCAATAATAAATGTAGTAAAATAATTTGTGGAACCTTAAAGATCATTTTCACAATATCTTAATGTCGTTTGTGTAGTAAAACTATAAATAAACAAATATAATGAAAGCGAGATTAAAATCGTGTTCATTGTGAATGTAGTCAAGGAACTAAACTGCGTCATAAATTTTACGAGATCCTTCAAATCAAATATCAATAACATAGGTAGTAAAATAGTTTACTATACATTAAAGATCATTTTTACAATATTTTAATGTCCGTAAATCATTAAAATTCCACAAATAATCGAAAAGAATAAATAAGGTCAAAATCATAGTCATTGTGTATTAGGGCAGTATATATTGCTAAGAGGTAAATTATCGAGTACCTGTGTAACGTCACGATTTTTACGACGTATTTCCAAAAGACAATCAATAATAAAGAAGTTAAATTGTTTGTGTAACATTAAATGTCATTTTTACATTATATTCTTATGTCAGTTATATAGTAAAATTACTAATAAACAAAGTAATAAAAAAGATGTCAGGATCCACTGCATTGTGTATTAGAGTGGCAGTTATTGATAAGAAATATAGAGGCAAGGAACTATAATAAGTAATAACTTTTACGAGATCGTTCCCAAATGATAACCAATAAGTTAGGTAGTACTCGTAAATTGCTTATGAAACATTAAAGATCATTTTTACAATAACCTATATATCAGTAAAAGAGTAAGATTACAAATGAACAAAGAGAAAAATAACGTCAAAATCGTCCTCACTGTGTAATAGACCAGCAAATACTGCTAAGAGGTAAATAATTGATTAATTGATCAACGGCACGATTTTACGATATATTTCCAATAAAACAATAAATAATAGAGGTAGTTAAATAATTTGTGGAAGATTAAATATCACTTTTACATTGATCTGTATTATAATTATATAGTAAAACTACCAATAAACAAAGAGAATAAAAAAGAGGTCAAATTCCAGTACATTGTGAATATAGTCAAGGAATAAAATTAAATCTTATCTTTTACGAGATTTTTCGAATATAACCATTAATAAAACGTGGAAGTAGCATAATTTATGAAAAATTAAAAATCATTTTTACAATATCCTGATATCAGTCAAATAGTAAAATTCCAAATTGTACAAAGCGAATAAATAAGATCAAATTCGTGGACATTATGTATTAGAGCAGCAGAACTTGCTAAGAGGTAACTAATCGATTGACTGTGCTACGTCACGATTTTTACGAGACATTTACAATAAAGCATTAAATAATATAGGTAGTAAAATAGTTATCAAACATTTAGGCCTCCATTCACAATGTCACGTTACTGTCCCCATTATTGATTCACATGGTGGTTAGGAAATATTAGACTAAGCACTTAATTTATCCTTAAAAGGTTAATTTTTAGAATAAATTAACGTAATAATATTAATAACGTTAATAGCTTATAGTAGCCGTCAAATTCTATCCGTACATCAAAAAGTTAAAATAACCATTCAAGAGTGTTAGACTATCTCTCGAAATCAAGCCTGCCATCACTTATTTTAACGGTGACCTGGTGGTCTAGGGGTAAGGTGTCAGACTTCTGTGCTGAGGGTCTGGGGTTCAATCCTCGTTCCCGGCACAGATTTATCTGATTGCCAAACCCTTCCTTCACCTCTGACAAGATGTGTATTGATCACAACTTGTGAGTGTGTGGAATGCCAGGCCTCCACCGTGGTTCGGATTCCACGTTACACTGTAGGTCCTCCATTTCGTCTCACAACCACCCTACCATTACACATTAGCGTAAGTGCGTATAACCCGAACGGGTAGTAAGACGCGGTGCTAATAATAATAATTCAATTCAAAAATAGTAATCATATAGCTAATACTAGATCCAAATAAATAGTGCGAAGTACTAGGGGACCAGACATTACTAAGAGGTAGCTGGAAATATTATGTTATTAAATTACGTCACACATTTTACGTGTTTCCTTATCATTGTTAAACTAGGTAGTAAAACCGTTCAAGAAACACTTAAAGGGTGTTGAAGTCTCGGTACTTTTTACAGAAATTGAACTATTGGCTTCAAATAACAGATTCTGGCTGTGTTATAATTTCAAAGCTATTTTTTTTTTACTTTTAATATTTAATAGAACGGTTCCCCACTTTCCTACAATACAAAAGTAAAATAAACTCAACCCATTATACAACGCATATTTTTGATTAATTACGCAATTCAAATGTAGCCTCTCCAGCTATACACAGAGACCTTGGGTAACATTGACAAATATTTATTTATGTATTAGCACTCTGTCTTACTACCCGTTTGGGCTACAAGCATATGTATTAACTACGCTATATGACAATACAAATTTTATAAAACTTTTCTAAATATTCTCTGGTTTTTTTTTTTTTTTAGATTACGAGATTCAAACAATCTCGATAGCTTGAGGGATATTTCTAACGCCTTTCCAGAAAGTGGTATTGAAGCACACCTCTCATATGGGGATGAAAATTACTGGAGACATGGTGCAGATGACATAGAAGATGATCTACCAGATCTTCTTGTTGAAAAAGATGAAAAGTCACATCATTTGAAACATTAATTCCAGAGATTGGGATGGTCAACATACCACATGTATTGCAACAGATAAAATCCTGGAGAAACACCGTATTGAGTGTACCATGGGGGAGTTTGAGTTTCATTATGAAACGTGGTATAGTCTTTCTTCGAGATGGATATTCATGTGCAAATCATGTGATAATAAATGCTATGTCACATCTAGGGGCGCACCCAGGAATTTTAGCCGGGGAGGGGGGGGGCTTTTTTCATAATAATTTTCATAATGGCACCATTATATATTTCAATTACTGTAATATTTGGAAATTTGATTCAAAGTAGGGGGATAAGAAAGATATAGAATCAGCGATGCCCCCTAAAAATTGGGGGTCCGGAAAAATTTTTGATTTAAAAGAATATGAATGGTAATATTTAAGCTAATTTGTACCAAAATCGGATCCTTGGCCTACCCTCTGTCACTGTGTACGCCACTGGTTAACAGGTCTGTGTTCACACATTCTTCTTCACACCCAGGATTTGCAGTTGGGGGGGTGGGGGTATATGATAATATCAACTGCCCCTTCCCCTCTTCCTGATACAATAGTCTTTACATATTTGCTCTAAAATAATAATTTCAATTACTGTACCCACTTCAAAACTCTATGTACAAAGAGTAATTACTTGAACCATTTCTAGAAAATATTACGGTATCACAGGTCCAGTTTTCATTTAATTGTAAATTTATAGTAAAATTAAAAATCAACAGAAAAAAGTATTCCTTTGAAAAGCACTAATTACTGTACAAAATTATTTGTCTTATATTAAATATAGTTAAACAAAATATTATTGATTAGGCCTGATTGACAGAACATAGTGCTAATCCTATTTTTGTAATATTCTTAATTTTCTGAGGGTAGGCCTTCAGCTGGGGGGGGGGGAGGCCTTCAGTCCACCCCCGCCCACCCTACCCCGTGGGTGTACCCCTGGACTCACATCCCATGAGATAGAATATGCAGAAGACATTGATGACGCTGATCCGTCGATGTCAGGAGAGAAGATTAGAAAGCATAAAATATTAATCGAACAAGTGAGTGGCTAATTGTGTTAATGGCCCATTTAACTATGCTCGAATTTCTATATTTTTACTATCATATCGAGATTATAGACTTATAAAAATTATTATAAAATACGAATAACCAATCTTTTATAAAAGTCACTATATCTTCCTCTTGTCAAAAGTGACATGTGTGGAACATATTATTTAGCATATGGATTGTGAATGAAGGAATTCATTAAAAGATATTATATTATGTCTATCCACATTTATTTTTTATTTCTCATAGGGAGAGAAGGTATTATAATTGTGAAAAATTTCTACCTCGAATGTTTGATGAATTTTCAAGTTTTATAAGGCTCCGAAAAAAAAAATTGAGTCTGCAATTTTGACTGGCCCCATTTTTGAACGTCTACCTGTCTCTGACCCTTGTGCTAAAGCATAAACCGTTTGATGGATGTTGTTAAAACTTGATTCTTAGGTGTTATATGACTATGCCTCAGTGTATTTTTTTTAGGCCTTAAATTAAGGTTAATTTGCTGAAAATTGATATTTTATAAGGGCGTAATTACACTTTAAAAAAATCACAAATATTATTACCAGGTACAAGGTTAACTAAATATTACTGGAATAGATCTTATTATTCTCACAAAGAGATACATTTTTCTGGAGCTTATTCCAAAAAAAAAAAGTGGAGTTATGGAACAATATAATGTAACCGAAACTTACGAGATTTTTAATGCAATGTATGCTACCGGAGATTTTGGATAGTAGGGTGGAACGAAAATTGAAAATACTAGATCCACAATATATATTGGATGCCAAGGCAGAAAAAAATAGGGAAAAAATCTAAATCTACTAATGATAATCTCGATCCTAATGAGAAAGATCTCACACAATCAAAAAATAATATAACTCACGTTTAAAAATGATATTAAATTAATGAAAAATTAATGTTTAAAACTATTAAATGTGTAAAGATATATGAATATGTGCGATAGAGTTCAGATAAAGAATAACTTCCATTACAGTGAATGTCATGATAAATATAAGAGCACGT
Organism: Timema podura; assembly: GCA_033556935.1. Lineage (NCBI taxonomy): Eukaryota > Metazoa > Arthropoda > Insecta > Phasmatodea > Timematidae > Timema > Timema podura. The sequence goes on from JAVRXN010000010.1 coordinate 113,838,185, forward strand.
AATATGCAATAACTAATAAAGTACCATATAAACACCGCTCCTATGCGAGTTATTTTGTCAGGATGCCAATATCATTGCCTTACTTTGTGAAAATGGGGATCGCCACTCTTTTTTAATTGAGTGTTGTAAAGAAGCTATTTTTTATATCTTGTTTGTATTGTATTTCTTGATGAAGAATGAGATCACAGCTCCTATGCACTTGATTGTTGTGTAGAAGTCATTTGTATATCCTGTTTGTGTTGTCTTCCTTGATGAAGAATGAGATCACAGCTCCTATGCACTTGATTGTTGTAAATAAGCCATTGTTTATATCCTGTTTGTGTTGTCTTCCTTGATGAATAATGAGATCACAGCTCCTATACACATGATTGTTGTAAATAAGCCATTGTTTATATCCTGTTTGTGTTGTCTTTCTTGATGAAGAATGAGATCACAGCTTCTATTCACTTAATTGTTGTGGAGAAGCCATTGTTTATATCCTGTTTGTGTTGTCTTCTTGATGAAGAAAGAGATCACAGCTCTTATACACATGATTGTTGTGAGGGTGGTAAGTGCTTACCACCTACGATATCTACTTTGGTTTCCTTGGTCAGGTCAAAATCCTGCCACCACAGTTTTTGTTTTTAAATACAATATTATAAATCATATTTTTGTATCAATTATATGGTCATATTTAACTATCCAAGCTTATATAATGTTTGATAATCTAACATGGACTTACAAAGTTGTTTTTATCTTAATCGATTCATGAGATTAATCTGAAAGACTGAAGCTGTGTATAGCAACCTTTTCACTAGAAACTGGTCTTTCATGAATTTCTCGTGGATTTTCAGCTGCCCAGTATCGGAAATTTTGTTTATTAACCAAATATTTCAGGAATAAATTATCCTCATCAGTCATTAGAAGAGTCTTTAGTAATTCCATATTCTGATTTGTTTTATCCAATAAAGTCTCATAACACTATAATCTGACATCCTTGTCATGCTGACTCAGTTCTTACGCTAACTGAATTTTGTACAGGTGAAATCGTAGGTCCAGGTGCAAAATTCTTGAAAGATTCCTTGGAGACTTGCAGCGTACCAGCGTGTCACCGTGATGGACGACAAGGTCCCCGCCCCATGGCCGCTCTCACGCGCTCTACGTTTTCAGTTGTTCTGACTATTTTTAAACGTTTATGTGGTTTGTTCTGCACTGATCCACTTGCACGACACTGACTCACCCCACACACCAATTGTTTTGTGTGATGGCACTGGTCGCCAGACATGCTCGTCACCAAAGTTCCGTCTAAATACGCGTTGAACTTGAATAATGGAGTGTGTTTTTTATAAACTGTTTCACAGCAAATATACATTGTTGCACCGACCAACTATCTATTGTGTACTGAATCCAAGGTCACACATTACCTATCGTCACCTCTTTCACTATGCCCATTCATAACGTTAATCAGTATTACCAACCTAAAACTGATTCGCTTTAATTGCCCCACTCTGCATTTTGATATGTGTGTATTACAGTAAAACTTTGATAATTTGGACTGAAAGGGGCAGGAATGGATGAGATAATCCGGATTAACTAAAATAACAGATAAGCTACAAGCAGCATCGAAAAGGTGTGTATTGGTTGGATTATACAATACCAGGCACACGCAATTGTAATACGATTTAAAAATCAATTAAACTGGAAATTAACTGGATCTTCCAGAACTGTTCAACAAACAGCTCTTTGAAGAAGAACTTTTGATAAATTTGTGCTACTCATTTATTTTAATATAGGTTTACGTAGATTTATGACGTATCCATTATATTAAGAAATATTTTAATTTTCACTCTTTTGAAAAAATTAATGACGTAATTCAACTATTCTTTAGAATCCCCCAGTTTAATTTTCTGTCAATACTACAACTATAATTTAAAAAGCTAAACATGTTTTTACTAAGCAAAATCTGGATTAATGAGGTACTGATTATCTAGATTCTATTGTGTTATCGCGTTTAATAAAAGAAAAGTTATTGAATTAATTTAAAGTAGGGGGCTAGGAAGGTGGTACGTCATTGAGGAAAGTAGAAAATCCAAAGGTAGAGTTACAATATCAAGAATGTCCTCCGATTGCACACGACTAAGCTCAAAAACAGGTTTAATCACTGTTTCCTGACCAAAGGCATGAGCTCAAACCCCAAAAGGTGTTCGTTAACAAATAATTATGTTCTACCTTCCTCATCTCTACCACATTAGTGTAAATATGTGGATAGTTCGGACAGGTAGTAAGACGTGGAGCACGGTACTATTCTACCTTCCTCATCTCTACCCCATTACTGTAAATATGTGGATATTCCGGACGGATATTTAGACGTGTAGCACGGTACTATTCTACCTTCCTCATCACTACCCCATTAGTGTAAATATGTGGATATCCCGGACGGGTAGTAAGACGTGAGAAACTAAGTATACCCCTACAGAGCTGGCCAGATCCCAGTATCGTTCCATCATAATGTGAGATGTTGAGAAGATATTTTCCATGTTCAAGAACATTTTAAGTGATAGACGGAAAAAATTCGTTCCCGTAAATCTTGATAAATATATAGTTGTCTTGTAATCAATCAGAGCCACAATCAGTAATCTGTTGAAGCATACAATTCTATCATACCAATTTACCTGTGTTTCTTGTCTGTTTTTTTGAGAGTATCTATTTTTCTTGCTACCTTCTTCAATTTTAAGTGCTTAGTTACATAGGTCTACATAATTTGCCATATTTTCACATAAACAAATTCACAGCCTACTTATTATACTTCACAATACCCTCGGGTGTAATAAGGTGGACTTGATATAACTAGCTCAGGATAAAGATAGGTGTTATAGGGTGACTGATAGAACTAGCTCAGGATAAAGATAGGGTGGACTGGTGATAGAACTAGCTCAAGATAAAGATAGGTTGTAATAAGGTGGACTTGATAGAACTAGCTCAAGATAAAGATAGGGTGTAATAAGGTGGACTGATAGAAATAGCTCAAGATAAAGATAGGGTGTAATAAGGTGGACTGGATAGAACTAGATCAGGATAAAGATAGGGTGTAATAGGGTTGACTTGATAGAACTAGCTCAGGATAAAGATAGGGTATAATAAGGTGGACTTGATATAATAGCTCAGGATAAAGATAGGGTGTAATAAGGTGGACTTATAGACTAGCACACGATAGAGATAGGTGACGTAATTTTTTTAATTGCGGCAATGAACTTTCGATTCCCTAATGCCATAGTGTAAATAAATAAGTAAATAAATAATTATATCACGATTTTTTTAAATGTAACTTTAAGGTATACCTATGTTTAGAAGAATAATTTTAAACCAATTTTGAACAATATCAGTAGGTCTATATACAGTATAATACATAGTAATCCCACAGGGCATGTATAATATAGGAAATATTTCCCTACAGCCCATATTCACATGATCGAGGGACCTCTAAATATCGATAAAAACATAATTTAATCCGAAATCCATATACAAATATTAATCCATTGGGACATAGTTGCTGCATCATGATTTTGTACTGGGCCAACATTGACTTTATCCGTTTCTGTGGTCTCATGGTCTAATGTTCCACTCTCGCAGTAGACAAGACTGCTGATAACGGAGAGATTGGTGTTCGAATTTTGGGTTGAGTGTACATAAGTGGGTTTTTTTTCAAAATAGTTTTCTACTATTTATTATTATTATTTATTATTATTTAGCACCGCGTCTTACTACCCGTTCGGGTTATACGCTTAAGTACTAATTACGCTAATGGATTAGGAATTGGAAGGTTGAATTTAGAGGAGGTGAACCCGCATTTGCGTGGAGGTAGAGTGGAAAACCATTTAGGAAAAACCCCTCCCAGTTCACCCGACCGAGATTCGAACCTTGATCTCCCCGTCCTCGGCAGTCGAGTTCAACACGACTAGCGCGTTAGCCAACTACGCCACCGAGGCGGGTCAGTTTTCTACTTTTCCTTCACATAAATTCGGGTACAATTCCTGTAAACACACTTTTATAATACCTAAAACCATTAGCGTAATTAGTGGGCTACATAATCGGATAGACCGAACGGGTAGTAGGACGTGGTGCTAAAAACAATTAGCTTTTAAAAGCATAAGAACATTCTATGACAATGTAGAGAGCTAGAGTAATCTGTTGAACAATTATTGTACCAAGGAATACTAATCTTAATTGTTTGAACTTACCAAATTATTAGTTTTTATTATAACTAAATAATTATTTTATTTTCTGAAATAATTTGAGGAGGGGTGCAAAAGGCACTCTCTATAATTGTGAAACGCAGTTGATACCGAAGTAGAAGAAATGGTTTTTTGTGGTTGTCACATAACCCTACTTTTAATTTTTAAATTAACACTTAAGTGAATGTTAGGGAAATATAAAGCTATGCTGGCATATTTGTATATATATATATATATATAAATATAAAGCTATGCTGACATATTTGTATATATATATATATAATATATAAGCTATGCTGAATATTTGTATATATATATATTATATATATATATATATATATATACTTATGTTATAGATGTAGTTTACTCATAATAACTGGTTTTTGAACTTTTATAATACTTACTTTTAGTTAAAAAAGCTTTTCACAGCACATAAAGTGAAAAGTTATCCACAAGATTGGAGGTAAATGTCAAAATCACATAAAAGTGTTTGTACGAGGTTTGTATATAAGGGTGACGCAATAAAAAAATGTTTTTTAAATAGTTCAGTTAATTTATACAGTAAAGCTTTTTTAATTCGAAGTCCAAGGGATATCTAAAAAAAATTCGTACTAATTATTTTTATGAGTATCAAGCAGCTGATTCAAAATAAATCGATAGCCTCAAAACATGATACATTTAAACACATATTTTATACTTGCTATATATAAAAAAAAATATATATATATAAGCCATCGTGGGAAAACAAAATAAATTTACACACAAAATATAAAAACTTTGAAAACTTAATATACTAAAATTGTAGACTTAAATTAGTTTTTACACTAAAATGACATTACGTTGGAAACAAAATGTGATCTTGGTTTGTTCTAGTTTGCTTATTTTGATGCCATTATCAAAATCTTCAAGTCAACTGATTGCATTACATCTGGTTCGGATTCAGTGAATATATTCTCAGGTCCATGTTTGGTGTCACGTGATTACAGTGTCACACAGAAGTGAACTCGAAAAAAATTGACAATATATAGGTTTCGAAGTATATATATATATATATATTATAAGGACATATATATATATATGTCCTTCTAAAATTCGAATTAAATATTATATTTTACTCCATTTGAGTCACTTTTATAAAGTGGCTCATTTGGATTTTCTCATATTTAGATTATTTTTTATATTTTTAGTATACTTTAATTTTTTTTTTGTATTTTTAACATTTTATATTTTAATATGTTTGTTTTGTTTTTTAAATTAGTGTATTCACATGTGGGTTTTTCTTGGCAGGTGTATCACTCGAATCATACTAATAGCCCAGTTGAGCACTCCTATGGATTTTATCAAATGGGTATTCTCTCATATTTAGATTTTTTACTTTAAATTTTTAGCATTTTATATTGTTTTTATTTTGTATCCACCTGCTTATTCCAACATGTGGACTATTTATTATGACTCTCGCCTATGGGGATTTTACTATGTTTTTATATCTTTTAGGCCCTAATGACCTCATTGTGTCGACGGGCCTCTAAACAATAATTATTATTATTATTATATTTTACTATTGATTTTAATAGAAATGTCATTAGAAATCATGATGGGTTTGAACTATCTAATTTTTCGAATTAACCAACGACGAACTAGCCAGATCCTTTTGTATGTATTATATATTATGTGTTATATATCTCAAAAACCTACTTTCATTGCATATTCATCGAGAAGGTGTACAGTCGGTCCGCAGAGCAAGTGATTTGGCTTATTTTTTTACAACAGAAGCTCTAGCTGATGTTCTACCAACTGCCAACATAAAGTACACCGTAGTAGTGAGAGTGTATTTGATGTTTGTATTTGGTGGTGCACAGCCCCCCGCCCCCCTCTTTCAGCTCCTTCTTTGACCACTAGTGCACATAAACATCTGAACCTCTCTTCCCTAACAGAATTATAGCCCCAAGTCTGGTCTCTACTCATCTCGAAGCATTCTCTCAAAGGTATCTATTTGCACGGTACACCTAGGCTACAAATCAAAGCACACGGCACACATTTTTATAGCAAAGTTAGGCCATCAAACTAGGATTGACTTAAAATTTCGTACTGGCGTAGATTACTGCTCTAGTTTCCAGTGAGCTTATAGGTATTTGTTTTATACGTTGAATAGTTTTGAATGACCATTCATATTTTTCTTAAAAGAGTGCCAACCACCCTACTGAAAATACGGGATAATATTTGAGCATAAATATTTTAATCAACATTGGTTCAAATAAGTTGCGTTTTTTTTTATTTATCTTTAACTGTGTTTATTTAAATTATATAAATAAAATTAAATAAATAAATGAAAAAAGTAAAGCTTTATTAATAGTAGACAGTTAAAGTTTTTTTTACTGTCTTATATATTACTACCCGTTCCGTTTAGGCGCTTACGATAATGGTTTGGTGATGATAATAATAATAATAATAATAATAATAATAATAATATAATATTGCACGTCTAGGCTATATCAATCATAGCCTAGTAGTGGAAAGATCAGCCAGTACTAATGTAACGTTGTCCAGGAGACGCCCGAATGTACTAATCGTACATCCTTGACGTGGAGGCTCTTTCCATGTCCCGATGAGATGAGGTGATGGTGATAGTGAGTATGAGGGTGTGGAACCAGTGGAAACTTTTAAACCTAACTTAAGCCTAATCAACCAAACCCTGGTAACCGTTGGGGTGATTCCCCTTTCGGGAAAAACACCCAGCTGGGAATCGAGCCCGGGACCTCAAAGCTTGTAGCCAGTTGCACTGACCACAATTCCATGAGGCCGGTTATGGGTTGAGGATGAGTAAGGTTGAATTTAGAGGAAGTGTGCCCACATTTGCATGGAGAGAGAATGGGAAGCCATTTGGGGAAAACCACCCTCAGTATACTAGACTGGGATCGAACCAAGACCTCTCCGTCATCAGCAGTCTAGTCTAGTGCCAGAGTGACACCTTAGATCATTCAGCTACTGAAGCAGGGGAGTATTAAAGTTAAAATATATTAAAAACATAATTTTAACTATCTTTTTATTTTAAATAAAGAATATTAGACAGGGTTTGGAATAATATATATATATTTGCCAAATTTTTGTTTTAAGTCATAGATTTTAAAATGTATGAGCGGAAGGAAAAAATCCCATTTGTTCACTGGATAGAACCAGATCAATATAGGGATAGGGTGTAATGAGGTGGACTGGATAGAACCATCTCAATATATAGGTTGGACTGGATAGGACTAGCTCAACATCGAGTTATGTGGTGTACTTTTTTTTAAGTGCAGAACTGCGGCAATGAACTTTAGAGTTCCTGGTTCCATAAAAGGAAAGGAAATAAGTATTATATGATAATAGATTTTGTATCGATTGAAAAAGCATGGATTGGAATGTTAGAATAATATTCGTTAAAGGCGTGGTATAGAATGGCTCTCAATAGATGAGAAACATGGGCTATTATTCAATCTTAAAATAAAGAAGATTTAAGGTTTGAAACATTTTGATGAAGAAGAAAACATAAAATATAAATATGAAACTGATAAAGTAAGTAATAATTATGTGTTTTTTCAAGATTAAATGTAAGAAGAATGGTTTGTAGCTATATATAACTACTTCCAAATGGTTGGATAGATTATACACTGATGCCAAATAAAATTATGAGAATGAGTATTAAATATTTTTTTTGAGAGTAAAATAGGAATAGGATGGCTATAGTATATGAAACAGATTATATGGGTGATGTTGGTTCCATTGATTACAGTCAGCTAAAATAAATAGTTTCAGATATGCTTACGTGGAGAGCAGTTAACTAACTACCAATATGCAGATAAAAGATTAAAGAAGAAGTAGTTTTTTTAATAAATTGTAAAATAATATACTTCCTGATCATTTATTAAATCAATTCATTGACAATTTTACTCCTTTTTACACATACGTATAGTTTGATCAAACAAAAACTCTCTATTCCAAATATTAATATTATTCTCTAATTTTAACAGAACTAGTTAAAGGGTTTTTTTTTGTTAGCAAAGTAGTAAAGGGCAATCTGGCTACCAAACGACCATTTTTTTTTTTTTTAATTTTAATTCCCTGATATAAATTCCTGGCTAATGATGGCACCCCACCAACGTCATGATAATGAAGAGAGTCGTTGTCTTTCCTGTTCGGTTTATTAACCATTTCTCCCCTCCTCTCCGTAGACCACAACCACCTAAACTAATTTGCATTCTGATTCAGAATATCATATATTCAGATGAGCCGTACTTTCCCCTCCCGCCACCCCCTTTTCCGGCGCCACTGACACCGGTACTATGGTTCAATGAGAGAATCAAAATTACAGTCGAAAAGGACACAAAACGGATATACGCCTAGTTTACCCCCCCCCCTTTCCCACGCTTTTATACATTTTTATTACAACGTTGCTTTATGACACACAAATTTGTTCATTAAATTGTGAACCTATAGAGAAAAAAAAAAAGATTCTCACAGAACATAAAGTCAAAGTAAAAAAAAATGAATTTCATCCCTAGAGGCCATAATAAATAAATGGTACTTTCCATTTGTATTTTATGAAGAAACTACAATGAAATGTAAATAACATTATAATCTAGAATAGTAGAATTATATTGTTAGTGGGGATAGATATAATAGTCTCGATTGTTCGAGTTTAACGAGACTGGGCCCATCTTGAACTATCTAGAACTAGAACTATAAGGTATAAAGTAATATATACATGTTTTCAAGTATATAAAGTACTTTACATGTATTTTTAATTTCTCATATAAAGATAAAATATTGTAATCGGGAAAAATACCGTACTTAAAAGTATGATAAAATCCTTTGTTTTATGTGCCTCCGAGCCCAAAGAATTGGATTTTACAATTATTTTTGTCTGTCTGTCTATCTGTCTGACTAGTTGACTGACTGTCCCTTGACATAGATCTAAATTGTTTGATGGATTTGGTATAAACATGATATTTAGATGTTATAAGGCTAGACTTCGGTATTTTTTTTTTATTTTGACCCTAACCTTCAAATTAATGTTGGTTTACTTAGGGGTGATTTTTTTTATTACAAATTTTTCGAAAATGGTTCATACGATTTTGTTTAAAATGGTTATCTTGGGAGTGTTTGACATAATAAATAAAACTGTATACTTTTTTTTTAAGAAAAACTCGTTTAAAAGTAGTTAACTGATGACTATTATTTTGTAATTTTAAAAAATTTGAAAATATCTCTAATGATCTGGTTCAAATGTGTACATTTTGGTAAGTTTTTACAGTTTAACTAATTGTAAATATTTTTTTCTTTAAAAAATAATTTAATAGTAACTTATTTCTTTATTATTATTTTTAAATATCTCAAAATATTATGTTTAAAATTAGTGTCAGTTTAGTATTTTACAACTAAATAATATTGTATATATATATATTTTTTAATCAATTAATTTATGGGTAGTTTACTTTCGACAAATCCTAGAAAATTTGAAATTTTTTAAAATTTCCTTTAAGATTTAGTTAAAAATGGTAATCCAAGAATAGTTTTTCACTATATAATAATAACATACTTTTTCTTTTCATTTTACAAATAGAATAAGTCAGGGTAATTTACAACTAACATATTTTTTTAAATTTAATGTTGTTTAATGCTTTAAGAAATTTCGTTTGAAATATTTATATTAAGAATGTTTATTGTGAATAACAAGATGATATGATGTGCCCTAACTTTATTTTTCTTGTGGTTGTTGTTTGCCACGTAACCAAGCAACATTCACACCTGTCGAATGACCTTAATGGACGTCACGGAGTGTATTCCTACCTCGGATTATCAAGACTACACTGTATGGTAAAAAAGTAATCAATTTGACACGGGATTTATAGCGTCAAAATACACAACTACTTATACGACAATATGTACAGTACATATTGTGGAATATTGTGAAATGTTATTGAATTAAAAAAATTATACTACGCTGGGAAAAAGTTTAATTTAGTGTTTTATTTAACGTCAGTGATGCACCCAATTTGTGTTTTAGTGCCATACATTTGCCATCCCTGCCATAGAGAAACCCACTGGGATTTGAACAATAACCTTCCGGTCAACAAGGAAAGAGTGAGGTGATAATATAGCTCTCTTGACCACGTGACTACCGCTCTGGGTTAGCTTATTTTAAATTGATAAATTACACTATTTATGTGACCTACAAATTTAGTATAAAACACTATTTAGATTTTTTATTTCTTACTCGGTTTTTAATTTCATACACAACAGTTTGAAAACCAGAGAACCTCAATCCAATTATATTTTAATATGTAGGACTATGACCGCGATTCTATTGGAAAGCAGATTACTACCAAAAAACAGAAAAAAAGATTTAAAACAGTTACAGTGGCTCAGTAACCGTCCTCGTGGTGTAGTGATCATTGCACCTGGCTACGAGCCTAGGGGTCCCGGGTTCGATTCCAAGCAGGTACCTTGGGTCATTTTACCGAAAGGGGAACTACCCCAACGGTCACCAGGGTTTGGTTAATTAGGCTTGAGTTAGGTTTAAGTGTTTCCACTGGTTCCACACCCTAATACTCTCTATCATCATCATCTCATCTCATCGGGACATGGAAAGAGCCTCCATGGAAAGGATGCCGTAAATTCAAATGTCCCCTGGGTAACGGTACATTAGTACTGGCTGATCTTTCCACAAACTGGGATACAGATTGATGTAGCCTGGACACGCAATATTATTATTAGTGGCTCAGTGGCAAAGTGGCAAGTATAGGGGGTGCTAGTTCGTTTTCACTGTGTATAGCAAAGAACTTACTAATTTTTAAATGGGTTCGTCATGTAAATCTTTAAACAGGCAATTAAAATCAGACATGCTAATTTAAGTTAGTTTGTAGCCATGTGCTTGTATAGTCTAAAATTACATAGGTTTTGGATTAAAAAATGGTACGGAACTCCTCACGGACTTTCTCACTCCATTGTTTAAAGATGGATGTATTTATTCAAAACTCGTAATATATGTGAAATGAAATAATATACAATAGCAAACTTGAGCAAAAATTTTATGACTCCTGGTTTTAAATTTTATAGTTTTATTTTTAAAGAATTAAAGTCCTCATTTGTATATTTGGACCAACAAAAAAGATCGATATTGGGTCCACAAGGTTCAACATTTCGCATTAAAATTTAGACTTCAAGTTAAATTTCGACATTTTATTAAGGGTTGCTCATCTTATGGTTATCGCATTGCTATTAAATTCCTCATTTATAAATTTAGACCAATAAAACCTAAATATTTACTATTTAATCTAAAATAATAGAAATAGATCATTGCTTTACAAACATTTCCCTTAAGAGGTTAAAGGAAAAAGAACATAAACTTTTTGAAAGACTTACTTATTTACTTACCCTATGGCATTAGAGAATTGTTGCGTTAAAACTTATGTAGTATCTCTTTACAACTAAAGCTCACAAAATTGTATTAATACATTTGCCATTATCTCAGAAACTGTTGTTTTTATAAAAATCTATTTCATATAAAAGTTTTTTTATTTTTAATAGTACTACAATTTTGCAATGATAAGGTATTTAGTATCTCAAATATTTGCAGAAACACGGAAATTTCAGCTTTTGTAAAGTACCCTAAAAGCCATTTTCATGGGAAAATTAAAATATCAATTTTATTTATAATCTTAATCAACGCCTAGATATTTTTTAAGATAAATAATGTATATATAACTATAAGTGCTATATAATATATTATATAAGTTTAATATATTTAACATTAAATTCTTATGTTTAGATAATTATTTATTATTAGTACAGTTAAAATTATTAAAATTTAATATGCATGTGTGTACACATGTATATTAAAATTTAATATGCATGTGTGTACACATGTATATAACACAAGTGTATGTATTAATATATGTATATAAACAGGGTGTTTGGAAATTCATAGCCCAAACAGCACATATAGCTTGTTTGAACCAAAAGAAATACAAAATTCCTATACACCTAGACTACATCCGGAAAACTATGCAAATACCATTAATTTGTGTTCAAAGTTTCGGTGTACAGCACTGGGAGAGCAAATCTGTACAAGCATGCGTGTACAACAAGTTGCATAGGAGCTAGGCGTGCGGCACTCCACATGTAATAATGGCAAGCACTTTCTGTAATGTAGGACCATTAATGATGACCCTCAGAACGTATTCGCATTTCTAGATAGACCGGTATGTTGTTTACTATTAATTGTGGTATGTTCTACTGCTGTACTCCAAGATGTCGAGGTGTGTGGTGCCGCTCGCCTAATTCCTGTTCAATCTTTTGTACACGCATGCTTGAACAGCTCTGCTCTCCCGGCACTGTACGCCGAAACTTCGAACGCAATTCAATGGTATTAAAATAGTTTTCCTGATAAAAGTTTATAGGGATTTTGTTTTACTTTTGGTTCAAACCAAATATATGTGCAGTTTGGTATATGAATTTCCGAACACCCTGATATATAATAAAATATATATATATACATATATGCATTTATATAATCTACATTTTACATGATCCACTATAGTATATATATATATATTTACATACATATGTATTACATATTTATAAATGTGGATCGTTTCTGCGATGCATATTACTGCGCAAAAATGTATTAAAATATTTTTATTGATATAGGTTCTATAAAATCAAAGGCTAATTATAAATTTTACCCAGATTTTGAGATTGCGGTTTCTAGTTCCTAGTGCCATAAAGTCAGTAATATATAAAAATTCATATAAATATATACTACCCCTTCGGTCTACGCACGTTTAATAACACTAAGAGAAGAAATACAATTTAGGGGAAATGTATTAACATTTGCGTGAAGAGAGATATCCGCAAATAATTAAGGTAAAATAAACTTAAGTACACTCTGCTCATAATAAAATCCCCGACAACCAGACCATACCACACGAGCTTGACGTTTATCACGTGTACCCAATGATGCGGGTAAATCCATGATATTTAGAAGTATATTAGATTGATATTTGTGAGTTAAAATGTCATCGGATGTTTGATAAAGTCTGATTTTCATAGGAAGCCCGCTATCTGAAAACTGTAAGCTCGTGTTGCCACAATAATGAAAATCAAAATATTACAATTTTATTTACATTACTAGCCCGTTTAATTATGGCAGCATCGTATAAACCAAACGGTTAGTTAGACGCAGTGCTAAATTTAAAAAAATATAAGGCTGTAGCCTGCTTCAGTGACTACATGGTCTAACGTGCTACTCTCGCAGTATATTAGACCGCCGATGATGGGGGATCGAGGTTCGAATCCCGGTCGTCTATACTGAGGGTCATTTTTTCCAAAATGGTTTTCTACTCTCCTTCCACGCAAGTGCGGTTATACTACCTCTGTGTATAACCTTCTTACAATCCATTAACATAATTAGTACATAAGCGTATAACCGGAAAGTGTAGTAATACGCGGTGCTAAAAAAAAAAGCAAGGCTGTAATGATAAATAATAGATAAATTCATAAGAAAGAATTATTGTAAGATTTTGATAAAATATTAGAATAAATTTATAATTAATAAATGGAATAATATATATTTATAGAATATCAAATTTTAGTGATTGTCAATCATCGTTGGTGGCCGAAAGGGGGCTTCCAATAAAAATCAGAGCTCACAAGACCTACTGCAGATCTTTCTGGGTCGGTAACTGCGCAGTTTTTTAATCGACACACGAACTCACACAAGTGCACACAAAAACACACACACACACACACACACACTAGCACACACATAACAGAGTCCGGTTTTGTGTAATCACGCAAAGAGAGCGCAACTTCCAAAGAGCTGCTGGCGTGAGAGTTTCCATTCGAGAAGGAAGCTGGTAATATTTGTGTTCGTGCAAGTGAGATGGAGGACCGGTGAAAGAGAGAGAAAGAGAGAGTGAGAGAGGCGGGAGCTATTGTTTTAACCCAACTAAATTACTGTCGCGGTATGTGTGTTGTTACAAAGGAGGTCTCGGATATCGCAGCGCCCGAGGCGCCCCTGTACCAACCTAGTAATGAACTGCTCGCAGACCCAACCCACCCACCCCTCTATAACCAACCCTTCTACCCCCCCTCCCCCCCCAGGCCACTGTTCGCCAAGAACCTAGGAACACCCCTTCCCCTTTTTTCTCACACACCCTCCTACACCTTTTACCCCCTATAACACTCTACGCCTTTCCTCCGTCCTCTTTAACATTTACACTCTTCAAGCCTTGTTAAATTAAGATCGAAGCAACCGGAACTTAAAATGAACAACGTTTTCTCGTAAAACTTGTAAAGATAATAATAAAATACTCGACACGTGTATTTACCACTAATTTAATTTTGGGTTTTAGTAATAATTTAGACAATGAGTAGGTAAATTATGCCTTCAAAATAATTGTAGTCTGTTCCGATTAACTAGATATTTTAGTTTGTGTATGACCTGTTCGTATGGATATTTGATATTCTATGAATATTTTTACCAAATTATTTTTTCTTTCGTTCTTTGTATCATACATATTAAATTTTAAAATATATCTAATTGATATGACTTACTTTTGTTTACTGATGGTAGATTTAAAAGTGATAAATTAATTTATCAGTCAAATTAAATAAGTCTCCCAAATATGAATATGAAGCACCAATCTAAAGAAGAAGAGTTTGTTAACATATATGAATAACATATATATATATATATATATATATATATATATATAAACAGTAATGGTGTGAAACCTGAGGTCGCGGGCGGTCCACGCGTCACCGTAAGAACCGCAACCTTTTTCAGGATTTTGGGGGTACGTTTATGATTAAACACGAGTGAAAATGCACATGGAATATTCAAGGTTTTGGTTATTAAAAATAAAAACAACACATACACTGATAGAATGAGACTAACTACAACCAAACAAGTCACTGAACTATATAATAAGAGTCATAATTAAGTCTGTAAATTAATAAGCGAGTGAGAACACCCAAAATTAAATTAAATAAAATAAACATTTAATTGATAAGAATACAAAATGACTAGTTAAACATTTAATCATCAGTCTCTTAAAATATTCAGTCACTGTTCTAATTCACCGTCGAAGTTTTAAGTCCCTCACGTGACACCGCCACTGGTTCCCGCACATGACACACTGTTCTGACCCACATTACACGAACACTAGACTCGCTGATCAATTTCCACAAACGCTGGCCCACTCACTGGACACGTTACCCACCTACTGGACATGCTGGCTCACTCATTGAACTAGCTGGTCCACTCACTGAGCACTTTGTCCCACTTGCTGTAACCGCTGGCCCAATCAATGGATACGCTGGTACACTCCTGGCCACGCTGGCCTAATCCTGGACACGCTGGTCCGTTCACTTCACTATCCTCAACTTGGACTGGGGTCACCTTGCTTACCACCGACCATGGTCTCTGTCAGAGTCTGAAACTCTCTATTTCTAGACTATTTTGCCGGATTTGAAGTAAACGAGCCCAGACTCTTCTAAACGTGAATCTTTCCCTTCAATCAAGCTCCCCCTGTCCCCTCTAGGTCCCTTATCTATGTGGCTGGCTGGTTACCTGCTAAACAAGGACGGAGGGCAACCAAATAACAAGCGCACCAGACCCGCAATCTGATACTAGCTGGGCTACAATACATACAGACATACTTGTTGACAGACTCGTCTATATTATATAACTATAGATAAGGGCTTGAATCAATTCAAAAAGGCTCGTTATCATTGTTTTATATTTTTGGATTATACTAAGGACAATCAATTAGTATTTTATCTGAGATTTTAGATCAGTTCTGGTGACTAGTAATTAAAGTGACAGTTTTAGCGGCTTGACTTTATGTCTGTATGTATTTATATCTGTCTACCTGTCTCACTTTCTCCCTGTGTCACTCTCTCACTCTTTCTCTGTATCTTTCTCTACCTTTATATATATATATATATATATATATATATATATATATTGTTTTTATATTTATTTTGAGATTGAATTACCAAAATTATACAAATCGAGAAATATTCTTAAATTTTAATGAAAACTTTATAAAATACACCAAAAATTTTGTGTTTTCTTAGAATCTTTAAATTTAATAACCGTTATTATAAAAGTGAAACTTTACTAGTTATTAATATGATATTGAAAATAACTGAACTTTAATTTATAAATATTTTATTTAAATAGCATTTTTATTTTGTATATAATTGAATGCGGGCTTTGAAAGAAAATTAATATTTATAGTAAATCAGACAAATTAAATTCCCTGTCTTTTAATGTAAAGACCTTTTCTGTTTATTCAATAGTTCGTTAGTAAACACGAATATTCCAAGGCAGCTACACTCACTTCCTATTCATTCTTTCTTTCTTTGTCTCGACTAGTAAAACTGGTGCCACAGCAGCGATTTGCTTCGCTTTCTCTCGCAAATAAAAAAAATAGCAGAAAAAATTGTACATTTCATTCAAATAGAAATAAGGCCACTCCATTTAGAAATACAATATGCGTTACTGGGATGTAGTAAGAATAGAGTAATACTAAGGGGCCGTGTATAATGCTGATCAAGTTTATATAAAAATCCTTTTTTATTAGGCTATTTTTTATCATTTGTCATTTTAGATTTGTGTGTCACTTGTCATTTTTGTTATTAGAGTCATTTTTTTCCTAGGAATTTCTGAGTCTTTTTAGGCAGACGTTGAATAATTTAATTTTTAAATACTATTGATGTACTTTTATAAATCCACGGATACTCAAACATAAATATTTCTTCACAAAGTTGTCTGAGCAAGAGAATAATGTAGGCAATATTTATATGTAATTTTTTTAATTTGAAGTTTTGTTTTTTAATTCTTAGGTCATTTTATAACTTCTCGTCATGGAAGTCCCGACCTGGTTATTACATTACATCAAACCTCTTCCAAAATGAATACAATAGATACAGGATAGTATTAATTAACAACTACCCACTTCGATTGACTAATTATCTAATGTCATGTGTTCTTAAAATGTGGTTCGCAGTGATCTATCAGGTGGTACACAGAATCCCAGAAAGTTTATTAATAATAGTTAAATAAAGAATGTTGATCACATATAGTAAAAAATTTTGAAATGCAAAGGGTTAGATAAATATATATACATACTATGCTCTATTTCTTTCCATGGTAGACACAAGTCAAATAAAAAGGTAAATCTGTACCAAAATTAAACCAACAAATCTTAAAAATAATTTATCAAATTTATGAGGTTAAGAATGTTCAAAATAACAACAACAAAAAATTACTTCAAGATAATTATATGATTTTTTATGTCTGCATTTAAATTAATAAAATAATGTTTGTCTTGTATTTATAGTCGGGAAATAGAATTGCCTACAAAGAGTGTTTTCCCCGCATTATTTTTAACCCCCCCTTCTCAATCCTTTTCTCTCAGGATCCCAGTGGCCCCTCAGTGCGCATAACCACCAAAAGTGTAAGAAACACTGGTCTCTCACGACAGACTAGATTGCCGATGATAGGAAGATCGGGGTTTTTAATCCCGCTTGGGTGTACTGAGGGTGATTTTCCCTAAAATGCCCCGCAAATGTGGGTACAATTCCTCTAAATTCTATCTTGATCATCCCTAACACATTATCTTAATTAGTGCATAATCTTATAACCCAAAAGGGTAGTAAGACGCGGTGCTAAAAAAAATAGTTGCTTAGTAACAGAACTTGAAATTGACTATCAAGAATTATATCAAAAGTATTTACGAAGGGACTAGATAGTTTTAATTAAAATGTTCAACAAAGTTTCTCAATCATTAATTAAAAGGGAAAAACACACACCATAAATTATTTAACTATGGAGCTTGAGTCGTCCGAGAAAATATTCTACTTATAATGTAAAATTGAATCTCTTACCACTTCTCATGTTTCAAATGTAATCATTTACTTTTACAAAACCCTAGCTAGAGTATGCCCTGTAAAGTAAATGTTTCATACAATATCTGTATTTTTAATGGAGTGTCAAAGTACATAATTATTATAATATACCTACCTAATAACGCCGTTCCGTTACGGGGTAGGAAAGAAACTGTGCATATAGCTCAAAAAACAACTACTCCGTGCTTAATCCATCCTCACTAACTTTCTCCACACTTCCCTATCCTTTCATACTTCCTTCGCTTCAACAACATCCATTCGCCAAGTCATACATGCTCTTTTATTATTAAAACTCTCAATGTTTCTCTTTTTCCACACATTCATATACTTAATGTTTCTCTTTTTCACACATTCGTCTACAACATTTAGGCATGTCTTACATGGCCTACCCCTTCCTTTTGATCCACACACTCTACCTTCATATATTTGCTTTGTCACTAGATCCACATTCATCCTCTCAACATGCCTAAACCAACGTAAGACCCTTCTTTCACAATGATCTATTGGATTCCCTTTCAAACCTCCTTCAGCACCCATTCATTACTGACTCTGTCCATATACGATTTTTTCCACATACATTTCTTAGATATCTCATTCCAACCGCATTCACCTTGCTCTTGTGTTTCTCTTGGAAAACCTTTGGTTCACACCCATACACAACCTTGGCGTTAACACACTTTTATATACTGCCATTTTTACTTCTTTCGATATTTCATTCTTTACAATAGTCCACATACATCCAACTACTCTCTACATTCGCCCGTCTGTCGATTTCAACATCTATCCTTCCATTTTTACAGAATATTCTGCCTAGATACACAAAGTCATTCACTTTTTCTTACTGTTTTCTATTTATATTAAGCTGACAATCATTTCCTGATTTTAGTCCCATTTTATAAAATAAATATGAGCCTTCAAGAAATTTGGATACACCACACACGATGAATAAAAACAACAAATAATAATATTGTGTATTGTGTTTTGCCATGTATTTATCAAGTTAGCTTTTATTTAAACGAAAAAAAATATTTTTCTACCCGCATCAGTGGGAACGCAAACCAAAGCCTGTCTGACATGGTTTTCCAGCGTTGACAAAATCAGGGTTTTAATCACAGTTGATTGTACTGAGGGTATGTTTTAACCAAGCGTTTTCTCTCTCTCAGTGTAGATGCGGTAATAGTGTATTCCCTCTAAACTATTACTTACTAATCTAATTTCCATTAGTGTACTTGACTGCATATAGCATGGAAGTAAAGTTTTAGGTGTTCTGTCTTACGGCAAGTTCATTCATTTTGTCAGTGAACTTAGACCGCCAATGTGCTCTGTCCTCTGCCACCTCGTTCAGGCCCAAGGATTTTCTTCTTTCCTTAAAATCATCTAATATTTGAATCCTCCATAAATTCCTCTTTCCCTCAACCTTGCCTTCTATGACGTCGTGCAGAAGACAGTTCCTCCTGATGATGTATCCAATCCAGTTAGTTTTGCACCGAAGAATCACATCCAAAATGGTTCTCTTCTCACCCACTCTTCTTAGGACTTGTTCATTTGTCCCCCTGTCTGTCCACCTGATCTTCTCACCACTCTTCTTAGAACTAGTTCATTTGTTACCCTGTCTGTCCACCTGATCTTCTCAAGTCTTCTCCAGCACCACATTTCAAAGATCTCCTAGTATTTCTTTTCCATATTTCTGAGATTCCAAGTGTCTGCTCCATGCAGCGCGATGCTCTAAATGTATCATTTCATCAGTAAAGTAATACATGCTAAATAACAAATAAAATATTCTTTTGAGCCAATTATTTTTTTTAATAAAATGGATTAATGGACTATTATTTAATATCTATTCACATTGTTATTGGATTATTTTGTTAGTTTAATTTTAATAATATTAAAATTAATGGAACAATGAACCGCACAGATTTTCCTGCTCCTTTGGTTAAAAATTGCTCATTTACACTTTTAAGATACGTGAAACGAAATAACATATATTGGTACTGAAACATAATGGAAAATAAGCATCTCATTCCACCAAAGAGAATATATAAAATAATGTAAAATGTTACAAAATTATATTGAGAAAAAAAAATTTATATTTCTGTTTACCAAAGAGCATAAACATCAGGTCCCCATTTCCTAAATTGTAAAATAATAGATCTGTCAATACTTCATAAACTATTGGTTTTATAACAATATTTTTCAAGTAAAAGTGTTTTAAATTTAACAGTGCTACAACTTTGTAATGAAAAGTTATTTCGTATCTTCAAGATTTGTGGAGATATGATCAAAACTTAAGAGAAGTGTATATCTAAAGAACCATCTCAGTCACTATCCCGAAAAAATAAAAAAGAGGCACCATTTTGTTTATAATTATAAACAGTACTTAAATACGAATTTTAATCAAAATCGTTAGAGCCGATTTCAATAAAATCGATTTTTTTCTCTTTTAGATTTTAATTTCAGGGTTATAACTAATTCCAGAAAACACCTCGGAGGAACATTTGGAAAACCCTAGATATCTATTTCCAGCCCGATCGGTAAAATGATTTCAGCTCTAGGGCCTATAAACAGACACAAAGATAGACAGACGGTATCACTAAAACAATATTTTCGAGTTCCGTGGGTCACAAAATTCAATATCCATCAAAAAAAAAAAATTTTCCACGAATACAATACTTTCTCCATCTGAAAGGTGGTAAGAAAGTAGAAATTAAATATTTAACAAAATGACCCGCTTTGGGGTCTGAATTGTCTATGGTGTGGCTCTTGTAGTAAAACTTGACTGTCGGTGACCGGGATATCGGCGTTTGATTCCTTGTGTGGTGTCCTGAGGTGGTTTTTTTTTTCTAAATTGTTTTACGTTCTCTCTCAACGAATTTGATATCCCTTGGGCTAATTAATTATTGTTTTGTCATGAGTATTAAATATATTAGTAGCTGATAGGTTTCCTAAAGTCGCT
Organism: Timema podura; assembly: GCA_033556935.1. NCBI lineage: Eukaryota > Metazoa > Arthropoda > Insecta > Phasmatodea > Timematidae > Timema > Timema podura. Next base: position 113,859,308 of record JAVRXN010000010.1, read on the forward strand.
GTAGGAGAATTGCAACTTTATAGAATATCTCTTATACCTACCCCATTAGTTTAAATATGTGGATATCCTGGACGGGTAGTAAGACGTGGAGCACGGTACTATTCTACCTTCCTCATCTCTATCCCATTAGTGTAAATATATGGATATCCTGGACGGGTAGTAAGACGTGGAGCATGGTACTATTCTACCTTCCTCATCTCTATCCCATTAGTGTAAATATATGGATATCCTGGACGGGTAGTAAGACGTGGAGCATGGTACTATTCTACCTTCCTCATCTCTATCCCATTAGTGTAAATATGTGGATATCCTGGACGGGTAGTAAGACGTGGAGCATGGTACTATTCTACCTTCCTCATCTCTATCCCATTAGTGTAAATATATGGATATCCTGGACGGGTAGTATGACGTGAAGCACGGTACTATTCTACCTTCCTCATCTCTATCCCATTAGTGTAAATATATAGATATCCTGGACGGGTAGTATGACGTGAAGCACAGTACTATTCTACGTTCCTCAGCCCAAAATACGAAAAATTTTGAAAGTTTTTACATTTGAGTTAACATTAGATCTAGGAATCAAGAAATACGCTATAATTTAATGTTTAATCTAAATATTAGAACATTTTAACTAATGAGATTTCACTGCTACCATAGAAACAAAATTCCCATTTCTATGTTTGTGTTTAAAAATGTTCATCTTGCGTTAGGGTGACCGAAAAAAAATTCTAGTAATTTAATACATCTTAGTAAGGTCTAGTTTTAATTCAAAGTCAATTAAAGTAATTTTTCAAAGCTTTTATTATATGGTCTTTTAATAATGAATTCTACATCAAGAGAATGAAATATTAATCTTTATTAATTATATTTTTAAAAAACTTCAAATAACTCATTATTTATATGGTGGTACTTTTATTTTGTCATCTCTTTTTCCTCTTTCGTCACCTCAGCGAATTAAATTAAGATAATTAATTTCCCAGCGTCAGCGAATAATGCTTTGCTTGTTTTATTTAATTTTTTTTTTTTCGTTTAAATAATCCTCTACCGTGCTCCCTAGTAAAGAATAGTAATGCACATTCCGTGTTTTCGTCTACGTGGTGATTGCCTTTTACGAGGCGTCCTAAAATCTCCCCTCCCACCCCTTCATTCTCTCCACTGTTACCAAGCTTCCCGCAAGAACGTACTTTCATTCTTAGGGTCACTTCGGGAGATGACGTGATCTTTTTTTTTTCACAATAACAGTTTCAGATCATAATAGAAGTACCTATGTGATGACCAAGGCCCGGATTTTAATGACATGTCATCTTTATTTTTATTTTTTTTTGTACATTACAAACAATGCTCATGTGCTCATAAATTCTTTTAATGATCCCCTGTTTGTAGGAATGTGTATTTTATATGTTATTTTTTCTCATTTTGAAAATTTAGGTTAAATTTGATTTGAAACTTTTTTAGGCATTTTTAGGCATTTCTGAGTCATTATTAGGCATTTCTGAGAGTTTTTAAGCAACTCGTATTTATAATAATATTTTTAGATAATATCGATATTTTATAAATGTGTAACCACACGGCCTAAATTGGGAGGTGTGTTTGTGTAATATTGTAGTTTTTTGGATTGTGAATGACAAAACGAGTATTGCAAGATGTTATGATTTGCTAGTAAACAAATAGAATATAGGAGCTGACCACATAAACTATGTCCGCATTCCAGAGGGGGAAACCAGGCCAGGAGGCAGACTAAAGAGTGTGCCCAGCTATCGAGGCTGACTATTCACCAGCGAGTCAAGGGGGTCACTCTGATCATTTTGGGGGATACGTGGGCTAGAACGCTGGCACATAAGTTTCTTGTATTTTAGGGCTACCACTCAAGCCCAGGGTACCGGGGTTAGGAGACCGTGTAGGATCATCTAGACTCTAGAGGTTAGACAGGCCATTGGTTATTCCTTGCAATACTTCGTTCTGTCACAAGCTTCTAAGTAATCTTTCAAGTTCTTTTATATTCCCAATATCACTATCAACATCACATTTGTGATAGACATAGCAGTACTAATAAAACCATAAAATCCAAGTCGAACGTCAATCATCCCACATAATTGTATATCCACCCCCCACCCCACCATCCTAGGCCATAACACATCCTGACACGATTTAGGCCCACAAACACGTAGCAAGAAGGGAAAGTTGACAGTTGGTGACAAATGCATAAATAATCACATATAATATTTTCAACACACCCATCAAAATGAGAAGAGAATGTGGGTAATGAACTTTGTATCCTCTTTGCTTGTGTGGTTATAAAACACACACTACTGATGAGACTGCAACTAGGCTGAAGAGAGTTACGTTGGGAGGAGTTGGCTATTATTTCTGAAGAAGATTTTGTAAATCAATGTAATATTCAGCAGATGGCAAGAGCTTGTTTATTAAAAACTTATCATTGCATTTTTTTTTTTCCATTTGTAGAGTTCGTTTTGATTTAGTCATGTACTTTTATTAAAAGTTTTTGTTCATACCTTTAGGTCATTTTTTGTAAATTTGTTTTTTTTTAGAATGTTTAGGTTTTTGAACATATTTAGGTCATGAAAGTGGAACAATCACTAGATATAACTGTAGAATGTATATGTTTTATGATCATTATTTATATTCCTAGTTTGATTTTTTTCAAAAGCAATTTTTATTTCTAAAACAAGTATTGGAATTTTATTAATAAAAGGAATATTTAATGCTAAAGATATATTATAAGAAATAAAATTACCATTAGGAAGACATAGACGCAGATGGGAGGATAACATTATAATAGACCACCTGTAAGGGATGGGATATAATGAGCTGGACTGGATATAGCTAGCTCAAGATAAGGATATGGGTATAATGAGGTGTACAGGATATAAATCGCTCAAAATTGGAATAGGATGTAATGAGGGGGACTGAATAGAACTATCTAAAGATAGGGATAGGGTGTAATGAGGTGGACTGGATATAAATCGCTCTAAATTGGAATATGGGGAAATTAGGTGGACTGGATAAAACTATCTAAAGCTAGGGCTAGGTTGTAAAGAGGATGACTGGATAGAATTCCCACAAGATAGGAATAGTGTGTAACGAACTGGATTCGATAGAACTACCTCACGATAGGGATAGGGTGTAATGAGCTGGATTGGATAGAACTAGCTGTAAATAGGGATAGGTATTGTACTTTTGTCAATGCAGGTATGAACTTTCTAGTTTCTCCCATTGAGTAATTAAGTAATATTTCTCATATAGTAGTTAGTTATTATTATATTCTTATGAACACAGTTGTTTGTATGTTATATCTCCAATGGGCTTAATAAAATCTGTCGGTGGGCCGTCTTCGGCCCACGTGCCGTTTGGTCCGAACCACCTATATGTTGCATGGATGAGCACTATCAGTTTTTGATTCTGTTTAAAATATTTTTTCAATTAAATTAACTGTCAAAATAAAGCTTATGTAATGAAGCACACCTTTAATAGTATTAAAACATAATTTATAAATTTGATTTTGGTTTATTACTATCTACAATACTTTATAAAATCATATTTTTGGGAACAAACTTTACCCCTTAAATACGGGTATCGTGAACATTAAATATTATTGGTTTATACATAGGTAATGTAAAATACATAGACAGGGAACTTGTAAAAAGTACTCAGCAATGTCATTAACAGATGTGTCTACTTAGGTAAATTCAATCAATACGATCAAGATCAGGTTTTTATAGTTCATTTAATTTAAGATTGATTATATTAAATATAAGTTGAGTTATACAATTTTTGTTTTAAGTGAGACGATATTGAGTTCTTGGCAAAATAAAGTTAGTAAATGTAAAATTAAATTAATCTGTGTGAGATAACCGGCCCTGAGGTGTAGTGGTCAACGCACCTGACTACTAACTTAGGAGTCCCAGGTGATATTCCCGGCTGGTGCCATGGGTGATTTTCCCCGAAACGGGAATTATTTCAACGGTCACCAGTGTTTGGTTAATTAGCCTTAAGTTGGGTTTAAAAGTTTCCACTGGTTCCACAACCTCATACTATCACCATCACCTCATCTCATCGGGACATGGAAAGAGCCTCCACAGAAAGGATGTACGATTAGTACATTCGGGCGTGTCCTGGGCAAAGGTACATTAGTACTGGATAATCTTTCCATAAACTGGGCTATGATGAATGTAGCCCAGACATATATATATATATATATATGATTAAGATAATATATGTAAAATAAAATAAATTTAGGATGTATAAAGGGAAAAAATGTGTTTGTATTGTTATTGAGACTAATTGATTAATTTAATTTTAGAAAAGTGTGTTTATGTTAGTTTAGGTGAAGTATAAGCTACAACATATGTTTGAATGAATAAAAATGTATTAATTAAAATTTGAATAAGTAGTTAAATTGTATTACAGGAATATCCCTGTAGTTACTTACAATATGAATATGTAAAATTGTTTAAAATCTTGTTTTCTTTTTTTCTAATCTTTTCTTTTTTGCCCCGCATATTACTAACTGTTCGGGCTATACGCATATATGATCATTACTTCAATGGATAGGGATGAGTAATGAAGTGTTTAAGAGGTTATCTGTTCACATTTGCTTGGAAGGAGAGTGGAAAACCATTTAGGAAAACCACCTTTAGTAGACCCGACTGGGATTTGAACCCCGATTACCCGTCATCAGCAGGTCAGTCTAACACGAAAGTGACGCCTTAGACCATTCAGCCACGAAAACGGGTAGCTCTTTTTCTTAAAAGTTATTTTCTTTTAAAAAATTAAAGTAGTCTTAATCTTGTAATATCCATAGTTTGTCATTTTTACTTTCTCGCTATCTTACAGGTAGAGAAAGTATTGTGATTGTCAAAAAAAATCGAACTCGAGATTTTGATGAATCTTGACGTTTCATGACTCCCTGAATCCGAAAATATTATTTTTGAATTTCCATCTGTCTGTCTGTCTGTCTGTCTGTCTGTCTGTCTGTACCTCCAACTAGAGCCTAAACTGATTTACCGATTGAGCTAAAACTTGGTATCTAGGGTTTTCATAGGGTTGCCCCGAGGGGTTTTGGAATTGGATATCTAACCCTAAAATTAAGGGTAGTTTACTGAATGGCAAAAAGAGAAAAAGTGGATTTTCTCAAAATCGGCTCTAACGATTTTGATTAAATTTAATTTCTAAACATTTATAAATATTCCAAACAAAATGGCTACCCTCAATATTACGGCAAAATGACGTTAAGGGCTCCGGTCTGATGCGTTAATTATAATTTTTTATCATATCTCCGAAACAATTTGAGATATGAAATTATTTATCAGTACAAATATGTAGATATATTTATAATACAAATATTTTATTCGAAGCCTATTTTTATAAAACCAATAACTTTCAAGCTATACACAAATATTTATATTTTTTAACTTTTCAAAAACCTAAGGTTAAGTATTGCAACCGTAAAGAAAGTTTAATCTGAAATGTTGATGGAGGTCGATGTCTCGTGACCCCCTGAACCCTAAAAAGTGGTCTTTGCAATGCTGTCTGTCTGTGTATCTGTTTCAACTTCAAATTAAGAGTAGTTTAATAAAAGGCGAAAAGAGACAAATCTATTTTCTCAAAATCGGCTCTAACGATTTTGATTAAAATTCGTATCTAGGCGTTGATTAGGATTATAAATAAACTGGCTATTTTCATTTTCCCATGAAAATTACTTTTAGGGTACTTTACAGAAGCTGAAATTTCCGTATCTCCGCAACTATTTGAGATACTAAATACTTTATCATTGCAAAATTGTAGTACTATTAAAAATAAAAACTTTAATATGAAATATTTTTTTAATAAAACTGACAGTTATTGTGATATTGGCAAATATATTAATACAATTTGTGAGCTTTAGTTGTAAAGAGATACTACATAATTTCTAACACAATAATTCTCCAATGCCATAGAGTAATTAAATATGAGTAAGTCTCTCAAAAAGTGTATGTTATTTTTTCTTAAACCTCTTAGGAGAAATGTTTGTACAACAATTATTTAACTCCATTTTAGACTCAATAGTCTTTTATTAGTCAAAATTTATAAATTAGGAATTTAATAGCAATGCGATGACATGAAGATGTGCAACACCTAATAAAATGTCGAAAATTTTAACCGGAATTCCAAATTTTAATACGAAGTGTTGACCCTTGTGGACCCAATATTGATCTTTTTTATCGGTCCAAATATACAAATGAGGACATTAATTCTTTAAAAATAAAATTATAATATTTAAAACCGGGACTCAAAAAATGTTTACATAAATATAGTGCAATATATTCTTGAGTTCGCTAGTGTATATTATTTCGTTTCATATATATTACTAGTTTTGATTAAATATCTTCATTTTTAAACAATAGAGCGAGAAAGTCCGTGCGGAGTTCAGTACCAATTTTTTTTTTTTTTTTACTTTATTTGGAATTCTCTAACTCTGAAGATCATAAATCAATAAACAAAGTTAGTAATCAACAATTATATCTTTATATAATACTAGATATAATCAAATGATGGGAAAAATATTTTATCAGTATTTATATTTTATTTTTAAAAATACGGTATTATTATGACTAATCTACTAGCCATGTGTTAACATAAATAAATATTAGTCAATGCTTTGTGTTGAGCTTAGATACCAACATTACCTGTCATAATTTAGGTCAAAACTAATAAATAACATAAATGAGAAATATGACCTAAAATTGATTGAAAAATTTTAAAACCTATTACTAATAATATAACCATAAAGAGATTAAGCATAGTATGATTAAAATTTGTTCAAACAGTATTTACATCTTTATTAAACATTGTTATTGTAATTTACTTAACTACATTAGGCACAATCTTTATTTATTGTGATACGATTTCAACATTATGTTTTATATTGTGATATTTAAAATAAATTATCCTACTAACCCTAAGAATAAAGGCCAAAATAAGACCTAAAGACCCGCTTCATTGGCATCTTCATCTAAGGTGCTACTCTTGCAATAGATTGGCTGCCGATGATGGGGAGATTGGGGTTCGATCCCGGTCGGGTGCACTGAGAGTGGCTTTCCCTAAATGATTGTCCATTCTAGCTCCGTGAAAATGAGGGTGCACTTCCTTTAAATTCAAGCTTAATCATCCCTAACAGATTATAGATTATTATTAGTGCATAGGCGTGCAGCCCGAAGGGCTAGTAAGACCCAGTGCTAAAAAAAAAGGCCTAAAGTTAAATTCATAAAAGTAGTTTTTGTTTTGTTGTTTAAGTTAATTCTGTTTTCAAATTTAGACAAGCTCCATCACTTAGTTCAGAATTCATGAGAATGAGGACAGGGGTCGCGGACAGTAGGGAACTTATAAAGACTAACATGCACGCCCATCACATTAGTCTGTTTTTCTATTACAAAGGAAAACAGCTAGAGCGTGTATCAAAAATATTTCGGAACCATTTTACGGAAATAATGAAATATATTTATATGAACGCGAATCGGTTGGAAGCCTTCCAAACTTGGTTTTAAATCTTTCTTGTGTAAAACATCCAATCCTCCCCCCCCCCTCCTTCCCCGCCAAAATACCTGTTTATTATTCATCCGCTCTCATCTCTGATAGTATATCAAGCTCACTCCATCCCTCCAGCAAATAACAAATCCTTTTTAGTCGCCAAGTTTGTGTCTTTAATGGAATAACGTTATATTTTACATTACTGAAAGAAGACAAGATATATTTATAATGTATTAATAAATTTTACATCCATTACTGTTTCCAGCCTATGGCCTGGGTCACTATTTTATCCAAGCCATACATTTTCCACTACCGGATTGCTAGGTCTGTCCTAGCTTCATATGTCTTATAATCTAAGTTAAGACTATGACAGGCACAACATCCAGTCCCCGGCCGTTAATTCATCATTGTGAAAGGGTAAACCCACATTTCAACAATAATAAAAAATTGCCCATGTCAAAAATCGAACCTGGGACCCTTATCTCACCATACAAACATGCTACCAACTGACCTAAGGAGTCGGACTAATTTTGTATAACTATATTATTTCAATTTTCAATCAATATGATTAGGGGGTGGGTTTACCACCACGTCTTACTACCTGCACAGTTTATAGGCATATGTAGACCTACTAATAACACTAATGTGTTAGAGATGAGGACTGTTAAGATTAGATTAAGTGTTCCTGCTTTTGCTTGGAGAGAGGGTGGAAAACCATTTAGTAATAAACATCCTCAGTACAGCATATCAACTTTCGAACCCCTGATCTTGCCATTATCATAAGTCCAGCCTATTGCTAAAGTGACGCCTTGGATGATTTAGCCACTGAAGTGGGTGACCTAGTATTAATAACTATATTTTATATTGATTTAATTGTTTATTTCAGATTGGTATAATATATTACTAAAATAATAAATAAAATAAAGAGTTAACAAGATTAAATAGGCTTGTTTAATATTATCAACAAAAAATAATTATTGGTATGTTTTATATCTGATCGTTCCCCGAGTTAACCTAATTTGGTAGGGATTGTAACAATATCCCAAAAAAATTATTTCACAAACATTCGCATGGATGGGTAACGGAAAAATACTTTCATGAATCTATCTTAGCAAGATAGTTCCACTGGCTTGGATTCGAACATGGTTACCCATGGGAGAGTGAATTAATAACTGTCCTAACAAATACAATAGTATCTTGATAATTTGAGATTGGTTGATTCAAAAAATTAAATAATTTGAACCCAACATGATACCCCATGAAGTTCCTATTTGAATCAATACTAAAAAAAATTGATGTAATTCGAATATTAGAAGGAAATATTTGGATGATTCTAAGCTTACATTGTATATTGTTAATTATTTCGAGTAACGATCGAATTTTACTAAACCATCCCATTTGCCAAGAATGTTGAATAAAGGTATATTGAAGCAAAGTAAAAGAGAAAGCAACTACAATGATTGAAAACCTGAAAAGATTCACTGAATCCCAACCAGATCTGAAACGAGAAATAAAATATTTTTAATGAATCACTGAAATGGAATATGTTGTTTATTGTGTATTGTGTTAAGCAAACTACATCAAACGAGAATCACTAATTTTTTCAACCTTAATGTAAGTTACGTAAGTGCAAAAACTGTTTTGATTCTGCTATTTTAGAATGTTAATTTTTACAAGGTTTATATTTTGTATTTAATTTTTCTTGGGTTTTTTATATATGTAATGTGTGTGTTTATCTATGGCATATTTTGAGGTAATTGATTTATTGTGTACCAGCTGCCTCGATACTCATAAAAATTATTAATTAAAATTTTGGATGTATCGAATTTTTTCAGATATCCCTTGGACTTTAAATTAAAAAAAGTTATAAAATAATAAATCCTAACACTGTCCTTATTGTTTATATTGCCAAATAAAGGTAAATATATATATTCTATAATATTCCTTCTACAAATTAAAATAATTATTTAAAAATACAGTTTTATATTAAAACCCTACTCTTAATCTCACAGACTAAAAGAGAATAGTTTTTAATTATAACTAATTAAAATTGGACTAACAGGGTGACAGTTGAACAAGTCCTGAAAATAGTGGGTGAGAATAGAACCCCTTTTTGGATGTAATACTTCTGTACAAAGCAAACTGGATCGGACACAACCTTAGGAGGAACTGTCTTCTGTACGACGTCATAGAAGGGAGGGTTGAGGGAAAGAGGAGCTTAGGAGGAAGGAAGATACGCATATTGGATGAAAGAGGAACTTAGGAAGTAGGAGGATTAAAATATTAGATGACTTCAGGGAAAGAAGAATATTCTGGGAGCTGAATGAGGAAGCAGAGGACAGGGCGCATTGGAGGTCTAAGTTCATTGACAAAAGAAATTGACCTGTCGTATGACAGAACACCTAATAATAATAATAATAATAATAATAATAATAATAATAATAATAAGCAGATACATATTTTTTATAGTATTGATAGTGATAATAAAAATTCAATTAATATAATCTAAAGTAAGTATTGTGATATTATAAATAATGTTGAGTGGAATTAAGTAATACACATGCATTAGTGGCCTGTTGGACACAGGCTATATTAAGAACAATACAACAATAATTAAAGCTTTGGGTGCCTAATTAATAATCTAGACAATATGTTTATTGACTCCCTGACTTAAAAAACAATTTACATGGGTGTTGTGCCAATAAACTAAGCCTCTTTTATAAAAGCTTTAAATAATAAAAATAAATAAACAACCTTACGAGCAACATGTACTTGAAGGAAATCATTAAAACTTTTTTATAATACCACCCTATAAAAAAATAATAATAACTTAAGAAAATATTTATAAAAATAATATGAATACTTGCGTTGGTATTCAAAGTACATAATTATGATTCTAATTATTTTAAGGCTAGGCCCTTTTTAAAAATACCGTATTTTAATGTTCTAAGAAAAAGCATTGGTTTTACCTGCTTGTATTTTGGACATAATAATTAATCTATTAAATTAGTAAATATATTGATTTTTTTAAGCAACAAAATTATAAATCAGTGCTAGATACTTTACGTGTTATTTGTTACTCTTTGTAAGTTTTTTATTACAATATATTTATTTTTAAACTCGTTTTTCTGCCTTTCTGATTCATACAGATTTAAATGAACTTACGAGGTAGTGATAGAAAAATTGTAATTTAGATAAATGTAACCGCATTTGCGTTGAATATTCAACATAATAATAGTACCTTTTTTGATTGCACCACGTCTTACTACCCGTTCTGGTTATACGCTAATATAAAGTAATTAAATTGTCTTGTTACAAAAGGGGTACTATTACATTCAGAATATCTAAATAATATTTCATATCATATTTATTTTGTAAAAAAAAGTACGTCTGAACGCAAGCAAGGTAGCCTAGCGTGTCCGACCCGCATATATGCACAACGGCAATCGCACCACAAAATGCTATCCCTGCAATACTTGCAATACTAGACCAGTCAAGCTCGGCGACAAGGAATCGATAACTCATTACCAGCCTGTGAGTCGTGTTTAGGCCCTGGTTGGAAAAGGGTGAGGTTGGGGGGGTCCCAGTAGGAACGGGTAGGGGGGGGGGGCTTGGCACAATGGGGGATCACGGGTCACATGAAATCGCTTTTCACAACGAGGGGCTTTACAAAAATAACCAACACTTTGACAGGATTTAAATCGGTTGTTTTCGCCTTGTCTCAACATAATGAAAATCGTTTCCCCAAAAGTTGTTTTAATTTCTGACTGTTAAGGCTTTGTCCATGGTCTGTTAAAAACATATTTAGTAAAACGATGAATCATCTAAAGGCTTTTGAAACGCTTTAATAAAGCGAAAGAGTTCACGATTAATAAACTTTTTAATACATTGTAGGATTCCTCAATTTAGAATAGCACAAAGTTTATTAAACGAAAAGCTTACATCATAACTTTGATAATTTTGTCTTTAAAAATTGACTTGCCTTTTTATTTTCGAGATTAGAAAAAAGAAATACATGTATTTTCTGGTCTAATCATAGGTAGGTAGATCACTTTATATTGTTAACGTTACTTTACCCGCCTCGGTGGCCGCATGGTCCAAGGCACTGACTGCCGATGACGGGGAGATCAAGGTTTGAATCTCAGTCGGGTGTACTGAGGGTGGTTTTCCAAAAATTGTTTCCCACTATCCCTCCATACAAGTGCGGGTACACTTCCTATAGATATAACCTTCCTCATCCCTAAAACCATTAGCGTAATTAGTAGATATGCGCATTACCCAAACGGTTAGTAAGACGTGGTGCTTGAAAAAAGTATTTTTCCTAATTGATAAACTTTGTTATCGGTAATATTTTAAATAGTTATATTATCTTATCAATATTGTGTGATAATTTTAAATAATTTTTCAGATTTTAAATGCTAATCAAAGTTTTATTAAAGAAATTATATCTACTTAGGCTACTACAATTAACAAACTAGTAAAAATTTAAACATGAACAAAATTAAAATCACTGTAGCATGGAATAATATTAAAACTCTAACCGTTAAAAAAAAAGTAAATTATAAGTAGTTTAAACTATTCAAAAATATAGATCAAACATTCCTGAAACTTAAAAAAATATTTATATTTTTGATTTAATCCAATTTATTGCTTTTGTAATTTTAATAGCCAGGGATGGATCTTTATCTATTTGTCGTATTTTATATTTTTATGTGAAAATATAGAAATCATGAATACTCTTTAAAGGGTTTACACATTTGAAAAAAAAATATTTCCAACAATGAGGCACCAATCGATGTCACCCCTAAAAACATAGGTTGGTATAAAAAAAAATAATAACATATTTTTACTTGATGCTTTTCTGCGCACTTTTCCTCAAACAAACTACTTGAATTAAATCACATTTTAACATTTTTAACTATAAATTAATTTTCATGATATCTTATATAATTTTTAAACCGATAAAATTACATCCGATCCAATGATCGAACTAAACCAATCTGACATCTTTCTTAATTAGTTTATACTCGTACTTATGTCAGTCACTTAAATACATTGTTTTACATCTAAAATACATTTGATTATGCATCATTATTTTATATTGCAACATTTACAAGAATTTTTAAAAATGTTAAAGGTAAAAACTAAGGTTTAAATATAAATAGAACGAATACACTAACATAGGTTTTGGTGCAGGGTAAATACTAAATTTTAAGAGCATTTATTTAGTTTAGTGACTTTCCAATTATATTGAGTGCGAATTTTTGGTAATACTTAAAATGTTTCCTTATGTCGTTCATTTTAAACAAACAATAGTGGATAAGCTATAAACTTTTGTAAACACACACAATCACACATAAATATACAGGATGTTTGAAAATTCATAGCCCAAACTGCACATTTAGTTTGTTTGGACCAAAAGTAATATAAAATCCCTGTACATTTACATCGGGAAAAATATTCCAATACCATAAAATTGTGTTCAAAGTTTCGGCGTGCAGCGCCGGTAGAGAAAACTGTTCATTAATTCGTCTACAACAAGTTGCATAGGAGCTAGGCGCGCGGCACTGCACACCCTGACATTTTGAAGCACGGCAGCAGAACATACCACAATTAACAGTAAACAACACACCAGTCCATCTAGAAAAGCGAATACGTTCTGAGGGTCATCATTAACGGTCCTACATCACAGAAATTGCTTGCCATTATTACATGTGCAGTGCCGCGCGCCTAACTCCTGTGCAACTTGTTGTACACGCATGCTTGAAAAACTTTGCTCTCCCGGTGCTGTACGCCGAAACTTTGAACACAAATTAATGGTATTTGCATAGTTTTCCGGATGTAAGTGTATAGGGATTTTGTATTACTTTTGGTTCAACCAATCTTTATGTGCAGTTTGGGCTATGAATTTTCAAAGACCCTGTAAATAGGCTATATACATATATATATATATATATATATATATATATATATATATATATATATATATATATATATATAATATGCAACCTATGTCGATTGTGGGATGTATAATTTTTTTATGATCGATGTAAGATATATGCGATAACTTTTCCATCAAAATTTATAGACTATTTCTCACTCGTTCATATAAATCTCCAACAAGTCATTTCCATATGTGAGTTACCTTGTAAGAGCGTTATTTGATTCACACTCACAGGACTGTACGCTGACTGTGTCGTCTTGGATTGTTTCTAAAGTTATTTACCAAAGTCACGGTCCAGTTCAGTCGGCGCACAGTCCTGTGAGTGTGAATTGAAATATGGCGCCCAACCTATGGTCGAGCTGGTGACGTTTCACCTAGCTCGGCATCTTCCGGCAAGTTCTAACCTTCACGAAGGCTGTTAGTTTCCTAAAATGTGATATTGGCTTAAGAATATTCCAATGTTGCTCGTGATAAATACGCAAATAATTAATCATGGGCGAATAAATCTGAATAATTTGGGTCCAGGAGTATGAATGCAGCATAAAGATTATGACAATAATCTCATTTATGAAAATATCTGGATGTAAATAGCGGAAAAAAATCATTATTTGAACAACTTTACGTGGTTCATCATTAAATCACTCAAATATATTGTATAATTTCAGGTTATACGCTTATGTAATAATTAAAATAATGTGTTAGGGATTTGGGAATTTGAATCTAGAGGAAAAGTACCTACATTTACCTGGAGAGATAGTGTAAAACCGTTTAGGGAAAACCACCCTCGGTATGCCCAACTGGGACCAAACCCCAATATCCACGTCCTCAGCAGTGTAGTATATCTCGAGAGTAATGCCTTAGACCATGCGGCCACCGAAGCGGATACGTCTCTTGCTCTGAGCACAATATGAGCCCAGTATTTTCAGCGTTTTCTCCTCTTTTTCCTCTTGTGGGATAAAGAAATGATCCCATTTCCTTTTTTTGATCCACGTTTACAACTCCCGATGACCAAAACAGTCAGAGCATGGTAGCAGCACGGTCGTTGTAAGTCATCTAATTGTGAATACCAACGACCCGGTTTAGTTTTTATTTAGTTATTTTAGGTATTTAACATACACTTTCTGAACACACATGAATTTCTATGAGCCTGAGTGAAAGGGCCTACCAATTTTTCTAGCAAAGGCATTTTCACATATCTTCCATAGTTCTTTTACATGCCACAACCGATATGGGACCGACGGGTTTGCTTCCTCTCCGAAGGAAGTTGTGCTATGGATTTATATCGCTAAAAAATATCCACTAAACCCAGTGGGGTTTTGAACCCACTAACAACGGATCCTGAGGTGAGCACTTTACCACGAAACCACCGAGGTCGACACTAACTAACGACACGGCCGGCGCACAGTCGGCGCAATGTCCTGTAAGTGTGAATCCATTTTAAGGGAACATACAGCGCTCACTGTATGAAATAAAAAGAAAAAAAAAATCTGAATATTCGAAAATCTCTCGCTGTCAAAACAAAGACAAATGGATAATGGTCTCGAGAGAGTGCTGGAAGGGGAAATGACTGGAAAAGAGATGGGAGGGGGGAGTAGGATACAGAGCAGACCTATATAAAATAGAGATCTAAAATGAACATTCCATTTACAAAAAAAAAAGTTTACCTCTACATTTTTTAATATGGTGTTTAGTTTTTACCTTACTGTTCCTAAAATGGTGAACAGTTCAAAATAATTTATATTCCATTTAGAGTCGTAATATTTATTTCTCACCGCATATTATTATTCGTCCGGGCCTTACGTCATTTTTAATTACGTTTTTCAGGTCACTTGGGGGTCGAGATTCATGAGTTATATACCCTGTACTCATCAACAGACTTTGCCAGGGTAATCAAGTCTCGTATATTACGGTGGGCAGGACATGCAGCGCAAATGAAAGAATCTAGAACCTTATTCAGGGTGTTGACTGGCAAACCCAATGAGAAGAGACCATTGGGAAGATCTAGACGCAGATGGGAGGATAACATTAGAATGGACCTGAACAATATAGGGTGTAATAAGGTGGACTGGAGAGAAGTAGCTCAAGATAGAGATAGGGTGTAATGAGGGGGACTGGATATAACTAGCTCAAGATATGGATATGGTGTAGTGATGGGCGTGAATAGAGCTAGCTCAAGATAAAGATAGGGTGCAATGAGATGGACTGGATAGAACTAGTTCAAGATAAGAATAGGGTGAAATGAGGTGGACTTGATATAATTAGCTCAAAATAGGGATAGAGTGTAATGAGGTGGACTGGATAGAACTAGCTCAATATATGGATAGGTGGCGTACTTTTTTTAAGTACAGCAATGAGCTTTCGAGTTTCAATAACATAGAGTAAGTAAGTAAATATACTATACAAAGTCTTACATTACTTTGTGTGTATGTAAACCGCTTCGTATAAGCCGTTTGAGCCATCTACATATTTATAATATTGGGTTAGGAAAGAGAAAGGTTGAAATCAGAGGAAATGTACAATAAATTGCATATAGGAATTATGAGAAATTATTGAGGCAATACCACACTGAGTAAAATTGAAAATGATTTGAACCCAAATCTCCCCGTGATCAGCAACGCAATCAATTGCAAGAGGGATACATTAAACCCTGTGACCACCGAAGAGGGCTACATTTTCTAAACACACATCGTGAAAGATTAGAAAGAAAATACATCTCATAACCGAACTCTCTACTTCTACTATTAATTCCTGAACGAGCACGTTTGCAGAATATACGGTTTTGTAATCAACCCCCCGGTGGCTTTTCGAAGTGAACTCTCAAACAAACCTTGTTCTGTAAAAATTAACATTTTTCTGCCATACATTTCGAAATGAACCCTCATATCAACCTTTGCCTGTATAAATAAACATTTTACTATCATGTATTTTCGAAGAGAGCTCTCAAACAAGCCTTGGTCTATAAAAATAACATTTTATTTTCAGATATTTTCAAAAGGGAAATCAGCATCAGACAAACCTTAGTATGTGAAACATTTTATTGTCAGATCCTTTCGAAGAGACCTGTCAGAAAAACTCTTGCATTCAAAAATTAACACATTGCTGTCGGAAAGTTTCTCAAAATTTGGCCAAAATTACATTGATATAGCTAAAAAAAAAATCAAACGGCACATTGCAAAAGATTTTCTCGCTCCTTTGAGTAAAAATGGGCCGTTTTGGTGGCCGTAAGGTCTAACGCGCTATTCAAGCAGTAGACTATACTGCCGATTACGGGGAGATCAAGGTTCAAACCTCGGTAGGGTGTATTGAGGGTGTTTTTCCAAATGGGTTTTCCCCTCTCCCTCCTCGCAAATGTGGATACACTTCCTCTAAACATTGCCTTCCTATTAGTAACACGTGGTGCTAAAAATTTTTTTTTCAAGTTATATACCAAAAACAAGTAAGTTTTAGGAAACAAAATAAATAATAGGCCTATTTTATTGCAGAAACATAAGGAAAAAAGATCACATTTAATGTGGGGGTGTAGAGAGCACGAGAAAAGGTAAGTGTTTTTGCGGTTTTTTATCAAAACTTTTTTTGTTTAAAATAAATCAAATATTGCTCCAGTAGAAACATAGAGCTTAATTTTCTTCCCGCGGTGATATTAACAGTTGTTGAATATATGTCAAGGCTCTCCTGGAATGTAATGACAACTTTCTCTCTTCACTTAAAAAGTTTGTCATCTAATGCCGCTTTGTTCTTGACAGATATTCAACCACTGTTGATATCACTGTGTGAATAAAATTAAACTCAATGTTTCTACTGGAGCAATATTTGATTTATTTTAAACAAAAAATTGTTTTTCAATAAAAACTGGTAAAACACTGGTCTTTTCTCGCGTTCTTTACATCCCCACCTTAACCAAATAGCATAAATTAAATCATATACAGTCTTACAGAAACATTTAGAGAAGAGGAATATCTTGGTCCTCTAAAGAACATAACAATAAACTCAATTTCATAGACCTCCATTTAAAAAATATATTTTCTTATAGCTAAGAAATTATTGGTTTCATAAAAATATATTTCGATTAAAAGTTATTTATTTTGAATAGTCTTAAAAGTTTGAACTCATTATAAATTATTTCTTATTTCGCGTATCTAAGGATTACGGATATATTATCTAAATTGTAGATAGCAGTTAAATCATTTTCCCGGAAAAATAAGATACGCCATTTTGTTTTTATTGTTGAACAATGCCTAGCTACGAATTTTATTTAAAATCGTTAGAGCCAATGTTAAGAAAATCAGTTTTTTCGCTTTTAACCCATAAGTAGGTTGCCATTATTATAGGGTTGGATATCTAATTTCAAAAACTTATCTGGGGAAGCTTATTAAAATCCTAGATACAAAGTTTTAGCCCAATCGGTAAAATGGTTTCGGCTCTGAGCAAATACACACAGAGACGGCATCACGAAACCCACTTTTTCGGGTTCAGAGGGTCATGAAACGTTGATATACATTAAAATCTTTAAATCTGTATTTTTTATGATCACAATATTTTTCTCTACGAGGTGTCGAGATAAATTAAAAATACTTGCTTTTGAGAGTATAATAATGATTTTTTTTACACCCCGTCTTGCTACTGGTTTGAGTTATACGTTTATGTACTAATTATTCTAATGGTTTAAGGGATGAGTAAGGTTGTATTTATAAGAAGTGTACTCACATTTTCATGGCGGGAGAGTGGAATATCATTTTGAAAAACCACCCTTAGTACACCCGACCGAGACTCGAACCACGATCTCCCGATCATCGGAAGTCTAGTCTACTGCGGGAGTAGCGCGTTAGACCATGCAGTCACTGAAACGGGAGATAATAAATTACATCCATGTTAATGTATTTTCGATTTTTTAAATTTTACTTTCACAATGTTGTCATTATGAAAGCGGTTTGTTGAAATTTGTAATAATATATATTTAATGCATTATTATGGAATAGTAGTGTTTTTTTAAAAGAAACCCTATCCTTCAGTAAACAAGTAATAAATAATGGATACATTAAAATGCACTATTTAAATGTACATTAAATACCGATAGCATTAAATATTCAAAAATGTGTTTATTTATTGCCTATTTTTTACCACTCCTTAATACCCGTGCAAGTTAGCTAAATTTAATTACATTAATAGGGTATGGATTGTGAAAGTATAATGTAGATTAAATGTATCCACATATTCGAAATGTAATATAGGAAAACGTTCAGTAAAAAACCACCCTCTGTATGTCCAGCTGGTGTTTGAATCTAGGCCTTTCCATAGACACATACCAGACTAGATGAGCTTGAAATGAATCCACTTGCCCACCTATGGGGCTTTTATTTGGTGTTATTCCTATTGTTTTTTTCCTAGAAGTCTGCACAGTTCTGTCCCTGAGGGAAGGAACGAATAGTAGAAGGGAGAATTCACCGAGGTATGGTTTTTAATTAAATTTAAAATAACATTGCGTTCTAAAATAAATAAATTTTCCAATATTAATACATTTTGTAATTATTTTAAAATAATATCTCTTCAATATCAATTAAAACATATCAACTAAAACCTTTGAAAACTGAAATGAAATTACATTGAATTTATTGCGTAGTGTGTGTAGACTCAGTAAAATCAAATATTAACAAAATAGTTATATTAATGTTATAATAGAGATATACTCAAAACCCTAAAGTAATAGCTTTTAGGTAAACATTTGAGAATTTTTGTACTGCAAGCACTAACTATATTCTGGTAGAATGTATTTTGAGAACCTTGTACGGTACAGTCAACATACCAATTATACAGGGTGAGACAGAAACAATTAAGGTGGTTGGCCCAAATAAGGCCATGCTTTTAATATGGCCACATATCGATATCTCGGGAAATACATGCAATACGGCAGAGGTGGCAGCACTCAGTAGATCCACAACAGAGCAGTATCTGTTGGCTATAGTTTGAACTTCTCGCTATCACTACATCTCAGCCATTTTGTGAGAGCTGTTCATGAACTGTGGCTGTTCTAATATTTAGTGTGCACATTCTACGTTACAATCAATGGTAAGTAGCATTTAAATATTATTATTTATATTTATTCGTACACCAAAATTAATCCTCTTAAAGCATGTGGGATGATATTTCATAAATGCTACAATATTGTGCTGTGAAAAAATAATAAAGATTTACATGCAGTAGCCCCAAATAAGGCCATGGGTGGCCTTGTTTGGGGCATCCTGTGGCCTTGATGGGGGCACTACGTGATCTTATTAAATGCATCCCAATTATCTAATATATGTAAAGAAACAAGAATATCCTGATAAAACCCATGATCAGACCGTAATTATTCATCCTGGTTTTCATATTTTTATCACTTATAGCTTATTTTCTCCCCTTTTCAATGAAATTTGTGCATACACATAATATAAATTGATGAAGATAAAGTGTAAAAATTAAAGTAATTTGTAAAATATCATGAAACCCTACATGAGTATGTTATGGTTTGATTATAGATAAATATGGCTCCCGTGCAGTCAAAACTTCGGAGAGCTCAATGGACAAGTGAGCAAATGAAAGCGGCTATAGCAGCCATCCACAGTGGGCGTTCTGTCAAAGGTGTGGCGTCTGAATTTGATATTCCACGGAGAACACTACGCAACCATTTGATATCAGGCAAGACAGACAGAAAATTGGGAAAACCTTCTGTCTTGACTATGGAACAAGAGATGGAGTTATGTGGAAGGCTCTTTCGGCTAGCAGATGTTGGTATGCCCATAACTAGTAATGTTCTAAAAAGAAGTGTTTATTCGTTCTGCAAAGAAAATAACATTCAAAATCCATTTAACTCACATAAGTGCAAAGCTGGACGCCGGTGGCTGGAACTTTTTCTGAAACGACACCCAAATGTATCAAAACGTAGAACTCAACATCTCAATCCCGGAAGAGCTTCCAAACTGAATCCTTATATTGTCAAAGATTACTTTGTAAAACTTAGAGCTGTTATGCTAGACATTGATGTAGCTGATAAACCTCATTTGATATATAATGTTGACGAAAAAGGTTGTAGATTGACACTACACCATCAACAGCAGGTTTTTGCTCGTAAAGGTGTAAAACGCGTTCACATCGTAGCTCCTGAGCATGCAGAAAACGTTACTGTTGTTACATGTGGGAATGCTATGGGACAGTTTGTGCCACCAATGATTCTATTCAAAGGGCAAAGACTGAAGCCAGAATGGGAAGAGAACTTACCACTAGGATCAAATGCTGTAATGACACTTAAAGGGAGCATGACATGTGAAACCTTCTCACAGTGGATTGATCACTTTGCTAAGTACAAAGCCACTGGCGATAGAGCGCTGCTCATCTTTGATGGTGCTTCTTCACATCTAGATGCGAATATTGTTTCGGCAGCAGACAGGTATAACATAACACTTTTTTGTTTGCCAAGCAATACCACACATGAACTACAGCCTCTAGACAAAACAGTCTTTAAGTCTTTCGAGTCATTTTGGGACGATGAAGTATTGAAATTCTGGATGACTCATCCAGATAGAAAAATAAATCGCAGCACATTCGGGAATATATTTTCCAAGGTATGGCTAAGGTCTATGACCCCAGCAAACTTAATCTCCGGGTTTAAAGCGACAGGAATTTACCCATATAATCCTGATATTGTCCCTGAAATTGCCTTTGCTCCTGCATCTCTGACTAACATTGAATGCGCAGCTGGTACTCCAGATACCATCAGTAGCTCAGTAGACATTTCAAAATTAAATGGAACCCAGAGAGTTTCTTCTGGCTCATCTAATTCAAAATCAAAAGATGACCTATCTTTTCCCAAATTGAACGTGGCTTTGCAGAATATTGCTCCTCAGTCAGCTCTCTCAGAATGTCCCGTTAGAAATGTATCAACTGCTGTTCGTTCATCAAATGAAACTCCTGCATCCACACCAGTAGGCTCTCTTCATCCAGAATACCATCAACTTCAACACTTCGAGGCGAACCCTATCAACAATCTTGTCCACACCAAAGATGAAGACACAAAAGACACAGCGACGTCAATCTATCAATTAGCGAGCACAAAAAGTCGTTAAATCTTTGTTTGAAATAAATAAATCTATAACTATGCCAAAAGCTCCTAGAAACAAATTGTCTAATAATGCACGCAGCAAGGGAGGTGATCCTGCTTCAGGAGATTTGTCACAGGCAAGCACCAGTGGAACTCAGCAACGCAGAGAACACAATACATCTGATAACTGGTACTGCTTCCTTTGCAACCAGGATCGTCTTGCTGATATGCGGCTCTGTGAAAGTTGCAAGAATTACGTGCACGAGGAATGTGTTGGACTGACAAAATCAGACAGAGAGATTTTCTTTTGTCCTCATTGTGCCTGAAAATATGTTGTTGTTTTTTTACACTTGATATTGGGTGATTAACATCCAAATAATTAACTCTAATAACTACAATGGTTTTTGAGCTTCTAATCATTATCTATTTTAATAATCTTGTACCATTAAAATATTTTCAGAAATTATTTTTATATCGCTTCTATGTCAATAATTTTTTGTGGCCTTATTTGAAACACCTAGCTCCAAACAAAGCCACTTTGCATTCATTTTTAAAAAAATTATGTATATAGTAACTATGTACTTATTGAGAATTATGATAGTATTAGCATTAACATAAATCTATAAAGTATATTTCCTATAATTATTTCATTCCTATCATAAACGTGAAATTTAAAAAAAAAATATTAAAGCTTAAGGTGGCCTTATTTGGGCCAACCACCTTACACGATTAGTAACATGAAAACTAACTAAACACAATTGCTAAAATTTCCTGCACTAGAAAACATATTAATTAGTTAAATAAAAAAAAGTAAAATGGAAATGAGAATGATAATGGATTCTAATGTTTTTACTTTTATTATTTTAAATGTAGAGCTGGTGTAAATCCATTATATAAAATGAACAAAATACCGTCGTAGCATACTAAAACTGTTCGTCATTAAATAAATAATATCACTTGGAAACACTCACCCGGAAACACTTTTGGCAAACATGTTGCTCTTACCTCCGAAATGTTTTTGCAATTTTTATAATTTTTTTTCCTTTGTGTTTTTCAAAGATGGAACATTGTTTCTTATTACTCATTTCAAATGTGTTACAAGAAACAAGGTTTAATTAGTGTATGTGCTTGTTTGCCGATATTGTCGACGGTAAACAACATGGACCAGGCCAGACGTATCGAACTAAATCTCCGAAGAGACCCCAAAAAGGCTTCCCAGCTACACTTTCAAACAAAAGATTTTTATATTTAATGTACTACAAACTTACAAGACTATTTTACAATTCTCAAGGAATTTCTGAGATATGATCAAAATTGGAAATATCCGATTATCTAAAGTACCCTTAAAGTCATTTTCACGGGAAAATTAGAGTTTCCATATTATGTGTAATGTTAAACAGTGCTCAGATACAAAATATTAGTCAAAATCTTTACAGTGGATTTTGAAAAAATCGAATTTTTCTCGTTTTGCCCTTTAGTAAGCTACCCTTAAATTTAGGGCTAGAAATCTAATTCCAAAAACCTCTCGGGGGAATCTTTTGAAAAGCCCATATACCAAGTCTTAGCCCAATCGTAAAATAGTTTCGCCTCCAGCCCAAGTTACAGACAGACAAACGTCATCGCGAAAACCACTTTTTTAATTTCAGGGGATCATGAAACGTTGACATTAATCAAAATTTCAAGTTCAAATTGTTTGACGATCACAACACTTTCCCTCCAAGATGTCAAGAGAAAGTAAAAACTATACCGGTGTCGTGAAGGAAGAGTTGCAATGCAAGGGTGCCTAGAGATTTTTTTTAGCACAACGTATTTTTACTCATTCAGGTTATCCGCCAAAGTACCTACCCGCTTCAGTAGCCGTTGTAACATTAGCGATACTAGCTAATGCTACATTATCACTACCCACCCCGAATAATGCCGATACTCATAGACATCCTGCAAAATCAAAGATTTACAAAACTTACTATGTCTAATATATGTGCTTTACTCGCTCATTGAATCTTCTGGCTTAGCACGAGTTCCATGACCAACCTGTTCGCACTGAAGTTAATGATGAAGAAAAGACTGACAGGTGATGAACGATGATTTAACGCAACGAGATATTTCAATAGGGGGATCCAGAAATGCCATGATTGGCCCAGCCGGTCAACAGACGGGCCACTCACAGTCTTAACGGTCAACTCACCAGGTGTCTGACCTACGTGACTTGAATACGTGTCAAGCTTTAACTGCAACTAACCAGATGTCCGGCCCACGTGACTTGAGCACGTACCAAGTTTCGGCAGCTGCTAACAAGAGAGTCATGCTGTTAGCATGTGTTCGCAACGTGGCGTTGTATTTTTAATATGAAAATCTTCCACCTCTTTATCCATCAACTAGACCTATATATATAGCTGGCGATCAGCTAACATGGTTGACTATTATATCCGACACAACCACGAGAGGTCCTGGTCTGGACTTGGTCATAATCGCTCCAGGATGGCAATATATAAATTCTCTATACTATATTATCAAATATTTAACTTTTCTATTATTAAATCTAAATTTTTGAACACTTAGATTAATTATGTGATTAAAATCGTTCAGTGTAGGCGTCTGTAATTTCTCACTAGAATATTTATTTTTGAAATTAAATTTGTTTTATTAAACACTTAATGTTTCCTTGGGAGCTTGGGAGCTAGTCTCTTTGAAACTTTTAGAAATGGAATATTTATCTTGGAATATTTAATTTAAATATAAATTTTTATTGCACTTGTGATTACCAATAATTGTTTGAACTTTAAAATTTTATAATGTTTCTTTTATAGGTAATATTTTGTAGACGTATTTTCATTGACGAAATTATTAAAGTAATTCATTTTTGTTGGTTCATAAGTTATAACTTTTACATTTACCGATTCGTTTGGTGAGAAATTACAAGTATTCTGTTGTAATATTGCTTTGTTTTCTATTAACATGTTGGAATTTTCTCGAGTACTTCAAAGGTGGTGGAAGTAATAGTCGCACAAAAGTTTGAGCTATGTCGGGAAGTCAAACATTTGTGTAATTTATAAATATCAGAATTGATGTTTAAATTTTATTGTTTAGTCGGAATCCACAATGGTGATTCAGGCGCTTTGTTAACCGTTTAAAAGAGGCTCTTTAAGTTCTTTATTATTATATTAATGATTTTGTTTATTATTGGGTTTCTTCCAGACTAATTCATCTAAATATATAATTTACTTTGAGATTGTGAAATATACTCTCAAATGTACTGCGCAAGTGCAGTCTCTGCCATATCTATATGTTTTTCAACACTCTTCAGTTTATT
Organism: Timema podura; assembly: GCA_033556935.1. NCBI lineage: Eukaryota > Metazoa > Arthropoda > Insecta > Phasmatodea > Timematidae > Timema > Timema podura. Next base: position 113,884,160 of record JAVRXN010000010.1, read on the forward strand.
TACCTCTATTGTTCTACCGTGAATAAATAATTCAAATTTTTCTTAAGCTTTCAATTGTTCCTATTTTTTGTTATATTAAATTCCACCCTCTTCTTAGCTAGTATGGCCTCTAGCTGTTAGACGTGGCGGTAGAGAACGGTACACTGTATGGTCTAAGGCGTAACTCTAGTTTTAGACTGGCCCGCTGAAGGAGATCGGGGTTCAAATACCGGTCGGGTCTACTAAGGGTGTTTTTCCCTCACTGGTTTACCACCCTCTCTCCACGAAAATGTGGGTAGATTACCTCTAAAATGCTTCCTTCCTCATTCCTACTCCATTAGAGTAATATCATATATGCGTATAACCTGAACCAGTAGTAAGACGCGGTGATAATAAAAAAAATGATTAATGTGTGGAGCTGAAATTTATTATAGCAAGACATTCATGAGGTGTACACAATGAAATATATATGATACCAATAATATTTGTAATATCAATTATATTAATAATATTATTAATATTAATAATATTTCATTATGTACAACTCATTTACATGACTGTTTATACTAAATTTCAGCTCCATATATTAGACACTTTACCTTAACAATGGTACGCAAAAAAGGGTAAAATATAAAGTTGAACCTCTTATAACGCATGAGCTGTAATTATTTGAAATCATAGAATCAATATTTATAAATTGTAACTATACACTTGTTAAAACTGTCCAATTAAACTTTTATTATAGAATTACCTTAACCTAAAACAACCTTTTATAACTCTAGTTAGCCTAATTCACCTTACCCACAGATTCTTAAAATAGCTTATCCTATTCTTACCTAAATTAAATAATAAACTTAACCTAAGTGCTTTCTAAAGAGAAATTGCTTACATTAAGTCCAGTATTTATTTTTTTAATAAGGGCTTTTTTAAAAATACAAACACATATTTTGCCATCAATATTAATAAAACTTTACTAAATTATTGTGTTTCTTTATATATGTGTAGATAATATCTAACAAAAGTGACTCCTGCAGATCACATGATTTGACGTATAAATACGTGAACGTAGATCTAGTAACTTTTCTGTTGGATAAGGTTCTTCCTATGAAAATTGGGCTGTATCTGTCAGCCAGTAAGTAACTGGTGAAACAATTAATAAACAAAAGTGGTTTAGATTTTTTTTTAATCGACAGTAATATAGGTGATAGTTTGCATTTGAATACTTTGGTTTGTGTTTGACTTCAACGTTAACCTGAGGAATAGGTATTTTCCTATACCTCCCAGGGTTCTTTCATATGCCACAATCGACTCGGGATCGATGGCTTTACTTCCCCTCCGAAGGAAGTTGTGCTACAGATTTGTATCGCTCTAGAAACATCCTTTGACCCCGGCTGGGTTTGAACCCTCGAACATCGAGTCCTGAAGCGATAACTTTAGTCCAAGACAACCTTGGCTGAACTGAGGAATATAAATTCTACAAAATAATATACCAAGGGTGTCTTTATTTTATAAATTTCGTTTAATTTGTTTAGAAGTCATAAAAAGGAAATTGCTTAAGAATTTTCTTCATTAATTATTATATATTTATTCAACGTACACTTTTGGACTAACTGATTATATCAACACACGACTTATAAACTAACTTAAATCTAGAACAGACACAACACCGAGCCCCCGGCCGTTAATTCATCACTGATAAATAGGAAACTCACAATTAACAAATGATAAATTTTTCAGTCGTGTCAGCAAACGAACCTGGGACTTAAAGATCAGTAGACAGACACGATATCAGCTGAACTAATGTGTCGAACCTTTTCCACCAACAAGAAAAACCTGTAAATGTACTACTGGGATAAATTTAAGTAGACACTGAAAGCGGATGAAAAAGGGAAAAGGGCCTTTGAAAAAACGTTGAACGACCAACTAAAACAATCCAATTGAATTGCATGAAAGTTTCATGAAAGTCTTGGTGGATTTTTTTTTTATTCGTGAACTCACAAGAAAGGCATGATTCAAGTAGATCCTCGATGCGGTCACTCGAGTTTCCTGACAGCAAGACCAATGACCTGTAGCTCTAGTCGACCCCATTCACTTCCAAAATAATACAGGAATGAGAAGCTATGGCTTCTCCAAGAGTGAGGCCATTGGTGGCGCCCCACTCGGCCACAATGAAAAGTTGCTGCTGTTACTGTTACTATGGCGTCGGTGAAGAGCTTTGATTAAATGCGGTGAATTAACTTAGGTATTGAGGGAATATTTGCGGTTAAGTAGAGTATTATTAAGAAGTATACAATTATATATTACCTGTAATAATGTTTTTATAAATATAACATTCTGATATAGAGACAAATATTGAGATTTACATCATTTAAAAATATCTAAGCAATAAAATATGTAAAATAATATGTTTATATTTTAAAGAAAACATTGGGATTTTTTTAAATCATGGTAAAAATGACAATCTGAACACAGGAATTGAACCAAGGTCCTTTGGATTTGCGTGACAATGCTCTGTAGATCCATCATATATCAATTTGTGATATTCATAAATTAATAATCAGGGACTAATATTATTTGTGAAATCATGTATTTTACACATATCCATAAATGTCGATGGATACATTTTGAAATAATTTCAAAGTTCTCCGTACACCTAATTGAAAGAATATGTTTAGTTCATAATATCAATTTTAATAAGTTTAGGGGCACTAAAATATAACTTGTTATCAGTGGTGCAACGGGCTAAGGCGTCAACCTCATTTAATGTAGTTTTCCAGCAGTTAGAAGGTTGGCGTTCGAATCCCATCCAAGTAAACCAGCTGTTTCATTATTCAAAAATAGTTCCCCAATCTACATCAAGAATATTCTTACATATTTTCTCTAAATATTACACCGTCCTCTTTTTTATCCTATTAGTGCAAACATACCCGGTTATTTCGAGCGTGTAGTAAGACGTTACGCCCTTTTATAAAGGCCTATTTATCAAAATGTGATAGTATTCTATATTAAATTTTGATTTAGTTCTATTCTTGGAGTTTCTCTTATTGAAACCTCATTATTCTAGGGGTTTTTTTTAAATTCAAAGTCAAAGATTATACTATTTATGGCCGTGAGGCCAGTACAAATTTACTCCTTCAGTCGCATATAATTTTAAATTTATAAATTTGCTATAACATTTTTAATGTTTATCTTGTAGCTGCTAAGGCAGGCTTGGGTGATCCTTGTCCTTTCTCTCTCAAATATTTTATTATTTATGAACAATTAAATATTTTCCTATTACGTCTTAAATAAATTATATCTTCATTATATCATGTGCAAGTTATTTAGTGCTTACGTCACCGTTTGTAGACTTTACCCAAGATTCAAAACCTTGGAGTTACTATATATATGCAAACTGTTCATGTTATTCTATAATAAATTATTGTATCTCAAATTTTTCTCGTTTGATCTCATTAACTTGAGGTACAGTGAAAGCAGTTGAAGTAAATCTTATAGCTATTAGACAGGATGTATTTTAACTGGTGTCGAAATATTCTAGGGGCGTATTCTCATATATCAAACATTAAGAAATTTCATGTAAACATAGGTTTATAAACGCTTAGTTTTAGAGATATTTAAGATCTTCCATAAAAATTTAAAGTCCATTGTTTACTCAACTCCTGTGCCTAATGTTGAGGTTTTACGAGAGCTTGTCCTAAAGTGATGTGAACAAATATGTAAGCAGTAAGCACTATATGTGTACTTAACAAAGTACGACAAATCACGGTACGCAGTCTCGGGGGATGCATCGAAGCAGGACGACATCATTTCAAACAATATTTGTAACAAAATGTTCTGTCTTCTTGTGAGTTTTTTTTCTGTTAAACTTTGTATTGTATATTTGCGTTACTTCTTCTGTTGGATTGATTATTAATTGAAACAAAAAATCCTCCTAGCTGAGAAATTAGTCGTTTTTAGACCTTTGTTTATATGAACTTTTCATATTAAGACAAATTAAAATACACCTTGTTAAAGGCCATTCTTATATTTTAAAAAAGGATTGTAGATGATCAGCCAGCCCAGCTAAAAAGCTATCATTGTTTAAAAGAATAGTGCCTTGGGTCGATTTATGATTCCAACCAGATTTAAGGTCATGCACAAAGTTCAATTTCAATAGATCAAATTTGTTAGCTTGAGTCCCACGAGATAGAATGGATAGCTTATATTTATACACTCTATCCCTATCTTGAGCCAGTCCACCTCATTACATCTTATCCCTCCCTATCTTGAGCTAGTTCTATCCAGTCCACCTCATGACACCCTATCCCTATCTTGAGCTAGTTCTAACCAATCCACCTCATGACACCCTATCCCTATTTTGAGCTAGTTCTATCCAGTCCACCTCATTACACCCTATCCCTATCTTGAGCTAGTTATATCCCGTCCACCTCATTACACCCTATCTCTATCTTGAGCTAGTTCTATCCAGTCCACCTCATTACACCCTATCCATATCTTGAGCTAGTTCTATCCAGTCCACCTCATTACACCCTATCTCTTTCAGGTCCATTCTAATGTTATTATCCCATCTGCGTCTAGGTCTTCCCATTAAGTTCGCCAGTCAATATTCTAAGCATGGTTCTAGATTCTCCCATTCGCATTGTATATCCTACTCACCGTAATCTAAGAGAATTTACTATTCAAACACAATTTATTAACTCAGTGAAGATATCTATCATCCATTCATTCATCCTGTCAACAAGATATCCGATACTCAATAAAGCTTTTGAATATAACGTGTGGTTTTCGTATCTATAATCAAGAGGAAGCCAATAAATGATAAAATTAGTACAACATGAAAAAAAAAATGTTTTTGCTAAAGTACCCACTGCAATAATATTACT